>CM061546.1:229009478-230320906 GCA_030864215.1 Capsicum pubescens
TAAATCCATAGTACCTTAACTCATCTGAGTACCATAATGTACCAAATGAATCCACCTCCTATCTCTCAATAGTTCACAAAGGAATGACCTACAATAACCTATTTTCTCCTAGTATAATAACTTATAGGAGCATCAGTCCTTAGAAGATTTGAGAATATCCCTATACACTTACCTGGTCTCGATATAGGATTTTCAATCATTATCATTATCAATCTAGTTCATCCAGATCCTAAGAGATATATACATAAAAAAATACAGAGTCTCAAATTGTGGCTAAATGTTTCTATGTCTTTTTATCCATTGTGTAGACTTATTTTCGGGACTAAATCATCATAATAGAGTTGGAAGGATCAGATCTCTCATGGCTGAAGTAACTAGCAGTGGTAAAAGAGTGGATAAATCACAGACTAAAATAAATCTAGTTCTAATTTACAAAATATAATTTTAGTTCCAAAAGCTTGTAAGTAATCCATTAAGATAGTATGATTCCTGTTATTAAAAAATTCATTCAAAAGTGGAAAGTGGGAATAAATCTCTTTTTAGAAAACAATAGTAAAATCATGACTATAGTTGTAATTGTACCACTAAGTAAGCGTGGGTATACCAAAATCTATGCATGCCATAATAACTATTTAAATAATACAATCATAAGTGGCCAAGCCTTGATTGACTAATGCCATGTCTGTTATAAGAATATTATACTCACTTGTAGCCCATCTGACAACATACCACCTCCTCGGGCCCAATAATTTATAACTAGAATAATGACTGTACTATAATTTAGGAAACTTTGATCCAATACATTGAGTCTAATAACTATGGTTAACATGCTTATAATTTAGCGTTGCAGGGTTCTATTGCTATAACAAGCATTTATTCTTAAAGAGTCGATTCAACCTTCTATCTCTTAAACTCCTAAATTTGTTAAGTTATGATATTCTAATCATAAGCATTTCCTATCATCCTTAACAATCATGCAATATATACCATACACTATAGTATGAAGAAGAGTAGACCAAATCCTACCTCAATGCCAAATTACAATCCTTGAATCAACCATAAATCGCCTGCCCTTGCTCCACCATCTTAAACACTACCATGCTATATAAATAGTAATATAGTTGTCATTAGGATTAAAAAAAGAACCATATTTCTATATAGAAAAGTTGGGTTAGAATTTGGGTCATGAATTGGTCTACGGGGCCTACAGACGTAATCTAAAATTAAATCTGTCATGAGGTCCCTCGAAGGACAAGAAATATATGATTAAATTTTGAGAAAAAAATTCATAAATAGGTAAATAAAATCATCCCCTAAGGTCTAGGGATTTAAAGACCTAATTTCTAAGAATTCACAATGAAATGGCATGAAAATTAATAGGAATATTATAGTAAATAACTGAGAAGTATTAGTCTATCTTACCTTAGATTCAATGGATGATTCAACACATTTTTCCTCTCTACAATTTCTCAAAATTATAGAAATATGGTGAGAAAATAATGGGAAAATCTGGTGAAGAAAGGGATTTAACAATCTCTAGAAGCTATCAAAGCAATCTTGTCCTCTTAAGCATCTTACGCTTATGCGGAATAAGTCCACTAAAGTTTTCAGGGAAAGGGGAATGGGTATCTCTAAAGAGGTCTCGTAGACACTAAGCCGATGACTACTAAAGATATCCTTTCTCGCTAATGATACCCTCAGCCAAATGGTCAAGGCTTCTAGAGCATCTAAGGGTCGCGGAAGTGACTACCGCTTAAGCGACCAATGGTCTGCTTAAGTGGTTGCATAGATGGTGTGAAGCACCAAAGTTTTTAAAGTCCAAATGGACTCCGATCGAGTGTTTGGGATTTATTTAAAACACCGTGTGTGCAAATAAACTATGCTACCACACTAAATTCGACATTCCTCACTCAATTAAACTATTAAAAAAATTTCAAAGATTGTTTCGACTAAATGTGGGGTCCACATCTATGGTTTAATTTTTATATAGTCCACCCGATCTCCTACAATGAGTCTGCAAGCCTTTGAACCAGAACCAAGAGTCCCCTTATCCTAGATTAAATTTTCCAATGCTGATGGCAGTGTCAGAATTCTTATCCAAGGTTGTTTACCCGTATTTTTTAGTCAAAAACCAATTCCTTAGTAGTCTCTCCAAAATAGAGAAATAATACTAAAACCCTAGAAAAATGTATGATAACCAAACCAATAGTATTGAGAAGTTAAAAATGGCCTGTAGGATTTATGGGAAGGCTGGAAATGTTTGAGTTGCGTATAGATCGCGGAAATGACCTAGAGGGTCATTACACTTTTGATGCTTAACACTTGGTTTGAAATCAAGATCCAACTTTATATTGTGGGTACAAACACTAGGTGCAATCTTGATAATATCTACTATGGTCCAACAAATAACCCTAACATATTTTCTTACCATTAATTTGAATGCTTTCACTTACCATGGAATCAAATCTCCTATAATGATATTTAGTAAGGTGTTACCCTTCCCTAAGAACTTATAATATAGGTGTGTTGGTATAGGTTTATGCTTAAGTATTGGTGGTTGAATAAATATGTGGAGAAACTCTCCCTATTATTCAAATCAAGATCAAGCTTGCACGGATTATTGGTGAAAGAACCAATAAATTTCAAATAGGCCATTATTTTATTACATTCGTCAATATCATCATATACATAGTGCCACAAAACTCCTGCTAATAGCTCACTAATGAAATCCACTTTAATCACATCCACAACTTTGATGGCCCAGGTGTTGGCCAATAAAAAATATTGAGTTTTTGAACTCACTATCTTGACTATGACTCACCAGACAAGTCATAGGGTGTCTTGATGGGTCACAGAGGCTAAATTGTACAGTGTCCAGTGAGTTTTTCCCTGAGTTGCTACCTTGGTGATGACTTGAAATAGAGAGTGATAAAGACTCCCTACGAGTCATATAGCCCCTTTCAATAGCCAAACCAGTATGATACCTAAGGTGTTCTGCAATGAGTACGAATAAAGTAAATGAGTCATAATGACTCTATATGATTCATACGATACCAATTTTAGTGTGACCAACATGTACCTAAAACTTTCTATCTCGATTATGACTCGGACCTTACAAGTCATTGTGAGTCCTTGCGAGTCATACAGTGACCTGTAGTCACTGGAAACAAATTTTCATCTTTTAAATTAAGGGCATTTTGGACATTCCCCTTTGTACCTAAAAAAAACCACGACTTAAAAACTTTATTAGGATAATATCCCATCCATAATACACCAAAATAACTTCTCTCTTCTCATAAACTTTCTCAATAAAGAGCATTAGGGTTTTCATTAGGTTTGTTGTCTCGAGCTTCAAAGGAAAAATTCCCTCAAAAATTGTGATCTTTTTAGGCATGTACCTATTTCCCCAAAACTTATATTGTTAAAATCATGCGCTTAAGTGATTACTTATGTGGTTTAATTATTTGGTTTTTTAGATATGGGATGAGGGTTTTGAATGATTGTTTATTATATGATGTTTCATGTTTACATATGAATTATTTATTTTTTAAATTGTGGTTTTGAAACTAATTTGATGCATGGGTGTGAGAATTGAATGGGGAATGTGGTATTCTCCAAGTTTGATGAGTTAAAGAGTTGAAGTTTACAATAACCTCAACCCATTCTTGTGAAATTGGCTTTAAATATGAGAATTTGCTTATTGAAAAGTATTTTGAAACCTTGCATAGTATAGAAGAGAAATGGAACCTGAATTTACTTTGAAAGAGGTCTTGATAGCCATGAATTGAATCTGAATTAAAAAAGTTGTAGTCCTATTGGCGGAGGGATTAGAGTCCTACTTGACTAGATGATTTAGTTCCTACTTGGGACTTTGAATTCCCATTGTCTAGTTGGGTTAGAGTCCCGCTTGGATACATGGTTTAATTCCTACATAGAACTTTGGAGTCTCATAGGCTAATTGGGTTGGTGTACCATTCGAAAATTGATTAATTTGGCAATGTAACAAGCATTTTGAAGCTAAGATAGTATGATGATACCACTTGATAATGTATTTAATGAATGATACCTTGTTTATGATTGAGAATGTGTGAGAAGTGTTTTAATTGGTCTTTAAAGAGGGTTGTGTAGTTATGCCGTGAAAGTATAGGTCCCAAGGAGCCAATACTAGAAACTGCAGATACCGGTGTGGGGGTCTAAATGATCAGTGGTCGATTGCCCCATGTTATATGACTCGGTTATTAACTCACTCTTGATGTATGTCAGGAGGTTTGAGTCACCCATAATCCATATGCATATATGAATATTCTCTGGTTTGTCCAACAACATGTATTGGGGGCTATTTTATCTAGAGGAGAGCTGGACCCATATAACCCATAGGTGCATTAGTTTAATGGTTATGCTGCACAGTGTACGTTAATGATTTTAAAGTGTATGCTAAGCCTTGTAACCTATTCTATCATTAGATATATATATATATGTGTGTGTGTGTGTGTGTGCGCGTATGCATGTGATAGTGTGTATTGTATTTTGATTAAATTTGAACTACAAATTATGGCATTATTTTACCCTTACCCCTTAGTTACATGCTAGAGCACAACAATCTAACCATCTGCAAATGTTGTATCCCCATGCGATAAAGGGTCTGAAGGCAATCCTACTTTTCCTTCACAGTGTTTGGTGGATCAATTTGATTCATCAGTTTTTTATGATGAATTGGTGAGCTTTCATTCTCCAAAATACTTGATAATTCCATCAGTTTCCTTCCAAGAATTAGAATTAAAGACTTAACATAACATTATTATCGTCATTGTCAGAGTCGGGGAAATGTCGTTACGTAGGTTTGTTCTTATGGATAAAGGATTTGTGGATTACTATGGATGGTTTTTGTTATATTCATTCATAGACTTTTTAGTCACTATTTACAATATCTATTATATGTTCGGAGATCATCTACCATCATGTATTTATGTGTGTTCTATGTGGTTATGCAAAGGGAGTGGTCCTCGCTCCAAGGTAGACTTAGGATAACTGTCGTGACCAGACCCTGGTTTGAGTCCTGAGAAAGATAGTATCAGAGCCTATGTTTGGTGTTATAGGGTGTCCACAAAGCTGTGTCAATTAGAGTCTCTTTTATGGGTGTATACAGTACCACACTTATAAACAAGAAGCTAAAAGTCATTTAAGAATATATCTTTTTTTCTTTTGATCTAATTTTATGATATAAAGTCTAAGGTCTTGAAACTCCTCTAATACCCATTTGTTCACGTTTTAGATCATGTCTCCTCAAAGATATAATCCACGTGCAAACTCTTCTATCCCGTCTAAGGAAAATATTCATGGAGCTCCACCTACTTATAGTGTACAGACCCGGTCTAGAGCCCCTACTCTTGATTTCTCTCATGGGGTTCCACTATTTCCCATTGATACTTATCCGGTCGGTGACACTTTTGCTCAATCACCTGAGGGAGATATTTCTAATGAAAAATTCCATCAATGTATTCAATTGTTGACTCAGTTTGTCACCTGCCAGTCTTACCAGTCTGAGCATGAGGATGTTATTTTTCTATTTTCTGAGGCCACTAGAGTTGTTTGTTCATAAGTCTTAATATCTTATTTTTACTGGTTTTAAGGTTGAGGATGATATTTAAGGTTTCATTGATGAGATGGAAAAGATTTTTTGAGGGATGATGCTTCTGACTCTGAAGGTGTGAACTTTGCCACATATCAGTTAAGGAATGTGTCATGTTAGAGGTATGAGAAGTGGTATTAGTGAAGAGGTAGAAATGTTGATGTAGCCTTCAGTGATGACTTTTTTGGTGCCTTCCTTAACCATTTCTTTCCTTAGGAGTTGAGGGAAACAAAGGCTAAAGAGTTTGTGAATTTGAGGTAAGGTAGGATGACTATTAAGTTGTATTCCATGAAGTTTCACAAGTTTTCCTGTTATGCCCCTGACTTAGTATCTTCCATAACGGCGAGGATGAGGAAGTTTGCTTCTGGGTTATCCCATGACTTGGTGTTAGAATGCAAGGCCTCCTTGTTGAATGAGGACATGGATATTTCTAGGTTGCTGGTGTATATGCAATAAGTGGAGAATGAGAAGAAATACTAGGTAGAAATTGGGGAGAGGCAAAATAAGAAGTTCTAGAACTCAGAACACAGTGGAGGTTAAAAAAATAGTGGCGGTGATGGTAGGCAGTGGTCTAAGAAAAAGACTTGGGGAAATTATGGTTCTTATTCTACGGCTAATGCTCCTTATACTAAGACATTCGGTGATTGTTGTATCTAGAACCATGATGGTTCCAGTGCACAGGATGCCCAGTCTCAAGCTATAGGATCTCAGGCATACCTATCTTATACCCCATGTCATTTCTGTTGGAAGGTGCATTATGGATTTTTTCAGGGATGAATAAGTGTTTTAACTGATGTTAGTTTGGATACGTACATTGGGATTATCCATCAATCAGGGTTTTTATTAGGGCTAATAAGGTTCAAGTGGCCACGTCTTCAGATCCTGCACAAAAGAGTGCTACTTTTGTCTTGGGCACTAGTCGGAATTGCCTTTATGTGCTTGTCACTCGCTAGAAATTCAAGACATCTCCGGATGTTTTCACTTGTATGCTAAAACTCTTGTCCTGTGATAAGTATTATCTGCTTGATCCACGTCTACTCTTTCTTATGTGATCCCATATGTGGATGTTTATTTTTATTTTGGTCCATAGAGTATTTCGAACAACTTTTCTATGTCCACCTTGGTGGGTGATTCTGTGGTTGATATAAGAGTTTATAGGGGTGGTGTGGTATCTATCTAGGGCAGGCAGACCTTTGTAGACTCTATAGAATTTGATATGGTCAATTTTGATGTTATCTTAGTAATGGAGTAGCTCTATTCTTGTTATGCCTCTCTAGATTGTCGGACCCGAAGGGTAGTTTTCAATTCCCTAATAAGCTGGTGATTGAGTGGGAAGGTAGTTCCATAGTGCACAAGGGAAGGTTCATTTCATATCTAGTGCCCTGAGGTTGATCTCCAAGGGGTGTCTATACCATTTAGTGGATATTAACGATTCTAGTTTCGAAGGACATTTATTGCAATCTGTCTATGTGGTCGGTGAGTTTCTCATAGTGTTCCCTAATGATCTTCTTGATGTTTCTCTAAATAGGGAAATTGATTTTTGGATTGATCTTCTTTCAAACACTCATCCTATCTCTATCCCTCGCCATAGAATGGCTCTAACAGAGTTGAAGGAACTTAAGAAGGAGTTAAAGGATCTCTTTTATAAGGGTTTTATTCATCCTAATTTTTCCCCATGGGGTGCTCCTATGCACTTCATGCATAAGAAGGATGGGCTCCTTTGAATGTATATGGACTAACTCCGATTGAATAAAGTGATGGTAAAGAATAAAGATCCTCTTTCTAGAAATAATGGCTAGTTTGACCAACTTCAAGGTGTTAATTAATTCTCTAAGATTGATCTTCATCCAGGTTATCATCAACTAAATATTAGGGAGGGGGATATCCCTATGCCTCTTTTTCATAACCGGTATTAACATTATGAGTTTTTGATCATGTCTTTTGAATTGACTAATACCCAGTGACATTTATGGTTCTTATGATTTTAGTCTTTTATCAATTTTTGGACTTATTCATCATTGTGTTTATTAATGACAACTTGGTGTAAGCTAAGAATAAGAAAGATTATGCCAATCATCTCTTAGTAATATTGCAGACCCTTAAGGATCAATGATTGTATGCTAAATTCTCTAAGTGTCAGTTCTGGTTGAATGTTGCGACCTATCTGGGTCATGTTGTGTCTAGGGAGGGTATCATGGTGGATCCACAAAATGTTGAGGCGGTTAATAAGTGGCCTAGACCCACGATTCCATTTGACATTCAGAGTT
The DNA here is from genome assembly GCA_030864215.1 of Capsicum pubescens. NCBI lineage: Eukaryota > Viridiplantae > Streptophyta > Magnoliopsida > Solanales > Solanaceae > Capsicum > Capsicum pubescens. Next base: position 229,017,375 of record CM061546.1, read on the forward strand.
TCTTGTGTATGGATGAATATTATAGGAGGTTTATGGAAATTTTCTCTTCTATTGCTGCCCCATTGACTAGGTTAACTAAAATAAGGTAATGTTCTTGTGGTCGGATACTTGTGAGGGTAGTTTTGATAAGTTGATGGATAAGTTAACTTCATCTCCAGTTTTGACTCTACCCAAGGGTAACAAGGGTTTTGTTGTTTATTTTGAACTATCCCGTGTGGGACTGGGCTGTGAGTTAATGCAACATGGTAAGCTTGTGGCCTACGCTTCTAGATAGTTAAGAGTTCATAAGAAGAGTTACCCATGCACGACTTAGAATTGTTGGTTGTGGTATTTTCTTTGAAGATTTAACTTCATTATTTGTATAGGGTTCATGTTGACATCTATTCAGATCTTAAGATCTTGAAATATGTGTTTACCTAGAAGAATATGAATCTCAAAGACTGCGATACGAGTTTCTATTATCATCCAAGTAAAGCTAATATAGTTGTTGATGCTCTTAGCAGGTTATCTATGGGAAGATTATTTCACAAGGATGAGAAGAAGCGAGAGTTGGTGAAGGATATTCACTAATTAGATAATCTTAGTATTCATATCTTGGACACTGAGGATAGAAATGTAGGGGTGTGAGATATAGTAAAGTCATCTCTTGGTGCTGAGGTGAAAGAGAAGAATGTTTTGGATCCTATCTTAATACGGATTAAGGGTGATGTGGGCCAGCAGAAACTGATGGTTTTTTAGATTGGTGGTGATGGTATCTTGAGATACCAAGGTAGGTTATGTGTTCCTAATATTGATTTTCTATGAGACAGGATCTTGGCTGAGGCTCATGAATTAAGGTAAATTTTTCATCCTGGATCGATAAAGATGTACCATGATTTGAATGAGATCTATTGGTGAAACATCAAGAAGAGGGATGTGGCTAATTTTTTGGTGAAGTATATGGTTTGTCTATAAGTGAAGGTGGGGAACTTGAGGACGGATGGTTTGCCTCCAGAGATTGAGTTTCCCTTATTGAAATAAGAAGTTATTAATATGGATTCATTACCGATTTTTGATTTGATCTAGGTCATTATGGATAGTATGACCAAGTTCTCTTATTTTCTACCAGTGAATACTAACTATTCAGCAGAGGATTACACTAAGATTTTTATTCATAAGGTAGTAAAGTTGCATGGTGCTCCAGTTTCCATCATATCTGATTGGGGTACTCAATTCTCATCACATTTTTGGCATTCTTTCAAGAGATGTTTGGGAATTAAGGTGAACCTTAGCACCACTTTCCATCCTCAGATAAATGGAAAAACAGAGAAGACTATTTATACTTTCGAGGGTCTTATTTTCTGGACTTTGGTGGTAGTTGGGTTGATCATTTTCCCCTCATAGAGTTTGCATATAAAAATAGCTATCAATCTAGTCTTGGGATGACTCCTTTTAAGTCTCTTTATAGTAGGAGGTGTAGGTCTCCTATTTTGTGGTTTGAGGTTGGAGTGAATAGATTGTATGTTCTTGACTTGGTTCACCAAGATATGGATAAGGTGAAGGTAATTCAGAATAGGCTTAAGATCGCCCAGAGTCTCCAAAGGTCCTATGTAGATATAAGGTGAAGGGACTTTGAGTTTGATTTGGTGATTTGGTATTCTTAAAGGTATCTACCATGAAGAGAGTGATGCAGTTCGGAAAGAAGGAAAAGCCTAATCCCCGTTATGTTGGTCTATGTTGTATTTTGAAGTGTGTGGGTAGTGTAGCTTATATGTTTGAATTGACTGCGATCTTGGGTTACATTTATTATGTCTTTCATGTTTCAATGTTAATGAAATGTATAGGTGATCCTTCTTTGGTAGTTCCGTGGGAGAGTGTTGGTGTTTCATATTTCTTATCGAATAAGGAAGTACTGGTTTAGACTGTGGATCGGCAAGTCCTTCATTTTAGGACTAAGTATGTGGCTTCAGTGAAGGTTCTATGGTGGAACCTTAGTATTGAAGAAGCTACATGGAAAGCCGAAGAAGACATAAAGTCCCAATACCTATTTTTGTTCATGCAGTGGATAATTGTGCTTGAGGTTTGTGTATTCCATTACATATTTGTTTTCTGTCTTTGTTAAAGGTAAATGTGCTTGTTCTCTGTGTTAAATCATGCTAATAGATTCCATGACCAATAATTCAAGGAAAAATGATTCTAAGGGAGAAGAAAATGATCCCACAGGTGTTGGTCACTGAAAAATTCTGAGTTTTTGAACTTACTGTCCTAACTACGACTCACCCTATGAGTCGTATGGTGTCTTGACGGGTCATTGGGACTAAATCGTAGGGTGTCCAATGAATTTGATATGAGTTGCTTCCTTGGTAACGACCTAAGGTAGCGGGTCGTAAAGATGCCCTACGAGTCATATAGACCACTTATATAGCCAAACCAGTATGATTCCTAAGATGTTTTACTTTGAGTATGACTAGACTCAATGAGTCCTAATGACTCTATATGAGTCGTAAGATACCAATCGTAGGGTGACCAGCGTGTACCCTAAAGTTTTTGTCTTGGTTACGACTCTGATTGTATGAGTCGTAGTGAGTCCTAACGAGTCATATAGTGACCCGTAGTCAGTAGCGACAATTGTTCAGATCTTAAATTAAGGATGTTTTGGACATTTCCCTTTTTCCCTAGAGATAACCCACGACTTTAAAACTTTATTGGGACCCTATTACCATCCATAATACAAAAAATAACTTTTTACTTCGCACAAATTCAATTAAGCAAGAGCGTTAGGGTTTTCTCAAGGTTGGCTATCTAGAGTTTCCAAGGGCAAATTCCTTCCAAAATTGTGATCCTTTCAAGTATATACCTCTTTCCCCAAAATTTATTTTGTTAAAATCATGTGCTTAAATGGTTACTCATGTGGTTTAATTATTGGTTTTTTATATGGTTTAAGGGTTTTAAATGATGGTTTTTTATGTGATGTTTCATGTTTACATATGAATTATTTAGGTTTTAAATGGTGGTTTTGAAACCACTTTGATCCATGGGTATGAGAATTGAATGTGGAACGTGGTCTTACCCAAGATTGATTAGTTAATGAGATAAAGTTTACAAAAACTCAACCCAATCTTGGGAAATTGGCTTTGAACATGTGAATTTGCTTATTGAAAAGTATTTTGAAACTTTCCACAGTATAAAAGAGAAATGGAATTTGAATTGGCTTTTAAAGAGGGCTTGATGGCCATGAATTGAATACTTTGGAGTCCTATTGCCTAGATGACTTGGTTCCTACTTAGGAATTGGGATTCATGTTGGATAATTTGGTTAGAGTCCCATTTGGCTACATAGTTTGGTTCCTACGTGGAAATTTTGAGTCTCATTACCTAATTAAGTTAGAGTCCCATTGGCAAATTGATTAATTTGGAAAAGTGACATATGCTTGCAAGGTACAGTCTGTATGATGATACCGCATGAAAATGCCATAATGAATGACTCCTTGTTTGATGATCGATAATATCTAAAAGTTTTTTTAATTGGGCATTAATGAGGGTTGTGTAGATATGTCGTGAAAGTGGAGGTGGTCCCGAGGGGAAAGTACTAGAAACCGTGGTTACCAGTGCGGGTGTCTAAATGACCTGGTAGTTTGAGTCCACCATGTTATATGACTAAGTGCTTAAGTCACTATTGATGTATAGTTAGAGGTTCGAGTTCCCCATAGTGCATATGCATATGTGATTATTCTATGGATAATGCGGACACACGCACTAGGCCCTTTCAGCTACGGGACAGCAGGACCCATATAGCTCGTGGGTGCCTTATTATGACGGTTATTCTACACATTCCAGGTTAATGATTTTAAACTTCATGCTAAGACTTGTACCCAATCCCGGCATTGGATATATATATATATATATGTATGTATGTATGTATATGCATGTAATCCTGTGCATTGGATTTTGATTAAATTTAAACTATTGATCATGGCATTATTTTAATCTTACCCCTAAGTTACATGATAGTTCTCAAACCAATAATCGTATCCAGACACTGTATCCCCATATGATTAATGGTCCAAAGGCAATCCTACTTTTCCTGTACAGTGTTAGATGGATCAGTTCGATTCGTCGGTTGTTTGTGGTAAAATGGTGAGCTTTCATTCTTCAAAAGACTTGATCATTACATTGGTGTCCATTCATGAATTAGAATTAAAGACTTCACATTAACATTATTATTGTCATTGTCATTGTCAGAGTCGGGGGCATGTCCCAACATAGGTTATTTTTATGGTATAGAGGCTTTGGGGATTACTGTGGATGGTTTTGGTTATTGCCATTCATAGACTTTTGAGTAACTTTTTAATCTATCTTTTTATATGTTCGTAACACAACTGTTGTCATGTGTTTGTGCATGTTATGTCTTGTTAGGCAAAGGGGGTGGTCCCAGGTCCTAGTAGGACTTGGGATGCCCATCACGGCCAGGCCCTAGTTCGGGTTGTGACAACTACCTAATCATCTATCACATTAATAACTGATATTACTTGCAAGTCTTTTGGTAGTATCATTTACAAGCAAATATTGAAAGTTACCATTTCATTTGTTCACCAGATTCATTTTTCCACAATTAACATTAAACAATGCTCTCTCGATAGCGAGAAAAATGCTCTTGAGTTTGATCAGGACTTTAAAATCTATTTTTCAATCTAGTATTATGATATTGGCTTGTACTATAAGCTTATCAACCCATAAATGGACATCATAAAGAATCCTCATCAGCCTTTTATTGGACAAATTTGCCTTCAAGAATCTCATGGTTGTTTGTTTTGGTGTGCCCAAACCCAGTTTTTTGATAATTGGTAGAGGCAACAAGTTAATAATCGCCCCTAGGTTGCATAATACTTTGCTGAATTGCTATTGCTCTAATTGTGCATGGGATGGTTAATGCACTGGGATCTTTTTCTAACCACAAGATTTTTCAATATTATGACACTACTATTGTGCGATATTTCACTGTCTCAAAATCCATGGTCATTTTCTTAGTCACCAAATTCTTCTTAAACTTGGCATATACGAGCATTTCTAGCAAAGCCTCCACTAATAAAATGTTTTCTATAAAATTGCTAAATTTTGAAAGGATCTTCTTGAATTTTGTGTTGTCCTCCTTCTTAAGGCTTTGAGGAAATGGAGGAGATGTTTTGACCTGCAATTTGAAACAACTTTACTGTCCTTCAGTCTTAGAAAATTTTCATCAACCGCTTGTGGCATTTCTTTACTTTTGACCATCTTTTCTACTTCTCCTGGCTTCTAAACACTCGACTTATTTGAAATAGGGACATCATCATTTGACTTATCAAGCTGTTTTTTCGTTCGGCTTACTTGTTCCTCAACACCCATCTTATTAGGACGTTCCTCAAGATATATAACATTATTCCCAAGAGTTCTACCACTCCTACTGACAATTTCCATGAAATGAGCATCATTATTTGTGTTTGCTACTGTATAACTAGGAAGACCTTCTTTCTGTCTTTCATTCAAATAGGAAGACATTTGACCCAATTAGGTTTCAAGTTGTTTGATCACGACCGGTGTAAAGCGACCATTTGATTGCATTGAAAAAAGTTACTTTTCATTTATCTTAGAATCTTATAACATTCTTCACCCTCCTTAAGGATCTAAGCAAGCACATCTTCTTTCATGTAACTCTCCAGACCAACGGAGGTCATTCATTACCTTTGGTCTGATTATGTGGAGAAATGTATCTATCATTGTCACGATCTTTGTCTCTCCAATCTTGATCCCCTATCTCGTTCCTTATTCCTCTAATAACTATCATGATTATGATCCTTCTAATTATAATCATTCAAAACTTATTTTTTCCAATCTCAATCTTTTTCCTTAAAACTTTGATTCCTATCTTTCCTATGATAGGTAGATCAGGAACCCCTATTTAGTTTGACAAAAAACAAATTTCTTTATCAATCGCCTTTGTATCATCATTTTCATATGCTTTAGTGCCTTTAGAAGCAACGACATTGACCGTCTTTGGAGTTAAACACATTGCATGTTTAGTGAGTAGGTCTAATTTGGTTATTGCTTTATGTCACGACCCGGACCAGGGCCCAGCCGTGATGGGTATCTCATGTCCGCCGAGGATCGGAGAACACCCCCTATGCCTAGCAATCAAAACATAATACAGCTACTAGCGGATGAATTTTGAACATATAACAAGATAAAGATGAGTTTCGAACATATAACAAGATAGGTTACTCAACTAACTCAGAAAAGAATCTAAGGATTTCAACAACCATCCTAATCCACTGTAATCCCCAAAGTCTCTAATATCCAAAGAACAACCTAAGTTAGTACATGCTCCCAACAATAGACAAAAAGAAACCTAGGAAATAGTCTATGATAGAAACTAAACAAAGAAGTAATAGGCCTTGCGAAAGAAGGAGGGTCACCACTTCAAGCTGACTCACGAACAATCATAGAACCACCTATAATTGTGAAAAAAATGAAAGCGTCTACGTTCCCTATATCGCGAGCTGACATAACATATGAAGACAGTTAGAGGGGTGAGCATTAGCATGTAACTCAGGATAAGGATAAAATAATTCAATTCAAAATCTAGTCCAAACTCGATGTACATGTTCAAATACATGCATACAAAAATATATACATAAGATATTGGGATAGGGAATAAGGTTTAACATGATACTTAAAACATTAACCTAGACAATGTAGAATTAGCCGTCATAAAAGGACACTCGTAGGATTTAAGAATCTTGCCCCCCCCAATCTAAAGGGCCCTAGTACGTGGTATCTGCGCAAACCAGAGGTATTGAAGAGGATCAAGGAATTCCCAGATCCCATGTCCATCCAATATAAAAAAATATAGAGAGAGAGAAAGAAAGAGAGCGATATTTGCACACAATCATCAAGACTAACCCCCACACCAACAAATACTGGTTTACAGTATCAGTCCCTCTGGGACCTCCACCTTCTCTACCAGTTACACAACCATCTTTAAGCTCAATTAAAATATCTACATAGTCCCTTTCATTAAACCATGGACCATCCAGTAAGGCACATTCCATTGGTATCATCATACCAATTTTTACTTGCAAGCTTATGACTATGTCAAACCCATTCTATCAAACTTGGGGAATGGCTCGGCCCCCTTTTGTTCATTGAATCAATTGAGGAAACTAAACGACCCACTTTGTTCATTAAATCAAGTTTAAAATCGATAATATGGCAAACAAGGCCTTTAAAACCCTTTTCATCCCTTTAACCATTTATGCAATGCAATAGTGTAGGGAAATATGCCAAATGATGTGATTAATCATATTTTGAATTTAATTATGTAAGTAGGTTAAGGGAATACAATTAGAAAAACCAGACACCAAACCAAAATCATCATCTTGGGGGAATTCCTCGACCTCCTTTCAAATTCCAATACCCATTCACCCAATTAGTTTGAAAACCATTGTTAAAGCATAAAGAATACACATAAAATCATGGGAATCGAATTCATGTGATATTCATTCAAAAACCCTCAAACATTTAAAAACACATATTCCAATCCACATGAACAACCATTTAAGCACATGCTTTAAGTAAAATAAGATTTAGGGAAGATGTACATGCCTGAAAGTATCATATTTATGGAGAGAAATCACCCTAAAAAGGTCTAGTCGATCAACCATGAGAAACCCTAGTTGTTCCTGACTTAGGGATTTTATAGCGATTAAGAAACGTTTTATGATTTTTTCTAAATGATGATAAGACCCAAAATGGTATTTCAATTCGTTGGTCACAATTGGGGAAAAGGGAAAATGTTCAAAGTACCCTTTATGAAACTCTAAAGATTTGTTGCCTAGTCGTTATAGGTCACCTTACGACTTGTGATGACTGGATACGAGTTGTTTCCTGGACTCATAGTCTTGGCAGTGACTAGGGCACTCTTCACTGTTGACCCTATGAGTCACACTCTACGACTTGTAGTCAGACCTTATGACTAGTAGGGTCCAATCCTAGTTAGGACAGAAACCTTTGGGCACTACACTGGTGAGACTATGAGTCCCATATTATGACTCATAATGTCTTACCATGACTCATTATATCTTAATTGTACTCCGGTTAGCAACTTTGAGTAACACACTGGTAACCCTACAATTAGGGTCCTACGACTAGTAAGATGGGTCATAGTTTTGGCAGTAAGCTAAAAGTCAAGAAATTTTCAAAGGACCTAATTTTGTGGTGTTACATTCTCTCCAATTGGATCATTCATCCACGAATGATGGGTCAAGGCATCCTTTGATATGATTATAATATAGAAGGCATCTTTTGATATTATTATAGGATAGAAGGCAACCATAATTTCCTTTAACAAAGTCAGAAAACAAAGATGATAAGGAAAACACAAACCGAAAGGATGATTGTCTAATTTGGGGAACAAGAATGGATACTTGGACATCATGTCCTCTTTAGCTTCCGAAGTAGCTTTTTCTACCTTTTGATTCCTCCAAAGGAACTTTATTGAAGCTACATCTTTAGTCCTCAAGTGATGGACTTGTCTATCAAAAATATTCACCAAGACAACCTTATAAGACAAGTAACTCAAAATACCAACACTCTCAATAGGCACTACTAAGGGAGGATAACTCATACACTTTTTCAACATCGAAACATGGAAAACTGGGTGAACGAAACACAAACTCAAAGGCAAATCTAACTCATAATCAACCTTTCATTTTTTTTATTAATATCAAGTAAAGATCTACATAACGGGGGATGAGTTTCCCCTTCTTTCAAAATCACATCACTCGTTTCATGGGAGACACCTTCAAATACACCTATCACTAACCTCAAACTCCAACTTTCTTTGCCTCATATCCATATAGGTTTTCTGGCAACTCTGAGAAGTCTTAAGTCTATCCCAAATAACCTTCACATTCTCCATGGCTTAGAGAACCAAGTACAGGACGAACAAGGTAGTCTCACCAACCACAAAACAATTGATAAGAGATGTACACCTCCTACAAAAAAGATCCTCAAAAGGAGCCATCCTAATACATGAGTGAAAACTTTTATTATAACCGAACTCGATGAGAGGAAAATCATCAACCGAACTACCACAAAAATTAAACACACAGGCCCTTAGCATATCTTGCAAAGGCAGAATGGTCCTTTTTCATTTATCTATCCATTTGAGAGTAAAAAGCGGTGCTAAGGTTCACCCGTGTGCCCAATCCCTACTGAAATGAGCGCCAAAAGTGAGAAGAGAATTTCATACCTCGATCTGAAATAATGGAAACTGGAGCACACACAGTTTAAATATCTCCTGAATAAACAACATAGCATAATCCTCTCCGGTGTAAGTAGTCCTCACATGCAAAAAGTGAGCAGACTTAGTCATCCTATCCACAATGACCAAAACTAAATCAAACTACCAGTGAGACCGTGGAACACCAATAATAAAATCTATATTGATCATCTCCTACTTCTCTATAGGCAACTCAACCTCTTGAGATATTTTGCCAGGACTCAAGTACTCAACATTCAGTTGCTGACACACCATACACTTAGCCACGAAGTTAGCTACATACATCTTTATGTTGTTCCACTAGTAGATCTTTTTCAAATTGTGATACATCTTTGTCGAACAAGGGTGAACTGTATACCACGACTCATGAGCCTAAACTAAAACTATTTCCTATAGCCCATAGACCTAAGGAGTACACAATCTACCTTGGTACCTCAAGATACCATCTATACTAATATCAAGATACAATATCCATCATCCTTAGTCTGCATCAAGATAGGATCCAAAACCCGTTTCTCCTTCAACTCTGCACCAAGAATCATATCGCCATACTCAGAATCCAAAAGATTGACTCCCAGAGTTGCCAACGGGAGGATATCCTTCTCCAATCCCCGTTTCTCCTAATCCACATGAGACAAGTTACCCATGGACAACCTGCTAAGAGAATAAAGAACTATATTAGCTATACCTGGATGGTAGTGGAGACTCATGTCATAGTCCTTAAGGAATTCAAGCCACTCCCCTTCCTTATATTCAATTTCTTCTGGGTGAACACATACTGCAAGCTTTTATAATCCAAGAAGATATCCATATAGACCTCATACAAATAATGGCACAAAATTATCAAAGCATAGACAACAACTGCCAACTGACTAGAATCATAAACCACTACCTAGCCATGCTACAACAACACATAAACCAGTCTTTCACTTGATGCATCAGTGTACACAAAAAAATAATTGGTAACTTCGAGCAAGGTCAAAACTGGCACAGAAGACAGCTTGTCCTTCAGCTTCTCAAAAATTCCCTAGCAAGCATCAAACTAGAGAAACTTTACCTTTTTCTTGGTCAACTTAGTCAATGCAGCATCAATCAAACAAAAACACTCCACAAACCTCCAATAATTACCGGCTAAACCCAAGAAGCTTTGAATATCAGTTGGATTCATGGGTCTAGGCCACTTATTAACCACCTTAACTTTTTGTGGATCCACCATAATCCCCTCATTAGAAACAACGTGACCAAGGAAGGTCAAAGCATTCTACTAAAATTCTCTCTTTGAAATCTTAGCATAAAAATATTAATCCTTAAGAGTTTGCAACACTATATGGAGGTGATTAGAATAATTCTCCTCACTCTTAGAATATACCAAAAGTTCATTAATAAACACAATCACAAGAAAAGAACTATTTTGAATACCCAATTCATCAAGTCCACAAATGTAGTTGGAACACTAGTCAACCCAAATGACATTACCATAAAATCATAATGAAAATATCGAGTTTAGAACGTAGTCATAAGGATATCCACCTCTTTAATCATCAATTGATGATAACCCTACCGAAGATCAATCTTAGAAAAACATCTATCCCCTTGAAGTTTGTCAAAAGATCATCTATCCTTGGAAAAGGATACACAATCTTCACCATCACCTTATTCAATTGGTGATAATCTATACATATTAGAAAGGAACCATCCTTCTTAGGTACGAAGAGCATAGGGGAACCCCATAGAGAAACATTAGGATTGATAAAAACCATATAAAGAAGAGCAACTCCTTAAGTTCTTTCAACTCAACTGGAGCCATTTTGTATGGAGTGATAGAGATAGAATGGGCTTTCGGTAGAAGATCAATCCTAAAGTCTATTTCCCTATCGAAGGGAATACAAAACAGATCATTAGGAAATACTTTAGGAAACTCATTAACCAAAGGAACATATTATAAAGAGAGAACTTCAAAACTAGAATCTTTGACCGAAACTAGAAGGTATACACACCCCTTGGAAATCAACTTTCGGGAACTAAGATAAGAATAAACCATTACTTAGGTACCAGGGAACTCCCTTCCCACTCATGTACCGATTCATTCAAGAATTTGAAATTGACCTTCTACGTATGACAATCTAGAGAAGAATAGCACGAGTAAAGCCAATCCATTCCGAATATCACATCAAAATCTAACATATCCAAATCTATCAGATCCATAAAGGTCTCCCGACTAGAGATAGATACCACACAACCCCTATAGACCCTTTCAGCCATAATAGAATCACCTACTAGGGTAGACATAGTGAAATGATCAAAAATACACTCAGGTACAAAACAAAAGTAAACAACCATATATGAGGTCACATAAGAAAGGGTAGACACCGGATCAAGTACATAGTACACATCATGGAAGAATAGCTATAATGTACCAGTGACAACATCAGGAGACTCCTTAGATTCCTGGCTGGTGGCAAGAGCATAAAGACAGTTCTAACTAATTTTGGAACTAGAATTATCACCATTTTGTATAGGAGCTAAAGTCATATAAATTGGAACCTTACTAGCTATAGTAGCAATATTAGCTGACGAGCATTTCCTCTAAATATGACTAGGTTGTCCATATCTAAAACATTCATTCCTCCCCTTATCACAAAAACCATGGTGTAACTTACCATAAAATCTTCATGGAGGATATGATAGAGTTGACTAAGCTCTACTGATCTGAGATTGGGTGCCTTGTGCCTTAAACCCACTATCTGCCTGAAAGCGATGATCTCTAGATAACTTAGGATATGGAGCACAAGCCTTTGAATAGGAATAAGAATTTCCCCAAACATACTTCTTGCCCCGCGGCCTACCATATCTACCACTTTTTTGCTGGCCCTACCCTACTCTTAGTATCTAAACTTCTTACTCTGTCTTTCCCTTATTTTTGCCTGCTTTTTTTTTCTCATCCTTAACTTGTTCCATATACACCACCAGCCTAGATATATCTATTTTAATATTCAACATCTCCACCTTATATTGTAGATATAAGTCCTAAGACATACCAAAACAAAACTTCCTTATCCTATACCTCATGCATAACACCAACTCCGGAGCATAATGAGACAACTAATGGAACTTCAAGGAACACTACTTCACAGTCATCCTCCCCTACTTCAAGTTCACAAAATCTTCAACTTTAGCCTCCTTCAACTCCTAAGGAAAGAAATGATCAAGGAAAGAATAAGAAAATTCCTCCCACATAACCTGCTCAGCATCATCACCCCTTGACTACTCCCAATCCTTTTACCACTAATATTCCACATCATTTATTTGATTAGTGATAACCTCTACACCCTATGCATCAATGGAATGCATCACCCTAAATATCATTTCTATCTCATCAACAAACCCTTAAGGATCCTTCTAAACCTTAGATCCTGTGATGATTGGAGGATTTAACCTCATAAACTGTCCAACTCTAGTGACCTCAAATGATGAAACAACAAAACCAAAATGGTCAGGCTGATGTGTCTAAGAAGTCTCCAACTAAGTTAGCAGATAAATAAATTGACGGAATTCAGCATTATAATTATCTTCATAGGGTGGTGGGTCATAATCATTATCAGCCTAAGAAGCTTGAGGAGGACTGTTAGGGAACAATAAAACTTCACTAGGGTCAGTCTAGTAATTAGGTGGGACACTTGACTGGGTCTATACTCGATAAGTAGAACGAGTTCCATCCATATTATCCTCAGGTAGGACATAGGAGTTTCCATGACATTATATATTCTGGGAGGCATGATTTGAAATATGAAAAAATAGATTTAGAGGAGATTTCAACACCTTAGAATTTATATCCTGAGAAATAGATCAAAACAAAGGGAAAGATTCCTCAATGCCTTGTAGCCTCAATCTTATATGTGTGGTGCACTATAAACCCATAAAATAGACTCTACTTGACATGGCATTGTGGACACCCAAAGACCATAAAACTAGGATCTAATACCAAGCTTTTCACGACCCAAAAAAGGCCCATGCCATGATGGGTATCTTAAGTCTGTAGAGGGATGGAAACCATTCCATTTGCATAGCCATCAAAACATAATGCAACTAGTAGCGAATGAATTCTGAACATATAAAAAGATAAAGTTGAGTTCCAAACATATAAAATGATAGGTAACTCAACAAACTCGGAAAAGAATCTAAGAATTTCAACAACCATCTCAATCCATAGTAATCAACAAACCTCTAATATCTAAAGAACAAGTTAAGTTGGGACATATCCCATAAAATAGCCAAAAAAAAATTGAGAAAACAGTATGACATAAACTAACCAAAAAGAAATGCTCCTTTCAAAAAAGAGGGTCACTAATTCAAGATGACTCACGAAAACTCCAAGAACCACCTATCATTGCATAGAAAAAGTAGAGTATCTCTATTCCCTGCTTCGCATGGGGACACAATATCTAGGGATGGTTATCAGAGTGAGCACAAGCATGTAACTCAAGATAATGATAAAATAATACCAATTAAAAATCCAATCCAAAGTCAATGTACATGTTCACGTATATGTATATGCATACATATATTCATAAGATGTTGGGATAGGGAACAAGGTTTAGCATGATTTTTAAAACATTAAACTGGACTGTGTGGCATTAGCCATCGTAAAACGACACCCACAAGCAATATAGGTCCAGGTTCTCCCACCTGAATGGCCTAAGTGCATGTTAGCCGCACAAAATAGAGGTATCAAGGAAGACCATGGAATAACCAAACCCCATTTTCATCCAAGAAACATATGTATAGAGAGAGTATGATCTATACACAAAATCATCAAGACCAACCCTTACACCGATAAATACGGGTTTCTAGTATCGGTCTTCTCGGGACCTCCATCTTTTCAACCAGCTACACAACCTTATTTAAGGCTAATTAAAACATTTACACTGTTTCATTCATTAAACAATGAACTATCCATTAAGGCACATACCATTGGTACCATCATAAAAAAATTTCCTTGAAGGCTTATGATTATGCCAATCCAATTTCATCATCCTGGGGTAATGCCTCGACCCCCTTTTGTTCATTAAATAATCTTGGTAAATAAAATGATGTAACATTCATTTAAACACCCAATTAATTAAAAAAACCATTGAGAAAGCATAAATAATCCATATAAAATCATGGGAATCCAATTTATGTAACATTCATTCCAAGATCATCAATCATATCTAAACCCATATTCAAATCTACATGAGCAACCATTTAAACATATGATTTAAGTAAAATAAATTTAAAGGGAGAGTTACATGCTTGAAAGAATCACAATTACAGAGAGAAATCACCCTTGGAAGCTCTAGATTATAAACCTTGAGAAATCCTAGTTGTTCTTGACTTAGGGATTTGAGAGAGATTGAGAAGAATATTATGATTTGTTTTGATCTGATAATAGGACCGAAAAGGTGTTTTAAGTCGTGGACCAAAATTATGAAGAGGGAAAATGTTCAAAATACCATTAATGGAACTCTAAATATTAGTTGCCTAGTCATTACGGGTCAGCATACAACTCTTGACAACTGGCTATAAGTCATTGCCTGGACTCGTAGTTTGGTAAGTGACTAGGGTACTCTTCACTGTTGACCCTAAGAGTCTCACCTTATGAATCATAGTCGAACCTTAAAACTATTAGGGTCCAGTCGTAGCCAATACAAAAACCTTTGGGCACTGCACTGGTGAGACTATGATTCCCATATTACAACTCAAAATATCTCACCATGACTCATTATATCTTAATCATACTTAGGTCAGCAACTTTAGTTAACACCTTGGTCACCCTATGATTAGTGTCCTACAACTCGTAATGACACCTAACAACTTGTAAGGTGAGTCATAATCTGGGAAGTAAGAGTCAAGTCAAGAAATTTTCAAAGGCCAAAATTCTGGGGTGTTACACTTTAGCCATATTATGATCTCTCTCCTCATCCTTTTGCTTTGTTATTGGTTCAAAAAGATATGGAAGGATAACCATGGTCACCTAGGTATATCTATGTGCCATGCTTGTCTTTGATTTATCACTTAATCCTATAACGCCTAAGAAACTCTATAAGTTTTTTTTAATTATACACACTTTGGCCATATTATTTGATACAATCATGTTCAATTGATATAATTCTCTATAGATGATTTAGAGAAGCATCTCATCCAAAATCTTATGGTTTGGGTATTACAAAAATTTCTTATTGAACCTTTTTCATGCTTCATGCAATGGCTCACCACTCAATTTCTAGAAGTTTATGATTTAATCCATCAATTGGAGCATACAAGGCAGTGGAAAGAATCATTTAAGAAATAATTTGGTCAACTCAACCTAAGAAGTTATTGATCATTGTGTAATTCCCTTAACCAAAGTACTACATAACCAATCAATGAGAATGGAAAAATCCTCAAACAGATAGACTCTTGTGTGATATGAGCAATGTTGAATGGGGGACACACATCTATAAAGTTCTTCAAATGAAGGTTGACATTTTCATGAGATTAATCATCAAATAATCCCTTTATTGGTAGTAAATAGGGCATCACACTAATTACATGGAACAATCCATTACCCTCCATGGGTGGAATACAAATTGTTCTTTCTCTTCCAGCAGCCACTAGGTGATCTACATTCCAACGGTATTCTTTGAAGGTAGTGGTGTCATTACCATTTGGACTCATTGTACTATGAAGACTTAGATTATCACCTGAACAAGAAATAAAAATAAAAGTAAAGTTTACACTATGTTTAACAAAAGTAAATTATAACCCTATAAGGAATGAACACACGTTTCATTCTACGGAAATGGCACTATTTCTTATAATTCTCAAATATACCCTAAAACGAATGTACGTCGTCATTAGAAATACTTTTACCCAACACAGTAGTCGTGGTTCAATTTACACTTAGTGAAATAATAGGTTCACTCTTAAGTGTAACAAGCAACTATAAATTGGCACGAAATGCTAAAAATCAAACAACAACGAAATATTAGGTGACTTTATTTAAAATAATTTCATTTTAAGTTTATGATTTCGACATTGGTTTTTCAAGATATATACTGTAAGATTGTAATCAATTCACTTGATTCACTTTCTTGAGAATAATTATATGCATAGGTAAGTTAAAATTCACCTAAGATTTGATCTCTAGCCATGAGTTTGCTTGTCTTTAAGTATTGGTGGTAATTTCTAAATCCACCACCAAACTTCACATTGCCTTCTTGTGAACACCCAAGTGTCTACACTACCAAAGAACCAATAACCACAAGATGGGTAATATATTCCTGGTATCAGGTCTTAAATGGATGTAACTCAAGTTTTGTCAACTAAATCTCATCAGTCTTCTCTTCTTTTGTATGCAAGAAAAGATATCCAAATATAGACTGAGTTTGCAACCTTAATCACTAAATTAAGACATAGAGATTTATATAAAACCATAATATTCAAGCTAATACATAGGTAATTAATCACTACCCACATAATAGTCAGGACTTAATAATGTATAACCCCAAGTTTGGGAAATCAACTACACATAGTAGAATAAAAAGGAAATATACCCAATTCTTCTTTTATATTTGTCATCAAAACCAAATGTTTCACATAAAAGATATAAATGCCAAGAACCAAGTATTATATTCCACAACTAGGGTTTTATTATAATTTTCATATTCCTAAAATTGACAAAAGATAGGGTTCTAAATGGCTAAAAGGGCATAGATATCATTAGGAAAATTAGGACTCAAAATTAAAAAAATAACATCATGTATAATCTGACTGAGCATCACCATTATAAAAGGAATCAGCATTGTTCTAAAGTGTACCAGTCTTGCTAATGTATCAACTTGTCAAGCTCCAATGGTTGGCAACTATTTTATTTGGTAAAAAAGAGATAGATAAACTGATCGACGAAGGACTTGGTGCATTGTTATTTTGTTAAGAGATAGTTTGGCTTGATTGGATATGGAAGCAAAACTTTATAAATGTGCAAGAAAGGTTGGTGATGCACCAACTACTATTTATAATGCTTTTGAGCATATTTTGCCTTAACCCTTTATCCTTTTTCTTTATTTTCTTATTTTCATAATTTCAACCACTTTTTGACATTAACCCTCAAATTTAAATAATATTAAAATGCATTAAAATTACCATAGGACATGATTTATTTCTATCTTTAGATCAAACAAATCTTAAAATAAGGACTCATCGTAGTCCTTGCAGTATTACCTTTTTGAGTGACACAACCTGCTAGAGCAAATGATGTAGTGAATCGATTTCTATTGCACCTATAACCTTATATTTCATGGTGAAGTTCTTGTAATAATTATTCTAATTTACCTTATCTAAAACACCTATCTCTACCATAAAGACACTCACCCAGATAATTTTTTTCATATTGTGGCATATAAGATAAGAGATCCCATGTGAAATATGACCTTAATGCTGAGAGATTGGGCTCTAAACTTTTAATCATTCCTATGCATAGATACTGGTGCACTAGCCGAATATGTGGTAGGTCTAGATGACCTTCTATGAAAGAATAATGTGTTCCTATTCCTAGATCTCTGGTGACATTATCGATTAATTCGGGCAGCTTATTCTGATATTATTCTTTTTCCTAGATAGTTTCCTACTCTACTTATTGGAAATAATCCATGAGTCTAAATATATCTATATCATTAATTATCAAGGTCCCATTACACTTCTTCTTCACATAATTTGAAACTCTTGACATAAGTTTCCATATCCTAGCCTTCATTTTAGACACCATATCTGGAGCATAATGGGACAATTAGGTGAACTTGATATTTTATTCTCTTATTTATAGTACCTTGCTTGAGGTTGAAAAATTCATTAACTATGGTGCTCCTCAACTTAAAGTCAAAGAAGTGATTAGTAAAGACATCAATGTAATCTTTCCACTCTATAGGTTCTACACCCTCCCCATTTGTCTTTGCCTACTTGTCATACCATAGGTTAGATACATATTTCAACTAATAAGACATGGGTTCAACTATATCTATATCACTGACAGGCATTAGTTGGAGGATCTTCTGGATCTCATCAATAAATTTTAAGGGGCCTCTTTAATCTTGGACCATGTGAACTCTAGAGGATTTATTTTGAGAAACTCAAGAATTCTTGAAAAGCAAGAGAAACATTATGAGTTAGAACTACTAGGGTGTAAGACCCCAAAAAATTTCAATGATTTTAGTTTTGACCCTGTCGCATGATTTGTGTTAATCATTAACATAAATTGTGTTAAGAGATGTTTAAAAGTAATTTTGGAAAAGTTTTGAAATTTTCAGAAAGGGTCCGGGACTATTTTAGGACACCGAGGAAGTAAGACTCTATGATAGTAGTGTTCCACGGAGGTTAACCTATGGTATAAGAGCATGGCACAAAGGCTAAACTTCACAAGCGAGGCGTGCCAAACCGCTATTTTAATTTCATCTAGTTTTTATTTTTTACTTAGGGTGAGGGTATTTTGGTATTTTGACCAAATTATCCTATTTCCTTTCATTTATTAAGATCAAAAAAATTATTTTTCCTCTTTAACTCTAAACCCAAGAATGTTCAAGGGTTTTACAAGGGATTCACCAATTAGGCTCTAAACATTGATTTTTGCTTGAATTCTTATGTATTTCAGGCATTTTTCTCATCCTTAACTTGAATTTTACATTGTGAGATTTATTTAATCATTTTTCATGCAATTTTAGTTGATGAGTTTCAAATTAGGTTAAGGGATTTTTATGGCTATTACTTGAATAATTTTCCCATGATTTAAATGTGTTGTTTATGACTTAATTGATAGTTTTTGGAGATAAATTAGAGCATGGTTATAATGATTGGAATAGGGAACATGGGTTTCCCCAAATTTATGTATTTTTTTCTTATTAATGGCATTAATCTCAACCCACTTTGTAAATTTGATTTTAAATATGCACATTCATATAGTTTAACTAGCTCATTGAATCCATTGCATTGTATTAAAGGATAAATGGATTACAATGGTTTTTGATTACCCGTGGAGGACATGGTTTGGATTTTTAATGGAACTTGGGATTCAAATGGGTACATGGATTGGTTTGGTATAATTGAATTAGCTTGAAAGAATATTAGTATGATTATAACATATTGGAAATTTCCTTAGTGAATGACTCCTAGGTTAATGGTTGGGTTTATTTGCAAACTATTTTAATTTGGGCTTAAAGGGAATTGTGTAGCTCACTGTGAAGGAGGAAATCCCAAGGGGGCCAATGCTAGAAACCACGTTTCTTGGCATAGGGCTATCTGTGACTATGTTCTTATTGCACACTCTATATTTTTTATGGCTACCACCTTGGTGTCTTTAGCCTTTCCCTATTTTTCTCAGTTTGTACAACTAACACACACTGGGACCTTTTCAGTAGGGGGTCTGAACCCACATAGCTTGTGGGTGCCTTTAGGGTAGAGCAAGTAACATAATTCAGGCTAATGGTTTAAACTCTCATGTTCTTGTCCCTTATCCCTATCACGACATCCTATATATGTATATATAAATATTTCACATGTGTTTTTGACTACTCTTTTAAAGGGCATTATTTTATCCCTTTCTTTGAGTTATGTGCCAATGCTCACCCCACTAACCATCCCTAGATGTTGCATTATTTCATGATGTATAGTCTGAGGGTTTTTTAGTTGATCTTATGAAAAGTTAGGTGATTGGGTACTCAGGTATATTTGTTGTGATGTGCTGAGCCTTCGTCTTTTGAAAGGCCCAGTTATTTAATTTGTTTACTTTAGAGATTCTTTTGGACAGTACTGGGATGATTGGTTATCTTGTTTAGACTCATAAATTTTATTTGATTCATATATATTATTTACTATTTTTGATTATCTTTCATTGTATACATTTATGAGCTTTAGAGGTTAGGTTATGTGGGTGTTGTTCATCTTATGGTGGGCTTGAGATACCCGTTCTAACTAGGCCCTAGTTTGGGTCGCAAAAAGATTGGTTTCAGAGCATAGTTCAAAGAAGTTGGGTTTCCACAAAGCCGCATCGAGTAGGGTCCTTTATATGGGTTTGTAGTGCACCACACTTATAAGAGAGAGGCTATGAGGCATGTAGGAATATTACTATTTCTTGTGTTCTACTTTGGGATATAAAGTCTAGTTGTGATGAAAATTCTCTATCTCCTACTTACTTGCATTTCAGATCATGTCTCCCGGAAGATCTGATGGTCGTAGAAACTTCTCTAGAAACTCTATTCCACCCAACAAAAATATAGGGGGATCGCCCTATTTGTAGAGTGCAGAATTAGTTTAAGGTCCTAGCTTTTGACAGTAATAATACATATGGGTTTTACCTATCCCTATTAGTCATCCTCGGGTTTCTTAAACTGGGGACACTCAGGATCAGTCACCTTAGGGAGATATCCCTAATGCAGAGTTTTGTCTATCTATTAATATGCTTGCTCAACTAGTGGCATCGCAGTATCACCGGTCTAATCTTGTTGGTACTGTTGTTAGTTCATATGATATAACTTGGTCTGTCTAGTTTATGAGGTTAAGTCCCCCAACTTTTAGAGGCTCTAAGGTAGAGGAGGATCCTTAAGGGTTTATCGATGATATAGAGAATATTTTTAGGGTTATGCATCCTACTAGTTATAAGGGTTTAATGTTTGTTCCCAATCAGTATAAAGATGGGGCTTACCAGTGGTATGAGGATTTGGAAGCGATAGGGAGTGATGATGCTGAGTCGGTTGTGTTGTATAAGTTTTCATGTGCCTTTCTTGATCACTTGTCTCCTCAAGAGTTGAAGGAGGCTAAAACTGAAGAGTTTGTGAACTTAAAGTAGGGTAAAATAAGTGTTATGGAGTATACTTTGAAGTTCCAATAGTTGTGCCATTATGCTTTGGAGTTGGTGTCTAATATGAGGTCCATAACGAATAAGTTTTCTGCTTGTTTGTCTGTGATTTGGTGTTAGAATGTTCGATTGTAATGCTAAATAATGATAAGTGCATAACTAGTCTAGTGGAGGATATGAAAAAAAAACAAGTAGAGATAGGAGAAAGAAAGTACAAGAAGTTTAGATATACAGAGCATGGTGCAGGGCAGCAGAACAGTATTAGAGATGGTAAGCAATGTACTATGAAAAATAATTGGGGAAATTCATATTCTTCAGCTAGTACTCCTTATTCTAGGAATTCTAGTGATCATAATTTTTAGGCTAAAACCAATCCTAAGGCACAAGGTGCCCAATCTCAGGTTAGTGGAGCTCAGTTGGACCAACTATATCCTCATTGTCAAATTTTGTAGACATCTTCATCGTGGATATTTTGAGGAGGGGAGGAATTTGTGTTATAATTATGGTCAGCTGATGTCGTCCAAGAAACACCTCCTTTTAGATAATGATACAAATGCCATCAAAATATAGTAAGCCAACTAAGTTTGGGTTCGAATGCCAAGGGAACACGTGGCTTTGCAGATCTCAACAGTTGTAGTCAATGGGCAGAACAAGAAAAGTAAACGGGGGGTTTTATTTGTAGTACTCTCGAACAAAGAATAGTATTAACTTTATTGAAATCCTTCATAAGTGAATACTAGGATTTTGTTCCCCCGTCCTTCTCAACTTCGTAAGCTTATCGTGCGTTATTGAACCAATCCAATACCTTGCATGCAAAATCGATAAGTTATGTACCTCCTACAGTCTTTTGGATTAGTAGGAGGATTTCAACCTTTACCTTTTATGTCTCAAGGTGTCTCACTACTAAGACTTATTTTGATCCCAGATAACTATTACCTTTTGAGTCTCTAGTTATTATATGAAACCTAATCATCTTACGTAGATCGAACCTAGAAGTATCGATCGACATTTAAACTCCAAATTACTATTGTCTTTATTTCCTTGTCACTATTCCTCTTTTGGAGTAAGTAATAATATCTCGGCGGGATTCTAATATGTTCACCCACTAAAAATCAATCATAACGAAGATAAAGCAATGATGCCATTGGTATTGATTAAAATCAACAATCGCACTTCCCCTACTTCATCAATTCCCCATGGTTTCCACAACCTTAGCTATGGGTTTTAGATATTCATGATTGTGAAGAAATCAATAACATTCATAATAGAAAGAATTGATGAAATCACAATGATAAGATGAATAAAAACCCACAACCATGAACTAAATAATCAATCAAAGTCAATACAAGGAAATCCCAAGTTCAAAGATGGATCTTAGAATCAAAATATGTTTATAAGTGTCAAAAGTGCAAAACTCCAACTAAAAAGTACATAAGGGGTATTTATAGTACATGAGAAAACCCTAAAAACAAAGCCCAAACAAAGTAGGAGAAAATTAGGTCGGTGGCCACCTACTCACTGTACGTACAGTCTGGAACAGGCGCTTGTAGTACCTTCGGTCTAGTACAGAGCACAGGTGCAGATCACAAGTTGTGGATGGAAAAAGTACTACAAGTAAATACTCGTGATTTTGGTTTTTTGGAAAATATTTTGTCTAGATGAGGTCCGTAGGTATACATGTGGTCCATAGATTGACTTAGTGGGTATCGGGAGTCAATTTTTCAGCTTTTCTTCGACTCTGAAAGATGAATTTATCATGATAAAGCCGAAATGCACCCCAAACATCCATAATCACTCCAAAAGTAGCCAAACACACATTTTTCATATTTTCACGAGCTTAGTATCCAAAACATAGTTTCAAATGAAAGATACCTAAAATGGCTCATATCTAACAAAAAGGCCTAAAAAACATGCCAGTTTTCCTTGTTTTATGCATCGAACGTGCTATATTTCTATATAACATCAACACCCTCAACTTGGAAAGTTTACATGTCCCTAGGAATCAAAAACATGACAAAACAAAAATGATGCTTAACTAGGAGAGTCTAAGCTATTCAAGTCAGTCAGTCATCACATTAAGTTCAAATCACAACATCCCCTCCTATATCTTATTTCAAAGACAACTGCGTATGAACATGATGCACAACAATGTGACACAATGGGATCATGGTTTAAAAATTAAATTAGCGACAGAAAACCACTCATATGCATAGATTGCACTACCTGAAATAAGAAAATAGCTAGTGACATGACTCAAGTGTTCTCACTACAAAGATGTCCCACTCACTCATATGAAGTAATGCATGTCACTGTAGGGAAGGTCAAGAAACACTCACACTCAACAAACAAGTTCCAATCAATTCATGTCCATTACCATAAGATTACCCTTATTTTTTTATCTTATCATTCAGATAGTCAAGTTAGGATAAGTATGGCACTTTTCTGTGCTTGTAATGTAGGCTTAGGGGTTG
The DNA here is from genome assembly GCA_030864215.1 of Capsicum pubescens. Lineage (NCBI taxonomy): Eukaryota > Viridiplantae > Streptophyta > Magnoliopsida > Solanales > Solanaceae > Capsicum > Capsicum pubescens. The sequence goes on from CM061546.1 coordinate 229,041,003, forward strand.
GTATGATAAATATATGGACATTCAAAGTGACTTAGTCTCCTTGGAACTACACTAACTTTGGGGTATCACTTAGTAATCAATTGCCTTTTTATCCACCCTTATTTCTCCTTTTTATACTTTTATGCACATTCAGGTTGGGTGTGGTTTTTTATTCTTTCTTTTTTTCTATTTCACAATTGTCACAGTTTTTCTTTTCTTTTTTTTCTTTTTCTTTTCTTTTCTTTTTCTACCACACCCAGCACTACTAATTATTTTCTTATTTTACCCTTCGTCAAACCCATTTTATGTTATACATCCCTATAATAGCAACCCTCAACTTAGGAATATTACCTATGTTGAGATGCATAATCTCCAAGAATTACCTGGGCCAAATCAGGTAAATTGTAATGCAAATGGGAAGGTTAATCATGAAAACAAGAAAAATAGGCTAAAATTCTCCAAGCAGGGATCAAGGGGTATCATTCACACATGCAAAAGTCATTTAGGTTAAAAAGTGGACTAACTTTAAAAATGGCCTATGATCCTTTCCTAACCAACTCCTTCAACCTAGGCAAGACTAACCAAGCATATTCTGAGTTCGACATACAAAGGGAACTAGGAAGTATCTCACATACACATAGCACCTAGTGAATATCACCACATACTACCTATCAAATTCATGAAATTTTCAGCAAATAGTTATCATGTCCCTAATCCTAATACAAAAAAGGATCCACAAAGTTCACATATATATATATATATATATCAAAACAATTCTACCAACTCAAAAGTTTGAAGGGGAATAAAAAATTAATTAAAACTTAACAACTGCCAAGATATTCAAAATCTCCTAATTACACAAAAATACAAAATAATACAAAAAATACAATAAGTCACACAATTATTCTAGACATGCTTGTTCTACAACCATACCACGGCCAATAGGAAACGAAGCATGGCAATAAGAACCTAAGGCAGCATGGTATTCCCACCCCTAATTAAAAATTATGCATTGTCCTTAATGCATTAAAAATGTTAAACATAGGGAAGTGAGAACATACCTGGGACGTATAAGGTGCCCGAATCAGGTTCATTCCCAGATAGCGGCATATCATCTAGTGGAGTCGGTGGTGGTGCACTACTAGTGGAAGAACCCTCTTCTATACATGCATTCGTCTTCCTGTCAATGAATGCAGACTCTAATGAATCGTGCCTAGCCTTTTTAATGGCCTCCTCCTCTATCATATTAGGATCATGGCAGTTATCTATGTGACCTCTTTTTTTCCTAACTATTGGGACCTTATCACCATCTAACACAAAGATATCAAAGTATCTCGGTGCACATGGAGGTAAAATCTTGACTACAGGGGGTATAATCGAGGGAGAAACTACTATATAGACCTCTATAAGAGAGTGTACCTCTGCTCATAGGATATCAAAATCATCACTTATCTAAACTATATCCGGTGCACCTATATTTGTATATAGATATATAACCTGGCTCTCTAACTCATCAATCTATGTCTAAAAATTAGCACACAGCTCTGATCGCGTGGCTCTCTGATCAGCCTCCTATCTAGCCTCGTCCTACTCAAATCTAGGCCTAACTTATGATCTTATCTACCCAGGAGGGTAGTTATCTAAGTTTCAATAACCTTTAACCAAGTAGTTGTGGCACTCTGATCATCCACTAAGCTCTACAAAAACTCATGAGATAATGTAATCATACCAATCGTAGGAGTTGTAATAGATAGATAAGAAGGCTCTGGAGATGTACCAATCGACTCTGAGTTCAAAGTCAGGGATGAAGAAGAAGTAGGTTGTGTCCCCTTTCCCTTTGTACTTGAATCTAGAGGATCTTTTTGTTCCCCTATCTCCATGTCAATAAAAATAACAGCATTATTTGTATATGCCTCATCAAGGTCAACAAAAACTCTTGGGCACTTGGACTGGGCTTGCGGTACTATTGTTCACTGTCTTAATCATATATAAGTGCCTCAAGGTGATAGACCCTTCATGGTCCTCTTCTGTAAAGTCGCGGTTATGGGTACCCTCTCGTAAATACCTAGTAACTTAGGAACTCCGACCATCTCACATAGCCTCTGGATCATGCAAGGAAATAAAAGGTTAGTAAACTCACCAAAGGCTCTGTCATGAAACTCATGTCTCAAATAGTAGAAAAATTAGCATCATTACCGGCTATCAGATAGGAAACCAATGTAGCTCCCTCCCATGTCAATGTATTATCTGAAGTAGTGGGGATCAGATGGTATGTAATTAGGAAAAAACAAAACATGGCCTTTAATATCAATAACCCTTTTTTTATCACAGCTTTCCCCTCAATCCCTGGGGTCTCATCACCCAGTGGTGAAATTAACTTCCTAGACACCCCAACTCTCTCTAGATAGTGCCCATCATACCGTCTGATATGTCAATCTCGTGCAATCCTCAGTCTGTGGTCTCACTCAGTAGTATATGCAAGAGTCTTTGTTCATTTGTCAACTCTGACTCCTCTAACCAGTGTGTGATCAAGATATGGCTATCGCATAATCTGACAATGCCTGGATGATGGCACATAGGAAGGATTATGGTAGATCTATAGGATGAATAAAAATCTCATACCATAGTCGGTTTGTTAGAATTGAGTGGTCTGGTTATCCACTCTAGTTGATATCTATCAAATCCTTCCCATAGCTGTAGTACTCGCTCTAGCCTTGATAAGTCAATATAATACTCCTAATAAATGCATCTCATAGGCCTTCTTATCTCCCAAACATAATATAAAAGCTCAAATATATGTTGCATCTCTTTCATACACCACCTAAAATATCCCTCCTTGTGAGGTGCATCTGGGGCATGTGCGGGTACGGGGATCTGTTGTACTGAAGAATCATGGGAAGGCTGTTCGGCACCCTCATCAATTTGAGTTACCTCTTTCTGCTGTACATGAGTACTGGTACTCTCCTAATACTGGGGAACCGCAAATCACAACTCTTTCTTAATCTTATAAGATGAATCTTGGGAACCCCCTTAGATTGGGGGTTCTGAGCAGTAACCTGTGGAGTAGTCTAAGACTTTGTCTCCTCATCATCATCATCATTAGGTGGAAGAGTGTGTGGGAGTGATAATCACATATACTTTATCCTTTTCCAGGCTACAACTGACTATGCAGCCTGGAGAGTCAGTCCTCTCATGACTCTATGTGTCACCCCGGCGACAGTCTCTCTACGTTACTACTTTAGATACTCCACCACTGAACTTCTAGGATTAAGAGACTCTTCTCTTCTCCTTGAAATACTTACCTTTGTCTTATTTACTGCTTTAGATTCCATATGTACTTGGAAAACTAGTTGTCAGTTTCCAACAAAAGTGAGGGATAGAAATAGTTGAAGAAAAACTCAAAATCCGAAAAGTTCAATTTTTTCCTCAATTTTCACATTACTATAACCTATTTGACATCCCAACAAGTCCTATTTATACACAGCAATCAAGAATCATGACTTTCAAAGTAAACAAACATGCTCAACTCGTGGTATTACTCTATTTATTCAAGTTCAACTTCCGGTTAGGGCCTAAACTTTGAATCGTAGTTCAAAACAAGTCCCTACATTATGATTTTAGGCTAATTCAAGGTTCCCACATACAAGCATGATAGTTTCTATATATTTTGCAATGAAATACACATATCAACTTGTTTAAATAATATATAAACCAATATATAACCATTAGGAGCTGAGAAAGTTAACTTTTATAGAAACAACCAAAAGATAATAGTGAAGAACTAAAGCAAATCAAAGGTTGAAACTTGTTTTTAGCGCATTGTGACAAGCTAGTATCTCAAAAAATTCCAATTTAGTCTTTACTTAAGTATGGGGCTAGTTGGTATTTTAAGTGAGAAGTTTGAATTCAAAGAGAAAAGTAAAGTTTTGAGGATTAGAATGAGTTAGAATGAGGGTAAAAATGTTTTTATATTAGTGGGGGAGCTGTTTTAGGTCATATTTAAATATTGGTGGGCCTAAAATTTAAATTAAAAATTGGGCCCACAAAGTGACCTAGCTGCGGCTTGTACCAGCGGTCTTTACCCGTAGTCAGGCCTTGGGCACAGGTGCTACCTATGACCCATAGGTACTGGGTGTAGGTTATAGGCATAAATCTTTGGCCCTCTATTCTGTAATCCAACCTCGGTGTTTTGATATTTTTCCAAATACTTATGGTCTCGCACCCTAAGTTTTAGGTCACAAAAGTAAAATTAAATGCCAGAGTCCATAACTTATCATTTTTCATCCTCAAAATTTTGACTTATCAACTTATTAATCAACTTACCATGTGGAACTTGTCATCATGATAGGCTGATCACACATTCCTCTTACCTGGAAATCAATGAATGTAGTAATTTTTACCGTATTTCGAGTAAGGTCCAAAAGTTAAAAACCTACAAAAAGACAAAAACAACAAAAACTTGAACACGAAAATATAATAGGTTTCCTTCAACTTAGCGCTTGACTTAACGTTGTGGCACGACTTTGATATTTTGGTTACTTAGGTTTCACCAACAAGCCCATTGGTTGCCTCCCATACAATTCTTGATCTAACGTTGCAGCACGATGCGAGTATCTTGACTACATAAACTTTATCAAGATACCCATATGAGTATCCTCCAGGATAATCAGTACAATCAATCACCGACAATACCCTTATGTCAGTTGGTTGGTTTATGCACTTTTGGATTTTGAACGTCTCTTCGTCACCATTGACTCTAAATTTTAGCTCATCTTTTTCCATGTCAACTATAACTCTACCTGTGGCCACAAACGGTCTTCCTATGATAATGGGCATCTCGATGTCAACCTCACATTCTAAGATGACAAAGTTCATCAGAAAAATAAAGTTATCCACCATTATAATCAAATCAAATGAGATTCCCACAAGTTTCTTCAAAGTGCGGTCAACCATCAATTGCCGCATCAAAGTCGGTTTCAAAGGTTTCAAACCCAATTGCTTGAATATATACAATGACATCAAATTAATGTTGGCCCCTAAATGACATATTGATCGGGAAAATCGTGATTACCCAATGGTGCACGGTATAGTGAATGCTCTGTGATCACCCTTTTTTCTATTCCAAAGACCTAATCATGACTGCACTGTAGTGGTGCACACCATAAACATCCTTAAAAGTCAATCCTTTCTTCTTTTTGACCAATTGTTTTATGAACCTGGTGTATCCAAGTATCTACTCTAATGCCTCATCAAGCGGTATGTTCAAGCTCAATTCTCTCAGCATCTCAATAAATTTCTTGAACTTACCTTCATCTTAATTTCTCCTCAATCACTGAGAAAAAGGTATGGGTGGCCTTGAGATCTGTCTAACTTCTGGATCAATGACCAAAGCCTTACATTTATCTTTAGAATTTGTACCTTTATCACCTATAACCTTCACAACCTTAGAACCAGGTGTTTCATTATCAACAACTTCTATAACAGGTAGTGGGGGATCCATATTAGTTATACCACTTTTTGTGGTAATTGCAAATACATAACAATCATTTCTCAGATTTTGCACTATGTTTTTGGAAGGGTACCTAGATACCTCTAGCTAATAGCTGATGAAATCTTCCCTAATTGGTAGTCCAGCTACTTAATAGCAGTGGCATATGACTCGATCTTCTGGGTCAACCCAGAAATATCAGCCTTAATATTTTTAAGGCTGGTCTCCTAATTTTCTTGACCCATCACCAACTTAACTAGTATCTACTCTATTTTGGATTCTGCATCATATCTACCAGGTGTTATGTACCTATCTCCCTTCTCTTTATAGTCATCCTTCTTCTTCCAGTCACTATCTTACTCTCTTCTATGGTCTATATACCTATCATAATAGTTTTGACCTTCGTTCCCTTGCCCGTGTTCTTTGAAACCCACCATCTTACAATTCGGATAATTATTTTCCTTTTTAAATTTTGGCATGTATGCTTTGCAAGCTGACCTATATGTTGCTACTGCATTCACTTTCTCAGAAGTTGCTTTTCTAGCAACCCTAAATAAGTCCTTAGTAATGCAATTTATTGCGCTAGTATATCATTAGTTTCTCTTTGGTCACATGAGGCTCCAATAGAATAAGCACCAGATCCCCTCTCAGACTCCCAAGTTTTTCACCCTTGGTTAGTGAGTAAAACCCAATCCAATATCTCTAAAGTTGTCTCCTAGCGTAGTCTAATAAAAGCTTCTTTGAAGATGGTCTCTTCCATGTCATTGGAACTAATGGTCAGGGCTTTATAGAATATCTCTGATAAGATCGTCCCTGAAAACTGATGATTTGGCACCATGCTCAACTTCTTATTAAACCTGAACCAAGCCTTGTACATAGACTTTGACTACATTTTCCTGAAGTTATTGATCTCATCCGTGAGCTGCAACATCCTTGAGGGAGGAAATAACCTATTTAAGAATTATCTGTGCTACTCGTTCCAAGACATGACAGAGCCTTTTTGTAATTCCCCTAACCATAAAGATGTTTCTCTTGTATGTGAGAAGGGGAAAAGCCTGAGTCTAAGTTCTTCCCGATCAACCCTTAGGATGTTATACCAGCTACAGATCCCAAGGAAATTTGCACGGTGCAAATTTGCATCATCAGTAGATAATTTTTCAAAAAAAAACCCTTCAAATTCATAAGTTGGATCATGGCACTCGTGATGTCAAATTTGATGCCTGGGGTCAAAGTAGGAGGTTCCATGGCTCCTGTCTCATTTGTATTAACATATCCAATATCTTCTTCATCATCTATATATGTCTACATGTACTGATTTGCTGGGATTACTTGTATATGGGCACCTTTATCTCTATTCTAGTTTCCATCGAGTGCTTCTCGGTAGTCTGTTTTTTGTCTCTGCTCAATAATATCTGCTTCCCTAGATACTTATTGTGCTTCTTCCATTCCCCTCTTCTAGGCTTTATCACGAGCTAAAAACTCACCAGTCTAACAATCAATAATATCTTGCACTCTTTCAGGTAGAGGTACAACATGGATTCTCTATGGATTCAGATTTACTAGGAGTAAGGGTTTTCCTTTACTCTTTGTTCTAGGTATCCATCAGCGAATGCCAAATTAAGAAATAAAGAAAAAACACTGTAGCAACTTCAAATCATAAATCAATACCGTGGTCCTCGGTAATGGCACAAATTTATTGATGACATCAAATTAGCACTTGCTTTTAGATGATGATATGGTCGCTACCAAGATATATTAACCCAACTAAGGTTAGGGCCGAATCCCAAGGGAACACGTGGCTTTGCAAATCTTAGTAGTTGTAGTCAATAGGCAAAATAAGATAGTAAATGGGGGGTTTTATTTATAGTACTCTCGAATAAAAAATAATATAAACATTATTGAAATCAATCGTAAGTGAACACTATGATTGTTTTCCCCTTGGATACTCAACTCCGTAGACTTATCGTGCGTTTTTGAACCAATCCAATACCTTACATACAGAATCAATATGTTATGTACCTCCTACATTCTTTTGGACGAGTAGGAGGGATTTTACCATTTACCTTTTGAGTCTTAGGGTGTCGCACTAATAACCCTTATATTGATCCCAGTAAATGATTACCTTAGAGTCTCTAATTATTATATAAAATCTAATCATCTTACGTAGATAGAACCTACAAGCATCAATCAATAGTTAAACTCTAAATTATTGTTGTCTTTATCTTTTCTAGTCACTACTTCTCTTTTGGAGTAAGTAGTAATATCTTGGTGGGATCCTAATATCTGGCCCCATTAAGAAATCAATCATAACAAAAATAATGCAATGAATTTCGTTGGTAGTAATTCAGATCAACAATCGCACTTTGCCTACTTCGTCAATTCGCTAGGGTTTCAACAACCCTAGCTATGGGTTTTATCCGTTCATCATTGTGATAAAATCAATAACATTCATAATAGAAAGCATAGATGAAACCACAATGATAAGATGAATAAAAACCCACAACCATAAATTGAATAATCAATCAAAGTCAATACAATGAAATCCCAAGATCAAAGACGCATCATGGAATCAAAATATATTTCTAAGTGTCAAAAGTGTGGAACTCCTACTAAAAAGTACATAAGGGGTATTTATATAGAATATAAGAAAACCCTAAAAACAAAGCCTAAAAGAAACATGAGAAAATTGGGTCAGTGGCCACCTGTTTTTTGTACTTATGGTCTAGAACATGCGTAAATAGTACCTACGGTCTGGCAAAGGGCATAGGTGCAGACAGCAGGTTAAGGATAGAAAAAGTCCTGCAAGTCATCTTTTGGGATTTTGGTTTTCTGGCACCTACTTTGTCTACATGCATTCCATAGGTCTACATACAGTCCGTAGGTTTACTTAGTAGGTAACAGTAGTCAGTTTTTAAGCTCCTCTTTGACTCTCAAACATAAATTGATCCCGATCAATCCAAAAAATATCTCAAACATCCATAATCACTCCAAAAGTATATAAACCACCTTTACTCACCTTTTTCACAAATTTAGCATCAAAAATATTATTTTCGGCATAACATGCCCAAAATAAATCATATCTAACAAAAAGGCATCAAAAACTTGCATATTTTCCTTATTTTGAGCGTTAAAAGTGCTATATTTCTACAACACATCATCAGCCTAGTCATCTACAATGGAATTATCCTACAGATAAAGTTGCCACTAGATCTAATAAGGTTTTGATAGCCATATATTCATCTCTTGCACCAAAGGGCTGTAATTTGGGAATCAACTCTGGCCAGAATTGTATCTGTGTTTTTTCTACTCATGAAGAATCTATGGCATCCCCCAATCTTTTCATTGTTATGTTATAGCTTTTTTCACATAATGTTTACAATTTACTTGATCTGTCATTTATCCTATCTTATGTTACCCCATATGTGGCTATACACTTTGGTTTTGGTCCTGAAAATATTTTTGACCCCTTTTTTATTTCTACTCTGGTAGGTGATTTTATTATTGCTAGAAAAATATATAAGGGTTGTGTGGTTTCCATATTTCACAGAGAGCAATTGGTGGATTTGATAGAACTTGATATGGTGGATTTTTATGTAATCTTGGTAATGGATTTGCTTTAGGACCTAAAAGGTCAATTTTCACTTTCCTGATGAACTAGTGATTGAATGGGATAGGAGATCCTTAGTACCCACAAGGAAGCTTATTTTCTATTGTAGATCTTTGAAATGATATCATAAAGGTGTTTGTACCATCTAGTTTGGGTTAAGGATTCTAATTTTAAGACTCTTTTTTTACAATCTATCTGTGTGGTTAATGAATTTCCTGAAGTATTACTCGATGAACTTTCTGGGATTCCTCCCAATAAGGAAATAGATTTTGGAATTGATCTTTTATCGAATACTCATTCCATTTCCTTTCGTCCTTATAGAATCGCTCCGGCTGAACTAAAGGAGGTAATGGAGAATTTAAAGGATCTACTTGAAAAGGTTTTTATCTGTTCTAGTGTTTCTCTGTGTGGATTCTCCTTTGATTTTCATTCAACAAAAATATGGGTCTCGTCAGATATGTATAGACTATCATTAGTTGAATAAGGTTATAGTGAAGAATAAGTATCCTCTTCTTAGAATTGATGATCTTTTCAACTAACTTCAAGGTTCTACGTGTTTTTCTAAGATTGATCTTCATTTGAACTATCATCATTTGAAAATTAGGGAAGTTGATATTCCCAAGACTACTTTCTATACTCATAATGGTCATTCAGAGTTCTTGGTTAAGTTATTTTGTTTGAATAATGCTCTGACTTCTTTCATGGATCTTATAAATAAGGTGTTTAGGTAGTTTGTAGATTTGTTTGTTCTAGTCTTTATCGATGATATCTTGGTGTTCTCCAAAAGTGAGTTGGATAATACCAATCACCTCTGAATTAAGTTGCAGACTCTTAAGGACCAGAAATTATATGTGAATTTTTCTATGTATGAATTTTGGCTAAGTACTGTGATCTTTCTTGGGCATGTTGCTTCTAGTAAAGGTATCAAGGTTCATCCATAGAAAGTTGAGGTAGTTATGAAATGGCCTAGACCCATGACTCCAACAGACATTAAGAGCATCATGATCTTGGTTGGGTACTATAGGAGGTTCATGGAGATTTTCTCTTCTATTACTTCTCTATTCCCAAGGCTAACTCAAAAGAAGGTTAGGTTTATTAGGTCTTATGTTTGTGAAGGTAGTTTTGATAAGTTTAAGGATATGTTTACTTCTGTGCAAGTTTTGACCTTGCCTAACGGTGCTGATGGGTTTGTTGTGTATTATGATGTATATCGTATGGGACTGGGTTTTATTTTAGTGTATCAAGGTAAGGTTGGGTCCTATGCTTCAAGACAGCTTAAAGTTCATTGAAATAAATTATCCGGTGCACGAACTAGAGTTGGAAGCTATGGGTTTTCCCTTGAAGATCTGGCTCCATTATTTGTATGGGGTACATTTGGATATTTATTCAATCCATAAGAGCTTGTAGTATGTGTTTATGCAGAAGGAATTGAACCTCAAAAAAAGGAGATGGCTCGAGATACTTTCGAATTACAATATGAGTTTGCACTATCATCCGTGTAAAGCTAATGATGTTGCTAATGCTCTAAGAAGGTTGTCCATGGGGAATTTTTCTAATGTTGATAAGGATAAAAAAAAGGTAAGAGAAGGATATTCACTAGTTTCTAACATGGGAGCATCTCTTAAACTCTAAGAATGGAAAAGTGATCATTCGAGAAGTGGTTAGATCATTTATTAGTACATAGTTGAGGGAGAAGTAGGCTTTGGATAATGTGGGTCAGCTAAAGGTTATGGATTTTGGCATTGGAGAAGATGGAATATTAAGGTATCAAGAAAGGTAGTGTGTTACTAATGTTGATGGGTTATGGGAAAGGATTTTGAATGAGGCTTATGAGTCTAGATATATGATATTCCGTCTTTTGACAAAACATTTTGCATCTTTTTCTTGGGAAAATTGCATATTTTCAAGAAACCAAGGTTACATTTAATGTTGGGTTTTAGTGTTTCAGGGTAAGGAGCTAGCTAAAAGGAAAGACTCAGAAAATTTGCAGAAAAACAATTCTGACGGTCAAAATGGTGGACCACCAGTCTTACGATAGACCACCAATTTAACCGTTAGGCCCAAACAGAATCCATGATTTTAGAAGACTCAGCGACGGCCCATGTGGTGGACCACATGTCTTGTGACGGACCACCACTTTGGCCGTCAGTTCTAAATAGAACCTGGCATCCTAAAACATCCAGTGATGGATCATATGGTGGATCATTAGTCTTTTGACGGACCACTAATTTGGCCGTTAGTGCTAAGCAGAACCTGCCTCTCCAAGATCATCAGCGATGGCCCATATGGTGGACCGTCAGTCTTGCGATGAACCACCACTTTGGCCATCATAGCTATCCCAAACTTGACTCTCAAGGATCATAAACGACAGCCCAAGTGGTAGAAAACCAGTCTTGGATGGATCAACACTTTAGCCGTCAGTGTCATCCAGAACGTGACTCTCCAGGATCAGCAGTGATGGCTCATATGGTGGACCGTCAGCCTTGTGAAGGAACACCACTTTAGCCGTCAATTTTGATACATTCTTTTTAAATTTGAATTTTAAATCTCTTTTACTTGGGGGACATATAAATACCCAGTTTTAGGTTTTATTAGGTATCTTTTATCTTTTATCTTTTATTGGAATTTTCCATATTTGAAACATGTTGTACATAGTTTTTCTCTGAGATTCAATCTAGAATTGTTGATCTAGATTCCATTATCATTTTCTGCATTGAAGTTTGAAGAACAAGAATTGTGACTTTTGTAAGTAAGTAAGTTCTAAATTAATTTATGAATAACACCATGACTTCTTCTCTTTCTGTGATGGAGATATGTGGCTAACCTCCCATAACTAAGGTTATGGGAGCCTTGATATCAATAGCTAATTAGGGGTTGTGAATCTAGTAGATTCCCATGATTAAGTGATAATCATAAACCCTTCTTCACTTTAATGACTTTTCTTGGTTGCAAACTTGAAAAGTGGGCTCAAGAACAACACTTGTTCGAATAGAAAAGTGTTTGTTGGGAAAAGAAAGGGTTTACATAAATTTAAGGGCTTTAACCTTTGGATAGAAGGTAGATGCCTTAACCAGATCAACCCATGTGAGAATATAATTAAATAAACAATATGTTCCTTAAGTTTGAAAGAATTAAGGGATAAGTTACTCATTTAGGTTGAGAAACTAATGGGTAAACCATAGAATTCAATTACTCTTGCAATTAGAATTGTTCATTGGGAATCCAAAATATTTCACAACCCTAGATGCTTAAGCATCTTGGTAACCATAACTCTAGTTTGACTTCTTTTATTGAATTACTATTTGCAACACAACCTACAGTTGGATTACTTTCTGTGACAAGAATTTGAATACAATTGATAAATCAAAATGCCTCTTTACTCTGGAACCTTTGATCAACAGTCTAATAACAACCACAATACTTAGTGAACATAGTATTCCCTCTGGGATTAAACACCCAACCCAATTGGGTTCTATATTTGACAGTGAACGCTTACACTTTCTAACGGAAGTTGTAATTTGGGCGTATTAAATTTTGGCACTGTTGTCGGAGAATACGGTTGTCAATTATGTCTGTGATTATTAATTGACCTTTGGTCAAAGTTTCCCAAATTTCACTTTTTGTTTTATGCAGGTTGATTGTCTTGTATGCCAAGTACACGGAGATCAGGTGAACCTTTATTACCTATTAATCCAAAACCTCAACTTATTGGTAGAAAAGAGGGTAATTGCTCAATAGGAAGAAACTAAACTAGCTGCATTAGTAGCTGCACAACTGAATCAGCAAAATGCGGATGATACAGGCCAGGCACTAAACCCATATAATGATGATCTAGGTGATGATAATTATTAAATCTGATCAACCAGAGTCGTGCAGACAATGTGCCTGCACCGGCAAATAGGAATGTCAACAGAAATCACCCTATTTGGGAAAAACCGGAGTACCAGGCCATCCAATTTAATCTTGTGGAGGATGATGATGACTTGGATTGAGTTGGTGCAACAGGGGCTATTATTCCTCCTCCCTTATCACCCGGAGCTAAATTTAATATCACAAGTACTATGATCCAGTTGTTTTATCTCAAAGGGTTATTTGGTTGACTTGTGGGTGATGACCCGAATATGAATTTGGTCAACTTTATTTTGACATGCAAATCATTTGACAACCCAGGAGTTGGGGAAAATTTTATTTGGTTATGGCGTTCCCGTTGTCTCTGTCTAGGGAGGAAACTTTATGGTTAAATAGGCTAACGCCCGACTCTATTACCAATTAGAGGCAACTAAAAGATGTTTTCCTAGAAATGTTCTTTCCATTATCCAAGAGGGCATAGTTGAGAGATGCGATCCGTAACTTCAGACAACTTTTGACTGAAGCTCTCCATGATACTTAGGAGAGATTTAATAAAAAGCTTATGCAGTGTCCAAATCATTAGATTACCAATGTCCACCTGATGGAGATATTATACCAGGCCTTGAAATCTATGACAAAGGCAGTAGTGGATAATGCTGCAGGTAGATCATTCATGGGTATCACATTTCCTAAAGAAGCTGAGATTCTTGGTCATATAACAAAGTAGAGTAGAGCTTGGCATACCAGGGATTCTAAGAAAGCAAGCTCTACTGTATCTATTGGCATGACTACAAAGTTGAGGCGAAGGGAAGAAGAATGTGACCAAGACATGGCACACATGAAGACACAAATGGATCTTCTCACTAAGCACTTATTATCCAAAAAGATAGAGAAGGTTAAAGTTGTAGCGTCACAGGGAAGGGATGAATCCAATTCTGAAGAGAAAGCTAATTATTTGAACAATCAGGGGTTTTTTTAGGCGGTGTCCAAGGAAATCAAGGTCAAAACTATTATGACAACTCTGGATATAAGGTCTGCGACCATGGCAATTGGAAGAATAAGAATTACAGGAGTGGGTTGCATGTTACTCCTAGAAACATTGAGGCTACTACAACTAGTTTGGGGAAGATGTCCATGGAGGACATGATGGCTAAGTTATTGAAGGAAGTAGAAGCAACCATTACTTGGGTGGCTGAGATAAAAAGTGATTTTTTCTCAATGAATCAATTAGTGGATTCATAATCTACATCGTTGAAATAGTTGGAGCAGTAATTGAACCAACTGTCTGCCTCATTCAATCAGAGGAAGAGCGGAACCCTACCAAGCAACATAGTTTAGAACCCGAGGAAGGATAGTTCATGTATGGTAGTTACTACCAGGAGTGGTAAGGTATTGGCAAGCCCTCCCATCGGCAAGCCTGTGGTTGATGTTGTGGTGAATCATGTTAAGGAAGTAGAAATTGATCATCCAGTAAAGTCTAAGAAACTAGATGAGGATATTGATAATTAACCATCCAACCATCAACTGGTTGATGAGTTGGAGAAGATCAAGGGAAAGGAGACTGAAGTGGTGGTTACTACACTCCCAAAACCACCTCATCTATTTCCCCATCGGTTGAAAAAAAAGGCTGAAAACACAAAGTTTGGCAAGTTTATGGCCAGTCTTAAGCAGTTGACAATCAATTTTCCATTGGTGGAGGCATTAGAGCAAATGCCATGGTATGAAAAGTTCATGAAAGACCTTGTCACAAAGAAGCAGACAGTTAGTTTTGAATTGGTGGATAATATCTATCATTGTGGTACTATTTCCATAATATTGTTGGTGCAGAAGAAGGAAGACCCCAAATCATTTACCATCCCGTACACTATTAGGCCTCTTAATTTCGCAAAACCTCTATGTGACTTGGGAGCCAATCTAAACTTGATGCCGCTTATTTTCTATAAGAAATTGGGTTTGGGGGATCCTACTCCTACAAACATGAGATTATCTATGGCGAACATATCTGTGAAGCGGCCCATGGGGATTCTATATGACGTATTAGTTAAGGTGGTTAGTTTCATATTTTCGGTTGATTATGTCATTATTGATTGGGAGGTGGATTTTGAGGTGCCCATACTATTGGTTAGACCTTTCCTCGCAACCGGGATTATACTTATTTATTTGAGGACAAATGAGATACTATTTATGTTGAACGATGAAGTAGTATGATTCAATGTATGCCAGTCCATGAAACAACATAAAGATATGAGCGTATTCTCAATTGTGGATGTCTATTATGAGGAAGAGCAGAAAGTTCCTATAGAAGAAAAATTTGTTGTGGAGAATTTAGCTGAGGTACTGGTGAATTTTGATCATGACGGTATAGAAGATTATGAAGAGATAGTGTGTGCCTTAACAGATATGGGTTCTTATTCCTATTCACCCAAGAAGTTGGATTTGGACTTGAAAAATCGTCCAAGTCCAGCTGCTAAGCCTTCTATAGAAGAGCCACCTACTTTGGAGTTAAAAGAGTTAGCTTGTCATTTGAGGTATGTGTTTCTGGGAAGTGGGAATACACTACCTGTTATTATTATGTCTGACCTGGGTGAGTAATAGGTGGAAGCCCTTATCTCTGTCCTTAAGAAATATAAGAGGGCTATTGGTTGGATGATTGCAGACATTGTCGGTATTCCTCTTGGTATATGTACACATAAGATTAATCTAGAGGAAGATTGTGTTTCAACTATTAATCACCAGCATCGTTTAAACCTACCTATGCAAGAAGTGGTAAATAAAGAAATCATCAAGTGGCTAGACGCAGGAGTAGTATATCCTATTTTAGACAGTAAGTGGGTAAGTCATATTTAGTGTGTTCCCAATAAAGGGGGAATGATAGTTGTGGCTAACGAGAAGAACAAGTTGATCCAACTCAGGCCTGTAACTAGGTGGAGGGTGTTTATGGATTATAGAAAACTCAACTCGTGGACATTGAAGGACCACTGCCTTTTATGGATCAGATGTTTGATCGACTAATGGGAAGGGTTTGGTACTATTTCATAGATGGGTATTCTTGTTATAACAAGATTTGTATTGCTCCTGAAGATCAGGAAAAGATGACATTCATGTGCACATATGGTACATTTTCTTTTAAGCGGATGATTTTGGTTTGTATAATGCACCCGCCACTTTTCAGCGGTGCATGATGTCGATATTTTTTTATATGGTTGAAGACACCTTGAAGGTGTTTATGGATTATTTCTTAGTAGTTGGTGATTCTTTTGAGCTCTGCTTTCTGAATCTTAGTTGGGTGTTACAGTGGTGTGAACAGTTCAACCTTGTCCTTAACTAGGAAAAATGCCTTTTCATGGTGAAGGAAAAAACTCAGAAAATTTACAAAAAAACACTTCTAACGGTCAAAATGGTGGACCACCAGTCTTGCAATGAACCACCAACTTAACCGTCAGGCCCTAATAGAATCCAAGATTTCAGAAGACTCAGCGATGGCCCTTGTGGTGGACCACCAATCTTGCGATGGTCCACCACTTTGGCCGTCAGCGCTAAACAGAACCTGGCATCCTGAAACATCCAATGATGGCTCATATGGTGGAAAGTTAGTCTTGCAATGGACCACCACTTTGTCCTTAAATTCTAAGAAGAACCTTCCTCTCCAGGATCATCAGCGACGGCCCATATGGTGGACCATCAGTCTTGCGACGGACTACCACTTTGGCCGTCAGAGCTATCCAGAACTTGACTATCAAGGATCATCAGCAGCAGCCCAAGTGGTGGACCACCAGTCTTGTAACGGATCACTAATTTGGCCATCAGTGTTATCCAGAACATGACTCTCCAAGATCAGCAGGGACAGCTCATATTATGGACCGTCATCCTTGCGACGGACCACCACTTTGGCCATCAATTTGGACACGTTCTTTTTAAATTCGAATTTTAAATCTCTTTTACTGGGGGATCATATAAATACCCAGTTTTAGGTTATATTAGGTATCATTTATCTTTTATTAGAGTTTTCCATACTTGAAACATGTTGTACGTAGTTTTTCTGTGAGATTCATTCTAGAATTGTGGATCTAGATTCCATTATCATTTTCTCCATTCAAGATTGAAGAACAAGAATTGTGCATTTTGTAAGTAAGTTCTAAATTAATTTATGAATAACACCGTGACTTCTTCTCATTTTGTGATGGAGATATGTGGCTAAGATCTCATAACTATGGTTATGGTAGCCTTGATGTGAATAGCTGATTGGGGGTTGTGAATCTAGTAGATTCCCAAGATTAAGTGATATTTCATAAACCCTTCTTCACTTTAATGACTTTTCTTGGTTGAAAACTTGAAAAGTTAGCCCAAGAACAACACGTGTTCAAATAGAAAAGTGTTTGTTGGGAAAAGAAAGGGTTTACATAAATTTAAGGGCTTTAACCTTTGGATAGAGGGTAGATACCTTAACCGGATCAACCTATGTGAGAATATAATTGAATAAATAATATGTTCCTTAAGTTTGAAGGAATTAAGGGATAAGTTAATCATTTAGGTTGAGAAACTAATGGGTAAACCATACAATTCAAGTACTCTTGCAATTAGAATTGTTCATTAGGAATCCAAAATAGTTCACAACCCTAGCTGCTTAAGCATCATGGTAACCATAAATCTAGTTTGACTTCCTTATTAAATTACTATTTGTAACACAACCTACAGTTGGATTACTTTCGGTGCAAGCATTTGAATACAAATGATAAATAAAAACGCACCATTACTCTGGAACCTTCAATCAACAGTCTAATAACAACCACAATGCTTAGTGAACATAGTATTCCCTATGGGATTCGACACCCAACTCAGTTGGGTTCTATATTTAACAGCGACCGATTATATTTTCTAACGAGAGTTATAATCTGGCCGTATAAATATACAATTCATCTAGGTTCAACTAAGTTGTATCAGGACTCCTAGGAAATCTACTAGTGGAATAATATAAAGATATAAATGTAAAACATTGTGTCTAAGTGTATGGTTTTTCAACAAGTAAAGGTTGAGCATTTGTGTGATGCCTCGGTAAAAAATTTCCGTTAAGATCTCGGACGAAAATATGTTGAATTCCATTCTTTATCATGATTAATAATTTTTCTGTGTGGAATTTCTGGATATGCAACCTGTCATCACATAGAGCATCGAATAAGATTTCCAACGATATGTGGATCATCCAAAATGGACACTCGAGCGATAAGTTATGATCATTCTGATCTAACCGTGAATAGTGGTGAACAGTAAATGTGCAGGAAAAAAATACTGAGGCCAGGCGAATTTTAGGGTCAACTTCAAATGATCATAACTCCTTGTACATAATGATCTGGGTGAGCTACTAAATATAAACAGAAATCTCTGAAAGTCCTCTTTCCAATGAAATTGGTTTCATCCAATTTGATCATCGGAGCAAAAAGTTATGGTCGATCTACATAATCCTATCAAAACAGTCCACCAAAGGATAGATTTGACATTATTTGATTTTTAAGGGTATTTTGGTCATTCCCACTCCAATCCATCCGGGTAAACCATGGATTTAAGTCCATTAAGAACATTCAATTGCTTATTATTCTCCAAAATTTCCTAAGGCTCAAACCCCAACCCTACTACTCCAAATTTCATCCTTCTATGTCTCTTGATTGAACCGTAGAAATTTCAAATTGATTTGGAATTCGAGCTGATCATGTTAAGGGCTTTGAGAAGCACCCTTTATTTTCGTGAATAAAGTTCCGGAGTCGGAAGTTCATATTCATCTTCCATTTTTAGGTATGTGGGGCTTTGAACAAGATTATCCTTTCGATCTTATGCCCGGTATTTTTGTTGAATTACATTGACATGAGATTTTACATGTTTTACCATGAATTATAAATATGGTTTTATATCTTATATTATTTTCCATGATCTATGGGGTTATGTCATCCGATATGTGTATGATGTTGAGATGGAATTATGTCCCAAAAGTATTTGATTATGAGAGTATGATGATTTAATTTGCTAAGCCTTGATTTATACTATCATTCCACTATTTCCTTATTATGAATTTATAATTGATATTGGTTATTCTATATCTCTACTATTGGTTTATGTCTCAAGTACCTTTAAATGAGAGTTGGATGGCAAATTGAGAAATGTTGATATTGAAGTTGCAATGAGTCTTGGTATTTTCCGGATGGTTTTGATGAGTTAAATTATTGAAAATATTATGTATTGAGTCATCATATCCTTGTCCAAATATCGAGTCGGTTATGGTTCAATGCATTGATACCTTGTTTATATTGAGGAAGATTAAAATATTTTGAGCTAAAATGTGTTGAGTTAGGAATCCACAAATTGATATGATTTGATAAATGAGAAGGAGATTTGATTTGGTCTTTATGATAGACCCTTGTGATGTTGTGGTGGATTTCCTAATACGTTCTGAGATTGTCGGGGAGTAGTACTTAGAACCGAGAGGGAAATTTGGTATTTCCCCAAACCTATGTGCCACTGTACGGTTATTTGATGATGATATTATTGGCTAGAGAGCCCGATTGTGATTATTGCAGTTTTAAGGTCGTACTCCCTGGCAAAGAGTATGACGCTCCCGCCAACGAGGTTTTCAAACATTGGTATTCCACTTAGCTCACGTGGGGTTGTCGGTTATAGAAAACTCTCGTGTCCATAAGAGTCATGTTTATTGAAATACCGAGTCACTCCGAGTTTTGATGTGGTAAGTCAAGTTGCCTATGATGATCTATAATGATTTATGAGGTTTTTCTCCTACATTTCCTATCTAAGATGTTATGACTAGCATGATTCAATGTCACTCAAGCCAGGTGTGTCATTATGGTCCGTATGTACGTTTTTACGAAATTTATGATATTATTTATATTTTGCATACGCCCATACATACTTAGTACGTATCTTATGCTGACCCACATATTTCTCTATGGGCTATATTCTTACCATGATGTAGGTTCAGGTACTCAGCCGCAGCCGCGATAGTGATATCCGAGTACCGCATCTACTTTCCTTCAGTGGTGAGTCCTCATGGTTCGAGCACCAAGTTGCTAGTTTTGGTACTATTGTTTTGTGATCCCTTTAGTCTGTTGAGTCAGTTGGGGGTTTGTCCCAATAGCTCGTTGATTTTGCTGTATAGAGGCTATGTCAGACTAGTGTATTGTAGGGTTGGTTTGTGTATAGAAATTCCATATATGTACAGTCTAACGATATTCCATGCCATGTGTGATGTGATATGATATGTACTTATATATATATCCTTAGTGTAGCGTGTATGTTGTTGTGTTGGAACCCAAGGGTAGTGTTTTATCTTAAAGGGTTAGCTTGAGGCTACGTTTAGCCTTGGGCACTGTGTGGCATGTCGGGATGATATTTCGGGGAGTTACAAACTTGGTATCAGAGCCTAAGGTTGTGAAGAGTCCTAGGGAGTCTGACAAGCCGCATTATGTAGAGTCTTGAGTATCGGTGTGTAGCATGCCACACCTATGATCAAGAGGCTGCGGGGAGTTCTACGAAAAGTCATTTCTTTCGTTCTACAAGAGTCATTCATGCTTACAACTATTTCCTTCTGCTGTTAATTCGTGCGTTCTTATGACAGAAAATGCCTCCACGTCAGGCTAGCAGAAACAACAACCAACCTCAACCCATTGATCCGTTACATTAGACGGTATCCCATGCCGAATTTTGGGCAGCTTTTCAGATGCTAGCCCAGGCAGTTACCGCCAATACTCAGGCCAACGCTCCACCTCTGCAGGAAAATAATTCGGCAACAACACGAATTTATGACTTTATGCGGATGAATCCGCAAGAGTTTCATGGGTTGAGAGCGGGTGAGGACCCGCAGATGTATGTTGATGAAATGAAGAAAATTACACAAATTATGCATGTGACCGAGGAAGAGAGTGTAGATATGGCTTCTTATCGATTGAAGGATGTTGCCTATGACTGGGCGCAAATGTGGAATAAGGGTAGAGAGGAAGATATCGCTCCGGTGACTTGGCAATTATTCCAAGATGCTTTCTTGGATAGATTCTTTTCTCTTGAGTTACGGGAAGCTAAGATAGAGGATTTTATGAATTTGAGACAAGGCTCCATGTCGGTTAAGGAGTATTATCTTAAGTTTAATTAGTTATCGAAGTACGCTCCCAATATGATGGCTGACTCGAGGATTAGTATGAGCAAGTTTTTAACTGGGGTGTCAAGTTATGTGGTGAAAGAATGTAGATCTTCTATGATCAACAGGGAGATTGATCTTTCTAGGTTAATGATTCACACCCAACAGATTGAGTCAGATAAGATAAAGGAAAGAGAAAGAGTAAGAGGGATTAAGAGAGTCATATCGGAGCAACAGGGGTCTAGAAAGACTAGATTCTCTAGAGAGAGTCTCCCTCAATTTCAGAGACGTTCATTTATACCTGCGCCTTCCTCAGCTAGTGCTCCCATATATTAGGACAGGCAGGGGCTTAGGAATAAGTCGGTACCTTCCAGGTCTCAAGATAGTGTAAGCAACTGGCCTCATCCTTCTTCGTGTTCTAAGTGTGGTAAAGACCATTTTGGGGAGTGTTATATGGGGTTGCGGGGATGTTTTGGTTGTGGCAAGTTGGCCCACATACTTAGAGACTACCCGTATGCCAGACAACAGAGTCTTGATGCCCGTCCCCAGAGTCAGGCTACCACTGCCCCGCCTCGCGCAGCTCATCCAGTTCCTCCTCAGGGTGCTTCATCTAGTACTGCTGGCAGTCAACGCCAGAATCATTTCTATGCTATACCACCTCATCAGGAGAAGGAGGACTCTCCCAATGTTGTCACTGGTATGCTCCATGTTTTCTATTTTTATGTCTATGTGTTTATGGACCCCGGTTTAAGTTTTTCTTATGTGACACCTCTGGTTGCTATAAATTTTAAAACGGATCCTGAACTAATTTCTGAGCCTATTTTGGTTTCTACTCTGATAGGAGAGTATGTCATTACTAAGCGGGTGTCTAAGAAATGTCCCATTACTGTCTTTCATCAGGTTATGTATGCTGATTTGATTGAGCTAGATATGGTTTACTTTGATATCATTCTGGGTATGGATTGGCTTCACTCATGCTATGCGTCTATTGATTGTCGTGCTCGTGTGGTCAAGTTTTAGTTTCCTGATGAACCTATTCTCGAATGGTCTGGGAGTTCTGTGATTCCTAAGGGTCGTTTCATATCCTATCTCAATGCTAGGAAATTGATTTCCAAGGGTTGCATCCCCCATTTGGTTCGGGTTAAAGACACTAAGTCTGAAACCCCGACCATTCAGTCAATTAATGTTGTTAATGGGTTTCTTGATATCTTTCCAGAAGATCTCCCTAGAGTACCTCTTGATAGAGAGATAGAGTTCGGGATTGACCTTTTTCTCGATACTCAACCTATTTTCATTCCTCCGTATCGTATGGATCCCGCAGAACTTAAAGAGTTGAAGGAGCAATTGAAAGATCATTTAGACAAAAGCTTTATCAGACCTAGTGTGTCCCCATGGGGTACACCTTTCCTGTTTCTGCGTAAGAAAGATGGTTCTTTGTGGATGTGTATTGATTACATGCAGCTTAATCGGGTTGCTATCAAGAATAAATATTCGCTTCCTCGAATTGATGATTTATTTGATCAATTTCAAGGTGTGAGCTACTTTTTGAAGATAGACCTCAGATTCGGTTATCACCAACTTAAGGTTAGGGAATGTGATATCCCCAAGACAGCCTTCAGAACCCGTTACGATCATTTTGAATTTCTAGTGATGTCTTTCGGGTTAACTAATGCCCCAGCGTCTTTCATGAATCTTATGAACCGTGTATTCCAGCCATATCTGGATTTATTTATAATAGTGTTCCTTGATGATATTCTTAGTTACTCCCGAAGTGAGGGTGATCATGCGGATCATCTCTGAATCATGTTGGAAACTCTTCGAACTCATCGGTTGTATGATAAGTTCAGTAAGTGTGAGTTCTGGCTGAACTCTGTAGCCTTCTTGGGTCATGTTGTTTCTTCCGTAGGTATTAGAGTTGATCCTCAAAAGATAGAGGCTATAAAGAGTTGGCCTAGACCTATTTCTCCTTCTGATATCCAAAGTTTCTTGGGTCTAGATGGTTATTATCGTTGTTTTGTTGAAGGTTTTTCATCTATTGCGTCTCCTATGACCCGTTTGACCCAAAATAAAGTGAAGTTCCTGTGGTCCGAATCTTGCGAGAAGAGTTTTCAAGAGTTGAAGACTCGACTCACTTCAGCCCCTGTGTTGACTTTGCCTGACGGTGTTGATGGTTTTGTGGTGTATTGCGATGCTTCCAGAGTGTTTTTGGGTTGTGTATTGATGCAAAAGGGCAAGGTTATAGCTTATGCTTCCAGGCAGCTAAAGCCTCACGAGAAGAATTATCCTACCCATGACCTTGAATTAGCTGCCGTGGTTTTTGCTTTAAAAATTTGGAGACATTATTTGTATGGTGTCCATGTCGACGTCTTCACGGACCATAAGAGCTTGCAGTATTTATTCACCCAAAAGGAGTTGAATCTTAGGCAGAGACGATGGTTAGAACTGTTGAAAAATTATGATATGAGTGTGCTATATCATCCGGGCAAGGCCAATGTAGTAGCAGATGCCCTTAGTCGGAAGTCCATGGGTAGCGTAGCACATGTGGAGATTGGTAAGAAAGACTTAGCCCGTGAGGTACATCGTTTGGCTAGATTGGGGGTTAGGTTGTTTGGTGATGCTGAGGGTAGTATAGGAGTGCAAAGCGGTTCCTAATCCTCTTTAGTTTCGGAAGTGAAGGAGAAGCTAGACAGGGATCCTACCTTGGTCAGGTTAAAAGAGTCAGTTAAAGACCAAAAGGTGGAGGTGTTCTCCCAAGGGGGAGATGGCATTTTGAGACTTCAAGAAAGATTATGTGTTCCTGATGTTGATAACTTGAAGCAGAGGATTATGGTAGAAGCGCACGGTACACGATACTCCGTCCATCCCGGTGCTACCAAGATGTACCATGATTTGTGGGAAATCTATTGGTGGAACGGTATAAAAAGGAACATAGCAGAATTTCTGGCGAAGTGTTCCACATGTCAATAGGTTAAAATAGAGCATCAAAGGCCCAGTGATGTGATGCAAGAGTTTAGAATTCATACTTGGAAGTGGGAAGAAGTGAATATGGACTTCATCATTGGTTTGCCTCCTTCTCGTCGCCATCATGATTCGATTTGGGTTATCGTAGATCGACTGACGAAATCAGCTCATTTCTTGCATTTGCATTCATCGTATACAGCTGAAGATTATGCTAGAATATATATTCGGGAACTCATCATACTTCATGGAACCCTTTGGCTATTATTTCTGACAGAGGTACTCAGTTTACCTCTCAGTTTTGGAAATCCTTCCAGAAGGGTCTCGGTACCCAAATTCATTTAAGTTCTGCTTTCCATCCGAAAATAGATGGTCAGGCCGAGCGGACCATTCATACTTTAGAAGATATGTTGAGGGCTTGTGTTCTTGATTTTAAAGGTAGTTGGGATGAGCACTTAGCATTAATCGAGTTTGCTTACAATAACAGTTTTCATGCTACTATTGGAATGGCCCGGTTTGAAGCTTTATATGGTAGAAGGTTTAGATCACCCATTAGTTGGTTTGAAGTTGGTGAGGCTACCGCGACTGGACCGGATGCGGTGTTCGAGGCCATGGAGAAGGTTAAGTTAATTCGGGAAAAGTTGAAAACCACCCAAAGTCGTCAAAAATCATACGCAGATGTAAAGAGGAAAGACCTTGAATTTGATGTTGGTGATTTAGTGTACTTGAAAGTTTCATCCATGAAAGGAGTGAAGAGATTTGGGAAGTAAGGGAAACTAAGTCCCCGTTACATTGGTCCCTATAAGATTGTGGATCGCGTTAGGGAAGGTAGCGTATAAGGTTGAATTGCCCGCGGAGCTATCTAACGTCCATACGATTTTCCATGTTTCTATGCTTAAGAAGTCTATTGGTGATTCTGTTGTGATTGATCCTCCCGAAAGCTCGGGTATTCAAGATAGTCTTTCATATGAAGAGATTTCGGTTGAGGTTTTTGACTTTCAAGTTCGTAGGCTAAGAAACAAGGAAGTTCCTTTGGTTAAAGTGCTTTGGCGAAATCGATCCGTGGAGAGTGCTACTTGGGAAGCCGAAGCGGATATACGCGCCAAATATCCCCACCTCTTTCCTATGAATCCTGAGCATGTCAAAGGTATCGTTCTCTTTTGATTTAATCCTTATTGCTATGTTTATCTTGGCTTGTGTGTTTTCTACGATATCTAAAAAAAATCTAGAATGGAGTATATGCTAGGGCAAGATGATTTTTCTCTATATACTCATTTTCATAGTATTCTTGACCTACCTATCAACATTCGAGGATGAATGTTTCCAAGGAGGAGATGATGTGATGCCCCAGAAAAAAATTTCCGTTAAGATGTCGGACGAAAATGTGTTGAATTCCGTTCTTTATTGTGATTAATAATTTTTCTGTGTGGAATTTCTGGATATTCAACCCATCATCACGTATATAATCGAATAAGATTTCCAACTATATATGGATCATCCAAAACGGACACTCGAGCGATGAGTTATGATCATTCCAATCTAATCGTGAATAGTGGTGAACAGTAAATGTGCAGGAAAAAATACTGAGAGGGTCAACTTCAAATGATCATAACTCCTTGTACATAATGATCTGGGTGAGCTACTATATATCAACAGAAATCTCTGAAATTCCTCTTTCCAATGAAATTGGTTTCATCCAATTTTTCCATCGGATCAAAACGTTATGGTCGATCTACTTCATCCTATCAAAACAGTCCACCAAAGCACAGATTTGACATTATTTGATTTTTAAGGGTATTTTCGTCATTTCCACTCCAATCCATCTGGGTAAACCATGGATTTAAGTTCATTAAGAGCATTCAATAGCTCATTTTTCTCCAAAATTTCCTAAGGCTCAAACCCCAACCCTACTACTCCAAATTTCATCCTTCTATGTCTCTTGATTAAACCGTAGAAATTTCAAATTGATTTGGGATTCGAGTTGATCATGTTAAGGGCATCGAGAAGCACCTTTTATTTTCTTTAATAAAGTTTTAGAGTCGAAAGTTCATATTCATCTTCCACTTTTAGGTATGTGGGGCTTTGAACAAGATTATCCTTTCGATCTTGTGCCCGGTATTTTTGTTGAATTACATTGACATGAGATCTTACATGTTTTATCATGAATTGGAAATATGGTTTTATATCTTATATTATTTTCCATGAGCGATGGGGTTATGTAATCCGATATGTGTATGATGTTGAGATGGAATTATGTCCAAAAAGTATTTGATTATGAGAGTATGATGATTTAATTTGTTAAGCCTTGATTTATACTATCATTCCACTATTTCCTTATTATGAATTAATAATTGATATTGGAAATTCTATATCCCTACTATGGGTTGATGTCTCAAGTACCTTTAAATGAGAGTTGGATGGCAAATTGAGAAATGTTGATATTGAAGTTGCAATGAGTCTTGGTATTTTCCGAATGGTTTTGATGAGTTAGATTATTGAAAATATTATGTATTGTGTCTTCATATCATTGTCCAAATGTCGAGTCATTTATGGTTCAATGCATTGATACCTTGTTGATGTTGAGGAAGATTAAAATGTTTTGAGCTAAAATGTGTTGAGTTAGGAATCCACAAATTGATATGATTTGATAAATGAGAAGGAGATTTGATTTGGTCTTTATGATAGACCCTTGTGATGTTGTAGTGGATTTTCTAATGCGTTCTGAGCATGTTGGGGAGTAGTACTTAGCACCGAGAGGTAAATTTGGTATTTCCCCAAACCTATGTGCCACTGTAGGGTTGTTTGATTATGATATTATTGGCCAGAGAGCCCGATTGTGATTATTATAGTTTTAAGGTCGTACTCCCTGGGAATGAGTATGACACTCCCGCCAATAGGGGTTTCAAGTGTTTTTATTCCATGTAGCTCACGTGGGGTTGTCGGTTATAGGAAACTCCCCTGTCCATAAGAGTCATGTTTATTGAAATACCGAGTCACTCCGAGTTTTGATATGGTAAGTCAAGTTGCCTATGATGATCTATAATGATTTATGAGGTTTTTCTCCTACATTTCCTATCTAAGATGTTATGAGTAGAATGATTCAATATCACTCAAGTCAGGTGTGTCATTATGGTCCGTATGTACGTTTTTACCAAATTTATGATGTTATTTATATTTTTCATGCGCCCCCACATACTCAGTACGTATCTTGTGTTGACCCACATATTTCTCTATGGGCTATATTCTTACCATGATGTAGGTTCAGGTACTCAGCCGCAGCAGCGACAGTGATATCCGAGTGTCGCATCTACGTTTCTTCAGTGGTGAGTCCTCATGGTTCAAGGACCAAGTGGCTAGTTTTGGTGTTGTTGTTTTGTGATCCCTTTGGTCTGTTGAGTCAGTTGGGGGTTTGTCCCAATATCTCATTGATTTTACTGTATAGAGGCTATGTTAGACTAGTGTATTGTTGGGTTGGTTTGTGTATAGACATTCCATATATGTACAATCTAACAATATTCTGTGCCATGTGCGATGTGATATGATATGTTCTTATATATATATCCTTAGCGTAGCATTTATGTTGTTGTGTTGGAATGGAAGGGTAGTGTTTTGGCTTAAAGGGTTAGCTTGAGGCTACGTGTAGCCTTGGGCACCGTGTGGCGTCTCGGGATGATATTTCGGGGCGTTACAATTTGAGGCCTGGTGGCATGTCTAAAGAGATAGAACTTCCCACGTTTAATTAGGAGAAGATTAATATGAATTTCATTATGGGGCTTCTGCTGACTCGCAATCAGTATGATTCTATTTGGTTCATTTTGGATAGAATGACTAAGTTTGCTCACTTCTTACTTGTGAGGACTAACTACTCAGGAGAGTATAATGCTAACTTATTGATGAGAAGTAATTTTACCACTTATTCTCACTCAACATTCGTACGCATTGCCTTGTTTTGAATGAATAAATGATACATATTTATGAGTAAATGCACTAATATCTACTATTTGCAGGCATAGAGTGGAAAAGATAGAAAGATGTGGATTGGATCTTAAAATGTCCAAACGGGAGAAAAATGGTGTAGCTAAAGACATAGAGAAGGAACTAGCCTCATGTAACGCCCTGAAAATCTATCTCGAGACGTCACACGAGGCTTAGGACCACAAGTGATCCCAAGTTAACCCTTTTACTGGCATAACTCATAAGCAACTGAATAATATATATATAACATGACTAAGTTTACTGTGAGGAAACATAAAATGATGAAATCTGTGAAATTATAATACTAATAAAGCTTTACAATCTGATAAATCTGAAGGATGAAAACTAAATTTACATGACTGACTCCAACTGACATCTATGAAGCCTCTACTCTACTGACTATATATAGAAAGGACGTGACCCCAACTAACACTAATCTATACATATAAGTAAAAAGGTAAAGAACATAAGTAAATATAACTGAAGTCCCCGAAGTAGAAGGACTCATCATCTTGCTGGCTAGAATCTGCAAATTTCTGAGTCTGAATGTGCATACTAAAACTTGTATCTATATTATGAGACAATGTAGCACATATACATATATGTGGATCAGTACTTTGATGATATACTGAGTGGATGGGGGTGAATGCATAAGTAAAAACATATCTCATAATCATCATTTATAAAAACACAATGCATGCTAAATGTAAGTGGCTCACATAAGATAGAATATCTTAAATACTGAAATATGTAGCAATAAGAAGCAAAACATGCTTTACAAATCTAGTGAGCCCCAATATTTAGTTCTAAAAGCTATGCTTGTATTCTCTTTTTAAATCGTACTGTCAAAGTATAGAAAGGACTCACTCGTAAATCTAAAATCTGAAAGCTGCACTATGTAACTATAATCTTTCTATAAGCTTTAAAACTTTAAGGGAAATACTTTAAAGCAACTTTCTGTAAAACTCTTCTATTAGGGAAAATATTTTATCTGAAGAGAAAATACTTTTAAGAACAACTTTCTGTAAGGGAAAGTACTTTATCTTAAGGAAATATGTTTAAAAACTTTTCTTTACTAGTAGGGAAAATACTTTTAGAAACTACTCCGAAAATCTTACTATTAGGGAAAAATACTCAAAAGCTATTTATTTACTTTTACTAGCAGGGAGGTTCTCTCAACCAACATAAACCATGCGAGCTACATGGAGTCCAACGTCTCGTCCTCCTAAGGATGAATTCTCACATTGGGGAGAGGTGTCATACTCTTTCCAGGGAGTATAACCTCAGCTTAAGTGATCACTATCTCTGCCTTTGGCGTATAAATCTCCATCCTACGGTGGCACGTAGTTCTGGAGAATGAAACCGTAGTAACATACCCAACTAGGTGTTAAATACTACTCTCTTTTATTTTCCACGCTCATCTCATTGGAAATCCACTTTTAAAATAATCTCATGGTTTATAACAAAAACTAACTGTATATCTGTAATCTGAAATAAACTCTAAAAGGTGGATTCCAAAACTCAACTGGGGATCCGAAGATCAAATAATGTTTTATACAACTCAAAATATGCTAATCTTAGGGTGCTTAAAAGCACAACTTTTGAAATATGAATACTCAAATTAGGGCCTAATAACCCATGCTTCAAACTCATGTAAATTTATAGTAATCATGCTTGTTAATAAACTCAATAATAATTTAACTCAAAATCTGAAAATTTCTGCATTAGGCATGAAAATAAGAGAATAGACATTAAACTTATTTTCAAAATCTCTCAAAAATCATAATCTTGTAATTAGTGATAATGGGTATGAATCCCAATTTAGAACTCATGTATAAACATTCAAAATCATAGCAAAACATCAGGCTCAATATGCTTCTTGAAAATACTTCAACACTACCAAAATAATAAGATCAAGAATCTCAATATCATGCTTAAACTCAATTGGTAAAATCTGGAAATTCACATTACATGCATAGGTATATGAAATTAGTCATGTAATTCAACATTCAATCACTTGAAATCTCATAATCTTCAAACAATATGATTTGGGTATAAACCCTAACTCCAATTTCATGATGAATCACATAAAATTCACTAATTCATAATTTAAAACAAGTCTTGGGCACAAGGATGAAAGGATTGTCCATGTTCAAACCCCACATACCTTAGATGATGAACTAGATGCACAATCTTGCTTTTTGAGACTCTATTTGCACTCTTGAATGAAGATTCTTGAAGATCTTAGTCTAGGGATCTTAAATCTTACATCAATTTGAAAAAAGAATGGTGGAATCTTGAGTTTCTTGGAGATGAATGTTGAACTTAGGATTTTCAATTGGGAGAAAGTTGATGAAATTTTGCCTAAAGTGCTTGTAATAGGATTTGATTTTGTGTTTAGATGGAATAAGGTGGGGCAAATTGACTAAAGTGACCCTAGGACCTTTTGGAATTAAATTAGCATTCAAAATAGCTTTGGATCCGCGTCATCTTTTCGGGTCTAGGCGAAGTCGACACGACACGTCAAGATCGCATCGGCTTACTGCCTCACACGGAAAATGCCATAACTTTTTACTAGATTATGGGATTTTTGCAAAATTAGTATAGTTGGAAAGATAATTCAATTATTTACAATTTGGTGGGTCTTGATATGAAAAATTCCATGTATATAAAAAGTTATACATGTTTAAACTAGACCCTTATAGAATCAAACACCAAATATTAGACGAATCAAATGATCTTAGCTCAACTCTGTTCTAAGTCATTGCTATGAACATTTTTCACCTCTAAAACACTTCATAGACTATGATAATGATCGTAAAACTTATATGCACATGAAAATCATTTGGACTAGAGCTTAGACGCGTGTGAACGACAGTTAGAATTCTAGCACAAAAATACGGGGTATTACACCACAGTTACCGTGGTTGAGGCTTGGCAACCGAGATCGCGGAAGTCAAGCAGAAGTCAATCAAATTCAATCACATAATATAATCACAGTCGCATAGCCGCGGTCGCCGCCAGACCCACGTGATCTCGTCCTAGCTGAAGAATACAACCCAAATACAAATCTGGAAATACATGTGGTTGATCCTAATTTTTGAAAATAAGACAAAAAGCCTAGAATTATTGAATATAATTCCATATTCCCCAATTTTTAGGTTTATCTATTGAGTTTATAGCCTCTATTTTTGGAGAAGAAAATAGTGTATAAATTTTGGGTGAAGAATACATTGGAGACCTTCTAAGATGAGGAATAACTCACTTCCATTGTTGATTTATGTGAGTGTAATATTTGAAGTAACATTCACTTAAGCTTCAATAAATCATTTCCAAGGAGATTATGGGTATATCTTTACTTATTTATCTTATGTGAAGCTAGAGCTCCCTCTTAGGGTTATGTGTGAATAGGGGTGAAAGTGTGTGGGGGTTGTTATTGTTAGCCTCTATTCGGTAGTTCATACTGATGGGTTTTATCATTGCTAAGCTAACTTGGTTGAAATTATGGGTGAAAACCCCAAATACCTACATGGGTTTGATGAGTGAAAGCTTAAAATTCTAGAAAACACAAGGCCATCTTCGAAATAAGGGTTTTGGGAGAACTTTAGGAATCCACATGATCCTTGAAAGACGGGTGTGAAGACCAAAGCAATGATAGACAATTATGTGTATGGTTTGTTGAATTTTCACTATCTTAGAAATAAGGGTGATTGTGAAGTTAACTATACCATAGGCATCATCCTAGAAATAAGGATGCCTAAATTGAGGTTTGGTTACCAAATTTTAAACACACCCATTAGGTATTCGAAAGAATCAATGGGTGAAATATTGATGATTTGTTGAAAGACTAGCATCAAAATCTATAACTGAACCTACCCATAGTTGATTTACTAAATTGATGTTGATTATTAACACCCACATGTCATTCTCTTAGTAATGCATAAACCCAAAATCTGTGCCTAATTGTTAAAACACTAATTATTCATAGCACAAAATTTATACTAGAAAATCTCAAGAAGAAACATAAGTATAAACTTCTATCTCCCCCATTTTTATCTTTTTGAACTATTGGTTTTAATTTAACTTGTATTTATTATTTCGAATTAACTTGATTTCCACTCACATTGTTCCTCGTGGATTCGACCTCGACTCCAAAGTTGGGTAAAAATAATAACGACGACTGACTTGCACTTCAATTTCCATGTAAGTTGAGCGATATCAAAAATGGTGCCACTATCAGGGAACCGTTTGGCGTGTTAAGTTAGTTTGGAATTTTAGCTTGCTTGAATTCAAGTTTGTATATATTTGTTTGTGATTTAAAAGAGTCAGTTAGAGATCAGAAAGTAGAGGTTTTCTCCCAAGGAGAATATAGTGTGTTGCGTTGCCAGGTCATTTATGTGTGCCAGGTGTAGATGACTTAAGGCAACTAATTCTTTCAGAAGCGCATGGTGTGCGTTACTCTATTCATCCAGGGGCCACTAAGATGTACCGCGATCTGTGGGAGATCTATTAGAGGAGTAGGATGAAGAGAGATATTGCAGAGTTTGTAGCTAAGTGATCTACATATCAGCAAGTTAACATTGAGCACCAAAAAACTAATGGGTCTGCGTAGAAGTTCAATATTCCTACACGAAAATGGGAAGAAGTGAACATGGATTTTATGACAGGTTTTCCTCGTACTCATCGCCAACATAATTTTATATGGGTTATCGTATATAGGATGACTAAATTAGATCATTTCTTTCCATTTCATACTTTCTATTTAGCCGAGGACTATGCCAAAATCTATATCAGAGAGTTGGTCAGGTTACACGGAGTTCCAATATCCATTATCTTAGATAGAGGTACCCAGTTTACCTCTTATTTATGGAAAGCATTCCAAAAGGGTCTTGGTACCCAAGGGTCTCACAAGATTTCCATCGATACCAATTTCATCAAAATCCGACATCGGACAAAGAAGTTATGACCATTTTACTGAGCATTGTCGGAATCACAGGTTTGACGGTCGATCTGACGGACCGCCAAGTCCTTGGTGGACCGTCAAGTGTCCTGTCAGACCAAGGAATTGGCTTCCTTTTTCGGTCATCATGTGATGGCCAAAGTGGTGGACCATCAGAAAGTTGACGGACCGTCAAGGGGCCCGTCAGACCGAGGCAGAATATCCCATTCTTGAACCCCGAGTGACGGATGATCTGGTGGACCATCAGATTTTTGACGGACCGTCACTTCGACCATCACTCTGAGGAAGAACATCCCAGTTTTATCACTTGGGCGATGGAAGACTTGGTGGACCGTCAGTCCCTCTGACGGACCGTCAGGTCGACTGTCACAGACCCCGATCAAAATTTTTTAGACAAATTTTAAAGGGGCATTTTGATGTTTTCCACATCCTTCCCCAGCTCTATAAATACCGGACCCAGGGCCTTCAACTTCATTTTTCTTTCTTTCACCCAAAAATTAAGGTTTTCAAAATCAAGATACTCTCTTCTCCTTTCATAAAATTCAAGAGAGATCAAGAAGGATCTAGAGAAATCAAGAACTCCTTTAAGAGCCTTCAAGAAAAGAAATTCTCAGGTATGTAGATGTTGATTCTTGGGTCCCTTTCATCCAAGAAGCTAAAGTAGCCTTTTTTAAAACTTAAGGATTTTATGTTTTGTGATATTCCATGATTTGTATGAGTTGAAGTTGATGTTACTTGTGTTTTTGAGTTTGGATTCATGATTGTTGGCAAGATTTATGGTCTTTGACCCAGGTATGTGGAATTTATGTGATGTTGTGATGATCCCTTTTGAAGTTAGTGTCTATGTGAGGTGTTCATGATATTAGGGTGTAGAGATGGTTGAATAAGAGGAGCATGCACCCTATAGGTTGGATGAAAAGATGAGGTGAAGCATAGAGGGGCATTATAGTATGTTAAAAGGGAAACCCCAAAGTTGTGGTCTATTCCATGCACACCTAGTGTTTGATAAAATTCCTTAGTGAGCGGAATGAGTCATAATAATAATATGGAATCCCCGAGTAGGTGTAGAACCCGACATGTCTAGTGGTTGTCGAAAGATCGTAGTGAGTAAGTTGAGACGAAATAGCGGTAAATCTCCCAAGTGAGTGCTCTTTGATTTATTTTAAGTTTTCATACATGCTAAGTGGTTAGCAAGAGAGTAATGACATGATAGTGTGAAGTTTTCCCAAAATCTCATGATATCTAGATATATGTCGAGATCGATATAGGTGTGATGTACTTGATGCAAGACTTCGTTGAATGGGGTATAATTTAATAGCATGTCTTCCTTAAGGTAGTTTGTAATTATGAATCTATATTGATGACCCCCTAAATATTGGGAGAGATCATTTGGTAATCATGATGGTGAATAGAGGTTTATATTTCCTAAATGATAGATGTGATGCCATAAATTTTGTGAGGGGGAAAGTATGTTATGATTCTGAAAATCTTAGAGTGACCCCTTGGTAGTTGTGATAATGAGTAGACTTTTGTGAATCCTTGTAGGCTTGAGGTGATGTTCTAATGATTGTGAAATTGAATATATGGCATGATTTCTGAGTTTTTTGTGAATATGCCTGAATGATGGTAATGATGCATGATTGCTTGTGATTCTTGAATGAATGATAATGCTTTACTTTTATGATATCTAGTCCTGGGGGTATTTATACCCAAAAACAGAGATGTTGTCTAGAGCCCGTGTCAGAACTCAGTGAACTATAGAACTCTGTATCCTCAGACAAGTGCGAAGCTTAATAAAGCTCAGTAATCTTAGTTATCTCTGTAATCTCTGTTTCGCTAGTAAGCTAGCCTCAGACCTGTACTAAGCCCAGTCCTAATGGAACTTAAGTGATTCAATTCTAATCTCAGAAATAATTCGAATAATCTAATCAAGCTATGTATCGTTAGTCAGATACCGTGATTTGATGTTATTTCTGTCAGATATGAAACCAAGTGATCTCGGCGTATTTCAGCCAGATCATTTGAGAAACATGATCATGTAAATAGATTCAGCTTTATTGTGTTCATTCTAAGGATTCAGTGAGAGTCTTTCA
Organism: Capsicum pubescens; assembly: GCA_030864215.1. Taxonomy (NCBI): domain Eukaryota; kingdom Viridiplantae; phylum Streptophyta; class Magnoliopsida; order Solanales; family Solanaceae; genus Capsicum; species Capsicum pubescens. The sequence goes on from CM061546.1 coordinate 229,076,046, forward strand.
GTTGGGAGTAGAAACTAGCACCGAGCGAGGGAAGGGATAGCAATTTCCCCCGTCAGAGGGAGAGGCCAGAGTCGTTAGTAGCAATCCCTGAACTCCAGAACTGTGTAGCCAACGCAGGATACAGTAGTCCCCGTCAGAAAAGGCTTTCACCATCAAAGAGGTTGACTATTTTATTGCCTCAGGTCGACTTCCTGCGAGGGTCATCCCATCAGAGAGGCTTGACCCGAGAGTGAGTCTTTACCCATGGCACGGTATTGACACCCTTCCAGCTGGGGTTATAGGTTGTACCCCACCTGTGGTAGGTCGGGGCATGTCGGTTAAGTGACTACTTCCCACAGTTGCAGTTTCAGTATCAATCTTTAGAAGTCAAGACCGTGTGGTACAGTTGTCTATCTCAGTAAGGAACTCAGATAGTTCCATTGATTCATGGACCATCCCGTCAGATAGGCTTGGCCTCATATACAGATGCCTACTATCATATTTAAAGATCTCCCATTAGAGAGGCTTGATCTAAGTCTCAGATCATGTTGAATATTCTTATTATTATATTTAAAGATCTCCCGTCAGATAGGCTTGGTCTCCTTCTAAGAAGAAGGATATTCAAAATTCTTGTTTGATCCAAAAAAAAAGAAGAAAAAGAGTGAAAAAGTTGTTTTTCCAAAAGCATATTCAAAGATTATTCTATTCTTCCAAAAGGATGAGGGGACAAGGGGACAACAAAGTATAATTGCAAGTACAAAGGGGGGACCAATTCATTTCTCATCCATTTTGAAGCTTGAAAAGGCTTCAAACTTGAAATTTTTCCCTCCAAAACCGAATTCTCTTCCTTCCTAAGAGGTTTTGGCTGAAACAAGTTAGGAAAAAAATTTGGAATTTTTAAAAGTGACAACCAACCACATAGTGCCACATCATCACTTGTGCTCAACCGAAATTCGCCTCTAAATTTAGTTTTCCTAGTTTCTAATTGTTGTTTCTATTTTTAATTTTTTGGTTCTATCACTAATTAGCAAACTAGTAAGTACCTACTAGGTTGGTAATTAGTCTAGAGTTCGTTTATTTTGTGTCTTCGATTTTTGTGTGCTTTTCTCATTTTTAAGTCGTAGTATTTTGTTGGTATAAGTTTGTGCATCACTTTATTTGAGTCGTTTCAAACAAAGATAGATTCCGAACCAAAGTTTCTCACCTGTCAAGTAACTTGCCAAGTATTTCCGATTCTCTAACACTTGTGAGACCAAGTATGAGGTGAGGTTGAGCATGAGTGAAGTGAGGCTTTTGAACTAACTTGTTTGCTCGTTTTGTAGGTTGTGTTGCTTGCTGTTTTTTTGTTTGTTCTTTTAGGTACATTTTCCATGAAACCCGAAGGTACTACTTCCCAACCTTTGGGAAATGATGATATTAGAGCCTTGATGGCTCAGTTTGCTGCCTTTGCCCAAGAAATGAAAAGCGATAATGATGCCTTGAAAAGTAATGTGAATGCTATGAGGGGTGAAATGGTGTCCTTGACGGGTGGTGTGATTAGGATGAAAGCGAGGGTTGATAGATTATATCCATCAAATCCTCCACAAAATTGAAACCACCAAGTTCAAAATCCACTTTACCAAAGACCTCACACTCCACAAAATTCCATGCCACAAATCCAAATACATCACCAAGGTAATCCAATGCCTACTCCCCAAGATCCACTAAACTGAAATAACCCCATACAACTAAGAGAAGAGATGGTGATAAAATACGAGGGTGATGAGGTCAGTTTTTAAGATGGAGAGAAGCTTGATGTTGAGGTACAAGAAGAGTATGAAAAAAAGAAAGAAAAGGAAAAGGAAGTCACGGGTAGTGAGGTTGTAAAGGAAAAAAAATTCTTGATTGTGGGTCTTGTCCACAAAGAACCTTTGTCACATCCTAACCCAAAAGCTAGCATTTTTCCTAGCTTTGATTCTTCTTATGTGTAGGTACTAGATGAAATGATAATCAAGAAGGATCCAAATATAGTTCCACATGGAACCATGAGAAATGAACTAGAGGCTCACTTGACGAAGAGCGCCAAAAACGTAGACTGCCCAAGCCTTACCCGAGGTGACTTTGCTACCCTCAACACTTCTTTGAACTCCAAATATTGTGATTTAGTGTCTAGTGAAGTGGTTTTGGGTTTTCAAGTGCATATCTCTTTCCTTAGTAACTCTTTTATTGTGAATAATGATCAACTTTCTCTTAAAACTAGTTCACTACTTGAGCATGAGAATGGTATGTTTGAGAATTTCCAAGTTAGTGATGATGCTTGTATTGATGATCTTGGTATTAAACAAGGTCGTTTGAACTTGTGTAATGAAATCCATGATATTAGTCTTGTTCATAGTGGCCTTGTGTATTTCAAAGTTGTGTGTAATACCTTGAATGATTGTGAGCAAATTAGCCTAATGAAGGGAGTGGGTCATCTCAGCTTAGATCTTTATCTTCTACTTCCATTTGATCCTGAAATTCCTTTAGTATGTGGGTGGAATAATTTATGGTCATGTGCATTTATTTTTGATGTTGATTCTATTCATGTCTTTGGTATCCTTTATGCTAAGACTTTTATGTCAAACACAAAGGACTCGTAGATGTATTTGAAATGTGAACAACCTTGGCTTGTTGGTGCTTGCAATGTTGATCTTGATGATGAATATGGTCCTTTAAATTTGTTTGATGAAGACCTTTATAGTAGAATGATTCATAGTGATCATTTTCTTATAGATGTGGTGAGTGATAGGATATGTGTTGTTAAAGGAACATCTTTAAGCCATAGATGTAGAGTTTTGAATGTTTGTCTTCCCTTGAAAACAAGTAGCATTTGTGTTAGTTTCAGATTGTATCCTTCACTCATTGATGTTCGTATTAGTTGTGTCCTTTTTGGTTCTAGTGGTCAGTGTTTCTTACTCATAACAAAGGATGGTTAGTTGTATTCTAAGAGTGTACCCCCTTTTCATGTTTACCTAAGTTGTGATACTAATGCTAACCCTCCTATCACAGGATTGTGTGTTTGTTTTCCCTCTCTTTGGTTTTACAAGGTTTGAAATTGAGGTCAAATTCCTTTCAAGATGGAGAGGATGATAAAAGCATAAAGAGCACAAGGATTACAAGGTCTTATCAAATCTTCACGCTTCGGATTGTCAAAAGTTCAAGCCTCGAATTTGAAAATTCTTGAAGACGTTTTGGAACCATTACAACGCCTTGTTCAAGTTGAAGATTGGAGAAAGGGTTCTTACACTCCAAGGTCGCCTGCACTTGGGATTATCAAGGGAAATATTTTATTTTTATGTCTCTCTTTTACACTCTAAAGGAGCACCCTTCATTAAGGGTATTGTCTTCATTGTTATGTAATAGTATAAATAGACCTATTCGCTTCTATTTTCCTTAGACTTTGATGAATTGAAATTTAGTATTACTCTTAGTGTAGTTTCTTTCCTTAGTGTAGGGCTTGGAGAATCCATCTTAGTGTAGGTCTTGGAAAAGACATCAAAAACTTGAGAGTTTAATACAATTGATAGATTTCATTTGTGTTGAACATTTGGCAAGAAAGGTGTGATTGAGGAAGTGTGAGTCCTTTGGTTCACATAAGAGGAAGGTTTGAGATTCTATTGGTGAGGTGTGATTGATGGTTTGATACACCATCTTTTGTTAATCACTTGGTAGGAGTAAAGGTCTTTCTACTATTTTTACATTTTATGCATCTCTTCATCCCCTTTCTTATTATGTTGTTTTCTTTGTCTTGTGGTTGATGATTTTTGTGTCTTGAGTCCTTAATTATGTGTATTAAGTTTAGATCTTGTATCATGATGCAGTCTCTAGAGCACTGGACTGAAGCAGGCGGCGCGGGCTCTAATGTGGTGCACTGGAGGATGCGGCACAAGCTCTGGAGCAGTGCACTGGGGGGCGCGGCGCAGGCTAATCCCGGTGGTGCTACTTCCTTGGTTCTCAAAACATGCCCTTGTACTCATCCAAAAATTCCAAAACTCACCCGAGACGTAATTTTAACTACCCCAATCATGAATCAACTAAAAAATCAATGTCCCGAGGTCGGGAAGGTCAAAAATAAAATCATTAAAGTTTAGGGGCCTTGGAAATGACTAAGTCCCAACACTTAGGTAATTTCTAAGTTTTCGACGCCTTTTGCATGCAACTAAGAGTTGAAGTGAGCTAAGACTTTTATAGGGTATTAAAATATCTCTCCCTTGGGAACATTCATCCTCGAATGAGACTAGTTAGCTGAGAACACTTGGGAAACTAAGATCATAAATTGAACATGCCTGACTAGAAACATGATTACATAACTGAGTCTGAAACTTAATATATGAACTTAACTAGATGTATGCAATGACATAAAATGGATTACATAGATGAAACTGAGAATAGAAGAGAATCAATCTGAAGAAAATTGTTACCTCAAGTTGAATCTGAGTTCACGGAGAAAAGGTGAGGGTACTTGGTTTGCATATCTACTTCTGCTTCCCAAGTGGCTCCCTCAACGGACTGATTCTGCCAAAGAACTTTGACCAAAGGAACTTTTTGGTTCCTTAGTATACGAACCTGATGATCAAGGATCTCAACTGGACTTCTTCATGAGAATGGTTATCCTGAACATCCATGTTTTCTAATAATGCAACAACAGCTGAATCACCAATACACTTCTTCAATGGGGAAACATGAAACACTGGATGCACTGATGTTAAATCTACAGGCAACTCAAGCTCAAAATCCACCTTTCCAAAATGACTCAAGATTCTAAATGGGACAATATATCGGGGACTGAGCTTCCCCTTCTTTCTAAATCTCTTTACTCCCTTCATAGGAGAAACCTTAAAATAGACTAAGTCACCAACCTCAAACTCCAGATCTCTTCTCCTCACATCTGTGTAAGATTTCTGATGGCTTTGGACTATATTCAGCCTCTCCCTAATCAACTGAACTTTTTATATGATCTCAAGCACTGAATCTGTCCCTATCAAAGAAACTTCACTTTTCTCAAACCAACCAATAGGAGATCTATATCTTCTTTCATAAAGAGCCTCAAATGGAGACATCTGAATACTGGAGTGATAACTGTTGTTATAGTCAAACTCAATCAAAGGTAAGTGATCATCCCAACTACCTCTAAAATCAATAACACATGCTCTCAACATGTACTCTAAGGTTTGAATGGTCCTCTCTGCCTGACCATCTATCTGAGGATGAAAAGTTGTACCGAGATGAACTTGGGTACCAAGACCCTTCTGAAAAGCCTTCTAAAAGTGAGAGGTAAACTGAGTACCTTTATCTGATATGATAGACAACTGAATCCCATGCAACCTAAAAAACTCCTTAAGATAGAGCATGGCATAATCCTCAGTTGAGTAAGAAGCATGAACTGGTAGGAAATGAGCAAATTTGATCATTCTTTCTACAATGACCCATATCAAATTATATTGACGACGTGTGAAAGGCAACCCTATCACAAAATCCATGTTTACCACCTCCCACTTCTAAGTGGGGATACTAAACACCTGCAATATGCCACTAGGCCTTTGTTGTTCAACCTTAACCTGCTGACAATTAGAACCTTAGCTACAAACTCTGTAATAGCCCTCCTTATACCACCCCACCAATAGATTTCCCACAAGTCACGGTATATCTTAGTGGATCCTGGATAGATAGAGTATCGTGCACCATGCGTTTCTGCAAGTATTCGCTGTCTCAAGTCATCAACACATGAAACACATAATCTACCCTAACAACAAAATACAGCATCTCCTCCTTAGGATAAAACGTCCACCTATTGATCTCTAATCACATCCTTCAACTAAACCAAACTAGGGTCTTTATATTTCTTTTCTTTTACTTTGGCAACCAAGGAAGATTCCGAACCATTCTGGACCCATACACTACCTTCAATTGAATCAACCAACCGGATACCTAATCGAGCAAGATGATGAACCTCACTGACTTAACTTCTTCTTATTCTCCTCAACATGAGCAACACTACCCATAGACAACCTTCTAAGGGCATCTACCACTACATTGGCCTTGCTCGGATGATACAACTCACTTAATCGTAATCTTTCAACAACTCAAGCCATCTTATCTGTTGAAGATTCAAATCTTTTTACAAGAAAATGTATTGTAAGATTTTGTGATCTATGAACACACCAACATGAACTCGATAAAGGTAATGTCTCGATATCTTTAAAGAAAACAAACCAGCTGCCAACTTAAGATCATGGGTAAGGTAATTCTTTTCATAGGTCTTAAGTTGTCTAGAGGCATAGGATATGACCTTACCTCTCTGCATCAACACACAACCAAGACTAAATCTTGAAGCATCACAATAAACTATAAATCCATCTGAACCATCTGGCAAAGTCAAAATTGGGGTTGAAGTGAGATGAGTCTACAACTCCTGAAAACTCTTCTAGAAAGAATCTGACCACTGGAATTTGACTTTCTTCTAAGTCAATCGAGACATGGGGAATGCAATAGAACAAAAACCCTCAACAAACCATCTATAATAGCCAGCCAATCCCAAGAAACTCCTGATATCTGATGGAGAGATAAATCTAGGCCATTTTCTCACTATTTGGTCTTCTGAAGGTCAACTTTAATGTCATTACCGAAAATAATATGGCCAAGTAAAGATATTGATCTTAGCTAAAATTTGCACTTACTAAATTTGGAGAACAACTGATGAGATCTAAGAGTCTACAACACAATTCTCAAATGGTCTTCTTGATCATTCTCACTACGGGAATAGACAAGAATAGCATCAATAAAGACTATGACGAATATGTCCAAGTACTGCTTGAACACTCTATTAATTAAGTCCATGAAAGTTGCAGGGGCATTCGTTATTCCAAAGGACATAACTAAGAATTCAAAGTGACCATACCGAGTTTTGAAGGTTGTCTTCGGAATGTCACATTCTCTGACTCTAAGCTAACGATAGTCAAATCTGAGGTCTATCTTAGAGACATAACTGGAACCTTGAAGTTGGTCAAACAATTCATCAATTCTAGGGAGTGGATACTTATTCTTGATTATAACTTTGTTCAACTAACGGTAATCAACGCACATTCTGAAAGAACTGTTTATCTTATGCACGAACAGGATTGGAGAGCCCCATAGAAAAACACTGGGTCTGATGAAACCCTTATCTAAGAGATCTTTCAACTACTCTTGAACTTCTTAAGCTCAGCTAGAGCCATTCTATAGGGTAGAATAGAGATAGGCTGGTTATCTAGAAGAAGATCTATTCCAAAGTCAATTTCTCTTTCGGGAGGAACTCTGGGAAGGTCTTCAGGGAACACATCTGGAAATTCCATTACCACCAAAACTGAATCGAGACTAGGGGTCTAAGAACTAGAGTCCTTGACTTAAATAAGATGGTAAACACACCCCTTAGATATCATCTTTCTCACTCTAAGATATGAAATAATCTGACCCCTAAGTGCTGAAGTACTACCTCTCTATTCAATAAATGGTTCATTAGGAAACTAAAACTAAATGACTCTATTTCTACAATCAACTGAGGCATAACATGAGTGGATTCAATCCATGCCGAGAATGACATCAAAATCAGCCATGTCTAACTCCACAAGATCCATTAAGTTAACTCTCTAGGACACTATAACTGGGCAGTTCCTGTATACCCGCCTGGATACAGTAGATCTACCTACAGCAGTAGACACTGACAAAGGTTCTGCTAAAGATTTGGGGCTTACACCAAAATCGACTGTTATATAAAGAGTTACAAAAGAGAGTGAAACTCTAAGATATAATAAAGCATAAATATGGAGATGAAAGAGTTGTAAAATACCCATAACTATATCAGGAGAACTCACCTGATCTTGTCGAGTATGGAAGGCATACAACTTATTCTGACGTTACCTATTGATTACACTAGAAGGCACCCTGCTAAGTCAGGCGACCAGCTAGAACTGGAGGACGATTAGACTGACCCTGCTGGCCGGCCTTTGGGCGATCTCTGACTCTGTAGCCTAGATTTCCCCATTCAAAACACATATCATTGCTGAATTTACACACACTCTGATGATGTCTGCTAAACTTCCCACAAAGCAAATTAGTAAGAACACTGTTCACACTACCCTGGGACTTGGAGCCTGGTGCTCTATCCCAACTATCTTTCCTAAACTTACACACTGGCACACTAGCTGAAGATGGGGTTGGGGCTGAAGACTTCTGATGGAACTAAAAATAGTTACCACCCTCTAACCTTGGCTGAGAAATGTAAAAACTACCTTTTATGTCCCTCTTATTCTCTTTCTCATATTCCTTAAGCTTCTCTTCCTCAATAAACTAAGCATAAACCATAAGTCTAGATAAGTCCATATCCTTAATCAACATTACGGTCCTACACTCCTTAACCAAACTATTAGATACCCTAGATATAAAATTACTTATTCTAGACCTGTTATCATCCACAATCGAAGGAGCATACCTCACCAACTGAGTAAACTTAAGTGAGTATTCCTTCACACTCATACTACCCTGCTTTAAGTAAATGAACTCCTAAATCTTATCTTTCCTCAACTCTAATAGGAAGAACCTATCTATAAAAGTAGTGGCAAACTCTTCCCACTCTACAGGCCCTACCTCAACACCCCTATTCTCCTTCCACTGCTTATACCAGGTGTGAGCTACATTCTACAACTACATGTAGCCAACTTTGCATTCTCACATGATGTTACCCCCATAATGTCACATTCTAAACCATATCAAAAACTCTTGTGGATCCTCCTCGGACTTGGGTCCTGAAAAGAAAGGGGGACTCATCCACATAAAATCCTAAATCCTGACTGTATCTGTATTTTCCATTGGATTGGCAAGGGAAGCATCTCGTTGATTGTTTTGAGAAGCCACTAAATGATATAAGGTAGTAAACGCAACTCTAAACTTGGTGTGAGAGACATATTCATTCAGGGGATCTTCCAGAACAGGGGTGGTATAGGTTAATTCCCCTTCCTTCTTCCATTATTTATTTTGGGAGGCATTATCTGTAAACAGAATGAAGTATGATTTATAAAGAGAGTTTAAGTAGATCTCATGCTCTTTCACACGACATGAATACTAAAAGACGGGAAACTTTTCCAAAAACATCTTGTAGCCTCTTGTCCATAAGTGTGGAACGCTTCACACCCATGCACAAAACTCTACTCAACGCAGCTTTTAGACTCCCTAGTACACTTTAAAACTCTAGGCTCTGATGCCAAGTTTTGTCACAACCCGAGGCTACCCCCTAGTCATGATAATAGTGCTTACGGTCACAAGTGACCACAAGCTAACCCATGAGCTAGTACCTGTTGTGAGCACTGATAAAATATGAAAATAACATATGTGCCAAAGATAAACTAAGAAGGAAAATATAAATCTGAATACTAAAATACAAAATCAATCATAAGTCTGAAACATCTAATAAAAACTGAAAGTAACTAATTAACTGTCTAAATGATTGTCTGAATGTCTGAAAGACTCTAAACTAATTGTGGAATTGATGGGATAGACCCCCAACTAACTCCACTGACTGAATAGAATAAAATACCAAAATAACAAAATAATCATAAGATGTGCTCGATGGATAAGGACTCACCACTACGATTGCTAGATTATGTTGAGCTGTCTAACTACAGTTGGGAAATTATGCGTTCGAACTTATGATATAAGACATCATAGCACAAAGAAGAGTATACAGTTAGTACTTTGAATTTACTAGTACATGAGATGAGGTTAGTATAATATACATGGGGTACTGTGCATATGAAATAAGGACTAACTGAATAGTATGAGATAACTGCACATGAATGTATGAAAACTATAACATCTGAGAATAAAAGACCAAGCATAAACATATATCTGAAATAATATGTTAACTGAAAGACTGAAATCTGATAACTGAATAACTGAGAAACTGCATGCTTTGGTAAGGCAAAACTGAACTAAAACTATACTAAATACAATATTGAGACTGTGGAAGGTATCATATAACCCACATGCCCTAATCTGAGCTAATCGGGGTCCAACCTATAACCCCAGTTGAAAGGGTGTTAGTATCATGCCATGTGTACTAACAGTGGCTGTATGGATTGTCGCGCCCCATTTTCCTTGCAAAAAGCGGGATTTGATGTGACCACTCTTTTTGGGAATATTTTGAAGGTGATTGTGTGAAGAGTCGCCACCTAACGAATTAAGGTGCGTTAGGGCACCGATCTAGGCCAACTACGAACCTATTTTGTTATTTTATCATAGTTCACCAGAAATTCGGGTAAGGGTTCAAATTACCTCGAAATAAAGGAGTTCGGACCTTTCGAGGTCCACAAAAGTGGTTCCCGACCGAATTCGTATTTTACATGGGGATTCTATGTGATCAAATAAGATCTCTTATTTTATTATTAGTTTAATATTTACTAAGTGATAAAAACAATTAATGAACAACACGTGTTATTTTATTATTTCTAATTATTAATTATCTAAGTGATGAAAACATATAATAAGATAAGCGAGGAGAAAGAAATAACATAATTTATAACAAAAGGGGACTGCTTACATAACAAACTAACTACCCCAAATAAATAAGCATGTAAGGTAAATAAAAGAATGAAAAGAATTTATCAAATCAAACAACGAAATTTTTTTGGTTTCATTCGGATCAGAACCCCAACTTGTTTATTCATCATCCGACCCACTGACCGAACACTTAGACAAGTCATATGTCTTACCTTTAATGTCTGCTATAGATCATCACTTCCGAATGACTACCCGTCCCACCCCACCTATGCTGGTTATCAACTCTAAAGGTGTTCTAAGACAAGGATAAAACTAGCGTCTTTAGTAATTCCTATTGTCCCGCCTATCGTCCAAGAGGCATTGGACTTTTGCTATTTTGGTTTTGTGGTCTAGACAAACTAAAGCTATGTTGCCTAGGACTCGAAACACGTAACAAGTAGGATGTCACATTGACCCCATCCCCCGAGCAGACCCCAATTTTCTTATTATATCAAAAGGTTTACAAAAGTTATTACAACACAATGAATAAAATTAAATAACTAAATAAAGGAAAAAGAATGGGCAGCCCTTTTCCCAATATCCTGGCGACTCTTCAATTTCCCAAAACTGTCTATTTACACCTGCGAGACAATGTATAATAGCAGTGCAAGAGAAAATATAACATAACACAGACATAGCAAACAAACACCGAATGATTTCTATTAACATATTTACTAGCATCATCACATAAAGTGTAAAAAATTACATCGATAGTGACTTACCGATTGCCGATAACAAATAATAATAAGAAGAAGAAAACCAAAAAGCACAGGATCCACATACGAATTTCCGCAGAACAATTAAGATCAATGCTTTGAAAAATAAACATGAAAGAGTAATAAAGTAAAATCTTTTCTTATTTGGTTAAAGCTTTTCATATCAGGGAGTGTATGTATTGTCATTTTTCTTTAAAGAATGAAAAAGGGAGTGTTTATATAGAGAAAAGGGGTAGTGGAATTAAAAAAAAAAGAAGAAAATTTCCATCAATCAATCAGCAATCAATATTTTTCATAAATAGAAATGGAAAGAGTTATATTTACAATCAATCACAATATTAATATCCTTAATCAAATAAAATAAAATCAATCCGGAGTCAAATTCTCATAAATAGATAAGTAGAAAGAAACTAATTTAAAGAAGAATAAATAATAATAATAATAATAATATTAATAATAAAACTTGTATTATCATTAATATTTACCATATATGTTAAAAATTGATTGATAAACTATAAGTCTATTAGGCACAATAATCAAACTAAATCAATTTTGTACTATCAGTCAGAGTAAAACGAAATAAGCACAATCAAACATCTTGCATAAACACTGATTCAAATTTTTGATAATATCAACTAAATCAAAACATAATCCAGGTACAATATCCTTAAGAACAAGTAGGCATCAGTAATCACATTGAACATCACAAAGAAAAAAAATTGGGGGAAATTCTCACGTATGATAGCATAGATAATTAATCAAACACACGTCTAAAAAAAGGGTTTTGACAAAAAATGCTTAACCAAAGTAATCTCAAAACATGAAAATCTATCACATTCGCAAGTAAAAGAGGCTTTTGAAACTAAACAAATAAAATATGAAATTAAACCTTAAAGGGTTCTCAACCCATCATTTTTTATGAAACTCGATCGGAATAGGCGGGCGTTGAGGAGTGATGCTTGTTGGTGTTGTGGTGGTGGTGTGGGCTGTTAGCTCACCGGCGATGGATGAATGGTTGAAGCAGTAGCGGCATTGGGTTGTTCAGCCGGTGGCGATGGTGGATGGAATACGCTGGTTAGCCACTATTGTGGCTGTTGTGTAGCGGTGGTGCAACAGACAGGAGGAACGATGGCAGCACGGCTGTTCTAGGCTCACCAGTGTAGGCTCGTCGATGTCTCCATGGTGAAGCATAAATGAGCATCTTTTCCTGTTAGTGGTGACTAGTTTCTGCATTTTTCTCTTAAAAAAAGAGAGAGTATAAGGAGAGATGGTGCATCCATGGTAGACGCCGATGAAGGCGGTGGGGGTGGTTGTGTTTAGAGAAGGAGGCAGTGTTAGGAGAGAGGAAAGGGAAGACAAAAGGTGTAGAGAGAGAAAAGGATTACTATGCGGCTGTTTTTTGGTTAGAATAAATTAGGGTTTGAGAATTTTTGGTATAAAGGTAAGAATGGGGGTTTGATCTCAGTCGTTGGATCAATTTTGATCCATGGCTGAGAGTAAAGGGATTTAAAATATAGTCCAAAAATTTCAACTTAATTTGAATTTAAAAGGTATCAACTTGGCTAAAATTGACATCAATTAAAATACAAAATTTGGCTAACAATTAAACACAAGAGACGGAAATTTGATAAAAATGGCTGCTAGCTTAATAAATGTAATAAATAAAACAAGATGTCCAAATTAAAATAAATTAATGTTATGTAAAAACAATTGTCGATAATAATACTAGTAATAATAGACAATATATTTGTAAAATGTGAGTGTGCATATTTACGAAAAATGATTTAATTGATAAAAAAATATGTAAAATATGTTATATTAAATTAATAAATTATAAAAAAAAAATTGCATTTTTTAAATCATGAATGTAGCTTGTCAAAAATTATTTGATAGCAAAATAATGCGTGAAAAATATTAATATTAAAAGTTAAATAATTTTAATAAAATAGTAGCCTAGGAGAGCATCGGGTGGTCAAAATTAGGTGTCAACATAGATCCACTAAGCTGGCATCGCGAAGGACTAAGGAGTCACCCTCAACTGGAAGGTGCTCTAAAGTGATATGTGTCACCCTCAACTCATAGGTAGACATCTCGAACCTATGCTGGCTACGTAGTTCTGTAACTCGAGAATTTCTACTAAGGGTCACACCCTTTACTGTTAGGTGACTCCTTATCCCTGAGTTAGCTCGGTGCTAAATCCTACTCCCAACTGAACTGAACGGACACTAGAATAGACTGAAGTAGACTGAACATTATTACATAACTGATAGTGCTCATCATGATCATAAACATGTAAGTATACTAATAAGAGTCATGGATTAACTATATGAGTACTTGAAAAGCTGAATTCCTGTAAAACACATAGGTATCAGGTCTTCATAACCCACCTACACTGAATAAACATGAGTATGTGATATCAAACTTAAAATACAGTAATATGTGATTATGGTTCAAAGACCCAAACATGGAATCTCATCTAAGCATGTGAAAATCATACACTTAAACATGAGTATATCTTAAATATGAGTAAATAATAGGATTTTATGTCTAAACTCATAACTTGAGGATTCATCCTAAAACCAATCAAACATGACATGTAAATTCCAATACTCAAACATAATATGGTTCATTCTACTTGAAAATACTTGTAACCATAACTTGTAATTGAATTAACAAGAGATTCATGTAATTAGTTAAACTTGAACATTTAAAACTCATAATTTAAAACACCAAAAAGGGTTCTCGGACTCCATGGGTGAAAGGAACCCATGGATGAACATCACAAATACCTCAATGGATGAATTCTTGAAGATTCTTGGGAATTTCTTGAGCTTTGAAGCTTGAATTTCTTGATTTTTTGTGAAAGAGTTAGGGTTTGTTCTTGAGGAAAGGAATGCTTCTTTTGAGAGGATTTGTGATAAAAAGACCAAATAATTCCCTTTGGGAAACTAAATTTCCTATTATGGATGATTTGGGTCAAGGGTAAATGACCTAAATGCCCTTAAATGACAAGGAACAAAAGCTGGACAAAAAAAAGAGCAGATAACATGGGCTCTGGAGCACCAGACTAGAGTGGGCGGTATGAGCTCTAGACCGATGCACTGGGCGATGTAGCACGGGCTCTGAAGCATTGCACTGGGGGCACGGCGCAGGCTAATCCAAGTGGTGCTACTGCCTTGGTTTTCTAAACATGCCCTTACGCTCATCCAAAAATTCTGAAACTTGCCTGAGACGTACTTTTAACTATTTTGATCATGAATCAACTCAAAAATTAACGTCCCAAGGTCGGGAAGGTTAAAAATAAAATCATCAAAGTATAGGGGCCTTGAAAATTATTAAGTCCCAATACTTAGGCTAATTTCTAAGATTTGGACCCCTTATGCATGCAACTGAGAGCTAAAATAAGCTAAGACTTTTATGGGGTATTACACTTGGTTGTTATGATAAATGGCATTGGAAGTAATGCCTAAAAAATTATTCCGTATGTATGATCTATTTGTTAAACTTATGATGAGCTCTTGATTATGCTATTGTTTTGGCTTTTGATTGGACTACTGAATATACCATGGAATGAACCCTTAGCTATGATATTGTCTAAGTCATAAATTATGTTATTGACTATGCTATAAATAAGCTATTGATTATGCAATGGATTAGCTATTTATCAAGCTATTGATAAGCTACATTTTATGCTAATGATAAGCCATTGAATATACTATTGATAAGTCATTGCTCATGATATTTCTTATGATTATGATCATGCTAAGCAATTGTGCTAGTAATCATGTTAGAAGGCATCCTTATTGATTACATTAGCAATTGTGTTGTTATTTGTGCTAGAATATGATTATTGATTATATGGGAAGTTATGCTATTAATTATGCTAGAAATCTTGATGCTTGACTATAATGGCACTTATGGAATTGATTATATACCCGGTTAAATTTTGAAAGATAATGTTGATATTATGATGATATTGATACCCAACAAGTCCGGAGGATGATTATGATGATATATTTATACCCGATAAGGCCAGAGGATATTATGATGATATTGATACCCAGTAAATTCGAAGAATATTATGATGATATTGATACCCGATAAGGTCGGAGAATATTATAATGATATATTGGTACCCGACAAGGCCAAAGACTTTATGATGATATATTGATACCTAACAAGGACGGAAGATATTATGATGATATATTAATTCCCAACAAGGCCGGAAGAGGATTATATTGATGTGCCTATGTGTACATCTACTAGTTCAAGTCTGGCTTTTCCCTATATATGGCTATTACATATTTATATTCATATGTAAGTTAGGTATGATGTCGATATTAAGGATTTTGAATATAGACCGAATGTGATAATTATAATAATTAGTGGACTTGTGAGGATTAGTAATAAATAACTATAACGTGGTATAGTTGATGATTGGTGATAAACAAGGATTAGTGGTGGATATTGTCGAAGTGACTAACCATGACTTGTTGATAAACGAGAATTAGTTGGTAAAGGATGATTAGTTAATAACTATTGGTTAGTTTATGAATATTGACTAGTTAATAAATATTGTTTAGTTGATGAATATGGGCTAGATGCTAAATGTTAATTAGTGGTTATGTGGTGAATAATTGCTAAATGATGACTAAAAGTTATATGATGACTAGTTTTTAAATGGATTAGTTAATAAGAGATGGTTAGCAAATAAATGGTGACTATTGAATATCGAAGATAAGGTTGTTAAATGATGGTAGTATTATGGAATGTTGGTAAATTGTGATTATATTGGTAAATGACATATTGATGATAATTGTGGAATGATGGTTAAATGACAATGAAGGTTAGTTATAATGTTGGTTGATTGCTTTACTCTACCCTTGAGTGTACTCTCTAGGCGTATGGGAATCTGTGATGGGATATTTACTTTTCACACCAATTGGCGTATGGGAGCCAAATTTGTATTTGTGATTGCTTGTGTTGATACTTTATGATGAGTTATTATCCCGCATTGTTACTTATTATGCACGACGATATTGGTATGTGTTAATGCCTTATGGTATACTATTATTTTGATGGAATTACTTATTATGTACAACAATATTGGAGATGTTTCAGATTTGTCTTTGTACCTTGACTTAGTTATGTTATCTTGCATTTTATCATATTTATATCATGATTTAGCTTAGTCGGACGATGATGCCTACTAAGTACCTGTTGTTTTGGTACTCATACTATACTTTTGTACCTTTTTGGGGCAGATCCGAGTACTAGCGTATCCGTTGATCGTTGATTGTTCTGTGTTGATATTTCCATACATAGGGTGAACTCTTGTAGTTCAAGTTACCTATTTTTCTCTATTTTTATATTCAGTCTTTTGTTATTGAGACAGATATTGTTGACTATTCAAAGTCTTTAACTTGTAATACTATTAAATGCTCTTGTACTGGCTCTACCAGGTCGTGGAATGGTATCTTGTATTGGTTGTTTTATCTTTTTAGAACTCTTTGCTTATTTATAAGTGTGTTATTCATTTTCGCCTATGTTGGACATTCTCTACCGAATTAACTCGTTGTGTTAGCTCTGAGTTATGGTTTGGCTTGCCTACTAGCAAAATTTAGTAGGTGCCAACATGACTCATAAGTCGGGTCGTGACAGGGGGTCACCTCAGACTCAACAAGCCAGGACCACTAAGAAACAAAGACTCTAAATATCAACAACAAGCATCATAAATAGATCAAAATTATTAAAGTGAAATGCTTTAATAATGACAAGAAGGGTCACTATGCTAGAGATTGCATTGAGCATCCTGGAAAGATATTTCACAAAATTTGAATTAGTGAACATTGAGTTTCTAGTTTTGTTTTACTAAACGAATCTAATCCTTTGTCGAATTTAGATCTAGGAAAAATAGACAATGTAATATGGGAGCATACTGCCTTTGTTGAATTTTGATAAGTTCCACATGGGGTAAAAAGGGCATACGTGGGAAGAGATAATAAAGTTGTTATTAAAGGGATCAATATAGGCACGTTAGTACTGCATGGCGATCAATACGTAATCTTACATGACGTCCTTTATGTTCCAATGATTCTTCAAAATGGTATTTCAGTTTCAATTTTGCTTAGGCTAGGATCCGACTTATTATTCTTTCATGATAATTTTGTTAAGTAGAATTTTGATTTAAGTTTCATTGGTTTTGGATATGTGATTGTATTTTTAGTTATTATGGATTTGGATTTTGATTTATTTAATTATAATGTCAATTTTTGTAATTTACTTGTCAAATAAATAGGACTACAATGTAAACGATTGGCATGCTAGATATGACACGAACCGAACTGGGGGCTTGTCGTAATGGGCAATCTCTAGCCCAACCGAGACCGGAGACCACCCCCGATACCCAACCCAACCAACCAATATGTACCCTGAGCCGGATGGACTCCAAACATATAACAAAATAATATATTAATAATGTGGTGACTTTTGGATAAGCCTAAATCCGAGGCCAACCCAACCAAGTCAATCCACCCAATAACCATGCCAAACTATATACCAAAACCAAAATAATAACCCAATGTATATTTATATATATATAACATAACATGATCTAACCATACCTAAGTCCATAGTTGTCCATACAAATCCTTTAAACCAAACCAAAGAGTACCTAGTTGGGACATGCCCTCGACCATAGCCAAAAACCAAGTCTATGAAAAAACAAAAATATATAAAGTAATCCATGACATGAAATAGATATCTTCCGAACTATGGAAGCTCACTACTTCAATCCAAAACCGACTGTTCCCAAATCTAATCTATGAGCAGGAAGAGTAGTATGGTTGGTTCCTACATTGCGTGGGGATACAGCCGCCCGAAGACGGGTTAGCGGGTGAATGCTAGCATGCACTCAGAATAAGGATAAAATAATGCCAACCTTTAAAACCAATTAAACCAACCATATGCATACAAACTATACCTATATATATATATAACCACCCTGGGAAAGGGAACCGGGTTTAGCATGCTTTTAAAATCATCAATCGGGCCATATGTGTCTAGTGTAACCCCCTGAATGATACCAGATGCATGTAGCGGCACAAATCGTATATACCATAGGAGTAAGGGATTCTCGAGTACCCTTCATTCTCTACGATACATATGTACAAGTGTACTTAGGGGATTCCCGTGTACCCCATAAGTATCATATAAGGTCGTTATGGCCTATCCTCATGTGGGCAAACATGAGTTTCCAGTGTTCGTCCCTTGGACTCCTACCTTCACGGTTAGCTATCATACCCCTCCATTATTTCCCAATTAAAAACCATTACCATCCAACCAAACCATTATTCCATTTATTATCAATCAAGCTAGTACAAGTGGTATCGTCATACCGACTTTAGCTTGCAAGAAATGTCCTTATCCAACCTTAAGGGAGTTCCTTGTACCCCATAGGTTACATTAATTAGTTCACTTAGGGGATTCCTATGTACCCTGCAAGTACATCATCATTAAGCTTACTTGGGGGATTTCCGTGTACCCCACAAGTATTTAATTATTAAGCTTTGCTTGGGGGATTCCCTTGTACCCCACAAGACATTCATTAATATGTTTACTTGGGGGATTCATTTGTACCCCACAAGGATGTTCAATTAATCCCTAGCCGTTATTCCTATGTACCCCACAAAGTTTTTATTTAGACCAACCATACCACCAAGACCTTACCATTTTACCATTCCAAACCATTCATAACATTTAGACCGTTCTAAGCATTTAAAAATTAATACCATTTTAAACCATTTAAACCATGAAAAACCATCCAAATCCATTTAGGGTTATATTACCAAACCATACCATGCAATAGATCCAATGAAAGTTCAACAATAGAGTAAAAATATTTTCTTAGGTATTTTGTCAAACATGTTGTGGGCATACCTTTACCAAGACCAAAACCAAAGCATTAAACATCCAATTTAGGGTTAACCATGATCCATGTGTTAAACCATAACCAACAAGAATCCACATGTGCAAACCATAACCAAAAACATATAAAAAACATAGTTTAAACCAATACCCAACAATATAGATCAAACCCTTCAACATATATTTCCAAAACCACCATACATGATTCATAATCAATGATTAAAATACATTAAAACATGCCTTAGTTGGAACTAACAATGAGGGAACGAGTACATGCCTTATGCAAGAAGATTCTATAGAGAAACTTGACTCTTGAGCACCTTTGAAGAACCCTCGTAGAAACCCTAGCCTCCAATCTTCAAGAGAGTGTTTAGAGAGGATATTTTGAGTGTTTCTATTCTTCAAGGTATGTTAGAATAGGCCACCAAGGGTTATATAAAATGGGTACATAAGGTTTAGGGGTGGGAAATGTTCGGACTACCCCCGACTAAAAAGCTGAAAATCAACTTCCAGGTGGGTACGACTCACCCATGCAAACCATACCCTAGGGTACGAGTGGTACCCCAACTTATACCTATAATGATCCTCACGGTCATTTGTCTGTATTTTCATACATTTTCGGTATTCAGGAATTTTCTATAGCTGTCCCAAGTTATTTATGACTTGCTGGGACTGATATTTTGGTTCCCAGGCGGTCCGTTTTATTAATTTTAGTAATATCTAATTTATTATGAATTATTTAATTTAAGTTGTTATTTGGTAGAAATATAATCTATAACCCTTCTAGAATATTTTTAACTTTATAAAAAATCATTAATTATGATATGTGTATATTACTCTATAATAACTTGTTATAGTGTATTAATGTTTTATGTTAAAATATTATTATTAGAAATAATTTTCTATTAATTATGATATATTCTAACTATTATATTTATTTTACCACGAACCTATACAATACCCAAGTACATACGTAATGAGATACGAATTTAGGTGACATTGGCACCTGCACTACACGTGGAGGCATTTGTAATATATTGTGCATAGATTGGAGGCAGTTGGTATGATTTTAACAAATTAACAATGAGGTAAGAGTAACACTCCTGAAATACCAAGTATCATGGAAAGAATTCAACCCTTGAAGCTCTACTTAACCCACTTCTTGAAGCCCTAAGTATGACTGCTTGAGAGAATTTAAGAGAGATTTTGAAAGTGTTTTAGTGAGTTGACAATGCTAATGGGGTCCCCAATAAGGTTTTAGGTCATGGGTTACAATTGGGGTAGAGGGGAAATATCCAAAGTGCCCTTAATGAAAAGACTAAAAATTGTCGCAAGTGACTACGGGTAACTATACGACTCGTATAGACACATTACGACTCATCACAAGGAGTCGTAGTCAATACAGAACCACCAGGACTCCATAATAGTCTGGCTATGATTCATACCACCCACTTGTAACCATACTTCTCGTAACCACTTCCCGTACTCAAGACAACAACAAATTTGGGATAACACACTAGACACCCTACATTTAGAACATAACGACTCGTCATGAGTTTTTATGACTAGTGGCCTCAAGTTGTAATAAAGACAGTCTCTTGGGCCAAACTTTCTGGACACCTTACGACTTGGTCCTTACAACCCCTAAGAATTTTTGACGAATAGTTGAGAGCCACTCATACTCAGAGTAGAATACTAAGCCACATGTTCTGATTAAGTCACGACTGAGTCCCTACGACCCATCATGAATCCTTATGACTTATCAGGGGAGTCATAGTCAGGATAAAATTTCCAAAATTTCTGAAGGACCAAAATCTTGGGGCATTACATACTCCCCGCCTTAGGATCATTCGTCCTCGAATGATAGGAAAAGGCATTTATAAGCTTGATTTGACTCCACATACCACTACTTTTACCTTTAACAAAGACAGAAAACAGAGATTCTAGGAAATCACCATTTTCTTTAACAAAGTCAGAAAATAAAGATGTTAAGGAATACACATACCTCAAACAAGATAATCCATATCGGGAAATAAGAATGGATAGTTGGACTTCATGTCCTCCTCGGCTTCCCAAGTAGCTTCCTTAAATTTTTGGTTCCTCCAAAGAACCCTTACCGAAGCCACATCCTTGGTCCTCAACTGATGGACTTACCAATCCAAAATCTAAATTGGGACCTCCTTGTAGGACAAGGAATCTGAAATACCCATCTCCTCAAAGGGAACAACCATCGAAGGATCACCCACACACTTCTTCAACATCAAAACATGAAACATCGGATGAATGGAGGTCAAAATATAAGGAAACTTTAATTCATAAGCGACATTACCAACCTTCTTTAAAACCAAGTACGGCCTAACATAACGTGTACTGATCTTTCCCTTCTTACCAAACCGTATCACTCCTTTTATGTGGGATGCCTTTAAACACATCTAATCAGCAATACTGAACTCCAACTCTATTTTCCTCACATCCGCGTAGGACTTTTAATGACTTTGGGCGACCTTATGTCTATCCCAAATCACCTTCACCTTCTCCATGTCTTGGTGAACCAGATCAGGGCCAAACAACTCATTCTCACCAGTCGTAAACCACCAAATAGGAGATCTACACCTTCTACCATATAAGGCCTCGAATGGAGCCATACCAATGCTAGAGTGATAACTTTTGTTGTAGACAAATTCAATGAGAGATGATTAGTTGACCTAACTACCACAAAAATCAAAACCATAAGACCAAAAGAATATATTCCAAGGCATGTATTGTCCTTTTCGTTTGCCATTCATTTTCTAGTGAAACCAATTCTAAGGGTCACCTTAGTCCCAAAGCCTCACTAAACAACCTCATGAGAACTGGGTACCCTGATTAGATATGATGGAGACTGGAGTACCATGCAACTTTACGATCTCCTCAATGAATAACTTGGCATAATCCTCAGAAGAGAAATTAGTCCTTACTAGCAAGAAGGGAGCAGAATTAGTCATCTTATCCTCGATTGAATCAAATCATTGGTGAGACCGTTGAAGACTGGTAATAGTATCCTTATGTATTACCTTCCATTTCCACACTGATAGTTCAATATCTTGAGTCAACCCACTGGGCCTCAAGTGTTCCACCTTCACTTGCTAACACACTATGTACTTAGACATAAAATTGGCCACATCCTTCTTCATATTGATCCACCAATAAATTTCCTTAAGATCATGATACATTTTTGTCGAACAAGGATAAATAGTGTAATGTGTCTCATGAGCATCGGCCAAAAAAATTTCTCCCAACCCATCAATATCAGGAACACATAATCTACCTTGGTACCTCAAGATACCATAACCACCAATTTCGACGATCATCACGTTTTGCCTACCTACATCATTCTTGATTTACATTAGAAAGGATTAATTACTTGATTCTCCTTTAGTTCGGCACCAAGAGATGACCTTGGCACCTCTTGAACAATCACACCACTATCCTTGAAATCCAAGATATGAACTCCGATATTAGCCAAAACGGTGAATATCATTCATAAAATCCCATTTCTCTTTATCCACATGACACAAGCTTCCCATGGATAACCTTCTAAGAGCATCAACAACCACGTTAGCTTTACCTAGATGATAGTGAAGACTCATGTCATAGCCTTTCACCAATCAAGCCATCTTCTTTGCTTAAGATTCAATTCTTTTTGGGTAAGCACATATTGCAAGCTCTTATGATTAGAATAAATATCCATATGGACCCTATACAAATAATGACGACAGAATTTTAATGCAAAAACCATAGCTAACAATTCCAAATCATGGGTAGGATAATTTTCTCATGACCTTTCAATAGTATAGAAGCATAAGCAACCACCTTGCCATGATACATCAACACACAACCTAGCCCTACTCAGGAAACATCAGAATAGACAACAAACCCCTTAGTGCCCTCAGGTAGAGTCAACACTGGACCTAAAGTCAACTTATACTTCAGCTTCTCAAGACTACGTTTGCAAGCATCAGACCATAAAAATATCACCTTTATTTAGTCAACTTAGTCAATGGGGAAGAAATAGAAGAGAAATTGTGATGCCCAGGAAAAAAAAAATTCCGTTAAGATCTCGGACAAAAATGTGTTGAATTCTATTCTTTATCATGATTAATAATTTTTTTGTGTGGAATTTCTGGATATGCGACCCGTCATCGCGTAGAGAATCGAATAACCTTTCCAATAATATATGGATCATCCAAAAAGGACACTCGAGCGATGAGTTATGATCATTCCGATCTAACCGTGAATAGTGGTAAACAGTAAATGTGCAGGAAAAAAATACTGAGGCCAAGTGAATTTTAGGGTCAATTTCAAACAATCATAACTCCTTGTACATAATGATCTGGGTGAGTTACTATATATCAAAAGAAATATCTGAAAGTTCTCTTTCCAATATAATTGGTTTCATCCAATTTGGCCATCGGAGCAAAAAGTTATGGTCGATCTACTTCAGCCTATCAAAACACTCCACCAAAGGACAGATTTGACATTATTTGAATTTTAAGGGTATTTTGGTCATTCCCACTCCAATCCATCTGGGTAAACCAAGGATTTAAGTCCATTAAGATCATTCAATAGTTCATTTTTCTCTAAAATTTCCTAAGGCTCAAACCCCAACCCTACTACTCCAAATTTCATCCTTCTATGTCTCTTGATTGAACTGTAGAAATTTCAAATTGATTTGGGATTCGAGTTGATCATGTTAAGGACTTCGAGAAGTACCCTTTATTTTCGTGAATAAAGTTTTGGAGTCGGAAGTTCATATTCATCTTCCATTTTTAGGTATGTGGGGCTTTGAACAAGATTATCCTTTCAATCTTGTACCCGGTATTTTTGTTGAATTACATTGACATAAGATTTTACATGTTTTACCATGAATTGGAAATATGGTTTTATATCTTATATTATTGTCCATGAGTTATGGGATTATGTCATCCGATATGTGTATGATGTTGAGATAAAATTATGTCCAAAAAGTATTTGATGATGAGAGTATGATGATTTAATTTGTTAAGCCTTGATTTATACTATCATTCCACTATTTCCTTATTATGAATTTATAATTGATATTGGAAATTCTATATCCCTACTATGGGTTGATGTGTCAAGTACCTTTAAATGAGAGTTGGATGGAAAATAGAGAAATGTTGATATTGAAGTTGTAATGAGTCTTGGTATTTTCCGGATGGTTTTGATGAGTTAACTTGTTGAAAATATTATGTATTGAGTCTCTATATCCTTATCCAAATGTCGAGTCGGTTATGGTTCAATGCATTGATACCTTGTTGATGTTGAGGAAGATTAAAATGTTTTGAGCTAAAATGTGTTGAGTTAGGAATCCACAAATTGATATGATTTGATAAATGAGAAAGAGATTTGATTTGGTCTTTATGATAGACCCTTGTGATGTTGTGGTGGATTTCCTAACGCGTTCTAATCTTGTCGGGGAAAAGCACTTAGCATCGAGAGGGAAATTTGGTATTTCCCCAAACCTATGTGCCACCGTAGGGTTGTTTGATGATGATATTATTGGCCAGAGAGCCCGATTGTGATTATTGCATTTTTAAGGTCGTACTCCCTGGAAAAGAGTATGACACTCCCGCCAACGGGGGTTTCAAACGTTGGTATTCCACGTAGCTCACGTGGGGTTGTTGGTTATAGGAAACTCCCCTATCCATAAGAGTCATGTTTATTGAAATACCGAGTCACTCCGAGTTTTGATGTGGTAAGTCAAGTTGCCTATGATGATCTATAATGATTTATGAGATTTTTCTCCTACATTTACTATCTAAGATGTTATGAGTTGCATGATTCAATGTCACTCAAGCCAGGTGTGTCATTATGGTCCGTATGTACGTTTTTATGAAATTTATGATTTTATTTATATTTTGCATGCGCCCTCACATACTCAGTACGTATCTTGTGATGACCTACATATTATCTATGGGATACATTCTTACCATGATGTAGGTTCAGGTACTCAGCCGCAGCTGCGACAGTGATATCCGAGTGCTGCATCTATGTTCCTTCAGTAGTGAGTCCTTATGGTTCGAAGACCAAGTTTCTAGTTTTGGTGTTGTTGTTTTGTGATCCCTTTGGGTCTGTTGAGTCAGTTGGGGGTTTGTCCCAATGGATCGTTGATTTTGCTGTATAAAGGCTATGTCAGACTAATGTATTGTTGGGTTGGTTTGTGTATACACATTCCATATATGTACAGTCTAACGATATTTCGTGCTATGTGCGATGTGATATGATATGTACTTATATATATATCCTTAGCATAGCGTGTATGTTGTTGTTTTGGAACCCAAGGGTAGTGTTTTGGCTTAAAGGGTTAGCTTGAGGCTACGTGTAGCCTTGGGCACCGTGTGGCATCTCGGGATGATATTTCGGGGCATTACAGAAACTTTCCAAAAATCTTCTATAATAACAGGATAAGCCCAAAAATCTCCAAATATCGGTTGAAGTCACAGGTCTAGGCCATTTCTTAACTACCACAACCTTCTACGAATCAACCATGATCCCTTCACTAGAAATAACACGACCTAGATAAGTCAACGCATTCAACGAAAACTCAAACTTCGAGAACTTTGCATACAAATATTGATCTTTTAGAGTCTGTAACACAAGGCGGAGGTCATCTACATGATCAGCCTCGCTCTTAGTATACACCAAAATATCTCAATAAATACAATGGAAAACAAGTCAAAAAACTGATGGACAACCCAATTTATAAGGTCCATAAACTTTGTCAGGGCATTGGTCAAACCAAAGTATATCACTAAAAAGTCAAAATGACTGAATCGAGTTTGAAAAGAAGTCTTATGGATATCCGCCTCCCTAATTTCAACTTATGGTAACCCGATCAAAGATCAATCTTTAAAAAAGAACTTAGCACCCTGAAGTTGATTAAACATATCATCAATCCTCGAAAGCGAGTACTTATTTTTCACGGTCACCTTATTCAGTTGGCGGTAATCAATACACATTTGAAGGGAACCATACTTATTACGCACAAAAAGAATAAGAGCACCCCACCGCAACACATTAGGGCGGATAAAATCCTTGTCAAGAAGATCTTTTAACTGCTCCATGAGTTTTTTCAACTCAGTTGGAGCCATTTTGTATGGAGGAATAGAGATAGGGCAAGTTTCCAAAAGAAAATCAATCCCAAAATTGATTTTCCTATCTAGAGGAATACCAGGAAGATCATTAAGAAACACCATGGGAGACACACAGACCACAGGGGTAGTCGGCAAAGAAGAACCTTCAAATCTAGAATTCTTAACATTTACTAAGTGAAAGAGGCACCCTTTTGAAACTAATTTCTGAGCTCTAAGATACGAAATAAACCTTCCATTAGGCACTTGGGAACTACCTTCTCGCTCGATCACTAAATTAAGGAAATGGAAACTGATCCATCTGTTCTGACAGTCAAGAGCCGCATAGCACGAATACAACCAATCTATCCAAAAATCACATCAAATTCTAACTTGTCCATCTCTGTTAGATCCACCAAGGTCTCTCTACCATGGACCAATATCACAAAACCCTTATAGAACCTTTTAGCCATAAAAGTGTCACCCACCGAGGTGGAAATAGAAAAGGGGTCCAATCTGTAGCAACAGGAATCTTATTTGCCCCTGAAGTAACCTTAGAAGGACAATCCCTCTGCATATGACCAATCTGACCACATTTAAAGCACTTTTTTCTCCCTTATTCACAAACACCACGGTGCACCTGACCACAGAATATACAAAGTGGATATGATGGAGATGATTAATCCCCGCTAGCATGTGACTGGACTCCTGGTGCTCTAAACCCACTACCATGCTGAGAACGATAACCGCCCGATGGCATTGGGTAAGGAGCACTAGCCATAGAGTAGGAACCAGAATTTCCCCACTTCTTCTTAGACCACTTTACACCATCTTTACAACTCTTGTTCTGACCTCTAACCTGATCCAAATAGCGAAACTTCTTATTCTACCTTTCACTCATCTTCATTTGCTTCTTTTTTTTCTTCCACTTGTTGCATATACACCACAAGTCTAGATATATCCATATCCTTGTTCAACAAGGAATCCTTGCTCTCCAAGATCAACTCACGAGAAAACCCTAAAGCAAACTTCCTCATTCTAGACCTCATGCTAGACACCAATTTAGGAGAATAATGCAATAAGTAATGTAACTTCAAGGCATACTCCTTTACTGAAATCAAGGCATACTCCTTTACTGACATCCTGCCTTGTTTGAAATTCACAAACTCCTCGGCCTTTTGTTCCCTCAACCCTGAGGAAAGAAGCGATCAAAGAAGGCACTAGAGAAATCATCCCACAAGGCAGACTCAGCATCGTCACCCCTAGACTGTTCCCACTCTTCATACCATTGGTATGCTACATCTTTCAACTGATAAGAATTGAACTCTATCCTTTCCACATCAATAGCATTTATGACATAGAAGATTTTTTCTATCTTTTCAGTGAAATTGTAAAGATCTTCCTTGACCCTAGAACTAGTGAAAATAGAAGCACTCAACCTTATGAATTTTCTAACTTTAGTGTCCTCAGATGATGGAGAAATAAAAATAACACACTCATTCTAAGAGGCCACCAACTGGGTATGCAAATGAATCATCTGGCAAAACTTAGCATTCAACACGCCAGCCTAGGATGCTTGGGGAGGGATAGGGGGAACTAGTGGAGTTCCCTTAGGGAAATCAAAAGAAACGACCCTAGATTGGGTCTAAACTCCTTGAGTTGGATGAGCTTCATCCACATTGTCCTCAGATGGGATAGAAGGGTTTCCACAAGCATCAGATCTTCTGGGAGGCATGATCTTATTAGCAAACATATGAGAATTAGAGGGATTCAAGACCTTAGACTCTATAGCTTGAAAATAGAACAACAAGAAAGGGACATATTCCTAAATGCCTCGTAGCCTCTCCCTTATAAGTGTAGCGCACTACAAACTCATAAATTAGACTCTACTTGACACACATTTATTGGACACCCAATGACACCAAACCTAGGCTCTGATACCATATTTGACATAACCCAAACCAGGGTCTGGCTGTAAAGGGTATCTCAAGTCCCAAGTGGACTGGAGATCTCCCTCTGCACCTAACGAAACCAAATACAACATCCCCAATGTCAAATGAAATCCAAACATAAATAAGATAGCATGCAATAGGCTTAAAGAAAGCCAAAAGATGTCTATAACCGATGACCGATGATCGGCCAAACAATCATCCAACCTCACCCAATATCCTTAGTAATACAAACAAAGCCTTCTAAATAAAAACCAAAAACAGTCTTGGTCGGGACATCTCCCCAACTTAGGAAAATGATAATGAGAATGAAAATGATAATGTTAATGATAATGAAAGTAATAATCAACTCATGTCTAACATTGAAATTTGGTGAAATGCCTAAGCCTTTTAGGGGATAGAAGCTCACCACTACACCACAAAATCAAAGAACAGAGCCGATTGACCTAACTCTGCACAGTATAATTAGAAACAACTCCAATGCCTACATCGGGTGGGGATACAACAACCGGAGATGATTAGGGGGTAAACACTAGCAAGTAACTCAATGATAAGGATAACATAATGCCATAATCAACAGTTCCAAATCATTCAAAACCAATGGACATAATGAAATGCATATCCATGCATATATGTATCACACGTTGCGATAGAAAACAAGGCTTAACATTCTCCTTAAAACTTTGGCCTGGATTGTGTAGCTCAACCGTCATAATATATGAAGGCACACACAGGCTATATGGTCCCAGCTCTCCCCCAGCTATTAGGACCCCAGTGCATGCGGTCACACTAACCAGAAGGTATACATATACACTACGGGGGACTTGCACCTCCCTATATATCAAGGTGACAAAAGCACCAAATCTTGTAATAAGATTTGGGGGAATCAAACCTCCCAATTATATGATAATAATAAGGGGAACTCGAACTTCCCAATCGAATAAAACCCTATGTCGACAACTGTGTTTTCCAGTGCTGGTCCCTCAGGACCTTCACTTTCACAACTCAGCTACACAACCCTTATTAAAGCCTAATTAAAAAAAAGTATCACATGTTACTATTCATTGAGCCATATTACACATTAAGTCATACATTGTTGGTATCGTCATACCAACTACTCTTTCAAGGTAACATCAATATGACACACCAATTATCTTCACTTGGGGGAATTCAAAATTTACAAATTCCCATATTTCTCATAATTAAAAAGCCAATTTCACAATATGGGGTTAGGGTCATACCTACATTAAAAGTCACATGGGAAATCATAATCCCTAGTTCATTCAATACTCCTATGCATCAATTGACTTTAAAACCACAATTTAAACTTAACCCATACAGGGATAAATATGAAACAACACCTAAATAATAGTTATACAAAAACCCTCAACCCATGTTTTCAAAATCAACATAAATATCTTATGAACAATACTTTAAAATATATGCTTTTAACAAATTAACAATGAGGAAAGATAACATGCCTTAAATATCAAGTTTCGCGAAAAGAATTCAACACTTAAAGTTTTACTTGAACCACTTTTTGGAAACCCTAAGTATGACTGCTTGAGAGAATTTAATAGAGCTTTTGAAAGTGTTTTAGTGAGTTAACAATGCTAATAAGGTCCAAGTAGGGTTTTAAGTTGTAGATTACAATTAAGGGAGAGGGGAAATGTGAAAACTGCCCTTAATAAGAAGACTGAAAATTGTCGCAAGTAACTTCGGGTCACTAACAACTCATATAGACACATTATGACTCATCACAAGGAGTCGTAGTCAAAACAGAACTATCAGGACCCCATACTGGTCTAGCTATAATTCATACCACCCACGCATAACCACACTTAATGACTCGTAACCACTTCTCATACTCAAAATAGTAAAAAAATTAGGATGACACACTAGACACCCTATATTTGGAACATAACGACTCGTCGTGATTCTTTATGACTCGTGGCCTCAATTTGTAAAGTGACTTAGGCAAAACTTTTTGGACACCTTACGACTTGGTCCTTACGACCCGTAAGAAGTCTTGATGACTAGTTGAGGCCACTCATACTCAAAGCAGAATACTAAGCAACTTGTTCTGATTAAGTCACGAGTGAGTTCCTACAACCCGTCATGACTACCTACGACTAATTAGGGGAGCCAAAGTTAGGACAGTAAGGATAAAATTTAAAAAAAAATTGATGACCAAAAATCTAGGGTATTATAATAAGCTGGACCCAATTCCTCTGGACTTAACGCTAAAGCTCTTCGACATCAATCCCAAACTCCCTGGTCTGACACTGTGCTGAAAATTTTGAAATACATGTTGGGGTCCAATTCACATCTATTGATAACCTCGCATCATCCATCTAGGACAAAATAGAGTCAAAGAACGTACTTGAGGCTCATAAAAATAAGGATACACGATAAGGAGTCAAGAACAGAATTTCCTAAGAATGCCCTATAGCATCCCAAGATAGGTTATGAATGTCTCCGCACTGATTTGTTGGACTCTATCAGATACTTAGATCTTGTAACAATTCACCGATAATCTTGGCTTTGATACCAATTTGTCATGACCCAATTTCTAAAGTAATGATGGCGTACTATAACCTACTAGTAGGCAAGCCAACCCTTATTCTGGAATTACTCATTATGGACTACTAAGAAAAATAAAGGAAAGATGTGGTATAAATCTAGTAAGAGACTGAAATACATAAGATAGTCCCAAAACCTTGAAGAATTACTACAAGAGATTTTAATGTAATAAGAATTACAAAATAGAGTACAAAAATAAATATATTGATACAACCCATCTCTAAATATAACATAGAGACTAGTCTAGTACAAAAGCGGGAGAGTAGCAATACTCTGAATTCTAGGAGCTCAACCTATGACTTTGAACTATAGCTTCTCCACATGATGCACACAACAATGTGAGAAGCCATACTATAATTTGCAGGATGGAGAAGTGTAGTATGAGTACCAACATGTGGTACTCAATAGGCAACTAACAACTAAGCTCCAAAGATAATACAAATATAAATAACATACAATTAATATTGTAAGCTACACCAAAGTATCCAACAAACTACATAATAAAACCAATGAGATAATAAGGATAAACTATCTTATTCAAATTCAAGAAACTAACATAATAAGGCTAAGGAGGAATTAAGGATGAACCATCCCCTTCTAGCCATACTCAGGAACCTCAACACTATACCTTATATCACTGTCTAATATATGAATAATGAGTGAAAGGAGGATATATAATAGTATGCAAGGCATGGAGTTAATATACAACATAAATAAATAAAGAAAAGAAGGGATATACAGTAATACCATAGCTACATATAGATAGATATGCATATGCTTATAAATAAGGTTAAGTCAAGGTACAACCTAAGTCATCATACTAGAATCTCCAAGACTCCTAATTATAGTAGGAACTAGTTCTAAAATAATTAGGGTCTCTAATCCATACATCTAAATTAAGATAATAACCATGATAAATCAAATGTCAAGAAAAAGATCAAGATATCAGGAACTAAAGACATAATTCTTAACTAAAGGATAATCATGTGTAATAATATAACCATAAGATAAAAAAACCAAAATCATACCTCAAATATCAATACCAGTCTAATAATCAACCTATCATGAACTAACCATAACGACAATAATAATATAAAGTAATCGGCTTGTCCGGACACATAATACCTAATTGGGCCTTTCATAAATCCCCACCGTCATAGGCCTGGAAGGTCTAATCAACACACAACACAGAACAAGCCATACTCATCACTTATACCTATGTAACCCCCCATAAGGCTGATAGATATATGCTCATACTGGTGATAGGTAATTTATATGCATGAATGAATGCGAGGAGAATCCATAATACTTTAACCACTATATCATCATCAATCGCCGAACTTGAATCGAAACATATATCATCAATATTATCAATCGATAGACTTGAACTAAAACTGATATCATCAATAACAACAATCATCAAACTTGAATCAAAACTTATATCATCAAAATCATCATCAGTATACACTACCAAGTATCATATATATGTGTATGTATTTATGTATAATGCATGGCTAGGACTGTGTCTAATAGGGTATAAGTCTATAAATCCATTCCCAGGGTAAACATTCGAGAACAAGTCATCATCAAAGTGTACAAAGGGTAAGAATATCTCACGGTCAGGGTAAATATTAGAAACAAAATCATGGACTGGAATCTATCTTGATCAAATTTCTAAATCATTATTTTTAGTCTCAAAGGATCATAAGTTATTCATTAAGATGGCACGATTACCATTATGAATAAATCCATTTTAAAAGTGAAAAATGAAAATCAAAAAGAGTAATAAAATCCTATTTTAGTTTGAATCATACCATATACCACTTTAGTGATCATGAATGTACCAAATCTATGAATTCCATCACCAATATCAAAATAATGCGATCATAAGTATCAATGCGTATAACAACTACGGTCATGTCCTTTACAAGTATAAAACACTTCCTGAAATCTAACCAATTATCATAATCAGAACCTTGGAGAAAATAATATATTTTGCATAACCATAACATAATTCAAAAAAGCATCACAATAGACTGAGTCCCAGAGTAACCTTATACTAAAGGATCATTATTCTTAACTACATATAACATGCATAAATAAACCCACAACGCCTAATGCCAGTCTTGGCCTAAGGTGGGTCGGAGGGATCCACTTCTAATCCTCAAAATCCATACTTAGTCAATTTCTATCTCAAACTAGGCTAAGGTATCTAAATTCACTCCTAGATGTTAAATAAGCCATAATTAGCCCTAAAGTAGCAATTTCACCTAAAACATGGGCAACTTAGACAATTCCACCTAAATTATGGTTGCAAGATAGACTAAACAGTCCAAATTAGACTAGTCATAATAATCAGGCTTCCAATACCTAAATCTCATTCAATATCTAACATAATATCATAGGCATTTTATGAATTAGCTCAATCTATGAAGAAGGCAATAGGATCATAGAAGTATAATAAGTATTTCAACTTAAGGATAAATTACCCTTCCAACCCCTAAACTCATAGTTTAGGCTAATCAAAGTATTCTACCTAAAACTACATCCTAATATTCCCATATAACATGCAACACATATAAAACACCTTCGTATGAAGAAGAGTAGACAGAAGCCTACCTTAATGTCAGATCAAAATTATTTAGTCTCCCACAAAAAATCCTCCTTCACTCCACCATTTCTAAATATCATCATACTATTAAGATTGTTTCAACACGTCATTAGGAGTAAAAGGAGACCGATATTGCTATATTCAAGACGGATCTAAAATAGACCAAAAAAAGTAGATTTGAAAATAAGAGGGATAAATCCATAATTTTATTTTTGAAATATTTTTCCCATACACATAGGATTCTATAGCTGAAAACTCATGTGAAAATGAGTTAAAAATAAGGTTCAAATCAAAGATAACCTATTTTCAAATTTTACTAGAAAAAACCTCAAAACCCATTTTAAAATCAAGTATTTGAAGTTGTTTTAAACATGAAATGGAGAGTAAAATGATAGTTATAACATTGGAAAACTTAACCGTGGAAGAAATCTTGAAAACTCCTTTGGAATCGCCAAATCTGAGCTCCCAAGCCCCAAAAATAATAAAAATAGGATTTTTTATTCTCGACTTGGGTAAAAATCATGACAAATAAAATATAAGTTATTGGTAAATAGGAAAAATAGAGTTCTAAATTGATATAAAAAGGTTATGTGAGAAAAACGCATCAAAAATTGTCAAAATCGGAGCTTCCTAACTCCCAAAATGTCAAAAATACGAATCTAAGATCTTATACTCAGTGATGGTCGCTTAAGTGACAATTTCATCGCTTAAGCGACCTGATCATAGGGTAAAAATATCGCTTAAGCGACCAAAAGTTTACTTAAGAGGTCGGGTCAAATGTTCAAAGGTTCGCTTTCGCAAACAAACCAGTACCAGCAAAGTCGAAAACTTATTTTTGACCCTCGAAACTCATCTGGAACCCTATGCACATGATCCAATAGTGAAATTTGATTGTAAAACACATTTCGGATCCAGTGGAATCATAAAAACTTTCATATTATATCATTTCGACTAAATGTGGGGGCCACACCTTTAGTTTTATTTTTTATAAAATCCGACCAATAGCCCAAAACAGTTCTGGAAGCCTCGGGACCTGAACTAAGGATCCCCCTAAACTAAAATCAATGTTCCGAAGCTAATGGCGCTGTCAAAATTCTCATCTAAATTCATCTACTAGGATTTTTATTTCGAAACCAAATCTTAAACAGCAAAAAGTTCCAAAATAGGGAAATGAGCCTAAAATTCAAGCAAACTGTCCAATCACCGAACTGACAGTTTCGTCAAGTCATAGATGACTTGTAGCCACTGTGAGAAGGTTCAAAATGTTTGAAACATACATAAATTGAGTAAATGACCTGGAGGGTCATTATAAAACTCCTCTACTATTGAAGATTCTTGATTATACCAATTACGAACAAAGTCCTTAAATTCACAAAGTTCTCTTTCCGTGGGATACATATAACAAAGATGACTTGGACCCCCCCCCCCCAACTCAATTTTGTCTACAAAATCAATAGGCAAATGTTCTATTATATCAAAAAAGATTGTAGGAAGTATCTTTCAAGCTCACATTCAATTTCTTTCATTTTAGTTTGCAATACCTCTATATTTGCCCACTTAATTACCTTACTATATATGGATTTAAAGAAGTTCCCCAACCTAATCAACACTGGTGCAATATTCTTAGACAATAATTTACGAGCTACAATCTACAACAAGTAATGCATCATAACATAAGCATCATGAATCTTATATCTTGAAATCTTATCTGTTCCACATCTACACGCTTTAATATGTTTAAGGTACACCATTGTGGTAATTTGGCATTTTTAAACATTGTGCAAAATTCTTTCTTTTCTTTTGGTATCATGGAAAAATAGGATTTAGAAAAGTATACTTTGCCATTTGTATTATCAATTATTGGATGTTGCATATTGAATATCCCCAATACTTGCAAGTCATAGCAAGAATTATTGTGATCCTTTGACTTTCCTAATACCGCCAGTAAAGTCGCAACCAAACTATCACAAAACGTTTTCTTCATATGCATCATATCTCGATTGTTCAACTTATTTATAGGCCAATATGGTAACTGAAAGAAGATAGAGATCATTACATGGTTCCTCAGTAGTCTGAAACTTTTTCATTTGGCTCTTTCCAAACACATTATTGAAATCCTGTAGCTTTTCAACTACGTTTATGCTTGACAAAGGTAAAGGTGCAGGTCTGCGATCCTTCGCATAATTGAATAACTTTATCTCTTTGATATAGATGATCAGGACAAAAAAATGACAAATGACATAAGTAACACATCATACAACTACGTTTGAGATATTGAGAGGATGTGTTGAAAATTGTCCGTAGGACATGTTGATCTTTCCTTAGTTAACCATCAAGACAATATTTTTAGCGCAAAAAAATCACTAACTATCCATAACAACGCTACACACATTTTAAATATTTGATTTGTATAAGCATCATATGTTTCTACCCCAACATCCCAGAGCTCATTCAACTCATTGATTAATGGTTGTAGGTAAACATCAATATCATTCCTTGGAGAGGATGTACATTTAATGATCATATACAACATTATCTACTCTGTCTTCATGCAAATCCATAGTGACAAATTATAATTTATCAACATAATAAGCCACATGCTAGGGGGAATGATCATGTTCTAAATAAACTAAACCCATCATTTGAAAGACCCAATCTAACATGTCGAGGATCATTCTAGAAAGTTGGTTGAAAAGAGTCAAGATCCTTTAAATCTTTTCCATTAATAGGGTGTCCTAAATTCCCGTTGTTAGGTCATTCAGTAGCATGTCATCTTATTGTAACAATCATTTTAGAAAACATGAATAGTCTTTGAAGCCTAGCTTAAAAGGACAATAGATGAAAACCTTGGTTGGTATTTTATATTTTCCAGTGGTCAATCCATCACCAATACTCGACTATTTAAAAACTCACAAATAGAGCAATTATCAACCTCTGCCTTGTCTCTACAAAAGAGAATGCAATCATTAGGACATATATGTATTTTTTCATAGCCAAGACCCAAATCTTTTATTATCTTTTTAGCCTTATTGAAAGACTTAAGCGGTTGAACAAATAGAAATGTTTCTTTCAACAAGTCTGACAGATCTGAAAAGGCCATGTTACTAAACCCATGTAGGCTTTTTAGGAAGTATAACTAAATCATAAAACTCAACAAGTTGTAGTTCTCACACACTATATATTATCTTTTTTCCATTCTTTAACTATTTTAGAAAAACGTCTTTGAATTTTTAAACAGTACTTCTCTCACCCTTTCTTCGTGCCCAATATCATCTTTTATATTTCTGAATATGTCATGAAGCAGTCCATCAGTAGCTTCATGACTGTTACAAGTTTCATCATTACTGCTTGGATGTGGTGTACTTAAATATAACCTTACCCCATGAGAAATCCACCCTTTGTATCCTACAAAAACTCATTTTCCAAATAATTGATCCTCCACATTATTTCTAAAATGCTAATAGAGATTTTTGCAAATATCACATAGACATAATAACTCTTTTCCTTTAGAACTTTTTTCAAATACATTATCAAGAAAATAATCACTTAATTGATGAACTCATCACTGCTTCTTCTTAGAGTCATCCAACTTCTATTTAAATTACTCACTGATAACTATGTGACCTAAGAAATCAAAACTATTAACTAACGAACATAAAAGACAATAATGTTCTACAACTGAACAATCCATTAGAACAATCCGATTGAACAACCAAAACTCAAAGTGTACATGGATACTATAAAGTTTAAGATTTAACTCAAGAACAATAGCAAGCATTTCACACTATTAATTTTCGATAACTTAAAGACAGCCAAATTATCAACTAGGAAATAATTTCAGACATACTCCGTACTACTAAAACAAAAACTCAGAACAATTCCTTTATACCATACATAAAGTGAGATCATTTACACAATATAATTGAAAGAAAAATCAGATTCAAATAAAATAATAATGATAGATATAACTACTACTTGATGGACTACTACTATTAATTCATATTTAATACCCATACATCAACAATCAGATATGATTCACACATCAAATACTTTACGAATAAATCATTTAGTTTCAACAAATAAAATCTTTTCAAATTTAACATAACTTTAACCAAAAAAAATTAAGATCATTTAGAACATAAACAAGTGAATAGTAGACCAAAAAATCCCTTTGTAATAAACATGAAAATACAAGATCAAACATGAGAATGTTGGTCAAAAACTTTTTTTTTAGTAAAAGATCATTTTTCAGCTTGTCCTGTGCAAAGCATAGATGAAACTAGTAATTGAACAAGATAAGTCACTTTAATGTAATAGATTCTATACTTAAGTAGATACACTAAATAAATTAAAGAGATGACACACTAAGTAAACAAAAATCATAGCCAAAATCAGAAACTTATATAAAAGAGATGACACACAAGGTAAACCAACAACTTAGCCAAACCAGTAACATACATAAAAGATATGATGCAATAAGTAAACCAACACCTTACCAAAACTAATAATAAGAATTAAAGATATGTTACACTAAGTAACCAACAACTTAGCCAATGTTTGGATACTTTAAGAAATTAGATTCCACAGTTATGTTTTTTGAACAAATAGTGATTATTTCTTACAGCGAATTAGATATAGTTTTACCTAAATTTATGAAAACTAGAGAAAGGTGAAATCATCATAAAAATTATTATCAAAAAATAAAAAGATGCATGTTGAAATAATGCCTTAGAAGTTCTTGTCTTAATAAATCATGCATCAAAAATTCAACATCACCGGCAAAAAAATCTTGTTCACAGTAACCAATTTCACAAATCTATTATCAAAAAATAAAGGAAAATAGGGTAAAAGTACACTATCAGATTTATTAAAACCGAGTGCAATAGGAAATCCAACATATATCCTCAGTGAATAATCTATAAAAACATTATTACAATGATAAATTAGGACAAAAAACAGTAGCTATTATAGTACATACAAGGATAAAATACCACAATTATGCTATAACTAACAACAACAAATTATGACCATAGATATTAGTTTACTTAATTTGACAACTCGAGGCTACCCCCTGGTCGCGACAATGGTGCTTACGACCATAAGTGGCCACAAGATAACCCATGAATTGGTACCTGTTGTGAGCACTGAACAAGATAGTAATACAATACATGCGCGGAAGGTAAGCTGATAAGATACTGTAAAACTGGATACGGAAATACAAATCTAAATATGTCTGAAATATCTAATGACAACTGATAACACTGAAATGACTGATTGCCTGACTAACTGATTGTCTGAAAGCCTCTAAACATCATGAGGAGTTGATGGGATAGACCTCTAGCTAACTCTAACTGACTGAACATATAAAAATACTGAAGTAAATGAAATAAAAAAATCATGTCCTCGATGGATAAGGATTCACCACTATTGTTGCTAAGTAACCTGAACTGTCTAAGAGCGGTTGGGAAACTGTGCGTTCGAACCTATGTTATAAGACAACATAGCGCAAAGAAAAGTATACGGTTAATACTTTTAATGTACTGGTGTATGAGATGAGGACTGGCTGATATGCATGAAATAACTAACCATAAATGCATGAACATGTAATATCTGAGAATACAAGACCAAGTATAAATATTTTTCTGAGATTCTGTAATCTGAAAAATTAAAAGTTGTATAACTGAATAACTGAAAATTTGTACACTTGGTTATACAATCCAGAACTGAATACATTAATTATTGTTCTGAGACTGTGGGAGGTATCATGTAAATGACATGCCCCAAACTGAGCTAATCGGGGTCTAACCTATAACCTCAGTTGAAAAAGTGTCAGTACCTTTCCACGAGTACTAACACTGGCTGTGCGGATCCACTTATCTGATGTCCTGAAAGACTAGGGTGTCAAGCCTGAAGTGATGGGTGACCCCTGAGAGCAAGTAAAGCCAAAACTGATGGGTGACCCCTCATATCCTACTTTGTCTTCATAGTTTTAGTATACAGGGACTACTATTAATAACTCTACCTAATTGATGGGGAAGCCATCGTCCCTATATTCGTTCGGTGCTTAATCCTACTCCCAACTAAACTGACACTGTACTGAACTGAACTACGTTTAACTCAACATTATTTCTAATGACTGAGAGTGCTCATCATGATCATAAATATCTAAGTAAATAACAAGACTCGTGGTTTCACTAAGTTATTACTTGAAAGATCTGAAAGCATGTAAAACACGTAGGTAACGGGTGTTCATTACCCACCAGCACTAAATGATCAAGAAATACATTATTAAGGCTTAAAACTATAGTCTGAAATCATGATTCAAAGACTCAAAGTATAGAAATTTCATCAAACATGTGAGGATCATAAATTTTAACATAGGAATATCTAAAACATGACGAACAATATGATTACATGGATAAATTCAAAATTTAAGGATTTATTCTGAAATTAATTGAACATGACATGAGAATCGCAAAACTTAAAACATGATTTGACTCATTCAACTAGGAAACACTTGTAACCATAACTTGACATTTAATTAACAAGAGATTCGTTGATTTATTTTATCTTGAACATGTATAAACTCATAAATTAAACAAAAATATGGTTTTTGGGCTCCATGGGTGAAAGGGACCCATGGATGAACATCCCACATAACTTAACAACTGAATTCTTGAAGATTTCTTGGATTGGAAGCTTGAACTTCTGATTTCTTGAGGAAAGAGATTGAATTTGTTCTTAGGAAAGGAAGAGGGTTTTCTTGGGAGCAATTTAAATAAAAGAGGTAAATAATTCCCTTTTGGGTGCCCCAAATTGTGTTATGGACGGGACTAAAATGCCCCTTAGGACTTTAAATCAAAAATCTAAACATACACACACCTAATAACGTAGGCTCTGTCCTGGCACAATAGACCAAGCGACGCGAGCCTATCCCAGTAGACTAGCCCAGGAATGCGGTCCTTATCCCGATAGACTAGCCCCAGTGGGGTGGGCCTATCCCAGTGTCCTTACTGGTTTTATTTTCCAAACACGCCCCTACGCCCGTCGAAAAATTCCAAAACTTTCCTAAGACATACCTTTAACACCC
Organism: Capsicum pubescens; assembly: GCA_030864215.1. Classification (NCBI taxonomy): domain Eukaryota; kingdom Viridiplantae; phylum Streptophyta; class Magnoliopsida; order Solanales; family Solanaceae; genus Capsicum; species Capsicum pubescens. Next base: position 229,116,617 of record CM061546.1, read on the forward strand.
CCAAACATGATCCAACTCAAACATTAACGTCTTGAGTTAGGGAAGACAAAAATAAAAATCATCGAAGTTTAGGGTCTTGAAAATGACTAAGTCCTCAACACTTAGTGAAATTTTCAAACTTAAGACCAAATTTTCAAACTTAAGACCCCTTAAGCATGAGACTAAGAGCTGAATCGAGCTTAGAATATTATAGGGTGTTACTATAACACCCCCTTAGGAACATTCGTCCTCGAATGAGACTAATTAGAATGAGATTACTGAGGAAACTAAGATCATATACTAAACATGCACGACTTGAAACATGATTACATATCTGAGTCTGAAACATGATACATGAACTAAACTGATTTTGTACATATATGTAATAACCTAAGATTTGTCACATAGCTAAAATTGAGAATGGAAAAGAGTCAAACTAAGGAAAATCATTACCTCAAGCTAAATCTGGGTTTGTGTAGAAGAGATGAGGATACTTGGTTTGCATATCTGCTTTTGCTTCCCAAGTAGCTCCCTTAACAGACTGATTCCACCAAAGAACTTTAACCAAGGAAACTTTTTTATTCCTTATCCTATGAATCTGCTGATCAAGGATGTTAACTGGGACTTCTTTATAAGAAAGTCTATCCTTAAAGTCCATATCTTCTAAAGGAATAACTACAGCTGAATCACCAATACTTTTCTTTAACAAGGAAACATGAAATACCGGATGTACTGACACCAAATTTGCAGGCAACTCTTGCTGATAAGCTACTTTCCCAAAACGACTGAAGATTCTATACGGGACAACATAGCGGGGACTGAGTTTCCACTTCTTGTCAAATCTCTTTACTTCCTTCATAGGTGAAATTTTCAAATAGACCAAATCACCAACCTCAAACTTAGAATCCCTTCTTATCACATCTACATAAGATTTCTGATCACTTTGGGTTGTCTTCAGCCTCTCCCGTATCAACTGAAATTTCACCATTTTCTCAAACATTGAATCTAGCCCTATCAAATCAACTTCAACTACCTCAAACTAGCAAATATGAGATCTAGATATCCTACCATAGAGAGCCTTAAATAGAGCCATCTGAATACTGGAGTGATAACTATTATTATAGGCAAACTCAATCAAAGGTAAGTGGTCATCCCAACTACCTTTAAAGTTAATAACATATGCCCTCAATATGTCCTCTAAAGTCTAAATGGTCCTCTCTGCCTGACCATCTATCTGAGGATTAAAAGTTATACTAAGATGAACTTAGGTAGCAAGACTCTTCTTAAAAGCCTTCCAAAAGTAAGAGATAAACTGAGTACCTCTATTAGATATGATAGATAGCGGAATCTCGTGCAACTTAACCAACTCCCTAATATAAGTCTTGGCATAATCCTCAGCTGAGTACGAAGTATGAACTGGTAATAAATGAGCTGATTTGGTCATTCTATCGATAATGACCCATATTGAATCATGTTGACGACGCGTACGAGGCAACCCTATCACGAAATCCATGTTCACCACTTCCCACTTCCAAGTGGGGATGTTAAACTCTTGTAATGTACCACTAGGCCTTTGGTGCTCAACTTTGACCTGCTGATAATTTTGATACTTAGCCACTAACCCTACAATATCCTTCTTCATACCACTCCACCAATAGATTTCCCAAAAATCATAGTACATTTTAGTGGCTCCTGGGTGGATGGAATTTCGTGCACCATACGCTTCTGCTAAGATCCGCTGCTTTAAAACATCAACATACGGAACACTTAATCTACCCTGTCAATGAAGCACACCTACTCCCCCTTCAAAGAAAACCTCTGTCTTCTGATCTGTAACTGTCTCCTTCAACTTAACCAAACTAGGATCTTTGTCTTGCTTTTCTTTTACTTCAGCAACCAATGAAGATTCCAAACCATTCTGAACCTATATACTACCCTCAGCTGAACCAACCAACCGAACACCTAATCTAGCAAGCTGGTGAACCTCATTGGCTAACTTCTTTTTATCTCCCTCAACATGTCTGACACTACCCATAGACAACCTAATAAGGGCATCTTCTACTACATTGGCCTTGCCCATGTAGTACAACACACTTATATCATAATCTTTTAACAACTCAAGCCACCTTCTCTGATAAAGATCCAGATCTTTCTAGGTGAACACGTACTGTAAACTTCTATGATCAATGAACACATCAACATGAACTCCATAAAGATAATGTCTCCAAATTTTCACGGCAAAAACAACAACTGCCAACTAAAGATCATGGGTAGGATAATTCTTTTCATGGGGTTTAATATGTCTAGAAGAATAGGCTATGACCTTACCTCTCTACATGAAAATACAGCCAAGAACAACTCTAGAAGCATCATAGTAAACTAAAAACCCATATGAATCATCTGGCAAAGTCAAGACTAGAGCGGAAGTAAGTCGAGCCTTCAACTTTTGAAAACTCTTCTCGCAAGAATCTGACAACTAAAATTTAAATTTCTTCTGAGTCAATCGAGACATGGGGGATATAATAGAATAAAACCCTTCAACAAACCATCTGAAGTAGCCAGCCAAACTCAAGAAACTCTTGATATCTTAGTGAGTTTAATTTTTTTTTCTTAATTTAGTATGAAATTACGATTAAAGCACCACATTTAACTAGCATGAATTCTTGTCACGTGAAATTATAAATAAAATTACATATTTTCCATCACACACAAGAAGATTTGAGTAAATAATTGATCCACTTGATGACTTGCGTCTTCATCTTCCTGATTGCAAAGATAAACTTGAATTGAGAAATTAGAAAAGAAATTATTATATGCTCATAAATTAGTTACTAAGTATTTTTTATTTTTTATGATGTTTGCAAGTTATAAGTATTATACATACATACATACATACATACATATATATTTTAAATCGTGTTATTCATAAAATATCAATTACTTGAGTTTGGGTACGGGCTTAGCACAAGTCTTATAAAACTAGGCTATATATAAGGGAGAACATCTCATTTTGGTAGTCCTCAAATGACTGTATTTTGTCTATTTTATCCTTAATTAAGTTTAATGATCTTTCAAGATCTCATCCATTTTAGTAAATTTAAACAATTACATGAACATTTAAAATGCTATACAAAAATTATGAGTCATAAAGAAGTGATAAGTGACACTATAAAATATCTATTTATCCAACTAAAATTAAAATTAATTCAAAATTTTATTGTCGTCTTTTATGTGAGATAATAGTAAAAAAATATTTTTTTAATCCTCACAAGAAATTTGTGAAGCTTTAATAAACTTGTAAGGACTCAATGAAGAAATATCTACAAAAAATATTTTATTGAGTCTGACTTTTAATTATTTAATTTTTCATAAATCATACAATAGTTTGTAGCATCAAATATTTTTTTATTAATCAAATATTGTATTATTTTTAAAAAAAATGAATTAGCCAATGTAAAGTTTAATCAGAGAGAAAATAATGAAACTAATTATACATAAGGCAAAAATCAATTTAGATCGTTAAATGCTTTCATTCAAAAACTTTCAGTAAAATAAAAAGGCGAAAATTTTTCGTGTGTGAATTTGTTTGAAAATTAAAAGAAAGACTAAAATATACCATAATAAAAAATATTATTTTTAACTTATTAAAGTTTTTACTCCCTCCATTTTAATTTATTTATTTGATTTTGACTTAACACAATGTTAAAAAAAAGTAATGAATGTTTTTAAATTTTATGGTCTTAAACTAAAAATATGTAGAAAGGACCAAAATATTTGTTGTTCTTTTTGTCTTAAACATGCCATGTGGAAAACTGAAATTAACCCAAGTAGAAAAGAGATATTTTTCTAAAACAAACTAAAAAAAAATAGGACAAAAATTGAAACAGATATATAATTTAACATTTTAAAAGTATTAAAAAACAATCAAACTAGACCGTTAACTAATATAATGGTACAAAATAAATAAATAACAAGTTAAAAAAATAACAAATATAAATGTTAATGTAGTTTGAGCCCAGGCTTAGCACGGGCGAAATGACTAGTAGATTATAATAAGGGTAATTTACATAAATCCCTGAATCTTTAAGTGATATTACATAATATCTCGACTATTTTGTTAATTATATTTTATCCCGATTTTTTGAAATAGTGATACATATGTTAGATGGTGATACATATAAAAAGTGATTTATTTGAAACTAACAAGATATTTATTTAAGGAAATAATAGATTCTTTTTTATTCATTGTATTCTTTTATTTAAGGAAAGATATCTAATTTTTCTCTTTTTTTTTTAGATTTTAATTTAGGTGTTTTAGTTATGTTTCTCTTTTTTCGTCTTTAATTATGAAAGATCTGTTTTTTAAATAATATGTTTTAAAACGAAACATAATACCATATAATTAAATCATATCTTGATTTGCTAATAAATAAATCAATCGTTATTTCAAATCACCGACTTAAGGATAAAAATATAGTAGTCAACTAATTTTTAATTATTAAATTAAATTATTTAGTTAGTACTTAATACAAAATATTAAGGGTAACTTACACATATGTTTTAATTTTAGTCTTTTTTTTTTAATTATCTTGATTTGCTAATAAAAAACTCAATCGTTATTTCAAATCACTGACTTAAGGATAAAAATATAGTAGTCAACTAATTTTTAATTATTAAATCTTTAATTTTAGTCTATTTTTTTTAGATTTAATTTTAATTATGTTTCAATTTTGCTTTTAGTCTTTTCTTAAAAAAATATTATTACTTTTGTTTTCTACACTGACTACACCATTACCTTTCATTAATAACATATGAATCACCCAATAATTGAAATAAATAATTGTATCTACCATATGAATCACCATAATACCATATATATCACCCATTAATATCATATGAATCACCCAATAATTGAAATAAATAATTGTATCTACCATATGAATCACCATAATACCATATATATGAATCACCCAATAATTGAAATAAAATAATTGTATATATCATATGAATCACCATAATACCATATATATCACCCATTAATATCACATGAATCACCATAATACAATATGCATCACTCATTAATATCATATGTATCACCCGTTAAAATCATACAAAATGTATCTATCGTATGAATCACCATAATACCTATATAATGATATCATATTTAGCATTCATATGAATCACCCTTAAAAAAATAAACATATATGAATAACTAAATAAATTTATATATGTATCAATAGATTTTTTTTTTAAAATGGGAGAGATTTTAGGAGAGGGAAAAAGTTGCATGCATTAATGGAGGAGAAAATTCAGGAAGGAAGATGATTTAAGAATTAATGGAAGAGAATAAATCAGGAAGGATGATGATTTAATTGTTGATAATTAGCGAGATATTTTAGGGAAGAAAATTTTGAATGAGTTAATGGTGGAGTAAAAATAGAATGTGGGGCTTTCTTGATATGCATCAAGAGTAAAATTGAAAAATGAGATTTTATGTAAATTTTTAAAAAGTAAGGGATATTAGGTAATATAGTCTCTTAACTATGGGATTTGTGTAATTTATTCTTATAATAAAGAGAGAAGATTAGTTAACTGAAATGAAGATTTGTATATGAATAGTATCTACAGTAGGCCTCGGTGAAAGCAACTTTTCCTGATTATAATAGCATATCTCTTTTTCATGTAGACTAGATAATGAAGGGCCCGTTTACGGGCCCAATATTATAATTTTAAATATATTTATTGTTATTCAATTAATTTTTCTAAGAAAAAAAGATCATTAATATTTTTGGATAAACACAATAAGAAATGTAAGTAGAGATCACACTATATAATAAAATATAACTTCTTATTTTTATAAAATTAAATAACAGCTTACAACTTATTTAAGATTTCATAATTAACATTAAAATATCATATACTTTAATGCTTATTTTTAACATCAGGTCAAACACAAGAGAATAAACAACTAAGTGTAATGTTTTTCTTTTTCTACTTTATTTAAAAATTATACAAGAGAATAAATTAAAATTATAAATCTTTATTTATTAACATTTTATATAAATCATACGAAGCAACAAAGGATACTAATTCATACATAAATTAAGTTTAAGTACATTTTAATTCATTTTATGGGTGTTTAATAAGCGAAAATAAGGACCTACTGGATGAACGTTTTAATGAATCATAATGTTAAACAATTGTCTTTATATCTTGTCTTATATACGTTCAAAATAGGAGATCAATTTAATAGAGTAAATAAGAAATTTCTTTTTAAGTGATATGTTTACCTGATGGGGAAATTTAAATAAAAAGAATTAGCAAATGTTAACATGATATATATTGTAGTAATTTAACATGCGAAAGCTAATATTACATTTTAAATAAGTTGTTTAAAACAATTTGAATAGGTTCTTAGTAAATAATTATGTTTTCATAAATTATATGTAGTGCATATCTTTGTAATGATATGTATCATGTGAAGTTTTAAAATTACGAAGGAATCGTTTATTGTGTTTGATAGATAAACACGTATTCAATATTTATGTGTATTTTCTTATTATCTTACTATAATATAGTAATAGTTACTTTATGCAATTAAATGTATGACAAAAAGAAGGCAGACAAAAAGAAGGCAATTTTTTAAAACAAATGTAAACAAAAAGTAAGACAAATAAATTAAATGTATGGATTATCATTTAAATATTTATAAATTTTATCATTATTTCATTTCAATAATTATTTTGTAGAGTAATTAAATATGAAAATAAAAACTAATCTTTTTTAGGGTAACTTACATAAATCCCTGAATCTTTAAGTGATATTACATAAAATTCCGACTATTTTGTTAATTACATTTTATCCTGATTTTTTGAAATGGTGATACATGTGTTATATAGTGATACATATAAAAAGGTGATACATTTGAAACTAACAAGATTTATTTAAGGAAATAATAGATTCTCTTTTATTCATTGTATTCCTTTATTTAAGGATAGATATCTAATTTTTCTCCCTTTTTAGATTTAATTTAGGTGTTTTAATTATGTTTCTCTTTTTTCGTCTTTAATTATGAGAGACATGATTTTTTGGTCTTTTTTCTCATTTTCATCTTTAATTTTAGTCTGCTTTTTTAAAATTTAATTTTAATTATGTTTCAATTCTGCTTTTAGTCTTTTTTAAAAAAATATTATTACTTTTATTTCCTACACTGACTACACCATTACCTTTCATTAATAACATATGAATCACCCAATAATTGAAATAAATAATTGTATCTACCATATGAATCACCATAATACCATATATATCACCCATTAATATTTATGAATCACCCAATAATATTTATGAATCACCCAATAATTGAAATAAATAATTGTATCTACCATATAAATCACCATAATACCATATATATAAATCTCCCAATAATTGAAATAAATAATTGTATCTACCATTTGAATCACCATAATACCATATATATCACCCATTAATATTATACGAATCGCCCAATAATTGAATAAATAATTGTATCTACCATATGAATCACCATAATATAATATATATCATCCACTAATATCATATGTATCACCCGTTAAAATCATACAAAATGTATCTATCGTATGAATCACCATAATACTCATATAATGATATCATATTTATCATTCATATGAATCACCATTAAAAAAATAAACATGTATGAATAACTAAATAAATTTATATATGTGTCAATAGATATTTTAAAAAAAAATGGGAGAGATTTTAGGAGAGGAAAAAAAAAGTTGAATGCATTAATGAAGGAGAAAAAATTAGGAAGGAAGATGATTTAAGCATTAATGGAAGAGTAAAAATCAAGAAGGAAGATGATTTAATTGTTGATAATTAGGGAGATATTTTAGTAAAGAAAATTTTGAATGAGTTAATGGTGGAGTAAAAATAGCATGTTGAGTTTTCTTGATATGTATCAAGAGTAAAGTTAAAAAGTAGAATTTTATGTAAATTTTAAAAAAGTAAGGGATATTAGGTAATATAGTCTCTTAAGTATGAGATTTGTGTAATTTATCCTTTTTTTATGTGGGTCCATGTGATATTATATCAATTGGGATGTGATTGAAATTTAAAAAGAATAGCTTGACTTTTTTTTTCATTAAAAATTTATGGCCAAACTTTGAAGCCTAAAACATGAGTAAGAAAGATAGAACTTTTTTTAAAATGACAAATATACCCTTGCTCGTCCCACTCTTCATTCTTCTATATAATAAAAATATTTGTTTGGCCGTGGAACCTATAACATATGCTAGATAGCTATAACATTTGTTTCGTGACATCAGATAAACTTAGTTGCAATATAAACTTCTAGTGCAGGTCAAGTAAATTGCAAATGTTGGGAAAGCCAATTTAATTTCCTTTCCAAAAAAGTTATACTTGATAGGTGAATTTTGTTCTCTTTATATATGAAGTAGTCCCTCTATTTCTATTTATATGAGCTAGTTTGAATTGACACGTAATTAAAAAAAATGATTTTTGAAATTTATAGTTTAAAATAAGTATTAATGTTTGTGTAGCTATAAAATAATTCATTAAGGATAAAATAAGCATTTTAAAGTTATATTGTTCCTAAATGTAAAAATGCCTCCTTTTTTTGGACTTACTGAAAAGAAAATTGAGTCATATAAATTGGGGACAGGGTGAGCACTATTTACCCACTGAATTTATCACTGGCAAATATTCATTGTTTTTTTTTGTTTTTTTAGAACCCCATAATAACCCGCAACCACTACAATTCCTGCCACAGTCTCTGCTGTTTGGGTGAGTACTCTATGGTGAGTACTTTGTGCACACTGGATAAACCTTCCACTATGTAATAGCATGCAAGCCATACAAAAAATGTAAATCATACTAGGGGAGTCCTGCACGGAAGGCTCGACTCAGAAGGCATTGGGGGGATTTAAACTCGGGTCATCCGTGTGGATAACCACCCTCTAAATTTAATGACCTGAATTTATGAATTTTCATTTCTATGTGTTTTGACTATTTTGTCTTTTTTCTAAGTTGCTACATGTTGATTTTGATATTCAGGGTTGGTTGGCAAAGTTTTTTATGTGATTGGGAACGATTTTGAACGTGTTTATGGTTTTAGTGGTTTGAGAATCCAAGTAGTTGACATTGGGCTATATATATTGTTTTAAGTGTTGGATGGTAAAACGAACTGCAATAGCAGATTCAGAATGTCAAATTTGGGTTAGTAGCGTAGTTGATTTGAATTTGAGGTTTTTGTATCTTATTTAGATCCTTTATTTCAAAAATAGTGAAAAGAGATTTCGGAGGTTAATTTTTTAAAAATAACCTTTTTATACGAAAATCCAACATTGTCATTGAGTTTGGAACGTCGAAATTAGCCTAATAGCATAGTTCCTTTGCATTCACGAGATTTTGAACGGATCCCGAGGGTGAAATTTCGAACTTAGCATTTTAGACAAGTTGTTGATAGATCATCAACTGGTGCAACAACTTAAACGACCTATTGATCGCTAAAACGAAAGTCACTTAAGCGACCAAAGGGTTGCTTTAGCGGAGGGGGCAATAGCGACGCAGGGATAGCTTAAGCAAATCCCTGCCATTGTGGCTAGGTCACTAAAACAAAGTCCCAGCCGCTTAAACTGTGGTCACTTAAGCGACCAGTTGGTTGCTTAAGCGGCCGATGCTGGTTCAATATATAAGTCACTTTTTCTTATTTTATCTTAATTATGGATCTTTGAACTTCGAGTTTGGATAATTTTTAGGTTTTCTTCGCCATTTGAATTTGGATAAGATCTACAACCTTATTCTCATTATTTTTCATCAATTATATCACCAAAAACATCATTAAATCATGATTTTAAAATAAAAAATTAGATTTTTTATCGGTAAAGTTTAAAAAGAGTTTTTCTTCTATTTTTACCTCATTTTGACTCATTTTCACATGGATTTTCTCCTGGAGACTCCTATAACCATGGGGAATATATTTCTAAAATAAAATTCAATTGTTTTTCCTTTTATAAACCCGTTTTGGACCCAACACAAATATGGGCAATATGAGTATTGTTAGCTTTCTTTTAATTTGTCTATTCTATATTTGAATGTTGGAGTTAATTCAAAGGTCGTTCATAAGGGGAAGTTTCTGGGTTGAAGTACTTTATACTAGGATTTCATCATTTTGAGTTAGATTATGGATTAAATTCATTCAGATTGAGCTGGGTGGTTAATAATAAGTAATACATGCAATGGGTTGGGGAAAATAGTTATGGGGTTTATATTCGAGATTGTTTTTATCTTTTTATTCCTTTTGAGGGCTTATATTATGTTTTATTGATTTATGATATATAATATTATCGCCTGTCATTTGGGGACTTTATTTGACATCATTAGTCTTATATAATGCATTAGAATGCATTTATTCTCGATATGATGCTTGTGAAGGATTATTTTGCTAATATAGGCCTCATTTGAGCATTGGTTGCTTTGATCATGATGAAAATTACCCGAGTTAAGGGTTGATATAATATTAATGGTGTCTTACATGCATATTTATTCTGATGATACCTAATTAGAGATGATGATCATGAATTATGAACATATTGAGTTGATTTATAGGATCACTTATATACGTATATGTTGATAGATTGACTATAATAATTTTATGTTAATAATGAAAATTGCAACCTCATTCCATACATATACATTCATGAGATACTGCCACTACTAAGAAATATTATAAGAACATGACTCACTTTTGAAAGACCCTTGGTCAAGGTCATTTACCAATAAAGTTGGTACTGAGATGTGATTTATGGTAATGGGTTGTAAACCCCCTATGAGTCCTACCTCATAGTTGAAAGCTCGATGGTTGTCTCTGGAAGGTCATGAGGGCTTTCATCATTAATCCCATTGATATTGTATCGTATTAAATTTGCATATGCATCTTTCTTGTTTTATTTAGTTTCTTTGACTTGTGCATAATTTCAATGTAGTCTTCTCTTATATTTGTGTTGATTCTATTTTTGTTTACTTTTTTATATTAGAACTGTTAGTGGGGCTTGTATGAGCTACTCTTTGGGACTCTCTTGCTTACAATTGATGTGCTCATAGTATATTTTACTTATCTTATTTTTGGCTTTTCTCAGTCACCCTATGATACCTACTGAGTATAAGTGGACTGTACTCATCCATACTGTGGTCTTTTAGTATAAATTCCAGTATGAGCACTTTCTGTTATAGCTGACTTCTAGTGGAGACTTCCAAAGTTTGAGGTATGAATTTGTCCTCATTTATCCTTATTTATCTTTAATTTGATTATAAAAAATGTATGTATATATATACATATATATCTTTAATTTTTAGATATTGTATTGATGTTCTTACACTATGACACCGGATTTTGGGTATGTACGAGATTTCTTTAAGGTTTCCACTTTTACTTATGTTTTAAGGCCAAACTTCATTTTAAAAGTCAAGCCTTGGTGTGTATTTTATTGTATATTTTGCTTTTTCTTTATTAGTTTGGGTGATCGACTTACATATCAAGGCTCAACTGCGATAAGTGCCATCATGACCCATTTTAGGGTCATGAAAAATTGATATTTGAGCAGTGGGGTTCATTGGTTTCACAAGTGTAAGAGCATGATGTCTAGTTGTAACACCCCGTAAAAATTTCAATGATTTTCTATTTGACCCTCTCGCGTGCGTAATGTCAATTTTTGACTTGAATTATGTTTAGGGGTGTTAAAAGGGCATTTTTTGAAAGTTTTGGAATTTTTTGAAGGGGTTCGAGGTTATTTTTTAAATCTAAGGTAGTGTGCCTCTGCAATAGTGGTGTTGCACGGAGGTTAGCCTTCGCGATAAGGGTGTGGCACAGAGGCCACACTCTGCGATATTGATGTGCCACACTGCTATGTAAAATTCATCCAACTTTGTTTTTTACATTTGAGGTGAGGGGTTTTTGGTCCTTTTTTACTCTTTGCACGACTTATAAACATAAAAATGACCTTTTTTCCTTTAGTTTAAAAGACCAAACACTCCTATTCACTTCTAAAACTCAAAACTCAACAAAAGTCAAGGGTTTAATAGAGTATTCACCACCTAAGTTCTGAACTTCAAATTTACTTCAATTTCTTGTGTATTTCAGACATGTATCACATTCCCAAACTTGATTTTTTTCTTGTGACATTTATTTTCTCATTATCCATGTGGTTTAAATTGATGGCTTTGAAATTGGGTTGAGGGATTTATATTGGTGTTACTTGAATTACTTTTTCTATGTTTTAAATTGATTATTTATGCATTAATCTATGGTTTTGGACTTAATGGGCGCACTATTATGGTCATTGGAATAGGGAACATGGGTTTTCCCTAAATTTATGACTTATTGGCTTGGAAATGGCATTAACCTCAACCCACTTTGTAAATTTGATTTTTAAACATGGATAATTGCATAATTTAACTTATTAATGAACCCTTTGCATGACATTGATAGATAAATGGTTAAAATAGATTTGAAAGGCCCTCGGTGGCCATGGTTTGTATTTATAAATGGAACTTGGTAGTCTAATGGTTTCATGGATGGGTTTTGCATGATTATATGAGATTGCAAGCATAATTGGTATGACTATACCAAGTGGTAAATGCCATATTATAAGACTCCTGGGTTAATGGTTGGTTTTATGTGCAAACTAATTTAATTTAGGCTTAAAAAGGATTTTATAGCTCACTGTGAAGGTGTAATCCCGGGAGGGGGGGAAGGGGGAGAAGGGGGGCTAACATTGGAAACCAGTTTGTCAACGTAGGGATCTATATGATCGTGTGTTTGATTCACACATTATATTTTGGGATGGCTAGACACTTGGTGTCTTTAGCCCTTCCTTTGGATTCCTTGGTTTGAGCAGCTAACACGCATTAGGGCCCTTTCAGTAGGGAGTATTGAGCCCATAGGTTCCTTTAGGATGGATCGAGCTACATAGTTCAAGCTAATATTATAAAACCTCATATTAATGACCCTTGTCCCTGTCCCGACATCCTATATATATGTATATAAATATTGTGCATGTGGTTTTGACTATTTTTTAGATATGGCATTATAGTATCATTTTCCCTGAGTTATGTTCCAGTGCTTATCCCACTAACCATCCCTAGATGCTATATTATTTCATGATGTAGGTCTAAAGTATTTTTTGTTGATCTTGTGCAGCGTTAGGTGATTCGATATTCCTGTGGATCTTCCGTGAAGTAGTGAGCCTCCATCTTTTGGAAGGCGCTGATATTTCACTAGTTTCTTTATCTCTTAGTTTTCATTTTGGAATTCTTTTGGTCATGTTTGGGGGCATGTCCCGACCTATTTGGTCTTTCTGGTTTTAGAGACTTTTGTAGACAAGTGTGGGTTCGGTTGTTGGTTTTGACTCTTAAAACATTCATTTTTAACTTTATTATCTATTTATTACTATCTTAATTAGCTTCTGCTTTATTATTATTATTATTATGCTCCTGCGGTTAGGATGAGGGGGTGGTCTCCAGCCCATTGAGGGCTTGAGATACCAATCACGACTAGGCCCTATTTTAGATCATGAAAATCTTGGTATCAAAGTATAATTTTGGGTCATTGGGTATCCACAAAGCCGTGTGGAGTAAGGTCCCTTTTTATGGGTGTATAGTGCACTACACATATATGGGGGCTTTAAGGCATTTAGGAATATTTACCTTTCTCGTGTTCTATTTTGGGCTATAGAGTCTAGTTGTTTTGAAACTTCTCTAACTCCTGGCTTACTCACATTTTTTATTATGCCTCCCTGAAGATCTGACGTTCACAAAAACTATGTTGGAACCTCTGTCCCATCTGAGGAAAATATAGAGAGGGATCGCCCTATTTATGGAGAGTAGACCCGATCTAGGGTCCCTATTCCTGATTGTACTACTCTACATGGGGTTCCACCAATCCCTACTTGTCCTCCTTGGGCTTCCCAAGCTAGTGATACTTATATTCAGTCACCCTAGGGAGATATCTTTAATGCGGAGTTCTGTTAGTCTATTCATATTCTTGCTCAACTGGTGTCATTCCAGTCTCATCAATCTGATTATGTTGGTCCTATTGTTAGCTCATTTGAGGTCACTGGGGTTGGCCGATTCATGAGGTTGAATCCCCCAACCTTTACAGTCTCTAAGGTTGAGGAGGATCCTTAAGGGTTTATTGATGAGATGGAGAAGATTTTTTGAGTTATGCATGATACTAATTTTGAGGGTATGCAGTTTGCTGCCTATCACTTGAAAGATGTGGTTTTCTAGTAGTATAAGGAGTGGGAAAGAATAAGGGGTGATGATGTTGAGCAGGTAGTGTGGGATGAGTTTTTGGGTGCCTTTCGTGATAACTTTTTTCCTCAAAAATTAAGAAAAGACTGAAGAGTTTGTGAACTTGAAGCAGGGGAAGATGAGTGTGAAAGTATGCTCTAAAATTTTAGTTGTCCCATAATGCTCCGGAGTTAGTGGCTAATGTGATATCTAAAATAAGGAAGTTTGCTTCTGGGTTATCCCGTGATTTGGTATTGGAGTGTAAGGCTGCGATATTGAACAATGATAAGGACATCTCCAAGTTGGTGGTTTATATACAACAGGTAGAGAATGAAAATAAGAAATAGGTAGAGATGTGAGAGAGGCACAACAAGAAGTTTAGATATTCAGAGAAGGGTGAAAGTCAACAAAATAGTGGGAGAGATGGTAGACAGTGGACCAAGAAGTAGAATTGGGGAAATTCTTATTCAACAGTTAGTGCTCTTTAACCTAATCTTTCATGTAAATGTCATTTTCAGGATAGTAGTGGTCCGAAGGCATAGGGTGATCTATCTCTGATTAATAGAGCTCAGTCAGCCCCACTCTATCCTTCTTGCCATTTTTGTGGACAGCTTTACCATGGATATTATGAGGATAGGAGAAATTTATGCTATAATTATGGTCAACTTGGTCATATGCAGCGAGGTTGCCCTTTGTCCAGGGTTGCCACTGGAGCTAATAAGGTCCTTATTGCCACTTCTTCGGCTCCTGAACCTAAGGGTGCTACTTCTGGTACCAACACAGACTGAAATCATCTATATGATCTTGCAACTCACTAAGAATCTGAGGCATCCTCCGTTGTTGTCATTGGTATGTTATAGCTTATCTCTTGTGATATTTATTATTTGCTTGATTCAGATTCTACCCTGTCTTATATAACCCCTTATGTGGTTGTACACTCTGGTTTATGTCCTAAAAAAATTTTTGACCCCTTTTTTGTTTCTACTCTGGTGAGTGAATCTGTTGTTGCTAGCAAAATCTGTAAGGGTTGTGTGGTGTCTATATTTCATAGAGAGCCATTGTTGGATTTGGCAAAGCTTGATATGGTGAATTTTGATGTGATCTTTGGGATGAATTGGCTCCATTCATGCTATACTTTTCTTAATTGTGGGACCCAAAAGGTCAATTTTGAATTCCCTAATGAATCGGTGATCGAATGGGAGAAAAGTACCTTAGTAACCAAAGGGAGGTTTATTTCCTATCTTAGAGCTTGGAAGTTGATTTCCAAATGGTGTATGTAGCATCTAGTTTGGGTTAAGGATTCTAGCTTTGAAAGTTCCTCTTTGCAATATGTCCCTGTGGTAAATGAATTACTGGAATTCTTTTCTGATGATCTTCCTAGGATTCCTCCCGATAGGGAAATATATTTTGGAATTGATCTTCTACCGAATACTCATTCTATTTCCATTCCTCCTTATAAGATGGCTTCGACTGAACTAGAGAAACTTAAAGAGCAATTAAAAGATCTTCTTGATAAGGTATTTATTCCCCCTACTATTTCTCCGTGGGGTGCTCTTATACTTTTCGTGCAAAAGAAGGATGGGTCTCTTTGGATGTGTATAGATTATCATCAATTGAATAAAAATGCGGTGAAAAATTAGTATCCTTTTACTAGGATTAATGACCTTTTCGACCAGCTTTAGGGTGTTAAGTTTTTCTCTAAGATTGATCTTCAATTGGGTTATCATCATTTGAAAATTAGGGAGGTTGATATTCCCAAGACTGCTTTCCGAACCCAGTATGGCCATTATGAGTTTTTGGTTATGTCATTTGGGTTGGCTAATGCTCCAATTGCTTTCATTGATCTTATTAACAGGGTATTTAGTCATTTTCTTGATTTGTTTGTTATAGTCTCCATTGATGATATCTTGGTGTACTCTAAGAGTGAGGAGGATCATGTCAATCAGCTCTGAATTTTGTTGTAAACTCTTAAGGGCCAGAGATTGTATGCAAAATTTTTGAAGTGTGTATTTTGGTAAAGTGTTGTGACCTTTATTGGGCATGTTATTTATAATGAGGGGATCAAGGTGAATCCACAGAAGGTTAAGGCAGTTAAGAAATAGCCTAGAGCCATGACTGCAACCGACATTCGTAGCTTCTTGGGCTTTATAAGAGGTTTGTGGAAAGTTTCTCATCAATTGGTACTCCACTGATGAGGTTGACAGAAAAAAGATTAAGTTTTTATGTTTCGATGCGTGTGAAGGTGGTTTTGAGAAGTTGAAAGATAAGTTAACTTCTACACCAGTTTTGACCCTGCCCTTAGGGTACTGATGGGTTTTTTGTGTATTATGATGCACCTCATGTGGACTAGGTTGTGTTTTGATATAGCATGGTAAGGTTGTATCCTATGCTTTCAGGCAGCTTTAGGTGCATGGGAGAAATTATTCGACTCGTGATTTAGAGTTGGCGGTTGTAGTTTTTGCATTAAAGATTTGGTGCCATTATCTATTTGGCGTACATGTGGATATTTATTCAGACCACAAGAACTAGCAGTATGTGTTCACACAGAAGAAATAGAACCTCAGTCAGAGGCAGGGGCTCGATCTACTTAAGGATTACGACATGAGTTTGTACTACCATCCAGGTAAAGCTAATGTTGTTGCTAATGCTCTTAGTAGGTTGTCTATAGGGATATTATCTCATTTGATGAGGATAAAAGAGGGTTGGTGAAAGATATTCACAGGATGGCTAATTTAGGAGTTCATTTTTGGACTCTGAGGGTGGAGAAGTGATTGTTCAGGAAGTGGTTAAATCATCTCTTAGTGCTGAGGTGAAGGAGAAGCAGACTTTGGATCCTATACTTATGCAAATTAAGGATAATGTGGGTCAGCAAAAGGTTATGGCCTTCGAGATTGGGGGAGATAGCAATTTGAGGTATCAAGAAAGGCTATGTGTTCTTGATGTTGATGGACTGTAGGAAAGAATTTTAACCGAAGCTCATGAGTCCCGATATACAGTTCATCCAGGTTTGACTAAAATTTATCGTGACTTAAAGGAAATCTACTTGTGGAATAATATGAAGAGATATATGGAGAACTTTGTGGCTAAGTGTATGGTTTGTTAGCAAGTTGTTGTGGAACATTTAAGGCCTGGTGTTATGTCTTGAGAAATAGAGTTGCCTATGTGGAAGTGGGAGATGATCCATATGGATTTTGTTACGGGTCTTTAGCAGTCTCGCAATCAATATGATTCTATTTGGGTCTTGTGAGGGTAGATTTGAGAAGTTGAATGATAAGTTAACTTATGCTCTAGTTTTAACCCTACACGAGGGTACTAATGGCTTTGTTGTTTATTGTGATGCATCCTGTGTGGGACTGGGTTATGCGTTGATGCAGCATAGTAAGGTTGTGGTGTATGCTTCTAGGCAGTTTAAGGTACATAAGAAGAATTATCTAACTTATGATTTGGAATTACTGGCTGTGATTTTTTCTTTGAAGATTTGGCACCATTACTTGTATGGATTTCATGTTGACATATATTTAGACCATAAGATGTTGGTGCAAATGTTCACCCTAAAGAGCTGAATCTCAGCCAAAGGAGATAGCTTGAGTTGCTCAAAGATTAGGCTACGAGTCTCTAGTATCGTCCAGGTAAAGATAATGTTGTTGTTGATGCTCTTAGTAGGTTTTCCATATAGATCTTATCTCATGTTGACGAGGAGAAGTGAGGTTTGGTGAAGGATATTCACCATTTGGCTAATCTTGGAGTTGGATTTCGAGGATGGTAGGGTGATCATTCAAGAGGTGGTGAAATCATCTCTTGGTGCTGAGGTGACAGAGAAATAGGTTTTAGAGCCTATCTTAATGTAGATTTAGGATGATGTGGGCCAACAGAAAGTCATGGATTTTGAGATTGGTGGTGATGGTAACTTGAGGTACAAAGGTAGATTGTGTGGTCCCGATATTGATAGGCTGATATAGAATATCTTGATTGAGGCTCATGAATCGAGGTACACAATTTATACTAGTTTGATGAAGATGTACTGACACCGCCTAAGCACACACACAAGTGTACGTGGGCTATCAAGTAGTAAAGTGGCCTTTAAGAAAGCCGAGTATCGATCCCACAGGGACTTGCTCTCACAATTATTCGATTCTAGTTCACAATTTAGATTCAACTGATCCAAGCGTAACCAAAATAGAGTTTTGAATATTTATAAAATAAAGTAAAGGAATCAATACGTAAAGTAAAGTCTTGAAACAATCAATGGAGTAAAGCCCGAGTTAAAGCTCTTCGAGCAATCATACTATGTTATTGAACTTCATTCAGTAACTCGCTTATCTTGGTTATTGATTCTATAACACTCTGAATCTGGTACCCGAAATGCTACACGGTGCTCATGACCCTGAAGGACCACAAGCTACCCCATGACTGATATCTGTAATTGAGCACTGAATAATACATTGTAAATATGCGGAATATAAGTTGTAAGGCCATAAGGTTCAAAACTAAACTAATACTGAATATAATACAATGTCTGTAGTGGGGTATAAAAATACCCAAAACTAAAATAAACAGTCTAAAACATGTTGTAGTCTGAAAGCCTCTAAACTGTCTGAAAAACTGTAGAGTTGATGGGACATATCCCAACTAACTCTGAACTACTGAAATAATAAAGTAATAAAATAATCATGCTATCCTCGAATGATGAGGACTCACTGCTAGTCTTGCTGCTGAACGTCTGATCTACTAGGGATGCTCGGGAGCTCGTGCTTCTAAACCTATGGTATAAAACACCATAGCGCAAATGCGTCAGTACGTTGAATGTACTGGTATGCAAGTGAGGTAGAATAAATGCAAGGTTTCATATGCATGGACAATAATAACTGACTGTATAACATGAACGTGAGAATACATGCATGAATACATAACTGTAACTAAGATCGTGATAACGCTGACTCATTAATTGTGATAACATGGATTTACTGATATCTGAGTAATGATATTGGGATATTGAATGACTGAGTCTATTGAGTACTGAGGAACAAATGTCATATTACTGATAAAGGGATGATTGTTTCTGACAGTTCTGATTATTAAGAACTGGTCTGATTGTCTGTATCTGACAGTCCTGAAACTGAATATTGATAACATGGGTTTCATATAATTAATATACTATTAACTGAGTTCGTGATAACATGATTACTGATTCTGAATACTGATAACATGAGTGACTGTATCTGACAGTCCTAATATTGATGAAACTAGCTGGGTTCTGCACAGTATTGATTTGACTGTATCTGGCAGTCCTAGATTTTTGTAGAACTGAACTGAGTTCTATTACTGAAACTGGATCTGAAACTGAGACTGTGAGAGGTAATCATCTAACCGACATGCCCCAAAACTAAACTGGTGGGGTCCAACCTGTAACCCCAGCTGGAAGGGTGTTAGTACCGTGCCACGAGTAAAGATAAGCTATGAGTATACCCTCTCTGATAGGGAGCTCTTCTATCATCCCCTTCTAGTAGGAAACTCAAATGAGATGTATAAATCCCTAAACGCGTAGGGTACATCTCACCCTACGCTGGCTACGTAGTTCTGGAACACAAGGATTGCTTCTAAGGATCACACCCTCCACTGAATAACAGGTGAGTCCCCATCCTTGGTTTCACTCAGTGCTAAATCCTTCTCCCAACTGAATAGACACTAAACTGATACTAATGGTATTGTTTAGCGAAGCTAAACTGAGTTCCGTTGTCCGACGGAATGCTACTAAGATCTGAGGATTGACGAAGAGTACTGAAGTTACTTAGATTTCTGGGAATACTGAGGTTACTGAGATTACTGAGTATTGATATTACTGAGACCATTGAGGTCACTGAGATTACTGAGTAGGACTAGACTGATACTGAATTTACTGAGTTTTCCTTAGTCACGAGACTGACTGAATTCTAAGGATCATAGATTGACTGAGAGTATCGTGAAAGCATGACACTGGATCTAGGTACACAACTAAGTTGTCGGTTACAAGTACCCCTAGGACTCGATAGCATGAAACAGACAGGACATGACACTTCTTGAACACATAACCAATATCAACAATTCATAATACATTAATTTGGGGATTTCATGAAGCACATGGTTATCATAGTCTTGTACATGAATGGAATTTCATATAAACATGTCATACTTTCATCAACCTAATCTCATGGACATTCCCTTAACCATTCATAATGCACACAATATCGTGGAATTCATTCTTAGTCATAGGGTAAAGCATACACTTATCATTTGGGTCACAATTAAGCTATAATGCATAATTTCTATTCTCTTAGGCATTTTATCAAACACCTAGGATGCATGACTTAGGTCATAGGCATGACCATCAAATTAATACAACAAAACTCCGTATTTCAACTCAATTTCACATGTTTCAGACCACATACTAGCATAGGTTCATGAACAACACATAAAGATTCCAACTTGGGAATTATACAACCATAATTACATGAACATAATCAACCCACAACAAAATATTCACAACACAAGATTTAAAACTTGATTCTTGGGCTTCATGGATGAAAGAAATCCATGAATGAACACTGTGCATACCTTAGTTCTTGATTCTACGAAGATTGACAGAGAGATTCTTGAATTTGAGTCTTGGGTTTGAATCCCCAATTGAAAACCCTAGCTTGTTCTTGAGAGAAAATTGAGAGAAATAATATATTTTGGGTGAATTATGTCTGAATCACGTGTTATTGGGTATATATAAGGGTGAGAAATTGGCCCTTTTAACCCTTGGATGCGTATTTTAATTATGTGAAAATTTTCCGACCTGGACCCCTGGCGTGACGCGGTGCTATCGCGCCATGTCACTGGAATTTGACAACTCTGAATTTGAGCCTTGGCGCGATGAGCCATAATCACGGAGGCTCACTGAATTTTGACGATTGCCATTTTGGCTGGCTCCGCAACGCATTGATGGCTCAGGTGGCACACTGTCTTACTAAAATGGCTCTAACTCTTCGCCCAGGTGTCGGATTTGGGCAAATTTGGTATCGATGAAAAGCTTATTCAATTTCCCACATGATAAAAAGTGAAAATCTTGAAAATACCACATGTATAAAAGTGAATTCATCTTTAAAATAAGTCTTTAACATTTCTGGGATGATTTTAAGCTAGGTAGAAGTACGGGGTATTACAGATTCGTTGGGTTAATTGTATTATCATGGTCTTCCGACCTCTAACCATTTTCCTAATTTGGATATTACAATTACATAATTGAGCGGGAATATAATAATTCAATTAAATTCTTTAAGCTATCATCCTACATATGAATCAAGTAAGGCTTCCAAGTACATCCATGTCTTAGATACTAATTTGAATTCCTTATTTCATAAAAGAATACAAACCATACCTTGTTCATTCCTATATTCTATCTCCCTATTCCCTCTCCCAAGATCATAAGGGTGATAGTGAAAGTGTTTTTTGGGTGATCAATTCATCAAATAGTTAAATCAAGAATAAAAAAACAACCAATAATGATAAGCAAATCAAACAAAATTAATTCAAAACAATAGTACTCATGTTGTTGGCTTTAACCCCGAAAAAAGGAGTTTTTAGCCACTCAAAGCCATAATCAACATCCAAATAATTGTATGAATGATTAAAACCATAAATAAAGATAAATTAAAGAATAAAAACCTAAAAGAATTTGTGGTATCCCTTCAATGTTCCCAAGATGTCCAAAATGGAATTTAACACGTTATATTTATAGTAGATAAGTCATAAACTGAATAGTATTAGGTTTCCACGTTGCTATTTTTCAACTGGGAATAGTTTTTCTTCTTTTAATCATCATTGTGTTGTGCCAGAGTGTCCATCTATATTAGCTTGCAAAGCGGTGTAATCGCGTTTAGATTCTGGATCGGACAATTGCTGATTGGCTCATTACCGCGATGCGGTACCTCTTTCATTGCTATTAGGACCATATCATAGTGGGTTACTGTTTTGGGTCCCTTATGAATCTGTTGGTGTGTTTCACATGCCAATATTACATTTCCAAGGTCCCCCACGCTCCCTAGACATTCCAGGTATCCAAATTGTATCAAGTTTGTGTATTATGCTTTCATTGATCCATTCCAAGCCTTTTTGAGTTGTTTACACTTGATTTAAAGCTTGTATATCATTCATATATCATAATAATCTATTCAAAAAGAATCCTATATAATCAAACACAACAATTTAGACCTCAAAATAATACAATATTCAAGACGGTGAACTAGAAACACGACCTAAGACTAGGCTTGCCCACATTGATCTTAAGCTTATTGTTTTGACTCTTGTCTTGATACAATTGACCCTTGAACATTATAACCAAGTTTTTTCATATATAAATACACAATAACATCCTTAGGAACTCATTAAACACATTAGAACCCAACATAATAGACTAGATAAACACCTAGCTCAAGTTAGTCACACTAGTTTTCTCGGTTGAATTCTAAATGATTAATTTGAATCAAAACTCATGTGAAAACACCATTAAACATTGTACACACATACATGGACACTTATATGCACATTTATATCATTATCAACACATTAAGAACATGAATTATCCTCAAAACAAGGCTAAATAGGCTAAAATAGCAGCATTAGAATGCATAAATACACCTAACATCACCACCCCACACTAAAAGCCATGTTCGTCCATGAATAACTTTTCACTATAAACACCATGAGCTCAAGACACTCCACATTTCTACTACAAGCAAGACATTAAAGCTAGTACTATAATGACTACATAGAATGCAAGTTTCTTCACTTAGCATGTTACATACACAATTGAAAGCTCAAGAATCCTACTTCAAAACATCCTAGCCTCAAGACATTAATCACCAAGTTGGAAAACTCATGCTAATTGCTCAATACAGGACATTATTACAAATCACCCACATTCATCAATCATGTGCCCTTACAATAAGAGAGTTACCCATAATTACTCATATAAATACAAATTATAACACAATGGGTTACAAGAATCAATTTACGCTCACTCTCACAATGAATTTACAAGTTACACATAATGAAACTTTGGCTTGCCCTTAGTGTAGTACTCCACTAATATCAGAATGATTAACTTAGGATCAATTAGGTCTTTTTCGGGTTGTAATGTAGGCTAAGGGCCGGGTAGGAACTATTTAGGAAATAGTGACTATCTTCCCTTAGAGCTTTAATACACTACATTATTAATTTAAAACCAATCTCCAAAAACCAAATTATACTATTTTTGTCTACCCCTTTCTTTTGTTTTCACCCTTTCTTATTAAGCTCATTCTCAGCACTATGGTGGGAGTACTCTATGCACAACTCATTCAATTTGAACATATTTTTATTCTTTTAATCATTCATCTCCCCACCACAACACATAACAATTATTTTTGAACACTAATAACTATCACTTTGGGGCTTCAATTTCACTTTTTCTCCTCTTATTTCTTACACTCCTTACTCAATTAATATTTTATTAAAGTTCCTAGGATATTTGGATCATATTTAAGGTCAATCAAAGAAGGGATTAGGATGCATATGCGGCTGCCAAAGGAAAAGCTAAAGGCTCAATAGGGATTAGTAGGATTATGCACAAAGGGTAGGTAAAATAAAAGGTAAAAAACAAGGTTATCAAAGAAATTCCTATATGATATCCCAAACCCACACTCTTTATTTTATTTTGGATACACACTGGGCAAGTTCTAGACATCACATGCAACAAGGAATATACAACACCTCACACGCACATGGCACATGCTCAACTCACACAGGATCATCATAGACTCAACCAAACAATAGCATGAATTCAAATTTAAGCCAAAAGTACACAGTCATAATTATGAGCTTAGGAGTCTTAAAAGTAGTAATTCACATCAATCAACATGCTTTTACAACTAAAACACTTGCACCATGTAATCAAAAATAGCACCAACAAGAATATCTTACATAATTTTTTTTTAAATTGAGCCTAAAATTGGGAATTTGCCCACCCCATACTTAAAAATTTACATAGTCCCCAAAGTGAACTTTTAAAGTAAGAGATAGAAATACTCTATGAGGCCTCTAGGCCTAGCTAGTATCATCTTTAATTATTAAGAGGGTCCGGGGACCCCACACTTAGTCTTTTCCATGCTCCTTAACTTAGGTTTTCTGGTACTCAGACTTCCCATCAATCTACGACTCAACAAAACAAATACTACGTGAAGTAAAAACTAAAAAATAAAAAGAAAACATACCTACTTATCTTGGGTTGCCTCCCAATCAGCGCCTGATTTAGTATCGTGACACGACCCAACTCAACTCAACCAAATTCCTTCATTTTCTTCCTCGCACTTGGAGGCTATCTTCTTATTCGTTTTTGACCACTTAAGTGTACACTCTTAAGGTCAACAACTTTTTCAACTTTAGCCTTCTTAGGCTCATCAATTTCTATTATGTCAAGTTGCGGTAATGGAGGCTTTGGTTGCTCCATGAGGGTGTCCGAAGAGCTATTTTGTGGAATAGTATCCACCAACCCACACTTATCCCCTTCAACAACAGTAATCATGCATAAGTATTTATAGTGGGATAGTGTGTTGAGAGATTTGTAGACCTTGAAGACCACCTCTTTATCCTCCAACCTTATTTTGATCGTACCCTCTCTCATATCAATCAATGATCTTCTCATTGCTAAGAATGGGTGCCCCAAGATAATTGGTATCTTTTCGTCTACTTGAAAATCTAGAACAATAAAGTCAGCAAGAATAACAAATTTACCAACCTTTATGAGGACATCTTCTATGATTTCTATGGGATGGGCTATGCTCCTGTTTGCCAATTGCAGTAGTACAGAGATCGGATTAGGTTTCTCCAAGTTCAAAGTGTTGAACAAGGAGAGGGGAATCAAGTTTACACTTTCCCCTAAGTCACTAAGTGTGTGGATCACCTCACTATTACCAATCTGAATGGGGAGAGTGAACTTCCCAGAGTCCTTAAGCTCCTTGTGTATTTTTTGTGTCATTATAGCGCTACACTCTTTAGTGAGCGCTACCATTTCAACTTCGTGTAGCTTTACCTTATTAGCAACCATGTACCTCAAGTACTTCGTATATTTTTCCATACCCTACAAAATATCTAAAAGACGAAGGTTAATGTGAAGCTCTCTGAACGTGTCAAAGAACTTCTTAAGACAAACATCATTTTTTATTTTCTATGCTTGTGTGAGAAAGGAAGTTGCGACATCTTCTTCTCCATCTCTACAATAATTTTTTCTTTCTAGTACTCAGACTTCCTTAAATTTTCAATAACATTTTCGGATACCTGTGGGAGAGTCAAATTTGAATCTACCTCCTTGTTGCCTTTAGAGGTTCTTCATTGATCTCTTTACCACTCTTCAAAGTGACTGCCATTACTTGTTTTGGATATTCTGTATCTGCTGGCAAACCACCTTGAGGCCTGGTATTCAGTGTCTGTTGTAATTGCCCCAACTGCAACTCTAAGCTTCTTGTTGCCATTTGCTAATTCTTTAATTCTGTCTATTGACTTTTCATATCTTTAACCATTTGCACTTGACTAGATAAGAGTTGTTTCATCATCTCCTCCACGTTACTAGTTGACTGATTTGGTGGAGCCTATTACTGTGGGGAATTCCATGTCTACATTGATGGCTGAGTATACCACTTCATGTTGTAGGCATTACCATAATTAGGCCTTTAAACATTACCCACATACATTACCGATTCTGGATTTGCAGCACACATAGTTGTTGAATGTCTATTATTACCGCAAACTTTAAACCAACCTGCAACTTGTTAGATTGCATTGACTGTGGCTGCAGGCTGTGCTACTCCCAACTTCAAACTGTTTATTTTATTTTGCAATGAAGAGATCTACGCAGATATGGCAGTGAATTGGTCAACCTCTAATACACCTGCAACTCTTTTTGTAGAGCTCCTCGAATCTGAATGCCATTTTGGATTTCCTTGAGATATGCGGTTTAATAAAGTGTACAACTCATCATATGTCATCTCAAGAGCTTGATCACCAGCAACTGAATCTAATAATATTTTTCTATTGTGATCAAGAGCCTCTACAAAAGTATGAGCAAGTACCTCATTGGACTATTGATGGTGTGGACAGTCCTGAAGAAGTGCCTTGAAGCACTTCCAAGCATGATAAAGATTCTCTTCTGGCTTTTTTTTGAAGCACACTATCTCACTGCAAAGTCTCGCAGTCTTGACAGATAGGAAAAACCGGATAAGGAATTTTTTAGCCATGTCATCCTGTGATGTGATTGAATTTGCCGGCTTTGCATTCACCCACTATTTTGCTTCCCCCAATAGTGAAAAGGGGAACTAAGTCATCCTTAAATAATCTTCATTCACACCTGTAGGGATGAATGTGTCACTGATTTCAAGGAAATTCCTCAAGTGGACCTATAGATCTTCATGTGAAAGCCTTATGAACTTCCACTATTAATCAGAAGTTGTACCATATTCTGTTTAAGCTCAAAATTGCCTCCAGCTGCCGGCTTCTGAAACTGAGAGGTCAAATTAGTTGGAAGTAGGATTGCCACTTATTTAACTGTCTAGCATATGACTCATCCAACCAAGTCGTATCCAAAGCATACAATTCTTACTTTCCATTTGTACCCTTGGAAGATTTAAACCCATGGATGAATTAGACACTGTCCCTTATACGATTACTGGGTACAACTCGTTCCCTGGATTATGACTCATGGTGAGCCACTCATACTAAGATCCAACCGAAGTGACAAATTCTAAGATTTAGTTAAGGAACCAAACCATTCGTAACCACCAATACAACTCTTATCCCTAAATCGTACCCATTCCAGTAACCAAAATCCATCCCACCAACTAACACTGCTCGGCATACGATTGGACTATACCATTCTTCCCCAACATAGGGCTCATACCCATGAGTCGTATTGGGTCCAGAGATCAGAATTCCAGGAAATTTTCTAAGGTCCAGAAACTAGGGTGTTTAATTAACCATTCTAAAATCACCCACGGGCTATATGGGTCTAGTGTAACCCACTAAACAGGCTCTGATGCATGTAGCCTCATAAACCAGAGATACCATAAGAGTAGGGGATTCCCAACTACCCTTCGATCTCTATTATACATATGTACAGTGTACTTAGAGGATTCTCGTGTACCTCATAGTATCATATATGGTCACCATGACCAACCCCTCATGTCGGAAAACATGAGTTCCAGTGTTTGTTCATTGAACACCCACCTTCACGGTTAGATATAACACCCCACCATTATTACCCAATTGAAATAAATTCCAACCAACCAATCCATTATTCCATTTATTATTAACCAAGGCTACTAATAGTGGTATCGTCATACCGAATTTAACTTGTAAGTATTGTCATTAGCCAAACCTTAAGAGGTTAAGGGATTCCCGTGTACCCATTTACCAAGTTAACTTGGGGGAGCCCCATGTATCCCACAAGTGTTTCATTATTATGTTTGCTTGGGGGAGTCCCATGTACCCCACAAGTTGTTCATTAACATGTTTACTTGGGGGATTCCATTGTACCCCACAGGGAGTTCAATTAACCATAAACATAACCACCAACCCATTCTATTTAACCATTCCAAACCATTTATACCATTTGGGGTTCCATTACCAAACCATACCATGCAATAGTTCCATTAAAAAGTCCAATCAATATAGTAAAAGTATTCTCATAAGCATTTTATCAAACATATTGGGGGCATAGTGTCTCCAAAATCCAAAATCAAATACCTATTAACCATTCCCATGAAACAACGTATTCAAAGCACCATTAAAACAAAATAGATGAGAGCCTTTCACAATGTCAATAATAATCATACAAGTAAAAATACATGGGCATACCTTAAAAAAAACTTTAAATGATTCTTGGCATAATGACCCACTCTTTATTATTCTTTTGAGCTAGATGTTACACCCTATAATCTGTAATTCCATGGGCTATATGGAATCCGCCCTTGAATCAGCGGCCAATTCTCCATTCCAAGTTTACCGCAAGGATTGGAGTATCCATAATGGGGACACACAAGATCACGAAGCAGGGTGCCAAAATCCCCAAATTAAGTCTACATGTCGTGGTTGGGAACAATATCACAAAGCAGGGCTCCTAACCATAGTCCCAAGTTGGGATGACATAATTCAAGGTACATAAGATCACAAAGAATGGTACCAAAACCCCATGTCGGCAAATCACGATTTTCAGCATGGAGTCTTTCAACTCGTACTTTCTTTGGGTAACCATCTAACTCTGTTAAGCCCAACTTTTAGTTCTTTTAAAACAAACATGCTTCATACTTTCAAAACATTTAATACTTATCTTTTTAAGGGCATGAAATCAATGAGTATTGTCATACCCTGACTTGCAAGTCAATCAAATCACATCATATCAATCTGTAGCCCTTTTCACGTATTACCATGTTAATGACCACCCATAGTTTTTCTTTAACATCAAGTAAAGGAGAGTCATGCAACAGATTTTCATTTGAATTTACATCAAAACACTCTCCTTTCAATAATACAATCATAAGGTGATCATGTTGTGTTTACTTTGTTCAAAACCCATATAAATTGTTAATTTTGACACAATAAATGTTCATCATATGAAAACACCCCTCAACATGTTATAAAAGTACCAATCCATGATCATTAAACAAGTATTCACCCTTTGGTTTTTTCGTTGAGAAAATTCATGCCTTTAAACAACCCATAACAATATAAATCAAAAATATCATGATAAAAGAGGGGGTTTTGATAGTTAATGCTCTCATTCAAACTTTTGTTACACCTCAAAAGCATAGATATATAGTTATAGTCAAAATTCATGATATAAGGTTCAAAGCAACATACAATTTCTTCAAAACAACTCCATGACATAAACTTTTCAAAATAATTCCAAAACCCTTTCTCTATAAAAATGATTGGGGATCTTTAATATAATTTAAAACAATAGGAGAATTTTCTCCATGATGTTGAGAGAAGTCCCACATACCTTAAATTATAAAATTTGAAAGATGGAACTCAGATCTAGATAGATGGAACCCGGATCTTGATCCGTTTCTTGGAATTCTTGATCTTAGGGATGAGTTCTTGATCTTTAGGGGAGGACTTAGGGTTTTGATTTTGAGAGAAAATTGAATAAAGGGGCCATTCATGCTTCTTGGGGCTGAAATTTTATTTTATGGACGGAATTTGGGTGAGGGGAAGTGACCAAAATGCCCCTAGACTCATTAGAAACTGATTTAGCATGTGAAACAGTTCCGTAATGCGCTAGCCGATGCGTCGCGTCGATATCGTGTCGGCTTACTGCCTCACACAAAAAATACCATAACTTTTCGTTCGGTTATCGAATTTAGGCAAAATTGGTATAGTTGGAAAGCTAATTCAATTATCTACAATTTGGTGGGGCTTGAGCTAAATAATTCTATGTTTATCAAAATCTACACACGTTTAAAATGGACCCTTGTAGAATCGAATATCAAACTTTGGACGAATGAAAGATTCTTCGCTCAACTTTGCTTTAAGCGATTTCTATGAACATTTTTCACCTCATAATCACTTCATATACTAGGAGAAAGATCACGACACATGTATTTAAATATAAACCATGGAATTAGAGCTTACACACGTAGGAACGATGTTCCGATTTCTAGTTTGAAAATACGGGGCGTTACACATGATCTAAAATATGAGAAAACGAAAATCAGAAAGATTCAAGACCTTAGAATCTAGAGCTCAAAGTAAGACAACAAGAAAGTGAAACATTCCTAAATGTCTGATTGCCTCTCTCTTATAAGTGTGGCATGCTACACACCCATAAAAGAGACTCTACTTGACACGGCTTTGTGGACACCCAACTGACCATGAACCTAGGGTTGTGATACCAACTTGACACGACCCAAACTAAGGCTTTGTCTTAATGGGCATCCCAATTCCAACAAGAATCAAAGATCACCCACGATACCCAACCCAATAAATCAACAAACCATAAAATTATAACCAAATCCATAACCATTTTATAACATACCCAAGTCCACAGTTTTTCTATACAAAGCCATTAAAACAAAAGAAGAATATCTAGTTGGGACATGTCCCAAACCATAGCCAAAACAAAAATCTAAGTCTAAACCAATAAAGATAAAAAAAACTCAAAGCAAGAAATGGAGCCTTTCAAAGTATGGAATCTCACCACTTTAAGTCAATACAGGTTGTCCTTGAATCCAAGTCACTAAGTAGAAAGTGTGATAGTATGACCAGCACCTGCATAGCATGGGGATACAAAGTTGGAGGATGATTAGCAGTTGTAGTGCTAGCATGTAACTCAAGGATAAGGATAAAATAATGCCAACAGTTCAAAACCAATCATCCAATAAACATAACCAATGCAATACATATCTATATACATATATATCATGCTGGGATAGTGAACAAGATTAGCATAAGCTTTGAAAATATTAACTTGGGTTATATAGTATAACCATCATCTAACAAAGCACTCATGGGCTATATGGGTCCAGCTCTTCCCTAGCTGGAAGGGCCCCAGTATGTGTAGCTTCATGAGACAAAGAAAATCCATAACCATATATGCTTATATGGGGGACTCAAACATCCTGGCATAATCAAGGTGACCTAAGCACCGCTACATGTATTATGAGGGACTCAAACCTTCCATTCATATATCCATTCAGGGGACTCAAACCACCCGATCATAAAGATACTAGCATGGCTAGCACAGTTTACAGTGTTAGTCCTTCAAACTCCACTTTCATGGCCTGGCTACTGTTATGACCCTTCAGGTCATTATCCATATTCTTGCTTACTTCCTCCTATAGAGATTATCCATAGTCGTCCCAAGTCACTAATGACTTGCGGGGACCGATAGTTTGATTACCTGATGTTTCATTTAGGTTTTAGAATCCCTTTTCTTAATTTGAAGTCTTCGTTGGTCCAAATTGACCAATAAGAAAAAACTTTAGTAAAATATCCTTGTATGTAAAATCCAACTTTGCCAATGCATCCAAAACATTGAAAACTATGGCATTTTATATCTTATTTGTTCGAAACATACCCCGAATACATTTTGAGGCATTGGCCAAAGCTCAAAACCAATTTCCAAGCTTCAGCCATGCATAGCATGCACCGAGATAGCTCGACCACGGAGAATGAGGTATGACCGCAAGGCCGCAACTGCAGTTACATAGGGATGCGACTGCACCATTAGAGGGATGGGTGGTCTATATTTAAGTTCTATCTTGCACAAACTTTGGCCATTTTGTGTCTCCCTTTTAACCTAGAAACCTTAATGGACTGTAGAAGGTGTGTAGAACCTTCTAAGTGTGTGTTGTGGGTTGAATTGGAGGTTAAACAACTTGTGTGATTGATTTTTGATCATTCTAAGGTAAGAATTCCTCTAATTTGGTATTGATTTTATGGTTTCTTGACTCAAAACCCCTAAATCCATGTGGGTCAATTATAGCCCCAAAATTAAGTGATTGACTCAAATTACTAAAGGGTTTTAACTCCATAAAGATAGTTAGGCTATGGGTTGGTCTTGGAAACTCCTTTCCATGGGTGAAACCCAATTGGGGTTTTAGTGTCTATTTGAAACCCATGGCACAATGGTGATAATGGGTATTGTCATTCTTGTTGTAATTCTTAGATTGTGTTATTGATAACATTGCTTATGGAAGAGGAAACTTCTCGGAAGGAAAGAAAAAGCTCATTTGTTCATGAGCTTCTTGGATTCAAGATAGGTTAGGCTTACCCGTAGAGTAGATTGAGCTTGTTTGTAATGTAATTATTGATATTTTGTGAGATTGGGCGAGGAATTTCAATGATAGTTGATTAAATAGTGAACTTTGGATTATTGATTTCTATAGACTATTACTTTGTAAGGTATGATATTTGACCCTTAGTCTAGGACCTTGGTTAGTTTATTTATGGACTCATGACTATAGTGAGAACACTATAGTTTTTATAAGTAGGCATGAATGGTATACTTCTCTATCCTTAAGAGTGTATTGACCTATATAATACCTAGATAGGAGATGACCTTGGTGTTGGTTTTACTTAGGAAAGACACTTGAAGAGACTTTCCCTATAGACCTAGAAAGTATTGGTAAGCCCTTATGGTGAGGTATGCATGACTTAGCCTAATTTTGGGTAAAAGTTAGACTTGTGTTAGTAAGCTTGGCATTCTAGGGATTTAGAAGTGGGACTTAACCCACCTTAAGCTTGAACTAGGTAAATGCTTAGTGACCTAGATACATGGTGATTGTCTAAAATATATATAAATAGGATTTGTGATGGTTGAACTTGATTATCGTATTATCTTGTGATCATGACTTCAATAATCTTGTTAGGTGATTATTGTGCATGTCTTGTAAATACTCATGCTCTTGTTTATGCTTATATTATGTGTGAAACTTATTAGTAAGGTGAAATGGCAAGTATTATCATACATCCATACTTCTTTATATTGTGAAATTTTGTTTATATTTATTAGTTTAGCTATGCATGTGGATGTATGTTGGTGAATCCAGAGAAATATGTTGATATTATAATGAATCCGGAGGAATATGTGACATTATGATGATGCCCGGTGAATCTGGAGGAATATGTGATATTATGATAATGCCCGGTAAATCCAGAGGATTATGTTGATGTCATGATGATGCATGGTGAATTCGGAAGAGGTAAGAACATTATGAAGCCATGTGGGGCAAATTTACTTATATGCATTAATATTTGTAAGTTTAGGCCATGTGGGGCCAACCGCCTATATGCTTGAGATATGAGGTCTCTCTTGGTATATTTCTATTCATTTCTTATTTCAAATCACTATATAAGAGGTGTGACCCTTGTTGATGCTAAACTAGCAACTAAAGGAAATTTAGGCCTAATATTAGGTTAAGGCTTAGTGTTACTTGTAAACTTGCATAAAATCAAGGGATAACCTAATATATCTTCTTGACTTGAATAAGAGGTTATATTATGAAATCTTCCTTAGTAAGTGGCTTATATGAAAACTAGTTACTTATAAAATATATGATAACTATTTGGAGGCTAGGAACCTAGTAAACTAGTTGTTGGACTTTACTTGATTTAAATATGGAAATTAGCCCTAAGGTCGTCAGGTTCTTAGTGATGATGGACCTAGTATTTCATGATGGTTAGTTAAATTATCTTCTAATATGTGAGGTTGATATGGATTAATTGATAACTCATATTATAAAGATGTAAGCTAATGAATGACCTTATGATAGAAGAATAACCTTTAATATGGGTGGCTTGTAGTTTTCCCCAATTTGATGGCTAGTAATGATAAGACTTGTAATCTATTGATCCACGGAAGGATAAGGATAACTAGCATCAACTTCATGCAGTGTTTATCAATGAATTGTAGAATTAATGACTACATGCCTATGCTATGATAATGTTTCTTTCTTTATGTTAAAGTATTGTATGGGTATTTGGAAGTGAAATTCAGTAATGAGCCATGACAGGATTGAGCTACCCATGGTATCAGTCAATTGATGGAATAGTTGGGGTTTATTGTATTATTGGTTGTATTCTTTTGGTGTACTCTCCGGTGGTATGAGACACCGTGATAAGTTCTTGTTTGATATTCTTTTGTGTACTCTCCGGTGGTATAGGATGCTGTGTTGAGCTCTTTGTGGTGCTTTTTTTCGTGTACTTCCTAGTGGTATGGGACATTATGGTATGTTCTTGTGTTTTTGTTCTAAAGATGTTGATTATGATTATGGCAAGTAGATTCTTTGCTATTGTGTATATGGTTTTACGCTTTTGAAATGATACTCAGTTGTTATGGTAATTATGGAGTATATTGAGATAGTATGTCATGTTATTGCTTTAGTAGTATAGATATTGTTACAGTGGTATCAAAGCAGATTCAAGTTCGATCCTATCCCTTTACTTTAAGATTATTGTCTTACTTTATATCATCTTTACATTATATTTGAGCTCAGTAGGTCGATGATGCCTACTGAGTACTCGTGTTTTGGTACTCATACTACACTTCTGTACCTTTTTTGTGTAGACCCAGGTTCTAGTTGCCGCCGTTGAGCTAGTTTATGCGTGTTGATTATTCGAAGACAAGGTGAGTTTTGGAGATCGAGTTGCCCTCTTTCCCCTCTATCCTTATTTGTCTTTTGCTTTCGAGACAAATGTATGAGATTATTTAAGACATTTTAGATTCGGAGATTGTAAATTCCTCTTGTCAAGTCTAGAAGCTCTTGTATTAATACTATCAGGTCATGGGATTTGTGTTTGAATATCGGTTGTCCTTAGTTGTGAAATGTTGTTGTTATATATTGTGTTCACACATAGGGTCCATGTTGGACATTCTTGCCAAGGTAACCCATTGCATTAGCTCTGGGTTATAGTATTGGCTTACCTACTGGTGGGGTATGGTAGGTGCCATCATGACTCCAAATGGGGTCGTGACAGCTACACATCTCCACTTAAAGCCCAATTTAAAACCATAATTTCATATACACAACCATTAATCCAATTATTTACCAAAGGCACTTCTTTGGTACCATCATACCAATATCACTTGCAAGCGTACACCATGCCATTACCATTATCAATCAACCAATCATTCATTTGACTTTGGGACTCGAACCCATTGTCTAACAAAGACACTATTTCAATTCAAAGTTTAGTGACTCGAACCCATTATCTAGTAAGGACATAAATCAATTTAATGTTTAGGTACTCAAATCATTTTAGCCAATTAAACCACCAAGGTTACCATTTAAATCATTACATGTCCAACAAGGCCTCCACAAAACCATTTACAAACCATTCATATTCATTAGGCCAGTACCTTAGTTCAAAACACCATTTAACATGTGACTAGTTTATTCTTTTAGGAATTTTTACAAACACTTTGAAGGCATACCATTACCAAGACCAAACCCAAAGTAAAAACTATCAAGTTTAGGGTGAACCATTACCCAATTGTTAAACCACAATTACCAAGCACCCACATATGCAAAACCATCCTTAAAACATGGATAAGCACAATTAAAGACAAGAATAAACAATACCTAATAATATGCAAAAAAAACCTCAACATTGGTTTTGCAAACCACCATTAGTGAATCATAGGCAAGAGATTCAATAGGAGCAGAGTCATTCAAAGCAAAAGAAATTCTGATCATAGCTTCTCAAACAAAATAAATTAGGGAAAAAATAGCATTCGTAGCATCCATTCCTTTTTATTGCTTGCCTCCATTGATTAGACCTCCTGATCCTAGTCCTACTCTTTTTCCTTCAGTCCTAGTGCTAATAGGGCATATTCCTATACTTAAATTCAATTCCCTTTCAACCGGTAAAAGCTTGGTCCAAAAAAAAATGAGCCAGTGGACTTAATAAAGTTTTAAATACATAAATTTCATGAACTAATAATGAGTGAAGGTTCACATGCCTTATTCATGAATATTCACGGAAAGAACTTGACTCTTGAGCCTCTAGATGAACACCTTGTAGAAACCATAGGCCAATCTTCAAGAGAATTCTTAGAGAGATTTTTTGGAGTGTTTTGATCATTTAAAGTGTGTTATAGAGGCTACAATGTGTTTTAAGACATGCGGTCTTAAGGGTTTTTGGGTGGGAAATGTCTGAAATATCCTGAACTTAAAATCTCATGAATATGCACAAGAGGGTACGACCCCCCCCAACTCGTACACCAATCATACAAGTGGTACACACCACTCATACCCTAGACAGAATATTGGACTCTAATTTTTTCCAATATACGAGTTCATGTACTAACTCGTATCCAATCATACGATTGGTACCGTAGAATCATACCCTAGGAAGAATCACCTAGGCTAGACATAGAACATCATACGATTTGGCACTATACTTCGTGTACCCTAACATATGACTAGTATGATGACCATTCATACCTTGTGTAAAAACCAACCAGAACCATACTGAGTATCATACGACCAAGGGCTTCAAATCGTATCCACATCATACGACAAAAAAACACAAGTCATAAGATGTCCAGAGAGCTCAAAATCTAGAAATTTTCAAGCGTCCAAACTAAGGTGTTTTAGGATCCCATTCATGGTTTTATACCATAATGGATTTAAAAAGTTTCTTAAGAAAATCAATTCAAATTTTGATTTGAAATCCGAAACCTTAAACTTTTTTCCCCTTAATTTTCTCTATAAATATGTAGTGAGGGATAGAGGGAAAGAGGGGTATTTTGGGGGGAAATTTAAGGATTTTGGGGTGCATGATTCTAATCTTAAGTAACCAAAATTTTCAAGGAAATTTAAAAAAAAATCAAATAAAAAAATCAAATTTGACTACCTCATTGGAATTCTATTTATCGGAATTGAGTCTTGGTAGAAGAAGTTAAACCGTTAAGCTCGTTTATCTCTGTTCGTTGCCCAAAAATAGGTGAAAACTTCATTATTGTTGTATTTTTTCTTCACACTTGAATATCACAAATATGGAATCTTGTAATAATTATGAGAGTGAACTGGCCTGGTTATGTTATTGTGAGTATGCTGGTATGTGGATTGTTTTGAGTTTCATGAAGGAAGTATTGTTCAACAGTATGTCATGCTCGTGAAAATCCAAGAACGTTATTTTATTTTTGTATGTTTTATTTTTTCTGAGTTTGTTTTAATGAAGATTCAAATTAAGACGTTGGTTATATGATGTTCTGCTATGTAATCTAATGTGGGGGGAAGCCTGTTTAACATTCTTAGCCTTATTTTCCTCTTATTCAATTGATGCGTGGTCTTTCATTAAGTTTTAGGGGGTGAAAGTTAGTTAAAGGGATTGAGTTTCAGATTTATTACTATGTAGTTTCAAAGTAAAAGAGCCTGATTTTTGGAGCGATCTTTGAATAAGTGAACCGTTGTTATCTTGCACATTTTCTCTAAACGGATTCATTGATCTTGTGATTTGATGATGACAATGGGGTATTTGGAAGTGTTTTATTATAATGAAAATAGAGGTTTTCTTTGTGAAATATATGGCCTCTTTTTGAAACTATCAAACTGGGAACTACTTTTCTTTCTACTTGTTGTAATAAGGTTAGGTATCAATTTGATTTTGTTTGAAACCAAGACATATTCCTTGAAATGATAAACTGCCTATGTTAACTTATTCATAAAAACTTATTAGTACACTGAATTTATATCAACATATATTTTTGTTTTACATTTTTATCACCTAATTATGATACATTTTTACCCAATTTATTAATTAAATATGCTAAAGTATATTTCTTCGATGTAAAGTATATTAAATGGAAGTGAAAATAAATTCATAATTTGAGTTGTAATTGTGTATTATGATTTGTGTCTCATGGTGAACAAAGGTGCATTAGTTTTTTTTCTTTCAGTTAATTCTCATCCTTATTGCGTACTTGTATGGATACTAATCCTTATCCTTTTATCTCTTGTACATCAACTCGTGTGAGTTCTTTTGGACTCTTTTCTTGTATCCTCATTGGGTCCAACCCAACATCGAGTCAAAACCTCAAGTCAAAGTCCCAAGAGAACTGTTATTGCACTGGTATACATTTATATACACATCAGGGAGGCTATTATAAGGGTGTATACAGTTAATATGAAAAAAAGAAAGTTGGTTATGCAGACAGAGGACTAAAGTTATGTGTATATGATTGAAAAACGATCATATATACACTGGATATACAAAAAAATTACAGGGGAATGAGCTGTGGTATACAGCTGGTATGAACTACAGAAAAATGGACCCAAAGTCCATAATGCAAATCCCAAAAGCTGGACAACTTTATTGATGGTCCGATTAAGGCCCAACTTCAATTCTTGTATTCATTTTATAGCTTATAACTTATCTTTGTTTATTTGTATTAACTAACACTTTAAATTAATTAATCTAGACAAATCCCCTAGGCGTTGTCATTTTATTTATCTTAGTTTTCTTTTACTTAATTCATCATTTTTTCACCTAATTTGTCTTGTCTAAAAACGGATTAGATTGGTTCCTTTGATTTGCTCCTTAAAAAAAGTATTTTAAAAGTGAGTATTTTATTTTAAAATGATATTTACTTTGTTCATATGATTAATAGTTTATTTGAATTAAAGTAATTTTCTCCAAACCTAAGAAACTAATCTCCAAATCTACGAAACTAATTAATTTTGAAATGAACTTTCCAAAAAATTAGCAAAACACTTTTAATTTAGTACTCTCTTTATATTTTTCCAAAGGTATTATCTATAGCGTAATTGACTTTTCTATAATAATTAATAATAAGAAAATAATTCCATAATCTTCTTCTTTTACAAAAGCAAAATTCATTTTTCCCATGAATCCAATGAAAAATTGCAACTTAGTTTAACACAAATAGAATGTTTCTCCTTTGAATAAAATAAATTTCATGTTTAATTAAATACTTTTAATATTTTCTATAAAATCAAGTCTTTCAGAAAATTAGCCACTTTTAGTTAGTCAAATTAATTATTTTTGTTAAACTATTTTAAATGGACACTCCTAAGTGCCTTAAAAACCTTCTTAGAGTGTTAATTGAACCCTTACCCATTTTATCTAGTTTTAAAGATTTATTTCTATTTTTGAAACTTTCAAACTATTTTATAAGTTTTTCTTAATTTTTCTATAAAAATCATGTGGCGACTCTATGAATTTCTTAAAATTATTTTAAAATTTTCTTAAATCTCTTGAAATAGTTTTAAAGAGGTCAAAACCATTTTATCGTCAAAAGAAATCCAAAAAGGATAAAACAGAAATGGAGACTCTGTTGAGGATTTAACTAGGTTCTAACCAAATATTTTAACTAACTTCTTTGACTTATTATTCGGGTTTGTAATACTTGAACTATTTGTTTGCTTATGTGTTTAAATTTTTATAAAATTTAAATTGTTGCATTTCATGGCACACTTCCATATTTTAATATATAAACTGTTTTGGGGTTTCGAGGATGTCCCGACCCCTATTAATCAATTCCAAATGAAGTGTTCGAAATACGATAATTTATTGGCACATTAGGCGTCCGATGGTTGTTCGTATTTTCAAACCCAAGTTGTCCACTTGAGAACCTGGTCAAAGCCCACTCTAGATACCTAGGATAGAGCAAAACCAAAACCTTCTTTAGGCATGATACTAGGATGACCCAATACCTGAGGGGTATTGGGCCCATTAGAAAAAACCACCTTATGTCTATTGACCACGAGTCAATAGTAGACGATCATCCTTTATGTGTTTCAATTGAAAGATGTAATGTAGAATTGTATGGACCATTGTCCCTTGGAATATATTTGAGGGAAATCTAACGTCTTACAAATGACATGTATATCCTTCAAACGTTAGGCTTACCTAGCTTGAAAGGTCCCATGTATTCTAGGACGCATTTAAAATGATCTATGTACTAAGTATTCCATTATCTTGCTTTATCTATATTCTCTTGATTTGTGTGTTTAATTAATATAAGTTTGGCTTGAAACAAGACTAGTTCATTATTCCCATTTCTAAGTCTTAGAGCGTTAATAGGCATATAAGATGAAAATTTTGAATCTTTCTAAAATACCCTTAAAAGTCCATCAATAAATCCCCCCTCCAATTTACCCAAGTTTTATCCAAAATTTCATTATATCATTAGCCAATTCATATTTACTACACTGCTCTCACAATTCACTTTTTTCTTCATTTGATTATAGTCAGAATCCAGCTATGCCATTAATGAGTAAAAAGATTTTAAATAAGCCTTTTAGGATGTTTATTCATAAACACCCGATTCCTTCAAATTTCTTAGTTCATCCTATTCGAGATGTTGTTTTTTACATTAAATTAAAGATCCATCAAATAATCAAAAATTTGATCATTCTATCACTTTTAAGTGTCTTGTCCTCCAAATTCTGGACTTAGTCTATTTCAAACCAAATATATGTCAATTGTTTCTTATATTACTTTGGTCAATCATTACAATCATGAACTAACATTTTACCTTTTAAGTATTTTTCTTTCCTTTTAGAGAGAGGTTGATTTATGTTGGTAGTCAAACTTGCTCGCTTTACAAAGACAAAAAGTAATCCCTAGGATAACATTAGTATTTCACATGGTCTAAGGTCAAGAAGGAAACTACAGATTCATCGATTCTTACTTGGGCAAATAGAAGGACTCATTCAACTATAGATCCTAGTATGATCAACACAAATACTACATCCGAGTTAGTTCACACCTTCACTGTGGTAATGGACCTGAGTGCCTTGATAGGAAGAGAAATAACCCTAGTGCTCGTTGACGATTTGGAGCAACAAATTTCTAAGCTAAGGCTCATGTTGATGCAAAGTAGAACACCTTCTCAGACTCTTCCAAACATGACTCTGCCTCCAGATGTTTGATAAAAGGGGCCAATGTT
Organism: Capsicum pubescens; assembly: GCA_030864215.1. Lineage (NCBI taxonomy): Eukaryota > Viridiplantae > Streptophyta > Magnoliopsida > Solanales > Solanaceae > Capsicum > Capsicum pubescens. Next base: position 229,157,373 of record CM061546.1, read on the forward strand.
TCCAACGTTGGAAAAAGTTGATCAAGAAGGTCATTTTGCTCATGCTTGTCAAAATACCCCTTTTGTGTACAGATTTGCTAACCCATAGGTTCAGAACATATCATCGCCACAACAAGCTCCACCAGTGTACACCTATTCTACCTCCCCATCAGTGACATAAACTCAAGGGCTATACCACTTAAATACTAATCATTATGTTTAAATAGAGAATGATCCGAGAACGTACACAGATGAGATGGTGAACAGAAAGCTCAAGGTCTTGGGAGATACAATGAAAAGCCTTCAAGGGGCTTGGTATTAACCAAAGTGTGAAGTATGAAGAGTTGTGTGCATTAGCCTAGATTGAGTTGCCTACTGGTTATAAGATCCCAAAGTTTGAAAAGTTTGATGGGTCTAGAAATCTCTTATTTTATTTTAAAACTTATCAAAAAATTTTTATTAGTGTGGGATAAAATGAAGGAATATGAGTCAAGCTATTTAGTCAATGTTTAAGTGAAAAAAGCTCTAGAATGGCATTCTAAACAAGATATGATCAAATGGCGCACCTGGGATGACTTGGCAAATGATTTTGTGGATCACTGAAAGTTTTATGTCGATATTATTCCAGATAGAATCTCTATCACAAAGGTAAGGAAAATATCAAATGAGAGTTTTCATGAATATCTATCACAAAGGTAAGGAAAATATCAAATGAGAGTTTTCATGAATATGCCATACACTAGAGAGAAGAGTCAATAAGGATACAACCTTTTATGGAAGAAATAAAGTTGATCAGTTACATTGTTCATGCACTAAATCTAGAATATTTTGATCACATGGTAACGATGGCTGAAAAAACATTTCTTGAAATTGTTAAGACTAGAAAAATGATTGAGGATAGCCTCAAGACAGGAAGGATAATAAATTTAATAGAACTGCAATCCACTCATAAGGGCTTCCAGAATAATTCTTTTGGAAATTGAAAGAAAAATGATAAGGAAGTAATGAGAGTGACGATTCAAGAAAGTTCTTCAAACTACAAAAAACCGCCATGATACCAACCCAATTCTCGACATGATCACTATCCGGTATTTAATGCACAAGCGACATATCATGCTCAACCTCCACCATAAACTATCAAAATAATGCTCCTCATGCCAATCATGAAAGGAAGCCTCACAAAATTTTTACGCCATTGGTAGAATCTCTTACCTATCTTTTTGAAAGGTTGAAAGAAGCAAAACTACTTCATTAAGTGAAAGAAAAGCCTGTGAACACTTCTTCTAATTGGTATGATCTAAACAAGCAATGTGCTTACCACTCTTGAGTTATTGGATATGACATAGAAAAATGTATCACTCTCAAGCACAAAATTCAAGATCTAATTGACAATAAGGTGATAACACTTGAAAAAGCTCTAGATAATGTTAATAACAATCCATTTCCTAATCACAAGTAGTATCCATTGGCACCATCATTCAGAAGAAGCATGAGTTTTCCTTAAAAGGCACTCTTTAGCGTCCTTCTATCCTGCATTTAGAAGTTATTATTTTTTCGTAGTAATCGTACTTTCTTGTTTCATTTCCTTGTAATTGCATTCTATTTCTTATTTACTTGTAATCACATTTTATGGTATGATTCCTTTTATTATCACCCTTATAGTTGTAATGAACTACGATCGACCTGATTTTCCTCGTGGAATACGTAGGTAGCCTATATTGGCTTCGGTCACATTATCAAAGTATTAAATATCCCTTTAGTATGTATTAACTATGTTTGACCTGAATTCCCAATAATTGTACACGTAGGCGTACTATGTCGGCTTTGGTTATCCCCCTAGAAAATTTATCTTCTCATTATATTTACGAACTACATTTGACCTAAATTCTCAAAAAGGGATATGTAGGCGGACTATGTCGGCTTCGGTAAAACCCTTAGGAGATTTATCTTTCCATTTTATGTTGGAACTATATTTCCTACCTCAATGGAATGCATAGGCACCACACTAGCTTGGTCATTTTTTCTGTAAAACTTTCATAGAAACTATGGCAAAAAATTTTGAGAAGATCTCAAAAATTCTTCAAAGAATCCTTTCCCAAGTGAAATGAAGATGACACTGAAGAATGTAACTGGGGAAGAAATTTTGAGAAGGTATAAAAAATATCACAAAACTTGATATTTGCTACAAAGTTGAAAATCAGACATTGCTGGAGCTGAGATTGAGTAATAATTTTTAAAGTTCTCTACATAAAAAAAAACTCAAGTATTTTTCATTTTAGACTGGGGTAGAATTTTTGATAACTTCTAAAAAATTCCATACTAAACAAATGTCACAAGTTCTAAGAAAGTTTGGGAGTTATATGTTAAAGACTGGGGCAGAAATTTTGAGGAAGATCCTCAAAAATTCCATAAAAGCTATACTTCAAGATCAGAAAAGTTTACAAATCAATGATCAATAAGGTGCATCTGGAGATCAAGGAAATACCAACACAATCAGTCTCTCAAAACTAAGAATTTTTCTTTGGATGCACGAACAATGAAGTCACAAAGTTGACAATGTTAAGCATGACAAAGGGCATTTTCCGACCTACTATGTCCTTGTCACAATAAATCAGATAACTTTTATCCCCCATCTTCCTCTTGATTTATGTTTTTATTACTTTGTTATGATTTCTAACACTTTATCTGATTTTATAGAGAAATAATCGGGCATAACAACGAATATATATAGATATTATCCAAACTACTATCTCTAAATAATCATGAGTCAAATAATTTCACCTTTATTTTTAAACTCTATCTTCTGTTACACTCATGACTTAGTTTTAAAAAATTGATATATTATTAACGAGTGTTGTTAAGTTATATAGGTGACGTTATGCAAGATCGCCTCTAAGAAATAATATAAAATTATCTACTCAAAGTTTAAGGATTCAATCCAGAATCTCAGGATATGCACACAGGTTTGCACCAATTTAATTTTGTGTAATGCTATATTTACAACTAATTATTTGTTTGAGTTGTTGTGATCATCCAAAAGGATGAAATTCTCAGATCAAAACCATAGGTGTGGACAACTCCAAAAAAGACGTAGTACAACGTGGAACTTTTTCTTAGCAGCAAAGTGGGACATAGTCTTAATAGGAATTTCAAACTCTTCATACGCAAGCTGAATGACGACTTGCACCACCATCAAACCACATGCCTATTGGAAGGCATGTGGGTATTTTGGGATGTTTTTAATTTTAGTTTCACCTCTAGGGTATTTCTAAACTCTCACCAAAGGTAGTCTTCATCTTTTAAAGAATGAGATGACAAGCATCCTTTCCTTAGTTTAATGAATTTGTCACTCATTTCGAACCAAAAGTTGTCTTAAATAAGAGACTATCTTTTACACCGATCGAGTCAAACTACAGGCAGTCTGATTCACTGACTCTCAGAGATATGTAGGCTAAGGTATATATAGAAAGCTCAACTGCATTCCAATCTATCCTCAATCATTTCATTCCCCAGCTTCCCGATTTCACCAAAATATAAAAATCGAGATAACTTGTGCATTTTTTTAAAACCGTGCTTAAAATCAAGCTTTATGAACTACCAGTATCCTGAATTATCATGCAACCTGAGATATGTAGGAAATTCAATACCGGGGTCTTTCCATAACTCCACAAAAATCGTGCGAAAACCAACCTTTTTCGAGAGACGAATTTGTGGTCGGACATAATTAGGGACGTCAAACTCCCTTTGCCCAGGGTTAGTTGCATTCCCCCTAACCAAAGAGAGGGGGCAGTTGTTGACAACTAATATTTTCCCTCTCCATTTCAAATTAATTCTTTAGTTTCTCAAGTTTAAATAATTTTTAGATATGTGTTTTAAGTTATTTTGAAATAAATTCTAAGCTTACCTTTTTGAATTTGGGTGAAATTAATATGTTATGTGTTTAATCATACAAGATCATATTATTATCAGTTAAAGGAAGAGCTTTAGAATTTACTCTGATTGAAAAGTTTGAGTAAATTGTAAATATTCTACTTTTCTCAAGTTCGATTGAAAATAAGAAATTGATGACATAATTAGTTTCTTAATTTTTTATTTCATTATTATTATAAAATAAATAAAATAAAATTATATTTTATTTAGTATTTGTTTTGAAATTATTGAATTTGAGAAACTCTTTAAACTAATTAGAAGTTAATTCCATCTCAACTTTGTCTAATTAATTCAATTTTGGCCGTTTCATTAATACAAAATGGTTATAATTTTTAATTAGACTCTTTCCTTTTGTTAACCTAATTTACCCAACCCCATTTTCCCATATAAAAATTTGGGCCGACTGGCATCCCATAACACCCTTAACATCAACCAATACTTCCCAGCCCAATTATTCCCAAACTTGATCCATTACCAGCCCAATCCATCATCTCTACCGACCCGACACATTTTCCTTCCTTTTTCCCCTTTTATGCGTAACAACAGAGAAAAAACACCAACATCATTAACAACAAACAACAATAATATCAACAACAATAACAACGCGTACAAACCTCAACCACCATACCAATGCAAATGGAATCAACGACAAAATCCTAGCCCCCACTTTACCAATTTATCCTACTGCACAACCAAGAATGGCTACAAATTCATCCACCTTTTCCCCTTTTTAGACCATGCTTCCCTATTTTTGGAAATAAGCCAATAGATCTCAATCATGGTTTTTTCCCAAAGTGGATTTCAAAAGTTTATCAAGAAAAATTAATTCCAATTCGGATTTGAAATCCAACACCCTAAACTTTTTTCCCCTTAATTTCTCCTATAAATAGGTAGTAAGGGATAGAGGGAAAAAAAGGGAAATTTTGGAGAAAAATTTAAAGATTCTGGGGGCGCATGATCCTAATCATACGTAACAATAACTCTCAAAGAACACTGAAAAAGATCAAATTTGACGACCTCATTGGAATTCCATTGATCGGAATCAAGTCTAGGTGGTGGAAGTTATACCGTTAAGCCCGTTTATCTCCGTTTGCTGCCCGAAAATAGGGAAACACTTTATTTCTGTTGTATTTTTTCTTCACACTTGAATATCACAAATATGAAATCATGTAATAATTATGAGAGTTGTCTGGTCTAGTTGCATTATTATGAGTATGCTGGTATGTGGATTGTTTTGAGATTTATAAAGAAAGTATTGTTCAATAGTATGTCATGCTCGTGAAAATCCAAGAACGTCATTTTTTTTTTGTATTTTTTCCCGAGTTTGTTTTAAACAATATTCGAATTAAGACGTGGTTATATGATGTTTTGTTATGTAATCTAATGTGGGGGAGTCTGTTTAACATTTTTAGCCTTGTTTTCCCTCTTATTCAATCAATTTGTGGTCTATCATTAACTTTAGGGGGGAAAACATAGTTAAAGGGATTGAGTTTCATATTTATTACTATGTTGTTTCAAAGTAAAAGAACTTGATTTTTGGAGCGATATTTGAATAAGTGAAGCTCTACTATCTTGCGCATTTTCTATAAACGGATTCATTGATCTTACTTGTAATTTGAATATGACATTGAGGTGTTTGGAAGTGTTTTAGTCTATTAAAAATTTGAGTTTTCTTTTGTGAAATATATAGCCTCTTGTTGAAACTATCAAACTGGGAACTACTATTCTTTCTGCTTGTTGTACTAAGGTTAGGTATCAATTTGATTTTGTTTGAAACCAAGACATATTCCTTGAAATTATAAAATGCCCATGTTAACTCATTTATACAAACTTATCCATACACCAAATTTATCTCAACATATATTTTTGTTTTACCCTTTTATCACCTAAATATTATTAATTTTTACCCAGTTTATTAATTAAATATGCTAAATTACATTTCTTCGATGTAAAGTATATTAAATGGATTTGAACAAAAAGTTATAATTTGAGTTGTAATTGTGTATTATGAATTGTGTATCACGGCGAACAAAGGTGCATAAGTTTTGTTTTTCTTTCTTTCAATTAATTCTCATCCTTATTGCATACTTATATGGATACTAATCCTTATCCTTTTATCTCTTGTGCATGAACTCGTTTGAGTCCTTTTGGACTCTTTCCTTGGATCCTCATTGAGTCTAACCCAACATCAAGTAAAAACATTAATTCCAAGTCTCAAGAGGACTGTTATTGCACTGGTATACAGTTATATACCCATTAGGGAGGCTGTTATATGGGTGATATACGGTGAATATTAAAAATTATGTTAGTTATGCAAATGGAGGACTAAATTTATGTGTTTATGATTAAAAAATGGTCAACTATACACTGGATATATAAAAAAAAATGGAGGGGAAAGAGCTATGGTAAATAACTGGTATACACTGCAGAAAAAAATGGACCTAATGTCTATAATGCAAAGCCCAAAAGCTAGAAAGCTTTATTTATGGGTCAGTTAAGGGCCCTATTCATTTTTTATAGCTTATAACTTATCTTTGTTTATTTGTATTAACTAACGCTTTAAATTAATTAATATAGACAAATCCCCTAGGTGTTGTCATTTTATTTTATCTTAGTTTTCTTTTACTTAATTCATCATTTTTCACCTAATTTGCCTTGTCTAAAAACATATTAAACTGGCTCCTTCGATTTGCTTCATAAAACAAGTCTTTTAAAAGTGAGTATTTCATTTTACGATGAAATTTACTTTGTTCATATGATTAATAGTTGATTTGAATTAAAGTAATTTTCTCCAAACCTAAGAAACTAATCTCCAAATCTAAGAAACTAATTTATTTTGAAAATCAACTTTCAAAAAATCAGTAAAGCACTTTTAATTTAATACTCTCTTAATATTTTTTCAAAGGTATTATCTATAACATAATCAATTTTTCTATGATAATTAATAATATGAAAATAATTCCATAATCTTTTTCTTTTACAAAAGAAAAATTCATTTTTCTCTTGAATCAAAAGAAAAATTGCAACTTAGTTTAATACAAATAGAATGTTTTTCCTATGAATAAACAATTGTCATGTTTAAATAAATAAATTTAATATTTTCTATCAAATCAAGTCTCTGCAAAAATTAGCCACTTTTAGTTAGTTAAGTTAGTTATTTTTGGAAACCATTTTAAATGGACGCTCCTAAGTGCCTTAAAAACCTTCTAAGGATGTTAATTGAACCCTTACCTATTTTCTCTAGTTTTAAAAGTTTATTTCTATTTTTGAACCTTTGAAACTTGTTTTTTATGTTTTTTGTATTCTTTTATAAAAATCAACTGGCGACTCTGTGAATTTCTTAAAATTATTTCCAAATTTTCTTGAATCTTTTGAAATAGTATTAAAGAGGTCAAAACTATTTTCTCGCCAATAGAAATTTGAAAAGGATAAAACAACTATGACACAAATCGTTTCATGGATGCTGAGTGGCAAAATTTGTACCTTACTGACCAGCGCAAAACCAAGTTATCCTATAGAGAGGAATCTACTTGGACAGGGTTTTAGAGAAGCTCTCGACCTTTCATGACCGCTTGGTGGCCACTGGGTGGAGGTTCTTTTCCTCAGATCCATGTCAGGCAAATAAGCATTGGGCGAGGGAGTTCTAGGAAAATTCGTAGTCTCTATCTTAGACCCAGTTATGAGGATCCGAGAGAAAGTAGTTCACTTTGGGCCTGAGAAGATAAATGACATATATGGGTTATTGGATGCTGACATAATACCATATGAGGATAAGGGTTGTGAACCTGAGAGCTGGCTCACTGATAAATTATGTCCCGGTAGAGAGGTTTTATGGGCCGCCACAAAAATGGTAATATCATTACATCACTTCACAACTGAGGCTCGAATTTGGCTGGCTATCATCTATAGCCAAATGTTTCCTTACAATAATAGGACCTATGTCCCTAATGTGATAGCCTGAATGATTGCATGCATTTTGGATAACATTTCTCTGAATGTTGGGTGCCTTATTCTGCTAGACATGTGACATTTCAATCTCAAAGGTGGCTCATTGCTATTATTTCCATCTTTGATCACTGAACTGTGCAGGAGATCCGAGGTTGAGGAGTATCCCAGAGTAACTTGGGTGCATCCAAAGACTCCAATCTACCCTCTTAAGATTTTGGGTGAAGACGTACCTTGTAAGAGCAAGAAGAGGAAGGCCGACTTAGGCAAGTCGATAGATGTGGACACAGACTCTTGCAAGACATCCACAAAAGGGACATTTGAGGATATCTCAGTTGAGATAAGGGTTATCAAGGAGCTTATGGTTAGGTTGGCTATGGGTCGAGAGATCCTTCCACCACTCGTCACTCCTATGTTGCTCCTTCTGATTATGAGAAATACATGGAGGAATAGAAGTGTAACGACCCAAAATCTCCTCCCAAGATGTCACACGGTGCTTGAGGCTACAAGTAGCCCCAAGATAACCCTTTGAGCCTGTTTCTACTAATAACATTCATTTTAAGATGAAATAATTCAAATATTAGCATAGTCATATCATATGAAAGGAAAAACGGAGAAAATGCTCGGTCCAAGCGACCAAGCAATACCAGAAACCTCAACACAACCACAATATGATAACTAGTCTGATAAAGACTCTACTAATTCATGAACTAAAGAGCCATTGGGACAGGTCCCCAACTGACTCGAAATGAACTGAAAGTAAAAACATAGTCTCTCAAACGCAGAAATATCTGAAGATAGGTCCTCGAACCATAAGGAATCACCACTGTAAGAATATAGACAGAGGTACTCGAAAGTCACTGACGAGGCTGGGACTGAGCATCTGAACCTACATTATAAGACAATGTAGCACATAGACGCATATGTGGATCAGCACTTGGGAATGTACTGAGTATATGGGGGTGCATTCATTTATATAAAACAACATCAACTCTTTAATCAAATCATGCATGTAATAAGTAATGACTCACATGGCTTGAATAAGTATAAAATGCAAAGCTCATGAATCATGTAAAATGGAACATGTAACACAATCTTGTGAGTCATTATACTTTTAGCTTTGAAATTTGTACTCTTCTCTTATTCTCATTACTCAAGTCTAAAGGAAACTTTAACCAATACTTTCAACTCATGCATATGTCTCATAGAGAGTAAAATATCTTCAATGCTCAAGAACTCATAACTCTTTTGAACTCAAATACTTATAATTCAAAATCGTATAACTTTGGAACATACTTGAAGGCATTTCATTCACGTTAGGAAAATATCTAATTTCAAGCTTTAGGGAAAAATATTCATATCAAGGGAAAGTATTTTAGTTTTAAAGGAAAATATCTTATCTCAATGGAAAATACTTTAGTTTAGGAAGGTAACTAGTCTCAAAGTTTAAATGTCAAGGGAGGTTCTCTTAACCGACATAAACCATGTGAGCTACATGGAGTCCAACGTTTTGTCCTCCTAAGAAAGAGACCTTACGTTGGGGAGAGGCGTCATACTCTTGCCAGGGAGTATAACCTAGGTCCAATGATCACTAAAAAAACTCGGCCTCGGTCCCAATATCAACTTGGCCTTCGGCCCAATAACAATCATAAACTTGGCCTTAGGCCCAACCTACGGTGGCACGTAGTTTTGGGGTAAGAAACCGTAGTAACTTACCCGTTCGGTGCTAAATACAACTCCCTTTTGTTTATCTTGCTCATCTCATGAAAATCCACTTTAGAATAATCTCATGGTTCAATAAGAACCTAATAATCAAATCTGTAATCTCATATAGTAGAGTGGATTTCAAAACTCAATGACCATTAGGTCAAAAATTTCTCAATAATCTCAGAATACTCAAATCATGGGTGCTTATAGCACAATAGTCATTAAAATCTCAAGTATCAAGTAGGGATTAATAACCCATAGTACAATCCCAAGTTAAAACTCATCAAAATCATAATAGATAGCATATAGATTCATAACTCATGTAGAAATCTGGAAATTTTAGCAATTTATCTAAAAATCTCAACATACTCACATACTTCAATGTTTCAAACATTTCAAGTATTAACTTCTCAAGGATTAAAATCATGGGGTATAGACCCAGCTGCTATTTCTTAAGAAAACATGTAAAAATCATGCCAATAGACTCTCAATTCAAGGGAAACATCAAAAGCTTGCAACCAATAACAATGGGTGAAAACCCCTAATTCAATTTTATGTAAAATCTTATAAATTGCAGCGAATTGTAGTTTAAATAAGCCTTTGGGCACAAGGGTGAAAGGATTACCCTTGTTCAAAACCCCACATACCTTGAATTAGAAGATTTGGATGAACTCTCGCGTTTGGAACTCTATTCATACTCTTGAATGAGGGCTCTTGAAGCCCTTGACTTGGGAACCTTGAATCTTGACTCAATTTAGAAAATCTATGGTGGATTCTTGAGATTCTTGGAAGAGTTTTTGGATACTTAGGGTTTTTGTTGAGAGAAAACTTGAGAGAAATTTCATAGAATGCTTGTAAATGACCTTGATTTGGTGTTTGCACGGTTTAAGAGGCTTGGAAAAAGTCCATAATGCCCTTTTTAACTTCTGTACGAAGCTGGAAAAATTAAATTGGGAACCCTATTTCATGGGCCACCGCGAAGTGCCACTATCGCGGTGGCTCACTGAAAATTGACAAATGGGAAATTGGTAGTAACCGCGATGCGGAGCCATCACGTTGTCCCACTAGTTGTGACCTGGAACTTCAGCGCGACGCATCACAATCCCGCCAGGCCACTAGAAATTGGCTATTGGGAAATTAGGGTCCTCCATCGCGAAGTTCCACTGGAAATTGACAATTGTCAAATAGACCCTCTCCGCGATGCGCCAAGCACTAAAATGACGCTGTTTTATGACTAGGACTTAAATTAGCCATAACTTCGTACCCGGGTATCGGATTTGGTCGAATATTATATCGACGGAAAGCTTATCGAATTTCCCATGTGATAAAAAGTTAAAATTAGGGAAATTCTATATGGTTAACACGATACTCACTTAGGAAGTCACTTCTCAATCTTTTAGGGCCAGAATCATGCCTCACTTGACACGCCCTAAGGTTCATTCTATGAGAGAATTTTGAGAGGTCTTACAATATCTCCCCCTTGGAAACATTTATCCTCGAATATAGCTGGTTGGACTAGGAACACAGGAAAAATAGAGTAGATATAGATGAATCTCTTTAAACTCTTGAATACCTCAGAAATTGCAAGAACTCATGTAAGAATAGATACATAGCTGCACTATAGATTCGAAGGGCTAAGTTAAGGAAGAATAGTACCTTCGTCTTGATCTAAACTTGCGGAGAAGAGGTGCGGGTACTTGGCTGGCATGTCTGCTTCTGCCTCCCAAGTAGCACCCTCAACAGACTGGTTCCACCATAAAACTTTAACTAAGGGAACTTCTTTGTTCCTTAGTCTACGGATCTGAAAATCTAGGATCTCAACAGGAATCTCATCGAAGGAAAACTATTCTAAATATCAGCACTCTCTGAGGGATCCACTACTACAGAATCACCAATATGCTTCTTAAGCATGGAGACATGAAAAATAGGATGAACGACTAACAACTCTGCGGGCAACTCAACCTCATAGGCCACCTTACCAACACGACTCAAGACTCTATACGTGCCAACATAATGGGGACAAAGCTTTCCCTTTTTACCAAACCTCTTAACCCCTTTCATGGGTAAAATCTTTAAGTATACCAAATCACCTACCTCAAACTCAAGATATCTTCTCCTTACATCAGCATATGACTTTTGGCAACTCTGAGCGGTCTTCAACCTCTCTCTAATCAACTTAACTTTCTCCATAGCTTCAAATACTGCATCAGGCCCAATTGCTGTAGCTTCACCCACTTCAAACCACCCTATGGATGACCTACATCTCCTACCATACAAGGCCTCAAATAGTGTCATCCCGATGCTAGCATGGTAACTATTATTATAGGCAAACTCTATCAATGGAAAATGCTCATCCCAACTACCTTTAAAATCAAGAGCACATTCCTTCAACATAACTTCCAGGGTCTGAATGGCCCTCTCAGTCTGACCATCTGTCTGCGGATGAAAACTGGAACTCAAAAGAACTTGGGTACCAAGACCCTGCTGAAACGCCCTCCAAAACTGAGAAGTAAATTGAGTGCCCCTATCCGAAATGATGGACAAGGGAACTCCATGCAGCCTGACAATCTCCCGGATATACAATTTAGCATAATCCTCAGCTGTATAAGATGTGAGCACGGGCAAGAAATGCACGGACTTAGTCAGCCTGTCCACAACAACCCAAATAGAATCATGATGACGACGCAAAAGAGGCAACCCGGTCACGAAGTCCATATTCACCACCTCCCAATTCTATGTGGGTATACCAAACTCTTGCATCACACCACTAGGTCTTTGGTGCTCTACCTTAATATGTTGACATGTTGCACACTTTGCTACGAACTCGGCTATATCCTTCTTCCTACCATTCCACCAATTGATTTCCCACAATTCGCGGTATATCTTGGCGGTGCTGGGATGAATAAAATACCACGCGCCATTTGCTTTAGCCATAATCCTCTGCCTCAGATCATCAACACATAGAACACACAATCTACCTTGCACTCTCAATACGCCATCTCCTCCTTGGAATAAAACCTCTACCTTTTGGTCCTGAACTGACTCCTTCATTCCGACCAAACTAGAATCTTTGTCTTGCTTTTCCTTCACCTTCGGAACTATTTTGTACCAACTTACTCCCCTCGGTTGAATCAAGTAACCTTACACCTAATCTAGCCAAAAAATGCACATCGCGAGTTGACTCTTTCTTTCCTTCCTCAACATGAGCAACACTACCCATAGACAATCTGCTAAGGGCATCCACCACTACGTTGGCCTTGCCCGAGTAATACAGCACACTCATATCATAGTCTTTTAACAACTCCAACTACTTCCTCTGCCTAAGATTCAACTCCCATGAGTAAACACATACTGAGGTCTCTTACGATCAGTAAACACATGAACCTGAACACCATAAAGATAGTGTCTCCAGATTTTCAAAGCGAAGACCACAACAGCTAACTCAAGATCATGGGTTGGGTAATTCTTCTCATGCGGCTTCAACTTCCTAGAGGCATAGGCTATAACCTTACCTCTTTGCATCAACACACAACCCAAACCAATTCTAGATACATCACAATACACCATAAAACCATTTGTACCATCAGGCAAAGTCAACACAGGGGCTGAAGTAAGTCGAGTCTTCAACTCCTGAAAACTCTTCTCACAGGAATCTGACCACTGAAACTTAACTTTTTTTTAGGTCAAACGGGTCATGGAGACGTAATAGAAGAGAAACCTTCAACAAAATGGCGGTAGTAGCCCGCTAGACCCAAGAAACTTCTAATGTCAGATGGAGAGATAGTTCTAGGCTAATTTCTTACAGCTTCTGTCTTTTGGGGGTTAACTCTAATACCTTCGGCTGAAATAATATGACCTAGGCTACAAACCTTAGCCAAAATTCACACTTACTGAATTTGGCGAACAACTGGTGATCTCTAAGAGTTTGCAAGACAACTCTAAGGTGATTCGCATAGTCATTCTCATTATGAGGGTGTACAAGGAAGTCATCTATGAAGACAATGACAAACATATCAAGATATGACTTGAACACTCGATTCATGAGGTCCATGAAGGTGGCTGGGGAATTGGTTAGCCCGAAGGACATGACTAGAAACTCAAAGTGACCATAGCGGGTTCGGAAGGCTATCTTTGGAATATCACATTCCCTTACTTTAAGTTAATGATAGCCAGATCTAAGGACTATCTTGGAGAAATAACTTGCACCTTGCAACTGATCAAACAGGTCATCAATTCTCGGAAAAAGATACTTATTTTTTACTGTGACCTTTTTAAGCTGACGATAGTCAATGCACATAAGCAAAGAACCATCTTTCTTTCACACGAATAAGACAGGCGCACCCCAAGGAGAAATACTGGGCCTTATAAAATCTTTGTCTAAAAGATCTTTGAGTTGCTCTTTCAACTCCTTCATCTCAGCAGGTGCTATACGATATGGCGGAATAAAAATAGGTCGAGTATCAAGAAGAAGGTCAATCCTAAATTCTATCTCTCGATCGGGAGATACCCTGGGATATCTTTTGGAAAAACATCTGGAAACTCATTAACAATATTGAATGACTGAATAGTTGGAGCCTCGGACTTAGTGTCTTTGAATCTAACTAAGTGATAGATATAACCTTTGGATATTAGCTTTCTAGCTTTGAAATAGGGGATAAAATAACTCTTGGGAGATACCGAACTCCCAGACCACTCAAAAGCTGGTTCATTAGGAAACTAAAACTTGACCACATGGGTATAACAATCTATAGATGCATAACAAGAATGAAGCCAATCCATACCCAGAATAAGGTCAAAATCCACTATGTCTAACTCTATCAAATCAGCAAGATGAATCTATAAAGAACAGTAACAGGACAATCTCTATGCATTTATTTAGCAATAACTGACTACCCAACGAGTGTAGAAACTAGGAAAGGCTCAGGAATCTTTTCGGGACCCATTTTGAAATTCATAGCTACAAATGGGGTCACATAAGAGAGACTTGACCCGGGGTCCAACAACAAATAGACATTAAAGAAAAAGACACAGAGCATACCAGTAATAACATCGGGAGAGTCCTCCTATTCCTAACAGGATGGTAAGGCATAGAATCTATTCTGGCACTGACCTCCAGTAGTGCTAGATGAAGCGTCCTGAGCAGGGGCGGGATGGGGTACAGAGCTGGTGTACTAGTAGTCTGTGCCTGAGGTCGGGAATCTCTGTTCCCCTGTCTAGCATAAGGACAATCTCTAAGTCTCTAGACCTACTTTCCACAACCAAAACAACCCCTCATATCTATAAAACATTCCTCGAGATGACTCCTACCACACTTAGCACAGGGAGGATAGCAGGGCCTGTTACCAATACTATTCTTCGACCTAGACATAAAATATCTGCCCCCTCGCTCCTTCTTATTTCTAGGCGCGGGAGCACTAGCTGATGAAGGCACTGGCATAGACGGACACCTCTAAAACTAAGGGCGGTTCCCTCCATGGAACCTAGTTTGGCTAAACTCATGCTGCTCAGATCTAGCCCTCTTGTTACCCCTTACTCGATCTCTCTCCCTAATCTTATCCACCTCTATCTTCTGGGCATGCATCATCAACCTAGCCAGATCCATATCCCTATGCAACATCGCAGTCCTACACTCCTTTAGTACCAACCCAGAAACACCGGTCACAAACTTGCTTATTCTAGCCCGGGTGTTAGAAATTAAATCAGGAGCATACTTGGCCAACTTGTTGAACTTCAAGCAGTACTCCTTAACAGTTATGGAGCCCTACCTCAAGTTCATAAACTCTTCAATATTTTCCTCCCTCATCTCAAGTGGAAATAACTTATCCAAGAATTTATCTTGGAACACCTGCCAAGTCATAGGGGCAGCATCCTCACCTCTACTCTTCATCCATGATACAACCCAGTCATATGCTATATCCTTCAACCTATAAAACACCAACTCAATACTTTATTTCTCAGAAATATGCATCACATGCGTGATATTTATCACCTCCTCCAGGTACAACTATGGGTCCTTACCTATCTTGGACCCATAAAACTCTGGCGGATTCATCCGCATGAAATCACGGATCCTAGATGCAGCTACATCACCTCCCTACTGATTAGCAACTGTGGCCTAGTTATTGGCCCAAATATTAGCGGTGACTACTTGTGCTAACGCCTAAAAGTCCGCCCGAAATTCGGCATAAGATATAATCTTATTCAAAGGATCAATAGGTGAGGGTTGCTCATCATCGTTCTTGCGGGCATTCGCTCTTCGTAGAGGCATTTTCTGAAATAGAAGAGCACAAATTATTAGATGATAGGGACAACTGTAGGCACGATAGAATCCAAAAGAAAGAAATAACTTTTTCCTAAAACATCTTGTAGACTCTTGCTCATAGATGTGGCGCTCTACACACCGATGATCAAGACTCTACTAAACGTGGCTTGCCAGACTCCTTAGGACTTCTTTAAAACCTTAGGCTCTGATACCAAGTTTGTAACGACCCAAAATTGCCTCCCGAGATGTCACACGGTGCTTGAGGCTACAAGTATCCCCAAGCTAACCCATTAAGACTTTTTCTACTAATAACACTCATTTCAAGATGAAATAATTCAAACATTAGCATAGTCATATCATATGAAAGGAAATATAGAGAAAATGCTCATTTCAAATGACGAAGCAATACCAAAAACCTTAACACAACCACAATCTGATAACTAGTCTGACAAAGCCTCTACTAATCCATGAATTAGAGAGCCATTGGGACAGGACCCCAACTAACTCAAAATAAATTGAAAGTAAAAACAGTCTCTTAAATGCAGAAATGTCTGAAGATAGTTCCTCGAACCATGAGGACTCTTCACTATAGAAATGTAGATAGAGGTACTCAAAAGTCACAGATGAGGCTGGGACTGAGCACCTGAACCTACATTATAAGACAATGTAGCACATAGACGTATATATGGATTAGCACTTGTGAATGTACTGAGTATGTGGGGGTGCATGCATTTATATAAAACAAAATCAATACTCTTTAATCAAATCATGCATGTAATAAGTAATGACTCACATGGCTTGAATAAGTATAAAATGCGAAACTCATGAATCATGTAAAATAGAACATGTAACACAATCTTGTGAGTCATTATACTTTCATCTTTGAAGTTTGTACTTTTCTCTTATTCTCATTACTCAAGTCTAAAGGAAACTTTAAGCAATACTTTCAAGTCATGCATATATATCTCATAGAGAGTAAAACTTCTCCAATGCTCAAGAGCTCATAACTCTTCTGAACTCAAATACTTGGAATTCGAAATCATATAACTTTGGAACATACTTAAAGGTATTTCATTCACGTTAGGAAAGTATCTCATTTCAAGCTTTAGGGAAAAATACTCATATCAAGGAAAAGTATTTTAGTTTTAAAGGAAAATATCTTATCTCAATGGAAAATACTTTAGTTTAGGGAGGTAACTGGTCTCGAAGTTTAAATGTCAAGGGAGCTTCTCTTAACCTATATAAACTATGTGAGCTACATGGAGTCCAACGTTTTGTCCTCCTAAGAAAGAGACCTCACATTGGGGAGAGGCGTCATACTCTTGCCAGGGAGTATAACCTAGGTCCAGTGATCACTAAACAAACTCAGCCTAGGGCCCAATATCAACTCGGCCTTAGGCACAATAACAATCATAAACTTGGCCTCAGGCCCAACCTATGGTGGCACATATTTTTGGGGTAAGAAACCGTAGTAACTTACCCACTCAGTGCTAAATACTACTCCCTTTAGTTTATCTCGCTCATCTCATGAAAATCCACTTTAGAATAATCTCATGGTTTAATAAGAACCCAATAATCAAATTTGTAATCTTATGTAATAGAGTGGATTTCAAAACTCAATGACCATTAGGTCAAAATATTTCTCAATAATCTCAGAATACTAGAATCATGGGTGCTTATAGGACAATAGTTCATAAAATCTCAAGTATCATGTAGGGCTTAGTAACCCATAGTTCAATCCCAAGTTAAAACTCATTAAAAGCATAATAAAGAGCATATAGATTCATAAATCACGTAGAAAGCTAGAAATTTCATCAATTTATCTCAAAATTTCAACATACTCACATACTTCAATGTTTCATGGGGTATAGACCCAACTGCAATTTCTCAAGAAAATATGTAAAAATCATGCCATTAGACTCTCAATTCAAGGAAAACATCAAAATCTTGCAACCAATAACAATGGGTGAAAAACCTAATTCAATTTCATGTAAAATCTCATAAATTGCAGAGAATTGTAGTTTAAATAAGCCTTTGGGCACAAGGGTGAAAGGATTACCCTTGTTCAAAACCCCACATACCTTGAATTAGAAGCTTTGGATGAACTCTCACTTTTGGAACTCTATTTGTACTCTTGAATGAGGGTTCTTGAAGCCCTTGACTTGGGAACCTTGAATCTTGACTCAATTTAGAAAATCTATGGTGGATTCTTGAGATTCTTGGAAGAGGTTTTGGATACTTAGGTTTTTTGTTGAGAGAAAACTTGAGAGTGACTTCATACAATTCTTGTAAATGACATTGATTTGGTGTTTGAATTGTTTAAGAGGCTTGGAAAAAGTCTAAAATGCCTTTTTTAACTTTTGTACGGAGCTGGAAAAACTGAATTGGGAACCCAATTTCATGGGCCACCGCGATGCACCACTATCGCGGTGGCTCACTAGAAATTGACAAAAGGGAAATTGGTAGTCACAGCGATGCGGAGCCATCGCGTTGTCCCATTAGTTGAGACCTGGAACTTTAGCGCGACGTATCACAATCGCACTAGGCCACTAGAAATTGACTATTCAGAAATTGGGGTCCTCCGCGGTGCGCCACTATCGTGGAGTTCCACTGGAAATTGACAATTGTCAAATAGACCCTCTCCGCGACGCGCCAAGCACCAATATGATGTTGTTTTATGATTAGAACTTAAATTAGCCATAACTTCTTACCCGGGTATCGAATTTGGGTGAATCTTGTATCGACGAAAAGCTTATCAAGCTTAGAAAGTCACTTCTCAATCTTTTAGGGACAGAATCATACCTCACTTAATACGCCCTAAGGTTTATTCTGTGAGAGAATTTCACGGGGTCTTACAAGAAGAAACAGTGAGTCACTATTTATAGGCTTGAGAGGTCCTACTCATATTTGGCATAGCCATATAGGGAGAATAGGATTCTAATAAGAAGCTAAAGAAGTGGGAGAATAAGAGATATAAATTCTTTACAAAGATATGGAAGGGGGTGATGGGCTTTTGAAGGTCCTAAAACCCAAGGATAGACTCCCTTCTTCTAGATCTGAGAGTGAAGATGAGGTCCCAGAGGCATGGTTAGATTCAAATGATGCTGGAGGAGGTAGAGATAATGTAGATACCGAGTGATATGACAGTCTTTAGTGCGGTTATAGGGAGAACCCCTTACTCTTTTTATGCTTTATTGATTATGTAGTGAGGGTCACTGAAAGCTTTTAGTTGGGGTGACCGTCTTCGTATTCATTTATTTTTCCTTGGTCTATATTATTTAGATATTTCTTGGTTGTTTTTATGTTGATTTGGATAGTAATTGGGCACCCAGATGGTGCCTTCATTTCATGGATTAGTTGTTTTACTTCATTTTTATATTTTTATTTTATTTTTATTTTTCATTTTTATATTTTTATTTTATTTTTATTTTATATGTGATGATATCGGATGAGCCTTTCCCTATGATAGATTGAGTGACGACATTCATATGGGAAAATCATTGTGATTGGGTTTGGAGCCATAAATATAGCAGAAGTCTAAGTACCCGTAGCATTGGAGTTTTGGGATCACTCATATACATATAGTGAATTCTGAGTAGCCATATAGTTTTCACTCATGAGAGAAAAATGTGAGACGACGGATTGGTTTGGTTCCCTCAATAGAAATTTTGCATGGTGTGAATACAAAGCAAATACCCCCTCCATTTGAAAATTCTAAAAACCAAAGGTACGGACATGAATAATTTGTAACAATGCTTTTTATGACTCCAAAGTCCTTAGTTTGTAGTACATGGTAAATATCTCCTTTTGTCTCTAGTAGAAAATGCAATTGAGTGTCCTTGAAAAGTTTGAATGTCATGTGCGCTGAACGTAGTTGTTTAACTCTCATGCTTGCCTGTATCATCTAGAACTTTCCCCATCAGTCTCTTAAGGCTAATTGTGATTATGCATTGTTGGTTAAATGTTCTTAGGACTTCTTTGTGAACATAGGAGCCTACTTTAGCCTAAACAGCCTACCCATATATGTAATCATACCCTTAGTCACCTATTTTAAGACTAAATATCCTACCCGTACATAGAATAGTACCCTTAATCACCTATTTTGAGAATTCAAGCCTTTATTTGGAAACCATTACAAGCCTTGAACTATTTGAAGTTTACTCTTTTTTTGGACCCTACCCTCATTGAACTTAAATGCAACTTGAGGCCAAAAGTCTAAGTTAGGGGTGGTAAGTTTTGGAAGAGATAAACTTGGGCCATGGTAGTGTAAGTGGATGCCTAAAAGATAATAAAAAAGAGTAAGTGAAAAGGTGAAAAATAAAGGAATCATCCAAAGAAAGAAAAAAAACATAGATTGCACAAAAGAAATAATTGAGAAGTAAATGCTTTCAAAGAGATAGGTAAATCAAGGTAGTGAAAGTAGGCATGTGTGAAGTTGGAAATAAATAAAATGGCCCATGGTCCAAAGTTTGATTGAATAGTGTGATGTAGATGTTCAAGGTGGGTGAAGTCACTTTATTCATAAATGATATTATACCCTTTCCCTGAGCCTACATACAAGCTTGAAAAAGTCCTTTGAGATCACAAATCAAGTGTATTCATAGTAGTGGCAATTTAAAATCAAGTCAAGCATATGGTATGATACTCATTTGCATTGAGAGATTCTTTATGAGAGTGAGTTTTTGCACTTAAATCCCTTGTTGAACGATAGATAATTTAGTGTATGGGAATCTATTTTTGCGAGAAGGCATGTAGACTAATCGAGGTGGGTGAAATTATCATCTTCATGAGGCAAAGAAGTATAGTTGAGTCGCTATCGATGGAGAGTCACTTCTAGGCAAATAAGAAAGTCTTTTGTATCTTTAAATTTGTACTTCATGTTGAAGGGAGTTGTTAGAATTTCTTACCCAATCATGAAAGCAACTTGTTAGTGCTAATCAAGTACGAAGTCATTGTGATCATTTGGTCATATAAATGGTCTTAAAATTGCATAGTCTCATTGAGTAAGGAGTAGTGTTGTTTGAGGACAAACAAAGGTTTAAGTTGGGGGTGTTGATGAGTGGTAGATTTACCACTCATATGCATCCAAATTTATGCACACTACTATTATTAAATTGTGTAAATGAGGTGTATTTGTCATTTTAATACACTAATTCCCATGGTTTGAAGGTTTACAGGTAAATGGAGGAAAGCAAGTGAAGTGAGCTGAAAAGAGACCAAAATAGGAATAGTTAGTGCAAAAGCTAGAAAATTTGAAGCAGGAACTGACCCTCAGTTACCACGATCTTGATTTGAGGGTCGCGATCGCGACAAGTTAGAAATAGTCAAAGTGGAGATCGCGATGGACTCACCGCGATCGCGGGAGATGCAACCACAATCAAGCACTGGAGATCGCGATGCAGTAAAAAATAGTCGAGGGGCAATTATGTAATTTCTCACAGTTGTTCCAATTCTCTATAGGACAAAAACCCTTTAACTTTTGGGATATTTTGCAACTAGAATTCAAGTTTTGGCATTGTAAAAACTCTACTAAATTGGGAAACATTATTGTAGTTAATTTTTCAAGGATAATTGAAGTTGAATTTGAAGAACACCCTTTCTTTCATCCTCAATGGAAGCTTTGAATGTGACTTTAGGTATATTTCTTCTCTCAAACTTCATGAGTAGCTAAGCATCTATCATGGGGCTATATTAGAATAGGTGTAAATGTGTGTGGGTTTTGTTTATTTTGTAGATTTTTTGTTAATGATGTTGGTTTCTCTAATGCTTGATTGTTAAATTGGAATTTGTGGGTGAAAGCCCCAAATTCCTTAAATCCCACATTATTCTTGAAAGATAGATGTGTGTATTCATGTAGATCCCATATCATACTTGAAAATGGGATATGGGTGACAAGTATTTGTGAACAATAATTATATGTTAGCTTATTCATTTACCTTGTCTTAGAAATAAGGATGGATTATGAATTTGCTATGTCTTAGGCATTTTCCTAAAAATAGGTATTCCCAATTGAGGTTGTGGTTTGATTTGTTTTCAACACCCATGAGGTATCCAAAATGATCCATGGGTGATATTTTGGTGTTTCGTTAGAAAACTAACTTTAAAAACCCTAACCTAGCCTACCTATATAGTCATTAGCTAGAGTTTGTATTTGATTCTCATACACCTATGCACTATTTACCCCTAGGAAAACATAATCCCAAGACTATTCTCCTATTAAAATCCTATGTATGATTGTTGCTCTAACGTGGTAGTTCTAGTAAATTTTGTTTAAATCCCCTTTTAAAACCATAACCCTCCCCCCATTTTAATTTATGTCTTTCTTTATGTTAATATTGCAGGAAAATACTTAGTAGCCTTCAACACACATAAGATTCGAATACTAGTTAGACTCTTTGTGGATTTGACCCCAACTCGAGGTGGGTTATTATATTTGACAATGATATTCCTACACCAAAATTGTGGTATAGGTGAGCATGATCAGTGTTTGTAGAGGTTCTCAGGCAGGTAGGACAAGAGGTCGGTTAGGAGCCTAGCCTGGTGGCGAGCGTGGTCAGTTGTATGTAGTACCTTCTAGATCCAAGGCTGAGTCTTTGGATGTTATTATTATAGGTATAATTTTGGTATGCCATCTATCGAATTTTTTTTATTTGATTTAGGGTCCACTTTTTCTTATATGCCTGCTTATTTTGCTCTATGGTAAGAGTTATCTTGGGATTCATTATCAATTTCATTATGTGTAGCTACTCCCATCGGTGATTCATTAGTAGTGGATTAGGTTTTTAGGTCATATGTTATAACTGTTAGAGATGCTGATATTCCTGTTGATCTTATTATATTGGACATGGTAGAATTTGATGTGATTTTAGGAAAGGACTGGTTATCCCACTATTATGCAGTCCTAGATTTTTTTACCTTAGCAATGCCGAACATACCCCCAATCGTGTTGAAGGGTGTTGTTCCCCGAGAGCTATGAGTCTTATCTTGCTTATATTTGTGATGTTTGTGTAGAGAGTCTGTCGGTTGACTCTGTTCCTACAGTTCATGAGTTTCTTGTGTTTTCTTACTTATCTACCTGGCCTTACTCCTGAGCATAGTATTAAGTTAGTTATTGATCTTGAGTTCGAAACTCGACTTATTTCTATAGAACCTTACCATATATATCCTATCGAGCTTAAAGAGCTGAATTCTCAACTATAGGATCTTCTTGGTAAGGGTTTTATCAGACTGAGTATGTCGCTTTGGGGAGCTCCTATGTTGTTTATGAAGAAAAAATATAGCTCCATGCATATGTGTATTGATTATAAACAGCTTAATAAGGTGACAGTGAAGAATGATTTGTTTGATTAGCTTCTAGGAGCAGTAGTGTTCTCTAATATTAATTTGAGGTACGGTTATCATTAATTGAGGATTCAGGCTAAGGATATCCTGAAAACTGCCATTAGGACCCATTATGGTCATTATAAGTTCATAGGGATGTCTTTTGGGTTGACTGATGCCTCAGTTGTGTTTATGGATTTGATGAACCATAAGTTCAGGCCTTATTTTGATTCCTTTATTATTGTATTCATCCATGGGATCCTTGTATATTCGAGGAGTAAAGAGGAGTATGCACAATATTTAAGAATTGTGATCCACACTTTGTGAGATAATTTTCTTTTTGCTAAGTATTCTAAGTGTAAGTTTTGGATTGAGTTGATGACATTCTTTGGGCATGCAGTGTCTAAGCATGGGACTGTGGCAGACTAAGAAAAGATTGAGGTTATTTATGATTGTTCCAGTCCTAAATCTCTGACTGGGGTTCGTAGCTTCATTGGCTTGTTAGGTTATTATAAATGAATTTTCAATGTTTTTTCTACTATTTTAGAACCTATGACCAGATTGACTCAGAAGGATGTTCCTTTTTGATGGTCTGAGGAGTGTGAGTCAAACTTTGGAAAGCTCAAGAAGTTTCTTACTTAGGCTCCTATTTTGGATCTTCCTAGTGAGGGTGAGGGATTCACCATGTATTATGATGCTTCTGGTATTGGTTTGCATTATGTATTGATGCAGTAGGGTCATGTTATTTCATATGCTTTAAGGCATCTTAAGTTGCACGAGCGCAAGTAGCCCACTTATGATTTTGAGTTTGTAGTGGTAGTTTTTGCGCTTAAGATTTTGAGGCATTATCTTTATGGTGTGCATTGTGAGATTTTCATGGATTATCGTAGTCTTCAGCATCTTATAACCTAGAGAGAACTTAATGGGAGAAGCATAGATGGATGAAGTCACTTAAGGATTATGATATCTCTTTCGTGTATCATTTGAGCAAGGCAAATATTATAGAAAATGCCTTGAGTTAGAAGACAGTGAGTATAGGTAGCTTGCCTTGTATTTTAGTTTCTCAGGGGTCATTGACATGGGACATTCAGTCCCTGGCCAACTTAATGGTGCGACTTGATATTTCAAATCCCTAAAAGGATTCTTGATCGTGTTGGGATCGCCAGTTTGAGGATAAGAAGCTTTACATCATTTGTGATCAGGTGTTGAGTAGTGAGTCAAAGAGGTATACCATAAATTCTGAGGGTGTCTTGAGATTTGATAGCAGCATATGTGTTTCGAGGGTTGATGACCTAATTTTGTCGATTTTGTATAAGTCTCACAGCTCTAGGTGTTCTATTCACCTGGTTAAAACTAAGATGTATAGAGACTTGAGAAAACATTATTGGTAGAGTGGCATGAATAGATATGTGACAGACTTTGTAGATCGTTGCCTATGTTGCTAGTAGGTAAAGGCCGAGCCTCAGCAACCTGGTGGTTTTATTTAGAGATTACCCATTCTCGAGTGGGAATAAGAGTAGATTACCATGGACTTTATTAGTGAGTTGCCTCATACTTCCAGTGGTTTCGATGGTATTTGGGTCATTGTGGATCAGTTCACCTAGTCAGTACTTTTCATTGCAATTTATATGTCTTTCAGTGTTGAGAAGTTGGCTCGTATCTATATTGGTAAGATGGTCCATTTTCATGGCATGACTATATCTATCATTTCAGATCAAGGTTCAGATCGATATCCAGTCAGAGTGGACTATTCAGGTTCTCAAGGATATGCTCTGAGCCTGTGTTAGGATTTTTGAGGTTAATGGGAGCAACACGTAACCTTGGTAGATTTCGTATATAATAACACTTACCACTCGAGTATTGAGATGGTTCACTTTGAGGCTTTATATGGTAGGCAATGTTATTCACCAATTAGATGGTTTTAGCCATTTGAGATTAGACCCCGTGGTACTGACCTGCTTCAGGTGACATTGGATAGAGTCAGGGTAATTCAGGAAAGGTTGAGGGCATCTTATAGTAGGTAGAAGGCTTATGTTGATCGTAGACTTCCTTCCTTGATATTTGAAGTTGGTGATCGAGTATTCCGCCAAGTATTGCCCATGAAGGGTGTGATGAAGTTCGAAAGGAATGGAAAGCTCAACCCCAGATATACTGGACCCTTTGAGATTTTTCGCACCACTGTTGAGGTGGCTTATGATTTAGCTTTACCCCCAGATTTTGCTATTGTCTACCCAATTTTCCAAGTTTCTATGTTGTGGAAATACATTCTTGATCTATCTCATGTTCTTATATTGAAACACTCTGGATTTTTGGCCCTTGGAAATTTCTTGAGCCATGAGCTTACTACTTTCGATATGACTAAACCCTCAGAGTTGTAAGGTGCCTTGACGACTCATTGGGATGAGTCGTAACCAAATCAATAAGTTGGTGGCTTGACTTTTCTCTAAGTACAAATGGCTCACTAAGAGCTGTAAGATTATGTTATGAGTCATTTGGTGCAATCGTAGGATGTTCAGTGTATACTCTAATTTAGGTTTTTCGTTGACTACGACTAGACCCTACGAGTTATAGGTTCTAATTATGAATGGTTTGGACAAGTCGTAAGGGTGACAGTGTATAGGGTCCTAGTCACTGTCTTAGTTACGACTCGTGGTGATGAGTCATAAGTTGTGGTAACGAGTTGATGGTTGACTCCTAGTCAAAGGCGACACTTTTTCAATTTTTAAGTTGAGGGCGCTCTGGACATTTCCCACTATGACCCCTTGGACCCCACGACATAAAGCCTTCCTTAGGACTTTATTATCACATCATTCCCAATAAAACACTCCCAAAATTCTCTCTCAAACTTACTGTTCAAGTTACGACTATGGTTTCAAAGAAAGTAGTCATCTATGGTTCTAAGGGTGATATCTCTTCCAAATTTCATAGTATATCAGGCATTTTACTCTTCCCCTATACTTGTATTTTCTTAGTTACATGGTTTGGATAAGGTTTATCTAGTTTTGATGTTGGGTTTTGAACTATGGGTTGACGGTTCTGAATATAAATTGTTAAAATGTTTCTTCGATGATATTTATGTAATTATTTTGCTTAAGTAATGGTTGATAAATTCTTTGGGGTGTATGGGAATGGTGGATGGACATGAATATAATGGAATCCCTAAATTGGTAAATCACGAAAATAGAGGTATAAAGGAATCCCCAAATTAATTAGTATGGGAAATGGTAACAACCTCAAACCACTTTCATAATTGGTTTTAAGAATATGAATTATCACTTGGTTTGATTTATTTCTTAATACTAATGCATGGGTAAATTGGTTAATTGGATGATAATGGTCTTGAAAACCTTGCAGGGTACACTGGAATCCCTAAAGTAATTTTATAATGGAGTCTGAAAGGTAAACGGAAATCCTTAAGCATTGGCTTAATGACATTGCTTACAAGCTATTGTCAGGAAGACGATACCACTTAATAGTTCCTTAATAATTAACTCCTAAAATTTGTGGTTAGATTATGTGTTATAGGTTTTAATTGGGCAATAATATGAATTGTTAGATAATCGTGAAGGTGTGAGTCTGAAGGACTGATACTGGACACTAATGTTTGTCAACATGTGGGTTTTTCTTGATGATCACGTACTTGTGTGGTACAAGGGATCCCACAAGTGCACATACGTATATATTTATCATGGAAAGTGAAGGGTATAAGAAAATCACCGGTCATCTATGATATCCCCGGTTCGTGTAGCTAACATGCACTAGGGCCCGCTCATGGTGTAACACTGGACCCATAAAGCCCATGGGTGGAATTGTGATGGTAAAACTACACAAACTCGGGTTACGGTATTAAAAGTTTATGCTAAGCATGTTCCCTATACCTGCATTATATATACATGTGCTTTGGTTTGACTTGGTTTGAATTGATGGAATTATTTTATCCTTATCCATGTGTTACAAACTAGCGTTCACCCTGCTAACAATCTTCGAATGCTGGATCACCATGTGATGTAGGAACTAGCCGTACTTCTACTTTTCCTACACATTGATAAGGATTTGGGATCAACCCTTAAGTTAGTCTGAAGTGGTGATCTTCCATTCTTTGGAAGACCCTATTTCATGCTATGGATTACTTTATATCTTTACTATTTCTTTTTGTTCTAGTTTTTTCTATGGTCGGGGGCATGTCCTAACTGCATATTCTTTGGTTTAGATTAGAGGCTTAGTCGAACTACTATAGACATGGTCGATATTGGTATCGGTATCAATATTGGTTGGTGGTTTGTTTAGGTTATTAACTTATCATAATGTCTTTAAATTGATATCCTTGTATCATGTTATATGTTCAAAATTCATCCGACCTGGGTGTAAGGAGGTCAATGGTTGGGTATTGGGGGTGGTCTCCGATCCTGGTTGGACTAGAGATACCCAATATGGTCAGGACCTAGTTCGGGTCATGTCTGATTGGTATCAGAGCGCTAGGTTAATAGTAAATTGGGTGTCCAACAAAGTTGTGTTGATAGAGTTACTTTTATGGGGTTATAGCCCGCCACACTTATAAGGGAGAGGATATGAGCTATTTAGGAATGTTTCCCATTCTTGTTGTTCTATTTCAAGTTATATAGTATAAGGTCTTGAGTTTCTCTAATTCCTATTTGTTTGCTTTTATGATCAAGCCTTCCAGACGATCTGAAGATCATGGAAACTCCTCTATCCCACTTGAGGACAATGTTGATGGAACACACCCTACTTTTGGGGTACAGATCCAGTCTAGAGGTGCAGATCCTGATTGTCCTTGTGGAGTTTTATCGTTCCCCTCTAGTCCTCCTCGAGCTCTTCAGGCTATTGTGTAGAATTTGAAATTTTTTCAATCCATTCATATGTTGGCTCAGTTGGTATATTCTTAGTTCGAGCGTGTAGCTTCGGTTACTCTATCTTCTGAGGCCATAAGGGTTGGCCAGTTTATGAGGTTAAGTCCTCATATTTTTATTGGTTCTAAGGTTGAGGAAGATCCTCAATATTTAATTGATGATATGGATAAGATCTTCTGTGCGATGCATGCCACTGATATGGAGATTATGTTCACTGCTTACCAATTGAAAGATGTGGTGTACCAATGGTATGAGGAATGAGACCAGTCTACGGGTGATGATGTTGAGTACTCTTTATGGGATGATTTCTCTAGTGCTTTTCTGGACCACTTCTTTCCTCAAGAGTTGAGGGATTCAAAAATGAAAGAGTTTGTTAATTTATTTTATCCTCTCTGCAGGTTTTATGGTCGGTTGCATTGTGGGTTTTATGATAAGGGGAGGGATAGGTATTTTAAATATGGTCAGCCAGGGCATATGCTTAGGAACAGTCCTGTGGGTAAGGTTTCTTCTGGGGAAAACAAGGTTCACGTTGGCACTTCATCAGTTCAAAAAACAAAGGGTGCCCCTTCTGGCTCCGACACTGGTCAGAACCGTCTTTATGCTCTCACTACTCGTTAGGAGTTTGAGGCATCTCCAGCTGTCATTACTGGTTTGTTGAAACTCTTTTCTCGTGATGTGTACTATTTACTTGATCTGGGATCCATTATTTCTTATGTGATCCCATTTGTTACTGTGCATTTTGGTTTTGGTCCTAAGTGTATTCCTGATCCCTTCTCTATTTCTACCTTGGTTGGTGATTCTTTGGTTGCTAAAAGAGTATATAAGGGTTTTATGGTGTCTATTGGTGGTAAAGAAACTCTGGTATCTCTGATAGAGTTAGACATGGTTGATTTTAATATCATATTGGGTATGGATAAGTTGCACTCGTGCTATGCATCTTTAGATTGTCGGACCAGTAAGGTCATTTTTAAATTTCCTAATGAATCAGTTATCGAATAGGAGGGGAGTTCCCTGGTGCCTAAGGAAAGGTTTATATCATATCTTAGAGCCCAAAAATTGATTTCTAAGGGATGTGTTTACCATTTGGTCTAGATTAAAGAGTCTAACTCAGAGGGTCCTTCCCTACAATCCATTCCCGTGGTAAATAAATTCCTTAAGGTTTTCCCTGATAATCTTTCTGGTATTCTTCCTAATAAGGATATTGATTTTGGGATTGAACTTGTTTTGGACACTCATCCAATCTCTATTCCCCTATATAGGATGTCCCCAGCAAAGTTAAAGTAGCTTAAAGAGCAGTTAAAGGATCTTTTAGATAGGGGTTTTATCCGTCCTAGTGTGTCCTTATGGGGTGCACCTATTTTGTTCGTGCATAAGAAGGAAGGTTGTGTTCGAATGTGTATTGATTATCAACAATTAAATAAGGTAACAATGAATAATAAGTATCCACTTCCTAGGATTAATGATCTCTTCGATCAGTTACAGGGTGATAAGTTCTTTTCTAAGATAGATCTTTGGTTTGGGTACCATCAGTGAACATTAGCGAGGCAGATATCCCTAAGATTTCCTTCTGAACCTGGTATGGTCACTTTGAATTTTTGGTGTTGCCCTTTTGTTTGACTAATGCCCCAATGACATTTATGGATCTCATAAATAGAGTTTTCCATTAGTTTTTAGATTTATTCATCATTGTTTTAATTGATGATATTTTTGTGTACTCTAATAGTGAGGCAGATTATACCCATCACCTCTGCCTTGTGTTGCAGACCTTGAAGAATCAACAGTCGTATGCTAAAATCTCTAAGTGTGAGTTTTGGTTTGATGTTGTGACTTATCTGGGTTATGTTGTATCTAGTAAAGGGATCATGGTGGATCTACACAAGGTTGCAGTGCTTAAAAAGTGACCTAGATGCACGACTCCACCCAAAATTCAGAGTTTCTTGGGTTTAGCTGGTCATTGTAGATGGTTTATGGAAAGCTTATCTTCTATCGCTACTCCATTAACTAAGTTGACTCAGAAGAAGATGAATTCTTGTTGTTTGATGTTTGCAAAGGTAGTTTTGAGAAACTGAAGGATAGGGTGACCTCGGCTCCGATCTTGACTCTATTGAAGGCACTAATGGTTTTATGGTCTATGGTGATGCGTCTCGAGTAGGATTGGGTTGCATTTTGATGCAACATAGTAAGGTGGTTGCATATGCTTCTAGGCAGTTGAAGGTTTATGAGAAGAACTATCTGACTCATGATTTAGAATTTCTTGGTATGGTGTTTGCATTAAAGATCTGGCGTCACTATTTATATAGGGTTCATGTGGATGTTTTTTTAGATCATAAGAGCCTGCAATATGTGTTCACCCAGAAGGAGTTGAATCTCAAGCAAATAAGGTAGCTTGAGTTTTTGAAAGACTATGACATGAGTCTTCACTATCACCCAGGTAAAGCTAATGTGGTTGTGGATGCTCTTAGTAGGTTATCCATGGGGAGTCTAGCTCATGTGGATGAGGATAAGTAGGAGTTAGTTAAAGATATTCACTATTTGGAAAACCTTGTATGTTGTCTCTTGGACTCTGAAGATGGTAGTGTGTTAGTACAATAGGTGGAGTAGTCGTTTCTTGGTATAGAAGTAAAGGAGAAGCAGGTATTGGATCCTATCTTAATGCAAATCAAGAATGATGTGGGAAAGAAGAAAATAATGGCTTTTGAGATTATTGGTGATTGTTTCTTGAGGTACCAAGAGAGGTTGTGTGTTCCCGATGTCGATGGTTTACGAAGTAGGATCTTAGTTGAGGCCCACGAGTTGCGACATACAGTTCATCTCGGTTCAACGAAGATTTATCATGAACTTAAGGATATATATATAAGTGGAATAAAATGAAGCGGGATATATCCAACTTTTTGGCTAAATATATAGTGTGTCAGCAAGTGAAGGTGGAACACATGAGGCCCGGTGGGTAATTTTAAGAAATTGAGTTATCGGTGTAGAAATGGGAAGTAATAAGTATGGATTTTGTTACCGGTCTTCCACGTTGGCGGAACCAATTTTATTCCATCTGGGTCATTATAGATAGGATGGCCAATTCCGCTCACTTTTTTTTTGCGAGGACTAATTATTCTACCGAGGATTATGTGTGGTTGTTCCTCCAAGAGATTATGAAGTTGCATGGTTCGCCTATTTCTATTATTTTAGATCATAGTACTCAATTCTCATCACACTTTTGACATTTATTTCAAAGAGGTTTGGGAACTAAGGTGATCCTTAGTATTGCTTTCCGCCCGCAGTCGGATGGGCAAGCAGAAAGAATCGTTCAGACATTGGAAGACATACTGTGAGTTTGTCTAATCGATTTCGGTGGTCGCTGGGCCGACCACTTACCTATTATTGAATTTGCTTATAACAACAATTACCATTCTAGGATTGGTAAGGCCCCATTTAAGGAGTTGTATGGTAGAAGGACTATATCTCTTATTTGGTGGTTCAAAGTTGGTGAGGCTGATATGTTTGGCTCGAATTTGGTTCACCAAGCTATGGAAAAGGTAAAGGCTGTTTGGGATAGGCTTAGACCGCTCAAATTCACCAAAAGTCATGCGAATGTAAGGCAAAGGGACTTGTAATTTGATGTTGGAGATTGGGTGTTCTTCAGGGTATCTCCCATGAAGGGAGTGATACGGTTTGGGAAGAAGGGAAAACTCAGTCCCCAATATGTTGGCCCATATTTGATACTAAGGTGGGTTTGTAATATTGCATATGATTTGAATTTGCCCTCTAGTATGGGTTCTATTCATCTGATGTTTTATTTGTCCATGTTACTGAAATATATGGGTGATCCTTCGTTGGTTGTTCTATTGGAGAGCATTGGTGTATCGAATTCCCTGTCCTATAAGAAGGTCCCAGTGATGATCCTGGATTAGCAAGTTTGTTAGTTACGAACGAAGGACATGGCTTCGGTAAAGGTTCTATGGTGTAGCCAAAAGTTTGAGGAAGCTACTTGGCAAGCCTAAGAGGACATGATATCCAATATCCGTTCCTATTCCCTATATCAAAAAATCATGTTGAAGGTATGTGTTGCTCCTGATATCTTTGTTTTTTGACTTTCTTAAAGGAAAGAGTGATTTCCTTGGCATCTTTATTTTTTAAGTTTATTAAAGGTGGGAGTAGAGGAATATGAAGTCAACTCGTGCTAACAATTGGCTTGTCCAATCATTCAAAGACGAATGATCCAAGTTGGGGAGAATTGAAACACCTCAAATTTTTAGCCCTTGGAAATTTCTTTAGCCTTGAGCTCACTGCCTTGGTTACGACTTGACCCCCGGAGTCGTAAGGTGTCTTGACGACTTATTAGGATGAGTCATAACCAAATTAGTAATTTGATAGCTTGACTCTGCTCTAATTATGGTGGTTCACTAAGAGTTGTAAGGTTATATTACGAGTCATTAGGTGCAATCGTAGGGTGTCCAATGTATACCCTAATTTGGGTTCTATGTTGATTATGACTGGATCCTACGAGTCGTAGGGTCTAATATCTAATGGGTTGGTTAAGTTGTAAAATTGACAGTATATGGGGTCCTAGTCAATTTCTTGGTTACGACTCGTGGTGATGAGTCTTAAGGTGTGATAACGAGTTGATGGTTGACTCATAGTCAAAGGCGACACTTTTTCAATTTTTAAGTTGAGGGCACTCTGGACATTTTCCATTTTAACCCCTTGGACCCTATGACTTAAAACCTTTCTTGGGACTTCATTATCACACCATTAACAAAAAATAACTCCCAAAATTCTCTCTCAAGCTTTCTATTCAAGTTAAGGCTAGAGTTTCAAATAAAGTGGTCTTCTAGGGTTCTAAGGTTGCTATATCTTACAAATTTCTTGTTATTTCAGGCATGTTACTCTTCCCCTATACTAGTGTTTTCTTAATGACATGATTTGGATAAGGTTTATATGGTTTTGATGTTGGGTTTTGAACTATGGATTGACAGTTTTGAATATAAATTGTTAAAATGCTTCTTCTATGATATTTATGAAATTGGTTTTTCTTAAATCGATGGTTGCTAAATGCTTTGGGGTGTATGGAAGTGGTGGATGGATATGGGTACAATGAAATCTCTAAATTGGTAAATCATAGAAATCGAGGTACAAAGGAATCCCCAAATTAATTAGTTTAATATGAGAATTTGTAACAACCTTAACCCTCTTGCATAATTGCTTTTTGAATGCATTATCACTTGGTTTGATTTATATCTTGAAATTAATGCATGGATAAATTGGTTAATTGGATGATAATGGTCTTGAAAACCTTGTGGGATACACGAGAATCCCCCAAGTGATTTTTATAATGAATTTTGAGGGGTACATGCGAATCCCTATGTGTTGGCTTAATTATATAGGTTGCAATCTATAGTCGGTATGAAGATACCACTTCATAGTGCCTTAATAATTGACTCTTCAAATTGGTGGTTGATTATGTGTTGAATATTTTAATGGGCATTAATGGGAGTTGTGTTAGCTAGCCGTGAAGGTGTTAGTCCAAAGGACTGATACTGGAAACTCATGTTTGCTGACATAAGGGTTAGTCTTGATGGCCACGTACTTTTGGAGTACAAGGTAATCCCCTAAGTGCACGTACGTATATATATATCATGGAGGGTGAAGGGTATAAGGGAATCCCCGATCATCTATGATATCCCTGATTTATGTGGCTAACACGCACTGAGGCCTATTCAGGGGTAACACTGGACCCATATAAGCCCATGGGTGGAATTGTGACAGAAAAAACTACACAAAATCAGCTTATATATGTATGTATGTATATATGTATGTAAATAGATATGCATGGATGTGCAAATGTGCTTTGTTTTTTCTTGGTTTGAATTGATGGCATTATTTTATCCTTATCCCTGAGTTACATGCTAGAATTTATCCTTCTAACCATCTTCGAATGTTGTATCCCCACGTAATGCAGGAACTGGCCATACTTCTACTTCTCCTGCACATTGACTGGGATTCGGGGTCAGCATGTTAGTCAGACTGAAGTGGTGAGCTTCCATACTTCAGAAGACCCCATTTCATGACATGGATTTCTTTATGACTGTACTATTCCTTTTGGTTCTAGTTTTGGCAATGGTCGAGGGCATGTCCCAACTATATATTATTTATTTCTGATTAGATACTTTGACGAACTACTGTAGACATGGGTCGTATCAGAATTGATATCAGTATTTGTATCGCTATTGGTATTGGTATTGGTTGGTTGTTTGGTAGCTGGTTGTTGGTTTTGGATATAAATTTATCATAATGTATTTTAATTGATATCCTCTTATCTTGTTATATGTTTTGGAATTCATTTGACATGGGGTGTAAGAAGGTTAATGGTTGGGTGTTGGGGTGGTCTTCTGTCCTGGTTGGACTTGAGATATCCAACACAACCAGGCCCTGGTTTGTGTCGTGCTGATATGGGACTCAGTCTAGTTGGCTGAGCAGTTGACCTTCATAGAGGAGCTTGTGTTCATTTTGGCTAGTGATATCAGGCATTTGTGTACTAGGGAGATTCTTGTACTTTAGGTTCAGTGGAGGCACCACCTAGTAGATGAGTCTACATGGGAGATTGAGATTGAGATACAAACCCAGTATCCTCACCTGTTTAAGGTTTCAGGTATATCCTAATCCCTTACTTTTGCAGACAAAAGTTCTTTTTGTAGTAGATATTATAATGACCCTTCAAGTTATTTTCTATATTTTAGCTTATTTTTTACATTTAGAGCTTTCCTATAGCTGCCCAAGTCATTTATGACTTTCCAGGGCTGATAGTTTTGTTATCGGGCAAATTATGTGTTTTTAAGAGATTATTCCCTATTTGAGGCCTTCGCTGGTTCAAATTGGCAACTAGGCAAAAACTTTAGTCAACAATCTTATATGCTAAATCTAACTATTCCAACAGCTCTAAATGTCAATTTTTGGTTGGGTGGACCCTTGGATAGGTTCCCGAGACACCCAGGCTCATTTCAAGCAATTGGTCGGAAGTTAAGAGAAATGGCAAGTGGGTATGGGATCCACTTTTTATCAAAACAACCTTGGATAAAGATTTTGACTAAGCCATTGAGTCTGAAACGTCAAATTTGGTAAGGTAGCATAGTCAGTTTGCATATACGGGATTCTGAATGAATCCTAAAGGGTTGGCGAAATTCCAAGTCTTAGATCATGCTAGTACATCGTGACTGTGATGCCATTGATCACTTACATAATCTACCAACCAGTAGCAAGTATCGCGTACACAAAAATTTTGTCACGTAAGCAACTCCCTTGGCAGCAGTGCAGATATCACGTAAGTGATACTATTGTCACGTAAGCAACATCTGCTTGGATGGATAGATATTTCATAAGTGATAGGTTTATCGCATAATCGATATTTGTGCCTGAGCCAGGTATCCCATAATAG
The DNA here is from genome assembly GCA_030864215.1 of Capsicum pubescens. Taxonomy (NCBI): domain Eukaryota; kingdom Viridiplantae; phylum Streptophyta; class Magnoliopsida; order Solanales; family Solanaceae; genus Capsicum; species Capsicum pubescens. The sequence goes on from CM061546.1 coordinate 229,192,810, forward strand.
ACCCAAAGTTTTCTTAAGCGATACATGTGTACCTAGAAAGGGTATACATATACCATTTAGCTCATTTTTCACCATTTCTCATCCTTTCTCTAAAATCATAAACCCTAAAAAAGTAGGAAAGATTGGGGATAATATTTAAGAAATGTTTATGAGGTGATACGGGATGGATGGATTCATGGTTATGGCATGACAGTTGGTAAATTATAGTTATTCGGATGTTAATTTCCTTGATTGTACCCTCCAGGTTTATGAGGGCCTGGATTGTGTTAATTACTTTTCCACACTTATTAGGTTATGGGAGGAAACTTGTATTTAATGGTATGATCTTTATGTTATCATTTTCGCATGCATTTATTTATCTATGTACAGTGGTATCGGAACTTATTTCCAGGTTTGCCCTTTTTTATCTTGACTTAGCTAATGTTACTTGTATCTTATGTATTTATATCATGATTTAGCTTAGTAGGACGATGATTCCTACTGATAACTTGTGGTTTTGGTACTTATACTACACTTCTGTGCCTTTTTGGTACAGATACAAGTACTATTTTCTGCCTCTGAATTCGTTATTCGTACAAAGTTGATTTCGGAGATTGGGTGAGCTCGTGGAGTCGGAGTTACCCTTTTTCCTTCTATTTATATATGTATAGTGTTTCATCTTTGAGAAATATTATATTTCATATTTCATTACTCGTGTTCTTTTGTAGTAGCTCTTGTACCGACTGATAACGCTCAACTTACACGTCAATTTAGTGCAAGGCTGTCGTCGTCAATATATTTACCCAACTTTGGAGTCGGAGTTGAATCCACAGGGAACAATGTGAGTGGCGATTAAACTATTTTGAAACTAAAGCTAAAAGTTAAATTCAAACAAATGATACGAAAAGATAAAATGGGTTTTTTTGATGATCAGCAAATAATTGTTGGTCACTTTAGTTTCAGTGTTTGTAATCAAGAGTTTATGAAATAACCAAAATTATGTTCACTAGGGCTTCCGGTAAATGACAGATGCTAAAAGTGGTTCAAGATTCTCACGGTGGGTAGGATAACAAGCTATCTTTATCTATGTTATGCTTAAATGTCTCTCGACCTACTTAAGCGTTTAATTCTCTAATCCTCTCGGACTTAGGAAATTTCTATTTACTGCCCAGATTTTACAGCAGGTTAACCAACCTTGTTACAACGCTGATTATTAAACAAAGTATTTCCGAGTCCCTGTTGATAATTCACTTCCTACTAAATTTGATTTCTTTGTCAAGAAAATCAAAGCAGGTGTGTCTACTGTTTGCAACCAACAGACGTTAATTAAAACCTCAGAATTATCAAGAAATCCTACCACCTTTTGAATCTTGAACACTTAGCACCTTATCAAGACCTAACCCTAGATCCCATAATTCAAGTTACAGGAATTTAGCCGCTCATGATGTAATAATCGAAACAACTAGTTGAATTTATGATTTGAAAGATAAACTTACCACACGATGAATAGAAACTAGAGATTCTTAGATTAAATCACAATGGAAATCCCAAAATAATGATAATAATCTCTTCAAAGTATTTGTTTTTTCATGCCAAGAACTTGAGAGAGAAAATATCAAAGTACGTCTCTTAAAACTCAAGTGCCAACCCCCCTAGAAAAACCCTAAACAATGCTTTTATAGTTAATCCTAAAAAAAAAATCACAATGTTCACAAAATCCTTCGGAATAGGTGACGGCATTTGTGACGGCGTGTCAGGGTCCTGATGACTTATCAGGAAAGTCGTTAGGCCCTCCAGGATTCTTGGCATCTTCTACTTTAACTGACGACAAAGCTTGACGACTTATCAGATACGTGATGACATATCAGAAATGTCGTCACTTCTTCATTAAAAATTTAATTCTCTGCCTACACTTGACGGCAACTCTGATGCCTTATCATAGTTGTGACGACATGTCAGAAATGTCATCACAGTTTCACTTTAATCCTTCTAACACTGCAACACCTGACGTGATTTCTGATAACTTATCACAGGGCTGGCGACTTATCAGGAATGTCGTCAGCCACCTGACGTGATTTCTGATAACTTATCACAGGGCTGATGACTTATTAGGAATGTTGTCAGCCACACTTCTAGTTCTTTTGCATCAGTTTTCAGATCTTTTTCTTCCATTTCCTTAAATTTCCCATGCATCATGACTTTTACAGCAATATCAAAGTAAAATAATCAAAAACGATAAAAGTTGCTTAAGACTTCGCAATTATTCTCAGTTAAAAGCCTTAAATATGTTAGCGTCTGCTCACACATCAACACCTTCAACTTAAAATAATTCCATGTCCTTAAGAAACTATAACACAACACTACTATGCTTAACCAAGAGACACATAAGATACCTATGACAGTTGATCATCAATTTTAGTTCTAAACACATTACTCTCTCCCTTTTCAATCTCTTTAAACCCAGCTGTGTATATCCATGAAGATCAATAATGTGACAAAAGGAATCAAGATATGGCATCAACTTTTCAACAATAACTATGAATATGTATAAATTACACTACCCAAACAAGTAGGCAACTAGCAATGCAACCAATGTGCCCTTACAACAACGAAGTCCCTCCTCACTCATATATGAAATCAAGTATGTAAATACAGGGACGGTCAAGAGACACTCACTCTCAGAAATAAATTCAATCAATGCATGTCAAATACCATATGCTTTCCCTTATTTTCATTGCCTAAGTTTTCAGACAGTTAAGTTAGGATCACTATAGATCTTTTCTTTGGCTTTGTAATGTAGGCTTGGGGCTGGTATGATACGCAAGGATATTTAAATTGACTAAGCCTCCTTGGCTCTACACTATTTTTGGGGTCCCACTTATCAACCTTTACTTATTTCTCTCCTTTGTTGATCACACATACTCCGAATGGGTGCGGTATTTTTGACAATCATTTCTTTTTTTCACAACTTTTCTTTTCTTATTCTTTTTCCACCACTCCCAGCTTTTTATTCTTTTTTTTCATTTTACCTTTCTTCATAACGTCACGCACCCCTATGGTTGCCACCCTCAACTTAGGCGATTTTCCTCAGTCAAAGTGCACAATGTCCAAGGAGGACTAGGGCTAAAATAAGTTTATTGTGATCTGATCAAGGGATATTATTCACACATGGAAGGTCATTTAAGCTAAAAGTAGACTAATATCAACAATGGCCTATGATCCTTTCCTAACCGCTATCCTACAACCAAGGCAAGACCAACCGGGCAAGTTCTGGATTTAACACACAACGGGAACTAGGTTGCTCTCACACACATATGGCAAAAAGGTACATCACAAGCTACTACCCATTCTGTTCATGCAATTGTTAGAAGTGATTATCATGTCCCTAATACTAATTCCATAAAAAGATTCACAATAGTCACATATAGATGCTCATCACACAGTTACAAGATAGACAATTGGAGAGGTATTTATCATTCCAAGAAAAATCAACAAAAATATGTCAATTATCCTAGATACTTATTTTTCCCGCAGTTAACCACAACACACCACAAAACAAACACAATACGCCTAAACATGCCGACTCTAGTAGGAATAAGACTCCAGAGAAAAGAGGTACAACAATAAAAACCCCAAGAGGACATCAACACCCACAAGTAGCCCTACCCTCAACTTAAAAATCATGCAATGTCCCCAATGCGTCAAACCAAAATAAGAGAGTTAGAAATATACCTGTGGCACCATGGGTGAAAATATTTGATGTTAATCACATAATACGAATACAACAACAAAATACCTTGGGTTGCCTCCCAAGAAGCGCCTAATTTAGTGTCGCGGCACGACCCAACTCAACTTTTTTCTCCACCTTGAAGGTATGAATTTCACCCCTAACTTAGAGTCCATATTATTACCTCGATCATAGGGGGTGGTACAAAGATTAAGAAGCCGAGTAATGGATGATGCATGGTAAACAACTCGGTCTTAAAGTAAGGTGTGTTTTTATGTTTCTTATTGAGTACAAAATAAAGAATGGAGGATTCTTGTTCCTCATCTTCACACTCTTCCACTATTTTAGATGATTCCACAGACCAGATATCATCTTAACATAATGTGGAAAAATGTTTTGAGTGAGGCCCAACTAATTCTACTTCAAAATTTACACTATCTACTACCCACTCACTTTTATTCATCTTCTCAATGTCAGTCTCAAGATCAAGATAACAATTAAGTGGTTGTGATTCTTGAGTTTTCTCCTCAAATTGGCTAATGTCCTCCTCATATTCTTCTTTGTTTAGCCACTGCAAACATGGTAGGAGTGGTAACTCCTTTAGATCTGCCCACAGTTGTCCTTGATTCTCTAAAATTTATTTCATTAATTTATTCGCTTGAATCATTAAAGCACACATATCTTCAGTATGATCACTTTGACCACAGGCCAAACACCAAGTTACAGTAAATAGGACAGTATCCATATCATATTGTGAAGGTCCCATCCATGCACTTCCAGATAAATTTGGACAGGAACCCTCAAAATATGGTCCCCCACAATAATAAATAGAACCGTCACAAGAATCATCATCACTTAAAAAACCATCTATCCAGGCTGACATCTCAAGAAAGATGTGAGAAAAAAAAAAAAAAAAAAATAAACTAAACAATTATTTACAAATTTGAATTCAAGCAAGTAAACTAAAATTCCAAACCAATTCAATACGCCAAATTGTTTCTCGGCAACAACGCCATATTTGATAACGCTCAACTTACACGTTAATTAAGTGCAAGACGATCGTCGTTAATATATTTACCCAACTTTGGAGTCGGGGAAGAATCCACAGGGAACAATGTGAGTGGCGATTAAACTAGTTTGAAACTAAAGCTACAAGTTAAATTCAAACAAATGATACGAAAAGATAAAATGGAGTTTTTTTTATGATCAGCAAATAATTGTTGGTCACTTTAGTTTCAGTGTTTGTAATCAAGAGTTTATGAAATAACCAGAATTATGTTCACTAGGGCTTTCGGTAAATGACAGATGCTAAAAGTGGTTCAAGATTCTCACGGTGGGTAGGATAACAAGCTATCTTTATCAATTTTATGCTTAAATATCTCTTGACCTACTTAAGCGTTTAATTCTCTAATCCTCTCGGACTTAGGGAATTTCTATTTACTGCCCAAATTTTACCTCAGGTTAACCAACCTTGTTACAGCGCTGATTATTAAATGAAGTATTTTTCGAGTCCCTGTTGATAATTCACTTCCTATTATATTTGATTTCTTTCTCAAGCAAATTAAAGAAGGTGTGTCTACTGTTTGCAACCAACAGACGTTAATTAAAACCTCAGAATTATCAAGACATCCTACCACCTTTTGAATCTTGAACACTTAGCACCTTATCAAGACCTAACCCTAGATTCCATAATTCAGGTTAAAGGAATTTAGCCGCTCATTATGTAATAATCAAAGCAACTAGTTGAATTCATAATTTGAAAGATAAACTTACCACAAGATGAATAGAAACTAGAAATTCTCAGATTAAATCACAATGGAAATCCCAAAATAATGATAATAATATCTTCAAAGTATTTGCTTTTTTCATGCCAAGAAACTCGAGAGAGAAAATATCAAAGTATGTCTCTTAAAACTCAAGTGCCAACCCCCTAGAAAAACCCTAAACAATGTTTTTTATAGTTAATCCTAAAAAAGAAAATAAAATCATAATGTTCAAAAAATCCTTCGAAATAGGTGACGGAATTTGTGACGGCGTGTCAGGGTCCTGACGACTTATCAGGAATGTCATCAGGCCCTTCATCATTCTTGGCATCTTCTGCTTTAACTGACGACAAAGTTTGACGACTTGTCAGTTACGTGACGACATATCAGAAATGTCGTCACTTCTTTATTCAAAATTTGATTGTTTGCCTACACTTGAAGGTAACTCTGACGCCTTATCACAGTTGTGACGACATGTCAGAAATTTCATCACAGTTTTACTTTAATCCTTCTAACACTGCAACACCTGATGTGATTTGTGATAACTTATCACAGGGATGACGACTTATCAGGAATGTCGTCATCCACCTGACGTGATTTCTGATAACTTATCATAGGGCTGATTACTTATTAAGAATGTCGTCAGCTACACTTCTAGTTCTTTTGCATCAGTTTTCAGCTCTTTTGCTTCCATTTCCTTAAATTTCCCTTGCATAATGACTTTTACTGTAATATCAAAGTAAAATAATCAAAAAAGACAAAATTTGCTTAAGACTTCGCAATTATTCTCAGTTAAAAGCTTTAAATGTGTTAGTGTCTGCTCACACATCACCGACATTACTGAGTCTTGGGATGGTTGTTAGTTTTCTATCTATCTGTTAGACCTTTATGACTGTATTATTACTATTTGAATCTTTAATTGTTAATTTTTGGCTTTTAGTCTATTTTCTACCAAGTTAGCCCGTTGCATCTAGCTTCAGTCCATGGTTCGGATTACCTATGGGCGGGATAGAGCAGGTGCCATCATGACTCATAAATTGGGCAGTGACAGGTTGCTTTGATGTAGTCACGTGTAAAATATAGGTTATCCATATTCATGTTTATACACTAATAGATCTTGGAGCCATACTTTTTTTGTAACTCCCTATATAGAAGTAGACTTCTATATTAGACCTAAAATTCTTTCAAACCATTCTCAGTCTCTACTTTAGTTGATAACTCCATCATAGCTATATCTGTATAAAGAAATTATCCACTCATAGTTTTCCAAAAGGTCAGCTCAGTTGATCAGGTAGAGTTAGACATGGTGGATTTCGATATCATTCTCGAGATGAATTGGCTACACTTTTGTTGTGCCTCAATTAATTGTAGGAATAGAGTAGTCTAATTCAAATTTCCAAATAAACTAGCTCTAGAGTAAAAGGGTAGTACCTCAGTGCTTTTGGGTCAGTTCATCCCTTTCCTTAGGGATAGAAAGTTGATCTCCAAAAGGTTCATCCATCATCTTATTTGGGTTAAGGATTTAAAATTTAAAGCCCCAACTCTTGGGCGTCTAGTGACAAAAAAGTTTCCAAAACTATTTCTAGATGAGGGTATCTTATGAGTTGGCTTTTTCCCAACCTTTTTATCCATTCATATAATTTTTCATATATCAATTCTATGGTTATATATTTTGGATGAGTCTCATATGCTTTGGTGAGACTTGGTTCAATTGGATGAGAGATTGGCCTTTGTAGAGGAGCCAATTTCTCTCTTAGGTAAGGATATTAAATAATTGCAATATAGAGACATTTCAATGGTTAAAGGTCAGTAGACACGCCATATGGTCAAGGATGATAACTGCAGATTAAAACATTATATATGGACTCACTATCCCTACCGGTTTGGGCCTTCAATTACTTCTTAATTGTTTACTTTCGCGAAAAAAAGTCCTTTTAGTAATGGATGTTGTAATGACCTTCCAGGTTATTTTCTATGTTTTCATTCGACTTATGTATTTATATCCTTCAAACAACTTCCTCAAGTCATTAATGACATACTGGGATGGACAGTTCAGTTACCAAGTTGTTTGTTTTGTTTATAGAGACATTGACTTATTCTAGATTTTTTGAAGTTAAGAAAATGGTCTAAGGAAAAAATATTGGGTAAACGTCCTTGGATGCCAAATCCTATGGTCTTGTTATCTTTGAAATGTCAATTTTCGGTTAGGAGGACCATTGGTCTAGGTCCTAAGGCTTTCAGTCTCATTTTGGGCTATTGAGTGGAATTTTGTGAAAATGGAACCTTGGATGTGGGACCTATATTTGATCAAAATGACCTCACATGGAAGTTTCAAAGGTTTAATTGAGTCCACAATGTAGAATTTAGTAGGGTAGAATAGTTCTTTTTCATGCATAGGATTTCAAACATATTCCTGCATCCGATCGTAGTCCATCAAGACATCGCCAAAATTTTTGTGCCAAGTCTGGTGTAACCTCTTAAGCAACCTGGGGACCGCTTTATTGATGCACGCCTTTGTTGTTACTTTGGAGGTAACCTCTTAAGTGGATACTTATGATATTATAAATATATATATATTCATGATTTTCAACTCCTTCCTAAATTTAAAAAACCCTCCACTTGTGACCGTGAGAGCTTGGAAATAGTGTGGGAATTAATAATTAGAAATGGATTAAATTACGAATATCGTTGTGATCATTTCCTCTCCTTTTATTCATAAGTTTCAGGATAATTCTTTGCTTAATTCTTCAATTTATCCTTGTTTTTCTAGTTGTTGTTGGTACTATTACAGGGCTTGGATTATGCTCAAATGGGGAAAATGACCCTTAAGATGAGATAGGTTGTGATGGTTTTAATTTTGTGATTTTACAAGAATGCCCTGGGGGGGATTTTTAGCTTGAATTCTGATTCGTTGTTTAAATTTACAATATTGGTATCATTTTAATTCTTGATATGTATAATATTATTTTAATAGAGTGCAAGAAATTGGAGGATTCTCGAAAGAAAAAAACTCCAATATAGTGATTCGTGCATGTTTTCAATGGCGTCCAGGTAGGCTAAGCTTACCTTTCTTCTAGACTTTGGTTTCTTATTATATTAGTAGGATATTATGCTAGTTTTAGGTGGATTCTTATGGTTCTAATATTGTTCTAGCATTTATTCACTATTTTTCTTGAGTAAGGGCCCTTTTCGGATAGTGTTTGGCCTCATTTTCCCCATTCTTAGCCTATGATTATCCTTTTGTACTAGACATAGATCCTTTGGCACCATGAGATTTGGATTGTGAATCCTTAGTCTAGGTTCGGGTAAGTGCTTGCCTGTAACGCCCCAAGAATACCCCCTGGGCATCATATGATGCTTGAGACTATGAATAGTCCCAAGCTAATGCATGATATCTAACTGGCACTGAACTTATAGAAGGTGGACAAAGTTATACACAACAACCGAAAGAAACCAATTTTAAAATCTCTCTTTTTAAATCTAACTACTTAGAAATCTTCGTAAAATCTCTTTAACTGAAATAACTATTGTCTGACAATCCCCTAATCTTACAACTAAAAAGTCATCGGGACAGACCCCAGACGACCTTTAAATGAACTAAAATAACTAAGCAACATCCATAAAATTTGAAATCAAATATACTTGGTCCTCGTACTATGAGGACTCACCAAGTATAGAGACATAGCAGATGATACCCGCAATCAATCGTGCTATTGGGAATAAGCACCAGAAGCTACATTATAAGACAATGTAGTACATAGACATATATGTGGATCAATACTTCTAGAATGTATTGAGTATATCGGGGTGAATGCATAAGTAAGACAAAACTAAATGAACTTGTAAATCATGCATGCTAAGTGTATAGGGACTCACCTTGGATATGAATAAATGTAACACCCCAAAAATCTATTCCGAGACATCACACGGTGCTTTGGACCACAGGTGATCCCAAAATAACCCATGAACTGGCATACTATTAAGAAAATGATTAAATATGTAGAAAATGACTGAGTTTACTGTGCGGAAACATAATAATGATGGAATCTGTGAAAATATAATACAAATATAATTTTACATTCTGATAAAAGTCTAAAAAGAGGGACTGAAATTACAAGACTGTCTCTAACTGACATCTGTGAAGCCTCTACTATACTGACTATAGATAGCTGGGGTGCGACTCCAACTACCACTAATTAATACATATTTGTAAGAAATTAAAGTACATAAATAACATCTAACTAAAGTCCCCGAAGTAGGAACACTCATCATCTGCTGGATGGAACCCACAAACTGTCTGAATATGATATGCGTGCTAACACTCGTACCTACATTATGAGACAATGTAGCACATAGACATATATGTGGATCAGTACTTTTGGAATGTACTGAACATATGGGGGTGAATGCATAAGTAAAACAATAACTGTATCTATTCATAGATTTTCAAATAATGCATGCTAAGTGTAAATGAATCACATAGGCTTGAGTAATCTGAAAGCTGAAGATCATAAATCATGAATAGTAAATAATATAGTATAAATCTTGTGAGTCATAACACTTAGTTCTAAAATCTGTATTTCTGTTCTATTCTCAAATCATATAGTCTAAGGGTGTGTTTGGTATGATGGAAAATATTTTCCATGGAAAATGTTTTCTTTGAAAATGTTTTCCTGAAAAATAAGTTGGTTTTCCACTTATTTTTTCATGTTTGGTTGGTGAGTGAAAAATATTTTTTGAAAACTATTTTACAGTGTTTGGTTGGTGAGTAGAAAATTTTTTTTAGAAAAATATTTTCTAGTATTTGATTGGTGAGTAAAAAAATATTTTTTAAAAAATACTACTAACTGTTAACTAGTATATCAGTGCCTCTAGCAACTCAACAATTTGTAATAACTAATTTAACCATAACAAATAATATCAATATCGAATACTAAAATATTACAATCACTAAATTTAAGCAACTATTAATTAGCAAATATAGGAGACACTTTTCAACATTTTGTCAGGACAATCTCAAGATACTACAATCAATAGAAATATAACGGAACAACAAGCTTATTCAACCTCGTGAAATAAGTTACATCGATGACAAAATGAAATATGCAATTAGCAAAAGTAACATAGGTATGTCTTCCTATATGCATATGAAAATAAAAATACATTAAACAAACATTGGAAATGGAAAAAATTCGGGTTTCACTATTTTTTCTTTCAAGTAGTGAAAAATTGAAGCAAAGCACAGTGAAAAATATTTCCGAGTAATATAAATTTTTGAAAAAAGTGAATTTTTTGAGTCATGTAAATATAAGTGTTGTTGGGGTGAGGAAGGGGGGTGGGGGCATAAGTCATATGAGTGTTGTTGTGGTGGGGAAGAGGGATAGGGGTGGGGGCATAAGTCACATTTGTCATTTTCCTAAAAATGACTTTCTTTGGTCCATGAGGGAAGTCATTTTCCCTCAAATAGAGGAAAATGAGTTATCTTGAAAAATGTTTTCCCAATATTTTATTACAACCAAACAAGGAAAAATAGGAAAATAGTTTCCATCATACCTAACACACCCTAAGTGAAAAAGGGCTCACCTTTTTATGTCTGAAAACTAAAAGCTATAATTCTGTAACTGAAATCTTAAGTGAAATAATATCTGAGTAAGTTTGTGAGCCTTTACACTTAGTTTCTAAAATCTGTTCTTTTCTAAAAGCTGTATTTTAATCTACAGAGAAAATACTTTATCTTAGGAAGGTTCTTCTAACCGACATAAATCATGTGAGCATTCATGGAGTCCAACGTCTCATCCTCCTAAGGAGGAAACCTCACGTTGGGGAGAGGTGTCATACTCTTACCAGGGAGTATAACCTGCTATCCATGTGATCGATCACAACTTAAATCTGTCATTCATATTGGAATGTGAATAATCTTATAATCTGTACCTACGTTGGCTCGTAGTTCTAGGGAAGTAGGATGCTCTAAACCCACACTTCCAGCTTGGTGCTAAATACTACTCCCTTATTATTTGTATGCTCATTCTGTTTGAAATCCACTTCTAAAATAGTATAATCGTTTACAATGAAAATCAACTGTATATCTGTAAAGCTAAATCTGTAATCTGAATCTATAAAGTGGATTTCATATCTATTCTTGAGACCAAAACGTCAAATCTTTATCAATAATCTGAAAAGAATCTAGTCATAAAGTGCTCATAGCACAATCAATCTTGAAATAGCAATATTCATTAAGGCTTAGTGACCCATGCTTCAAACTCATGTAAAATTATAGTAAAACATCATGCTCAATATGCTTCTTGAAAATACTTCAACAATATCAAAATAATAAAATCAAGAATCTCAATATAATGCTTAAACTCAATTGGAAAAATCTGGAAAATTGCATTATACGCATAATTATATGAAAATAGTCATGCAATTCAACATTCAATCACTTGATATCTCATAATCTTCAAATAATAAAAATTGGTTATGAGCCCTAATTGCAAATCATGTGAATTTAACTTAAAAAGATAGTTTTGGGAACAAGGACGAAAGGATTGTCCTTGTCCATAACTCCACATAGCTTAATTGGTGATATTAGATCCGAAAGCTTGAATCTTGGATTCCTATGATGCTTTTGAAGATGAGTTCTTGGAGCTCTTGAATTGGAAATTCTTAATCTTGAACTATCTTGGAGAATTGATGAGGAAAATTAGATTTCTTGGAGAGTAAGTTTGAGCTTTAGAGTTTTCTTTTGAGAGAGAATTGATGAATTAGTTTGACTTGAATTCCTATTTGTGTCCTTGAAGGTTATTTTTTGAAGGAGATGAATCAAATTGATGTTCTTGAATGATTTTCTTGAGTAGAAGGTGATGGAATGGATGAATCTTGAAGAGAATTGATTAGGGTTTGTTCTTGGGAGTAAAGTAGGATAATGGGGGATAAATAATGCCCCAATGACGGCTATACATTGCTATATTAAAGCAAAAATTTGTAACCCGTATCCCGATTTTGCTCTTTGCCGCGATGCAGTACCATCGCGGCAGCTTACTGCCTCACACGAAAATGGCTATAACTTTTTGCTCGGGTATTGGAATAGGGCAAAATTGGTATAGTTGGAAAGCTAATTCAATTATATAAAATTTTATAGGTCTTAAGATAAAAAATTCAATGTGTATAAACAGGTATTTATGTTTAAAGTAGACCCTTGTAGAATCGAATACTAAATTTTAAACGAATCTAATGTTCGTAGCTCCACTTGGCTCTAAGTGACTTCTATGAACATTATTCACCCAATAAGAACTTCACATACTTGGGATTAAAGTCATGACACAAGAATTTGAATTATGGATCAAGAGTATGGCAATTACACCTTCACTGCGATGCGGTAAAATCACGTTAAGCTACTGGAAAAGGATGAGTGCGAATTTGCACTCTGGCGCGACGTGGTGCTATCGCGTTGCACCACTGGAAATTGACAATTTGGAATATAGACCTCTCCGCGATGTGAGATTATCGCATAGGTCCACTGGAAAATGAAGAATGGGAAATCACCATTCACCGCAATGCGGTGACTGCCCAGTTGGCACACTGTCGACACTAAAAAGGCCCTAACTTCTCAACCGCGTATCAGATTTGGGCGAAATTAGGCTAAGAGTATGAAGTTAAACTTTGAAATTCTAGGATATAAATTAGGCGAAGAAAATTATAGGGTATTACAATAAAACTCATAAAACATGAATGATAAAGCATAATGTATAAGCTTAGTGAGTCATTACACAGTTTCTAAAATCTTTGCTTTTGTTCGTTCTTGCGGGAGATTCTTATAACCGACATAAACCATGTGAGCAATCATGGAGTCTAACGTCTTAACCATACTGGGGAAAGCTATCGTACCATTTCCATCGGAATAAAACCTTAAGTGATCACTAAACTTCATCCATATTGGGGAAAGAAGACACTCTCTAGAGAGGTCCCTTAAACCTACGAGGGCTCATAGTTTTCAAGAAATAGGATGCTTTAAACACACAGTTCCCTTATCGATGTCAAATACTACTCCAAAAATATATACATATATGCTCATACTTATAAAATCCACCTTAAAATAGCATATGGGTTTATAAACTAAAAACCACTATGCTTCTTTTACTTATCATGCTCATGGGGTGAAGTTGTGAATTTTCAATCTTAAATGTGATCATAAGATCAAAACTCAACTTTAACCAAGTTTCAATACTTGTAAATTGAACATATAAACTAAAACTTTTTGAGACTCAACAACTTGTACGTAAGTCTTGAAATTCATGCATTCTTTCATAGAAACTTATAGCAAAATATTATGCTCAATACTCAAATTGGAACCTTTCATCAATTCAACAAAATTGAAGTCAAAATAATATAAATCATATCGTAATAGCAATCATGCAAGTCAAAACATGAATAAATGCAAATTCTTATGCACTTTAAACTTTAAATCACATGATATTGTCATAATTTTAAGAATACGAAAATCGGGTATGAACCTTAATGGAAAACACATAATTTCAACTTAATGTCAAAGCTTTTGGGCACAAAGATGAAGGAGTATCCTTTTTCAACCCCACATACCTATATTTTCTTAACTTCCTTGGAGGAAACTTAGACTTGGGGTCTTGAGAAATGAATTTAAAGAAGAAACCCTAGCCTTGTTATTCTTGAGAGTAGGAGAAGAAAGGATGTCATTAACTGATTGAGAATAGGAGAAAATAACACTTCTTTTATGTATTAAGTCGTAGGTTGGGAGTTAAAAGAGGAGAAAAAACTAAAAAACCCCTTAACTAAACATATAGAGACTAGGCTGCCAGTCGTCACGGATCACCTTATGACACGTGACATTTAGCGACGAGTTATCCCAGCGACTAGTAGTCTTGGCAGTAACAGAAAGGGTATATAATGGTGTGGCTACGAGTCGTACCCAATGACTCGTAGTCAACCACTACAACTTATAAACACCAAATGTAGTTTTAACAAAAACTTTGGGGTCCTATACTGTGACACTACAACTCTCACTATATGACTCGTAATCTCTCATAATGACACATAGGGTTGAGTCATCGTGTGATCAGAAACATTTGGCTTCCTCACTGAGCTAACTATGACTGGACCACATGATTTTTCTAATCTCACTACAACTCATTTAGTATGAGTCATAAACAAAAGAGAACCTCAACTATTCCACATTGTCTCGACTATGATTTAATATTATGACTCATAATGAGTCTTCATGACTTGTTGAGTGTGTCATAGATTCCACAGTGAAATAAGGACATAGGGTATTATAATATCTCCCCCTTGAAAACATTTGTCCTTGAATTAGACCTATCTAGGATTAAGATTTTGGGGAAATCAATATCTCCACACTTAGCTTACAACCAAACTTATAACTATCACAAGTATTCAATGACTCAAGGACACATGATACGATATGAGAATACTTAAATGGTCTTAATGAGAAGAATTTGCTGAAAATAACAATTTACCTTTGGTAGGAATTGAATTGGAAGAAAAGAGATGAGGGCACTTGGTCATCATATCTATTTTGGCTTCCCAAGTGGCTCATTCAACCAATTGGTTTCTCCAAAGAACCTTTACTGATGCCACATCCTTATTCCATAGTCTTCAAACCTGCCTATCAAGTATTTTGACCAAAATTTCCTCATAGGACAAGTTATCCATGACCCCAATACTCTCTAGGGGAACTACTCGGGACGTATCCCTAATGCACTTCTTTAGAATCGAGAAATGGAAAATTAGGTGGATAGCTGCCCACTTAAGCGTGAGGTCCAACTCGTTCGCAACCTCTCCAATATGCCATACTACATCTTACGGACCAACAAATTGGAGACTCAGCTTCCTATTCTCTCAAAATTTCACTATCCATTCTATGGGCAACACCTTTAAGAATATCCAATCACCCACTTCAAACTTGAGTTCCCCCTTTCTTACACCTGCAAACGATTTCAGACGACTCTAAGCATTCCTTAATATCTTATGAATCAGCTAGACCTTTTCCATAGCATCATGAACAGAGTCTGGCCTAATCAACATCGTTTCACCAACCTCAAACCACCCAATGGGTGATCTTCACCGATGCCCGTACAGTTCTTCAAATAAAGCCATCTAAATGCTAGCATGATAACTAGTTTCATAGGAAAACTCGATCAAAGGTAAATGATCACCCCAACATCCCTTAGAGTCTAATACACCCTCCTCAACGTGTCTTCTAATGTATGAATTATACGTTTAGCCTGGCCATCGATCTGTGGATGAAAAATGGTGCTAAGCTTAACCTTTATACCTAGGACCTTTTGAAATGACTACTAAAACTGGGGATTAAACCATGTGCCTCTGTCTGGAATAATGGACAAGGGTATTTGATGAAGCCTTACTAACTCATGAATATATATTTTGGCATAATCTTCCGTCGTATCTGAAGTCACAACAGGCAGGAAATGAGCTGATTTGGTCATTCAATATACTATGAACCAAATTGAATCATGTTGGAATCTTGTATGAGACAACCCTATATAGAAATCCATATTCACTACTTCCCACTTCTAAGTAGGAATGTAGATTTCCTGAAGTGTAACACTCGGTCTCCGGTTCTCAACATTAACTGTCTGGCAATTAGGATTATTTCCCACAAACTAGGATTATTAGGATTATTGCCCCGAGTTTGTGGGCAATTAGGATTATTGCCCACAAACTCGGCTATGTCTCTCTTAATACAATTCCACCAGAAGATTTTTTATAAATCATGGTACATCTTAGTGGAAACAAGATAGATAGAAACTTCGAACTGTGAGACTCAACTAGTATCCTTTCCCTCAACCCATCCACATTAGGAACACAAAGCCAACCTTGATAGTGAAGTACACCATCTCCTCCTTGGGAGAAAATCTAGACCTTCTACTGTTGGATTGCTTTTAATATTTGGATAAGTATGGGATCATTATGCTTCTTTTCTTTCACTTTCACTACTAAGGATGATTCCAAACCATTCTACAACAATACTCCCCCAACATACATATTAACTAAACATACTCCCAAATGGGTAAGTCTATGCACTTCCCCGGCCAACTCCCATACTCTCTACTTCACATGGGCCACACTACCTATATACAACCTACTCAACACGTCATCCACCACATTTGCCTTACCCGAATGGTAAAGCATATTTATGACATAATCTTTCAATAACTCCAACCACTTCCTTTGATAAAGATTTAATTTTTTTTGTGAAAATGCACACCGAAGACTCTTATTGTCAGTGAAAATGTCAACATGCACCCCATATAAATAGTTCCTCCAAATCTCTAAAGAAAATACTATAACAGCTAACTCCAAATCATGAGTTGGATATTTTATTTCATGATCCTTAAGTTGTCTGAAGGCATAGGCTATTACTCTCTCATTTTGCATTAAGACACAACCTAACCCAACTTTGGAAGCATCACAATACACCATGAATCCATCTAACCCCTATGGAAGAGCTAACCCTGGTGCCAAAGTCAATCTATCTTTTAATTTATGGAAACTCTTATCATATTTTGACCATATGAACTTCACTTTCTTTTGTGTCATCATAGTCAATGGTGAGGATATAGAGAAAAAACCTTTATAAAATCTTCTATAATACCCATCTAAACTTAAAATGCTTCTGATATCGTATGGAGTGATGGGTTTAGACCAGTGTTTGACTGCATAAGTCTTCTAAGGTTCTACACGAATACCAACTTCTGAAATGAAGTACTCTAAAAATGTAATAGACTTAAAAAAAGATTCACACTTACTAAGATTTCCATACAATTGAAAGTCCTTGAGGATTTGCAAAATTATCCTCAACTGTCCTGCATGCTCCTTCTTACTCTGAGAATACACCAATATGTCATAGATGAAGACAATGATGAACATGTCCAAGTACTGCTTGAAGACCCTTTTCATCAGATCCATAAAGGCCGCAGGAGCAATTTTTAGTCCAACAACATAACTACAAAATCAAAATTACCATACCACATTATGAAAGTAGTCTTCAAAATATCATGCTCCCTGACTTTCAATCGGTGGTACCCCGACCTGAGTTCAATCTTGGAAAACCATCAGGCACCCTGAAGCTGATCAAACAAATCATCGATCTTAGGAATAAGGTATTTGTTCTTGATGGTAACCTTGTTTACCTGTCTATAGTCTATACACATTTTGAGAGTGCTATCTTTCTTGCACATGAATAAACCTAGAGAACCCCACGGGGAAATACCTAGGTCTTATGAAACCCTAATCTAAGAGATTCTTAAGTTGCTCAGTTAATTCTTTGAGTTCAGCTGGATCCATACGATATGATAGATATGGGATAAGTAACAGGAAGAAGGTTAATACCAAACTTTATTTCTCTACCTGGAGGTACCCCTAGTAATTTTTGGGGAACACCTTTGGAAATTCACTAACTACACGGACTGTCTAAAAGGTTGGGACTTTAGACTTAGTACCTTTGACTCGAACTAAATGGTAGATACACCTTTTTGATATTAAACTTTTGGCCTTAAGGTAAGAGATAAAATGACCTTTGGGATCCATTGAAATACTTTTCGACTCAAAGATTGACTCATCGGGAAACTAAAACATCACCACATAGGTGAAATAATTGATCGATGCGTAACATGAATGGAACCAATACATGCCCAAAATAATGTCAAAATCTATCATCTCTAACTCAATTAAGTATTCTAGAGTGACCTTATAGAGGACGATAATAGGACATCCTCTATATACTTGGCTAGCTATAACTGACTCACACACTGGAGTAGAGACAAAGATGGGCTTAGGGTGATTTTTAGGGCTCCCTCAAAATGTACAACAATTAGTGGGGTCACATACGAGAGGTTTGATCTCAATTCTAATAAAACATATACAGCAAGGTAAAAGGCATAAAGTATACCAGTGATAAAATTTGGGGAACTCGCCTGCTCCTGGTGGGATGGTAAAGCATAAAAATAATTATGGTGATGACCGCCACCAGTACTGGATGATACACCCTATGTAGGAGCTGGGCAGCATAGCTAAGCTACTGGATTCGTATCTTGAGTTTGAGGATGAACATCTCTACTTTATTGCTTATCATATGGGTATTCCTTGATCCTGTGGACTATCTTGCCACAATTATATCAACCCTCTTTCCTATCAAACACTCATCAGGATGGGTCCTACCATACTGTGAACAAGTTAGATAAGTAGTCCTCTCGGCCACACTACCCTGAAATCTCAAATTCAAAGCTCTGCCCTACTGCTCTTACTTGGTATTAGGTGTAGACGCACTGGCTGAGGATGATGCAGGTAGTGATAAGTGACCCTGGAGCTATGAAAAACCTCCCCCTCTCGACCTCTACTAAATGTACTCAAACTACCCAATCCTATCTCTTTTGTTCCTTATATCTCATTCTTTTAATTTTTCTACATCAATTTGTTGATCATGAGTCATCAATCGAGCAATATCCATATCTCTAATAAGCATGGCATTCCTACACTTATTGACAACCAAATCAGATACTCTAGTGAAAAACATACTCATAAAAGCTCTGGAGTCAGGCAACAACTCTGGAGCATACATAGCTAACTAAGTGAACTTAGGTAGTACTCCTTAACCGACATGAACCCCAGCCTCATGTTCATGAACTCCTCCACTTATTCCTCTCTTATTTCATGAGGAAAGAACCTATCCAAAATCACTCTGAAATACTTGCCAACTCATAGGTGCCATATCCTTAACCCTACCACCCTTCCACATGGTAACCCAATCATAAGTAAGATCCTTCAATTGATAAGACGCCAACTATAAACTTTCCTCTTCATTAACATGCATAATTTTTGTAATATTTTTCACCTCATAAATAAAGAATTGAGGATCCTCATTGTTTATCCCTAAAAAGTCCCTAATTTTGGCTACAGCTAAGTCACTATTTTGCTAGAGTGGGACTGTTGCGGGATGGTGGCCCTGAACATTTGCATTCATAGCCTTAGATAATACTTGGAACATAAACCTAAACACAACATGTGAAACATTTTCATTCAGAGAGTCTGCAGGTGGTGGTGGGTCTAAAAGATCCCCGTTTTTGCATGTGTAAGCTCTACGAGGAGGCATTCTCTGTCATGTAAAAACACAAATAAGAGAAGATACAGATAATATCAAAGCATGATGGATATCATGAATGAAGGGATAATTCCTAATATGTTATGTAGCCTCTTGCTCATAGGTCTTGTGCACTTCATACTCATAATCAAGAATCTATGTAACATGGCTTGTCAAACTCCCTAAGACCCTTTAAAATCTTATGCTCTGATACCAAGTATGTAACGCCTTGAGAATTCCCCCTGGGCATCACACAGTGCTTGAAACTACGAATAGTCCCAAGCTAACCCATGATATCTAATTGGCACTAAACTTATAGGAAGGTAGACTAAGTTATACACCACCGCTAAAACAAACCAAGTTTAAAATCTCCCCTTTTTAAAGCTTAAAACTTAGAAATCTCCATAAAATCTCTTTAACTAAAATAAACATTGTCTGACAAGCCCCTAATCTTATAACAAAAAAGTTACTAGGACAGACCCCAGCTGACCCATAAAGGAAATAAAATGACTAAGCAACATCTGTAAAGTCTTTAAATTCATGCATTCTTTCATAGAAACTTATATAAAAATATTTTGCTCAATACTCAAATTGTAATCTTTCATCAATTCATCAAAATCCAAGTCAAAAAAATAAAAATCATATTATAATAGCAATCATGCAAGTCAAACTATGAATAATGGTAAATTCTTGTGCACTTTAAACTTTAAATTATATGATATTGTCATAATTTTAAGAATATGAAAATTGGGTATGAACCCTAATGAAAAACACATAATTTTAACTTAAAGTCAAATCTTTTAGGTATAAGGATGAAAAAATATCCTTTTCAACCCCATATACCTGGAATTGCTTGACTTCCTTTGAGGGAACTTAGATTTATGGACTTGAGATGTGAATTTGAAGAAGAAATGCTAGCCTTGTTGTTCTTGAGAGTGGGAAAAAAAGAACGTCGTTAACTAATTGAGAATATGGGAAAATAATGCCTCTTTTATGTCTTAAGTTGTGGGTTGGGAGCTTAAATAGGAGAAAAGACCAAAAGAGTGCTTAACAAAACATTTAAAGACTAGACCGCCAGTCGTCATGGGTCACCTTATGACTCGTGACGTCTGGCTACTAGTTATCCCAGAGACTTGTAGTCTTGGTAATAATAGGAAGGGTATACACTGGCCTAGCAATGAGTCATACCCAACAGCTCGTACTCAGCCACTATGACTCGTAACCACCAACCGTAGTCTGAATAGAAATTTAGGGTTCTTATATTATTAACACTACGACTCTCACTAAATAACTTGTAATCCCTTATAACGACTCATAGAGTTGAGTTGTCATGTAACCCGAATATTTAGATTCCCCACTAAGCTGATTACGACTGAACCACACCATTCCTATAGTCTCACTACGATTCATTTAGTACGAGTTTTAACCAAAATAGAACCTTAACCGTTCCACACTATCTCAACTAAAATTTAATCTTATGAATCATAATGAGTCTTCGTGACTTGTCGAGTGATTCGTAGGTTACACAGTGAACATAAGTACACATGGTATTACCTTACCTTAGGCTAGGTTCTCAAGACTGTTAGTGGGCCCTATTACCCTCTTTAAGATAGGATGCTTAAAATGATGGCCGTTTAGTCCTAAATAATCACATAACTATATCCTTAGGCTATTATCTAGATTTGGGCTGACTTAGACATTATAATAAGCTAATTTATCTTTGTTACCTTAAGTAGTGTAGTGTTTGACCTTAAACCCATCTTTCTGACTAAATAATGAGAATTACTCCTCCTTGAAAGGACTAGGCCACCTAAAATTAAACTTATGATTATATGGAATTGAAATGGGTTAAAACTCTGGGATATCTCTGTATATTATTGATAAGTATTAATTTCAATTTGTGTGCAGCACCTAGCATAATGTTATCATCTATGAGTTCTAATTTAGGAACAACATTTAATGTATTGCTACTATCTATCAATTTTGATTCAATTTCGACATGTGTTATGTTATTATTTGCAAATTTTGTTCAAGTCTGGTATTTATTATTCTTATTATAAATGATCTAGGGTTTAATATCCGATAAATACTGGTAAATTTGTGGTTATGGCTGGAAAATAACGTATAAGGTACAGATACCACTCTTTAGGCTGGTTGTACCTCCTTTATTGTTATATTCTATTTTCACTATAGTTTTACTCTTACTTGTACCCATCGTGCTTATGTAGGCCCATCAAATTTGATTTTTTATTATGTGTGTCTTCTGGGCTTATGAGGGTCCAATTACATTATAGCTAGACTTTTATTTCCTTTTTTGAGTTACTTATTGTTGACTTATTGCATTTTCCTAGCTTAGCCTATTAGTTCCATTTATGCCCCTTATTTTTCTACGTTAGATTATATAGTCGCACTTTATTTATGCTTTACTATAATTTAGACCAGTCGACATATGACGCCTACTATGTACTTGTGGTTTTGGTACTCTACCTGTGCTTTTGGTACTCATACTATGCTTTTGTATCTTTTCTCTGATTTAGATCTTGGTACGAGTCATTGCGGTTGATGACACCCTCATGTTGTACTACTGATATGAGATTTGGTGATATTTTAGAGTCCTGTAATAACCCTTTAGGGAATTTTCTTTATTTCTACTAATTTTATTTATAAGATCTCCTCTATAGCTTCCCGAAGTAATTTATGACTTGGTGGAACTAACAGTACAGTTACTGGGTAGTTTGTTTGATTTTTAGAGCTAATTTTTTTTGAAGTCTTTGTTGGTTCCAAATGGCCACCAAGAAAAAACATCAATAAGATGACCTCGTATACAAATTCTAACTGTGCCAGAAGCTCTGAAATATCAGTTTTAGGCTTGGTCAATCTTTTGTTTGGGTCCTAAGACACCCGATCTCATTTTGACCTATTAGTTGGAAAGTTAAGAAAATAAAATATTTGTGTGGACCCACATTTAGATAAAATAACCTCGGATGAAAAATATGATTGCGCCATTGAGTCTGGAACGTCTAATTTTGTATGTTTACATAATTCGTTTGCGTATATAGGATTTTAAATGAATCTCGAGCACCCGATCGAGTCTATTTTGGACTCAAAAAATCTAGTGCACCAGGTTTTTGGTGCACTATGATAGCGACACATTGGACCGCGATCGCAACTCACTTTGCATAGAAGATATCGTGATTGCAAAGGGGTGTCACGATCGCGATTGAGCATGGCAGCCATACGATGTGGTGATCGTGAGGTCTCAGGTTGTGATAATGATTGTCAAGGACCTAGACTCGGTATAAAATGACCCCTTTTCCATGATTTTGGGCCATCCTTCATCACTCCCTTGAGAGGTAAGAACCCTAAATAGTGTGAGAGCTTAAAATTGAAGCTTTTTGGTGAATTAAAAGCTAGATTAACATTTATTTTTGTGATTATCTTTCGATTTGAGGTAAGAATTCACCCTTTTATTGGTGAAATTTCTTAATTTATTACTCAAAACCCCAAAACCATTAGGGCTTTATTGTATCCCTAATTTATCTTAGTTTTCACCCATTTATGAGGGTAATGATTCCTTGAGCATGATATTATGTTGGGTTTATTTTGGAAATGCAATTTTCATAAGTGGGACCCACTTGGAGTTTTATGTGATTATTGGACCCAAAGCACAATGGTGCAATATGGGTATTGTTATTCTCGTATTGATAAGTAGAATATGTTTATGACAACTTGACATCTTAAGGAGACTTCTTGGAAGGAAAAAGTGGTGCTTTAGCAGTTCGTTAAGCTTTCTTCAGCGTTGAGGTAGGCTAGGTTTATCCCTTGTTAGATTGAGTTATTTCATAGTATTCATATGATATTGTGTTAGATTTAAGATGGGTTTTTTTTGTTGGATTGATAAAATCCAAGACTTGGGTTAGTTGGACCGTTTAGGTCATTTTGAAATCATAGAGTTGAAATACTTAGCTTGTTTTTTATGCCTTAGGTAAATTGGACTTCATTTTTCATGTCAGCATGAGAATGCTTTAGACCATTCAAGTTAGATAAAATTCTTTAGACTCACATGCTTAGGGTGACTTTGTCCTTAGTTGCTTACACTAGTGAAGGTTGCCTTAGTTTTCATTTGACTTAGTTAAAGTTTTTGAAGAAAAATCTCTACCATAGGACTAATTGTGGCTTGCTTAACATCTAAAAGTGGATTTAGATACCTAAGCCTAGTTCAGGTAGAATCTGCCTAAAATAAAACTTAAGGATTAGGAGTGGGCTTTTAACCCACTTTAGGCTATGACATATGTTAGTTTTTGTAAACCTTTACGCTTATTAGACTTTTGGAAATGAGTAGTGAGGCAATACTGAGAAATCTTGATACTTGATGGTTGTGTTGGTTAAGGTGAGTGTTGATGACTATTGATTATGCTATTATTTATTCTATTGATGATGCTATTCATGAAGTTGATTATGCGCATATATATTTTTCTAGAGTCTGGAATATGAATATGTTATTGATTATATTTATCAGTTTGAGTCTGACTATTGATTATATTTACTAGTTTGAGTCCGGTTATTAATTATATACTGGTTCAAGTTCAACTATTGGTTATATTTACATTTGATTTTAGATATGCATATTATGCTATCATGATATAATTCTTATGATTTATTATATCGGGGTGGAAGATTGAGAGTCATAATTTAGCTAATTTGGAAAAAGAGAAAATGGCTATAATGTGGCATGATATAAATAGACTCTAGTAGTAAAATGACTAATTGATAAATGATGGTTAGTTGATAAATAATGACTAGTGGGTATATGATGACTAACCGATAATTATATTAGTGATAAGAGATTGGTAGTTGATTAATGGTGGCTAGTGTATAAATGATGATAAGGTTGCTATATGTTGGTAAATTGTGAAATGATGGTTAAATAACAAATTGATTATTTCTAAGCGATGAATGGTTGCTTTATTCTATATTTGAGTGTACTCTCCAGGCGTATGTGAGTCTGTGATTAGTTATTTACTTTTCACAACAATTGGTGTATGTGAACGAACTTTATAGTTTTGACTATATATGTTGATACTTTATGTTTGTTATTATTTTGATTTATTTTCTTATCTATGTACAAGAGGATTGGTTAAGATTCAGGTTCATTTATGCACCTTGACTTTGTTATGTTGTCATACTTATATCATGATTTAGCTAAGTCGATCGATGATTCCTACTGAGTAACCATTATTTTGGTACCCATACTACACTTCAGTACCTTTTTGGTGCAAATTCGAGTACTAGCTATCACCGCTGATCGTTGATCATACAGTATTGATATTTCTAGAGATTAGGTAAGCTCTTAGAGCTCGAGTTGCCCATTTCCCTCTATCTTTTATATTCAGTCTTTTGTTATCGAGACAAATGTTGTTTACTATTTTAGATATTTGAGTTGTATTATTATTAGACGCCTCTGGTACTGGCTCTACCAGATCATGGGATGGTATCTTATATTGACTATTTTTATTATTTAGAACACTTTGCTTATTTATAAGTGTGTTGTTCATTTTTTCCTAAGATTGGACATTTTACACCTAGTTAACTCATTGCGTTTAGCTCTAGGCTATGGTTTGACTTACCTACTAACGGGTTAGAGTCAGTGCCATCATGATGCATAATTGAGTTGTGAGAAGTTCGGAGTTGATCATCCTTCTTCTGTTGTTTGATAGTAATATTTTATAGTATTGAAGACTATTACGTACATTTTTATGTCTAGTACTCTTTTTATTTTAATGGCTCTTGTACCGATATATATATATATACAAATTCTTGTTGCTTATTATTACAGTTGCATTGTTATTTCCTTATCTTTCGCTTTTTAGCGCATTACTTACCATTTTGGATTGTGGTTTTACTTACCTATTAGTGGGATAAAGTAGGTGTTATCATGACTTTAGAAATTGAGTCTTGACAAATGCACTCTTAACAACTCCCATTTACCATCCTACCCCTAGTTTTGTATAAGTATCATAGCTTCCCAATAATAAGGTTCAACACAGTTCATTCAACATGCACCAAAAAATTCATTAGTTCATTATCCTAAGTTCTGTTTTTTATAAAATTTGTCCAAACTCCATGCCCATAGGCCTAGGCATGAAATATGCTATCATAACTAAAGTTATTACATGCATCTAATCCGAATCTACTACAATTATATCATAACCTACCTCATGAATGATTTTTGTTGCTATAGATAGTAAAGATTATTTTCTTGCATTCCTTTTCTCTAATCCATTGAAATCTCCATAGGGAAATCTTGGAAGTTGCCCTTTCGGAGTTTAGCCTCTAATTCTTGTCGAGCTAGGCCTAGGTTTTAAATGGAGTCTTTTTGGAGGATGCAAATGAAATAGGAAGCCACAACAAGGGAAAGGTTTTATAAAATCCCAGAGCTTAATGCCTTACTATCATTACAACAATGGGAGTGTCGCTGCAGTGACAAGTCTATCGCTCTAGCGATAAGTCGGTAGGCTTGTCCTATTATTGAGAAACTGACCCAATAATTGGATCCATGTACCTCTTTTGAAAAGAAATATTTCTATTAGGGTCTAAAATAATTTTTTCTTAATTGAATTATTTTTTATAATGGTTTTTAGTATAATGACAATTTGGGTCTTTATAATCAGGAAATAACTTCTTCAAGATATATAGTCTTTCATTCTACTAAAAGTATAAACTCTTTGACGAGTTTCCCTATAATATTTCTAACTTCTTAATCTTCTCATGAAGATCTGTTGAGGATCTGATTCTTATCCATATAGCTTGTAGTGTGTGCTATATTTGTTAATCATCAAAATATCACATGATCTTAAGTGAAGATCCAGAGATCATGGTATTTTAATGTTTTGTGTATCCGTAAACATGATACCTAACCTTTTATGCATGTTATACAACACTAGTGGTGTAATTTTTGTTATACTACTAATGTACTCCATCTGTTTCAAAACAGAATAACCAACTTTCATAGTTAGTCTATATTAAAAGGCATTCTGATACATTTAATATAACTTTAATTTAGGACAACAAGATTCAAAAGTCTTCTTTATTTTCTTAATACATATTTAAATATTTGAGAACTTTAAAAGTAATGATACATATTTAGATACTAATACAAATTACAATATACAATACATATATGATACATATAGATACAATGCAATACATATATACAATACAATACGATCATAATAGAAATACTTTTATAAAACATTGATACAATTTCTATATGCATCTTATAAAGATACATATTCTATACAATCTTTAGCTGCAATTATACAATTTTTATACATATTCTGTACAATCTTTAGCTGTAATTATTATTCAAAGACACATTTTATATAATAACTATATAGCTTCTATATCATTTCTAAATATATCTTATACAGATGCATATTTTATACAATAACTATATAATTTCTATACATATTTTATACATTTTCTAGAAATGGCTAGTGGGTGAAATTAAAATGGCCAAGTGGCTACCCCATGACATAACTTTAAAAATAGCCATTTGGATGTACTTTATTTGGCCTATTGGACCGAGGGTGTCCTTTTTCATTTCTTAAATCAGCTCATTTTGAGTCATTTAAACTCAGGCCATCCCACACTCCCCCCCCCCCCCATATAATAATGACTTACCTTGCTTCTTTTGAATGGGTTTCGTTAAATAGAGTATATCTAGGGATAGACAGTGGGGTGGTGCGGTGCAGTTATTTTCTTAACCCATAAATTTGATAACCGCCCTACACCACACCACATAAATTTTAAACCCGCGTAAATCCATCCCACAAATATACCCGTGCAAACTCGCACCGCACCGCATTTTTGAAAAATCATCATATTCTCATAGAAAAGGTTGAGGAGTACTTGAGTTTTCAATTAATATTTTTCAGATGTTTTCAATTAATTGCAAGAAAGTAGATAAGAGAAAACAAAATGGTTTCATCAATTAACAATATGCAATTACTCCTATTTAGGCAATTTAGCTAAATCGAATCAAAACTTTGGCACTTAAAGACAGGAGAACAATAATGCCATCACAAACACAATGTACTAAATTATATAACATCTCAGTAAGACAGCATCAAAATCACCACCAAAAGTGACCATAAGGTATTCTACCAATAGAGATCAAGATCACAATATGAGAACATCAAAAATTTACTCGTATAAGTTGTCCATCCACATACTACCATCCTGACTAGATGAAATCAACTTGTGACATACTTGATACTATCATAAAAGAAAAGTAGCAGAAACTAGAATATGCCATTATAAAGTTAGATGTGCTTCTAACGTGTTTAGACTCTTTTTGCAGTCTTCTCTAGTTTCTCAAAGTGGAAGATTTAGATAGCTGTTGGTGGATGAAAAAGATCTAAAGATGTCAAGGCTTAATCATTGTAAAGCTAAGATGTGCAATAGTTTCCAGGAAATGACAGAGACATCACCAATACCCGTATATAAGTCCAAAATTTGCAGAATGGTATCTAGTTTTCACATGTATTGTAGTCTAGAATGCGGTTTCTGTGATAAACTCGAGTTCTTGTGATAGAGAGAATTATTATAAAAAGAAATTATGAAAAGAAGAAGTTATGATTGTCACATATGTCTTGTCTAATGCAATTTACAACTCCTATGGGGTTTGTCACAATGGTCTATTTATAATTATACAACGAGCACTAAGCAGCAAAAGACAAGTCTTGTTTTATTTTTTCAAACTTCTCCTGCATAACATAACCCCCACCAACAAAATTCCAAGAATAATGGCATTGAACCCATTGATATATAGTATATATAGAACATAATTTTTGCTTAGCAAGAGAAACTACAATCTACAGGTGATGGAAAAAACTAAAAAGGGTTGTCTTACCTATCATATATTTCTTATTGCAGTGAATGCTAAAATTAAATGTCACCATCTCGAGATGGTATTTAATTATTAAGCAAAGAAGTAGTCGTCTCCCTTATTGGTTCTAACACAAAAGAAGGGGGAGAAGACAATTTTTATTCATGTTCTTGACAAGGTAATGCTTACAACTTCCATCAGATTGAACACAATAGTATATTATAGAAGCCACTTTACTCTTTTCTGAGACATCTCCTATTTCAACTCTTCTGAGCAACAAGTTCAATCCCCGTTTCGATTATCATACAAAACTACTCCAGATATCATACAAAACTACTCCAGAGTTATCGATCAAATGCTTTCTTTCCACCAATATAATGTTAGTTTTCTACTCAACAAGATAATAACAAATACCAAAAAACTATTTCCAGATGAGCTAAATTAGCATATAATTGTCTAAGAAATCAATTGTGCTCCATGCCTAACAAGAAAAAGACAATAATATTTTTGATACAGAATAAGTGTAACACAAGTCACAACACATGCTTCTATGGCATAATGCCTTAACAGGATGCAACAACCACTACTTTGAACTATCTACTGAGTAGTACTAACTACAACAACCTCTGATGGTAAGTGCAACAATTGATGTTTACTATAAGTCTACTTGAACCTGGCTACAACCTAGTAATTGCACTCAAATCTGGATTTCCTCTTCGTTAAGTAATGTTGGACATGAAACTTGATCGACCGTTGAAGTTAAACCTGAAAACAAAAGTATGTGATTCAATTAATCAAAATTATTAGCATAAAAAGTTATTAACAGAATCACTTACCATTTATTTCATTCCATAACCAAGTGTGAGCACACATCAAAGCCTCCAAAGTAGTAGGATGAAGTCTACTATATGCAGACTAATCAATCTCCCACTAGGGCTAAATATTGATTCTTAAGTAACAGTAGAGACAGATATGGCTAAAAGATCACGAGCCATCTTCTGTAAAGTAGGAAATTTTAATCCATTTATCTTACACCAACTTAAATTGTTAAACGATGAAGTTCGTGGTAACACACTTTACTTGGCTTATTAAGACATCTACGAATGTTCTACCTTAGAAGATGTGCCACAGGTTTTACTTAATTTTATACGAGCATTGCAATACTTACAAATACCATAGTGAAAACCATTGAACATCACCGATTTGAATTGATTCCATGCTTTAGACTTTGATTTTCTTTTTTCAAATTCATAAATTTCATTCATTTGAGAAGACCTTTGGATGTCTCCCTCGGTTAGTTGAGGGAGAATACTTGAAGACAAATCAATTGTATTTTCTTGATCATGAGATTTCGTACTTATCTATAATTCACAAAATTTGTCAATAAATCAGATCAAGATAACATAAGAAAGCTCTTACAAAGGGCATCAAGATTCAAGAACAATTAAGAAGAAAAAAAAAGACACACAGTCAATAGATACTCAAAATTGGAGGTGATTTGTTGCCTTTATCAATAAAATGAAAGAAGGAAAAGACATAAAGCAATGCTGAAAACAATTAGAGAGGGATGCAGAGCATTTCGTGCACAATCTGTAAGACTGTAACCCTAACAGCTAAAGCATGAGCTATAACAGTCAATTTGTTTCTTATATATAGGGAAGAAGGTGCAATAAATAACAGGGGAACAATAGTAACAAGGACCATATTAATGATGTTATTGTTAAGGATTGCAGAGGTAAGCAGTGGTTGTAATTTCAATTTTTTTCTTTGGTACTATTTTCGTAAACCGAACTGCCTTCGTTGAATTTCTTCATAATATTTTATATATTTTGTGATATTTTTTAGAGTAGAAAGAGTAAAAGTTGTGTTAATGATGCTAGTTGGCTTATAACATGTAGTACATGATTTAATGCCGGTGTCTAGAGTTAATAGGCATTTGAACATTTCATATGTAATTTAAAATCAGGCGATGAAATTATTATTTGAACATGTGATTTCATCTCATGATTTTATATTATGATATAAAATTTTAAATTTTATAAGAAATATGATTTAAAATTTTATATCATGATTTTCTTAAAAAAATTAAATATAAAATTTGATCCTGAATTTTATATTTTATAAAAAATACCTCACCATTATATCTAACAACCATATATTTTATATTTAAATAACATTTATAGTTCATATTATTACGCTTAAACCCTTGATATCTTATAGAACTATTACTCTCACCAACATAAAATTTATTATTACTTCAAATAACCTCTGTGGAAGGATTATATTAAAGAGTAGTACACCACAACTCATGTTTTATTTTCCCTTTTTAGTGAACTAAAATTTAATCAATAAATATTATATTTTTTTATAATAGCTTTGTGATGGTCATTATACTTTGTTATAAATTTTTGCTTAGGTAAGATTGTATAATGAATTAAGGCAATTTTGATAATTTTTATAACTTATGAGGATTTTATGTTCATGAAAAAATGTTCAACATAAAAATTCAAATTACATGTCCAAATAAAATTTCAACTTTATCTCATAATTCTATATTATAATTTTATCACGCATGATCAAACGGGCCCTTAGATGTCACTATCTAGCAACGTAATTAGCTTGAGAAAATTACAACCTAGATAAAGATAAGGAAAAAAGACATAAATTACACTTTGATTGAAAAAATTGTCACCAAATGGTCATCTAATTTTATTGCCCTCTTTTGGTCCTTTTTTAGCAGCCTTTTGTCGCTTTCTTATTCATTTATTTTTAAAAAAATTCTACATTTTTTTTTATATATATCGATAATTTTTTTCTAAACTACAAAAAAAAATACTCTCTCCGTTCCATTTTATGTATCGCCATTTGACCCGGCACGGAGTTTAAGAAAAAAGAGAAGACTTGGTAAAGTTTACCAAATTATTGTTTATCAAAAAATGTATTAATATCTTTTTTTTAATTAAGTAAGATCAATAAGGGTAAAAGGATAATTGTGTCTTTAAAAAGTTGCCTAATAAAGAATGATAACACTTATTTTGAAATGAATTAAAAAAAAATAATGACACATAATTTAAGACAGAGGGAGTATATCATGCAAATTAACACGTTCAAAGCAAAAAAAAAAGGTCCAATTCTGCTCAAAGCACATCTAGGAATATAACTTTCCAGATGTGCTCTTGCATGTACCTCAGCTTTTCTACCTCCTTACACGTGTCACATCACCCCATTCTTGTCTCCATTAACGGTCATCTATGTCACTCTTACTTTTCCTTCGTCAATATTTATACACACCATTAATTAATATTGTCACCCATTTTTCCTTTGCAACAAATGTCACTACAAAAAATTGATCTAATTTCAGAGGTTTATTTGTGGAAATTATTTTAAATTTTAAATTTTTTTTATTAATTACAGAGATTAAAATGTACCACTAAAAATTATATATTTGAGGGAATTTTAACCCCGCCATCCATCCAAAAAAAAAATAGCACCAAATGAAATAATATTTCCCCTCTTTTTTTCTCCCAAAACATTTCTCTCTCATTTTTCTCCAATTAAAGAGAGTGGGAAGTACTCTCCATCGGCCATTGATTACATAGTGGGAGGTACGTCGGCCATTAATTAGCCAGTTGGTAGAAACTTTGGCCATTTCTACACAAGTCTCCAGTCGGCCATTGCCTTCCTAGCTCCCAGGTATTTGTTTTAAAACCTTAGTATTTGTTTCACTAGCGGCACAGCCTTGGAAAGTCATCGCCGGAAGGATTTTCTGGTGATGATATATGACCCACTTGAAGCTCCCAGGTCCCGACCCTATAAGGAAGATTTAGGTCCTCTAAAGTTCAGTCATAGGAGACTACCACTTTTCAGTCAATCTTTCGGAGCCTCTGTTAGCGCAAACACCTCCACGCCGCTGTTACGGCGTTTGTCGATCTGTATTTGTATAACAGTATAGATAGGTCTTTGGCTTTTGAATTTGTATTTAGTGCTGATTTGCCCAAATTTCTCTCCCACTCCTCCACAATTCACGGTCTCCAAATTGCAATCCTCCGCCGTCTTTAACTCTTTTTCCAGTTGTCACTGGAAAACGTAAGCTACAAACTTAGCATTTTCCTTATATACTGATTTAGTTTAAAATTTGTAAGTGTCTCTGTGTGTATTAAGTTAAACTAAAGTTGAAGATTTCGTGTAAAGGTTGGAGCTACATCTGCAAATGATCAAATAAATTTTTGGTGAATTAAACATATTTATAGAGTCTCCTTCGTTATTTCAATGAGTGAAAGGTGAAAAACAGACCTAAAGTATCCTGAGTTTCAGTAAATGGATATAAAAATGGATGCATGAGAAAGTAAGAGTAAGAACACAGTAAGTAATTTGCTACTATTACCTTCTGTTTTAAAATGAATTGGAAAGTGTGTTGTTATGAAATTGCCCTCACCAATAAACCTACTGATTTTCTAGTGGTACGAGCATAACACATAATGTTGTGTGTGTTAGGATCACGCCTTGCTGTTTAAGTAGAGAAAGAGTAGAGAGGTAAACCCATTATTCACTGGATTTTGAATTGGGTGTTATTAGTCTGGGGATTTCTTAATTACAAAATTAATAGATGTACTGGTTTTTGCTTTTAAGAGGGTAATATTATCAATTTCTTGACTTCCCAGGATACACATTTTCACGTGACATGTTAATTATTGGGTACAAACTTTCTAGATTTTTTTTTAATTCTTATTTTTGAGATTTGTCTACAGTTCTGTAAGTTGGGATTTTTTTATTCTTGTTACTTGTGGGGAGCAGTGTCTGCATTGTTTTGGGGCTTGTGTTACCTGCTTTGTTTCACTTGATTTCCTTTAAGGATGAATTGAGATGGCATGGTTTGGCTTTTGATGCTGCATTGGTGTGTGGAGTGATAAGAATTTCACTTCTAAAAGGATACTGGAGCATCTGAATGTGACAAAAGACTAGTCTGATTATCTGTGGTATCTGACCAGGTATTTCAAACTTATAACTGAGGTTAGGATCAGACTAAACAGTGATTACTACCTTAATTTGTATCCACTTGATAATGGGATTTGTCCAATTCCTTATAAAGCTTTAAAACCTCACCGTTTATACCACATTCTCAGATGACATGTGTATTGGAAGTGAAAGCGACTTCAAACATGAGAAGATATACCCTCAGAAGCCAAAATCTTGTAAAAAGTGATTGTTAGCAGTGTTAAGTCTTTTGACATAAGATGGACAGCGGGTCATGTTCTTCATAAACTAATGAGTCTGATGTTTATATACTAGAGTATTGTATGCTACAACATTTATGATGAAAATGGATGCACTTTAAATGGTCAGTCTATCCGTTCTTTGAATTTATGCAGTTTACTATTTCTTTACCATCATATAAACTACAGTTCAGTATTTCATTTTTTTCTTTCTCTCTCTATAACGGAAACTCAGAAAGTTACAAGTGTCTTCCATCTATCTACTAGTGATGTGTAAACTTGTAGAGAGAATAATTGTTTTGGAAGAAAACTTTAACTTTTTCAAGGTTTCCTTGAGAATAGTTAATTCAGTGTTTATATCAACTTGCAAATATCATTTTTAGCAGCAATGACGATATGAAAGAAAGTGCAAAATTGATCTGGTATACCCCTATTGACATTGGACTTAATGATGTCCATGTGTTGCTGTGCAGGGGAAAAGTGGCTGAAGGTATAGACTTTGATAGACACTATGGTAGGCTTGTTATCATGTTTGGCGTTCCATTCCAATACACGTAAAGCAGTTTAGTATCAGTATGTCTTATGCTTCACTTTCCCCTTTTTTTGTGTGATAACCGTGGTATCCGAGTCGGCTTTGCGCGCACCTCGACTAATTTCACGGGATACCTACCACCTCCCGCTAGAAAAAGGTACTAGGTACTAGGTAACTCTGTTCACTAAGGTTTCACTTTCTTTATGATCTGATGAAAAACATCTCTCTTTTTAATTAGAGGAATCGAAATGATGTTCTCTTTTTAATCAGATAAGCTTTTAGGCTAAAAATTACACCTTGACTTGTATTAAAATTGAAGAATATTGCTTGCTCGATAGGAGTATCTGAGGGGGACTTTCTAGATTAAAGAGTGAAATTTTCTGATGTTTGATGCTTTGGTACTTCCAGACTCAGTTATTGTCCTTATAATACGTATTTGTGATATTTTTATGGTATAATTATTTACCATATATTTTTAGAGGCAAGCTACTCAATGTGTGGGTCGGGTTATTCGTTCAAAGGTAGATTATGGCATGATGATTTTTGCTGATAAAAGGTTTGCTTCTTTGTCTGAGTCAATTATGTAATAATAATAGAAAAACAACTCAAAAGTGAATAGTGGCTTTTATAGTAATGATGAAGATTCTCTAAGTGATATATCTGTGCAGTTAAGTACTCGAGAAGCTAACATTAATTAGATGTGTTGTTTAGAGGACAAATTAGATATTGTCATTTACAAACTGACGATACGCCAAGAAAAGTATTGTCTTGAGTATGTTCTAGCCTCTCAATACACACACCAAAAGTAGTACTGGAACAAGATTCTTATGATGCCTTGCCTCTTGTATCTTGTGATCAGATATAGCCGTCATGATAAGCGCTCTAAGTTGCCTGGATGGATACTTTCACATTTGCGGGATGCTCACCTGAACTTAAGTACAGACATGGCCGTGTATATAGCAAAAGAGGTAAGTGGTATCAATTTATGTTTTGTCGTTATCTTGTTTCCTGCAGGGTGCTAATAGTCACACATCGGAAAATTCAAAGAAAGTCTAACACAGAAAACATTTCTATATCTACTATAATTCTTTTGATATGGTTAATAGATGAAATTTGGTATTAGATGAATGGAATCAATTGGTAGGATTCCTGACATGTCATAGGTGCTAATGATTTGAACACCACATACCTAAGAAAACGATAGTAGAGACAAAAGTTGGCATTACTATGAGTTTCAAAATTTCGTGACCTACTTCAATTGCTTATTCTAATAGTTGTAGATGCAAAGGATTTCCATGTGAATAACAGATCTCCTACATCAGAATTCCTTTCACCTTTTAGT
The DNA here is from genome assembly GCA_030864215.1 of Capsicum pubescens. Classification (NCBI taxonomy): domain Eukaryota; kingdom Viridiplantae; phylum Streptophyta; class Magnoliopsida; order Solanales; family Solanaceae; genus Capsicum; species Capsicum pubescens. The sequence goes on from CM061546.1 coordinate 229,228,405, forward strand.
TGTTGAGCTATTTATAATATTCTAGTAGTTAATTTTTTTTTCTCTTCATGGTTTCTCAATTTCACTTGGTAAATGCTTCAGCCTTTATTAAGTACTAGAACTTGAGGTGTTCACGTTGTTATAGTGTACATGACAGTGGTGATGCATATGGATGTATTTGTTTGACTGATCTGTATGTAGTTCAATAAATATGCTTTTCATATGCAAGTTGGAGGGAAGCTGACCTAATCGCCATTAGCCAGATCATCATGACTAAATGATAGAGTGACTAAAGCGGAACCAAAATGTGGGGCTAATTGATTTATAATGAATGATGTCGTTAATTTTTTCTTTTTGGTATATGTACAATTAGTTTGAAGCGAAAGCAATGAATTCAATTGAGCTTATACTTCTTGAACCCGCCTCTTCTGAATTCAATTGGATGAAAGAGACGTGACATCTAAGCTTCATAAATGTGCACATTCTGTTTCTTTTCTTCCTTTACACTTTGTTTTTTGTCTGCACAAAGTATTAGGCTCATGCTATCCATCATGTTTATCCCAATTCCTAACCGATCTGTTATGTATTTGTGCACTTATTCTGCTTTTCTCCATGTTGATCAAAGTGCAAGGCAGATTGTGAAAAGCCACATCTATTATGCCTGTTAAGATAATAGAATATAGTTATTCTGATTGCAGTGAATTAAGCCACATCTAGTTTTGGTGTTTTCTCCGTATGGTTAATAGCCCACAACATATTTTTTTAGGGACTATTTGGTGTTCTCTTGTTGCTAATATATACTCCCTCCATCTGAGCTTACGTAACACATTTTTCTTTTATCTCATACCAAAATATTTTCTTATTTTGAAACAATGTGGCAATAGAAGGAAACAAATGAATCATATCGATGATGTTTTTCGTTGTACGCAAAGATAATAGTTTTATAATAAGGACTGAAAGTTTATCTGATTGATTTTTATACTTTGCATTTTTATGTAGTCAAGTGATGCGGCTAGTGGATCCATTTAGCCCATGGATGCAAGGAGATCACGTGATGATAGTGATCCTAATGATAGTCGTTGATTTCATTGCAAATTATCTTGGATATTCAATTATGATGATGTAATTATGTGGTTGGAGCGAATCTTAGAATATCGAAGGTTTTGTGTTTAAATTTGATTTTGGAGTTTGAAGATACTAATTAATGTTGAAAATTTGGAGTTTGAAGCTGCTAATGTTGAAAATTTGAAAATTTGGAGTTTGAAGATGCTAATGTTGAAAATTTAATTTTGAAGTTTAATATTTAATATATTTTTGATATGTTTGTCAATTACAATGTTTGATTAGTCATGTTGTGTTAATAATATATGAATTGAACAAATATTGGACTGTAGGTTATGTCTAAAGGAATTATTAAATTTGAGCTAAAATTAGAATCTATAATTAGTTATTGAAATTGATGGATTCACTAAATTAAGAAAAAAAAAATACGTACGGAGGTTTTAAATGAACACAATTTTTAAATAAATTTATTATAAGAAGAATTAAATTTGGAGGTTTTAAATGAACACAATTTTTAAATAAAAATTTATTATAAGAAGAATTAAATTTAGAGTAACGGGGGTCGATTGTTGCATATTAATTCTCGCAAATATATTAATTTCCGCAAATTAATTATGGTGGTCAGAAAAAAATTGTCACATATTGATTGTGACGACTCGTATTTTGGGGATTTGGTAACCCTCAGAATAAAAATTTGTGGGATTTTAAAACTCCCCAAATCATAAAATTAATCCCCGCAATTTGATCGATTTTTGTAGTATGTGATCAATCAACAACAATCAAATATGATTGTCCATAACAACGATCCTGCTACCTTCAGGGCATATTTGATAGCACATACATGTTCTATATAAATCATATACATATGATATACAATAATGACACAATTTCTATAAACAATATATACATACATACATGTTATATATATATATATATATATAATGATTATACCATTTTTATACACTTTTTATACAATCTTTAGCTGCTATTACTATTCAAATACGTATTTTATATAACAACTATACAGTTTATATATGCATCTTATATAATCTATAAATATATATATATATATATATATATATATATATGCGCGTGTTTGTATCTTATACATATACATATTTTATTCAACAATGATACAATTTCTATTCACATCTTATATGTATACGTAGTTTATACAACACATTGATACACTTTCTATACATCTCATAGAAATTTTTATACACATTCTATATGGTTTCTATATATAATAGATAAATATTTTATGCAACAAGTATACAGTTTCTATATAATGGTATTTAATATTTTTTTTTAAAAAAAAGCAAAGATTTTTTAGCCAAAAATTATAGCGCAAAAAAAACATAAAAGGCCCGAATTCGTCGAGTGTCCCTGGCTGGAATTACTTGTGAGTGACTGGCTATATAATGTCCAAACTTTGAAATTACCACATTTGGTGGAAATATTTTTCAAAGTGCTCATGTAGTGTACTTTTCCTTGAATATAATTAATCTAGTGGTACACCTTACAACATTTTTTTAAATAAGTTTAATAAAAAGATATAAACCATACATATTCTAAAAACATCACAAGTTATCCCTATTAAGTCTATCCTTCGAGAAGAGTAGGATTAGAGGTAAGATTCTAAATTTTGCCAAAAATGACAATTGAGTGTCCACCGAAGTCATGTCCTAAAATAATTTGAACGCCATTCCTACCTTCTAAATTAGAAGTTTTCCTTGTGAAATCTGAATTTAACTAACGATCAATCATTACTAGAAATAGAGGTGCTTTCCTCCGTACATCTATGAAAAATTTGTATGTTAAAACATAGTTTTTTTACCTGTTTCCCACTGAACGAACACAGATTCTCATTGAAACACCATGAAATTTCCTAATTTTCCCTATGAAAAAACTACACTATTTTTGTTTTTCACGTTGATTCAACTAAAATAACAGTAGGAACAACCACTGAACAATCTATCACAATGGCTCAGCTGGTTTGTGTCACAATTCAAAAACAGTCATGATGGCATTTATCATGGCTCGACCTTAATACGTAAGTCGATCACCTAAACTGAAAAAGAAAAAGAGAAATATACAATAAATACACATGAAGTCAAGACATCAAAAAAGAAGTTAGGCTTTAAACATAAGTAAAAGCGAAAACCCTAAGGAAATCTTATAAATCCCAAAAATCTAGTGTCATAGTATAAGAAAATCTAATACAATATTCGAAAATTGTAAATCTATGTATCTGTGTATTTAAATTAAACACAAATAAGGAACACTGGAGTGGATCAGTACCTCAAACTCTGAAAGTCTCCACATGAAATCAACTTCCATGGAATGTGCTCATACAAGGATCTTCACCAACAGAGCACAATAGGGGCGAGTAAGATCCACTTGTACTCAGTAGGTATCATAGGTCGACTGAGCAAACAGAAAATAAGATAAGTAAAATATACAATGAGGATGTCACCTGCAAGTAGAAAAGTTTAAATGGTAGCTCACTAGTCTCCACTAATTGTTCTAATATAAATAAGTACACAGAAATAAAAAGAACAAAGATATAAATAAAGACTACACTGAAACTAAGCACAAGTCAAAGAAACTAAGAAAAACAAGAAAGATGCGTGTGCAAATACAATGCAATGCAATGCAATGTGGATGGAATGACTGATGAAAGCCATTGGACGACCTTTTGTATACACCCACCTAGCTTGCAGCTACCAGGTAGGACCCATGGGGGGTTCATAACCTATATACCACAACACATTCCATAATTAATCTTGTTGGCAAATAACCTCGTCCAAGGATTTTTCAAGTGAGAGTCATTTTCTTTCAAGATGACGTTTCTCAATGGTACCAATATCTCATTAATGTATATGTATTAAATGAAGATGTAATACTCACAATCAACTCAAAATGATGATATTCAATCCATCAACATGTACGTATATAAGTAAACCCAGAAATTAACTCAATATGTCCACAATTCATGATTATCAACTCCAACTAGGCACCATCAGAATACATATTCATGTAGGGCATCATTAATATTACATCAACTCTAAACTCGATAATTTTATCACGATAAAAGTGATCAACGCTCAAATAAAGCCTATATTAGCAAAATAAGCCCCAACATTGGCATCGTATCTAGAATAAAGACATTACAATGCACAGATAAGTCCAATAATGTCAAATAAAGCCCCCACATGGGTAACCCACAATATCAAATATCATAAATCAACGATAATAGAATCTAAGCCCTAAATAGGCACATAACAGTAAAAAAATATCAAAAACAACCCTATACCTATTTTTCCTAACCCATTGCATGCTTTATTTATTTATTTATTAACTACTTAACTGGATTTGAAAGAAGTTAAGACATAACCTACCTCAAAACAATGAAATTTCAATCGAAAGTGCTTCAACGTGGAGCCATTCCCTCACGAACAACCTCAGAATCAACAATAATATTTAAATATAGTAACTACACGTTAAAAAAAAGTTAACGATACCTATATCGTCCATATTCGAGTAGGGTCAAAAACGGATTTAAAAATGAGTTATAAAATGAAAGAGGTAAAACTGAACTTTTGTTTTGAAAACACATTCCTTGTGCTTATGGAAATCTACAGGATAAAACCCATGCAAAACAAATTTAAAACGACGTCCAAATTATAGAAAATCTTTTTTAAACTTTATAAATAAGAACACCAATTTTTCATTTTGAAATCACGATTTAAAAGAGTTTTTGTTGACATAATCGCTAAAAAATAATAGGAATAAGATTTTGGAGTATATCCAAGCTCAAATGGCGAAAGAAAACCTAGAAAATAATCCAAACCTGAAGCTCAAAAATCTAAAAATAGAGGAAAAATGAGAAAAAAAGACTTAGATATCGAATCAACGTCTACCGCTTAAGCAACCAAATGGTCTCTTAAGGGACCACTGTTTAAGTGGTTGGGACATTGCTTTAGCGAACTAGCTACAATGGTTGTGCTTTTCTTAAGCGCTCTCTCTATCGCTAAGGCACCCTCCGATAAGGCAACCCTTTTGTCACTTAAGCGACTACACTGACTGATGTTATATCTGCTACTTGGTAAAAATGTTAAGCTCCTGTTCACACCCTAGAGATTCATTCAAAACCCCATGAATGCAAATGAACTAGGCTACTAGGCTAATTTCGACGTTTCAAAATAAATAGCGACTTCAGATTTTCAAAAAGCTCTTGTTTCACAAAAGTAACCCTTGAAACCATTTTTAAAAATTTTCCTAACAAATGATAAAAATGAGATAAAAATCTCCGTATTCTAGACAACCCTACTACTAATCCAAATTCAACATTATGAATTTGCTAGGGCAGTCCGTTTTTCCATCCAACACTTAGAACGACATATATTAACCAAAGTCAACTATATGACTTCTCAAGCATCTAAAAACCACAAACTCACACAAAATCATTCTCTATCACATTGATAACTATGTCAACTATCCCTGAACCTCACTACGAGGAAGGGGAAAATGGTCAAAATACATAGAAATGGAAAATTTAAAAATTTAGGTCATTAAAACATCCACCACTAAAACACTAGTTCTTCCTCAAACTAAAAGTCTAGAAATACCTAAATCGGTTGAAAGCTTAGGGTAATTACTACGCATGTCAGACCCGACCTCCCAAGTATCCTCCTAAATAGGATGGTGTCTCCATTGAACCTTTACTATGAGAATATCTCATGAATTCAACCTTCTAACATCTATGGTTAATATGGAGACTGGCTCATTAATGAGGGTCAACTTCTCAGAAAACTGAACTGAATCCCAACGAAGCACTTGAGACTCATACGAAATATAACATCGAATCATAGATACATGAAAAATTAGATGAACGGCTAGAAAATCTGGAGCTAAGGCCAACTCATAAGCAACCTCCCCAACTGCCCAAATAATCTCAAAAGGTCCACTATACTTGGGGATAAGGTTGGCTTTCTTCCCAAACTTCATCGTGCACTTCATGAGCTACATATGAAGAAAGAATCGATCACCAATCACAAACTTTAAGGCACGAAGCCTACAATATGCATAAACTTTTTTGCCTACTCTGGACTACCCAAAGCCTATCCTGAATCACCCAAACCCTGTACAAAGACTCGCAGAGCAAGTTGGTGACACAATGTCTAACCTCTGAAGTCTCAAACCAACTAATAAGAGATCGACAATGCCTTTAAATGGGTTGTCTTAAAACTCAAGTACTAGATATTATTATAAGAAAACTCCGCCAAATCCAAATGTTGCCCCACTAACCTCCAAAGTCCATCACACATGCGTGGAACATATCCTCTAAAACCTGAATAGTCCGCTTCAACCGACCATCCGTATGGGGGTGAAAAGTTATGCTAAGGTCAACCTGAGTACCCAACTCCTTCTAAAAAGTCTATCATAAGGTAGACGTTAACACTGAGATTCTGTTTGACATAACAGACACAGGCACTCCATGAATATGAAATCTCTCACAAACATTGATACGAGCCATCCTCTCAGAACAAAAGGAAATATGAATAAGGATGAAATGGGATGATTTGGTCAACTGATCCACAATGACCCAAATATAGTCAGAATCACAAGAAGTATGAGGCAACTTAGTCATAAAGTCCTAAATGATTTGCTCTCACTTCTACTCAGGAATGGATAACCTCTGAAGGAAACTTCTAAATATCTGATGCTCTGCCTTCACCTACTGACAATACAAGCAATGAGCTACAAAATCTGCCACATTCTTCTTTATAATACCCCACTAGTAAAGCTTCTTCAAATTACTATTCATTCTTGTCACACCTGGATGGATGGAATATATGGAACAAGGTGCCTCCTACAAAATCAATTTAACCCAATCTCCAACTCTCAACATACAAATTCATCCACCAATCCTCAATACACCATCAAAATCAAGAAAGGCTTTTTTATTTTTTGCCACTCAACACCTTATCCTGAATTACCTACAAACCACCATAATTAAACTGATGAGTTCGATCTGCTCTATTAAGAAAGAACTAGCATCAATAAAGGCTAAAACACGCTCGGGTATAGAAATATCAAGCCTAACCATCTGGTTAACTAAAGTATGAACCTCAAGCCTAAAAGCCACTACTGGGTCAAGAGATGAGTTAAACTCCCTATACTAATCGGCCTTTGGCTTAAGGCATCTGCAACTAATTTAACCTTGCCCAGATGGTACAAATAGAGAGGTCATAATCCTTAAGCAACTTATGCCAATGCTGTTGTCTCATATTGACATCTCGTTGTCGAAAGAAGTGCTGAAGGCTACGATGGTTCAATAAAATTTCACTAGGAACTACATATAAGTAATGATGACATAACTTCAACACAAATACTATGACTACCAACTCCAAATCATGGGTAGTGTAATTTCTTTCATGAGGCTTTAACTGTCAAGAGGCATAAGCAAACACCTTACCCTACTACATCAACATCACACCCACAACAACACCAAAAACATCAAAAAATATGGTAAAACCCATACCTTTCTTGGGTAAAGTCAAGATAAGAGCTGAATTCAACAACTCTTTAAGCTTTTACAAGCTCTTCTCACATGCCTTCAACCACTAACAAACCATTTTTTTCTGAGTTAACTTTGTCAAAGAAGACAAAATAAATGAAAAATCCTCTACAAAATACCTATAATAATAATCTGCCAAACTAATTAAACTCCAAATGTCGGTTGAAGAAGTAGGTCTAGCCCAATCAAAAATTATTGTTATCTTGGCAGATCACTTATAATATCATCCTTAGTAACCACATGACCTAAGAAAGAGATAGAATCTAACCAAAACTCACACTTAGAAAACATAGCATATAACTCCTCATCATGCAACCTCCGAAGTATAATCCTCAAATCTTCACATGGTTGGACTTTCACTTGGAATAAACCATGATGTCATCTATGGATACAATAAAAAAGAGGTCAAGATACGGTCGGAACACCTAGTTCATCAATTCTATGAAGGTTGGTGGGGAATTAGACAATCAAAAAGACATGACCAAAAATATATAATAATCGTGAGGGGTATGAAAAGCCATATATAGGACATTCAAAGCTTTAATCTTCAGCTGGTGATGCTCATATCTCATATTAATCTTGGAGAACACCTAAGAAGGTCAAATGATCATCAATTCAAGGAAGAGGATACTTGTTCTTAACCATAACCTTGTTCAACTACCTATAATGAATACATATATGAATAAAGCTATCTGTTTTCTTCATAAACAAGATAGGAACACCCAAGGTAATACACTAGGTCTAATAGACACCTTACTCAAAAAATCTTACAACTACTTCTCAACTCCTTCAACTCAGATGAAGCCATTATATAGGGAGGAATGTAAATAGTCTAGGTGTGAAACGCCACATTACTACAAAAATTAATATCACGATCCATATGCTTTCCAAGAAAATCCATAGGATACACATCCATAAACTTGTGAACATCTCGGATAGAATCCACAGGAGGTGGTGAAGCAATGGTAGTATCACGAATGTGATCTAAATAATACAAAAACCTCTTATTTATCATACGATAATCATGTAGAAAAGATATAACACCTTTCAGACCAAAATAAGCCTACCCTTCTAAGAAAACCTCAATACACCCAATGTAGTTAAGGCCATGGTCTACGTATAATAGTCCAAAATAGTATGGTAAGGAGATAACCAATCCATACACAAGATAACATCAAAATAAACTATGTTTAAACTAATCAAGTCTACCCAAGTCTCACGGTCTTTAAATGTAACCACAAAATAATAATACACCAGATCCACCACTAAAAACTCTCCTACGGAGTTAGAAACATGAAGAGGCATATCCAGAGGCTCACAAACAACATCTAAGCCAAACGAAAAATATGTAAACACATTGGAGTATGTCGACCCAAAGTCAAATAGTACTATACATGTAATAATAGTATCAGAGACCTCTGTCTTGAGTTTTTCTTTTATAGCATAGAACTGGACATATACACTCTTTGATAGAGTAACCCTGTGAACACCATCACAAGTACCTCTACCTATACCTCGAGTATCCCTAGCACCACTAGAAGAATTTTGTGAACTATCTTTGACTGTAAATATAGTAGTACGATAATGTTGAAGCCAAGAATTCTACTAGGAAGGAAATATTTCACACCAAGGGAAATCCCTTATGTAATTACTAATCACATGACATATAAAATAATCTCTACTACTAGCATAATTCTGAGAGGGCCCAAAAGAACTAGAACGGTTTCTTTGGCCTGATGTATGGCTACCTGAAGTTGTTGAAACTGAAGGTTTACCACATGATCCCTTCAAAGTAGAATGAACCCACATACCATGATAACCACAAGAACCTCTACTCGAGAAGCCTTTACTTTAGGAGGCATGTCCACTAGAGTTACGATGATGATTCAACTTCTTGGTGCATCCTTGAGTATCTAAATAATAGGCTTGATCTTCTATTCATGCTCAATAATACTTTAAAAGAAAGCCCCTGAAATCAATATCTGAGCAATAGCCACTTTATATGTTCCATCTAACCCCTTAACAAACTTTTGGATCCACTAGACTCGATGGAGAGTCTAGCAATTGAATAACTAGATAAAGTGTAAAACCGAGCCTTACACTCAATAATAATAATAAAGCCTTTCTCCAAGTGATCAAACTCATTAGGAATATGATCTCTCATGATATACGGTATAAATCTCTCTAATAAGGCCTCAAAAAATTATGTCCAAGTAATAATAAGAAATCCCAAAGGTTTACAACTAGCATACAACTTTCACTAATTCCTAGCCACATCTGTCAACTAATAGGTAGTTTAAGAAACTCCATGAGACTCAAGAGACCTTAAATTATGTAACTTTTCCTGGAAATCAACCAAGCTTGGGGGTACAAAAGATAAAGGATACACCCCTGAACTATGAACACCATAATTAGATACTGGAATGAAAGGTGGAACACCACTCAAAGTCTAAGAAATACCATAAGCAGATGTTAGTGTAGACGATGAACCACATATAGAGTCACATAAATACCATAAAAAATGTATGTACTGATGGTGGAACCATATATGAGGAGAAACACCAAGTGCACTTAAGGGAACACCATCCAAATATGGTAATTGCTAAATTAATAGGCTCTCCATAACTGGGGTAGAAACTGAACCCTATGGGGCCTGAGATAGCCCTGCATTCCCTATTTTATGATTACCCCTAGAATATAAAACCTCAAGCATGAGAGTGGCCTCCCTAGAACGTCCTCTAGCTAGGGAAGATCCTCGTTCTCTAGGATATCATGACTCCTTCCTCTCCCTCTTATCTGGGCTCTATCTTCGAGTGCCAAATCAATATCCCTGTGTAATACCCCAAATTCCTAGAACTTAACTTAGATCTAAGTACATGAGTTATCCTATATAAAATTTATGAAATACTCAGTAATTTTCATTTTAGAACCTTCCAATGTGTAGGAAATTCAGTTAGCTTTCCAACGATATAAAATTTGCCCAAATCCGATATCCGGGCGAAGAGTTAGGGCAGTTTATGTAAAAATAGCGGCTCACCGTGATTAGGCCGCATCGCGGTGAGTATCACGATGAACACTCCATCGCATTGCGCTGAAGGCCATTTCGGTATTTATTAATTTTCAGAGGGTCACCGCGATTGCACCATGTCGCGGTGCACCCCAAAACAGCAATTGTCACGATCCAGAGAGTCACCGCAATTCCACCGCGTCGCGGTGGATATAGTGATGACCCATTCACCGCGTCGCAGTGATGCCTTAATCGGCATTCCAGTTGCAAAATTTTAAATCCCAAGGGAAACTTAGACTTTTCCCATGACCCAGATCAACCTTAAACACAAAATTAATCCCTAAATAACAAAAATATATCATTATTCACTCAATTTTCCCCAAAGTACATCATTCTCTCTCAAAAGCAAGAAACACTAGTTTCAAAATTCAAGAACAAAGCTCAAGAATTTCTCCAAGAACCTTCAAGAATTAACATTCCAAGGTATGTTAGATGTTCATCTATGGGTCCCTTCCACCCATAGAGTCCACGAATCCATTTTCAAACTACAAGATTGTTGAGTTATGAACTTCCATGCTTGAATTGAACTAAATTCATGTTCATGTTATTGTTGGGTTTTTGTCCATAATTAGATTACTAGATTTCATGAAATTAATCATTATATGTGTTGAATTACATGATCCTCTTAATGAAACCTTCAATTGACAAGTTGATTAATGTAGCTATGATAACTATGTGTGTTGATTGTTTTATAACCTAAGCTTGCTCCCCATGTATTTGATAAAATGCCTATGTGAATAAATTAGTGCCATCATAACCTAATAGCATGTGTTCCCCCTTCATGAATAAGTAGATTCCTTACAAGTGTTTGATAAAAAGTCTCTATGGATGAATTATGAACAAGTGAACAATGTCATGTTATTCAAGATTATGCTATCCTTTACTTTTCATGCTATCGAGTCCTGGGGGTATTTAATACCCGATAATTTAGCTGTGTGCCTAGAGCTCATGTAAGTTATAGAACCTCAGTCATGTCACGATCAGTAGTACTCTCAGTTAGTTACAGAACACAGTTAGATTACCGAACTCAGGAAAACTAAGTAAGCTCAGTATCAGTTCAGTCCAGTTCAGTATACTTAGTTCAGTGTCTTTCAGTTGGGAGTAGGATTCAACACCGAGTGAACCCAAGGATGGGGCTTACCTACCAGTAGAGGGTGCGATCTCTAGAAGCAATCCTTGCATTTCAGAACTACATAACCAACATAGGTTAATATCAAACCTGCCAGATGAGGGTGGATGAGGTCTTTTAACCTGACAGATGAGGGTTCCACCGTTCTCATTAGAGTACCTACCAAATGAGGGTAACTCTCAACTTTTCTTACCCATGACATGGTATTGACACACTTCCAATTGGGATTACAGATTGAACCCCAACTCAGTTATCTTATCTTCTTTGGGGCATATCAATTAGATGACTACCTCCTACAGTTTTAGTCTTAGTCTTCAAAATAGAACTCAGTTTAGTTCTACAGAATCTGGACTGTCAGATACAGTCAACCAGTATTAATAAATCAGTTATCAATAGCTTCAGATATCAGTTACTCAGTATCAAAATTTAGGACTTAGCTTCAGACAAACTTAGTCATAGTATTTATCTATATGCACATAAGTGCACACTTAGTATTTACATTAGTATCAGTTATCCATACACTTTCATATTCAGTTACTCTATATTATGCAGTCAGTTATTTTCATGCATATGAACCCTTGCATTCAGCCTTACACCATCTACCATACTAGTACATTCCACGTACTGACACATACTCTTTCTTTGTGCTATGATGTCTTATATCATAGGTTCGGACACTCAGGTTCCCGACCGTGCATAGATAGATTCAAATTTATCCAGCAATAGTAGATTAGCAGTGAGTCCTCATCAATCGAGGATATTCTTTTATTTTAGATTTTCAGTAGTTTCAGTATTTTAGTATGTGGGGTTAGTTGGGGGCTTGTCCCATCAACTCCACTTTCAGACAGCTCAGCTAGTGGCATTCTCAGACAAGTTTTCAAACAGTGTTCAGTTTTACAGATTGTTAATTCAGTTAATACACTTTATCAGTAATTACAGATTTTAAACCTTAAAACATTTCAGCCTATTTTTTCTCATTTATTAAAGTAGATTATTCAGTGCTCACAACAGATATTAGTCACGGGTTAGCTTGTGGTCCTTCGGGGTCGTAAGCATTGTGTAGCGTCCGGGGTACAAACTCGGGGCGTTATACCCATGGCCTCACGATATTTAGCCCTCACCATCTGCACAGAAAAGAATGAAACAATACTTATAACTTTGGGTAAGAACAACCCGCATGACTAGGATAAAAATTAAGAAATTTTTCCTAAATACATTTTATAGACTCTCAAAGATAATACAAACATCTACGTACAGATCCATGAGAACCTACTAGACATTATGATCTTATACTTATAAGATCGATGCACCTCTTTTCTATAATACCAATTTGTCACAACCTAAAAATATGTTATGATGTCACTTATCACAGATAAGCCTTGATAAGTAAGTTGCTCACCCAAATTGATAAGGATAAACAATATACAATAAATATACACCAAGGTGTGACTTGTATAATGAAGTAAGGTCTCAAAACTAAGTAAAAGTGAAAACTGAAATAAATCTGATAAATCCTTAATATCTAGTGTCATAGAGTAAGAACATTTAATATAATATTCAAAAACTAAAAAAAATGTATTTGCCTATGGTAATCAAAATAAAGACAAATAAGGAGAGATGAGGTCAAATTTAGCCCCAAACACTAGAGCAAATCAGTACATCAAACTCTAAAATTCTCCACATGAAATCAGCTACCACGAGAAGTGCTCATACTAGGATCTGCACCAAAAGAGCACAATAGGTGTGAGTATGGTCCACTTGTACTCAGAAGGTGTCATAGGCTTTAGAAGGTATCATGGGTTGACTAAGTAAAGAAGAACAAAAAATATAGTAAAATATACTATGAACATGCCACCTACAAGTAAAAAAGTCCCAAAATGTAGCTCACATAGTCTTCACTAATAGTTCTAATATAAAGAAATATACCGAAATAGAAAAACACAAATATAAAAGAAGACTACACATAAACTAAACACATGTCAACGAAACTAAGAAAAAACAAGCAAGATATATGTGCAAATGTAATGCAGATGGGATGAATACTAAATGCCATTGCATGACCTTCTGTATATACCCACCGATCTTCTAGCTAACAGGCAGGACCAATGGTGGGTTCAGAACCCATACATCACCACTCATATCTTACAACCAATCTGATCGGCAAATAACCTTAGTCAAGTGGTTTTCAAAAGTGAGTCATTTTCTTTCAAAATAGCATGTCTCAATGGTACCAGTATCTCATAAATGTATATGTATGAAATCAGGACGTAATGCTCACAACAAACTTAAAATGATGATATCCAATCCATCAACACATACGTATATAAGTCAGCCCAGAAATCAACTAATATGTTAATAATTCATGATCATTAATTCCAATTAGGCACCATCAAAATAAATATGCATGTAAGACATCATTACTATTATATCAACCCTAAACTTAGATAAAATTTATCACAATAAAAGTAACTAATGTTCAAATAAGTCCTATATTAAAAAATAGGCCCCCACGGATATCATATCTAGAATAAAGGTATTCCAATGCATAGATAAGGCCAATGATGTCAAATAAAGCACCCATATAGGAAACACATAGTATCAAATATCATAAACAACCCGCAATAGAATAAAAGACCCTACATAGGAAACAACACTAAGAACATTCTCAAAATATAAACCTCATAACTATATTCCCCAACACATAGAATGTTTTACTTATTTATTAGCTACCTAACTCAATCTGAAAGAAGTTAAGCCATAACCTACCTCAAAATGATGTAATCCCGATCTAAAGTACTTTAACCTGGAGCCTTCCCCTCACAAACAGTCTCATAATAAGCTACAATATTCAAATTTAGAATCTCCATGTTAAAAGAATGCTAATGATACCCATATTATCCATATTTAAGATGGGTACAAAATGGATTCAAAAAACTAGTTCAAAAATAAAAAGGGTAAAACTAAAATTTTGTTTTAAAACATATACCCCATATTTATAGGAGTCTACAAGAGAAAACCCAAGCGAAAAAGGATTAAAAACAATATCCAAATCAAAGAAAACCCTTTTCAAACTTTATCAATAAAAACCCTAATTTTTCATTTTAAAATCATGATTTAAACGTGTTTTTATTTATATAATCGATGAAAAATATGGGGAATAAGATTTTAGATCTTATCCAAGCTCAAATGGCGAAAAAAACCTCAAAAATCATCCAAACCCAAATCTCAAAGGTCTAAAAAATAAAGAAAAGTAAGAAAAAGATACTTATATATTGAACCAACATGGACTGCTTCGCTTAAGCGATCCCTACATCTCTAAGGCACTCTTCGCTACATCTATCCTTTGGTTCTTTACGTAACTTCCTCTTTAGCGACCAATAGAAGGCTTAAGCGTTTGGACTAGTTGATGCTATATCATCAACTTGGCAAAGATGCCAAGTTCATGTTTGCACCCTTGGGATTTGTTTGAAATCTCATGAATGCAAATAAATTATGCTAATAGACTAATTTTGACGTTTAGACTCAATGAAGATATCGAATTTTCAAAAAAATATTGTTTGCACAAAATTACCGCCAGGAACATAAAAGGTCAATATGAGATGTAAGAGACTCGAATCTGAACCAACCTCTATACTAACCAAAATTTGACATTTCAAATCCGCTGGTGCAGTCCATTTCACCATCCGACACTTGGAACAATAAATGCTTGCCAAAGTCAACAATATGGCTTCTCAAGCCTCCAAAATCCATAAACTCACACAAAATCATTTTCGATCATATCAGGAACTATGCCAACCATTCCGAACCTCAAAATTAATATGTAGTAACTATGGGGAAAGGCAAAATGGTCAAAACACATAGAAATTGAAAATTCATAAATTTAATTCATTACAACATCCACCAATTAAACTTTAGTTCTTCCTCAAACTAAAAGGCATGAATTACATGAATCTATAAAAAGCTAAGGGTAACTAATATGCATATTAGAGTCGACCTCCCAAGTATCCTCCTTAATAGGACAATGTCTCTGCTGAACCTTTACCATAAGAATATCTCTAGTATGCTCTTGTCAAATATCTCTAGCTAAAATAGAGACTGGCTCTTCAGCATAGTTCAAATTCCCACCTAACTAAACAAAATTCCAATGAAGAACATGTGACTCATCCAGAATATAGTGCTGAAGCATAGATAAATGAAATATTAGATGAACAACAGAAAAATTTAGAGGTAAGGCCTACTCATAAGTAACCTCCTTAACTGTTTGAAGAATCTCAAAAGTCTAATATATATGGGGCTATGCTTTCCCCTCTTTCCAAACCATATCATGCTATTAATGGGCAATACATGAAGGAACACTCAATCACCAATCCCAAATATCAAGCCCCGAAGCCTGCAGTCCACATACTTATTTTGCCTACTCTGGGCTGCCTAAAGCCCATCTTAAATCACCCACACAATGTCTAAAGACTAGCAAAGTAAGTCTATACCACATGGTCTAACTCTAAAGTATCAAACCAACCAATAGGAGATCGATAGCTCCTACTATACAATTCGTTGAAAGAGTCTATCTTAATAATTGAATAGTAGCTATTATTACTAGAGAACTCTATCAAAGCCAAATGTTAGTCCCACTTAGCTCCAAAGTCTATCACATATACGCAGAGCATATCCTCTAAAACTTGGATACTCCACTCTGATTGACCATTTGTTCGGGGGTGAAAAGTTATGCTAAGGTTAACCTAAGTACCCAAATTCTCCTGAAAAGTCCGCCATATAATAGAAGTGAACATTAAGCCTCTATCTAAAATAATAAACATGGACATTCCATGAAGATGAACTATCTCACACACATAGATATAGTCCAAACACTCGACACTGAAGGAAATATGAATAGGGATGAAATAGGCTAATTTGGTCAATCAATCCATAATGACCCAAATAATATTAGAACCATGAGAAGTTGACAAAACCCAGTCACATAGTCTATAATGATCAGCACCCACTTCCTTTAAGGAATGGGTAACCTCTGAAGTAACCCCCTCGATCTCTGATGCCCGACCTTCACCCATTGATAACACAAACAATGGGATGTAAAATCTAATATATTATTCTTTATACCACCCCACCAGTAAAGATGTTTCAAACCATGATACATATTTATCACACCTTGATAGATAGAATATATGAAATAACAATCCTCCTCCACAATTATTCACACCCAATCTCTGACTCTCGATGCACAAACTCAGCCACCAATCCTCAATACACCGTCAAAATCAAGAGAGGCTTCCTTAGTCTCTCCACTTAACACCTTTTCATGAATCATCCATAAATCACCATCATCAAACTGATGAGCTCGAGTCTCATTCATTAAGAAAAATCTTGTATCAAGAAAGAATATAAATACTTGAGTGTCAAAATATCAAACCTAGTCATCTGGTTAGCTATAGTCTGAACTTATAAGGCTAAAGGCCACTCCTGGGTATACTAGTCAATTTTTGTCTCAAGGCTTCTGCAACTTATCGGCCTTTCCTGTGTGGTAGAAAATAGTGAGGTCATAATCCTTAAGAAACTTAAGCCAACATAACTGCCTCATATTAAGATATCATTGTCAAACAATTACTGAAGGCTACGATGGTTTGAGATAATCTCACAAGGAACACCATACAAGTAATGTCGCTACAACTTCAACACAAACACTATGGTTGTTGCCTCCAAATCATGGATAAGGTAATTTTTCTCATGAGGCCTTACCCTCCAATATCAATATCGTACCCAAAACCAACACCAAGAGCATCACAAAATATGATAAAACTTACACCCTTCTTGGGAAAATCCAAAATAGGAGCCAACATCAACAAATCTTTAAGATTTTAGAAGCTCTTCTCACATGAAACTGACCACAAAAAAACTACTTTTTGTAAGTCAACGTGGTAAAAGTACCCACAAAAATGAGAAATCCTCTACAAAATACTAATAATAACCTACCAAACCAATGGAACTCTGAATCTCGACAGGAGAAGTAGGTCTAACTTAATTACAAATCACAGTATCTTGGCCGAATCAACTATAATACCATCCTTAGTCACCACATGACTCAAAAAAGAAATAGAATCCAACTAAACCTCACACTTAGAAAACTTAATGTACAAATTCTCATCATACAAACTCTAAAGTACAATTCTCAAATCATCATATGGTCATACTCACTCTTGGAATAAATGAAGATTCATCTACAAATACAATTACAAAAGAGTCGAGATACAGTCTAAACATATAGTTCATAAACTCCATGAGCGTTATTGGGGCATTGGTAAATAAAAAAGACATGACCAAGAATATATAATAATCATATCAAGTCTGAAAAGTTGTCTTTAGAACATCCGAAGCTCTAATCTTTAACTGGTGATACCCGAATCTCATGTCAATCTCAAAAAACCCAGAAGCCTCCTGAAGCTGGTAAAAAAGATTATCAATGCAAGAAAGAGGATATTTATTCTAAACTAAAACCTTGTTGAAATGCCTATAAATAATACATATATGCATAGAGCCATTTTTTTCTTCACAAACAAGACAAGCGTACCCCAACGAGATACACTAGATCTATTAAGCCCTTTTCTCAACAAATCTTGCAATTTCTCCTTCAAATCAGCTGGGGCCATCCTATAGGGAGGAATATAAATGGCTTTGTACCTATCTCCACCTCAATAGAAAAATCAATATCCTAATTCAGAGGCATACCAAGCAAATATGTAGGAAACACATCGATGAACTCATGAACAATATAAATAAAATCCATGGGAGGTGGTGAGGCAATAATTGTATCACATATATGAGTAATATAAGACAAATACCCTCTCTCTATAATACGACGAACATGAAAAAAAGATATATTACATTTCATATCCAAATTAAGATATTATTCCAAGGTAACCTGACATACCTAAGGTCGCGATCATGGAATGACAGTCTAAAATAGTATGGTAAGGAGATACCAATCTATACCCAAGATTATATTAAAATTAACCATATTTAAAACAACAAAGTCTACCCAAGTCTCAAAGCCTATGAAGGTAACCAAACAAGATTGGTACACCTAATCCACTACTAAAGAATCTTTTATGTGGGTAGAAACATTAAGAGGCATAGTCAAAGGAACACATAAAGCATCAAAACCAAAAATAAATTATGTGGACACATAGAAGAAGGTCAACCTAGGGTTAAATAATACGAAAGATGATCTATAGCAAATCGAGATGATACTTATAATAACAACATCAGAGGCCTCTGCCTTAGGTCTATAAGGTATATCATAGCACTGACCACGTCTGCTTCTTGATTGAGTAACCCTGTGATCACCATCATAAGAACCTCTACCTTTACCTCAAGCACCTCTAGCACTACTATAAATACTTTGTGAACTACCTCTAACTGCAGATATAGAAGTAGGGAAAAACTGAAGTCGAGAACTCTACTAGGTAGGACCCAATGCATGTTGAGGGTAATCCCTCACATAATTACTATTCTCATGACATACAAAACACTTTCTTATACTAGCATCATATTGAAAAGACTAAAATGGTTTCCCTAGCCTAATGTCTGGCTATCTGAAGTCATTGAACCAAATGGTCTACCACCTGATCCCCATAAAGTAGCCTGAATTGGACTACCATAATAACCATGAGAACTTTTACTCAAGAAACCTTTACCTTGGGAGGCATGTATATTAGAACCACTATTATGATACACCTTTTTGTTCCATTCTTTGTAGCCTGAATAGACTCAGTCATTTTTTCATGCCGAACAATACTCTATAAGGAAGCCCCTAAAACCACCATCTAAGTTGTAGCCACTTGATATGTACTATTTAACCCCTTCATAAACTTTCAAATATTATAAGACTCAATGGAGATGATAGCGATCGAATACCTGAATAAAATTTGAAAATAAGCCTCATACTTAACAATAACAAGTCATCAAACTCATCACATATCTAATATCTAAAACTGTAAGGTACAAATCTCTCCAAGAAGGCCTCAAAAAACTGAATCCAAGTCATAGAAGATAAACCCAAAGGTCTACAACTAGCAGACAACTCCACCAATTTCTAACCACATCTTTTAACTGATAGGTAGTATAAGAATCTCCATGAGACTCATGGGACCTAAGATTATGTAGTCTCAAAGTTTTACGATGAGCTTGAAGAAAAGTTCGAGGACTCTCAAAGGCTTCTCTTGACTGCACTTCAGGAGAATGAGATTTAGAAAGGGACCTAGTTTGTCTAAGGAAAGAACTTAATAAATCCCTATAATGGACTGCATCTTCGTAGATCCTTTCTAACTTGACTAATCAAGGCGCTAATAGTAGGAAAGGGCTTGATTATCAAGAAAGAACCCAACCTAGTGGGTCTCAAGGAACAATTGCTCATAATACTAAGAACAAGGTTTACAAGCCTCTATGCACTCACTATGGAATAGATAGGCACATAACAGGGAATTGTCAGAACTGGATTAGAGCTAGGATGAACATTTTTGAATATATTCAACAAAGAAATACTCATTCTAAGGGTCTCAAGCCTCATAAAAATATGAAAAAAAACTCTCTACCTAGATGGGCCAAAATGGATTTAATCACATCATTGTCCCATTACTAGGAACTTAGGCTCAAATTGGTTCCTAAATATGGCAAGTGATCACGAGTCTAGGCATGAGAAGGGGATTACAGTAAAAAATAGGTCATTGATTGAAAGAATTTAAAGCTCAATGATGGAAAGTTTGACTACATTCTCTCTCTTAAGACACTTCTGGAGAAGGTTTCTTTTTGTGAAAAGATGAGTTCAATGACCTAATCCTAGCTAGTGAAAGCTGATATTCAATAAGAGAATAAGTGAAACTTGTGATTCTAAAGGATGCCCCAGAATGACCTTTAGAGATGATGAACGAAAATGCTCTGATCCTAAAGATAAGTATTGATTCTGAAGGAACTGGTCTTAAGAAATTCATCTTAGAAGGAGAAAGCTTCAGCAACTTGAACAAAATTAAGTTTGAGGACCTGGTACCCAGACATGCTTTGGGAACAAGTTCTGAGATAAAAAAAATGTTCATGAATTAGAGCATGATGCTGACTTAGACTAATATATGAATCAAATTTTATTCCAAAATTGGCTATGTTAAGAAGGCAAGTATCCTTGATAATTGTAACACCCCGTATTTTCCTAGCATAATCTAAGTCCCAATACATGAGTATTCGTATAAGAAATTTATGAAACACTCATTATTTTTTAGTTTATATGCTTCTATTACATAGGAAATTAAATTAGCTTTCTATCGATATAAAATTCGCCCAAATCCGATAACCGGGTTAAAAGTTATGGCGATTTTAAGTTTCAGTCGTAAAACCCCATCATTTTAACCTTTAGCAAATCACGGAGAAGGCTAATCTCCCATTTGTCAAATTCTAGTGAGGGTCCATGATCCTGGCGCGTTGCGCCATAGGTCAATTTGATATTTGTCCATTTCCAGTGTCGAAGCGCGAGACCATTGCATCACAGCGAACTTCAAGGTCCCAATCAGTGAAGGACTGCGATTTCCTTGCGTTGTGCCATAGAATAGTTTCCCAGTTGTCCAATTCCAGTGATGCGTCATGATAGCGCCATGTTGCACCAGCCCAGAAATCAAGATTTTCAGTCAGTTCTGAGTTTTAATTCCAAGGGCGTTTAAATATTTTTCCCTTATCCCAGTCAACCCCAAACATAAAATTAAGTTCCTAATAACCTAATTGGTCATTATTCTAATCAATTTTCCCCAAAATTAAGAACATTCTCTCAAATAGCAAAAGCCTAACCTTCAAGAATCAAGGTCAAATCTTAAGAACTCTCCATCAATCCTTCCAAATACATCATCCCAGGTATGTTAGATGTTCATCCATTGATCCCTTTCATCTATGGAGCCCAAGTAACCTATTTTAAATCACCAAGTTATAATCTTTCAATTCATTATGGTTTAAATTATGATTTCACCCATGAATCTCCATGTACTATTGATTTTATACCATGTTACCATGAAATTATTGTTACTGTTTAATACTCCATGTTTTAATATTATTATTTATTAAATTAAATGATGATTTAATGATATTATAATGAATTCATGCTATTCTTACAAATTCCATGACATTCCTATGATTGTTTTAAACCATGAACTACAAGTGTTTGAAAAAATGCCTACAAGAGTGATTTATTTAATAAGAGCCTTTATGTTTTTGGCCTTCAAGCTTTAGTGTCTTTTCAGTATTGTTGTTTTGAGTCCTGAGGGAATTGAATACCCAAAAACCATACCTGTTTACTTAGTCTAGTCTCAGTACATTACAGAATAGTCTTCAGATTATATTATGAGCATTATTAGAATAGTCAGATATCAGTTATTCAACTCAGAATAGTCTAGTATCTCAGTGTTTTTCAGTTGGGAGTAGGATTTAGCACCGAACGAGTATAGCGATGGCGGCTTCCCTGTCAGATAGGTAGAGTCATTAGTAATAGTCCCTATACTCCAAAACTATGTAGCCAGCGTAGGATATGAGTAGTCACCCGTCAGATTAGGATTGACTATCTCACAGAGGTCACCCGTCAGTTCAGGCTTGACACCCTTGGTCCTTTGTACATTATATCAGTTTAGTGGATCTACACACCCATTATTAGTACCTGTGGCATGGTATTAACACCCTTCCGACTAGGGTTACAAGTTGGACCCCGATTAGCTCAAATTAGGGAATGTCGGTTAGATGTTACCTCCCACAATCTCAGATATAGTCTTAGTTATAGTCTCAACTCAATTATTCAGTCTTAGTGTTGTTTGAAAAAAAACATACAGATTTTAGTTATTTCGGTATTTACAGATTTTACTCAGTTTATGTTATATGCTTGGTCATGCATCCTTAGTATTTACAGATCTTTATGCATTTTCAGTATAAATAGATTTTGTGCTCTTTATTAAGTACTCCATGCTTTACATGCATATCGAGTTAATTATTATTATTACTATTCATGAGACCATGCATATCAGCCTACCTTATTTAGCATACTAGTACATTCAAAGTACTGATCACATACCTTTCTTTTGCGCTATGATGTATCATATCATAGGTGCTGACACTCAGTTCCCAGATCGCACTTAGTCCCTCAGATCATCAACTATACATTAGCAGTGGTGAGTCCTCATCATCCGAGGATAGATTATATTACTTCATGTCTTTATCTCAGTAGTTAGTAGGGTTAGTTGGGGCCTGTCCCATCAACTCACAGTATCCAGTTTATAGTCTTTTCAGACACTATAGTTAGCTATTAAAACTATTTAGATTTAGTATTTTTATCAGATTCATAATTCAGTAGTTATTTCATATTAAAACCTTATGGTATTTCAGTTATTCTTTTGCATTAATGATTATATTATTCATTTCTCACAATAGGTACCAGCTCATGGATTAGCTTGTGGTCCTTCGGGACCGTAAGCACCATGTAACGACTAGGGGGTAGTCTCAAGTCGTTCCAAACTTGGTATCAGAACCATGTTCTAAAGTGTCCTAGGAAGTCTGAAAGACACATCAAGTAGTGTCTTGTGCATGGGTGTGTAGCGCGCCAAACTTATGGATGAGAGGCTACAAGGTATTTAGGAAAAAGTTTCCCTTCTTTCAAGTATTCATGTCGTGCGATTGAGCATGAGCTCAAGTTAAACTCTCAGTCTAATTCGTTTCCTCTTTCCGTTTACAGAACATGCCTCCCAAGAAGAATGGAAGAAGAACAAGAACTCAGCCATCCCCTCACCTCGTCCAGGCAGATCCTCTGGATGAGCATGTCTCTCAAGCAGAATTCAGGGCTGCATTCACTACTCTAGAAAACTCCGTAGTAGCACAAAATAAATGGTCAGCTGATTTTCCCGTCAACCCAGTGGCCAATACTGCTACAACTAGAATTTGAGATTTCACCCAGATGAATCCTCCTTCTTTCATGGGATCTAAGTCTGAAAAGGATCCATAGGAATTCTTAGATATGGTTTAGAAGGTAACGGATGTTATGGAGGTGACGTCTAGTAAGAGTGTCGAGTTAGCTGCATATCATTGCAGGATGTAGCCCATACTTGGTTTAAGCAGCGAAAAGTGGATAGAGGAGTTGATGCAGGGCCTATAGAATGGGAAGAGTTTTCCACGGCTTTCTTGGACAAATTCTTTCCATTAGAATTAAGGGAGGCCAAGGTGTTAGAATTTATTAATTTGAGGCAAGACAACATGAGTGTGAGGGAGTATTCTCTCAAGTTCACTCAGTTAGCTAGATATGCTCCTCATGTGGTAGCTGATAGTAGGTCCAAGATGAGTAAGCTTGTGTCTGACGTGTCTGATAGTATGGTCAAGGAGTGCAGGACCGCAATACTGATTAGTAAAATGGATTTGTCTAGGCTGATGGTCCATGATCAACAGATAGAGGAGCAAAAGATTAAAAAGAGGGAGAGAGGAAACAAGAGAGCTAGGACAGGTAGTTTTAATTTTAATCAACCAAAGTCAGAAGGTGGTAACCGTCCTCAGTTTCATCAGAGGTCTTCAGCCCTAGTACCTTCTTCAGCCAGTGCCCCAGTACCCAAATTTAGAAATGACAATAGGGATAGGGCACCAGGATCTAAGTCCTAGGTTAGTGATAGCAGTGCTCATACCAATCTTTTATGTCAGAAGTGTGGAAGACAACATCATGGTGAGTTTAGAGCGGGTAGTGATCTATTCTTTGGGTGTGTCAAGCCAGGCTATCGGATTCAGAAGTGTCAGGTAGTTGCTCAAAAAGGTAGGGATGCACGCCAATAGGACCAGTTCCATCAGTCGTCAGTTCCATCCGACCGCTCAACTTAGCAGGGTGCTGCTTCTAGTGCTACCAGTGGTCCATGTACAAATATTTTGTAACGCCCCGAGTTTGTACCCCAGATGCTACACAGTGCTGATAATCCCGAAGGACCACAAGCTAACCCATGATTGGTACCTGCTGCAATAACTGAGTAATAAATACTATAATTATGAAGAAATAGGCATAAACATATGCCATAAGGTTCAAGTTTGTAAAAAAACTTGAATGCGGTATCAAAATACCAAAACTAAATAAAAGTATTGAAAAACTGAACAACTATCTGAAAATACTCTAGTCTGAAAAAGCCTCTAACTGTCTGAACTGTGGAGTTGATGGGACAAGCCCCCAACTAACTCCATCTACTAAAATAAAGCTGAAGTACTGTAAATAATAAGCATGTCCTCGAACTATGAGGACTCACCACTAATCTAAAAGCTGAGAATCTGAATTGCTAAAGGTGCTCTGGAGCCCGTGTGTCTAAACCTATGATATAAAACATCATAGCACAAAGAAAAGCATGCGCCAGTACTTTGAATATACTGGTATGCTTAGTGAGGTAGGCTGGTATGCATGGGTTTATATGTATGCACAACAATAACTGAATAACATGAGTATAACTTAGTAAGAGTACATACATAAATACATAAACTGTAACTGAGATCATGCTAATACTGAGTACTCCATCGGAATACTAATAACTGATATCTGAGTTTACAAACACTGTATTACTGATTATCTAAAAGACTGTATCTGATAGTTCTGAATACTGTAGAACCAGACTGTGTTCCGTACTGAGCTGAGTGACTATGTCTGATAGTCCTGAATCTGTAGAACTGAATTGAGGTCTATTCTAAGACTGAAATTAGAACTGAGACTGTGGGAGGTAATCATCTAACCACATGCCCCTTTTCTAATAGGATTTGGGGTCCAACCTATAACCCTAGTTGGAAGGGTGTTAATACCATGCAACGAGTAAGGACAAGCTGTGAGTTAACCCTCTCTAATAGGAAGCTCTTTCATCAACCCTCGCTAATAGGATAACTCTGATGAGAAGTATCAACCCTCATAATATTTGGAAGAAATATACCTCAACCTACGCTGGAAATGTAGTTATGTAACGTAAGGATTGCTGCTCAGGGTGAAACCTTCTGCTACAAGAATGCCCCATCCCTGGGTTAACACGGTGCTTAATCCTACTCCAACTGAATGGACACTGAACTAATTTCTAGTCCATATTAGGATGGACTAAATGATTACTGAGATTACTATTTAGCTAAACTGAACTGAGTCCACTGAGTTCCGTTGACTAATGGAATACTACCGAATTCTGTTAGCTGACTGAGTTTACTGAGGTCTGAACTGGATACTGAATTAGACAAGACTAATATGGATTCTACTGAGTTTTCCTGAGTTCTGTAATTTGCTGAGAGTACTACTGATTGTGTCATGACTGATAATGTTCTATGACTAACCATGGTTCTAGGTAATCAGCTAAATTGTCGGGTACAAGTACCCCCAGGACTCGATAGCTTAAATTAAGAGACATGGCATAACATGAAACATGTAAACTATGAACTTGATCATCATTCATTCATTGGGGCATTTTGACAAACACTTGCATGATATAACTTGCACATAAGCTATCATGACATGATTTCATTCTCTTAATAGTTCACATGGACAATTTATCAAGCACTTGGTGAGCATAGCATATGCACATAGTATTTAACAATAAGTGAGCATAATAATTCATCTCTAATTTCACAAGTAAAGGGTTTATCATGGATTCACATGAATATACACACATAATGATCAATTTCACATGAGATACATATATATAATTATGAATTAGGAACTTAATCCAAATAATAATCATGGATACACTTTAACTCCAACCATGGAAATCATAAAATCAGTTACTTGAAGTTCAAAAGATATTCTTCGACTCCAAAGATGGAAGGAACCCTTGGATGAACACTTCACATACCTGAGTTGAAGAATTTCTTAAAGTTTATGGTTGAATCTTGAGTTCTTGATTAGAAATTGGATCTTCTAGGGTTTTGTTTTTAAGAAAATTTGAGAAGGAATGACTATATTTTCTCTAAAGGGAGTTTAATTTTGTATTTTAGGGGTTGAGGGTCGAGGGAAAGATACCTAAATACCCCCAACCGACGCGAAGGTCGACGTAGCACGTCAATGCCATCAACGCGATAGCCAATGCGTCGCGCTATGTTCGCGTCGATTCTCTGGAATTGGAAACTTGTAGCTAGGGAAAATATTAATCAGCGCAATAGTCGATGTGGTGCACCAAGATAGCATTGATCCACTATTTTAGGGTTCCAAAGGGGCTTCAAATGCAGTCCAAAAAATCCAAAACTTGCCCGAAAACACCTACGGACATTCCTGATCATGAATCAAGCTAAACATCAACATGTAATGGATGTAAAGGTCGGTAAATAAGATTGTCAACCTTTGTAGGATAAAATGACACTAAATCTGAGTACTTAGCTAAAATATTCTAAGTCTGGGACCCCTTGACAAGCCTAAAGGACTGAATTAAGCTTAGGATTTTGCGTGGTCTTATATTATCTCCCCCTTGGGAACATTCATCATTGAATAAGATTGATGAGACGGATAATACTGAGAGGCTAACTTACTTACTGGGCATGAACATCTGGAACATGGCTATAACTGATATTACTGGTATTCTGAATTATCATACTGAACATGCATATCTGTTGCATGGATATAGCTGAACATGATTCATGAATGCATGACTAGGATTACTGATAAACTGAAATTATATACTGAACATGCATATCTGATACATAGATATATGACTGAACTAGCTTATGAACATATAATTGAACATGCAATGGGAACTGATACCATGTTTGTAACTGAAATCTGAACATGAAACTGATTAAGCTCAAGGAAACTATTACCTTGAACTGAGTCTGGGTTAGTGGAGAATAGATGAGGATACTTGGTTCGCATGTATGCTTCTTGTTTCCAATTAGCTCCCTCAACGGACTGATTCCGCCAAAGAACTTTGACTAGAGGAACTTCTTCGTTCCTTAGTCTATGAATCTGATAGTCAAGGATTTCGACTGGGATCTCTTCATGAGAGAGGCTATTTTGTATATCTATGCTCTCAATAGGGACTACGACTTATAGGTCACCTATATATTTCTTTATCAAGGAGATATAAAGCACTGGATGTACTGAAGATAAATCTAAAGGTAACTCATGCTCGTAAGCTACCTTTTCGAAATAGCTGAGAATTTCGTAAGGACCGACATATTAGGGACTGAGTTTCTCTTTCTTGCCAAAATGCTTCACTCCTTTCATAGGAGAGATCTTTAAGTACATATAGTCACCAACCTCAAACTCGATATTCTTTCTTCGCACATCTGCATTTCTATTGGTTCTGAGCTGTCTTAAGCCTTTCCCTGATCAACTAGACCTTCTCTAAGGTATCAAACATAAAGTCAGGCCCTACTACTGCTGATTCACCTACTTCAAACTAACCAATAGGAGATCTACACCTTCTCCTATAAAGCGCCTCAAACGGAGCCATCTGAATACTGGTGTGATAGTTGTTGTTATATGCGAACTCAATCAAAAGAAAGTAGTCATCCCAACTACCTTTAAAGTCTATCTCATATGCTCACAACATATCTTCTAAGGTCTGAATGGTCCTTTCTACTTGACCATCTGTCTGTGAATGAAAGGCTATACTGAGATGATCTCGAGTACTAAGACCCTTTTCAAATGCTTTCCAGAAATAAGAGGTGAACTGGTACCTTTATCTGAAATAATGGATAATGAAACACCGTGCAATCTGACCAACTCCCTGATATAGAGTTTGGAATAATCCTCGGCTGAATAGAAGGTATGAACTGGAAGAAAATTAGCTGATTTAGTCATCCTGTCTGCAATGACCTAAACTAAATCATGCTGATGATGAGTACGAGGCAAGCCCATCACAAAGTCTATGTTCACTTCTTCCCATTTCCAGGTGGGAATACTGAACTCCTGCATGGACTCACTAGGCTTCTGATGCTCAATCTTAACCTGCTGACATATTGAGCACTTAGCCACAAACTCAACAATGTCTCTTTTCATCCCACTCTACCAATAGATCTCCCGTAGATCGCGGTACATCTTAGTATCCCCTGGATGAATAAAGTAACGCGCACCATGCCCTTCTGTAAGAATTCGCTGCCTTAAGTCATCTACACCTGGCACACACAGACGGCCCTGACAATGTAAAACACCATCTCCCCCTTGGGAGAAAACCTCTACCTTCTAATTTCTGACTGAGTCCTTCAACTGGACTAGACTGGGATCCCTATCCTGCTTTTCATTCACTTCAAAAATTAGGGATGATTCTAATCTACTCTGTACCCACACACTACCTTCTGCTGAATCGACTAAGCGAACACCTAGTCACGCTAGCTGATGAACTTCCTGGGATAACTTCTTCTTACTGTTCTTAACATGGGAAACACTACCCATAAACATTCTACTGAGAGCGTCAACCACTACATTGGCCTTGCCCAGATGATACAGAACACTCATGTCATAGTCTTTCAACAACTTCAACCACTTTCTTTGACGAAGGTTGAGGTATTTTTGAGGGAACACATAATGCAGGATCTTATGATTAGTGAACACATAAAAATTCACACCATACAAATAATTTCTCCAAATCTTTAAGGCAAAAACTACTGCTGCTAACTCAAGATCATGAGTAGGATAGTTTTTCTCATGGGGCTTAAGCTGTCTAGAGGCATAGGCTATGACCTTACCTCTCTGCATTAAAAGACAACCCAATCCAACTCTGGAAGTGTCATAGTACATAACAAAATCATCGATACCATCTGGTTGGGTCAAAATAGGAGCTGTGGTTAGTCTGAGTCTTCAACTCCTGAAAACTCTTCTCACAAGAATCTGACCACTGGAACTTGACTTTCTTTGAAGTCAATCTGGACATAAGGGATGAAATAGACCAAAATCCCTTAACAAACCATCGGTAATAGCCAGCCAAACCTAAGAAACTCCTGATATCTAACGGAGAGATGGCCTGGGCTAGTTTCTCACTACTTTGATCTTTTGGGGATCAACTCTAATTCCATCACTAAAAATTATATGGCCAAGAAATTCTACTGACTTTAGCCAAAATTTTAAATTACTGAATTTGGCAAATAGCTGATGACTTCTGAGAGTCTGCAATACTATTCTAAGATTGTCTGCATGATTGTGTTCACTTCGAGAGTAAACTTGAATGTCATCTATGAAGACTATGATGAACATGTCCAAGTACTACTTGAACACATGGTTTATCAAGTCCATGAAAGCTGCTGGGGCATTGGTAAGACGAAAGGACATGACTAAGAATTTGAAGTGACTGTACCAAGTTTGAAAAGATGTTTTTGGGATGTCACTTTCCCTGACTCTGAGCTGATGATAGCCTGATCTGAGGTCTATCTTAGAGAAATAATAGGCACCCTGAAGTTGGTCAATCAATTCATCGATTCTGGGGAGTGGATATTTGTTCTTGTCTGTAACTTTGTTTAACTGATGGTAATCTATGCACATTCTGAGGGAATCATCTTTCTTATGCCCGAATAAAACTAGTGCACCCAATGGGGACACACTGGGTCTGATGAATCCCTTATCTAGGAGATTCTTTAACTATTCCTTTAATTCTATGAGTTCTACTGGAGCCATTCTGTATGGTGGGATAGAGATGGGCTGAGTATCTGGGAGAAGATCAATTCCAAAATCAATTTCCCTTTCGGGAGGAACTCCAGGAAGATCTTCGAGAAACATATCTGGGAATTCACATACTACTGATACTGATTCAAGAGTAGGGGTTTCTGAACTAGAGTCATGGACTCAAATGAGATGATAGACACATTCCTTATATATCATCTTTCTAGCCCAAAGGTAAGAAATAAATTGACCCCTAAGTGCTGAAGTACTACCCTTACACTCTAGGACGGGTTCATTCGGAAACTGAAACTGGACTACTCTATTTCTATATTCGACTGAAGCATAACTGGAATGAAGCTAATCCTTGTCGAGAATAACGTCAAAATCAGTCATCTCTCATTTGACTAAATCTGCTGAAGTTACTTTCTGAGATATCATAACTAGAAAATTCCTATATACCCATAGGGCTATGATATATTTGCCCACTGAGGTAGAAACTGAGAAGTCCTCTATTAGAATTTCGAGACTAACTCCAAAATCAACTGCTATATATAGAGTAACAAAAGACAAGAAAGCTCCTAGATCTAGCAAAGCATAAACACACAAAAGGAAAACTTGCAACATACCAGTGACCACATCAGGAGAACTTTCCTGATCCTGTTGGGACTGAAGAGCATAGAGTCTGTTTGGGCGCAGCCCACTGGTGGCACTGGAAGAGGCACCCTGCTAATTCAGGTGACTAGACTGAGTTGGGGGATGGTTATGCTAACTCTGAGATCCCACCTAAGGACACTATCTAACTCTGTGGCCTAGCTTTCCATATTTGAAACACACATCACTGCCAGCTCTGCAGATACCCTGGTGGTTTCTGCCACACTTCTGGCAAAGGGGATTGGTTCGGGCACTGCTTATTTGCCCTGGGGTTTAGGGACCGACGCCCTATCTCGGTTGTCATCTCTAAATTTTGGCACTGGAGCACTGGCTGAGGAAGGAGATGGAACTGAGGATTTCGGGTGGAACTAAGATTCCTACCCTCTGACTTAGGCTGAGCAAAATTGAAACTACCTATTCTGTCTCTCTTATTCTCCCTCTCTTTCTCTTTATTTTTAGCCTCCTCTATCTGCTAAGCATCGACTATGAGCCTGCATATGTCCATATCCTTAATAAGCATTGTGTTCCTACACTTCTTCACCACACTGCTAGACACCCCTGACAAAAACTTACTCATCTTTGCTCTACTATCGCTACAACATGCGGGGCATATCTGGCTAACTGAGTAAACTTAAGAGAATACTCCTGCACTATTATATTGCCCTGCTTCAGGTTTATAAACTCCAAAATGTTTGCTTCCCTCAACTCTAGTAGGAGGAACCTATCCAGAAAAGCAACTGCAAACTCCTCCTATTTTATGCACCCTGCATCTGCGACCTTCTCTGCCTTCCACTATTTGAACTATGAGTGAGCCACATCCTATAAATGATATACAGCCAACTTAGCACTCTCAATAGTAGTCACCCCCAGATATTAGTAACCTTCTACACCTGATCAAAAAATTCTTGAGGTTCCTCATTTGAATTAGACCCGGTAAATAATGGAGGGTTCATTCGGGTGAAGTCTCAAATCCTGGCAGAAACAGTATTGGCAACTGGGTTGGCCAAAACCACAGTTGGACGTTCATTCTGGGAAGCGACAGAATGATCTAGGGTGGTGAAGGTTGCTTTGAACTCCGCATGGGAGACATGCTTGCCCAAAGGATCTGGATGGACGGGCTGAGGGGCTGATTGATCTCCTATTCCTCTTCCCTGAGTCCTCTTTGGAGACATATTTTATAAATAGAAGAGAAACTAGGATTAGAAAGAGAGTGTAACTGGAGCTCATGCTCAGTTGCATGACATGAATACTGAAAGAAGAGAAACTTTTCCTAAAACATCTCATAGCCTCTTGTCCATAAATGTGGCGCACAACAGACCCCTTCACAAGACTCTACTAGATGCGGCTTTCAGACTTCCTAGGACTCTGTTTAACCTTAGGCTCTGATACCAAGTTTATAACGCCCCGAGTCTGTACTCCAAATGTTACACGGTGCTCATAATCCCGAAGGACCACAAGCTAACCCATGACTGGTACCTACTGTAATAACTGAGTAATAAATACTGTAATTATGAAGAAATAGGCGGAAACATATGCCATAAGGTTCAAGTTTGTAAATAAATCTGAATGTGATATCAAAATACCAAAACTGAATTTAAGTACTAAAAAACTGTATGAAAATACTCTAGTGTGAACAAACCTCTAACTATTTGAACTGAGGAGTTGATGGGACAAAACCCCAACTAACTCTATCTACTGAAATAAAACCAAAGTACTATAAATAATAAGCATTTCCTCAAACTATGAGGACTCACCACTACTCTGAAAGCTGAGAATTTAAACTGCTAAGGGTGCTCTTGAGCCCGTGTATCTAAACCAATGATATAAGATATCATAGCATAAAGAAAAGCATGCGTCAGTACTTTGAATATAATGGTATGCTCAGTGAGGTAGGGTGGTATGCATGGGTTTATATGCATGCACAATAATAACTGAATAACATGAGTATGACTGACTAAGAGTATATGCATAAATACAAAACTGTAACTGAGATCGTGCTAATACTGAGTACTGCATTGCAATACTGATAACTAATATTTGAGTTTATGAATACTATATTACTGATTATCTAAAATACTATATATAATAGTTCTAAATACTATGGAACCATACTGTGTTCCGTACTGAGCTGAGTGACTATGTCTGATTGTCCTAAATCTGTAGAACTGAATTGATTTTTATTCTAAGACTGAGACTGGAACTGAGACTGTGGGAGGTAATCATCTAACCAACATGCCCCTTCTCTAACAGGATTTGGGGTCCAACTTGTAACCTCAGTTGGAAGGGTGTCAATACCGTGCCATGGGTTAGGACAAGCTGTGAGTTAACCCTCTTTGATAGGAAGCTCTTTTGTCAACCCTCACTGAAAAGATAACTCAGATTAGAAGTATCAACCCTCATAATATCTGGCAGGAAGATACCTCAACCTATGCTGGATATATAGTTCTATAACGTAGGGATTGCTGTAAGGGTCAAACCCTTTGCTGACAGGAATGCCCCCATTCTTGAGAAAACTCGGTGCTGAATCTTACTCCCAATTGAATAGTCACTGAACTAATTTCTAGTCCGTACTAGGCTGGACTGAATGATTACTGAGATTACTAATTTCTAATCCGTACTAAACTGAACTGAGTCCACTGAGTTCCGTTGACTAACAGAATACTACCAAATTCTATTTGCTGACTGAGTTTACTGAGGTCTGAACTGGATACAGAATTAGATTGGACTAATATGGATTCTACTGAGTTTTCCTGAATTCTGAAACTGACTGAGAGTACTACTGATTGTGTCATGACTGATACTATTCTATGACTGACCATGGCTCTAGGTAATCAGCTAAATTGTCGAGTACAAGTACCCCCAGGACTCGATAGCGTAAATTAAGAGACATGGCATAACATGAAATATGTAAACTATGAAATTGATCATCATTCATTCATTGGGGCATTTTGACAAACACTTGCATGATATAACTTGCATATAAGCTATCTTGACATGATTTTATTCTCTTAATAGTTCACTTGGACAATTTATCAAGCACTTGGCGAGCATAGTATATGCACATAGTATAGAACAACAAGTGAGCATCATAATTCATCTCTAATTTCACAAGTCAAGGGTTTATCATGGATTCACATGAACCTACACACATAATGATCAATTTCACATGAGATACATATATATAATCATGAATTAGGAACGTAATCCAAATAGCAATCATGGATACACTTTAATTCCAACCACGAAAATCATAAAATCAATTACTTGAAGTTCAAAAGAGATTCTTGGACTCCAAGGATGGAAGGAACCCTTGGATGAACACTTCACATACCTGAGTTGAAGAATTTCTTAAAGTTTATGGTTGAATCTTGAGTTCTTGATTAGAAATTGGATCCTCTAGGGTTTTGTTCTTGAGAAATTTGAGAAGGAATGACTATATTTTCTCTATAGGGAGTTTTATTTCGTATTTTGAGGGTGAGGGTCAAGGGACAAACACCTAAATACCCCAAGAACGCGATATTTTAATGACTAAAAATTGGGTTACTGACGAGCAGATCGACGCGGTGCGTCGATGGCATCGACGCGATAGCCACTGCATCACACCATATTCATGTTGATTCACTAGAATTGGATGCTGGTAGCTGGGGAAAATATTAATTAACATGATAGTCAATGAGGCGCGCCGATATCGCGTTGATCCACTGTTTTAAGGTTCTAGAGGGGCTTCAAACGAAGTTCGAAAAATCTGAAACTTGTCTGGAAAAACCTACGGACATTCCTGATCATGAATTGACCTAAAAATCAACATTTAATGGACATAAAGGTCAAAAAATAAGATTGCTAACCTTGATAGGCTAAAATGACACTAAGTCTGAGTACTTAGCTAAAATATTCTAAGTCTGGGACCCCTTGAGAAGCCTAAAAGACTGAATTAAGCTTAGGATTTTGTGGGGTCTTACACATTTGCATGCTCTTCAGTCCCACCAAGATTAGGAAAATACTCCTGATGTAGTTACTGGTACGTTGCAGGTCTTTCACTTATATGTTTATGCTTTACTAGACCCTGGAGCTTTTTTTTTTTGTAACTCTATATATAGCCATCAATTTTAGAGTCAGTCCCAAAAATATAGTAGAGCCCTTTTCAGTGTCTACCCTAGTAGGCATTTCCATTGTAGCCAGACAGGTATTTAGGAACTGTCCGGTCACAATATCTCAAATAGTTACTTTAATTGATCTCGTGAAGTTAGAGATAATGGATTTTGACGTCATTCTCGGCATAGATTGGCTCCCCTTATGCTATGCCTCAGTTGATTGTAGAAACAGAATAGTTCATTTTCAGTTCCCAAATGAACTAATCCTTGAATGGAGGGGTAATACTACAACTCTTAGGGGTCAGTTGATCTCGTACCTTAGAGATAGAAAGATGATATCAAAGGGGTGTATTTACCATCTTGTTCGAGTCAAAGACTCTAACTCAAAAACTCCCACTCTTGAATCAGTTCTAGTAGTAAATGAATTTTCATATGTATTTCCTGAAGATCTTCCCAGAGTTCCTCCTAAAAGGGAAATCGACTTCGGAATAGACCTTCTCCCAGATACTCAGCCTATATCTATTCTGCCTTATAGAATGGCTCCAGCTAAACTCAAAGAACTGAAAGAACAGTTGAGGAATCTCCTAGATAAGGGATTCATTAGGCCCAACATCTCCTCGTGGGGTATACCTATTCTATTCATGCATAAGAAATACGATTATCTCAGAATGTGCATAGACTACCGTTAGTTGAACAAGGACATAGTCAAGAATAAATATCCATTTCCTAGAATCGATGAATTGTTCGACCAATTTCAGGGTGAAAATTACTTTTCCAAGATAGACCTCAGATCAAGCTATCATCAGCTTAGAGTCAGAGAACGTGACATTCCAAAAAGAGCTTTCAAAACTTGGTATGATCACTTATAATTTCTAGTCATGTCCTTTGGTCTTACGAATGCCCCAATAACCGTCATGGAATTGATGAATTGAGTGTTCAAACAGTACTTGGACATGTTTATCATAGTCTTCATTGATGACATTCTTGTCTATTCTCGTAGAGAAAGCGATCATATAGACCATTTCAGCATAGCACTTCAGACTCTTAGAGCTCACCAGTTTTTCACTAAATTTAGTAAGTGTAAATTCTGGACAAGATCAGTAGCATTCTTTTGTCATATTATTTTCGGTGATGGCATTAGAGTTGATCCTCAAACGACTAAAGTGGTGAGAACCTAACCTAGACCTAGCTCTCCATCAAATATCAAGAGTTTCTTAGGTTTAGCTAGCTATTACCATCGGTTTGTTGAAGGCTTTTCTTCTATTGCATCACCTATGTCCAGATTGACTCAGAAGAAAGTTAAGTTTTAGTAGTCAGATTCCTGCGAGAAGAGTTTTTAGGAGTTGAAGACTCGACTTACCTCAACCCTAGTCTTGACTCTAATAGACGATTCAAATGGTTTGTTGTGTATTATTAAGATTCCAGAGTAGGTTTGGGTTGTGTACTCACGTAGAGAGGTAAGGTCATAGCCTACACCTCCAGACAAATTAAGCCTCATGAGAAGAATTATCCGACTCATGATCTTGATCTAACAACTGCAGTGTTTGCCTTAAATATTTGGAGGCATTACTTGTATGGGGTGTATGTAGATATGTTCACAGATCACAAAAGCCTTCAGTATGCGTTCTCTCAGAAAGATTTGAATTTGCATCAGAGAAGAGGGTTAGAGTTAATGAAAGATTATGACATGAGTTTTCTATATCATCCGTGAAAGGACAATGTAGTGGTTGATGCTCTCAGTAGAGTGTCTATGGGTAGTGTAGCATGTTGAGGATGGTAAGAAGAACTTAGCTCAGGAAGTTCATCAGCCTACCTGACTAGGTATTTGCTTAGTCGATTCAGCAGAAGGTAGTGTTTGGGTGCAGAGTAGCTCAGAATCATCTCTAGTTTTTGAGGTAAAAGAAAAGCAGGATAGAGATCCCAGTCTAGTTAAGTTGAAAGAATCAGTCAGAGATCAGAAATTAAAGGTTTTCTTCCAAGGGGGAGATGGTGTTCTGTGTTGTCAGGGTAGGTTATGTATGCCTGGTGTAGATTATTTGAGGTAACAAATTCTTGTAAAACCGTATGGAGCGCGTTACTCTATTCATCCTGGGGCCACTAAGATGTACTGCGATCTACGAAAGATCTATTGGTGGTTTGGGATGAAGAGAGATATTACAGAGTTTATAGCTAAGTGCTCTATATGTCAGCAAGTTAATATTGAGCACCTGAAGCCTAGTGGGTCCATGCAGGAGTTTAGTAATACCATGTGGAAATAAGAGGAAGTGAACATGGACTTTGTAACAGGTTTGCCTCGGACCCGTCATTAGTATGATTCTATTTGGCTTATCATAGACAGGATGACCAAATCAGCTCATTTCTTGCCAGTCCATACCTTTTATTTAGTCGAGGAATATGCCAATCTCTATCTGAGAGAGTTGGTTAGGTTGCACAGTCTTCCCTTATC
Organism: Capsicum pubescens; assembly: GCA_030864215.1. Classification (NCBI taxonomy): domain Eukaryota; kingdom Viridiplantae; phylum Streptophyta; class Magnoliopsida; order Solanales; family Solanaceae; genus Capsicum; species Capsicum pubescens. The sequence continues at coordinate 229,266,014 of CM061546.1, forward strand.
TATCATCTCAGATAGAGGTGCCCAGTTTACTTCTCATTTCTGGAAAGCATTCCAAAAGGGTCTTGGTACCCAAGTCTATCTCAGTACCGCCTTCCACCCTCAGACAGATAGCCAAGAAGAAAGGACCATTGAGACTCTTAAGGATATGATGAGAGCATATTTTGTTGATTTCAAGGGTAAATGGGATGACCATTTTCCTTTGATTGAGTTCGCATACAATAACAACTATCATTCTAGTATCTGTATGGCTCCATTTGAGGGTCTCTATGGTAGGAGATGTATACCTCCAATTGGTTGGTTTGAAGTAGGTGAGGGTGAAGTAGTAGGACCTGACTTGGTGTTTGATACGTTAGAAAAGGTTCAGTTGATCAAGGAAAGGCTTAGGGCTGCCCAGAGCTAACAGTCTCGAGTTTGAGTTCGATGACTTTGTGTAACGACCCGATTTGCTGAACCGGAATGCTACACTATACTCATGACCCTGAAGGACCACAAGCTAACCCATGAATGATATCTGTACCTGTATACAACATAATATAACATAATAATGCAGAAACATGCACTGAAAGGCCATCAGGTTCGATCATGAACATAACTGAATAACGTAACATCTGTGTGGGGTAATAAAATACCCCAAACAAAAACTGAAGTCTAAAACATGATAGTCTATATCTAGTCTGCACCTAGTCTGTATCTAGTCTAAAAGCCTCTACTGTCTATAGAATCTGAATAAAGAGTTGATGGGACATGTCCCAACTAACACCAACTAATAAGCTAATCAATGAGATACTAGAAAATCATTATTTCCTCGAAGGATGAGGACTCACTTCTACTCTGACTGCTGAATTTGGAATCTATTACAGATCTGGAACTCATGTCTCTGAACCTATGGTATAACATAAAAGAAAGCACCATAGCGCAAATGCATCAGTACATATGTACCGAGTATACATGTGAGGTAGGCTATATGCAAGGGTTTGCATGCATGAATAATGCTAACTGACTGTCTAACATGAATGTGAAAATATATGTATAAATATATAACTGTAACTGATAATATGATTTCATGATTTCTGAGTCTGTAAACTAATAACGTGACATGCTAGTAACTGATATGACTGATAACATGAAGGACTATATCTGAATAATGCTGATAACATGGGTGACTGTATCTGAGTATAACTGATAACGTGGGTGACTGTAGCTGACAGTTGTGAATCTGATGGAACTATCTGAGTTCCATACTGTATTTGAGTTGACTATACATGACAGTCCTGAAATCTGAAGAACTATCTGAGTTCTATTACTGAGACTGATTGACTGTATCTGACATTCCTGATTTTGTAACATGAAATTATGGGAAGTAGTATCTAACCGACATGCCCCAAATATGCTATAATAGCTGAGCTGGGGTCCAATCTATGCCCTGATTGGAAGGGTGTCAATACCGCACCACTGGTAAGCAAAATATGTGAGTAACCCTCATATAACAGGTAACTCTAGCGAGAATGGTGGGAACCCTTACATAACAGGTTAAGCCACCTCATCTACCTTCATATAGAAGGCTACGATGTCTCAACCTATGCTGGCTACATAGTTTTAGAATGCAAGGATTTCTTCTAGGAATCACACCCCCGTATAACAGGTGAGTTCCCATCCTAGGGTTCACTCAGTGCTAATTCCTACTCCCATTTGAATGGACACTAAACATGATTTACTGAACTGAACTGAGCATGGACTGAGTTACTGAATTTTCGTGGCTGATGGAATACTACTGATATTTGAAAACTGACTGAGTCATGAGATCATGAAGATTTTTCCTGAGTCATAAGACTATCTGAAGTCTAAGAGTTCATAGCTTGACTAAGAGTATCGTGAAAACATGACATGGATCTAGGAACACAACTAATAATTCGGGTACAAGTACCCCTAGGACTCGATGGAAGGAAACTGGCATGACTTGATATTCTTGAATACATGATAATCACCACAATCCGTTTATTGAAGAATTTCATCAAACGTCTAATAGGCATAAGCTTGTAGATTTATGGGGATTTTCATGATATCATGCTAGTTAGGAAAATTTCCTTCATCTAGGCATTTTTTCAAACATATGGCAGGCATAGTACATGTAAACACATTATACAACAATTAAATATCATGCTTTTATTCCAATTCCTTCATACAAGGTTTTAGTCATGAGATTTCGTAAATATTTATCTATACTAATCAACCCACATGGAATTTAATATCAAATCATGGAATAGAAATCAATTCCTCATTTGTTAACATGAAAGAGAACATACAAAGCATGAAAATATGAAGAAAATACATAACTTGTAGTTAAAAAGGATTCTTGGACTTCATGGATGAAAAGAGTCCATAAATAAACACTATGCATACCTTAGATCATGATTTCGTGAAGATTGATGGTGAAACCTTCCTGAATTTGAATCCCCAATAAAAACCCTAGTTTGTTCTTGAGATAAACTTGAGAGAAACTAATATCTTTTGGGTGAAAAGTGGCTGAATCATGTGTTAAAGGGATTATATAGGGGTAGGAAGTTGACCCTTTTAACCCTGTACACGTCATTAAATTTTTAGTAAAATTTCCCGAGTTGGGCCCTTGTGCGATGCGGCGTTATCACGCCGTGTCACTAGAAATTGATAATTGGGAAACTGCACGGTGGCGCAACACGGAGCTATCGCGTTGCCACCTTGTCTACGACCTGGAAGTTTGGCGCGATGCACCAGTATTGCGGAGCAACACTGGAATTTGACAATTTCCATTTGAGCTATCTCTGCGATGCGCTGAAGGTTCAGGTCAAAGACTGTCTCATTAAAAAGTCTCTTACTCTTCGCCCGGGTGTCGGATTTGGGCAAATTATATGTCGATCGAAAGCTTATTTAATTTCCCACGTAATAGAAAGTGAAAATTATGGAAATACCTTGTGTATAAGAATGAATTATTATTTGAAAGCAAGTTATAACATCCTTGAGATGATTTTAAAGCTAAGAAAAAACACGGGTATTACACCTCGTGTACTTAAAAATCTCTCCCATGAAGGGAGTGAAGAGATTCGGAAAGAAAGAGAAACTCAGTCCCCGATTGTCGGTCCCTTAAGAATTCTCAATCGTTTTTGAAAGGTAGCTTAGGAGCTTGAGTTTCCTTCAGATTTAGCCTCAGTACACCCAGTGTTCCATGTCTCATTGTTAAAAATGTGTATTGGTGATCCAGCTGTAGTTGTTCCCTTAGAAAGTGTAGATATTTAGAACAGTCTTTCCTTTGAGGAAGTTCCAGTCAAAATTCTTGATCATCAAGTTCGTAGACTAAAGAACAAAGAAGTTCCACAAGTCAAAGTTCTTTGGTGGAATCAGTCTATTGAGAGATCCAATTGGGAAACAGAAGCAGATATGCGGACCAAGTACCCCCATCTTTTCTTTGCAAATACAGATTTAGTATAAGGTACCAATCCTCTTAAGATTTTTCTCTATCATGCTCAGTTTCAGCCGCACATCATGTTCATGTTAGTCATGCATTCATGAATTAGTTAAGTCATGCATTCTATGCATCAGACATACATATTAAGTATGTAAGCTTAGTCCATCAATTCCTTCAGCTTAACCAGTTTCATTCGGGGATGAATAATCCCAAGGGGGAGATATTGTAACACCCCATATTTTCATAGCATAATCTAAGTCCCAATACATGAGTATTCATATATGAAATTTTTGAAACACTCTGTATTTTTCAGTTTAAATCTTTCCATTGCGTAGCAAATTCAATTAAATTTCCAACGATATAAAATTCGCCCAAATCCAATAACCGGGTAAGAAGTTATGACGATTTTAAGTTTCAGTCGCAAAACCCCATCATTTTAACCTTTAGCGCGTCACGGAGCAGGCCAATCTCCCATTTGGAAAATTCCAGTGAGGGTCCATGATCCTGGCGCGTCGCGTTATAGGTCAATTTGACATTTGTCCATTTCCAGTGTAGAAGCACGATACCACTCATCGCAGCAAATTTCAAGGTTCAAATCAGTGAAGGACCGTGATTTACCTATGTCGTGCCACAAACCAGTTTCCTATTTTTCTGATTCAAGTGACACAGCGCAATAGCGCCTCATCGTGCCAGCCCAGAAAATTAGGATTTTCAGTTAGTTCTGACTTTTAATTTCAAGGGCTTTTAAGTACTTTTCCCTTGTCCCAGTCAGCCCCAAACACAAAATTAAGTCCCTAATAACCTAATTAGGCATTATTATAATCAATTTTCCCCAAAATAAAGAACATTCTCTCAAGTAGAAAAACCCTAACCTTCAAGAATCAAGGTCAAATTTAAGAACTCTCCATCAATCCTTCCTAATTCATCATCCTAGGTATGTTAGATGTTTATCCATGGATCCCTTTAATCCATGGAGCCCAAGTAACCCATTTTAAATCATCAAATTATAATCTTTCAAATCATTATGGTTTAAATTATCATATCTCCATGTACTATTGATTTTATACCATGTTACATACTATGAAATTATTGTTATTATTTAATCCTCCATGTTTTATTATTATTATTATTTGTTGAATTAAACCATGATTTAATTCTATTATAACGAATTCATGTTATTCCTACAAATTCCATGACATTTCTATGATTGTTTTAAACCATGAACTACAAGTGTTTGATAAAATGCCGACAAAAGTGATTTATTTAATAAGAGCCTTCATATTTTTGGCCTTCAAGCTTTAGTGCCTTTTCTGTATTGTTGTTTTGAGTCCTAAGGGCATTGAATACCTAAAAAACATAGCTGTTTATTTAGTCTATCCTAAGTACATTACAGAATAGTCTTCAGATTATATTATGAGCTTTATCAGAATAGCCAGATATTAGTTATTCAACTCGGAATAGTCTAGTATCTCAGTGTCTTTTAGTTGGGAATAGAATTTAGCACCGAGCGAGTGTAGAGATGGTGGCTTCCCCATCAGATAGGCAGAGTTTTTAGTAGCAGTCCCTATACTCCAGAACTATGTAGCCAGCATAGGAGATGAGTAGTCACCCATCAGATTAGGCTTGACTATCTCGCAGGGGTCACCCGTCAGTTAAGGCTTGACACCTTTGGTCCTTTTGATATTATATAAGTTTAGTGGTTCCACACAACCATTGTTAGTACCCATGGCATGGTATTAATACCCTTCCATCTAGGTTTATAGGTTGGACCCCGATTAGATCAAATTGGGTAATATCTGTTAGATAATACCTCCCACAGTCTCGATATAGTCTCAATTACAGTCCCAGCTCTGTTACTCAGTCTTAGTATTGTTTGACCAAAGTATAGAGATTTTAGTTATTTTAGTATTTACAGATTTTACTCACTTTATGTTATATGCTTGGTCATGCATCATCAGTATTTACATATCTTCATGCATTTTTAGTATCTATAGATTTCATGCTCTTTATTCAGTACTACATACTTTACATGCATATTTAGTTAATTATTATTATTCCTAGTCATGAGACCATGCATATCAGCCTACTTTATTTAGCATACCAGTACCTTCAAAGTACTGATCGTATACCTTTCTTTTGCGCTATGATGTATCATATCATAAGTGTTGATGCTCAGTTCCCAAATCACACTTAGTCCCTTAGATCATCAATAGTACAGTAGCAGTGGTGAGTCCTTATTATCGTAGGAAAGATTATATTACTTCATGTCTTCATCTCAGTAGTTAGTAGAGTTAGTTGGGGCCTATCCCATCAACTCACAATATCCATTTTAGAGGCTTTTCAGACACTATATCTAGCTATTCAGACTATTTAGATTTCAGTATTTTTATCAGATTCATAATTCAGTAGTTATTTCATTATTAAAACCTTATGGCATTTCAGTTATTCTTTCACATTCGTGATTATATTATTCAGTACTCACAATAGGTACCAGTTTATGGGTTAGCTTGTAGTCCCTCAAAACCATAAGCATCATGTAACGACTAGGGGATAGTCTCAGGTCGTTATAATAAAATAGGTGCATTTTAGTCTAACTCGGTACTATACCCTTGCAGATATGCATCCATGAGAACAACTTAGGAAGTGGAAAAAAGTGACAAGCAAAAACATGAATATTCACTCAAAGGGGAGGGATCTTATCTTATCTCACAGGTTAGTATCATTGTAGTATGCTTTAATTATCATAAAATATACTATCTGAGAAAGCCATGTATCTTTTCTTTACCTCATAAACCAAACTAGTTATGAGTTAACTAAACAATGTGCCTCCACTAAACCAAACTGATCCTTCTCATTCTCCTTCATCCAAAAAATCAAATTGAATAGGCCCTCATAAAATATCCATATCCTTTAGAAACCAAACCAATAAAAATATCATCTTAGGTCCTCTAAGTCAAAGTCTGGTAACCTTGCTGGAATGAGGCAGAAATATATAAGCTAAGAAAAGGAAGAAAGTCTCTGGGGGACTCAGTCCTAGGAAAAAAGTTGTTACTGAAATGATAGAGACAAGTAATGAGAAAAAGGATGAGATGAAGAATATGGGTGGTTAAAAAGGGGATTAAAATGCTGATGACTCAAAAAGTTCTCCTAGGAAAAAACTCTTGATTCCAAAATATATGATAAAAGGGAGACATGAAATGTCATACTGGTACCTCCTCAACAAAATATTTGATCACTTTGAGGTACTTGAGTAAAGGAGATCACATGGGATAGCCAAGATAATAATCAGATTTAACAAAACTTGTAAAGAATATATATCAATTATTTGAATTGCTAGCTATTCAGGAGAAGTTGGGAATGTATATGGAGAAGTTATGAATCAAGTCAACTATCAAATATGTTGGATTAAATATATTTGACATTACTGATTCAAAGGCTATCCTCTGAAGGATTGAATTCCACTAATGATCATGCAATTGGAAATGCAAAACTCCAGGCAAGAATGGCCAAACTGAATGCTGAAGTATAGATCCTTACCAAGTAGTTAGTGGACACAAACATTACTATAGATTTAAGAATAAAGTACTGCTTAAGTAATTTTCATCCAATCCTCCTTCCACCTGAGCCCTTTTATCCTCATTCCCTCATCAACCTTGTGTTAGTTCCACATCCTAAATCTCATAATGGATTTTAAAGAAAGTTATCTTATGATGATTAGTTTAGCTTACTGTATAGGTACTAGCTATTATGAGTGAATGGATCTTTAGTTTGTGTATCTCATTTGTCTCCTTACTTTAGAGTTGTCTTATATGTTAGTGTTACCACAATGTGCATGAGTTAACTAGTGTGTGCTTATCTTTACTCTTGGTTTGTTAATTCTTTTTAATGATGTCAAAAAGGGGAATACTGAGTTTACATATAGTACAAATTGAGATGCAGACCTGAAAAGAGTTATACTGAATGGGGAAGTGTGCAAATACAAAGGCACCAAATGAAATGGAGGTTCACAATGATAGGGGGAGTATTTTTATTGCAAAATAATAATAAGAGACCAGGTCCCTGTGTTGAATGATAGAGGAAGCATGGTGATAGGGGGAACATTCATCTTTAGGTGTTAATCACTCTGATTAATTATGATGAATGTGCACTGATGCTCAAATTTTATGGTTTGGTTTCTCATCATCTAAAAGAGGGAAATTCCTATATATAGTTTTGATGATGAGTAGCTAAACTATGAGGGAATAGGTCTCTGGACATGCAAGGTGCAAGTATAGCTGGCATGCACCTTCTGCACAGTTTTGTCATCTTGTGTAACAAACTTGCAGGTGCTATTTTGTACTTACTAGACATCTGGTCCAATGATCTTTCAAGCCTGAATCATCACCCAACAATAAAACAAAAGAGATGCTTCTTTAAAAATTGTTTTTCGCAAATCCAAAGAGCGAAGAAAGCCAGTAAAAACCCTATTTCAACACTTCTGAAGTTCGTATACTTATGAGTGCTTAAATTATAATAGTTCTTGAGTGAGTAATGAATTATAACAGAACTACTCATATTATAAGAGTAGTGTTTTCCAGTTGAGAGAGTGATGCTTAGTTAGAGTAACCTAATCTTGAGACTGATTAGAGCTAATCAGTATAGAGAATAGTCCTTAGTAGAGTTACCAAGATGAGCTGATTGTAGAGTTGTTGTTAGTATAATTAGCCTAGAGTTAGGATGAAATCTAGACTGTAATCAGGAGGTTAATTATAGTGTATATCTTTAGTGCTTGTTAAGGAAAGCAATGGTTTTTCCTATTTTGGGTTTCCACTTAAAAATCCTTATGTCCTTTACTCTTTCTTCACTAAGTTTAGTTTTCCTTCACTCTATTATTTGATTGCCTGTGTGTGATTCTGAGGGACCTGGCCCCTTATTGTGTGGTGCAAACCACAAGGGTTTAACACATATATTCTCATGTTCAAAGCATGTTTCACAAGATTGGGTTGAGCTATTCACTAATTTAATTATCAAATCCACATAATTGAGGGAAATCCATGACCCCCAATCTTGTTCACCATGCTCATGCACCCAATAAGTTCAAATCAATCATCAAAGTATTAAAATTACATATAAACCATGGGAACATTATTTAAGAAAACCATCAATCAAAACCCTCAACCCACATTCCAAAGCTAACATTCAAATCCATTTGAATAATAATTTAAAACATATTGTTTAACAAAATAAGCTTTGAGTTAGAGTAACATGCCTGAGATATCGAGAATTATAGGAAGAAATCAACCCTTGGATGCTTTGATTGTCAATTCCTTGGAAACCCAAGGTGCTCTTGACTTAGGGATTTGAGATAGCTTGATAAAGTGTATTTGACTTAGGGGGTACAATGGATTCACCAAATAATTGGTTTTAGTATGAAAATTGATAATAACTTCAACCCAATTGCATAATTAATTTTGGAATGCAAATTATCATTTGGTTTGTCTTATTCTCTTTGAAGCTAATGCATGGCATAAATGTCTAATTGTCTAATAATAATAATAAAGACCTTGAAAACCTTGTGGGGTACAAAGGAATCCCTCAAATAATTTTAATAATGGAGTATATAGGGTACGAAAGAATCACAAAATGGTTGGCTAATGGCATTGCTTGCAAGCTATAGTCAGTATGACGATACCACTTAATGATGGATTAATAATTAACTCCTGGAATTGGTGGATGGGTTGTGTGTGATAAATATTTTAACTTGGGCTTAATAGGGGTTGTGTTAGCTGGCCATAAAGGTGCGAGTCCGAAGGACTGATACTGGAAAATCATGTTTGCCAATGTGAGGTATGGTCTTGATAACTGTTTGCATGGGACACACTTGATATATATACATTTTAGGATAGCTAGTTACCTTGATGTCTTTGGTTTTTTCTCAATTTCTTTCTCCGGTTTGGGCGGCTAACACACACTGGGCCCTTTAAGCAGAGAATGTTGAACCTATATAGCCCATGGGTGCACTTTTAGGACGTTCAAGGTACACAATCCAGGTTAAGCATTTAAATTTCATGCTAAGCTAAATTCCCTTTCTCGATATGTGATATATATGTATATATTGCATATGATGTTGTGCATTGGTTTTAATTATTTATGTATTATCGATCATGACATTATTTTATCTTGTATCCCTAAGTTACATTCTAGTACTCATCCCACTACCCATCCCCAGATGTTGTATCCCCATGTGATGCAGAGTCCTAGGGGTGTTTTGGTTGTTTTGTGTAGAGCTAGGTGATTTAGACTTGTTCGTTGATTAGCTTTGAAGTGGTGAGCTTCTATCATTTGGAAGGCTTTGTCATTTCACAGTCCTTTTTCTCTCATATAGTATATTACTCCTTTGGACTTATTTTTTGTTATTATTGGGGACATGTCCCAACTCTTATTGATATTCGGTTGGTTCTATCTAGATGCTTTGTGGATTATTGTAGACTTGGGATTGGTTTTTGAATTCTTAGACTTCTTTTGGGTCATACTTATCCATCTTATTTTATGTTGGGAATTCTATTATTATATTATATTATGTTCTAGATTACTAAGCAAAGGTGGTGGTCTTCGATCCTTGGTGGACTTGGGATACCCGTCACAACCAGGTCCTGGTTTGAGTCATGACAAAGTTTTTATTAGAGCATGGTTCAAGATCATTGGGTACCCACAAAGTCATCTTTAGTAGAGTCTTGCTTATGGGTATGTTGTGCACCACACATATAATCAGGAGGATACGAGGCATTTAGGAAATGTTTCTTATTATTTCATACTCTATATCGTGCTATTATGTTGTCCATATGAAAGTTTCCCAATTTCTTTCCTTGATCTAATTTGTGGGTTGTGTATCATTCTTAAGGCAACACAAAGGCAAAATCTTAGCTTTCTAATAGTGTGGTCCTTTATGAATGAGTTATCAAAAGTTGTAGATTAGCGCAAGGACTTGAAAGGAGTCCATTAGTGCATCAAGGTGTTTTTATTCAAGCATGTACCTCTAACTTCATGAGTCATGCTTGACAACCTGAGGTAAGATTTGTAATTTGTCCCTTTCAACAACCTTATTGCAGATGTCTCACTTATGCAGAAAGATTTGTATCTAAATATTAGGGTGGTATTTCAATCCTAAGAGGTAATATAAGTTGGGGTGTTATGACCTATGAGTAGTAAGGTAATCCTAGGGTTAGTGATATGAATCTTATATTTAGAAGTTGGAGTGAGGGTAACTTTTTAGTAAAAAAGAGATAGTTGTGTTTACATGACCTTTAAGTGAGTATTGTGGGTAGCTTGCTTTTATTATATTGGTTAAGGTGCACCAAATATTAGCAAACTTATGGTAGTCGATAAAAGATTATGGTTAGTTAAAATATTTATATCTTTAGTTAAAATAAGAAATTAGCTCATGAGGAATAGATATGGTATTAGCTCATTATCTCGTTCTGATATACTCTTTATGATTCCTTCATGTTTCTTTTCTTGTTAGTACAACTGTTATCATATTGTGTGATGTTTTTATGGTTTCTTCCCGTTAGCCTATTACCTATCATCCTGGGATATGTCTTGGATTTCCTACTGGTGCGATAAGATAGGAGCCATTATGAATTGAGAAATTGGGTAGTGATAGTTTGGTATCAGAGCCTATGTTTCACTTATATTATTGGTACTAGAGGCGATGTTTAGTAGAGTCTTACAGATCGGTATGGAAACATTTATATCCTACCTTTGGGAGGCTACAAAGCAATTTTAGGGAAAAATCTCATTTTCTTGATCTATTTCCGTGCATTGGGTCTGAGTTTGTTGTTAATTTTTATTGGTTCACTCTTACATAGATGGCTAGGATTCGAGGAATGGAAGCTGGGGATTAGGACCCCAAGCCCACTGCTAGAGTTTTGGCTAAGGGTCGAGGTTGACCCAGAGGTCAGGGTTAGGATGGAGCAGCAACCTCAGTTCAAGATCATGCTAGAGATCCATCACCTGATTATGTCATAGCTCTGGAGACTGAGAGAGCTCTAAATTCTATCACCAAAGTAGTAGGTGGGCTAGCAATAGCCCATGATGCACCCACTTGTATATACTCTTTGGTCCTTTGGGATATATTTGTACAGTTATTGAGGTTTGTTGGTGGTTAATCGGCTGAGGGAGTCCAGCAACACAGGGTGGTGTTGATTGAGAAGAACAACATGTAGTAGCGGTGCCTAGGGTAGAGGTTCTTCCTGCACCAGTAGTTCCACATCCAACAGTAGTCCAACCACTTATATCTTTAGAGGAGCAGAAGATGTTGGGTCAATTTTTGAGATTAACTCTACCTAGGAAAGGATGCTTATGAGTTCCTATCTAGTTATGAGGAGAAATTAAAAAAAATGGCATTGGTTGAGTGGAGTGGAGTGGAATTTGTTACTTATTAGCTAGACATATAAGCAAGGAGGTGGTGAAGAGGTTATCTTGTTTCTATTCTAGATCTTCACTAGTGACTTGGACTCAGTTCTCTAAGGATTTCTTTGGGAAGTATATGCCTTGCAACATATGCCAGCATCTTTGAGATGAGTTTTATTCTTTGAGATAGGGTTCTATGTCTGTGGATAAATATGAGGCAAGATTCCATAAGTTAGATAGACATACCACTATGATTCTTCCTATGGAGTATAAAATGATTCGATAGTTTGTTAGGTGATTGAGATTATCGCTTTGTATGGATACACAGAGTTTAGTAACTTTGGGGAATTCTTTTCTGAGATTGCTGAGTTTTTTTTCTTCTATAAAGGAGATTGATCATGAGGCTCAAGGGTGTAGCGATAAGAGACCTCATTTCTAGGGCACTTATAGTAGGAGCCACAACGGTTCACAGTTTACAGGCCAAGGATATCATAGTAGGTACCCCTAGCAACAATATCAGGGTCATCCTAGTCGGCCAGTTCAACTATCACTTTAGATATCAAACAAGCGTCAGCTTAATTATAGCGGTTTTAGTGGTCAGAGCAACAATCAATCATAGAGGGGTGTTTAGTCAGGATTGTTAAGTCAGGATGGTTGTTCTAGATCTGTCAGACCTTCTAGATAGAGTAGGGTGCTCGTGGCATATTATGACTACAAGCTTATTGGTTACTTTGCCCGTAAGTGTCCCCAAAATGGGATGATTGCATCATTAGTTCACACTGCACATCCAATTAAATTAATGTTGCCGCTAGCTAAGGGTGGTGCATAGGGTCATGAGGGTAGTCCCCTAGGTTCTAGAGGTAGTTCATAGGGAGGTGGGATAAGTGGTAAAGAAAGCAACGTATCCAGTATTGGACAGGGTCATTTGTATTTTGTACAAGGTAGACCAGAGGTTCAGACTTTGATATTGTGATCACAAGTACTATTTCTGTATGCCATCAACCAACTTCTATTTTGTTTGATCCCGATTTCATATTTTCATATGTTTTCTCTTATTTTGCATTGCAATTGGATTTATGTTTGGTGTCCTTGTATGTGCCATTACATGTAGCTACCCCCGTGGGTGATTCTTTAGTAGTGGATTGGGTATATAGATCTTATTTAGTGACTATTTGGGAGTTGGATAGTCATATTGATCTTATTGTCCTAGATATAGTAGATTTTGATGTGTTTTTAGGAATGGGTTGGTTATTTCCTTACCATGAGATCTTGGATTATTTTCCTATGACCACTACCTTAGCCTTTACTAGTATAACCCCAGTTCAGTGGCAGGGTTCTATATGTCATTTAACAATGATGATTATTTCTTACATTTGGGCTAGGAGACTAATATCGAGATTTTGTAAGTCATTTTTATATATGTTTAAAATGTTAATGGTGTAAGTCAAAAGCTTGATTCTGTCCCTATTATTCATGAGTTTCCTAATGTATTTCCAACCGACCTACCTAGCCTTCCTCTTGAATATGATATACAGTTTCTTATTAACCTCGAGCCAAGCACCTGAACTATTTCTATGGATCTTTATTGTATGGCTCCTGCTGAGCTGAAAGAGATGAATGGTAAGTTTTAGGATCTTTTAGGTAAGGTCTTTATCAAATTGAGTCTGTCACCATGGGGTGCTCTAGTAATGTTTATGAATAAGAAGGATGGGTATATGCATATATGTATCAACTATGGATATTTGAATAATGGTACTATGAAGAATAAGTATCCTATTCCTCGTATCAATGATTTGTTTGACCAATTTTAAGGTGCACCAGTATTTTCCATTATAGATTTGAGGAATTTAGTATTTAGTTACCATTAGTTCATAGTTAGGTAGCGGACATCCCTAATATAGCCTTCAAGACTCGTACGATCATTATGAGTTCCTGGTAATGTCTTTTGGGTTGACCAATGCCCCAACAACTTTTATGGGTCTGATAAACATTATGTTCAGGATGTAGTTGGACTTCTTCGTGATAGTATTTATTGATGACATTTTGGTATATTTGAGGAGTACGAATGAGAACGAGCAATATTTGAGGACGGTGCTCCACATATTGAGAGATCATCGATTTTATGCCAAGTTCTCAAAGTATGAGTTCTAGCTTAAGTTAGTAACTTTCTTAGGGCACGTAGTGTCTAAAGATGGTTTTATGGTGGACCTGATAAAGATTGAGGCTATAAGTAGTTGGGCTAGGCCTACATAACCTACTGTGGTTTGCAGTTCTATTTGGTTGGCCGGTTACTATAGGTGGTTCGTTGGGGGTTTTTCTTCTACTGCAGTATCGATGACTAGATTGACCAGGAAGGAGGCTCCATTTCAGTGGTCTGTAAGTTGTGAGGCTATTTTTTTGAAGCTTAAGGATTTGCTTACTTCAGCTCTTGTTCTGACTCTTCCAGTTGAGGGAAAAGGTTTTACTGTATACTGTGATATGTCTAGTATTGGTCAGGGGTGTGTTCTGATACAACGGGGTTGTGTTATTACATATGCATTAAGGAAATTGAAGGTGCATGAGAAAAATTACCCCACTTATGAATTGGAGTTGGCAGCAGTAGTATTTATGCTTAGGATTTACAAACATTATTTATGTGGGGTTCACTAGGGGATCTTTACTGACCACCGCAGACTCAGTATATTATGACCTAAAAGAAGCCTAATTCAAGGCAGCGTAGGTGGATTGAGTTGATAAAGGACTATGATATCTCTATTCTCTACCATTTAGGCATGACAAATATGGTAGAAAATGCCTTGAGTAGGAAGTCAATGAGTATGGGTAGCTTACCCTTCATTTTAGTTGTCCAGTGTCTATTGGCTTTGGATATCCAGGCTAACTTAATGGTTTATTTGGATATCTCTGACCCCAGGAGAATTATTGCTAATATTGACGCTAGATCTGCCTTGTTGGAAAAAATTTGGGGTTATTAGTTTGAGGATAACAGGATTTATACCATTTGAGGATAGGTATTAAGTGGTGAGTCTAGGAGGGTTACCTTAGATTCTGAGGGTGTCCTGAGGTTTGATGGTCATATTTGTATTCCGCGGGTTGGAGATTTGATCCAGCTGATTCTTCATGAGGTTCATAGCTTTAGATACTTTATTCACCCTAGGATATTTAAGATGTATAGGGATTTGAGGTAGTATTATTATAGAGTGGTATACGGAGAGATATTATAGAATTTGTTGCTCAATGCCTTTGTTCTCAAAAGTTAAAGGCTGAGCACTAGAGGCCTGGTGGATTACTTCAGAAGCTATCTATTCTCGAGTGGAAATAGCAAAGAGTTATGATGGATTTCATAGGTGGATTGCCTCATGCTTCCCATGGTTTTGATAGAATTTGGGTCATCATGGATTCATTGACAAAATTGCACATTTTACCTCTGTTTGAGTTTTCTACAATGCCGAGAGGTCAGCCTATGTGTATATTCAGGATGTTGTTAACATAAATTGGGTACTTATGTCCATTATTTTAGACCGAGGCTCTTAATTTACTTTTTTATTTTGGAGGACATTTTAGGAGGAGTTCGGCACCCAGGATGATCTTAACACCGCATTTCACTCCAGACTAATGGGCAGTCAGAGAAGACTATCCAACTTTTAAAGGACATGCTCCACACTTGTGTGTTGGATTTTGTGGTCAGTGGGATAAGTTTGTACCTTTGGCAGAGTTTGCATAAAATTATAACTTTCATTTGAGTATTCAGATGGTACCATTTGAGGCAGTGTATTGTAGATGATGTCGATCTCTTATTGGTTGGTTCGAGGCTTTGGAGGCTAGGCGTCATGGCACAGATTTACTTCATGAGTCATTGGACCAATTTTGGGTGATTTAGGATAGTCTCCGAGTAGCTCAAAGTAGATAAAGGAGTTATGCTAATCGTAAATGTGGTCTATTGAGGTTAAGAGTTTGTGATAGGGTCTTCTGGTGAGTATCGCCTATGAAGAGCGTGATAAGGATTTGGAGGAGGAGAAAGCTTAGCCCTAGATATATTAGACCCTCTAAGATCTTGCAGATGTTCGGGAGGTAACATATGTGTTGGCATTGCTTCTTGACTTCTCATCTATCCTTCCAATGTTTCATGTATCTATATTGCAATAGTATATTCCATATGAGTAACACGTGCTTCAGTGGGACTCAATTTAGTTGGAAAAGAGGTTGACATTTGTAGAGTAACTAGTGTCTATTTTGGAAAGAGATGCGAGACGATTGCGCTCTAGGAAAATTCCAGAAGTTAAGGTTCGGTGGCATCATCGTCCAGTGAAGGAGGCTACCTAGGATATAGAACGTGATATACGTTCCCAATATCCCTACCTATTTAAGCCTTCAGGTATTTCCTTATCCTTTAGTTTCACAGATGAAAGTCCTTTTAGTAGTGGATGTTGTAATGACCCTCATAGTCATTTTTCTTGTTTTCATATATTTTTTGGTGTCTAGAGCTTTTTTCATAACTGTCCCAAGTTATTTATGACTTGTTTGGACTGACAATTCAGTTTTTGGGTGGCTCATTTGAGAATTTTAGTAATACCAAATATATTGTGGAATATTTAATGTAAATTGGCATTTGGTAGAAATATAAATTTATTACCCTTATACAATATTTTTAATTTGTATAAAATTCTTTAGTTATGGTATATCTATATTACTTTATAAATAGTTTTATACTCTATTAATATTTTAAACGGAGATAGTAAATCTAGATATGTTAAAATATTATTATTATATAATAGAGGTTTTATTAGAAATAATTTTCTACTGATTATGGCATATTCAAAATACAGTGCTTATTTTACCACGAACCTATGTAATACCCGAATATATACAAAGTGGATCAATGAATGGACACCTCACTCCACGTGGAAGTGGAGGAGTGCCCATTAAAACCACATCAAAGTGTTGGCGCTAGCATAATTGGCCATATGCTACAATATTAAGTTAGGTAGGTGAGCATTATCATGGTATGTATATATATATATATTGTGTATAAATGGTTGATTTTTTAACTTTGCATCTTAAAACAAATTAGGCTTTATCAAATTGTGCACTTTATGCATATTTGTATAGTGCATACAGATTATCATTATACACATAAATAGTATACTTGGTAGGGAAGTGTTTGATAATATATTGAATCCCAGAAAAAAAAGTAAATTACTTACACCAAATTATTCAAGCTTGGGTTTTTGTACATACACTGTTTGGAGGATCCTCGGAGGGGCTTTTGGCTTTGGCATACAGGTAGGTAAGGTTTATCCTATCTTTAGATTGAGCTTATTTATGGTAATTGTATGCTATTTTGCTAGTTTTGAACATATATTTATAGTCTGTGTATCTTTTGATATATAATCTATGCATAACTTATCTGGTTAAGATCTGGTTCTAATAAAGTTTTGTTCCTTGTCTTTAAGTATGATATAACATCCATCACTTTAGAATGTGGAATTAAGTTACAGAACATTGGATTCATCCCTTTTTAGTTATGATATGTGAATGGTTATTTAAATGTATTTTAGTTATGGTTTAGGGTCAGCATATACTTTATTTATTTCATTGATTATGAATTTTTGTACCACTTTGGTATTGGTTATCGCATGGTTTGGTTTTTAATTTTATAGTTGGGTATGGTTACTAAGACTTTTGATTCGAGTCCGGCATTTGGTTGTGATGAGTTAGGAGTTCTGGTACTGATTATTATTGTTATCGAAGTTATGGCCTCTCTGAGTTCCAATTCGAGTCTAGCATCTAATTATGAATTTTGTTGAATATAATATATGTGGCCTCTCATTATTACACACTATCTCCAATTTGAATCCAACGTATGGACTCTTGTTATTATTCACCACTACCAGTTCAAGCCCGATGTCTAGCCTCTCGTTGCTACTCATTAGTGTCAGTTCTAGTCCAGTGCATATTTAGATGGCTACTATGGTTTCACGGGTTGGTTCGATCAAGTATTATTTATACTTTTCTTTAAAATTACTTGTGTGTCCCAACGACTTATGGGGGCATAGTTAGGTTAATTGTCTTCTTCAATGTGCTTAGCGGGCTTATAGGGGTCTAGTTAGATTATGTTTGATTTGTATTTTATTACTGAATTATTTATATTTCTATATTTCTTTTACTTATTCCTATATCACATTTGTTTAGCTCGATAGTTGTTTACTTTTTAGTCCCTATTTACTTTAGACTTAGACTATACCCTCATATTTTAGCTATACTTTTCCTGTATTGAGCTCAGTCGGCCGATGATGCCTACTGAGTACCATTTCTTTGGTACCCATACTGTACTTCTACATCTTTCTCCTAATACAATCTGAGTTCTAGAATATGGCATTGACGTGATTCCTACTTTCCAGTACTGATCCGAAGCAGAGGGAGTTTGCTTTTGTCTGAGGCTGATCCTCTTTTATCTGTTCCAGTTTAGTATTTTGTACTCAAGACTTCTTGTATATATTGTGTATATTTATTATTCTATCTAGTACATTGGTTATCTTTTAGTAGTGGCTCTTGTATAGACCTTACCAGGTCTTGGAAGGGATTCATTTGTACATTTTTGTCTATTTTCTTCTCTCATTTTGATATACTTTATATGCTTCCTTTATGTTTTTTTCTTGTTATTGCTATTGTTATCGTTATATGTGGTCATCAATCATGGTCATTTGGGTCATGAAAAAGTTGGTATAAGAGTCCTGGATTCATCGATCTTATTATACAAGAACATGTCTAGTAGAGCCTCGCGGAATGATATAGAGACATCTATACTTTTCTTCTAGAGGCTACAGGACACTAGGAACTTTAACTTCTTCTTTCTTTTGTGTTATTACTTGATTTCAATTGGTAAATGGTGATTCATATTGGTATCTTACTTTGTTCATATTTCTCCATAAATAGTAAGAACACGTACAAAAGAGCAAGAGCAGAAGTACCCGAATTAGTTGTTGTTATGGGATTCATGGTAGAGGTAGAGAAAGACATAAAGATAATTAAAGAGGCCATGGAGTATCACCCTCTAAGGGAAGAGATCAGGCAGACACTGAAGTGCTAGAGAGAGATCAAAATCTCCTCTTCCACTTAAGGATATTCTAGTGTTATCAAGGGAGAGGGAGATACCAGTACAGGCTGAGGTGACACCAGTTCGGGGAGGTACAATATTAATTTAGATGTCTTCCAATATGATTCAGTTGATATCAATATTTTTGAATGGGTTCATTGGGACTAGGATACACCTCTAGTCCTTGTAGCTTAACATTCGGGAGTACAACATATTTCTTTCGTGGCTTCCAGAATGGATGAGGGATTAGAGATGGGTGTCTTCTCCCAACAGGTAGTGGGTTCTGTGATGACCAAGGATGAACATGATCAATTTTTTAAGTTTGCTAAGATAAAGCCACCAGTCTTCCATGGTCTAGAGTCAGAAGTTGTTTATGAGTTTATCATTTATTACTATGAGAAACTCCATAAGATGGGAGTGTTGGAGAAATATAGAGTTGAATTCATGACTTTTTAACTTCAGGATGACTCTAAGATGTGGTGAAGGGCTTACATAGAGTGTAGGGATAATGGATCTCCTTAACTATTATGGAATCTGTTTTATTTGGTCTTCTTTGAAAAATATGCCCCATGTTTTTTGAGGGACAAGAGGAGAGATGAATTTACTAGTGTCAAGTAGAACAGTTCATCAATTTCAGCCTATGAGGCTAGATTTCACTCTCACCCTTTCTCTATTTTTACGTTTCTGCATATAGATGTAGAGGGGATTCACTATTTTCTTTTAGATGGTATCCTCAGGTTAGTCTTTTTAAGAGGTAATTTAGTTTGTAAAGAGTATTGAAAGTTTGAGATAGGAAGATATACCAAGAAGCGAGTATAAAGTCCTAAGAGATGGACAATTTTAAGTATTCTTATTCTATGGGTCAAAGATTGTAACAGTATCCTATACTCCCTATTTAATCCATAAAGCAGGTGTTGATCGAAGGTCCATCAGGGGACATTCAACCTATTTTAGACATTGGTGGCTATCTTACTTATCCGCACTATTTCAGTGACCCATCTTAGATTGTATTTGGTATGCGTGAGGTTAGGTGGGGCATATTCATAGGTTTTATCCAATATACGTAAAGTTTGGTTAGTCTGGCCAGCATAGGCTCCCCAATCTCTAACTCCAGTAGGTAGAAGAGGTGGTGTTAATGCTAGAGGTTATTCACAAGGTGGGGATAATGGTCACCAGGCAGGTAGAAATGGAAACCACACCCAATAAAAGTAGAGAAAACACATATCAAAGTGGTACTCAGCTCGATAATGGTGGTGCACAAGTGTTCGATAGAGCCCGTCATTATGCTTTTCTAGGCAGGTTTGAGGTAGAGATCAAATGTTTTTATTATAATTTCTATTCTTGTTTGTCATCGGATAGCCTCTGTATTATATGATCTTGTTCTACTTTCTCATACGTATCTGTTGGTTTTGCCATGTGGTTTAACATGGTGTGTGATATTATTAATGCACATGTTCATGCAACCTCTATTGGTGACTGCTATTATTTATATAGTATATCATTCTTATTTTATCATATTTATGAGGTATCAAACTTGTGCAAATTTGGTGATAATAGACATGGGGGTCTTTGATATCATTCTAAGGATGAATTTGTTATTTCTATATCATGCTATTTTAGGCCGTCATGCTAATACAGTAATGATACATATGCAAGGATGGATAGACATAAGAGGAAGGATTACTACAATATTCATCCAATGAAAAGTATCTCTTTTATTTATGCCAAGAGGTTAATTAAGTGGGGTGTTTTGAATTCTTAGCTTATCTTAGGATACTAGTGCAGACGTCCCACCCATTTAGTTATCTCTTGAGGTGTGTGAGTTACTACTAGTATTTCTCACTGACTTTCCTAGCATGTCTAGATCGTGATATTGATTTTTTTATAGACTTGGAGCTGGACACTCATCCCATATTTATTTCCCCTTATAGAATGGCACCAATTGAGGTGAAAGTTTTGAAGGTTTAGTAGCAGGAGTTACATAGAAAGGGATTCATTCATCTGAGTGCCTTTGGCTGTGGTTCCCCGGTGTTTTTTGATAAAAAATAGATAGAAGTTTATTTATGGGCACAAATTACTGACAATTGAATAAGGTTATAGTGCATAAAAAGTACCCTTTATCCGCATAAATGATTTAAGTGACCAGCTATAGCATGCTTCAGTATTTTCTAAGATTGATTTGAAGGTCACATATAGTTTGCTAAAGATTTGGGCCAAAGACATTCCTAAGACTATATTTCAGACATAGTATGGGTACTATGAATTCTCAATGATGTGCTTTAGGATGAATAATGCCCTGATTTCATAGGCTTAGTGAATGGTGTATTTAACCCCTACTTGGATTCCTCTATGATTTTATTTATTGATGATATCCTTGTTTCCTATATGACTATAGTAGAGGATTAGAATCATTTCCACAGTAGTTGGAGTTTCTTAAGAAGAAGAAGAAGTTCTATGAGAAATATTCTAACTGAAAATTCTGGTTATTGTTGGTATCCTTTTTGGGGAATGTGGTTTCAAAAAATGGGTTATGGTAGACGTACAAAAGATTGAAGTGGTTAGAAATTGGTCTAGTCCTACATCTATGATCAAACTTTATTTTTTTGTTGTTGGCGAGTTACTACCACAGGCTTATGAGGGGTTCACCTCTATTACTTCTCATTTAACACGCCTAACTTGAAAAGTGGTACCCTTTGTTTGGTATGATGAATGAGAGGAGAGCTTAAGATCTTAAGAAATTATTGACTAGCACTCTTTTTCTTCCCTTGTCAGTGGAAGATAAGGTTTTCATTGTGTATTGTAATGCCTCATATTCTGGTTTAGATGTTGTTTTAAAGTAAGACATGAATGTTATTGCCTATTCTTTGAGAAAATTGAAGGTTAATGAGAAGAATTATTTTACTCATGATTTGGAGTTGGTTGTAGTGTTGTTTATGCTTAAAACATGGAGGCATTACTTGTATGGAACTTGTTGTGAAGTGTTTAGTGACCTCTATATTTTGCAACATATATTAACTTAGAGGGATTAGAATTTGAGGTAACATAGATGGATGGAGTTACTAAAAGATTATGATGCAATTATTCTCTACCATTTGGGTAAGGCAGATATGGTAGTTGATGCTCTATGTAGGAAAATGAAAGCATGGATAGCTTGGCTTGTTTAGAGGTTTCTAAATGTTTGTTGGCTAAAGAGGCTCAATCTTTATCTATAGTTTCTTGCTACTTTAGGTGTTTGAGGGAGGTGGATTTCTAGACAGTCTAGAGAAAAGGTCAATAATTCTTGATCAAATCAAAGCTATGCAATTAGAGGATACGAAGCTTAATGAGATTTGCAACAAAGTTCTGCAAGGTGTGTCCAATAAGTCCATTCTTGATAGTGAGAGGCTTTTCAAGATCAAATGGTGAGTTTTTATGCTCGTGTTGATGATTTGAATACTACAATTCTTATTAATTCTCATATTTCAAAATACTCTATATATCCTAGTGAGACCAAGATGTGTTATAATCTGAGGCAACACTATTAGTGGGGTTAAATAAAAAGAGATATAGTTTATTTTGTAACTAAGTATCTGAATTTCCAATAGGTTAAGTATGCATATTAGAAGCTTGGTGGCACTCTACCGAGGATATCCATTCTTGAGCGAAAGTAGGAGGCGATAACTATAGTTTTTATTATTGGTCTTCCAAGACTTTGGGAAAGTATGAATCTAATGGGTTATTATGAATAGGCTGACTAAGTCTGTACATTTCATTCTTGTGTAGGTAGCATACAATATAGAGAAATTTGCCAAGATATTATCAAGGAGATTGTTCATTTGCATGGGGTTCCTATTTCTATTGTTTAGGATAGAGGTAGTTAATTTACCTCTAACTATTGTGATACAATGCATGAGGATTTTGGTACTTGGTTGGATCTTGGTACAACTTTTCACCCTCAGATTGATGGGTAGTCTTAGTGGACGATTAAGGTGTTGAAGGAAATACTCTATGTGTACCTTATGGATTTTAGTGGTAATTAGCATCAACTTCTACCTTTCCCTAAATTTACATACAATAATTATTACTACTCAAACATTGACATAGTTCTATTAGAGGCTTTGTAATAAAGAAGGTATAGATCTCTCATTGGGTGCTTTGATGCTTTTGATGCCAGACCATAGGGTACTAACCTTTTAAGAGAATTTTTGGAGAAAGTGAGGTTCATTTAAGAGAATCTTATAGCAGTTCAAAGCATGTAAAGGAGTTCACAAATTAGAAAATGAGGGATATGTAGTCCACAGAAGGTGAGGAAGTGTTGCTCAAGGTTTCACCCCTGAAGGATGTCATGTGTTTTAGGAAGCACGATAAGCTATCCAAGATGTATTGGGTTGTTTAGTATTCTTAAGTATATGGGGATAGTGGCCTAAGATTGGGTTTTTCTCTAAATTTTTTTGGTAGTTTACCCTGTATTTCATGTTTCTATGTTTAAGAAGTTTCATCATGAGGGTGATTACATTATTCACAGGCATTTGGTCTTGTTAGATTAAAACCTTCCTTATGATAAGGAACCTATGGCTATTCTTGATAGATATGTACATAAATTAAGGACTAAGAGATTTCATTCATAAAGGCCTAGTAGAAGAATTTTCCTATTATGGAGGTCACTTGGGATACCAAAGAGGACATCTATAGGAGGTATCCATGTCTCTTATTTGATTCAAGTAACTCTTTTTATTCCTCTTTTCATCTTGTTTACATTTGGGAATGAATGATTATTTAATTGGTATCTGGTGGAAAGAACCATCCTATCATTATAACATTATTTATGGTGTAAGTACCCTAGTTGAGTTTTTCCTAGAATGAGAGTTGATAAAATTTTTGGAATGAAAATTTGTTGTTATATGGTTTAGAGATCTTTTATGTCTCCTGGTCTAGCATTTAGTGTCGGGTGTTTCATTATATGTTAGTTAAGAGGTATATTTTCCTGTAGAAAGTTTCAAAATGAGAAATAGTTTCATAGAACTGTAATTATAGCGGTTTCTGTGATGGGATGAATCTATGCTGTCAAAAATTTAGGCACGTATTGTGAAATGTATAAAGTTTAGAAATTTGCCTTAGATACTACCTAAGGACCGTGCCAATGGTCCCATTACCAGTTTGGGGGGCCACTATAGCGGACAATGGAAAAGTGTCAAATACAGCCATGATCGGCCACCTGGCTGCCGTATCAAGACCATTGTAGTGATCAAGTGACTGCTACAATGGTCATCAGACAAAATTAATGTTTGTATCCTAAAAATAAGACTATTTCCTAAAAATCCAAATTTTGTGCTTAGTCTTGAGAGTGACAATTTCTCTACCAACTTGGGCTATTTCCATCATTGAGGTAGGGTCATTATTTCCTTCTAACACTATTTAATTCATAATTATTAAAATGGGAGATTATGGTGGAAGTCTTGGGTTTAGTTTCTAAGTTTATGAATTGGTGAGAAAAGTCAATTATTCTAGGTTGTTAAATTATACTTCCTAGCATATAATGACTCTCCTTGAGTGTGGAATTTGGAAATGTAGGGCAAACCATTGGTCGAAAACCCCATATACTATGGTTTAGGCTATGAAAAAGGGTAACATCATTGGATTTTAATCCCTAATGAGAAGAATTGAGGTGTAAGTGATTAATTACTCATTCAATGTTTATTTTTAAACTGTAAACTATCCAAAGCTTTGAGGAATGGCCAGGCTCTTGCGAACTAGCATACTTTTGGATTCTTTGATTGAAGTAGGTTATGGTCTTAACTACAGTTTAAACTTTATTTATATTTTTCATATGCTCGTAAATTGAATGTTGTAGATTAATCTTTGGACATTCTTGTAGTTGTGGTTTTGTTTGTTAAAAATGCTTACATAAATAAAACAAAGAATAATTAAACTGATTAAGTATATTATGATAGTATTTGTACTTGTGATATAGGTGCATTGGGGAATATTTTGAGTGATAGTAAATTGAAATATCTATTGTTATGATTTCATAGGGTCAGGTACTATGTCGATATGGATACTTAAATAATTGATATTACGGACGGTCGGCTATTACGCTAGTACCATATGGATGAAGTTTCTCCCTTTAAGGTCGTGACTAGATTGTCATACATAATTCTCTTAGTAGGTGTGTATAGATTTGTATGGACTTGATTCTATGAACTTTCCCTTTTTAACTGTGTTAACCGTTTTACTCCTCCCTATTGGTTTCTATGTGTTATTTTTGGAATGTGGGATGATTGGCATGATTCTAGATGTGATTCAAAATTATTTTTTGAGTTTGTGAGTTTTAGAGCTTGGAAAGGCCTTATAGTTGACTTTGATCAACAATTCTTGTTCCGTGTGAGTAATGGAAAAACTGAAATACCCTGGTTTTGACCCTTAGTAAATTTCTTAATTTTGAGCTCTAGAGATCATATGACTTGTGTATACTTGTTGTATGATGTGGATACAGTTTAAAGTCCTTGGTCCTATGATACTCAATATAGTTTTTGGTTGGTTTCTGTCCCAGGTACGAATGGACATCATACTAGTCGTATGTTAGGATAGGAGAAGTATAGTGCAAATTTGTATTATGCCCTATGTCTAGCCTAAATGATTCTACTTAGGGTATGAATTGAGGGTACTTGTCGTATGATTGGATACGAGTTATGCGATGAACTCTTATGTTGGACAGTGTTGGGGTCTAAGTTGTTGCCTTGGGTTTGAGTGGTGTGTACCACCCATATGTTGTGGGTACGATTTGGGTGGTATGGTCGTACCCGCTTGTGCACTTTTTACAGCTTTTAAGCTGAGGACATTTTCGGCATTTCCCACCACAAAACCCAGAAGACCCCACATCTTATAACACATTATAGCCTCTCATAACACACACTGAAGGATCAAAACACTCCTAAAACTCTCTCTAAACACTCTCATGAAAATTGAGCTAAGGTTTCTATAGGGTGTTCATCTAGAGGCTCAAGAATCAAGTTCTTTCCGTGAATCTGTATGAATAAGGCATGTGACTCTTTCCTCATCATTAGTTTTCAAATATCATATGTTTTAATCATCGATTATGATTTATTAATAGTGGTTTTGAAAACCAATGTTGAGGTTTTTGTTGCATATGGTTGAGTATTGTTTACTATTGGTTTAAATTGTGTTTATACATGTTTTTGGTGATGTCTTGCACATGTGGGTGCTTGGTAAATATGTTTTAACAAATGGGTCATGGGTAACCCTAAACTTGAGGGTTTTTACCTTAGTTTTAGTCTTGATAATGGTATGCCCTCAACATGTTTGTGAAAATATCTAAGAGAATAAACTAGTCACATGTTAAATGATGTTTTGAATTAAGGAATTGTCCTAATGACTATGAATGGTTGGTTAATGGTTTTGGAAAGACCTTGTTGGCCATGTAATGATTTGAATGGTAACCTTGGTGGTTTAATTAACAAAAAGAATTTGAGTCCCTAAACATTAAATTGATATATGCCTTTATTAGACAATAGGTTCAAGTCTCTAAACTTTGAATTGAAATTGCATGTTGGTTAGACATTATGGTCGAGTCCCAAAGTCAAATAAGTGTTTGGTTGATTGATAATGATAATGGCATGTGTTACACATGCAAGTGGTGTTGGTATGGCAATACCAGTGAAGTGCCTTTGTTAAGTAATTGGCTTAATGATTGTCTATGTGAAATGATAGTTTTAAAATTCACTTTAAAGCGGGATGTGTAGTCATACTGTGAATATGGAGTACAATGGACTGACACTAGAAACCGCACTAGTCAGTGCGGGTGACTTTATGACCGGGTGGTTTGACTCCCCCATATGAATATATGAATGGGACGTTCAAGTCCCCCAAATACATGTATTGGTTCTTACGTCACCTTAGTCATGCCGGGAGGTCGAGTCCCCCTTATTGGCTTATATGATTATGGATATTCTCTAGTTCATATAGCTACACGTACTGGGGCTCTTCCAGTTAGGGGAGATTTAGGCCCATATAGCCTGTGGGTGCCTTATTATATGATGGTTATGCTACACACCCAGTTTAATGATTTCAAAGTTCATGCTAATATTATTTCCTATCCCGGTATGGTAAATATGTATATGTATGTATTGCATTGGTTATGTGCATTGGTTGATTGGTTTTGAACTATTGGCATTATTTTATCCTTATTCTTGAGTTACATGCTAGCGCTCCAACTGCTAACCATCCCCGAACACTGTATCCCACACGATACAGCTGTTGGACATAATATCCAACCTCCTACTCAGTGATTCAAATTCGGGGACATATTGTGTTGACTTGAAGTAGTGAGTTTCCATACTTCGGATTTCTCCATTTCTTGCCTTGTGTTTTCTTATAACTTTATTGGTTTAGACTTGAATATTGGTTTCGTCTATGTTCGGGGGCATGTCCCGACGGATATCTTGATTATTTTTAGATGTCTTTATATGGAAAAACTATGGACTTCTGTATGTTATGGAATGGTTGAGGATTTGGTTATTTTTTGTTATTTGTTAATTGGTTGGGTTGGGTATCGGGGGAGATCTCCAATTCTAATTGGACTTGGAAAACCCATTACGACAAGGAACTTGTTTGGGTCATGTTATGTTGGTATCATAGCCTAGGTCATGGTCAGTTGTGTGACCACAAAGCTGTGTCAAGTAGAGTCTCTTTTATGGGTGTATATCACACCACACTTATAAAATAAAGGCTATGAGACATTTAGGGATGTTTCACTTTCTTGTTGTCTTACTTTGAGCTATAGAGTCTAAGATCTTAGATTCTTCTAATTTCTATTTGCTCATCTTTCAGATCTTACCTCCAAGAAGATTTGATGTTCATGAAAATTCCTCTATCTTAACTAGGGACAATGTTGATGGGACATACTCTACTTCTGAAGTCTAGACCTGGTCAATGGTCGCTGTATCTGACTGTTCTCATGGGCTTCCACCTATCCTCATTGATCTTACTTTTGAGGGCAATACTCATACTCAGTCTCCTAAAGGGAAGACAACTAATACTGAGTTCTGTCGCTCTATTAATCTGTTGACTCTGTTGGTAGCTTCTCAGTCTGAGCTTGGAATTCTTATTACTCCATCTTCTGATGCCACAAGGGTTGTGGCCAGTTCATGAGGTTACATCCTCCTATATTTACTAGTACAAAGGTTTAGGCGGATCCTTAAAGTTTTTTTAATGAAATGGAGAAGCTCTTATGCGTTTTGCATGCTTTGGAGGTTGAAGGCGTTGAGTTTACTGCCTACCAATTGAAAAATGTGGCATACTAGTGGTACAAAGAATTGGAATAGTCGAGGGGAGAGTATGTTGGTTCTACCTAGTAGGAGTATTTCTTTAGTGCATTTCTTGACCACTTCTTTTCTTTGGAGCTGAGGGAGGCAATAACGAAAGAGTTTATGAATTTAAGGTAAGGTAGTATGTCTATCAAGGAGTATGCCTTGAAATTTCATCAATTGTCTAGGTATGCTCCTGAGTTAGTTTCTAGCATGAGGACTATAATATGTAAGTTCGCTTTGATATTGTCTGGTGAGGTGAACCTTGAGAGTTAGGTTGCTTTATTGATCAAGGACAAGGATATCTCCAGATTGGTTGTTTATATACAGTAGGTGGAGGAAGAGAAGGGGAAACAAGTTGAATTTAGTGAGAGACAGGGGAAGAAAATTAGGCCTCCTAAGAAAAGTGGTAGAGATGGTGGTAAGTAGACAAAGAAGAAATAGGGGAGTTTTGGTTATTTCTCTATGGCTTTTTATCCTTACCTAAAGTCATAGGGTGCCCAATCTCAGGCTAGTGGGGCTCAATCGGCTCCATCCCACCTTTCTTGTATATTTTGTGGGTGGCCACACCGTGGATTCTATGATAAAGGGAAGAACAAATATTTTTATTGTGTTCAGGTTGGTCATATGCAGTGTGAATTTCGTGTTAGAATGGCTTCTAAGCCTAACAAGGTCCTTGTTGGCTCTTCATCTGCTCCTGCATCAAGGGTACTACTTCTACTTCTGTGTCTGCTTCTTGTACCGGCATTGGTCAAAATCAATTATATACTCTTGCATTTTGATAGGATTCTGAGGCATCCCCTGATGTTTTTACTGTTATATTAAAACTTTTCTCCCGTGATGTGTATTTTTTACATGATCCAGGGTCCACTCTTTCTAATGAGACCCCGTTTGTGGCTGTGTATTTTAATTTTGGTCTTGAGCTTATTTTTTATCCTTTTTCTATATCTACCATAGTTGGTGACTCTGTTATTGTTAAAAGAGTCTATAGGGGGTGTGTGGTATCTGTTAGTGGTAGAGAAACTCTTGTGGATTAGATAAAGTTGGATATGGTTAACTTTGATGTTATATTGGGGATGGATTGGTTGTATTCGTGCTATGATTCTCTAGATTGTCAGACCTGAAAGGTCATTTTTAAATTCCCTAATAAGTTGGTCATTGTTTTGTAAAGGGGGTTCTTTAGTGCCAAAGGGGAGATTTATCTCATATTCTTGAGCCATAAAGTTGATTTCCAAGGGGTGTTTGTATCATTTGGTCTGAGCTAAAGATTCTAACTCGGAAAGTCCTTTTCTAGAATCCGTTCTAGTGGTTAATGAGTTTCTTGAGATTTTCTATAATGATCTTCTTGGTATTCCTCTCGATAGGGAAATTAATTTTGGAATTGATCTTAATCTGGATACTCATCCTATCTCTATCCCTCCTTATAGAATGGCTTCGACTGGGTTGAAGGAGATTAAGGAGCAATTGAAGGATCTCTTAGATAAAGGGTTTATTCATTCTATTGTGTCTTTTTGGGGATCTCCTGTGTTGTTCTGCATAAGAAGGATGGTTCCATTCGTATGTGCATTAATTACAAACAGCTGAGTAAGTTGACTGTGAAGAATAAACATCGTCTTCCTAAGATTGATGATTTGTTTGATCATCTTCAAGGTGCGAAGTGTTTCTCAAAGATTGATCTTAGTTTGGGTTATCATCAGCTTAAAATTAGGGAAGTGGATATCCCTAAAACTGCATTTAAGACCCGATATGGTCATTATGAGTTCCTAGTTATGTCTTTTTGGTTGACCACTACTCCGATAGTTTTTATGGATCTAATGAAAGGGTTTTTCACCAGTTTCTAGATTTGTTTGTCATTGTCTTCATTGACGACATCTTGGTCTACTCTAAGAGTGAGGCGAATCATGTCAATTACCACTGTGCTGTGTTGCAGACCTTAAAGAACCAACATTACTATGCCAAGTTCTTTAAGTGTAAGTTTTGGTTGAAGGCTATGACTTTTCTTGGTCATATTATCTCTTGTGAAAGGATCGTGGTGGATCCACAAAAGGTTGCAGTGAAAATAAGTAGCCTAGAACTGCGACTCTAACCGATATTTGGTGCTTCTTAGGTTTAGGCGGTAACTATAGTAGGTTTGTGTAGAGCTTTTCAACTATAGCTACCCCATTGACTAGATTGACCAAGAAAAAGGTAAAGTTCTTGTGGTCGAAAACATGTGAGGGTAGTTTTGAGAAGTTGAAGGATAAGTTGACTTCCGCTTTATTTTTTATGTTTCCCAAAGGTAATGATGGATTTGTAGTGTATTCTGATGCTTCTCATGTTGGGCTTGGTTGTGTGTTGATGCAACATAGTAAGGTAGTGGCTTATTCTTCTAGGCACTTGAAAGTTTATAAGAAGAACTACCCTACTCATGGTTTGGAGTTGTTAGCTATGGTATTTGCATTACAGATTTGGCGTCACTATCTCTATGGGGTTTATGTTGACATCTTTTTTGATCATAAGAGCCTCCAGTATGTATTTACTCAAAAAGAGTTGAATCTCAGGCAAAAGAGGTGGCTTGAGTTGCTGAAGGACTATGATATGAGTCTCTATTACCATATAGGTTAAGCTAACATAGTTACTAATGCTCTTAGCAGGTTATCCATGGGGATTCTAGCTTATGTGGATGAGGATAAGCGGGAGTTGGTGAAGGACATTCACCGTTTGGCTAATATTGGAGTTCATCTCACAGACTCTATTAATGTGGTATGTTCGTGCATCAGGTATCACAATTATCTCTTGTTGTTGAGATATGGGAAAAACAAATGTTGGATTCTGATTTAATGAAGATTATGAAGAATGTGGGTAAGAAAAAGGTTGTTGACTTTGCAATTGGTTGTGATGGTATCTTGAGGTACCATGGCAGGTTATGTGTTCCCAACATTAATGGATTGATGGAAATGATTTTGGCCGAAGCTCATGGATCTAGTTATGATATTCGTCTTTGTTTTATGCAGATGTATCATGATCTTATGGAGTTTTATTGGTGGAATAATATGAAGTGAGATGTAGCTAACTATGTGGTTAGGTGTATGGTGTATCAACAAGTGAAAAATGAGCACATGAGACCCAGAGGTTTGTACTAAGAAATTGAGTTGTTCAAATGGAAGTGGGAGGTAATTAATAAGGATTTTGTTATGGGTCTTCCTCGATCTCAAAACCAGCGTGATTCGATTTGGGTCATTGTGGATAGGATGACCAAGTCTTCTAACTTCTTGTCGTTGAGGACTAGTCATTCGATTGAGGATTATGCTAGGATTATCTTGCGGATATTGTGAAGTTGCATGGTGCTCTAGTTTTTATTATTTTAGATCTTGGTACTCCATTCTTATCTTATTTTTGGCAATTGTTTCAAAAAGGTTTTGGGACTAAGGTGTGCCTTAGTACCGTTTTCCACCCGTAGTCGAATGGACAAGTGGAGAGGACCATTCAGACATTGGAAGATATGCTTCGTGGTTGTGTGATTGTCTATAGTGGTAGTTGGGTTGACTACTTACCTCTTATAGAGTTTGCTTATTATAATAGCCATCACTCTAGCATTAGTATGGCTCTTTTTGAGGCGTTGTATAGTAGGAGATGTCGTTCTCCTATTGTGTGGCATGAGATTTGTGAGGGTAAGATATTTGGCCTTAATTTAGTTCACCAAGACTTGGAGAAAGCGAAGGTGATTCGTGATATATTGTAAGCCGCTCAATGTCTCCAAAAGTCCTATGCGGATGTGAGTCGTAGGGAGTTGGATTTTAAGGTTGGCGATTAGATGTTCCTAAAGGTGTCACCCATGAAAGAAGAAATGTGGTTTGGTAAGAAGGTGAAGCTCATTCCCTGGTATATTGGTATGTTTTAGGTCTTAAGAGGGTTGGTAATGTTTTCTATGAGTTGGAGTTTCCTTCTAGTTTGAGTTCCATTCAACTAGTTTTCCATGTCTCTATATTGAGAAAGTATATGGGTGATCCTTCATCGGTTGTTCCTTTGGAAGGATTGGGTATGTCAGATTCCTTGTATTATGAGGTAGCCCTAGTTGAGATTTTGGATCGTCAAGTCCTTCGGTTGAGGACGAAGGATGAGGCTTTGGTAAAGGTTCTTTGGAAGAACCATAAGGTTGAAAAATCTACTTGGGAGGCAAAAGAGGACATGAATTCCAAGTATCCGCATTTGTTCCCCGTTCCAAAATTTTGTGCATGAGGTATGCGTTGCTCTTATCATCTTTGTTTTATGTCTTTTGTTAAAGAAAATGGTGATTCC
Source organism: Capsicum pubescens (assembly GCA_030864215.1). Classification (NCBI taxonomy): domain Eukaryota; kingdom Viridiplantae; phylum Streptophyta; class Magnoliopsida; order Solanales; family Solanaceae; genus Capsicum; species Capsicum pubescens. The sequence goes on from CM061546.1 coordinate 229,298,517, forward strand.
TTAATGTCTTTGTTTTCTAGTATTGGTTAAAGGGAAGTTTGATGGATAATGATGTGTTAACTCATTTTTGTTCTTTCCTTAACCCGTCATTTGAGGATGAATGATCCTAGTGGGGGAGAATCGAAGAATCCTAGTTTTGACCATTAGAAAATTTCTTAATTTCGAGTTCTCTGGACATTATACAACTTGTGCTTACTTGTTGTATGATGTGAATACGGTTTGAAGTCCTTGGTCGTATGACACTCAGTATGGTTTTTGGTTGGTTTTTCTCCAAGGTACCAATGACATCATACTAGTCGTATGTAAGGGTACCAGGAGTATAGTTCCAAATCGTATGATGCCCTATATCTAGCCTAAACAATTCTACTTAGGGTATGGTTTGAGGATACTTGTCGTATAATTAGATACGAGTTAGTCCATGAACTCATATGTCGGGCAGTGTTAGGGTCCAAGTTGTTGTCTAGGGTTCAAGTATATTGTGGTTACAGTTTGGGTGGTGTGGTCGTACCCTCCTGCACACCTTTTCAAGTTTTAAGCTAAGGATATTTTTCACATTTCCCACCCTAAAATCCTTAAGACCCGACATAATATAACACATTGTAGACTTTCATAACACACTTTAAATGACCAAACACTCTTAATATTTTCTCTAAGCTCTCTCTTAAAGATTGGGCTATGGTTTTCACAAGGTGTTCATCTAGAGGCTCAAGAGTCAAGTTCTTTCTGTGAATCTTTGTGAATAAGGCATGTGACTCTTACCTCATTTTTAGTTCTCAAATATCATATGTTTTAAACATTGATTATGATTCATTAATGGTGGTTTTGAAAACCAATGTTGAGGGTTTTATTGCATATGGTTAAGTATTATTTACTCTTGGTTTAAATTGTGTTTATACATGTTTTTTGTGATGGTTTGCATATGGGGGTGCTGGGTGATTCTGGTTTAATAAATGGGTCATGGGTAACCCTAAACTTGATGGTTTTAACCTTGGTTTTGGTGTTCACAATGTTATGCCCTCAACATATTTGTGAAAATGTCTCAGATAATAAACTAGTCACGTGTTAAATGACATTTTGAACTATGGAATTGTCCTAATGACTATGAATGGTTGGTAAATGGTTTTGGGAAGGCCTTGTTGGCCATGTAATTATTTGATTGGTAACCTTGCTAATTTAGTTGGCAAAAATGATTTGATTCCCTAAACATTAAATTAATTTATGCCTTTATTAGGCAATGGGTTTGAGTCCGTAAACTTTGAAATAAAATAGTGTCTTTGTTAGACAATGGGTTTAAGTCCCAAAGTCAAATGAATGATTGGTTGAATGATAATGGTAATGGAAAGTGGTATGCTTGCAAGTGGTGTTAGTATGACAATACCAACAAAGTGCCTTTTGTAAGTAATTGGCTTAATAAATGTGTATGTGAAATGATGGTTTTAAATTTAGCTTTAAGGTGGGAAATGTAGTCATGCCGTTAATGTGAAGTCTAAAGGACTACCACAGGAAACCGCGCTAGCCAGTGCGGGTATCTTTATGATCGGGTGGTTTGAGTCCTCCAAATATATATATTAATGGGAGGTTTGAGTCCCCCATAATACATGTATTGGTTCTTAAGTCACCTTTATTATGCCGGGAGGTTCGAATCCCCCATATAAGCATATACGATTATGGATATTCTCTGGTTCACGTGGCTACACATATTAGGCTCTTCCATCTAGAGGAAAGCTTGGACCATATAGCCCGTAGGTGCCTTGTTATATGATGCTTAAGTTACACAACCCGGGTTAATGATTTCAAAGTTCATGCTAATCTTTATCCCTATTCCGGCATAGTATATATGTATATCTATGTATTGCATTGTTCATGTGAACTTGTTTTAAATTGTTGGGATTATTTTATCCTTTTCCTTGAGTTACATGCTAGCACTCCAACCATTAATCGTCCTCTAGCATTATAACCCCATGCGATGTAGGTGTTGGTCATACTATCACACCTCCTGCTCAGTGATTTGGATTCAGGGATAGCTTATGTTGACTTGAAGTGGTGAGCTTCCATACTTCAGAAGGCTCCATTTCTTGTCTTGAGTTTTCTTATGTCTTTATTGGTTTAGACTTGAATATGTGTTTTTGCTATGATCGGGACATGTCCCGACCGGATATTCTTGCTTTGTTTTAGAGGCTTTATATAGTCATATTGTGGACTTAGGTATGTTATAGAATGGTTTCAGATTTTGTTATTGTTTTATGGTTTGTTGATTGGTTGGGAAGGGTATCAGGAGAGATCTTTTATTCTTGTTGGACTTGGGATGCCGATTACGACAAGGCCCTTGTTTGGGTCATGTCAAGTTTGAATCAGAGCCTAGGTTTATGGTCAGTTGGGAGTCCATAAAACTGTGTCAATTAGAGTCTCTTTTATGGGTGTGTAACGTGCCACACTTATAAGAGTGATGCTATGAGACATTAGGAATGTTTCACTTTTTTGTTGTCTTACTTCGAGCTATAGAGTCTAAGGTCTTGGATTGTTCTTATTTTTTTTCTCATCTTTTAGATCATTCCTCAAAGAAGATCTGATGTTCATGTAAACTTATCTGTCCCAACTAGGGAAATATTTATGGGACTCACTCTACTTTTGGATTCTAGACCCGGTCAAGGGTCACTGCATCTGACTATCCTCGTGGGGTTCCACCTAACCCCACTGGTCTTACTCTTAAGGACGATATTCATACTCAGTCGCCTCACGAGGAGGCCACTAATGCTGAGTTTCATTGCTCCATTAATCTATTGACTTAGTTGGTAGCTTCTCTGTCTGAGCGTGGTATTCCTGTTACTCCGTCATCTGATGCCACAAGGGTTGGAAAGTTCATGTGGTTGCATCCTCATATGTTTACTGGTACAAAGGTTGAAGAGGATCCTTAAAGTTTTATTAATTAACTAGAGAAGATCTTCTGGGTTATGCATGCTTCGAAGGTTGAAGGTGTTGAGTTTGTTGCCTACTAATTGAAATATATGGTGTTCCAGTGGTATGAAGTGTGGGAACAGTCAAGTGGAGAGGATGTTGGTTCTATCTTAGGGGAGAATTCTATAGTGCATTTCTGGACCACTTATTTCCTCAGGAGTTGAAGGAGGCGAAAGTGGAAGAGTTTGTCAATTTGAGTCAAGGTAGGATGTCTGTCCAGGAGTATGTCTTGAAATTTTATCAATTATCCCGGTATGCTCCTGAGTTGGTTTCTAGCATGAGGACTCGAATGTGTAAGTTTGACTTGGGATTGTCTTGTAAGTTGATCCTTGAGAGTAAGATTTCCTTGTTGATCAAGAACATGGACATCTCCAGATGGGTTGTGTATATGCAGTAGGTAGAGGAAGAGAAGAGGAAGAAGGCTGAGTTTAGTGAGAAGAAGGGGAAAAAATTTAGGCCTCTAGAGCAATGTGGTATATATAGTGGTAAGTGGCCAAAGAAAAAGTAGGGGAGTTTTGGTTCTTTCTCCAGCTAGTGCTCCTTACCCAAAGCTGCTGAGAAATTGTCGGTCTCAGCATAATAATGGGTTTGGGGAACAGGGTGCCCAATCTCAAGCTAGTAGGACTCAGTCGGATTCACCCCACCCTCCTTGTAGATTTTATGGGCGGTCACACCATGGATTCTATGTGGAAAAGAAGAACATATTTTTTTATTGTTGTCATATTAGTCATATACAGTGTGACTACCATGTTAGAAGGACTTATGGGGCTAAAAGGGTCCCTATTATCTCTTTATCTGCTCCTACACCAAAGGGTGCTACTTCTACATATGTTTCTTCTTTTGGTTTCGGCACTGTCCAAAATTAGTTATATGCTCTTGCATCTCACCAGGATCATGAGGCATCCCCCGATGTTGTTACTTATATGTTAAAACTTTTCTCTCGTGATGTGTATTATTTATTTGACCCATGGTTTACTTTTTCTTATGTGATCCCGTTTGTGGCTGTGCATTTTGGTTTTGGTACTGAGTTTATTTTAGATCCTTTTTATGTATCTACCCCAGTTGGCGACTCTGTTATTGCTAAAAGAGTCTATAGGGGGTGTGGGTATCTTTTAGTGATAGAGAAACTCTTGTGGATTATATAGAGTTGGATATGGTTGACTTTGATATTATATTAGGGATGGATTGGTTGCATTCGTGCTATACTTCCCTAGATTGTTGGACCCACAAAGTCATTTTTACATTCCCTAATGAGCCGATCATTATATGGGAAGGGGGACCTTTAGTGCCTAAGGGGAGATTTTTCTTATATCTTAGAGCCCAAAACTTGATTTCCAAAATGTGTTTTGTATCATTTGGTATGAGCTAAAGATTCTAACTCGGAAGGTCCCTCACTAGAATCCATTCCGGTGGTTAATGAGTTTCTTGAGGTTTTCCCTAATGATCTTCCTGGTATTCCTCCTAATAGGGAAATTGATTTTTGGATTAATCTTATTACAGACACTCGTCCTATCACTATACCTCCTTATAGAATGGCTCCAGATGAGTTGAAGAAGCTTAAGGAGCAATTTAAGGATCTCTTAGATAAAGGTTCTATCCATTCTATTGTGTCTCCTTTGGGAACTCCTGTGTTGTTCGTGCGTAAGAAGGATGGTTCCCTTTGGATGTTTATTAACTACCGATAGCTAAATAAGGTAATGAATAAATATCATTTTCCTAGGATCGATGATTTGTTTGATTAGCTTCAAGGTGCGAAGTGTTTCTCTAAGATTGATCTTTGGTCAGGTTATCATCAGCTTAAGATTAAGGAAATTGATAACCCTAAGACTGCTTTCAGGACCCGGTATGGTCATTATAAGTTCCTAGTTATGTCTTTTGGTCTGACCAAGGTTCTAGCATCTTTTATGGCTTTGATGAAAGGGTCTTCCATCAGTTTCTAGATCTATTTGTCATTGTCTTAATTGATGATATCTTGGTCTACTCTAAGAGTGAGGCAGATCATGTTGATTACCTTCGTGCTGTGTTGCAAACAAAAATCAGTACTTGTATGCCAAGTTCTCTAAGTGTGAGTTTTGGTTGAAGACTGTCACTTTTCTTGGTCATGTTATCTCTAGTTATGGGATCATGGTGGATCCACAAATGGTTTCAGTGGTTAAGAAGTGGCCTAGATTCGCAAATCCAACCAATATTCGGAGCTTCATAGGTTTAGCCAATTACTATAAGAGGTTTTTAGAGAGTTTTTTGACTATAGCTACCGCATTTACCGATTGACCTGTAAGAAGGTGAAGTTCTTATGTTCGGATGTGTGTGAGGTTAGTTTTTAGAAGTTGAAGGATAAGTTAACCTCAGCTCCAGTTTTGACCTTCCCCGAAGGTAATGATGGTTTCGTAGTGTACTATGATCCTTCTCGTGCTGGGCCTGGTTTTGTGTTGATGCAGCATCGTAGGGCACTGGCTTATGCTTCTAGGCAGTTGAAAGTTTATTAGAAGAACAGTACCCTACTCATGATTTAGAGTTGTTGGCTGTTGTATTTCGTTAAAGATTTGGCGTCACAATCTCTATGGAGTTCATGTTGATATCTTTTTTAATCATAAGAGCCTCTAGTATGTATTTACTTAGAAAGAGTTGAATCTCAGGCAAAGGAGGTGACTTGAGTTACTGAAGGACTACAATATGAGTCTCCATTGCCATCCAAGTAAAGATAACATTGTTGCTGATGCTCTTAGCAGGTTATTCATAGGGAGTCTAGCTTATATGGATAAGTATAAGAGGGAGTAGGTGAAGGACATTCACCGTTTGGCTAATCTTAGAGTTTGCCTCATGAACTCTAAGAATGGTGGTGTATTCGTGTATCAGATATCATAGTGGCCTCTTGTTGTTGAGATAAAGGAAAAGAAAATATTGGATTTAGATTTGATGAAGATTAAGAGGAATATGGGTTAGAAAAAGGTTGTTGACTTTGCGATTGGTAGTGATGGTATTTTTAGGTACCAAGGCAGGTTATGTGTTTCTGACATCGATGGATTAAGGAAAAGGATTTTTGTTGAAGCTCATGGATCTTGTTATACTATTCATCCTAGTTCTACGAAAATTTATCATGATCTTAAGGAGTTCTATTGATTGAATAATCTGAAGCGAGATATGGATAACTATGATGCTAGGTATTTGGTGTGTCAACAAGTGAAAAATGAGCAGATGAGACTTGAAGGTTTGTACCAAGAGATTGAGTTGCCTAAATGGAAGTGGGATATAATTAATGTGTATTTTGTTATAGGTCTTTCTTGGTCTCGGAACCAGTGTGATTTGATTTGGGTCATTGTGGGTAGGATTACTAAGTCCGTTCACTTCTTGCCGATGAGGACTAGTCATTCAACTGAGGATTATGCTAAGTTTATCTTAGATTGTGGAGTTGCATGGTGCTTTGATTTCTATTATCTCAGATCGTGGTACAACATTCTCATCTCATTTTTAGTGATCATTTCAGAATGGTTTTAGGACTAAGGTGTGCCTTAGTGCCAGTTTTCACCCGTAGTCGGATGGACAAATGAAGAGGACCATTCAGATAGTGGAAGATATGCTTCGTGCTTGTGTGATTGACTATGGTGGTAGTTGGGTTGACCACTTGCCTCTTATAGAGTTTTCTTATAATAATAGACTTCACTCTAGCATTGTTATGGATCTTTTTGAGGCATTGTATGGTAGGAGTTGTCGTTCTCCTATTGAGTGGTCTGAGGTTGGTAAGGGTAAGATGTTTAGCCCTGATTTGGTTTTCCAAGCCTTAGAGAAGGTGAAAGTGATTCTTGATAGATTGAAATCCGCTCAAAGTAGCCAAAAGTCCTATGAAGATGTGAGACATAAGGAGTTGGAGTTTAAGGTTAATGATTGATTGTTCCTAAAGGTGTCTCCCATGAAAGGAGTAATGAGGTTTGGTAAGAAGGGGAAGCTTCAGTCCCAGTTTGTTGGTCAATATTTGTCTTGAAGAGGGTCGATAATGTTGCTTATAAGTTGGAGTTGCCTTTTAGTTTGATCTCCATTCATTCGGTTTTCCATGTCTCTATGTTGAGAAAGTGTGTGGGTTATCCATCATCGATTCTCTCTTCAGAAAGATTAGGTATCTTGGATTCCTTGTCTTATGAGGTAGTCCCAGTTGAGATCTTGGATCCTCAAGTCAGTCGGTTGCAGATGAAGGATGTAGCTTTAGTAAAATTTTTTTGGAAGAACCATAAGGTTGAAGAAGCTACTTGGGAGGTAGAATAGGACATAAAGTCCAATTATACATATTTGTTCACCATTCCAAAAATTTGTGCTTGAGGTATGTGTTGTTCTTATCATCTTTATTTTATGTGTTTGTCAAAGAAAATTGTGATTCCTTAATGTCTTTGTTTTCTAGTATTAGTTAAAGGGAAGTTTGATGGGTAATGATGTGTTAACTCGTGCTTTGGCTTGCCTTAACCTGTCATTCGAGAATGAATGATCCTAGTAGGGGAGAATTGAAACACCCTGGTTTTGACACTTAGCAAATTTATTAATTTTGATTACTCTGGACATCATACGACTTGTGCTTTCTTGTTGTATGATATAGATATGATTTAAAGTCCTTGGTTGTATAATGCAGTATGGTTTTTGGTTGGTTTCTGTCCAAGGTACGAATGTACATGACACTAGTCATATGTTAGGGTACGAGAAACACAGTGACAAATCGTATGATACCCTATGTCTAGCCTAAATGATTCTTCTTAGGGTATGGTTTGAGGGTACTTTTCGTATGATTGGATATGAGTTAGTCCCTGAACTCGTATGTTAGATAGAGTTGGAGTTCAAGTTGTAGCCTTGTGCATGAGTGGTGGCTACCACTCGTATGTTGCGGTTAAGGTTTGGGTGGTGTGGTCATACCCTCCTGTGTACTTTTTCAGCTTTTAAGCTGAAGACATTTTTGACATTTTCCACCCCAAAACCCTTAAGACCCTACATCTTATAACACGTTGTAGCCTCTCATAACACACTTTGAAGGATCAAAACACTCCTAAAACTATCTTTAAACTCTCTCTTATTGATTGAGCTAGGGTTTCTTCAAGGTGTTCATCTAAAGGCTTAAGAGTCAAGTTCTTTTCGTGAATCTTAGTTAATAAGGCATGTGGCTCTTCCGTCATTGTTAGTTCTCAAATATCATATGTTTTAAACATCGATTATGATTCATTAATGGTGGTTTTGAAAACTAATGTTGAGGTTTTTGTTGCATATGATTGAGTATTGTTTACTCTTGGTTTAAATTATGTTTATACATGTTCTTGGTGATGGTTTGCACATGTGGGTTCTTGGTAATTGTGGTTTAACAACTGGGTAATAGGTAACCCTACATTTGAAGGTTTTTACCTTGGTTTTGGTCTTGATAATGGTATACCCTCAATATGTTTATGAAAATGTCTAAGAGAATAAACTAGTCACATGTTAAATGATGTTTTGAACTAAGGCATTGGCCTAATGACTCTGAAATGTTGGTAACTAGTTTTGGGAAGACCTTGTTAGCTATTTAATGATTTGAATGGTAACCATGGTGGTTTAATTGGCAAAAAGGGTTTCAGTCCCTAAACATTTAATTGATTTATGCCTTTATTAGACAATGGGTTCGAGTCCCTAAACTTTGAATTGAAATAGTGTCTTTGTTAGATAATGGGTTTGAGTCCCAAAGTCAAATAAATTATTGGTTGATTGATAATGGTAATGGAATGTGGTATGCTTCCAAGTGGTGTTGGTATGATGATACCAATGAAGTGCCTATGTTAACTAATTGGCTTAATGATTATTTATATGAAATGATGATTTAAGTTGGTCTTTAAAGTGGTATGTGTAGCTGGGCCGTGAAAGTGGAGTCCGAAGGGCGACGACTTGAAATCGCGTTAGCCGATACGAGTGTCTTTATGATCAGGTGGTTCGAGTCCCCTATAATACATGTATTGGTTCTTAAGTCACCTTGATTATGCTGGGAGGTTTGAGTCCCCTATATAGGCATATACGATTATAGATGTTTTCTAGTTCATGAGGCTACACGTATTCTAGCTAGGAGAGAGCTGGGACTATACTGCCTGTGGGTGCCTCGTTATATTAAGGTTATTTTACACAACCCAGGTTAACAATTTCAATGTTCATTCTTATCTTATTCCTTATCTCGGCCTGTTATATATGTATATCTATGTATGCATTGGTTTTGAACTGTTTGAATTATTTATACTTATCCTTGAGTTATTGCTAGTGCTCCAACCGTTAACCATCCTCAGATACTGTATCCCCACGCGTTGCAGGCGTTGGTCATACTATCACACCTCCTGCTCAGTGATTTGGATTCGGGGACAACTTGTGTGTACTTAAAGTGGTGAGCTTCCATACTTCGAAAGGCACTGTTTCTTTCCTTAAGTTTTCTTATGTCTTTATTGGTTTAGACTTGAACATTGGTTTTGGCTATGGTCAGGGACATGTCCCGACCGGATATTCTTGTTTTGTTTTAGAGGCTTTGTATGGACAAACTGTGGACTTAGGTATTTTATGGAATAGTTGCGGATTTGCATATTATTTTGTGGTTTGTTGATTGGTTGGGTTGGGTATCTGGGGCGATCTCTGATTCTTGTTAGAATTGGATTCCCATTCTGACAAGGCCCTGGTTCTGGTCGTGACAAAAATGAACTGTGCCAGCAGACCCGAAATATTGATTTTAGGTTGGCAGCGTGGTTGGTTTTGTTTTATGGCTTTTGGATCTTATTTCGACCCTTGGTTCAGAAATTTATGAAATTGGGTCTCGGGGGTCAATTTTGAGAAAATAACCTCTTCTTGAAAATATGATGTTGCCATTGAGTTCTGAATGCCGAATTTAGTCTAGTAGCATATTTTGTTTGCCTTCACAGAATTCCAAACGAATCTTGAGGGGTTGATCGGCAACTTTGCAACTTAGCAAAATTGCAAATATAGCTAAATTTTTGGTGCAACCGCTTTATGAGCCAAGGATCCGCTAAAGTTGTAGCCGCTTAAGCGGCAAATGCATCGCTTTAGCGGACCCTACCAGTCCGAAAAACTACCACTAAAGTGGACATTTGACCAGCATTCACTATTAGAGAAGTAGGGGACGGCTATAGCAGCCCAGCGCAATTAGGCTAGACTGCTGAAGTGGTGAACCCACACTTAAGTGATGACAACTTAAGCTATCATGACCCGTACAAGGGGCTGGCAGTGATGGGTATCTCCAATCCCATGTGGACTGGAGATCACCCCCTTCACCTTTTCTAGCCAGCACAATAACTTTAAGTGTCGGATGAATTCCGAACACATAACAAGATAATGTAAAATAAAACTAATAATTTCTCATCATATGTCTATAACATCTAGCGATAACCAGATATCCTCCCGTCACTGAAATAATCAACCAAACCTCCCAAGTACTCTGTAATCCAACAAAGCCTTCACAAAATTGAAATCAATAAAATATCGGGACATGCATCCGACAGTAGCCAAAACAAAGTCTAAACAAGGTCTAAGACATAGGAAATAAGGACCATGAAATGAAGCCTTCCAAAGTATGGAAGCTCACCACTTCAATGTCAACTCACGAACTAACTCGAGTACCTGATTAATACATAGGAAAAGTAGAAGAAGTTTCGATGCGTGCATCGCATGGGGATACAACTGTAAGACCCCACAAAATTCTAAGTTTAACTCAGTCCGTTAAAGCTTGAAAAGAGGTCCCAGACTTAGAATTTTTTTTAGCTAAGTGTTTATACTTAGGAGTCTTTTAGTATTCGTAAGTTGGCGATCCTATTTCACGACCCTTATGACCTTAAAGTATCAATTCTTAGGTTTATTCATGATCAGGAATATCAGTAGGTCACTTTGGGTGAGTTTCAGATATCTTGCATACTTGCATATGTGTAATCTTATATCTTACAAGTGTTTGATAGAATGCCTCTATGAACGAGTTGTGAGCAAGTGATCTTTGTTATGCTTTTAAAGTTTATGCTATGCTTTACTTTTCATGCTATCGAGTCCTATGGGTATTCAATACCTGAAAATCTAGCGGCTTACCTAGAGTTATAGTAGTTACAGAACAGTCTTAGTAGTGTCACGATGAGTAGTATTCAGTCAATACAGAAATCAGTATATTCAGTCAGATAATAGAACTCAGTAAACTCAGTCAAGTTAGTAACAGTTCAGTCCAGCCTAGTATAGTTTAGAAATCAGTTCAGTGTCTATTTAGTTTGGAGTTGGATTCAGCACCGAGTAAACCCAAGGATGAGGACTCACCTGCCAGTATAGGGTATGATCCTTAGAAGTAGTCCTTGCATTCCTGAACTACGTAGCCAGTGTAGGTTGAGACATTAACCTGCCAGTTGAGGGTTGATGAGGTGTCCTACCTGCCAGTTGAGGGTACCACCATTTTCGTACAGAGCACCTTCCAGATGAGGGTGACTCTTCATCTTGTCTTTACCCTTGTCATGGTACTGACACCCTTCTAGCTGGGGTTACAGGTTGGACCCCAATTAGTTCAGAGAGGGGAATATCGGTTAGATGATTATCTCCCACAGTTTCAGTTTCAGTCTCAGTATAAAACTCAGTTCAGTTCTATAAAATCAGGACTATCAGACACAATCACCTAGCTCAGTATAGAACTCAGTTCAGTTCTATAGAATCAGGACTGTTATACATAGTCACCTATCTATCAGTAATACGATTATCAGTAAACTCAGATATTAGTTATTCAGTTATCAGAAGACAATATCTAGTGTGACTATAATTTTAGACATATTATTTATAGATATGTGCACAGTATTGCATAATCTGTGTTTCATAAGTTTCAGTTATACACATACTCTCATTCAGTTATATTTATGTTACTCAGTAAATTATTATTCATGCATATGAGCCCCTGCATTCAACCTTACCTCACTTAGCATACCAGTACATTCAAAGTATTGAGGCATACCTTTCTTTTGAGCAATGATGTCTTCTATCATAGGTTCAGACGCACGGGCTCCTGGCCGCTCTTAGCAGCCTGAATTATCAGCAACAAATTTAGTAGTGAGTCCTCATCTATCGAAGTTATGCTTTTATTTCAGTTATTAGTTTATCAGTAGTTCAGTAGTTGGAGTTAGTTGGGGGCTTGTCCCATTGTAACACCCCAATTTTCTGAACCGGAATACTACACGGTGCTCATGACCCCGAAGGACCACAATCTAAACCATGAATGATATCTGTACCTGTATAATGTATAATATATCATAAAATATGGAAACATAAACATTAAAGGCCATAAGGTTCGAACTGAATAAACGTCTGATAACAAAATGTCTGAAAAAGGTATAACAATACCAAAACAAGTCATAACTACTGAAAATAATGAGATCTGAATATCTAATATGACATCTAGTCTGAAAGCCTCTAACTGAACTGAATAAGGAGTTGAAGGAACATGTCTCCAACTAACTCCATCTAGCAACTGAATAGTAAATATAGCAATAATCATATCGTCCTCGAATGAGAAGGACTCACTATAAACTCTGAACACTGGAATGCTACTGCTGATCTGGAGGTCGTGCCTCTGAATCTATGGTGTAATATAAGAGAAAGCACCATAGCGCAAATGCGTCAGTACGTCTGAATGTACTGAGTATACGAGTAAGATAGGCTAAATTCAAAGGGTTATATGCATGAACAATTCTAACTAATATGAACGTGAGAATGCATACATGCATAAATAACTATAACTGAACTCGTGATGATGCTGACTACTGAGTCTGAATACTGACGACATGACTTTACTGCTACGGAGGTACTGAATTGATTATTGACTATTTCTGACAGTTCAAATTATGAAGAACTGGTTTGAATGACTGTGTCTAATAGTCCTGAAACTGAATACTGATAATGTGAGCTATAACAACTGATATATCTGATATAACTGTAATGATTGGACTAATCGATATAACCGATACTGAGCGACTATATCTGACAGTCTAAGTTCTGATGGAACTATCCGAGTTCTATTCTACTTGGAGTAACTAAATTTGAGATCAGTCCTATCTAGCGGGTGATCATGAGTATACTGATAATAAGGATGATTTAACTTAGTCTGAGATCTATCCTATCTAGCGGGTGATCTTTAAATCTAATAATTCTAATACTGATTAATCATATTTGAGATCAGTCCTAGCTAATGGGTGATCTTGAAGTCTATTTATAATGATAAGCATTGACTGTATCTAACAGTACTGACTCTGTACTACTAAGCTGAGTTGACTGTGTCTAAAATCCCTGATTCTGTAACTGAAACTGTGGGATGTGTTCATCTAACCGACATGCCCCAAGCTAAGGTGACTGGGGTCCAATCTTTGCCCTAACTGGAAGTGTGTCAGTACCGTGTCACCAGTAAAGACATATGCTATGGAGTCAGTCCTAATCTAGCGGGTGACTCCTAGGATTAGTCCTATACATATAAATGTGCTAACGGGTGACCCCTGAGTATGTCAGTCTTATCTAACGGGTGATATCTTGTACCTATGCTGGCAACGTAGTTCTGGAACTTAGGGATTGCTTCTAGGGATCTCAGTCCTATTCTAGCGGGTGAACCCCCATCCCTAGGTTCGCTCGGTACTGAATCCTACTCCCATCTGAAAGACACTGAACTGAATAACTGGGCTGAACTAAATAACTTAACTGAACTGATTTGTTGAACTGATACTGATTAACTGAACTGAAAATAGTGGTATTGTTTAGCGGAGCTAAAATTGAGTTTACTGGATTCTGATGACGGATGGAATATAATGAGTTCTAAGGACTGATTAAGAGTACTGAAGTTACTGAGATTGACTGTGAATACTGAAGTTACAGATTGAGTACTGAGATCACTGAGACTACTGAGATTTTTGAGTTTTCCTGAGTCACATGATTGACTGAATTCTATAGATCATGGCTTAACTGAGTATCGTGATAACATGACATAGCTCTAGGAACACAACTATATTTTTCGGGTACAAGTGCCCCCAGGACTCGATGGAAGGAAACTAACACACATGATTGACTTGGTCATAAGAGTAGAGTCCATAATCCACAATATCATAAATAAGGGATTTCATACTAAGCATAGTTCTCAACAATCTATTTAATGGAAGGGAATTTCATACAACATGTATATACTTGCATAGCTTTCAATATCATGCTCATTACATGTTACAACCACAATCCATAATATCGTAACCTGGGAAATTTCATGAAGTACATGGGTATTCTACATCTTTTACATGAGTGGGTTTTGCAAGTAAGCATAGCATAATTCCACAGGACTAGTTCATGAGTAATCCAACAGTGTTCACAAGACACATTATCAACATGGATGACATTGAATCATAGAGGCCTATCATGAATCCTTTCCTTATTCACAATTTAGCTATAATGCATGATTTCTAGTCTCTTGAGTATTTTATCAAACACCTTACATGCACAACTTAGGCATAGGTGTAAATCATACAATTACTCATCATAAATAATCAAACTTATATGTTTTTAACTCATATGATGTCATAGATTTATAATAACACATAAAGATTCTATCTTGGCATCATTCAACACATAAACATGATCAAGAATTCATTCATAACATGAAAACCATAATATATAGTCTTAGAAAAGGGTTCTTGAACTTCATGGACGAAAGGAGTCCATGAATGAACACACACATACCTTAAAGCTTTATCTTGAAATACATCTAATGTTTCTTGAAGATTCTTGAAGAAATCCTTAGGCTTGCTATTGATTTTTCTTGACTAGGGTCTAACCCCTTTGGGCGAGAATTTTCTTGTTCTTGTGGAGATGATCTTGAGAGGAAACCCTAATCTTGTGGTTGAAAGTGTATGAGAGAGCTTTTTGAGATGTTTAACTAAAGAGAATGGAAGATAATACGTTCCTTGAGGGTTATAAGGCGTGGGAAGTGAAGGGAAAAGACCAAAATACCCTTACTAAAACGTCCCTCAAGTTTTGGAAAGAAAAGCTGACGACATTTGTGACAAGGCGTCAAAAATGTGACAGGCCGTCAAAAATGTCGTCACACAGAAGATGGATTCTTCCTAAGGCTGATGAAAATTTTGATAAGGCATCACAAATGTGACAGGCCATCAAAAATGTCGTCACATTGAAGCTGGATTCTTCCTAAGGCTGATGACCTTTGTGATAGGGCGTCACAAATGTGGTAAGATGTCACGAATGTCGTCACTTAGGAGCTGTTTTCTGCCTAAGGTTGGCGACCTTCGTGATAGGGCATCACAAATGTGATAAGCTGTCACGAATGTCGTCACTTAGGAGCTGGTTTCTACCTAAGGATGACGACCTTCATGGTAGGTCGTCACAAATGTGGTAAGCTATCACGAATGTTGTCACTTAGGAGCTAGTTTCTGCCTAAGGCTGACGACCTTCGTGATAGGGTATCACAAATGTGGTAAGCTATCACGAATGTCATCACTTAGGAGATGATTTCTACCTAAGGCTGACAAACTTCGTGATAGGGCGTCACAAATGTGGTAAGCTATCACGAATGTCGTCACACTGTTTCCATCCTGACATGCTGGATTAAAATGGGCATAACTCCTTGCTTCGATATCAGATTTGGGTGAAATTTGTATCGTTGGAAAGATAGTTCAAAGATCTTTCAGTTTATATATCGTAAGCCACCTAGTTCATCATATAAAACAAGTTATAGTCAATTGAATTTGACCTAAGTTTTGACGCTCACTAAAACTTGAGCGATATAAAAGCTTTCAACTTGTACTTGAGTTAGGTGACCTATATGATCTAAATTCATGCTCAAATAGATTCCCATACTACATAATTGATTAACACACTAAATTTACATAGGATTCGAGGCTTTTGAAACATCTACGCATAGGAATGACAGATATTCATTCTAGTCCAAAAAGTGGGGTATTACACCCATCAACTCTATATTCAGACAGTTCAGTTAGAGGCTTTTCAGACTAGAGTATTTCAGACAAATGTTTCAGTATCCAGATTTCAGTATTCAGTATTTGTTTCACTTATGAACCTTATGGTGATTTTCAGCCTATCTTCCGTATTTATTTCTGTTATATTATTATTACTGTGTTATTATTACTCAGTGTTCACAGCAGGTACCAGCACTACTAAAAAATGGCCAAAAAGCGACGCAAAAAAAACTGACGGACTGTGTCGCTATAAAAAGCAATGAGAAAAGCAACGTTGGCCATCGCTTTTTTAGTTTAATTTTATTTTTTATTTATTTTTTATTAAAAGCGACGGCCAACGTCTTAATATCCGTCGCTTTTTTTGCTGATTTTTGTGCCAAGTAATTAAAAAATAATTTATAATTTTTTTTAAAAAAGCGACGAACAGTGTTGTAATTTATAAAAAATAATAATAAATATGTTTTAAAAAGTGACGTAGTTCGTCCATTTTTAAATTTAATTTTTATTTTTTTTATTTTTATTAAAAGCGACGGATAACGTCGCTATAATTTTTATTTTTTAAAATATTGATTCTTGAAAAGAGACATTGTCCGTACCAATTTTTAATTTTTTTTAATATTTCTTTATTTTTAACAAAAAGCGACGGACAACGTCGCTTTTTTAAAATTAAATAAAAATTAATTTTTTGAAAAGCGATGTTGTCCGTCTCTTTTTAAATTTATTTTTTATTTTTGTTTATTTTTATTAAAAGAGATGGACAACGTCGCTATAAATTTTATATTTTAAAATATTAATTCTAGAAAAGCGACGCTGTCGGTCGCAATTTGTAATTATTTTTTTATTTTTTTTTTATAAAAAGCGACGGACAGCGTCGCTTTTTTTAAAACTAAATAAAAATTAAATTTTTGAAAAGCGACGTTGTTCGTCTCTTTTTAAATTTGATTATTATTTCTTATTTTTATTAAAAGAGACTGACAACATCGCTATAATTTTTAATTTTTAAATATTAATTCTAGAAAAGCGATGCCGTCCGTCGCAATTTGTAAATATTTTTAATTTTTCTTTATTTTTTTCAAAAAGAGACGGACAACATCTCTTTTGTTAAACCTAAATAAAAATTAACTTTATGAAAACAACACTGTCTTTCGATATTTGATTTTTAATTTACTATGAAATAAATAATTTTTATATTAAAAAAATTAAATGTATTCAATTATATATTGAATACATTGATATCATACGATCGATTGATAAAAAAAATATACTATTAAAGTTATAATATAATAATATAAGCTAAATTAAACGATAATTTATCATTGTATATATACAAAACATTGTATTACGAGGTGATTTATATGTGTATGTTATGTATCTAGTACATATTGTGAATTTTATAGACAATCAACTATATATATTGAATACTTTGATGTCAGACGATCGATTGATCAAGGTAATAATATATTTTTGAAATTATAATATAATAATGTAAGCTAAATTAAACAATAATTCATCAGAGTAGAAATAAAATAAGCTGTATTACGAGGTAATATACTCGTGTATGTGATGTATATAGTTAAAAGCTAGCTAATTGAATCTATATATCCAAATATTTTAAATAATACGTTAAAATCATATGATCAAGGTACTAATACACTATTGAAGTTATAATAATGAAGCCAATTAACCGACAATTCATCATATTAATACGTTGTATTAACCTAATCAAAATCTCCAATTTAATATTTTTTAACCCAACTTCTAATCCCAATTTGACTCATCTCCACAATATTAATCTCAACCGTTCATCATATTTGATCAACAGTCAATATTAAAATCAATTTACACTATTTTTTTTCTTGAAATTAGGGGTGTGCATTGGTCGATTCAATTTGATTTTAAATATTATCGGTTTGGTTTATCAGTTATCGATTTTTAAATAAGTTAAATCAATAATCAAATCAATAAGGTATTTTTTATGGGTTTTTGTTTTATCGATTTTTAGTCTTTTATGGTTTGATTTTTGATTTAACCAATAGGAAAATATGCATAAAATAGAAATAGTAGCAAATAATTAACAAGTAAAAAAATAAAATCTTTATTACAGAAAAAATCTTACATAATGTGTTTTATTTTACAAGAATCTTCAAGCTTGAATAGGTTTTCTAGAAGGTCTGCGTACACTGTACCCTCTACAGACCTAATTTGTGGGACTAAATCGATTTTATTGTGTTGACACCCAATTTTCGCCTCACGATACCCCTCTCAGGCTACTATTTTATATAGTAATTTTACGTAACATTAATTCTTACATGCTTAGTTTATTTTAATATCGACGTCTTACTATTTTTCTCATCATTTTCACATTTATTAAATTTTCATTTTTCATAATTTATTAATTCAAATTTAACATTTTACATAATTTTTATTAATATTTATTTATTTTTACGTAAATGTTCACACTCACAATTTGAAAATGCATTGTCTTTATTATTACTACTATCGATAATTTTATATAACATTAATTTTTACATGCTTAGTTTATTTTAATATCGATGTCTTATTATTTTGACCTCCCGATACTACAATTATAGTCAATTTGTGACTCAATTGAAAAATTATGCAACTTTTGATCAAATTCTCAATCTTTAAATCTTTAAATTTTGACCTCCCAATACTACAATTATATTCAATTTGTATTCTTTATTATTATTATTATTATTATTATTATTATTATTATAGTTATTAGTATTTGTTATTGTTATTTTTATTTATTTATTTATTATCCCTAATATTTTTTTTAATAATAGCCTAAATTGAAATCTTTGCAAAATTTATTTATCTTTTAGCCTCAATTTTTACCCAAATCTTTATAATTTTAGTCCTTTTATTACAATCAAAGCCAATTTGGTGACTCATTTTTAAATTAAAATTAAATTTTGATCAATTATTTAAATCTTTAAATCTCAGCCGTCGATCAAAACTAATCCGACGACTGAGATCAAAGGATCCCTTTCTTTCCTGTTAAGACCAAATAAACCATAAACCAAATTTTCCAAACACAGCCTCCACCCCCCTCTACTCTTTCACTCTCTATACTCTCTCTCTTTTCCATAAATCCACCATAGCTGCCACCACTGGAGTAGCTTATCAGTTGGTCGGCGAGCCTCCTCTCCAATCTTCCTTCCTTCTCCATCCTCCTTTCCGCCGCTCCAACCGGCCACATCAATGACCAGCCGACGAGCCAACAACGGCCCTCGCCAAAACCGTCGCCGCCTCTATTTCTCCTCCTACAGTGAGATCTGCCACCGCCGAACAATAAATCAGCACCGACAGCCCCGCCGCCACAACCTTCAGCCCCACCGCCACAACCTTCAACCCATCCCAGGTTTGACCAAATGTTTAAATATCTATGTTTGATTTTAATTATATTCTGCCTCTTTTTTTCTTTTCTTTTACAGATTTTGAATTTAAAATTAACAAAAAGTGATTGATTTCTTTTGTCTGATTCTCTGTCATTTGTGTTTGTCTATGTGCTACTTTTAATTTTGATATTCTTATTGTCTTGGGTGTTAAATTGAAGTAGTTGTTTTACAATACATAATTTGTCTATTTTGAAATTGCTCATTCCGTAATTTTACCATATGTCCCTTTATTCTATATGAATACGACATTCGGAGGAAAAATATTAGGTAAGTTATAGTGTTGATTTTACGTAATATTTGATTATAAGGCCAAGTGGAGCCTCGTGTATTATCAGTTGTGTAACATATTTGTTGTAACGCTTTCTGAAGCGTATTTATATGTATTCTGATTAGCTGACCGGTTTGCGATAAGCCTATTTACAAAGAAAACTCTGGCAAAATATTTTGAAAATTTTGAGAGTTAATAGAATTTTAGGACCACATAATTGATAAAATGTAGTGGAAGTTAAGTAAATGATCTCATGAGAGTCTTAGATAATTATAGGAGTCAAATAATTTATAAGTATTATTCAAGAACGAAAATGGTTAAGCATCAATTCGTAATGTGTAATCACTTGAAAATGTTAATTCATGACTTGAAATTGGTTTAGTGTTGATACTTGAAATGTGAATTCATGACATGAAAATGATTAAGTTTAGTCACTTGAGAAGTGAATTAGAGAGTTGAAAATGGTTAAGTGTAGTGTTTTGAAATGTGTACTAGTCACTTGAAAAGTGGATTAGCGACTTGAAAATGGTTTAGTGTAGTTCTTGAAAGGTGACATTGTGTTTTGAAATTTGTATAGTGTAATAGCTTGAAAATGTGAATTCATGACTTGAAATTGGTTTAGTATTGATACTTGAAATGTGAATTCATGACTTGAAATTGGTTAAGTTTAGTCACTTGAGAAGTGAATTAGAGAGTTAAAAATGGTTGTGTGTAGTGTTTTGAAATGCGTACTAGTCACTTAAAAAATGGATTAGCGACTTGAAAATGGTTTAGTGTAGTTCTTAAAAGGTGAACTTGTGTTTTGAAATTTGTAAAGTGCAATCACTTGGAAATGTGAATTCATGACTTAAAATGGGTTTAGTGTTGATACTTGAAATGTGAATTCATGACTTGAAAATGGTTATGTTTAGTCACTTGAGAAGTGAATTAGAGAGTTGAAAATGGTTAAGTGTAGCGCTTTGAAATGTGTACTAGTCACTTGAAAAGTGTATTAGCGACTTGAAGTAGTGTTTTGAAATGTGTAGTAGTCACTTGAAAAGTGTATTAGCGACTTAAAAATGGTTTAATATAGTTCTTGAAAGGTGAACTTGTGTTTTGAAATTTGTAAAATGTAATCACTTGGAAATGTGAATTCATGACTTGAAATTGGTTTAGTGTTGATACTTGAAATGTGAATTCATGACTTGAAAATAGTTATGTTTAGTCACTTGAGAAGTGAATTAGAGAGTTGAAAATAGTTAAGTTTAGTATTTTGTAATGTGTACTAGTCACTTGAAAAGTGGATTAGCAACTTGAAAATGGTTTAGTGTAGTTCTTGAAAGGTAAACTTGTGTTTTAAAATTTGTAAAGTGTAATCACTTGTAAATGTGAATTCATTACTTGAAATTTGTTTAGTGTTGATACTTGAAATGTGAATTAATGACTTGAAATTGGTTAAGTTTAGTTACTTGAGAAGTGAATTAGAGAGTTGAAAATGGTTGTGTGTAGTGTTTTGAAATGTATACTAGTCACTTGAAAAGTGGATTAGCGATTTGAAAATAGTTTAGTGTTGTTCTTGAAAGGTGAACTTTTGTGTTTTGAAATTTGTAAAGTGTAATCACTTGAAAATGTGAATTCATGACTTGAAATTGGTTTAGTGTTGATACTTGAAATGTGAATTCATGACTTGAAAATGGTTATGTTTAGTCACTTGAGAAGTGAATTAGAGAGTTGAAAATGGTTAAGTATAGTGTTTTGAAATGTGTATTAGTCACTTGAAAAGTGGATTATCGACTTGAAAATGGTTTAGTGTAGTTCTTGAAAGGTGAACTTTTGTTTTAAAATTTATAAAGTGTAATCACTTGAAAATGTGAATTCATGACTTGAAATTGGTTTAGTGTTGATACTTGAAATGTGAATTCATGACTTGAAAATGGTTATGTTTAGTCACTTGTGAAGTGAATTAGAGAGTTGAAAATGGTTAAGTGTAGTGTTTTGAAATGTGTAATAGTCACTTGAAAAGTGGATTATCGACTTGAAAATGGTTTAGTGTAGTTCTTGAAAGGTGAACTTGTGTTTTAAAATTTCTAAAGTGTAATCACTTGAAAATGTGAATTCATGACTTGAAATTGGTTTAGTGTTGATACTTGAAATTTGAATTCATGACTTGAAATTGGTTAAGTTTAGTCACTTGAGAAGTTAATTAGAGAGTTGAAAATGATTGTGTGTAGTGTTTTTAAATGTGTACTAGTGACTTCAAATTAATCAAGTGTCGTTACTTGAGAAGTTAATTAGTGACTTGAAAATGGTTTAGTGTAGTTACTTGAAAGATGAACTTGTGTTTTGAAATTAGTAAAGTGTAATCATTTGAAAATGTGAATTCATGACTTGAAATTGGTGCACCTCCTCCTGTCGAAGAAGATATTGATGTAGATTTGATTGGTCTAATTCCTGGAGATACGGACATGCTTGGTAGAGTGTTTATCGAGCCTGATGGATCTTCTTAAGTTTATTTTTCAATTGATAGGTTTGTTTTTTTCATTAATAAAATGTTCAAGCTTACATACTTATTATGTTATTTACAGGTGGTATCCCGCATCAAAAGAAGTTAATGAGGCTGTAAGGGAGAGCGTTATGAGACTTTTTACATATCCTTTGTACGAGTGGTGGGACATTCCAATAGTCTCTAAACAAGCCATGTTTCAAGAGTTTAAGGTATATTAGATTTAATTATTATTTTTTTAACTTTAATATATATATATATACATATATATATATATATATACATACTCGTCATATAAAATCATATAACACTAGTCAATTGATTTTCAGACAATGTGTTGTTGGTTGGCAAAGTACGATCAGGCCATTTCTACAATTTTTGAGAGACATGCTGCTATTTCACATTAGATTGCACATCTTAGATAGACCTTGACACATGCCGTTGCTCCTGATTCAAGTAGCGAAGAGGAAACGTAGAGTGATGAGGAGTTTATTGGGGATACTCCTTAGTGTTGTGTTGTTTGACTTAACTTTTAGATAATTTTTAGATATTTTTGAACTTAGCTTTTAATTTAGTGAAAAATCTTTAGGAGTGTTTAAGTATTTTGAATGTTGTTGGATTCATTGTTTAAGTGTTGTTGATTTGAATTGCTTAAATAATTTATTGATGTAGTGTGTTGTATGATTACTGTAATAATGTGTGTTGCACGAGGGATGTATATATTGAATTGCATTTTTATTTAGCAGGTGGGATAAAGAAAATGCAGATTTCTGGAATAAAAAAAATGTAGAAAAGCGACGATGACCGTCTTTTTTTTTATTCATTATGAAGAACAAAAAGCGACAACGGCCGTTGCTTTTTATTCATTATGAAGAACTAAAAGCGACGACCAACGTCGCTTTTTATTCATTATGAAGAACAAAAAGCGATGAACAACATAGCTTTTTTTTAAAATAAATTTTATTTTTCTCAAATTACGACGGACAGTGTCAATTTTTCTAAAAACATATTTTTTTTTCAATAAAATGACGCACAACATCATTTTTTGTTCATCATGTATTGAACAAAATGTGACACACAACATCGCTTTTTGTTCATCATGTGTTAAACAAAAAGCGACGCACAACGTCTCTTTTTGTTCATCATGTGTTCTTTACATGAAGAATAAAAAGCGACGTACAATGTTGCTTTTTTCAGAAATAACTAAATTTTTTTTCTAAAAGAGACACTGTTCGTCGTGATTAAGTGATGCAGGCCATCTTTTTCATAAAACAATGCCCCTTTTTAAGATGGAAAAAAAGCGATGGATTTTCATCGCTTTTTCCATAAAAAGTGTTGTTGGCTGTCTCTTTTGTCCCTCGCTTTTTGGCATTTTTTAGTAGTGCAGTCATGGGTTAGCTGGTGGTCCTTCTAGGTCGCTAGCACCGTGTAGCATCCGGGGTACATACCTGGGGTGTTACAAACTTGTTATCTGAGTCTAAGGTTCAACAGAGTCCTAGGAAGTCTGAAAGCCGTGTCTAGTAGAGTCGTGTTCATGGGTGTGTAGTGCACCACACTTATGAACAACAGGATATGAGGAAATTCTAGGAAAAGTTTCCCTTCTTTCAGTATTCATATCGTGCGAGCGAGCATGAGCTCAAGTTACAATCTTAGTATAATCCTTTTCTTACATCCATTTAAAGAATATGCCTTCCAAAAAGAACAACAGAAGGAGAACAGAAAATCAGCCAACCCTTAGCCCGTTCAGACAGATCCTTTGGACGAGCATGTCTCCCAAGAAAAATTCAAGGCTGCATTTACTACCCTAGCAAATTCAGTGACAACCCATAATAAACGCCTAGCTGCCGTTCTAGCCAACCCAGTGGCCAATACTGCTGCAGCCAGAATTTGAGACTTCACCCGAGTGAACCCTCTAGCTTTTACCGTGTCTAAGTCAGAGGAGGAGCTACAAGAATTTCTTAATTAGGTGCAGAAATTCACAGATATTATGGGGGTGACAGCTAGTGAGAGTGCTGCGTTGTCCACATATCAATTGCAGGATGTGGCTCACTTATGGTTTAAGCAGTAGAAGGCAGAGAGGGACGATGATGTAGGGCCCATAGAATGGGAGGAGTTTTCCACTGCTTTTCTAGATAGGTTCTTCCCACTGGAGTTGAGTGAAGTGAAGGTGTTGGTGTTTATTAATCTGAAGAAGGGAAATATGACAGTGAAAGAGTATTCTCACAAGTTTACTCAATTAGCCAGATAGGCTCCTCATGTGGTAGCCAATAGCTGATCCAAGATGAGTAAGTTTGTGTTGGGTGTGTCTATCAGTGTGGTCGAGTGTAGAACCGCAATACTGATTAAGGAGATGGACATATCCAGGTTCATGGTCCATGCTCAACAGATAGAAGAGGCTAAGAATAGGGATAAAGAGAGGTAGAACAACAGAGATAGAATAGGTAGCTTCAACTTTTCCCAACCTAAGTTAGAAGGTGGAAATCATTCTTAGTTCCGCCCGAAATCCTCAGTTCCATTTCTGTCGTCAGCCAGTGCTCCAGTGCCAAAATTTAGAGATAGCAATAAAGATAGGGCACCAGGCCCTAAACCTCAGGGTAGTGTTAGTAGTACCCGAACAAACCCTCTTTGCCAGAAATATGGCAGAAACCACCAAGATGTCTGTAGGACTAGTAGTGATGTATGTTTCGGATGTGGAAAGCCATGAAATAGGGTCAGATATTATCCTTAGTTAGGTTCTCAATGTCAGTATAATCATTCTTCAGCTCAGTCTGGTCGCTCGAATCAGCAGGGTGCCGCTTCCAGTGCCACCAGTCGGCTACGCCCAAACAGACTCTAAGCTTTTCAATCCCGATAAGATTAGGAAAGTTCTCTTGATGTGGTCACTGGTACGTTATATGTGTATAATTTACATGTTTAATCTTTGCTAGATCCAGGGACTTCCTTGTCCTTTGTAACTCCTTATATAGATATTAACTTCAGAGTCAGTCCAGAAATCCTAGTAGAGACTTTCTCAGTCTCTACCCCAGTGGATGAATCTATCATAGCCCAGCGGGTATACGAGAACTATCCGGTTATGGTATCTCAGAAATTCACTTCAGCAGACTTAGTAGAATTAGAGATGACATATTTTGATGTCATTCACGACATAGATTGGCTTCATTCATGCTATGTTTCCATTGACAGTAGAAACCGAATTGTCCACTTTCAGTTTCCAAATGAACGTGTCCTTGAGTAGAGGGGTTGTACTTCAGCACTTAGGGGTTAACTTATTTCTTACCTTAGGGCGAGAAAAATGATATCTAAGGGATGTGTCTATCATCTTGTTCAATTTCAAGACTCTAGTTCAGAGACCCCTAATCTTGAACCAGTATCAGTAGCATGTGAATTTCTTGATGTGTTTCCCGAAGATCTTCCTGGAGTTCCTCCCAAAAGGGAAATTGACTTTTGAATTAACCTTCATCCAAATACTCAGTCTATCTTTATCCTTCTAAATAGAATGGCACTTACAGAACTAAAAATTTTTAAAGAACAATTAAAGGATCTCCTAGATAAGGGATTCATTAGACCCAGTGTTTCCCCGTGAGGCTCACCAATTCTATTCGTAAGTAAGAAAGATGGTTCTCTCAGAATGTGTATAGACTACCGTTAGCTAATAAAGTCACGGTCAAGAACAAGTATCCAATTCCCAAAATCGATGACTTGTTCGACCAACTTCAGGGTGCCAACTAATTTTCTAAGATAGACCTCAAATCAAGCTATCATCATCTCAGAGTCAGAGAATGTGACATTCCGAAGACAGCTTTCAGAACTCGGTAAGGTCACTTCTAATTCCTAGTCATGTTATTTGGTCTTACCAATGCCCAGTAAATTTTATGGACTTGATGAACCGGATGTTCAAGCAGTACTTAGACATGTTCGTTATAGTCTTCATTAATGACATTCTTGTCTACTCCCGCAGTGAACATGATCAAGTAGACCATCTCAGAATAGTGTTACAGGCCCTCAGAGCCCATCAATTTTTTGCCAAATTCAATAAATGTGAATTTTGGATAAGGTTAGTAGCTTTCCTTGGTCATAAAGTTTTCGATGATGGTATTAGAGTTGATCCTCAAAAGACCGAAGCAGTGAAAAACTGGCCCAAACCCATCTCTTCGTTAGATATTTGGAGTTTATTAGGTTTGGCTAGCTATTACCGATGGTTTATTGAGGGGTTCTCATATATTGCATTTCTTATGTCCAGATTGACTCAGAAGAAAGTCATATTCCAGTTGTCAAATTCTTGTGAGAAAAGTTTTCAGTTGTTAAATACTGGACTCACTACAACCCCAGTTTTGACTCTACCAAATCGTTCAGATGGGGTTGTGGTATATTGTAATGCTTCCAGAGTTCGTTTGGGGTGTGTTTTGATGCATAGAGGTAAGGTCATAGCCTATGCCTCTTGACAGCTTAAGCCCCATGAAAAGAATTACCCCACTCATGATCTTAAGTTAGCAGTTGTGGTGTTTGCCTTAAAGATTTTGAGGTATTATTGTATGGGGTACATATGGATGTGTTCACTGACAACAAGAACCTGTAGTATATATTTTCTCAGAAAGATCTAAACCTACGTCAGAGGAGGTGGTTAGAGTTATTGAAAGACTACGACATGAGTGTCCTATACCATCTGAGAAAGGCCAATGTAGTGGCTGATGCTCTCAGTAGGATGTCTATGGGTAGTGTTGCTCATATAGAGGATAATAATAAAAAGTTAGTTAAGGAAGTTCATCAGCTTACCTGAATAGGTGTCTACTTAGTCTATTTAGTAGAGGGAAGTGTGTGGGTGCAGAACAGTTCAGAATCATCTCTAGTTTTCGAAGTAAAGGAAAAGCAGGATAGGGATCCCAGTTTAGTCAAGTTGAAAGAGTCAGTCAGAGAATAGAAATTAGAGATTTTTCCCAAGAGGGAGATGGTGTGTTCCATTGCCTGGGTCGGTTATGCATTCTAGGTGTAGATGGCTTGAGGCAACGAATTCTTCCAGAAGCGTATGGTGTGCGTTACTCTATTCATCCATGGGCCACTAAGATGTACTGTGACTTGCGAGAGATCTATTGGTGGAGTAGGATGAACAGATACATTGCAGAGTTTGTAGCTAAGTGCTCGATATGTTAGCAGGTTAAGATTGAGAAACAGAAATCTAGTGGTTCCATGCACGAGTTCAATATTCCCACATGGAAGTGGGAGGAAGTGAACATGGACTTTGTGATGGGTTTGCCTCGTACTCGTCATCAGCATGATTCAATTTGGGTTATTGTGGATAGGATAACCAAATTAGCTTATTTCCTACCAGTTCATACCTCTTATTCAGTCGAGGATTATGCCAAGCTCTATGTTAGTGAGTTGGTCATATTGTACGGAGTTCTGTTGTCCATCATCTCAGATAGAGGTACCCAGTTTACCTCTCATTTCAGGAAAGCCTTCTAAAAAGATCTAGGTACCAAAGTTTACCTAAGTACAACCTTTCACCCTCAGAAAAATGGTCAAGCAGAGAGGACCATTTAGATGTTGAAAGATATGTTAAGAGCGTGTGCCATTGACTTTAAGGGTAGTTGGTATGACCACTTTCCCTTGATTGAGTTCGCATATAACAATAGTTACCATTCCAGCATCAAGATGGCTCTGTTTGAGGCTCTCTATGGGAGGAGATGTATATCTCCCATTGGTTCATTTGAAGTGGGTGAGGCCTCAGTGGTAGGTCCTGACATGGTATTTGATACCTTAGAAAAAGTTCAGTTGATCAAGGAAATGCTTAAGATAACTCAGAGCCGACAGAAATCGTATGTAGATATGCGAAGAAAGGATCTCGAGTTTGAGATTGACGACTATGTGTATTTGACAATCTCTCTTATGAAAGGAGTGAAGAGGTTTAGAAAAAAAGGGAAGCTCAGTCCCTGGTAAGTCAGTCCTTATCGAATTCTCAGCCATTTTGAAAAGGTAGCTTACAAGCTTGAATTGCCTTCAGATTTAGCTTCAGTCCATCTAGTGTTTCATGTCTCCTTGCTAAAGAAATGCATAGGTGACCCAACAGTTGTAGTCCATATAGAGGGTGTATATGTTCATAATAGTCTCTCTTACTAAGAGTTTCCAGTCTGAATCCTTGATTATCAGATTAGTAGACTGGGGAACAAAAAAGTTCCGCTAGTCAAAGTTCTTTGGAAAAATCAGGCCGTTGAGGGAGCTACTTGGGAAGCTGAAGCAGATATGTGGACCAAGTACCCTCACCTCTTCTCTGCAAACCCAGACTCAGCTCAAGGTACCATTTTTCCTTGAATTTACTTAGTTCCATGCTCAGATTACCTTAGAAACTTTGTATCGGTTCAGCTGCATAGCATTCTCATATCATGCATACCTTCATGAAACATCTCAGTCATGTGTCATATTTTCAAAACTCTGTCATGCTTTAGTTATGCATGTCAGTATGATAACTCAGTATATTAGTACTTTCAGTCATGTAATCATGTTTCAGTTGTGCGTGTTCAGCATATATAAATTCAGTCTATCAGTATTCGCAGCTTAGTCTTATTCGAGGAATAATGTTTCCAAGGGGGAGATATTGTATGACCCCGCAAAATTCTAAGCTTAACTCAGTCCGTTAAAGCTTGAAAAGAGGTCCCATACTTAGAAAAAATTTCAGCCAAGTGTTTATACTTAGGAGTACTTTAGCCTTCGTAAGTCGGTGATCCTATTTCACGATCCTTATGACCTTAAAGTATCGATTTTTAGGTTTATTCATGATCAGGAATGTCAGTAGGTCACTTTGGGTGAGTTACAAATTTTTCAAACATCGTTTGTAGCACGTTTGAAAATCCAAAATAGTGGATCAACATGATCTCGACGCGCCGCGTAGCCTATCGCATCGATAAATATTTTCCTCAGCTCCCAGTGCCAAATTCCACTAAGTCGATGCGAACTCGATGAGTCGTGTTACCCATCGCGTTGATAGTTAATTTTTCCCCAGCTTTCAGTGCAATTTCAGTTAACCAACACGAACTCACCATGATGAATTGGTCTTCGTGTTGATTCCATCGACGTGGCGCGTCGGTCTACGCATCACTGGACACGTTTTCATCCATTAAAAAGCCGCATCCAGAGGGATATTTGGGTCACTATCCCACCGTTTTCAGCCCCAAAGCATAAAATCAAATGACCCTAGAGGCTAAATTGCTCACTTTCTTCAAAATTCTCTCAAAGATACTCAAGAATAAACCCTAGGGCCTTTAATTTCAAGAGCAAATATTCAAGAACCACCTATTAGTCTTCACGAATTCAAGCATCCAGGTATGTGAAGTGTTCATCCAAAGGTTTCCTTCCACTCATGGAGTTCAAAATCTTTTTTAAACTGCAAGTTAATTGATTTCATGAATTCTATATGGGATTTAAGTGTATTCATCATTATTATGTTAATTTTGTTCTAATCTATGGTTTATTCCAAGTTTCATGTGAAATTATTTATCATGTGTGTAGTATTATGTGAATTCATGTTAAAAGCCCTTGATTTTTGAATTGGGATTTGAAATTATGATGCCTACATGTTGTTTAGTATCATGTGAATAGATTACGTTTCCCCAAGTGCTTGATAAATTTCTCATATGAATTAAATGTGAAAATCATGACATACTTGCATATGTGTAAGCTTATATCTTACAAGTGTTTGATAGAATGCCTCTATGAACGAGTTGTGAGCAAGTGAACATTGTTATGCTTTTCAAGTTTATGCTATGCTTTACTTTTCATGCTATCGAGTCCTAGGGGTATTCACTACCCAAAAATCTAGCTACTTACCTATAGTTATAGAAGTTACAGAAAAATATCAGTAGTGTCACGATCAGTAGTATTCAGTCAATATAGAACTCAGTATATTCAGTCTGACAACAAAACTTAGTAAACTTAGTCTAGTTCAGTCAGTTAACACAATCAGTAACAGTTCAGTCCAGCATAGTACAGTTTAGAAATTAGTTTAGTGTCTATTCAGTTGGGAGTAGGATTTAGTACCAAGTTAACCCAAGGATGGGACTCACCTTCCAGTAGAGGGTGCGATCCTTAGAATCAGTCCTTACGTTCCTGAACTACATAGCCAGCATAGGTTGAGATATTAACCTTCCAGTTGAGGGTTGATGAGGTGTTCTACCTGCTAGTTAAGGGTACCACCATTATCTTACAGAGGACCTGCCATATGAGGGTGATTCTTTAGATTTTTGTTACCCTTGGCATGGTATTGACACCCTTCCAGCTAGCATTATAGGTTGGACCCCAATCAATTTAGAGAGGGGCATATCGGTTAGATGATTATCTCCCATAGTTTCAGTTTCAGTCTCAATATAGAACTCAATTTTATTCTACAGAATCAGGACTATCAGACACAATCACCCAGCTCAGTATAGAACTCAAATCAGTTCTATAGAATCAGGACAGTTAGAAATAGTCACCCAGCTATCAGTAATACAGTTATCAGTAAACTTAGATATCAGTTATTCAGTTATCAGAACTTAGTATCCAGTGTGACTATGATCTCAGACACAATATTTTTAGATATATGCACAGTATTGCATAATCAGTGTTTCATCAGTTTTAATTATACATACTCTCATTTAGTTATATTCATGTTACTCGGCCAGTTATTATTCATGCATATGAACCTATGCATTCAGCCTTACCTCACTTAGTATACTAGTACATTCAAAGTATTGACGCATACCTTTCTTTTGTGCTATGATGTCTTATATCATAGGATCAGACGCACGGGATCTTAACCGCTCTTAGCAGCCCAAATTATCAGTAGCAAATTTAGTAGTGAGTCCTCATCTATCGAGGACATGCTTTTTTCCCAGTTATCAGTTTATCGGTAGTTTAATAGTTGGAGTTAGTTAGGGGTTTGTCCCATCAACTTCACATTCAGACAGTTTAGTTAGAGCTTTTTTAGACTAGAGTATTTCAGACAGATGTTTCAGTATTCAGATTTCAGTATTCAATATTTGTTTCAGTTATGAACCTTATGGCAATTTTTAGCCTATCTGTCACATTTATTTTAGTTATATTGTTATTACAGTGTTATTATTGCTCAGTGCGCACAACAGGTACTAGTCATGGGTTAGCTGGTGGTCCTTCAGGGTTGCTAGTACCATGTAGCATTCGGGGTACAGACTTGGGGCATTACAATAGTGTTCGGAGATGGTTAGTGGTTAGAGAACTATCATGTAACTTAGGGATAGCAGAATAAAATAATGTCATGACAACAATTCAAAACTAGTACAACATCCCAAGCATGATATCATATGAATTACATAGACATATATATAAATATTACATCACATGACGGGATAGGGAACGAGGCTTAGTATGAAATTTGAAAACCTTAACCTGGGTTGTGTAGCATAAACATCTTATAACAAGGAACCCACGAACTATATGGGCCCAAATCTCCCCTAGATGGAAGGTCCCCAGTGCGAGTAGCCGCATGAACTAGAGAATATCCACATCTGTATAAGCCTTTATGGGGGGACTCAAACCTCTTGGCATAGTCAATGTGACTTAAGCACCAATGTATACGATATGGGAGACTCAAACCTCCCATTAATATATTTAGATTGGGGGACTCAAACCTCCCAGTCATATAGACACCCACATCGGCTAGTGCGGTTTTTAGTGTTAGTCCTTCGAACTCCACTTTCATGGCCTGGCTACATATCCCCTTTTAAAGCCCAATTAAAACATTCATTACTCATACACAACCATTAATCAAATTACTTATCTAAGGAATCCCGTTTATATCGTCATACCAACCCTACTTGCAAGCGTACAACATGCCATAAACATTATTAATTATTTTGGGACTCGAACCCATTGTCTAAACAAAGACGTCAATTCATATCATCCTTTAGGGACTCAAACCCATTTATTGTTTCAATTCAATTTATGGACAACAAGGCCTTCATAAAACCATTTACTAATCATTAACCTTCTTAGGCCAATGCCTTAGTTTAAAACATAATTTAACATGTGAAAAGATCATTCTCATTGACAATTTCACAAATAGGTTGAGGGCATACCATTATAAAAACCAAAAATCATCATATTTAGGGTTAAACAAGACCCTTTAGTTAAACCATAATTCCCATGCACCCACATGTGGAAAACCATTATTAAAACATGCATAATAATAAATTAAATCATGAGGAAGCAATACCCAATAATATCCATTCAAATCCTCATCCTTGATTTTCAAAACCACCATTAATGATGTATGAACAATGTATTCGACATATGTTTTTACTGAATTAACAATGACGAAAGATTCACATTCCTGAGTTACGAAGATTCACGGAGAGAATTTGATCCTAAAGCCCTTAGATGTCCACTTTGAAGAAACTCTAGCCTAATCTTTCTTGAGAGTTTTTTGAGAGAGTTTAGAGAGAGGTTGATATTGTAAAAGGTATAATAAATGACCGAAATGTGTTATAAGACGTAGGGTCTTAAGGGCATAGGGTGGGAAATGTATAAAGTACCCCAAGCTTAAAGATGTAGAAAACCTGCATTTGGTTACGAGTCAGACCGTTGACTAGTCACCACAACTTACGACTCGTACACTTAAGTCATCACCAATACAGAGAATTAAACTACCACACTCTATCCAGCTTACGACTCCCTTTCCTCACATGTCACTAGACAATCCGACTCATATGGTATAAGTCGTGACCATCACAGAACACCAATGACTTAGACACTACATAGCATATGACTCAACCCTTCCACTCGTGACATTATCATATGACTACTATGGATTTTCTTGTAACCAAGGCAAAACCTGTGCAATATCACACTGGTTAACTTATAACTAGGGTCACTTGTCCTGTAACCAAACCATATGACTAATAGGATGGGTCGTCACCAGGACAGTTAGCTCAAGATTCGAGGAAATTTCAAAGTCCAAAGCCTGGGGCGTTTTAGTCTCCCCCCTTAGGATCATTTGTTGTCGAATGATGGGACAAGGCATTGACTAGCACAATTACTCCCCCCTTAGGATCATTTGTCCTTGAATGATGGGACAAGGCATTGACTAGCACGATTAAACTCCAAATATCTCTACTCTTACCTTTAACTAAGTTAGAAAACAAAGATGCCAAGGAAATCAATCTTTCCTTAAACAAAGTCAGAAAACAAAGATGTTAAGAACAACAAATACCTCAAGCATGAGCTTTTAGAATAGGGAATAGGAAATAATACTTGGACTTCATGTCCTCATCGGCTTCCCAACTAGCTTCCATGAACTTTTAGTTCCGCTATTAAACCTTTACCAAAGCCACGTTCTTCGTTCGCAACCGACGAACTTGTCCATCAAAAATCCTCACCGGGACCTCCTCATAGAACAAAAAATCCGAAATACCAATGTTCTCCAAGCGAACAACCAACAAAGGGTCACCCACACATTTTTGTAACATGGACACATGGAATACCGAATGAATGGAACTCTTGCAAAAGGGCAATTCTAATTCATATGCAACATTAACAACCTTTCTCAAAACCAAGTACGGGCCAATATACTTAGGACTGAGCTTTCCCTTCTCCCCAAACTGCATTACTCCCTTCATGGGAGACACCATCAAGAGCATTCAATCTCTAATATCAAACTCCAACTTTCTCCGTCTTACTTTCGTATAGGACTTTTAGCAAGTTTGGGCGGTCTTAAGGCTATCTCGAATTACCTTCACCTTCTCCATAGATTGGTGAACCAAATATGGCACAAATATCTTTTCTTTACCAACATCGAACTACCCAATAGGAGACCTACACCTCCTGCCATACATTATTTCAAATGGAGCATTACCAATACTAGAATGGTAACTATTGTTATAAGAAAATTCAATGATAGGAAAATAGTTAGACCAACAACCACCAAAGTCAATTACACAGGCTCGCAACATATCTTCCAGAGTATAAATAGTTCTTTTTGCTTGCCCATTCGATTGCAAATGGAAAAAAGTACAAAGACTCACCTTATTCTCCAGACCACGCTAAAAGAAGCACCAAAAATGCAATGAGAACTGAGTACCATGATCTGAAATAATCAAGACAGGCACACCATGCAACTATACCACCTCCTGAAGGAACAATTTCAAATAATCCTTGGCATGAAATTTGTACGCACAGGCAAGAAGTGAACCGACTTAGTCATTCTATCTATAATGACCTTAATGGAGTCACACTAATTTTGCGACAACGGAAGGCCGGTAGCAAAGTCCATATTAATTACCTTCCACTTTTACACAGTAGTACAATCTCTTCCAGTAGCCCATCGGGACTCATGTGCTCCACCTTCACTTGCTGACTCACCATACACTTTGCCACAAAGTTAACTACATCCCGTTTCATATTATTCCACCAATACAGTCCCTTGAGATCATGATACTTCTTTGTTGAACAGGGATGAATCGTATACTGCGATTCATGAGATTCGGCCAAAATCCTTCCTCACAATCTATCCATGTCGGGAAAACACAACCTCCCTTAGTACCTGAAGATACCATCACCACCGATCTCAAAGGCCATTACCTTCTTATTACCTACATCATCCTTGATTTTCATCAAGAGAGGGTGTAATATCTGCTTCTCCTTTATTTTCAAACTAAGAGATGAATGTGCCACCTGCTGCATAAAAACACCACCATCTTTACAGTCCAAGAGAGGAACCCAAGGTTAGCTAAACAGTGAATATCCTTCACCAATTCCTGCTAATTCTTATCCACATGAGACAAGCTGCCCATTGACAACCTTCTAAGAGCACCAGCAACCACGTTAGCCTAACCTGGGTTGTAGTAAAGACTCAGATTATAGTCCTTCAGTAACTCAAGCCACCTCCTTCACCTGAGATTAAGCTCTTTCTGAGTGAATACATACTGTTGTCTCTTATGATTAGAAAAGATATCAACATGCACCCCATACAGATAGTGATGCTAGATTTTCAACACGAACACCACAACCAATAGCTCAAAGTCATGAGTTGGATAATTTTTCTCATAAAACTTCAATTGTCTAGAGGAATAAGCAACCACCTTGCCATGCTTCATCAACGCACAACCCAAACTAATCTATGATGCATCATAATACACGATAAAATTCTCGGTACCCTCAGATAATGTCAAGATCTAAGAGGAAGTCAACTTATATTTTAGCTTCCCAAAGCTACCTTCTTAAGCATCAGACCACAAGAATTTCTCCTTCTTCTGAGTCAACTTGGTCAATAGAGTAGAAATAGCTGAAGAACTTTCAACAAACCTCCTATAATAAATGAATAAACCCAAAAAGCTCCGAATATCGATTTAAGACGTGGGTCTAGGCCACTACTTAACAATAATAACCTTGTAAGGATCCACCATGATCCCCTAACTAGACACAACATGACCCAGATAAGTTATGAAATTCAACCAAAACTCACATTTAGAGAACTTAGCATATGACTGTTGATCTTTTAAGGTCCACAACATAAGGCGGAGGTGATCAACATAATCCTCCTTACTCTTAGAGTACACTAAGATGTCATCAATGAAGACAATAATGAATAGATCCAAAAATAGATGGAAGACACTATTCATCAAGTACATGAATGCCACAAAGGCATTGGTCAAGCCAAATGACATCACCAAGAACTCAAAATGCCCTACCAAGTACGGAAAGTTGTCTTAGAGATATTCACATCCCTAATCTTTAACTGATGATTCCCGATCAAAGATCAATCTTAGAGAAGAATTTTGCACCCTAAAGTTGATAAAAGAGATCATCAATTCTCGAAATTGGATACTTATTCTTTATTGTCACCTTGTTCAACGGTCAGTAATCAATGCATATACGAAGGGAGCCATCCTTCTTACGTACAAACAAGAAAGGTACACCCTACGGGGACAGACTAGGATAGATGAAACCCATATGCAAGAGTTCTTTCAGCTGCTCATTGAGTCCTTCAACTCAGATAAAGCAATTTTATACAGGGGAATATAAATAGGATGAATTTCCAAAACAAGATCAATACTAATAAAAATTTTCCTATCATGAGCGACACCAGGTAGATCATCATAGAAGACTTCTTGAAGTTAATTTACCATAGGAATAAAATATAAGGAAGGACCCTCCAAGTTAGAGTCTTTAACTTGGACCATATGATAGAGACAACCTTTGGAAATTAACTTTTGGGCTCTAAGAAATGATATGAACCTCCCCTTAGGCACTAGGCAACTTACCTCCCATTCAACAATTGGCTCATTAAGGAATTTAAACTTGACCTTACGGGTCTGATAGTCTAAAGAAGTATAACACGAGTGCAACAGTCTATTTCCAAAATAACAACAAAGTCAACCACGTCTAACTCTATCAAGTCTACCAAAGTCTCTTTATTACCAACAGATACCACACAACTGCTATAGACTCTTCTAAAAACCATAGAGTCTCCCATTGGGGTAGTAAAGGAAAAAAGGTCCAATAGACACTCAAGATCGAAACCAAAATGCACAACTATAAATGGGGTCACATAAGATAAAGTTTACCCCAGATTAAGTAAATAATACACATATTGAGAAAATGGTTTCAACATACCAGTGACAACATCAGAAGATGCCTCAGACTCCTAATGATTAGTGAGAGAATAAAGATGGTTACAACTAACGTTAGAGCAAGAAGTTGAACCCTTTGGTGCAGGAGATAAAGAAGAGACAATGAGAACCATCTTTGGCCCAGAAACAACTCTAGAGGGACAATCCTACTGCATATGCCCAATCTGACCATAACTAAAACATTAATTCCTCTCCTTCTCACACTGACCACGATGGTGTTGATCATAAAATTAGCAGGAAGGGTAGTATAGAGCTGACTAGGACAACCTGGACTGAGATTAGGCACCCTGTTCCTTAGAAGTATCACCACCCTAAAAATTTTGGTCACCAGACAGCTTTGGGTAGGGAACACTATCCATCAAATAGGAGTTAGGAATCCCCTAGCTCTTCTTCTTAGACCACTTTCCACTCTGTTATTGGCCTCTACCTTATTCTGAATACCAAATTTCTTACTCTACCTCTCACCAATCTTGGCTTACTTCTTTTTATCTTCTTTAAATTGGTATATATAAACCATAAGTTGAGAAATATACATATTTTTGTTTAACAAGACAACCTTACTCTCCAAAATCAAGTCTCGAGAAAACCATTAAGTGAACTTTCTCATTCGATACCATCTCAAAAATATATCGGGACAACTGATAGAATTTTAAAGCATACTCTTTGACTGTCATTCTTCCTTGGTGCAAGTTCACAAATTCTTCCACATTCACCTTCCTTGACTCCTGAGGAATGAAACAACCTAGAAATATACTTGAGAAATCATCCCATAAGGAGAAACTAGCATCATCTGCTCCCAATTATTCCCACTCTTCATACCACTTTTATACCATATCTTTTAATTGATAGGCAACAAACTCTACACCTTTAACCTCCTGAACATGCATAACTCGAAAGATATTCTTCATCTCATCAATGAAACTTTGAGGATCTTCTTCAATATTAGTACCAGTAAACATCGAAGGATGTAACCTCATGAATTGTACAACTCTAGTGGCCTCCGATAAACCAATATCAGCACCTGAAAAACTCAATTATTCTGATTAAGACGTCATTAAATAAGTCAATAGGTTAATAGAGTGATGGAACTCAGTATTAGTAACCTCCCCATGAGGAAACTAAGTATCAGTGTTGCACTTAGGAGTAGGATCAGTGGGGATAAGTGGGAATCCATGAGGAAAGTTAGATGTAGTGACCCTTGATCGGGTTTGGACCTCATAAGTCTGACGAGCTCCGTCCACATTGTACTCAGATGGGAAAGAAGGAGTTCCACAGACAACAGATATTCTTAGAGGCATGATCTGAAAGACAAACAAATAGAAATTAAAAGATCCATGACCTTAGACTCTATAGTTGAAATTAAGATAACAAAAAAAGGAACCGTTCCTAAATATCTCATAGCCTTTTTCTTATAAGTGTGGCGTACTACATAACCATAAGAGAGACTCTACTTCACATGAATTTCTAGATACCAAATTGAAGATGAACCTAGGCTCTAATACCAACTTTGTCACGACCCAAACTAAGGCCTGGCCATGATGGATATCTTATTTCCCACATGGATCGGAGATCAACCCTTCACCTAACCTAGCTAGAACAATAACATCAGGTGTCAGATGAAATCCAAACATATAACAAGAAAACATAAAATAAAACTAATAATGATTTATCTTATGTCTATACCATCCACCAATAATCAGACATCTATCCGTGACTAAAACAATCAGCCAATCTACTCAAGTTCACAGTAATTCAACAAAGACTCTACAAAACCAAAATAAATAAAATGTCGAGACATGCCCCAGACAACAGCAAAAATAAAGTCTAAACAAGGTCTAATACATAGGAAATAAAGACCATAAAATGAAGCCTTATGAAGTATGAAATCTCACCACCTCAATGTTAACTCATTCACTAACTCATGCACTCGATCACTGCATAAGAAAAGTAGAAGAAGTTCTGGTGCCTGCATCGCATTGGGATATAGTGTCCAGAGATGGTTAGCGGTTGGAGCACTAGCATGTAACTCAGGGATTGAAGAATAAAATAATGTCATGACAATAGTTAAAAACTAGTACAACAACCAAAGAATGATATCATATGAACTACATATACATATATATATATACATATAACATCACATGCTGGGGTATAGAACAAGGCGTAGTATGAACTTTGAAAACCTTAACCTGGGTTGTATAGCATAATGTCATATAATAAGGCACCCACAGGCTATATTGGCTAAACTATCTCATAGATGGAAAGGCCCAGTGCGTGTACCCATGCGAACCAAAGAATACCATATCTATATATGCCTTTATGGAGAAATCAAACCTCCCAATCATATAGAGACCCACATTGGCTAGTGTGGTTTCCAGTGTTAGTTCTTTAGACTCCACTTTTATAACTTGGCTACATATTGCGCTTTAAAGCCTAATTAAAATATTCATTACTCATACACAACCATTAATATAATTAAATACCAATGGCATCCTATTGGTATCATCATACTAAACCCACTTCCAATCATACAACATGCTATAACAATTATTAATCATCTTAGGACTTGAACGTATTATCTAAACAAAGACGTCAATTTAATTCATCCTTTAGGGACCCTAACCCATTTAATGTTTCAAATCAATTTATGGCCAACACGACCTTCATAAAACCATTAAATAATCATTAACATTCTAAGGCCAATGCCTTAGTTCAAAATACAATTCAACATGTGACAAGATCATTCTCATTGAAAATTTGACAAATTGGTTGAGGGCATACCATTATCAAAACCAAAAACCATCATATTTTGGGATAAACAAAACCCTTTATTTAAACCATAATTCCATGCATCCATATGTGGAAAGCAATTTTTAAGACATGTATAATCATAAATTAAATCATAAGGTAGCAATACCTAATTATATCCATTCAAACCCTCATCCTTGGTTTTAAAACCACCATTAATGACATATGAACAATATGTTAAGCTTATGTTTTTAGTGAAATAACAATGAGAGAAGAGTCATATGCCTGAGTTATGAAGATTCACGAAAAGAATTTGATCCTTAAGACTTTAGATGACCACTTTGAAGAAACCCTAGCCCAATCTTTCTTAAGAGGTTTTTGAGAGAGTTTAGAGAGAGTTTGATCTTGTAAAGGGTATAATAAATGACCAAAAGATGTTATAAGATGTGGGGTCTTAAAAGCTTGGGGTGGAAAATGTCCAAAGTACCCCCAGCTTAAAGCTGTAGAAAACCTACATTTGGTTACGAGATAGACCATTGACTCATCACCACAACTTATGACCCATACCCTTGAGTAGTTACTAAGACAGAGAATTGAACTACTAGACTTTGTCCAACTTATGACTCACTTTCCCCATACGTCACCAGACTATATGACTTATATGGTCTAAGTCGTGACCATCATAGAACACCAAGGGATTAGGCACTAGACAACATATGACTCAACTCTTCTACTTTTCACATTATAATATAACTCATATGGATATTCTCGTAACCAATATAGAACTTAACCAATAACATACGGGTTAACAACTAGGATCACCTAACCCGTAACCATACCATACGACATGTAGGATGGGTCATCACCAGGGAAGTGAGCTCAAGTCTTGAGGAAATTTCAAGGGTTAAAACTTGGGGTATTTTATAAGCAAATCATAGCTGGGAGGATAAAAAATATATTCCTCATTTTTTCATCCATTTTGAGACTTTGAGCTTTAGGTTAAGGGATTTTTGAGAAATTTCTTCTATTTTCAATATTAGATAAGCTCCAAATCACTATTTCAATTATTTTTCTTTAAGTATGTCATTTCAAACCCTTTTAAATCTCAATTCCAATTCAAAATTTGGGGATTTTTGGCCCAAAAATCCCTAATGGTATTTCTTTGATTAAGCCTCAGTTTTACCCATTTTAACTTGGTCATTATTCTATGGCTTCCTTTAATCATGGTTAAGTTTTTTATAAACAAAAATTCTAGTTTTATCATTTCTTTTCAAGAAACCCAATTCGGGGGTTTGCTTTGACCCAGACTTGGAAATCAGCAATATAAATATTATTGTCTTTCTTTTAGCATGTAGATTCTATATTTGTATGTTTTAGTTTATTTAAAGGCCATTCAATAGGTGAAATATCCATATTTAGGGACTTAAGGTTTGGGTTTTTACGTCGAGGTAGGTTATGGCTTAACTTTCTTAAGACTATGCTGGGTAGTTAATACGTATATAAAAGCATAGTATGGGTATGGAAAATTAACAGTGGAAGTAACATTATAACTGTTGTGTGCCCGTGTGAAGGCTTCTATTATTGTTGTTGGCGATTTGAGATCATATTGTTACATGTTGCCCGCATATAGCCTTATCTGATATTATTAGCATTGTTATGCATGGGTTGTTTTCCTTTATGATAGAAATACCAAGTTGGGGGTTAATGTTATATTATTGGTGCCTTACATGCATATTTATTCCTCTGGTACATTGCTTATACTAAATCATGAATGGTTAACTTATTGAGTAGATTATGAGCTCACATATGCATATATTGAATGGATTTGAGATCTTCATATTGGTTCAA
Source organism: Capsicum pubescens (assembly GCA_030864215.1). Classification (NCBI taxonomy): domain Eukaryota; kingdom Viridiplantae; phylum Streptophyta; class Magnoliopsida; order Solanales; family Solanaceae; genus Capsicum; species Capsicum pubescens. The sequence goes on from CM061546.1 coordinate 229,339,844, forward strand.
TTATGAGTATTTACATCTGCATATCAGATATACATTCATGAGACACTGATACCACTAAAGAAACACAAATATTTACAAAAATAAGATGCTTTTAACAAACTTTCTTTCGTAGTCCATGAGTCGAAGAGGAGATACAGATATTAAGATTTGGATTAAGTATTGAGAATGTACATTGGTTGTGAACCCCTTATTGGTCCTACCTAGAAGCATTGAGGCTCATAGGTATATATAAAGGTTATGCGATAACCTAGATCATATCACATCATCATCATTATCATCATTACTGTATTTCATCCATTCATTCACCTTCAATATTGTACTTATGTATTTCATCTGATGCATAACTATTTTGTTTTTTTACATACCTAATTTTTGTTTAGGTGTTATATTTAGAATTGTTAGTGTAGATGGTGTGAGCTACCATTTTGGACTTTTTTTGCTTGCAGGTGAAGTGATCATAAAGTGAATTTATATATCTAATTTTCTATTTTTCTCATTCGGCCTATGATACCTAGTAAGTATAATTGAACTATACTCACCTACCATGCCCTTTCAGGGTAGATCAGGGTATGAGTGTGTCGTACAGTACCTGAGATTATACATTGTGTTTTAACACTTTCGAGGTATTGGCTACTCTATTTTTAAGAGTCAACCTCAGACCTCCTTCTATCCACTTTATGCCTTTATTTCTAATTAAAGAAAGACTTGTAGTTTTTGGATTTTAGTTCTAGTTTCCAATTTTTGAGTTGTATTCTAATTGTTATTACACTGTCACAATAGTTTTTAGGATAGGTTATTGTATCATAATTATTTAAACATTCTCTATTATTGTACATGTATGGTGTAACTTTGCTATAGAAGTCTCACCTTGGAAATTGAGTTATCATTTCTTCTTACTTATCAATTAGGGTGATTGACTTACTTTTCAAGGCTTAGTTGAATTAAGTATTATCATGAACTTAGTTTTTGGGTCATTACAATTTGGTATTAGAGCATCCAGGTTTATCGATCTCATCGATGTAAGAACAGATTGTCTGGTAGAGTCTCATTGATCAATACGTAGACATCCATATCTATCTTTGAGAGGTTATAATATACCTTTAAAAAATCTCCTTTATTTTGTTCCTTATTGTGTGGGTTTTCTATATCCTATATTCTAAACTATATTTCACCTTTTTTGCACAGATAGTAAGGACTTGATCATATGAGGTTAGGGATGCTAAGTTGTCATAAAAAAAAGACCAACCTAGAGAATGAGTCATGGATCCCGAACTACCTCAAGGTAGAGGACAGACAAGAGGATCTGCCTCTTCTACAGGTAGTACCAAGGGGATCTCCCCTAAGACCAAAGTTGAGCTTAATTGAGATATTGAGCCTACGTTGGTTCTGTAGAGTACTACTGCCCAATCTTGAAGGTTTTATTGATTCATTTGTTGACTCATTTAGAGGGTGTTCCTCTAAGTAAACCTGGTATTCCTCCAACTTTGAGTGTTATACCTCTATCTATGCCAAAGTCTACTTATAGCATTTCTTTGGTTTCAAGTATAATTACTTCATTTACACTGACATCTTCTTATGGTGTTCCATAAGATTTGAGTGCCTCCTTTCATTCTAGTATTTGAGTGTGGTATTTTGATTCTAAGAGTTTGACCTTCATCTATAATGCCCTCTCAGGTGGGATCACAACTGACCAAATTTAGTATTTCTCATATTACTTCAGTTTCTGTTATGTCTTTTAATAATCAAAAGAGGTTTGAGAGATTTACTCTCTTGGGTCCACCCATGTTCAGTGGTACTATGGGCAAGGATGCCTATGATTTCTTGATTGATTGCCAGGAGAAGTTGTATAACCTTGGATTTTTCGAGTTGCATAGAGTTTCTTACACCACCTAGCAGTTGAGAGATGTAGTCAGCGATTTGTGGAGGTCATTTGTTAATTCTAAAACCCTTGGCTCACCATAGATGACTTTGGACCAGTTTTTTGAGGTCTTTTTGGATATGTTTATTTCCTATAGTTTAAGTGGTCATATAGGAGAAGAATTTGATCACTTGGATTAGGGATCCATGACTTTCATTGAGTATAAGGCATATTTGTATTCCTTCTCCAGATATTCCAATGCCAGTATTGCTTCTGATTTTGAGATGATTTAGAAGATTGTGAAGGGATTAGATACTATATTTCAGTTGGCTACTATCCATATAGTGGTGTTAGGAGCATCATTTTAGAGTGTGGTAAATTATGTGAAGATAACTGGGGCTATTCTTTGATCTAATTAGAGAGGCTTTAAGAGGAGGATCCATCAAGGAGAGTTTAGTGGTCACACTCCCCAAGGAAGAGATTTTAGATATTTTTATGGGTACCATAGTAGATTAGTACAGGCATCTTTTCAGGGTTCATGTAGTAGATCTATAGGTTCATCAACTACAAGTAGTCGAGCATAGTCCTAGAGTGGTTATTCCAGCACAACCACATCTCTTCCAATTTAGTTGGGCGATAGAGGTTGCTATGTGTATTATGAGTTTTGCCATATGTCCAAGGATGTCTTCACCATGTTTTCATTCCTACTCCTATGTTGAGAGTGATAGGTGACCCTCAGGTTTCTTGAGGTGCTACTAGAAGTGTGCGAGGTAGAGTTGGTGGTACCCTTTGTGGTTGGCTGGAGTCTGTCCCTTTCTTAGGTAATGTTATGACCAAGGATGGTATCATGATTAATTCAGCCTAGATTTTTATGGTTTGTGATTAGTCTAGACTAACTTCTTCTATTAAGATTCATAGTTTTTATCGTTTAGCAGGATACTATCACCGATTTGTTGAGGGTTTTTCATCTATTGAAACTCCTTTGACAAAGTTGAATCATACTAAGGTTTACTTTCAATGGTTCAATTCTTGTGAGGAGAGCATCCAAAATCTTAAGGATTTATTATCGTCGGCTTCCATCTTAACTTTTCCCAAAAAGGGCGTGGCATTTACCATCTTCTATGATGATTTTGGTATTGGGTTAGCTGTTATGTTGATGTAGAAGGGTAAGGTGATTGCGTATGCTTCTCTTTAGTTGAAGCCTCATGAGAAGAATTACCCTACCCATAATTTGGAGTTGTGCATGATTATTTTTCTTTGATGTTATGATGACACTATTTATTTTGGAGTTGTGCATGATTATTTTTTCTTTGATGTTATGATGACACTATTTATATGGATTTATTTTGATATCTTCTCATATAACCATAGTCTCTAGTATTTCTTTACCCAACAGGATCTTAATATGAGGCAGCATTATTGGCTTGAGTTATTCAAGGATTATGATCTTACTATTATCTATTATCTGGACAAGGCTAATGTGGTTGTAGATGGCTTGAGCCGTAAGTAGACTAGCATGGGTAGCTTTGTATATCTTTTGACCAAGGAGATGCCTTTGGACTTAAAGGTTCAATCTTTGGTTAACCAGATGGTTAGGCTTAATAGTTTGACACCCGGGTGTATTTTTCCATTTGTGGAGGATAAATCTTCTTTGATGGAGAAAATTCGGGCTCATAAGTTTGATTATACTAGTTTGAGAATGATTTGGGATAAGGTGTTATGTGCCGAGTCTAAGAAAGCCTCACTTGACTCCGATGGTTTTTTATGGATTTGAGGGTGAGTTTATGTGCCAAAAATAGGTGATTAGGTGAGATTGATCCTTGACAAGGATCATTGTTTAAAGTATTCCAATCATCCAGGCGTAACTAAAATGTATCTTAATTTGAGACAACACTACTGGCGGGGTCGTAAGAGAAAGGATGTTGCAAAATTTAGAGATCATTGCCTATGTTCTCAGCAGGTGAAAGCTGAGCATTTGAGGTTTGGTGGGTTGCCTCAGAGGTTACCCATTCCTAAATAGAAGTGGGAATGGATTACTATAGACTTTGTGACTGGGTTACCTCATACTTATCATGGTTCTAACAGTGTTTGGGTCATCATGGAACAATTGACCAATTTACCCATTTCATTCATATTCAGATTTTTTTTAGTGCTGGGAGGTTGGCTTATATCTATGTTCATGATATTATTTGTCTCCATAGTGTACCAGTGTATATTATCTCACATAGGGGTTTAAATTTCTCTTCTCACATATGAAAGACTTTTTAGGAGGAGTAAGGTACCTAGGTTGATCTTAGTATAACTTTTCACGCCCAGACCAATGGTTAGTCAAAGTAGACTATTCAGGTTTTAGAGGATATGCTCCACATATGTATTATGGACTTTAGAGGTAAGTGGGAGTAGTATTTAGCCTTGGCTGAGTTTGCGTATAATAATTATTATCATTCGAGTATTAAGATGGAACCTTTTGGGTCTTATATGGTAAGCGTTGTCTCTCCTCGATTGGTTAGTTTGAGATTTCTTAGATTAAATCTCAAGGTAAGAACTTACTTTACAAGTCTTTGGATAGAGTTTGGGTCATTCAGCATAGACTTTGAGCAGCTCGAAGTAGGCAAAAATGTTATGTGTATTATAGACTTTGCACCTTGAGATTTAATATTGGTGATGGAGTCTTTCTTCGTAAATCACCAATGAAGAACGTGATGAGATTTGGGAAGAGGGTCAAGCTTAGCCTTAGGTACATTGAGCCATTTGAGATTCTTTACAATATTGGGGATGTAGCTTACGAATTAGCATTACTCCTAGATATTTCGGTCGTTCATCCTATTTTTATGTATCTATGCTATGATGTTATATTCCAGATAAGTCTCATGTCATTCATAGGGGCACTGTGTAGTTAGATGACAGGTTGTTCTTTGTTGAGGAACTAGTAGTTAGATGAGAAGTTGTCCTTTGTTGAGGAACCAGTTTACATTTTAGCTCGAGATATTAGGCAATAGTGCTCTAGAGATATTCTAGTGGTTAAGGTCCAGTGGAGTCACCATTCTATAGATGAGGCTACTTAGAGATTGAGTCTAAAATGTGTAGTTGTTGTCCCTAGCTTTTCACTGATTCAGGTATTTTCCTTACCTTTAGTTTAAGGACTAACTAGATTCATAGTGGTTGATATTATAACGACTAGATTCAATGAACTTTCCCTTTTTATGTATGTTGACCATTTTATCCCTCCCCATGGTTGCTAAATATTATTTCTAGGGTATGGAAATATTTGTCATGGTTTCCAATGTGATCCGAGATGATTTGTCCAAGTTTGTGATTTTTAGAGGTTCGAAAGGACTTATAGTTGACTTCGGTCAATATTTGTTGTTCTGCATGCCAGATGGCAAAACATACTGAGCCAACAAATCTAGGATGTTGATTTGGGGTTAGTAGTGTGGTTGACTTGATTTTATGAATTTTTTATTTTATTTCGATTTGGTTCAAATTTTTTTGAAATTGAGTCTCAAGGATCAATTTTGGGAAAACAACTTTTTTTTCAAAAATTTGATGTCGCCATTGAGTTTGAAGCGTCAAAGTTAGTCTAGTAGCATATTTTATTTGCTTTCACAAGATTTTGATTGAATCCCGAGGGGTTGATCAGTAATTTTAAAACGTAGAAAAGTTGTTTATATAGCTAAACATCTAATACAACCGGTTTAATGGTCAAGGGATCACTAAAGCGGTATCCGCTTAAGGGGCCAATGCACCGCTTTAGCAAACCCTGCCAGTCTAGGCAAGTATCTCTAAAGTGGACACTTGACAGCTTTAGTGATCACTGCTTTAGCAGTAGGGGAGCACTTTAGTTGTCCAACACAATTTGTTTAGACCGCTAAAGTGGTTCATCCGTGCTTAAGTGATGACTGCTTTGGCGGCCATAGCTGGGAGGATATATAAATCCTCCTTCCCCTTCTTTCATTTTTCAGACTTTGAGCTTTGGGTTAAGGGATTTTTGAGCAATTTCTTCTATTTTCTAGCTTGGGTAGCTCTAAATCACTATTTCAATTATCTTACTTGGAATATATAGTTTAAAACCCCTTTAAATCTTGATTCTATTTTTGAATTTACAGATTTTTGGCCCTGAAGGCCTAACTGGTATTTCTTTTATTTAAGCCTCGTTTCAACCCGTTGTTACGTTAGTTTTCTCCTATAGAATTCTTTAATCATTTGTAAGGTTTTTATAAACAAAAAATTTAGTTTTACCCTTACTTTTCAAAAACCTAGTTCGAGGGTCCGTTTTGACCCCGACCTAGAAATAAGAAATATGGCTATTTCTGGCTTTATTTTAACGCGTAGATTCTATATTTGAATGTTTTAGTTTATTTTTAGGCCATTCAAAAGGGAAAAGTTCCTCATTGAGTGACTTAAGGCTTGTGTTTCTACGTCGCGAGGTAGGTTATGGCTTAACATTATTCAGACTGGGCTGGGTAGTTAATACACATATATCAGAATGATATGGTTATGGAAAATCAATCCTGGAAGTAATGTTATTACTTTTGTGTGCCCCTTTGGGTATTTATATTATTGTTGTTGGTGATTTAAGATCATACTTGCTACGTGTTGTCCGCATGAGGCCTTATCTGATATTATTGGTATTATTATGCATGGGTTGTTCTCTTTCATGATAGAAATACTAAGTTGGGGATTAAGGTGATATTATTGGTGCCTTACATGCATATTTATTCCTATGGTACAGTGCTTATACCAAATCATAGATGGTTGAGTACTTGAGTAGATTATGAGCTCACGTGTTCATATGTTGAATGGATTCGAGATCTTTATATTGGTTTGATTATGAGAAGTTACATCTTCATATCACGCATACATTCATGAAACATTGGTGCCATAGATGAAACACTGATTTTTATAGAAATGAGATGCTTTTATAAAACCCTCTATTGTAGCCTAGGAGTTGGAGAAAAGATTTGTATATTGAGATAAGGATTAAGTATTGAGAAAGTATATGAATTACGAACCTCCATAGGTTGTACCTGGAAGTGTTGAAGCTCGATAGTTGTATAAGGAGGTTATGTGATAACCTCAATCATATCACATCATCATCATTATCTTCATCATTGCAGTTTATCCATTTATGCAACTTCAATATTGTGCTTTTGCGATTCATGTAAAGCATAGCTTTTTTCTTTCTTTTACATACCTTTTTCTTGTTTATGTGCTATATTTAGAAATGTTAGTGGAGACGGTGTGATCTAACATTTGAGACTTAATCTTCTTGCAGGTGGCGTGCTCATAGTTTGTATTGATATATCTTATTTTTCACTTTGATTAGTCGGCCTATGATACCTACTGAATACTAGTGGACCGTACTCTCCTCTAATTTGCCCTTTCAATACCAATTTAGGTACGAGTACTTCACGCAGCAGGTGAGATTGTGCGTTGGTTTTTGAAACTTTTGAGGTAGTGGCCGCTTTATGCTTTCAGAGTCGACCTCATAACTTCTCTGATCTAGTTGATGTCTTTATTTACTTTTAGAGATAAATTTGTAGTTTTAAATTTTTTGTTGTATTTTCCAATTTTTGAGTTGTATTAGGATTGTTCTTACACTATGACACCAGATTTTTAGATAGGTTATGGTATCTTTATTATTCAGACTTTTGCTATTATTGTACATGTATGGTTTGACTTTGCTCTAGAAGTCTCGCCTAGGAAATTGTGTTATGATTTCTTCTTACTTATAAGTTGGGGTAATTGGTTTACTTGTCAAGGCTTAATTGCAATAAATGACATCATAACCTTAGTTTTTGAATTGTGAAAAGATTAGTGTTGATACGTGAGTTAGAAACTACATTGTGATTATAATTAGACTAATGGGAATACTCTTGTAAGGGTAAAATGGACATAGACATCCATTCTGTTGTTTTGTTTAATTGGTGAGTTTTATTATATGGTTGATATTATTGATTGGTGTTGAACATACTTGATTGGATTTTTGTGGATATATTTGTTTGACTTGTTATGAATATATTTGTTTACTTGTTTAGAATACATGTTATGTGTTGAATGTATTGTCTATTTACTATTTGTTGTTTGATTTATATGTATTAGATGCTTCTAGTTGAGTCATCCTATGATACCTTTCAATATATAGTGTTGTGTATTGATGTTATCATGTGTTATTCTTTTGTTAAGTGCAGGTTGTATTCCACAGAATCCGACGTGACCTTATCTCTAGTATTTGACTGGTGATTTCATCCAAGAGTGAGCACTCTATATTCAGGATGTCATGGATCATAATATTAGTTCTTGTCCTTCTTCTAAAAAATGAGACAATTCTTTATTATTTTGTTAGTTTGGATATTTCTTTAGACATGATTGTTTAGAGTTCTTGTAAGATGACTTTCAGATCTCTGGGATTGTAACGAGTTGTTTGATTAATTCTGCATTGTTAGTTATTAGTTTTGGGATATTATTCGATTGAGTTTTGGGGTTTGACTATACTTCTGTCTTTGATTTGGGTTAAGACTTGTGCTAGATGGTTCTCCCACAAGAGGGTTAGTGTGAATGTCACTCTTTGCCATGTCGTGACAATCGACTTCTTAAAAATAGCTTACAACTTGAAAATATTAAACTTTTAACTTTTAGCTTATTTTTATACCTTTTTAACACAAAAGTAAGTTCTAAAAAGAACTTTATATCTAACACCACCAAAAGTAGGAAAAGAAAGGAAAAGCCAAAAGCACACAAAATAAGTCAATTCAAATATCCACTAGAGACACATAAAATAAAGTGAAAAATTCATGAATGAACATACCCTCTATAGACACATAAAATAAAGTGAAAATTCATGAATGTATATTATAAGTATTACAAGTCATAAAAACTTTTTTTACTTTTCAATACATAACTGTAGAATACTATCCAAATCTAACAAAAAGATAAAAAGTAAAATGATGAAAAAATTAATCCTGAAAACGTGTAAGTGACAAGAATCCCTTAATTTTTCTCTCTCTCCCGTTCCTTTTATATTAATCAACCTAATATCTCCCATATTTCTTAAAATTTATAAAATAAATATTTTTATTTCTTTGATATTAATTCCCTAGAATTATTCTAGATATATTTATTTTCCATAAAGCCCTCTCAGATTGTTGAAATCCATCTTCTGTCCATAATATTTTCATACACGTATGTTTTCTTCCTTAATTCACTCCAATACAAGTTTTAGTCTAGAACAGGGTGTTATACATAACTCAACGTAATTTTCATGCTTTATCCCTAATTTTTTTAATTTCTTTTACCAAATAGTGAATTCAATGATAAGTTTTCATCACAATTGATAGAAAATTGTTGATTGAAATTTTATTGAAGAACCAGATTTTATACCTTATTACTTGTATTTACTGACAAGCAATACGTACAATGAGATGGAAATGTTCATTCAATATTCATTTAATACGGAAGTAGATGATAATTTTTTTTGGCTTTAAAGAGATAACAAAATAATCTGGTATCACATAAATTGAATGTCTCAATTCATAGATACATGTTTATTTATCTATTTAATGTATATTGCATACAAATATGGCATACAAAAAATCACTTTATAATTCGATTTCTTCTAATATAATTTTAAAAATCCCCTTAATTGAATATTATTGGAGAGTAGGAAATATTGAAGGAATGGAGGTAAAAAAGTAGATTTATTTGGTGTAATAAAGAGTCTTCACTTTTATATATATATATTACCCTTATATAAAAGCCAACAATCTGTTGGACGAACATGGCTTTAAACAATTGTACAAAACGCAGTATGTATTGTACAACAACCTGTTGGACGAACATGGCTTTAAACAATTGTAGAAAATGCAGTATGTATTGTACAAAAGTGTCTATGAAGGATCCTGTACAACACACGTGTATAGTGATGGTGAAAACAGGTGTACTTTCTCTGTGAACCATTACCAATTAATCAAAATCCCCTCATCTCCTTCTCTACTTCTCTGTGTTCATAATAGCATCAATATTAAGATTTCTTCAAACCATCTATGATAATTGAAAATTTGTAAATACTTTTTGGGGTTATGAAAAGGAAAGAGAGATGCAACTACTCTTTGACAGGTAATTTTGTTGATTTATAGTGAGAGATTCAATACAATGATGCAGTACTGCATTGGGGATTTCCCCCCATCTGTCAATTTCATGGATACTATTTATGTTTGTAGCGTCACTGCTTAATCGACTCTACTCATGCAAGCTCTTTTTAGAAATTTTGTTGTCAAATTTTTGGATTTCATTCGAATGACATTTCTTGAGAGGGTTTAGGAATCCAAGAAGATTGTAGTGTGTATTGTTCTAGGGGTTTTTTTGCTCTTCCCTTTTGTTTTCCATCACTGCTATTCTTTTCTCTTCTTTTTCACTGATTTTGTATATGCATGCACTCAGTCAATATTTCATGTCAAATGCATAGTCATTAGGGGTTCTAATAAGAATAGAGTCATGCCCCGTGAATAAAATTTTCAAGCATATTCTAATTCAACATCTACAATGAGCTAGATCTAGAGTTAAGCTTCGTAGTCAATTTTCTGCATCCCGAAAACCAAAACATATGGAGATCTATAAGTACCTTGAAAAACAAGTCAATACAAATTAAATAATAAACTTGGACTTGTGATAAGTGAAAAACTAAACATTATGAAACATTATAATTACTCACAGAACTTATTAAAAAGGTGTTGTTCCAAATGCAGTAGCTGCGACACATGTCAGTCTCTTGCGTTATACTCTTGTATCTTGCTTTCTTTGCAGGAAGATGGAAAACTAGAGAAACTTTCATCATTTTTTGTATTTATTGACGTGCTTGAATGGCTCAACTTGTGGGCTGATATAGAGCTTAATGATGTACTTGATAAATTAAAACATGAGTTTAAAAATGTAATAAGTTAGTCAACAGAAGTTCCTGCAGTGGCTTCTCTATCTGCCCAAGAAGACAACAAGTCTCCAGTAATTGCAAATGTCTTTTATCAGTATTTTTCATTTGTCATTGATTGTTATCGTTCACTGCCTAGCACAGAATTGACATCAAGATTTTTGAAATTGGCTGTTGAACCAATAATACACAACTTTATGGGTTATTTGCTTTTCAACTGTTGGTTCGTCTTCCCAAAGAGTACAAGATTCAACTGACTTGGCCGTCAGGTAGGGATGTCATATGGAGTGGAAATGTGAAGCTAATCAGAGATCAGTTTCTTTCTTCGGGAAGCAAGACAAAGATGTATAGTTGGTCAAGTTCAGATGATTTTTCAAATAATGCAGTAAATAGATGGAGGATGTGTTTTAAGTTTTTACCCATCTGGATTGTTTTCTTTTCAAGTAACATATTCTAAAAGGAAATTTTTTATGTCTTCTTTAATGTTTGTCATTGATATGCTTTCTTTCCAAGCTAATGTTATTGGAAGAGAACCAAATTTCTTTCCATTCAGAGGATGGATTGAATGTTGATGGTGTTAATGATTACTCTTACCTTATTGCGAAGATGATTGGCTTGGGAAGTGATTCAGAGTTTCTTAAAGCCGGTGTAGGTTCTATGTTTGTTCTTACTACATATCGAATGCGTACATTTTATCCTTCACAGACCCCACTTTATGGGAATACCAAACACTTATGCCTAACATACAATTCTTTTAGTTTTTATCCATCTTAGTTTCAAGACTATAAATACAACCATAAATTCCTTCATTAATTGAATTATCTAAGTATTCGTCCACATATATCCATTAAAGAAATGGAATTGATAAAAATGAAAATGAAAGTAGTTATTAACTACTTTCACAATCTCTAGCTATAAATATTGTATGAAGCACATCGTATAATTCAAAGCTAAATCTAACTCTCTGTAAAGATTTTTTTTATTTCTAGAAATGGGCATGGATTTATCCATGGATAATATTTCTATATCTAATGAAGATGAAAATTCTATGATGATGCACCTTCCTTTTGGTTTAGTTCTTAACATGGTTATAAAAGTTTCCATTGAACAGAATTCACTCTTAGGTATATTGTCTTTCTCTTCTGAATGACAGGTGCATAAAATATTGGATATTGGTTATGGATTTGGTAGCTTTGATGCCCACCTACTCTCACTGAAGTTGATGGATTTTTGTGTGGCAGCATATGAGCCATCTGGTAGCCAAGTTTAGTTAGTCCTCAAGAGAGGACTTTCATCTATCATTAGCAGTTTTATTTCAAAATAGCTTTCACTTTCATCATTGCACTATTACATGGTTCACTATGCTAAATGTGGAATCATTTGGGATAGAAAAGGTATTGCTACAGCTGTGCTTTGAGGAAGTATGGTTGCACTCTAGGATCTCTATTCATGTCTTGGGTCATAACGGTGAAATTAACACACTTCAAAGCAATGTGAACTGGTAAGTTCCTGCAGAACTAAATTTTATAGTATAGTATTTCCAGAGGTTATTTTAACTTATTTAAGATTGATCTCCTAAAATGCAGCGGTAGTATAGATAATTTAATTTCCATGTGAAATTTGAGAAGGAATGTCATTGACACATTCTATAATACGAATTGTGAGTATTAAAAGTTGATAGTTTAGTTTCCATATGAAAAATGAAAAGGAATTTTGGTGACACATTGTATAATATGAATAGTGAGAATAAGGAGTTGATAGTAGTTGCTGCTACTCGCCTCCTCCTCCGATAATTTCTTCTCCTTTTCACCACTAAAGGTTACTCCACATTCTCCATTTCATTTCCATTTCTACTCCATTTTGTTTATATGACATACTTTTTTCCATATTTGTTTATTGTTTTTCGTATGTAAACCAGTGGGTTAAAATTTTTATTCGATTTTATTTATTGATTACTACTGAATTTGAACAATGTAGCATATTTTTTCTCAATTATCTTTTAGGGGTTAAGTTTATGGTTAGAGTTGATTGAATTGAAGATCTCTGATGTAGTAATGTTTAAAAATGTGATATTGAGAGAAAGGTGGGATGAGGGATAGAGTTTTATTTAAGGGTATGTTGTTTGGATTCTTCACTTTCAATGTTGCACACGTGCAAACATATCATGAGTGTAGGGAAATCCATACCCGATTTGGTCAACCGATTTTAGCTACTTCAACCAAAAGTGGATAAATCCAATAATTTTCATAATTTAAGCAAATACTAAGGAGAAATTGAAGAAAATTATACATTAATATTATAGAAATTTTTATGTGACTCCTTTCCTTTTATTTCCTTCCGGAATTCTCCTCTTATCAATGTTTTCTCCTAAAGCTTTTGACATAGTATCTCATAATTTAGATTTATGACTTTATTTTTAAATATTTGAAATTTTTACTAGCCGAATCCCCCCATCCATATCTCATAATCTTAAACTTTAGATCATGAAGAATACAATATCTAGATCTATCGCACCCGAGTCTTAGCAACTTAGATTTAATATACAATCTACCCTTGATTTCTGGACAAGCTAGCATTTCTTTGAAGAGATACTTTTGGACCTTATGCTTGTGTTGAATGGAATTTGGGGTATTCATCAAAATTACTATTTTATTTGCAAAAAGAATAATAATGAACTTTCTTACTCTTTTTACTTGTTTCAATTTTAGGGGTTTTCCTGTTTGGCTCAAATTTGTTCCAAGTATCAGTTTCAGAATAGATAATGGACCTTTTAAGGCTAGACAATTTTTCACACTTTCTTTGATGTTTTATTAAGAAGTGTCTTTCTTTGATGTGATTGATTTCTATTTTTTTACTGTATCCTTTCATGTCAAAATATTGTACCTTTGGCTGCGATGCGAAAGTAACTTCCAGGATTGCCAATGTAATGAAAGTAGAACGTTTGTATGAAACTCAATGCGGATGGATAATTCTATCTCAGGTTGTTCAAAAGTGCTCACTATCTTTTTTTGTTTCTTTCATTTCAATAACCTTATTGCATTCGTTGGTTCCACAGAGGTATGATTTTCCAAAACATTAGGGAAATTGATGATGTTTTTTTGTTGAAACTTTTTGACATATTAAGAATGAATATAGACCCATGGGGTGGGAAATCAGAGCACCCGATAAATCTTACGCACAGTGGGCATCCAAAATGGTTGTAGGTCTTAACACTGGTGTTCCATAGGTTATCTCCAAGCAAAATGATGCCCCTGATCCTATTGTAAGTGTGGTCTTTGTTTCAATTAATTATTTTTCTCTTATCTTTGTTATATCTTTTTTTATATTGTATAATATTAGTACGAAATGGGTTTAAATGGAGAAAATGTTCTATGCGAATTCATAAAGTCGACCCGAACATTGAGTGGCCATTATTGTTGTTGTTATTGTTATATTTGATGGTATTTTCATGTTTGAACTTGCAAAACTCTTCTTCAAACTACTCAAGAATCTAAGATCAAAGAAAAATTGAAGATCTAGGAAATAAGATGAATTAAGATGAATGGACTCACTCAATCATAGATTAATATCGGAGTATGTAGTAGCAAGAAATTCTACATAGTATTACATGTTGACTGCCTTCCCTTTCTTAATATGTTGGGCCCGTTGTAATACCCCGCATGTTTCTAATCCTGTGATTCATACTTGAGTACATGACTTACAATGAATATCCTAGTGAAAGGATATCTTATGATGCATTAATCATGTTCATATGAGTCACTTAAGGTAATGCAAGCTAAGAGTTTTTTTAATCCATCAAGTTTTAATGTTTGATTTTGCAATAGTCATATTTGAACGAGTATAACTCGATGTTAATGTGGTATTTTGGCTTATTTAGACCCACCAAATTGTAGAGAATCGAATTATCTTTCCAACGATACCAATTTTGCCTTAATCCAATACCCGAGCGAAAAGTTATGCCCATTTTCGTGAGAGACAGTAAGCATAGGCGATTGGTTAGGCACCGCCTAACCCAAGCATAGGAGATTGGTTAGGCGCCGCCTAACCTAGGCATAGGCGATAACTTGGTCGCCTCCTAAGTAAATTCCAGGTGTAAAAAACACTCCGTTTTGAGTTATTTTAAAGGTAATTAAGTCTTTAAATACTCCTTACACGTCCCTAAACTTAACCCTACGAAATATATAGCTTCTAAACCTATTGCAACCCTATTTTCATCTCAAAGCTCATCATCCAAGAGCACTAAAGGAGAAAAACAACTAGGGTTGCATAATTAAGCTTGAAGATCCGATTTCAAGGAAATTTCTCCTTCAATCATCAAGAATCTTCCTTCTAAGGTATGCGTAGTGTTCATCTATGGATTCAATTCGTTCATAGAGTTCAAGAATCAATCTATAAAATACAAAATCTTGGTTGATTGTGGTGATATGATCATACCCATGTTGATTCTTGATTGTTTTACTCTTTTTCATTATAAATTATGATTTCTATATTGTTGGGTGTTGATGATCATGTTGTTGATATTGGGTGATTCCCAAGATGGAATCTTTATATGTTTTTTTGTGAATTCATGATATCATATGAGTTGGAAACATGTAAATCTGGTTGTTCATGATGTATAATTTGATGAATTCACCTATGCTTAAGATGTGCATGTAAGGTGTTTGATAAAATTCTTAAGGAACTAGAAATCATGCAATATAGCTAAATTGTGACTAAGTGAAGGATTCATGATATGCCCTTACGTTTCAATGACTTCCATGATTGATAATGTGCCTTGTAAATATTGTTGGAATACTCATGAACTATTCTTATGAGATTATGCTATGTTTACTTTCAAATCCTACTTATGAACAAGATGTATGATAACCATGCAATCCACATGAACTTCCATGTTATTAGTGTGTGTTGCCAATATGATTATGCAATGAACATCATATTAAGATTGTGCAAGTACTTCCATGCGATATGAAATACTTTCCATGCAATACATTGTTGATAACCATGCATAGTATGAGATCCCTACTTATGATATTATATATTATGGACTCTACTCTTATGATCAAGTCAGTCATGTGTGTCAGTTTCCTTCCATCGAGTCCTGGGGGTACTTGTACTAGAAAACTATAGATGTGTGCCTAGATCCATGTCATATTTCACGATATCCAAACTCAAGCTATGATTCCATAGACTTCAGTTAGTCATGTGACTCAGGAAAACCTCATGATCTTAGTTAGTTGTCAGATATCAGTAACATTCCGCCAGTCAACAGAATTCAGTAAGATCAAGTCATGTACAGTCAGTTATTCATGTCCAGTCCCTCCATATGGGAGTAGAGGTTAGCACCGAGCAAACCTAAGGATGGGAACTCACCCGCCAGTTCAGGGTGTGATTCTTAGTAGCAATCCTTGTGTTCCAGAACTACGTAGCCAGCGTAGGTTGAGACATCTTAACCCGTCAGCTTAGGGTTAATGAGGTGGATTAACCCATCAGTTTAGGGTTCCCATCGTTCTCATTGAGTACCCGCCAGATAAGGGTCACTCACAGCTGTCCTTACCAGTGGCGCGGTATTGACACCCCTCCGGTCGGGGAAGAGATTAGACCCCAGCTTAGCCATAACGGCCTACACGGGACATATCGGTTAAACACTACCTCCTACAGTTTCAGTAACAGTCTCAGTAAAAGAACTCAGATAGTTCTTCAGATTTCAGTATATACAGGACTGTCAGATACAATCATCCATGTTATTAGTTTCAGTAACAGTTTCAGTAAAAGAACTCAGGGTGTTCTTCAGATTTCAGTATATACAGGACTGTCAGATATAGTCATCCATGTTATCAATTTCAGTAACAGTCTCAATAAAAGAACTCAGGGTTTCAGATTTTAGTATATATATAGGACTGTCAGATATAGTCTCCCATGTTATCAGTTTTAGTATCAGTCATGACAGTTATCAGTAAACCATGTATTAGCTTACAAGTTATGCTATCACATATTCATGGTCCCAGTTTCTATATATGTGTGTTTGCACTCCCACGTTTATATTAGTCAGTCACTGTTGTTCATGCATGAAACCCTTTATGTTCAGCCTACCTTCCTCGTATACTCAGTACTCCATTTGTACTGACGTATTTACGCTATGGTGCTTTCTTTTCATGTTACACCATAGGTTTTGAGACACGAGCTCCATCCCAGCAGTAGTGGCAACATTCCAGTCGCAGAGACACAGTGAGTCCTTATTGATTCGAGGACAATATGATTTGATTCATTTATCTATTTCTTCAGTTCAGTTTTATGGAGTTAGTTGGAGACATGTTCCTTCAACTCCTTATTCAAACAGTTTAGAGGCTTCCAGATTTACTTTCAGATTTACGTTCAGATTTAGTTGTTTTGGGTATTTTCGCCCACATGATTGTATTTAGTTGAACCTAATGGCCTTACATTTCCATGTATTCTGTATTATTATATTATGATTTGCAGTATACAGGTACAAATATCAGTCATGAGTTAGCTTGTGGTCCCTCGGGGTCATGATCACTGTGTAGCATTCTAGTTCAGCAAATTGGGGTGTTACACTCGTGATGAGAATGGGAATTACCCATCTAGTATATATATATATATACATATAAAGAGAATGAGAGAGACTCATCTCAATAATAAATTGGAGGAACAATCAATTTTGTCACAACTACACACTAATTATTTATCCTATTTATCCATATTTTTTTTCACATAGTAGTACCACCTCATCAACACGTCCATTGACATTACCACTATCTTTGATAATTGAAACATCATCAAAAAAATACTGAAATCACTAAACCTGGAAGATGACGTTGATATTCATGATTATTGAACTTAGAAACTCTCTCATCTAAAAATCAAAACCTAAAAAGTTTTGTAATTCAAAGTGGATGCTCAAAGTGTTGTTGATGCGATACCTATATAAACCTTATTCTAGATTTTGAGCTCGTTTGAGGTTAATTTGAAGAGTTGACAAATGAACATTTTGAGCTGGTGTAATTAAGATCACGAGCCATGAAGCCCGGTTTATAACCCTTTATGTATCTATTTATCTTTCATGACATTTCTATGTATATATCCACAGTGCATCGGTATATTCAGCACAATACAACAAATTTGGTGGCCTAAACCTGAACTTTAATATGAGGTCTTAATTTTTTTTAAAAAAGAAAATAATGAATAAAACTTATCCCTTCCGCTTCCTCCTACCCTTATGTATACACATTATACAAAGTTGTTGCGTACTTAGATATGGAAAAAATAATAAGGCATAGTTACTTGGACAATTGAGCTAAAAGTGACCAAAGAGTTTCAAAATGAGGTGTAGGTCACTCCAGTTTTAATAAATGAGTGTAGGTGACAATTACGTAATTATGAATTAAGAAAGTTGGGGAAGTTTGAGAATAGACCACAAGTTTTTAATTTACACTTTGATCCAAATGTTAACCTAATATAATAGGAAACAGAGGGAAAAGGTGTGTTTCTCTCTTTTCTCATTCATTGTTGTTTTCTCTCTTTTCGTGATTTTTGTTGTTCATTGTTGCTGCTCCTTTTTTCATCATCTTCTACTTCATTATCATCATCTTCTTCTACTTCATTATCATCTTCTTCTTGTTGACCATTGTTGTTGTTGTTACTATTATTGCTACTTTTTGTCCAATTTTTTAGGTTCAATTTGGTTTCGTACATCACTTTCACTTTGGCATTACTTCATAGGAGACTTTGGTAAGTAAAATTATGATTTTTAGTTGAATTTATCATACTAGTGCACTGCTACTGTGTTTTTTTTAGTACTGGATAGAACCCAAACATGAATCCAACATAAGAGCCATCTATTTAAACAAATCACTCATCTGTTGTGACAGATGAGTCACCTATTACAATGAAAGACTAATATGTTGGATTCATGTTTATGATTCTATAGTTCAGTAACATGAATCGAATAGATGGGTTATCTATTGAAACATATTACTCATTTATTGCAATAGAGGAGTGATCTGTTGAACTAGATTAGTCACTTGTTGCAACAAAACTTGAACTCGATTCTAATAGATGCACCGTCTATTGCAGCAGGTAAGTCATTTATCGCAATAAGTTTGTTATCTGTTACAACATGTCACTCATCTGCTGGAATCAACTTCAAAGATTCTTTAGTATTGTAACATTTATACCAACAGGCATTTTATCTATTGCAATATATGAATAGTATATTACAACATATAATTCATTTGTTACAACAGATGACTCCTCTTATGGAATGAGCTTTAGGACCTTAACATGAATCCCAACAGGTGAGTCATCCATTCCAACTGATCAGTGACATGTTGTAACATATTTTTCACCTGTTGTAATAGATTTTTCATCTGTTCGGGTTCATGTTACGGTACTAAAAAATCACTATTAATCTTATTATGATGTCTTTATTAGTTTTTTTTTAACAAATGACTTTATTTAACAAATGACTTTATTTAGGTACCACCAATGAAGGGATCAATAACAATAGGGGTGGATTGTCAAGGTCAATGAATTGAAAAGAGAAATCAATATGTATGGCCTTGGAAGGAGGGTAAAATTCTAGAAATGATAGCTATGAAAGTCCAAAGTGATATTTTGTATGATGATTGTGTGAACTTAATAATTATCTATTGTGGAATGAATTGTCAACCAAAAGAACTTGTCATCATCTACATTCACATCTTTTTTGAAAATCAGAGGGTACTACCTTTCAAGATAACCGATCAGGTTCGGTTACGTGCTTATCTTAGTGATTTGGGTAGTCTAGCATTAAGGGTGTACGTGGTTTAAAAACTGAGTGAGAATGAGAACCAAAATTTAGAATAAGAATAACAACAAGACATCTTTGATGATAAGTATGATGATATGGACATGAATATTCCAAATGGTGATCAAACACCTATGCCCGTTGCTGCAAACAATACGGTGGGCAGTTCTTCTCAATTGACACAGTCTGGCAATCTTCAAGATGATGCGACCAACTTTTACAAGGGAATGTCATTCATGGATAAGAAAGAACTTTCTAGTTCTTTGTTTATTGCTTTCTTGAAAAAAAGAATTCAGAATAAAGAAGGTAATTAATTCGAGCAAAGTCTTTTCCTTCAGATGTGCTCATCTGAACTGCAAGTGGTGGTTTAGGGCTTTGAAATACTTAAGTTCTGACAGATTCATCATTAGTGTTTATGATAAGTATCACACATATGGTTCAGAGCAGATTACGGGACAAAATACTCACGGCACGATAGAGGTCCTCAGTCAATATTTCAAGAATAGATTTGCCAATAGCGAAGGCCCTTCTACAAGTGATATAGCCAATCAACTCCTTACGAAATTAGGTTTTACAGTTATTTATTGGAAGTTATATATACTTCCATGGGGATTTCTAAGGACTTGGTTAGGGGAACACACGAGCACGGGTATGCAGTCCTCGATACCTACCATTACATGCTTGAGTCTATAAATCTCGAAAGTAAGACGGCATAGCATATTGATGAAAATGGAAGGTTCAAGTACATTTTTGTATCTTATGGTTCTTAGATTCTTGATTTTCAACATTTGTGTAAAGTCATAACCATCGACGCGACTTTCTTGTGGAGCTGGTATAATGGAGTTTTGCTAGCAGCGGTGGCATAGGATGTAGAGAGTCACATCTTTTCTGTCACTTTTTATGTAGTAGACAAGGAATGTGATGCCTCGTATGGATTTTTTTTGCAAAAATGCAAAGCTGCATCGATTATACCAAAGATTTGTGTTTTATTTCGGATAGGCATCCAAGTATTCCAAAGATGGATTCAATTTTCTACACTTCAGCTCGCTTTGGTTGTTGTATGAGGCATCTTGGATATAATATTTGAAACAACTTTCACAACAAAAGGGTCGTGGCCTTTTTTTATAGAGCATCTAAATAATATAATAGAGAGGAGTTTTTAGACCATTTTAGTCAAATAATGGATATGCATCCCAAGGCAGCAGAACATCTCGTACATGTCAATTTTGAGAGATGGAGCCGAGCATTCTATCTGGCAAATAGGTACATTGTTATGAATTTAATGTCTTATTTGGGTTACATGTTTAGTATGATATCGTACTAAGTGATTCTCTTGTATAGGTATAATATTATGATGTCAAACATAGTTGAATCCATGAATTCCTTATTTGGCGTTGAAGGAGAATTTCCCATCATGGTGCTATTTGATGAAATAAACAAGAAGTATGGCAAATTATTTCACGAAAGGCGTATGGAGTTCGAGAACGCAGGAACCAAATTTGTTCTAAAAGCAAAAAAATATCAACAAACGCCAGTCTGAGGAATAGGTTATTTGCTCATGAAATAGCAGATTACAAGTTTTGTATCGACGGTCATGGTGACGTTGCCATGGTCAATCTTCAAACAAGATCTTGTACGTGTAGAGTTTTTGACTTGGACAAAATACCCTGTCCACATCCTATGGAAGCTCTTCTAACTAAATACGGTGCATAATATGAAACTAAAATTTATGAGTGCTCCTCTCCATATTATTTGGCGGAGAGATATATAATGGCATATAGTGAGAATATTAATCCGCCATCTCCCAAAGAATCTTAGGTTGATTCTGTAGAGTTTTTGGAAAGATTAATAACTTCTTAATATATTGACCCAAGCACTATCAAATCAGCAAGTAGTAAATATAAGAGAAGGCGTGGAGTGGGAGGATCATTTCCATTAAGAAAAAATAAGTGCTCCAGATGTAAGAACGATGGCCACAAAAAAACTACATTCCTAGATCGTAATCCACCATAATTGTTCTAATAGAAAAAAATTATGTTATTATTTGTTGTGGAATTATATCTTTAACTCATTGTTGTGAACGTAAATGTAATTATTTATTATATAAAATATTTTTTTTAATAACTTATGCGTCAATAAAAAGAGGCAAAACAGGAACAAAATACAACAGACCACAAACTTATTTTCAGCAGATTACCCATCTGTTGCAACAGATGGACAATTGATAGAAGAACACAATATAGTTAATCAAACTAGAATGTGTTCCTCCAACAAATAACCAATCTATTGCAACAGATTGGTAATGTGTTGTCACAAACCCAACAGATGAATAATCTATTTCAACCGATGGTCCATCTGTTGAAAAAAAAATCAAAACTCTTGCTATTGCTACTAGATTCAAAATTATTCCTTACATCCAACCGTCGACATGTCTGTTGATAAGAAGAAATAGACAGAATGAAAATTAAATAAGAATTAAAAAGTCAAAGTCGACCAAACATAAATTTTTCATTAAACAAAAATAAAATACATTAGGTAGGTAGATCCGATATAGAAAAATTAAAATACATATGCTTACAGAAATACTAGAGAGAGGTGATTAGGAAGGACATGGAGCAGTTACAGCTCACTGAGGATATGACCCTAGATAGGAATTTATAGAGGTCGCATATTAGGATAGAAGGCTAGTGTCAGTTTTGGTTGGTAGGGTAGGGCGTAGTTTGGTGGGTGTATTATTCTTGGTATGCTACCTTCTTGCATGTTGTTTTGCGATGGTGTACTATTCTTTGGCTGATTTTCCTTGTGGGTGGTGTATTTATGTCTTGTCATCTTGGTACGTTATTTTTTACGGATTTGATTAATATTCTTTGTCTTGAGCCGGAGGTCTATCGGAAATAACTTTGCTACTTCTCTGGAGGTAGTGGTATGGACTGCGTAGATCTTACCCTTCACAGACCCCACTATGTGGGAATACACTGGGTTTGTTATATGCTAAAAGAAAAAACATCATCTAATTATTATTATGATTATTATTGTCAGTCGGTCGGCCAATCATCAATTGGCAGTAGCAGGGTCCTTTTCAGCCTGCACATCTCTTGGAACATCTTTTCTCTCACGACAACCAACTCCCATAGTAGGTCATTAACCTGCCTCTGAAGTTCCCGCATGGTGTGGCGCAGAATAGTAATGTCCTAAACAGGATCAACCATATCTAGAATATGCATGAATTGACAAAAAATGTAAACACAAAAGTAAAGAAAAAAGTCTGAATATAATAAAACGTATACTACCAACTGGTAGGTTTACATACAAAAAAAAAATTACCTCAACGAGAAATAAATATGCTCTTTGAAGAGAAGTAGTTAAAGATGTAATATGAAAAGGCAAAATACAAGATATAAATAAAGTGGAGTTGACTGAAGAGTAAGAAGATACATATTTTTAGAGGATTGATTCTGAATGTGTTAGGAAAAAAGGAATGACTTTTCACCTCCATTTTATTAATTACATTCAAATTGCTGACTTTTTGATTTCTGTGAAAAGTCATGACTTTCTTTTTACATTCAAACTTCTCACCTTTCAAAAATGGTTTCTTTTAAAAATAACCATTTTTATTTAGCTGTTGCAATAGATAGTCCATCTGTTGCATCAGATAACCCATCTGTCGCAACAGATTTATCATTTGTTGCAACAAATCGTCTATATGTGTAATAGATAAAACATTTGTTGCAATATATGGATTATTTGTTGTGATAGATGGACCAATTGTTGGAGGATATGTTTTGATTTCTTATAACAGATGAGTCATCAGTTGCAACGGATGGAGAATTTGATTCATCAGCTGTTTTGAATCTGTTAGACAAAAAGTCATAACTGTTCACCTTTTTTTGAATAATCATAATGTACCTTAATTAATCCAAAATGGTGATTGTTTTATTATATAAATTAAAAAAATAGATTCAAAAATAAAAAAGGTGGAAAGTCATGACTTTTCGCCTACTTAATATTAACATCAGTTATTAAAATTAAATAACCATTTTTTACGGGTTATAAATTATTTTTATCATTTAGTTTTTTATTATTTATTTACGAACCATTTTTCATATTAAATAATAAAAAAATTCATGACTTTTCACCCTTTCAATAATAATGACCCTTTTTTTTTATTAATAACTATTTTAGTAATTTTTTTTCCAACAGATTGACCAGCTATTGCTGCATATTGGTCATTGTTCGTTGCGCACAATCTAGACTATTGAACTGTATTGTGTTCTTCCAGCCAATGTCCATCTGTTGCAACACATGGGTAATCTGCTGAAATTTTTTTTGTAGTCCATCGTATTTAGTTTCAATTTTACCTTTTCTTTTTGAACAAAGTCCATATCAAACAACACAAATTTACTATTTCAACGGTCATGGTGTATTACATACGTAACACTTATTTTTTTCTTGATGGAAATGTATTCCTCTGACATTGAAGATGGTTACCTTTTGAGCCTCCATAGTCTTGTACACTACTTGACGATGGGAAGTGAAGAATAAACATTGTCTGACATTGAACGGGCAGGAAGAATAAGATCCGTGCAGATGGATGGATCCACTTTCAAGTGGGTGTGTTATGTATTAATGATCATTTTATTCTGATAGACACATATAAAGTGTGAATGCAGTTTTTTACTGATTAAACATTGATCTTTCAAACAAGATCCTACATTTTATAGTTAAGTCTGATAGGTGCAAACAGATAAGGCTGATGGGTTTCAAGAAGGTGGTGTCGATACCTTGTTACAATTCAATAACGGTTTTTCCCATGTTTATCCATCAAGTTCTTATAAGGGATCAATATTTGATGGCATTGTCGAGGTTTAATAGTGACTTGACTTATTTAAAGGTGCAATGGACTTGTAGAAGGCCTTCGAAGCCTCCCAGTGCATTAAACAATAATAGAAAACCAATAGATTTTCCCCTGATCCAAATTTATATTGATGGTTTCTCGAGGAGACTATTATATACTAGAAGTTCTTAGGAGAATACCTGCACGAGAAAGGTGAGGTGGAGAAGACCATATAATCATGTTAAAGGGGAAACACATAGGAGTAACCAAGGAACTTCTAGCCAATCTAGCCAATAAAATAGACATGAAAGATAAATTTTTTTGAATAAGTTGCAAATGTGAAATTGTATCTAAAAATTAAAATCCATCCTACTCATTATTGAAAAGAATAATGGTGAAGTGGACTGGTGTTGGACACTTTGCTAGGGAACTGCGACTAGTTAGCGTGGCCTGGAACATTGATTCACAAAGCGCAGGATCAGAACTATGAGGAAGCAGCTTGGCCAGCACCGAGGATTAGTAAGATGGTCAGTAAGGAACGGTACTTAAACCAAGAACTTCTGAAATAAAAATAAGAGAAGCGAAGGTGTTAATTTCTAAAGTCTAACTTGCATCACATGACTTCTTTTTATGGTTCTGATCTGATCAATGGTAGTAGAAACAAAAAGGCTTGAAGTTGGGCAAAAATCCCCTACCTTTTTATTTCCACTGCGTTTGACCTGACTAGAACCACAAGCAGAAGGTTTGGGATGCAAGTTTAACTTTAGAAATTTCCACTTGGGGTTGATCTCTTATTTTACTTCAGGAGTTGTTTTTTAAGTTACATTTCTAACTGAGAAACTTACCACCCCTCGTGTGCTCGCTAAGATGATTTCTTTAAGTTTTAATCCTATGCTTTGTGAGTCATTATTTAGGCTATTCTAACTAGTCGCAGTTCCTTAGCAAAGTATCCAGCTCCAATCCACTTCACCATTTTTCCTTTCAATGAGTGGGATGGATTTTCATTTTTGGATACAATTTCACATTTGCAGCACATTCGGATTTTTCTATTTTTCATGTAAATTTCATTGGCTAGATTCTCTACACGTTTCTTGGTACTATGTGTTCCATCTTTAATAAGGTCTGAGATGATATATGGTTTTCAACACCTTTTCTTTCCCTCACAGGTTTTTTCTCAAACATCTTCTGTTGTATAATTGTCACCTCCAGCAACCTAGGTATAAGAATTTGGATCAAGGCAATAACTATATTGATTTCCATTCTTTTGTGTGGCAGTGAGAGACTTCAGAGGCATTTCAAAAGTCCATTAAACCCTATAAATGAGTCTAATCACTATTTAATATTTATATTGCCACCAAAAACTTGAAACCTTCTCCAAACTTGACACACAAACATTAGCAAAAGGTTTATTAAATTGTACCAGGGTATCGACACCACCTATTTCATCCCTCAACCTTATCAGTTCAAACCTAATAATCTTAACTGTAAAATGCAATATCTTGTTTGAATGATTAATTCCTAATAGGTAAAGAACAATATTCACAAAGTAAGTGTACTCTATGTGTGTTTTCATGATAGGCTGATTAGTAATACATACATCCCACATATGAAGTGGTTCTATCTGCAAGCAGCTTATTTCTCTGAATCCATCTTTACTCTAGTCTTTAATGTTGAACGGGAAAAATTTGATCAACTTTCTCTTCCTTTTATCAACAAATAAGAGAAAAATAATTGATGTCAAATAAGAGAAAAACAAAAAAAACATTACAACTGATGTTTGGAAAATTTTAAAAAGGGTAACAGAAAATTGAATGAATACAACACATTACAAAAAGGGTTCCAATAGATGACCCATATGTTGCAGATTCCCCATATGTTAAAAAAATGAGTGATCTGTGGAAACAAGTAACGTACCTGTGGCAACAGATGGCCATCATGTTGCAACAAATGGGTCATCTGTTGGAATAAATCAAACCATCCTTGGTACTAGTTTGATTTCTTCCAACAGTTGCTCCGTCTGTTCCAATAGCTGAATCACCAGTCGCAATAGTTGGGGAATCTTTTGCAACACCCCTAACACCAATAACAACACCAACAACAATATCAACGACAACAAAATAAAAACATGTGTTCCAACACCATCAACAATACTAACACCACATGTTCCAACACCACCAATAACACAAACACCACATGTTCCAACACCATCAACAACACTAACACCACATGTTCCAACACCACCAATAACACAAACACAACATGTTCCAACACCATCAACAACACAAACACCATATCTTCCAACAACACCAACACCACCAACAATATCAACAACAACATCAACAACAAAGAAACAAACAAAAGGCATAAAAAATGATACTGCCAACAAGACTTTTTAAGTTCTCCCGACAGATGACTTGTTTTGCATATTTTAATGAAAATAACAGTTCGTTCATTCAAGACTTAAAAGTCACCTTTCCTTTTACTTTCTCAATAAATAGGATATGGGTAATTATTAAATGAATAAAAATAATAGACATAAATAGCTAATTTAAATAATATACAAAGATGAAGACAAGAAGGAAAGAGCAATAATGAACCATACCTGCAATATCTAAAAGCAAAAAGATCAAAACACCCATTTCAGTCGAGAAAAGATATAGATCGGTGTAGATCCAAAACGATTCTCATGCAAAATAGGAGAGAAAAGATACAAAAGAGAGAAAAAGAGACGGTTGTGATTACCCTAAAGACAAAAGAGAAAGAAGAGATGAGTTAAGTTATGGTTGAAGGAGAGATAATTCTAGAGATGGGTTTAAAATATTTTTATTAATAACTTTGAGAGGAACAAGGAGACGGTGACAATAAAAAGTCAAGATAAGGCTACTCATAGAGAAGATTTTTGATTTATCCAAGAAATATTTTTTACCGCCTTAGTATTTTATGTTTTTTTATCTCAGACAGAAAATTGCTTTAAAATGAAAAAATCTTAAAATAGATAAGCCATCTATTGCAATAGATGTCAATATCTGTTTGAATATTTCATGTATCTCAGTCATCTATCAAAACAAATGGAAATTTTTATTTGACAATTTACAACAGATAAGTAATTTGTTGCAATAAATTTATTTATATGTTTGATAATTTCCAATAGATGAATCAGCTGTTGCAACTAGTTGAACATCCGTTTTAATACAATTTCAATTGATTTCATAGGTTCAACTGCAATTTCAATTAATTTAGCTATAACAAGGGATGAGTTCATAGGGTCAACTACAATATCAATTGAGCCGTTGCAATTGGACGATGTTTGCATTGCGTCCCTTTTGACCTGAGTCATCAATCGGTTAAACTGATTTGAAATGATCCATATTAACTTATTATTTGAAGTAATGAAATTTATTTAGCTAGAACTAGGGATGAGTTCATAGGGTCTACTATAATTTCAATTGAGTCATTGCAATTGCATGATATTGGTATTGCGTTACTCTAGACTTGAGTTGTCAATCGATCAATCTAAGTTGAAACAATTCATATCAACTTAATATTTAAAGTACCTAAATTGATTTAGATAGAACTAGGGATGAGTTCATAGGGTCAACTATAATATCAATTGAGTCTTTACAATTGCACGATGTTGGTATTGTGTTCCTCATGACCTAAGTCGTCAATCTATCAACTTGAGTTGAAATTATTCATATTAACTTTTTATTTAAAGTACCTAAATTTATTTATCTAGAACTAGGGATGAGTTAATAGGATCAACTATAATTTCAATTGAGTCGTTACAATTGTTTGATGTTGGTATTGCGTTCCTCCTAACTTCAAACGTCAATTGATCAATTTGAGTTAAAATAATTCATATTAACTTATTATTTGAAGTACCAAAATTAATTTATCTAGAACTAGGGATGAGTTCATAGGGTCAACTATAATATCAATTGAGTTGTTGTAATTGCACGATGTTGGTATTGCATTCCTCTTGGCCTGAGTCGTCAATCGATCAACCTGAGTTGAAATGATTCATGTTAACTTATTACTTAAAGTACCTAAATTGATTTATCTATAAATAGGGATGAGTTAATGTAACACCCCGTATTTTTGGGCTAGTCTATGAACTATTATTCCTACGTGTATAAGTTATAATCCAAGTGATTCTCATGTAAATATAATTTTAAGGATCTTTATACTAGTGTGTGAAATGCTCATGAGGTTAAAAATGTTCATAGAAATCATTTAGAGCTAAGTTGAGCTAAGATCCTTTGATTCGCCTAAAGTTTGTAATTTTATTCCACAAGGGTCTACTTTAAATGTGTATAACTTTTAATATTCATGGAATTTTTCATCTTAAGACCCACCAAAAGATATATAATTGAGTTAACTTTCAAACGGTACCAATTTTGCCTAAATCTAATAACCGAGTGAAAAGTTATGCCATTTTTTGTGTGAGGCAGTAAGGGGTCGCGATAGCCCCACGATGCGAGGGATGCTTGACCCAAATAGAGGTCGCGTCATGAGGGATGCTTGACCCAACTAGGTTTAATGATGGGGGATCTATTCCCCCACAGTTTTAGCTTCTTAAGGGTCAAGGGTCACTTTGGTCATTTCCCCTCAACCCTATATGTCCAAAGAAAAAATTTTAACACCCAAAACGACATTATTTGCCCATCTTCCTCAAATCAACTCATGTAAAAACCCTTCTTTACCAAGAACAAAAATCAAAGCATTACTATTCAAGAACCTTCAAGAAAAGTTACTCTCTTTCAAGATTCAAGCTTTTGAGGTATGTTAGATGTTCATCCATGTCCTTTTTCACCCATGGAGTCGAAGAATCCATCTTTTATGTTTTAAATCATGAAATCACATGTTTATAATGATTTATCTCCATGAAGATTTTATGAATTATGGTTGTACATGATGTTTACAATCTAATGGTATTGAAAGCAACCCTTATTGTATATTTTATGAATTATATCCATGAACTTATATGAATTTCAAATTTTTATCAAGTTTCCATGAAATAGTTGGTGATATTAAACCTTACATGGTTCAATTGTGTTGTTTGTTGAATTTAAATCCTAATTGGTGATCTTATAAGTGAAATCATGCTATTACTACAAGTTTTAAAACTATTCCCATGCCTAATTTAAACCTGGAATAACAAGTGTTTGATGAAATACGTAAATAATTGGGTTTTGAACAATGACTACGTATTACATGTTTACAAGTTAAGATTTTGGAATTCATTTTAAAGTGGAATGCATTATAGTATATTTTGAATATTGTGATTTCCATATCATGTTTATGAGAATTCAGAATAAGTCCTAATTTTATGATTTTGTCATGTGATCATGATATCTATCATGTCTAGAGGTATTATCATGTTAAAGTCTTGGTCCCCATTTATTTAATGAAATTATTAAGTTAATAATTGTGAATGATAATTTCCTTCCATGGTTTCAAAGCTTTTATGTGACCCTGTTGTTATTGTTATCGAGTCCTGGGGGTAATGAATACCCAATATTTAGCTGCTTACTTAGTCTCAGTAGTTTCAGAATAGTTTTAGATGCGTATGAGCATATTCATCCAGTTATCCATCATGATCAATTACTTGTCGAGTTAATATTATCTCAATCCCGTAATCTGTGTTAGTTCAGTTAGGAGTAGGATTCAGCACCGATTGAGCCTAGGGGTGAGGGATTACCTGTTAGTTAGGACTAGGTCCTTAGAAGTAATTCCTAAGTTCCAGAACTATGTAGCCAATGTAGCTTCTGAGATGTCACCTTTTAGTTAGGACTAACACTCTCAGGGATCACCCGCTAGTTAGGATTGATCTCAGGGGTCACCCATTATATAGGACTGACTCCACAACAAGTGTTAGTACCCGTGGCACGGTACTAACATCCTTTCAACTAAGGTCGAAGGATGGACCCCAACTCAGTTTATAATCGGGGTATGTCGGTTAGTTGAATAATCCCACAGTTATAGTTTCAGATTCAATCTAAGTATAGAAATAATTTTAATTCAATAGATCTAGGACTGTTAGATATAGTCACTCAGTATTAGAAATTTATTTATCATTAATCATTGATATCAGTTACTTAAT
Source organism: Capsicum pubescens (assembly GCA_030864215.1). NCBI lineage: Eukaryota > Viridiplantae > Streptophyta > Magnoliopsida > Solanales > Solanaceae > Capsicum > Capsicum pubescens. The sequence continues at coordinate 229,370,365 of CM061546.1, forward strand.
ATCAGAAATTAGTACTCGGCTTCAGTAAAAGCTCAGATATGGTATACATGTATATGCACAGTATTGCATACTCTGTATTTTATAACAGTCTCAGTTATTCATATACTCTTATTCAGTTATGCTATATCATTCAGTCAGTTACTGTTCATGCATATGAACCCCTACATTTAGCCTTACCTCATCTAGCAGACTAGTACATTCCATGTATTGATGTATACTTTCTCTTTGAGTTATGATGTCTCATATCATAGGTTCGAATGCTCAGGTTCATGACCCCACTTAGACAAATTCAGATAGTAGTAGCAGATTTAGTAGTGAGTCCTTATCTATTGAGGATATGCTTTTATTTAGGTATTTCTATAGTTTGAGTAATTTAGTAGTCGGAGTTAGTTGGGGGATTGTCCCATCAAATCCACATTTAGATAGTTTAGTTAGAGGCTTTTCATACTAGACTAGTTCAAACAGTATTCAGATGTTATTATCAATTGCTATTTATCAATATTCAGATTATGAAACTTTTGGCATTTTGGCCTAATTTCTATATTATTTAAGTATTATTATTCAGTGCTCACAGTAGGTACCAGTCATGGGATAACTTGTGGTCCTTTGGGGTCGTAAGGACCATGTGCCATCTAAGGTGTAGACTCGTGGCATTACAAACTTGGCATCAGAAGGTTTTAAAGTATCCTAGGGAGTCTAAAAGTCGCGTTGAGTAGAGTCTTGTGCATAAGTATGAAGCACGCCATATTTATGGACAAGAGGCTACAAGACATATTAGGAAAAGTTTCCCTTCTTTCATGTCTCAGATCATGCTATAGAATGGTTCTCTAAGAAACTTATGTAGACTCTTATCATGATCCACTCATGTCAACTCTATCTTACTTTCAAGGTAACACAAGTAGTGTAGCTAAAAGTCTTACAGATAGGGCGTTCTCAGATAGTACCCATAGATAGTTGTGGGATTGCATATAGGCTCGAGAGTGTTCCATCAAGTGGTTTTTAGTTCCAAAGTTTGAAATATTTCGTTCATATTCATGAAAATTATGCACTAAACCCAAAGTAAGCTGTGCCCTCAGATCCCTTCTCAGTATTCTAGGATAGCATATGATCTAGAGTTAAAAACATGAAACTAGGAGTTAAGCAACAGTAGTAGAGTTAGGATAGTGTTATTTTTGAATTTGAGTAGATTATATTTCATGGGGTTAGTTGTATGAAAGGTGAATCAGTAGGCTTGAAATAGTGTATCCAAGAATTTAAGTTTGGCAATTCAAAATTATATGTGTTGTTGATGTTGGTGTAGTGGTAATTCTCAGGGTGTGGAGAAAATATAAGTTTAGAGATGTGATATTTGTAGGCTATGATAAAAGTTGTATTGTTATTAAAGATTTGCGGATATCCATGTTATGTGTTAGCATCTAAGTTTGAATCTTTGAAGGTTGACCTAATAGAAAGAGAAGTTAAAAATTCTAAGTTAGTCAGCTCTTAAATTCTTACATGATGTATTTGGGGCTATAGAAAGTTAAGAGTTCTATCTTAGAAGAAAGTATCAGCATTATGGTTTTTCACTTTCAGGTGTAGTCTTTCAGGGTATGTTTAGTGTTTATGGGTATTGTTATATCTCGACCTCTAGAGTAAAGTGGTTGTAGTTTAGTTTAGTGATGTTGATTAAGTGGTTACATTCTTAGAATGATGACTTTAAGCTAAGGAGGAGATGATACAGTAAATAACCAAATCAGGGTCTCAGATCATAGTAGTGATGCCAATATGTGTAGAAAAGCAGTAGGGAAGGATGATGCCCAAACCATTCTTATCTCAGTGCAAGGTTTCTCAGTTATCATGATATCTACTCATGCCTTACATATTAGTTTCATAATCATAGTTCATGTTCATGCACATCATAAAGAATCATGTGCGCTTCCAGTTCATAGTATAAGGTGTTCTAGTTTACTCAGTAGTACGGACCATGTTCCATAACTTTATGAACTCCAAATTCAGGTCATGCAACTCATGAATTTATGCATTACTATATGTTCAGTTCTAGTACCCATGCAACACTTTTAATGATCAGTGAAATTCATATTTATGTCATGTTTGTCCTCGGTTCCGACCTCCTTGATGAATTCATGTCATTGACCCTCTATTCCTCAGACCTTAGTTTCACATTCCAAATATTTAGTCATGATTATATCTGTAAGTGTTCAGTCTTTCCTCAGTATTTTAGCTATGTCAACATCTTTTGGGTGACATAATATCCTAAGGGGGAGATGTACTATAATTTCCCGAGATTTCATGTCCTAAACCTTCCATCTTCTCTTTATGTAACAAGATCTAGCTTGAAGTAATGCGTACTCATAAGTTGACTCTTTTTTTTAAATCTCCACCTTAAACCATTCTCATGTCATAGCATGTATGCAAGAAAATTAGTTTACTTCATGATATTAAATTCATGTATCATGTTTCAAAATTAGTTATGCAATCATGTTCCAAGTCCTATATATTCAGAATATGAGCTCAAATACCTTTGAATAGTGCCCTCAGTCTAACCAGTCTCATTCGAGGACGAATGTTCTCAATGGGGAGATAATGTAACACCTCGTATTTTTGAGCTAGTCTATAAACCGTTGTTCCTACGTGTATAAGTTATAATCAAAGTTATTATCATGTAAATATAATTTTAATAATCTTTATACTAGTGTGTAAAATGCTCATGAGGTTAAAAATGTTCATAGAAATCATTAAGAGCCAAGTTGAGCTAAGATCCGTTGATTTGCCCAAAGTTTGGAATTTGATTCTACAAGGGTCTACTTTAAACAAGTATAACTTTTTATATATGTGAAAATTTTCAGTTCAAGACCCAGCAAAAGATATATAATTGAGTTAGCTTTCCAACGGTACCAATTTTGCCTAAATTTGATAACCGAGGCAAAAGTTATGCCATTTTTCTGTAATACCCGTGTTTTTTTCCTAGCTAGAAATTATCTCAAGAATGCTAGGAGTTACTTTGAAATGCAAATATGTTTTTGTACATACAGTATTTTTGATACTTTCACTTTCTATCATGTGGGAAATTGAGTTGGCTTTCTAACAATACCAATTTTGTCCAAATCCGACATCAGACGAAGGAGTTATGGACATTTTACTCAGAACGGTTAGAATCGCCCAGGTGCGACGGCCCAGTTGGTGGACCGTAAAATTAGTGACGGACCACAACTTGGACCATCACTTCCAAGGCAGAAGGTTCCCATTCTGGTTAAGGCCTGATGGCAAAGTTGACGGACCGTCAACTTAGTGACAGACCACCACTTGGACCGTCAAAGCCATGCCAGTTAAGCTATGTTCTGGATAAGGACTGATGGACGAGTTGACGGACCGTCAAAGTTTTGACGTACCATCATCCAGGACATCAACCCTTATCCAGTAAATCCCAATTTTGGTCCATGTCTGATGGGTTGAATGACGGTCCACCAGGAGTCTGACAGACCGTCAGTCGGACCGTCACACGCCACGTTCGGCTTATTTCCAGGTCATTTTAACAGGGGTATTTTTGTCACTTATCACCCACCTATAAATATCCATATAAGTCCAAATTCATCCATTTTTCTCACTTTTATTTCACAAACAACAAATAGGGTTTCTCTCTAAATTAAATCTTCATGACCAAGACTCAATCTTCTTCAAGAATCTAAGGATTTCAAATCCTTCCAGTTCAAAAACATCAAGAACCATGAGTCAGGTATGCGTAGTGTTCATATATGGACTACTTTCATTCATAGAGTTCAAGAATCATGATTTTAAATGAGAAACTTTAATTTCCTTGTTGCTATGTGATGTTGTTCATATAAATGACCATTGTTTAAACTTCAGAATATTATTTTAAGATGATTTCCATGAAGTATGCATGTTGTGGTTAAAACCCATGAAATTGGGTGGTTCAAGATGATTAATATTTGTTGAGAAAACCTATGCCCAAGGTGTGCATGCAAGGTGTTTGTTAAAATGCCTAGGATGCTAGAAGTTCATATTTACATGATTCTATGATATGTAAATGACAAGTCCATATTAGCTATACAATCAATATGAATTCCATGCTATTTATGTGTTGCTATTGTTGTGGTGTGAAGCATGTGTGATAATGGAATTATAGAACATGTACATGAAATGTATCCATGCTTTCCCTACCATGTTTGAGATGTTGAATAGACTCATAAAGCACACTATCCCTTACTTATGATATTATGAATTGTGGACTCAAATCTTGTGATCAAGTCATGTCATGTGTAACAGTTTCCTTCTATCGAGTCCTGGGGGTATTCGTACCCGAAACTATAGCTATGTGCCTAGATCCATGTCATGTTGTGATGATATCTTCAGTCAAACCATGTTCCATAGAATTCAGTCAGTCATGTGACTCAGGAAACCTCAGAAACCTCATGATCTCAGTCAGTTATAAGTATTATTCCATCAGTCAACGGAAATTCAGTAAACCCAGTTCATGTATAGTCAGTTAAATCATGTTCAGTCTCTTCAGATAGGATTAGGAGTCAGCACCGAGCGAACCAGAGGATGGGAACTCACCTGCTTCAGATGAAGGTGTGATTCTTAGAAGCAATCCTTGTATTCCACAACTATGTAGCCAGCATAGGTTTAGATATCAACACTGCCAGCTTGAGGGCTGATGGGGCGGACATTCGCCGTTCTCTTTTGTGGACACTGCCAGATTTGAGGGTTACTCACAACATGTCTTTACCCGTGGCACGTTATTGACACCCTTCTAATCGAAGAAATGATTAGACCCCAGTTCAACTATTTTAACATACATGGGGCATGTCAGTTAAACAACTACCTCCCACAGTATCAATATCAATCTCCGTAAAAAAACTCAGACAGTTCTTCAGATATCAATATACCAGGACTGTTAGATACAGTCAAATTCAGTTATAGCAAGGGACTCAGAAAGTTCCACCAGATTCAGGACTATCAGACACAGCCATTCATGTTATCAGAACTACAGTTTCAACCATGTATTAGCGTATAAATTTAGTTATCACGTACTTATGATCTCAGTTACTATGTATGTATGTTTGCACTCTTACGTTCATATAAGTCAGTCAGTTAGCATTATTCATGCATGTAAACCCTTTGCTTTAGCCTACCTCACTCGTATACTCAATACTCCAGTTGTACTGAAACATTTGTGCTATGGTGCTTTCTTTTCATGTTACACCATAGGTTCAGAGACACGAGTTCCATACCAGCAGTAGCAGTCACATTCAGCACACAGATTTACAGTGAGTCCTATTCATTTGAGGACGATATTACTTGATTTCTTTATTTATTAATTCAGTTAGTTTTCAGTTTATGGAGTTAGTTAGAGACATATTCCCTAAACTTTTTATTTAGACAGTACTTAGAGGTTTTCAGATTTTGTATTTAGATTCAATTCAGATTCAGTTGTTTTGGGTATTTGCTACCCACATGGATGTTATGTTTTGACAGTTTCTTTATTCAATTGAACCTTATGGCCTATTGTTCATGTTTTCTGCATTTTACAAGTATATTATACAGTGAACAGGTACAGATATTATTCATGGGTTAGCTTTTGGTCCTTCGGGGTCATAAGCACCGTGTAGCATTCGGTTTAGAAAATCGAGGCATTACAAACTTGGTATCAGAGCCTAAGGTTCAATAGAGTTCTAGGAAGTCTGAAAGTCGCATTTAGTAGAGTCTTGTACATGGGTGTGTTGCACGCCACATTTATGTGCAGGAGGCTATAAGATGTTTTAGGAATAGTTTCCCCTCTTTCAGTATTCATGTCGTGCTAGTGAGCATAATCTCAAGTTAAACTCTTAGTCTAATCCATTCTTCTCTCTATCTCAGAGTATGCCTCCAAAGAGAAGAAACTAGCCAGCTCCTCTGACCGAAGATCCTTTGGGCGAACATGTTTCTCATGCGGAGTTTAGAACCGTATTGACCACAATTGTTCAGTCTGTGGATGCCCAAAATGAACGGCCACTAGCTATTCCAGCCAATCCAGTGGCAAATTCCACAGCAGTTAGGATTCAGGACATCACCCAATTAAACCCTCCTTCTTTCACCGGGTCTAAGTCTGATGAAGACCCTCAGGAGTTCATTGACCAATTCCAGAAGGTCATTGACATCATAGGTGTTACTTCTTCTTAGAGTTCTAAGTTAGCCGCATATAAGTTGCAAGATGTGGCTCACACTTGGTACAAACAGTGGAAATCCGAGAGGGTAGATGGTGCAGGTCCTATTGAGGGGGAGGAATTTGTCATGTCTTTCTTACAAAAATTCTTTCCCCAAGAGATGAGGAAAGCCAAAGTTCTTGAATTCATCAACCTCAGGAAGGGAAACATGACGGTTAGGGAGTATTCTCTCCGATTTACTCAGCTAGCCAGATATGCCCCTCATGTGGTTGCAGACAATAAGGCTAAGATAAGCAAGTTCATGCCAGGGGTGAACGACAGTGTGGTAAATGAGTGTAGGTCTGCTATACTGAATAGTAATATGAATTTACCAAGACTCATGACCCATGCCCAGCAAATAGAAGAGTAGAAGGTTAAGACTAGAGAGAGGTAGAATAAGAGAGCAAGATCTGGTAGTTTCAATTTAGCTCCACCCAAATATGAGGAGGAAACCATTCATAGTTTCATCCTAAGTCATCATCTTCAGCTCATTCTATATCCAGTTCTTTAGTTCCTAAGTTCAGAGAGGGTAACCAAGATAGAGCCCCAGGCTCTAAGTCTCAGGGCAGTTTTAGCAGTGGCCAAACCAATCCCTTATGCTGAACTAATGGTAAGAACCACAAGGGTATTTACAGAGTCGATAGTGATGTTTATTTTGGATGTGGCAAGCCAGGCCACAGGATCAAGGATTGTCTTCAATCAGGTTAGAAGAAACATCTCCGTTCCCTATCTCAGTCTGGTCGCCTGAATCAGCAGGGTTTCACTTCCAGTGCTAATGGTGGGCAACGCCCAAATAGACTATATTCTCTTTAAACCTGACAGGATCAGGAAAATTCTCTTGATGTCATTATCGGTACGTTGCAGATTTTCCATGTTTATGTTTACGCTTTGCTTGATCCAGGTGCATCCTTGTCTTTTATTACTCCCATTATAGCAGGAGATTTCAAAATCAGTCCCATAATTCTCGCAAAGCCTTTTTCAGCCTCTACCCCAGTGGGTAAAACCATCATAGCATGGCGGGTATACAGGAACTGCCCGATTATGATATTTTAGAAAGTCACCTCAGCAGATTTAGTCAAATTACAGATGATTGATTTCAATGTCATTCTCGGCATGGATTGGCTTTATTTCTGCTATGCCACAGTCGACTGCAGAAATAGAATAGTTCAGTTCTAGTTTCTGAATGAACCTGTCTTAGAGTGGCAGGGTAGTACTTCATCTTTCAGGGGTCATCTTGTTTCCTACCTTTGGGTAAGAAAAATGATTTCTAAGGGGTGTGTGTATCATCTCGTGCATGTTAAGGACTTAAGTTGTGAATCTCCCAGTCTTGAATCAGTCCCAGTGGTTAATGAATATTCTGATTTCTCAAAGATCTTCCAGGCATTCCTCCTGAAAGGGAAATAGATTTCGGCAAAGACCTTCTCCCAGATACTCAACCTATCTCTATTCCGCCATATAGAATAAAAGCAGTAGAGCTTAGAGATCTAAAAGATTAGTTGAAAGATCTCTTAGATAAGGGATTCAGTAGACCCAGAATTTTCCCATGGGGTGCACCAGCCTTATTCGTGCGCAAGAAAGACAGTTCTCTAAGAATGTGTATCGATTACCTTCAGCTCAACAAAGTTACAGTCAAGAACAAGTATCCACTTCCCAGAATAGATGATCTGTTCGACCAACTTCAGGGAGCCAGTTACTTCTCCAAGATAGACCTCAGATCAGGCTATCATCAACTCAGAGTTAGAGAATGTGACATTCTAAAGATAGATTTTCGTACTCGGTATGGTCACTTTTAATTTCTAGTCATGTTCTTTTGTCTTACCAATGCACCTGCAGCTTTCATGGACATGATTAATCGGGTATTCAAGCAGTACTTAGACATTTTCATCATAGTCTTCATAGATGATATTCTCATCTACTCTTGCACAGAGCGTGATTATTCAGACCATCTCAGAATTGTTCTTCAGACTCTCAGAGATCATTAGTTATTCGCCAAGTTCAGCAAGTTTTAATTTTGCTAAGATCATTAGCATTCCTTGGCCACATTATCTCCGATGATGACATTAGAGTAGATCCTCAGAAAACCAAAGCAGTAAGGAATTGGCCTCGCCTTGTCTCTCCATCAGATATCATGAGTTTCTTGGTTTGGCTGGCTATTACGGAAGGTTTGTCGAAGGATTTTCATCTATTTTATCTCCTATGTACAGATTGACTCAGAAGAAGGTCAAGTTTTATTGGTCAGATTCATACAAAAAGAGTTTTTAGGAATTGAAGACTCGACTCACTCAGCTCCAGTTCTGACCCTTCCAGATAGTTCAGATGGTTTCGTGGTATATTGTAGTGCATCCAGAGTAGGTTTAGGTTGTGTCCTCATGCAGCATGGTAAGGTCATAGCCTATGCCTCCAAATACTTAAAGCCACATGAGAATAATTATCCTACTCAAGATCTTAAGTTAGCAGCCGTAGTCTTTGCCTTAAAGATTTAGAGGCATTAACTTTACGGAGTTCATGTAGACATCTTCACAGTTCATAAGAGTCTCCAACATGTATTTTCTCAAAAATATCTTAATCTTCGTCAGGGAAGGTGATTAGAGCTCTTGAAGGATTATGACATGAGTGTCCTTTACCATCTGGGCAAGTCCAACGTTGTGGCCGAAGCTCTCAGTAGACTCTCCATGGTTAGTATTTCTCACGTTCAGGATAGCAAGAAGAAAATAGCTTAGGAAATCCATCAGCTTGACAGACTAGGTGTTTGCTTAGTCGACTCTTCAGAGGGTGGTGTATGTGTTCAGAGTATTTTATAGTCATCTCTAGTTTTAGAGGTAAAAGAAAAGCAAGACAGGGATTCTAGCCTTGTCAAGTAAAAAATGTCAGTTCAGAATCAGAAAGTTGAGGTTTTCTCCCAAGAGGGAGATGGTGGACTTCGTTGTCTGGGTCATTTATGCGTTCCAGGTGTATATGAATATAGGAAATGAATTCTTGTAGAAGCGTATGGTGCGCGATACTCTATTCATCCAGGGGCCACTAAGATGTACCACCGCTTTTGGAAGATCTATTGGTGGAGTGGGATGAAGAGATATGTTGCAGAGTTTGTGGCTAAGTGCTCTACATGCTAGCAGGTTAAGATAGAGCATTAGAAACCTAGTGGTTCCATACAGGAGTTCACCATTCCTACTTGGAAGTGGGAAGAAGTGAACATGGACTTCATGATGGGTTTGCCTCGTACTCGTAGTCAGCATGATTCAGTTTGGGTCATCGTAGATAGAATTACCAAATCAACTCATTTCCTTCCAGTTCATACTTCTTACTCATCCGAGGATTATGCCAAACTCTACATCAGGGAGTTGGTCAGATTACACGGTGCTCCCTCATCTATTATCTCAGATAGAGGTACTCAGTTCACCTCTCACTTCTAGAAAGCATTCCGAAAAGGTCTTGGTACCTAAGTCCATCTCAGCACAGTGTTTCACCCTCAAACAGATGGTCAAGCAGAAAGGAAGGACCATTCAGATTCTCAAAGATATGCTAAGGGTGTGTGCAGTTGATTTCAATGAAAGTTGGGATGACCACTTGCCTTTGGTTGAATTTCCATACAACAATATCTATCATTCCAGTATTCAAATGGCTCCATTCGAACCTCTCTATGGTAGGAGGTGTATATCTCCAATCGGTTATTTTGAAGTTAGTGAGGCATCAGTCATAGGTCCTGACTTGGTATTTGACGCCTTAGAGAAAGTTCAGTTGATCCGAGAGAGACTCCGGGATGCTCAGAGCCGATAGAAGTCTTGTGCAGATGTTCGTAGAAAGGATCTCGAATTCTAGGTCAACGAGTATGTCTATCTTAAGATCTCTCCCATGATGGGAGTAAAGAGGTTTGCAAGAAAGGCAAACTCAGTCCTCGCTATGTCGGCCCCTTCTGGATTCTCAGTCACTTCGGCAAGGTAGCTTATGAGCTCGAATTGCCTTAAGATATAGCCTCAATCCATCCAGTCTTCCATGTCTCTTTGCTCAAGAAGTGCATAGGTGACCCAACAATTGTAGTCCCTATTCAGAGCATTGACATTCAGAACAACCTCTCTTATGAAGAGATTCCAGTTGAAATCTTAGACTATCAGACTCGTCGATTGAGGAACAAAGAATTCCCTCTAGACAAAGTTATTTGGAAAAATCAGTCTCATGAGGGAGATACTTGGGAAACCGAAGCAGATATGCTTACCAAGTACCCTCACCTTTTCTCCGCTAATTCAGATCAAGCTCAAGGTAACAGTCCTTCTTAAGCTTATTCAGTTTAACGTTCAGCATTCAGTATAAACTTAGTATCTATTGCCATTGCATACTCAGACATACGTTCATGTGTCGGTACAGTATTTAATCATGCATCAGCTATGCATTCTCACCTTGAGAAACTCAGTTTATCATATTGTTCAATTACGTATTCATGTATCAGTTATCCATGCATCAGTTATGCATGATCAGTATGCTATGTACAGTTTGTCAGTCGTGAGATCATGTTCTAGCTATTCATATTCTGATCATTGTTTCCCCTCCCAGTCAGTTTCATTCAAGGACGAATGTTCTCAAGGGGGAGATATTGTAATACCCATGTCTTTTTTCTAGCTAGAAATTATCTCAAGAATGCTAGGACTTACTTTGAAATGCAAATTCATTTTTGTACATGCATTATTTTTGAGATATTTAATTTCTATCATGTGGGAAATTGAGTTGGCTTTCCAAAGATACCAATTTTATCCATATCTAACTTCAGACGAAGTAGTTATGGACGTTTTACTCGAAACGGTCAGAATCGCCCAGGTGCGACGGCCCATTTGGCAGATCGTCAAATTAGTGACGGACCACCACTTGGACCGTTACTTCCAAGGTAGAAGGGTCCCATTATGGTTAAGGCCTGATGGCAAAGTTGACAGATCGTCAACTTAGTGACGGACCGTCAACTTAGTGATGAACCACCACTTGGCTGTCAAAGCCATGCCAGTTAAGACATGTTCTAGATAAGGACTGACGGACGAGTTGATGGACCATCAAAGTTGTGACGTACCATCAACCAGGACATCAACCCTTATCCAGTAAAGCCCAATTTTGGTCCACGTTTGACGGGATGAATGACGGTCCACCAAGAGTCTGACGGACCGTCAGTCGGACCGTCACATGCTACGTTCAGCTTATTTCCAGGTCGTTTTAACAGGGTTATTTTTGTCACTTATCACCCGCCTATATATACCCAGATAAGTTCGAATTCAGCCATTTTGCTCACTTTTATTTCAAAAACAACAACTAGGGTTTCTCCCTAAATAAAATCTTCAAGACGAAGACTCAATCTTCTTCAAGAATCAAAGGATTTCAAATCCTTCCAGTTCAAAAACTTCAAGAACCTTGAGTCAGGTATGCGTAGTATTCATATATGGACTACTTTCATTCATAGAGTTCAAGAGCCATGATTTTAAATGAGAAACTTTGATTTCCTTGTTGCTATGTGATGTTGTTCATGTCAATGACCATTGTTTAAACTTCAGAATATTACTTTAAGTTGATTTCCATGAAGTATGCATGTTGTGGTTAAAACCCATAAAATTGGGCAATTCAAGATGATTAATATTTTTTGTGAAAATCTATGCCCAAGGTGTGCATGCAAGGTGTTTGTTAAAATGCCTAGGATGCTATAAGTTCATATTTACATGATTCTATGATATCTATATGACAAGTCCATATTAGCTATACACTCAATATGAATTCGATTCTATTTATGTGTTGCTATTGTTGTGGTGTGAAGCATGTGTGATAATGAAATTATAGAACATGTACATGAAATGTATCCATGCTTTCCCTACCATGTTTGAGATATTGAATAGACTCATGAAGCACACTATCCCTTACTTATGATATTATGAATTGTGGACTCAAATCTAGTGATCAAGTCATGTCATGTGTGTCAGTTTACTTCTATCGAGTCCTGGGGGTATTCGTACCCAAAACTATAGCTATGTGCCTAGATCCATGTCATGTTGTCACGATATCTTCAGTCAAGCCACGTTCCATAGAATTCAGTCAGTCATGTGACTCAGGAAACCTCAGAAACCTCATTATCTCAGTCAGTTATAAGTCTTATTCCGTCAGTCAACAGAAATTCAGTAATCCCAGTTCATGTATAGTCAGATAAATCATGTTCAGTCTCTTCAGATAGGATTAGGAGTTAGCACCGAGCGAAACCAAGGATGGGAACTCACCTGCTTCAGATAAAGGTATGATTCATAGAAGCAATCCTTGTGTTCCACAACTATGTAGCCAGCATAGGTTGAGATATCAACAATGCCATCTTGAGGGTTGATGGGGTGGACATCCGCCGTTCTCTTTTGGGGACACTGCCAGATTTGAGAGTCACTCACAGCATGTCTTTACCCTTGGAACGCTATAGACACCCTTCCAATCAAGGCAACGATTAGACCCCAGTACAGCTATTTTAGCATACATTGGGCATGTCAGTTAAACAACTACCTCCCACAGTTTCAATATCAGTCTCAGTAAAAAATCTCAGACAGTTTTTTAGATATCAGTATACTAGGACTGTTAGATACAGTCAAATTTAGTTATAGCACGGGACTCAAAAAGTTCAACTAGATTCAGGACTGTCATACACAGTCGTTCATGTTATCAGAACTACAGTTTCAGCCATGTATTAGCGTACAAATTTAGTTATCACATACACAAAAACTCAGTTACTATGTATGTATGTTTGCCCTCTTACGTTCATATTAGTCAGTCAGTTAGCATGATTCATGCATGTAAACCCTTTGTTTTAGCCTACCTCACTCGTATACTCAGTACTCCAGTTGTACTGACGCATTTGTGCTATGGTGCTTTCTTTTCATGTTACACCATAGGTTCGAAGACACGAGTTCCAAACCAGCAGTAGCAGTCGCATTCAGCACACAGATTTGGAGTGAGTCCTCTTCATTTGAGGACGATATTACTTGATTTATTTATTTATTAATTTAGTTAGTTTTCAGTTTATGGAGTTAGTTGGAGACATATTCCCTAAACTTTTTATTCAGACAGTACTTAGAGGTTTTTAGATTTAGTATTCAGATTCAGTTCAGATTCAGTTGTTTTGGGTATTTGCTACCCACATGGATGTTATGTTTTGACAGTTTCTTTATTCAATTGAACCTTATGGCCTTTTGTTCATGTTTTCTGCATTTTACAAGTATATTATACAGTGTACAGGTACAGATATTAGTCATGGGTTAGCTTGTGGTCCTTCGGGGTCATAGGCACCGTGTAGTATTCGGTTTAGAAAATCGGGGCATTACAAATTTAGTATCAGAGCCTAAGGTTCAATAGAGTCCTAGGAAGTCTGAAAGCCGCCTTTAGTAGAGTCTTGTACATGGGTGTGTTGCGCACCACATTTATGTGCAGGAGGCTATAAGATGTTTTAGGAATAGTTTCCCCTCTTTCAGTACTCATGTCGTGATGGTGAGCATAATCTTAAGTTAAACTCTTATTCTAATCCATTCTTCTCTCTATCTAAGAGTATGCCTCCAAAGAGAAGAAACTAGCCAGCTCCTCTGACCGAAGATCCTTTGGGCGAACATGTTTCTCCTGTGGAGTTTAGAACCGCAGTCACCAATATTGTTCAGTCTGTGCCTGCCAAAAATTAACGGCCACTAGCTATTCCGGCCAATCCAGTGGCAAATTCCACAGCAGTTCGGATTCAGGACATGACCCGAATAAACCCTCCTTCTTTCACTGGGTCTAAGTCTGATGAACACCCTCAAGAGTTCATTCACCAATTCCAGAAGGTCATTGACATCATAGGTGTTACATCATTTTAGAGTACTAAGTTAGCCGTATATCATTTGCAAGATGTGGCTCACACTTGGTACAAATAGTGGAAAAGTTGAGAGGGTAGATGGTGCAGGTCCAATTGAGTGGGAGGAATTTTTCATGTCTTTCTTAGAAAGATTCTTTCCCCAAGAGATGAGGAAAGCCAAAGTTCTTGAATTCATCAACCTCAGGAAGGGTAACATGACGGTTACGGAGTATTCTCTCCAATTTACTCAGCTAGCCAGATATGCCCCTCATGTGGTTGCAGACAATAGGGCTAACATGAGCAATTTCATGTCAGGGGTGAATGACAGTGTGGTAAATGAGTGTAGGTCTGCGATGCTGAATAGTTATATGACTTTAGCTAGACTCATGACCCATGCCCAGCAAATAGAGGAGTAGAAGGTTAAGACTAGAGAGAGGTAGTATAAGAGAGCAAGATCAGGCAATTTCATTTTTTCTCCACCCAAATCTGAGGAGGAAACCATTCACAGTTTCGTCCTAAGTCATCATCTCCAGATCATTCTATAGCCAGTTCTTCAGTTCCTAAGTTCAGAGAGGGTAACCAAGATAGTGCCTCAGGCTCTATGTCTCAGGACAGTTTTAGCAGTTGCCAAACCAATCCCTTATGCTAGACTTGTGGTAAGAACCACAAGGGTATTTATAGAGCCGGTAGTGATGTTTATTTCAGATATGGCAAGACATGCCACAGGAGCAAGGATTGTCTTCAATAAGGTCAGAAGAAACATCTCCATTCCCCATCTCAGTCCGGTCGCCCGAATCAGCAAGGTGCCACTTCCACTGCTAATAGTGGGCAACGCCCAAATAAACTATATTCTCGTCAAACCTGACAGGATCAGGAAAATTCTCCTAATGTCGTTTCCGGTACGTTGTAGATTTTCCATGTTTATGTTTATGTTTTGCTAGATCCAGGTGCATCCTTGTCTTTTATTACTCCTTTTATAGCAGGAGATTTCAGAATAAGTCCCGTAATTCTCGCAGAGCCTTTTTCAGTCTCTACCGCAGTGGGTAAAACGATCATAGCATGGAGGGTATACAGGAACTGCTCGATTATGATATTTTAGAAAGTCACCTCAGCAGATCTTGTCAAATTAGAGATGACTGATTTCAATGTCATTCTCGGCATGGATTGGCTTCATTCCTGCTATGCCACAGTCGACTGCAGAAACAGAATAGTTCAGTTCTAGTTTCTGAATGAACCTGTCTTAGAGTGGTAGGGTAGTACTTCGTATTTCAGGGGTCATCTTGTTTCCTACCTTCGGGCAAGGAAAATGATTTCTAAGGGGTGTGTGTATCATCTCTTACATGTTAAGGACTCCAGTTCTGAATCTCCCAGTCTCGAATCAGTCCCAGTGGTTAATGAATATTCTGATTTCTCGAAGATCTTCCAGGCATTCCTCCTGAAAGGGAAAAAGATTTTGGCAAACACCTTCTCCCAAATACTCAGCCTATCTCTATTCCGCCATACAGAAAAGAACCAGCAGATCTCAGAGAGCTAAAAGATTAGTTGAAAGATATCTTAGATAAGGGATTCATCAGACCCAGCATTTGCCCATGGGGTGCACCAGTCTTATTCGTGCGAAAGAAATACGGTTCTCTAAGAATGTGTATCGATTACCTTCAGCTCAACAAAGTTACGATCAAGAACAAGTATACACTTCCCAGAATAGATGATATGTTCGACCAACTTCAGGGCGCCAATTACTTCTCCAAGATAGACCTCAGATCAGGCTATCATCAACTCAGAGTTAGAGAATGTGACATTCGGAAGACAGCTTTTCGTACTCGGTATGGTCACTCTTAATTTCTAGTCATGTCCTTTTGTCTTACCAATGCACCTGTAGCTTTCATGGACATGATTAATCGGGTATTCAAGCAGTACTTGGACATGTACATCCTAGTATTCATAGATGATATTCTCATCTACTCTCGCACAGAGCGTGATTATTCAGACCATCTCATAATTGTTCTTCAGACTCTTAGAGATCATCAGTTATTCGCCAAGTTCACCAAGTGTTAATTTCACTAAGATCAGTAGCATTCCTTGGCCACATTATCTCCGATGATGACATTAGAGTAGATCCTCATAAAACCAAAGCAGTAAGTAATTGGCCTCGCCTTGTCTCTCCATCAGATATCAGGAGTTTCTTGGGTTTGGCTGGCAATTACAGAAGGTTTGTCGAAGGATTTTCTTCTATTGCATCTCCTATGTACAAATTGACTCAGAAGAAGGTCAAGTTTCAATGGTCAAATTCATACGAAAAGAGTTTTTAGGAATTGACGACTCGACTCACCGCAGCTCCAATTCTGACCCTTCCAAATGGTTCAGATGGTTTCGTGGTATATTGTGATACATCTAGAGTAGGTTTAGGTTGTGTCCTCATGCAGTATGGTAAGGTCATAGCCTACACCTCCAAACAGTTAAAGCCACATGAGAATAATTATCCTACTCAAGATCTTAAGTTAGCAGCCGTAGTATTTGCCTTAAAGATTTAGAGGGATTATCTTTACGGAGTTCATATAGACATCTTCACAGATCATAAGAGTCTCCAGCATGTCTTTTCTCAGAAAGATCTTAATTTTCGTCAGGGAAGGTGGTTAGAGCTCTTGAAGGATTATGACATGAGTGTCGTTTACCATCTGGGCAAGGCCAACGTTGTGGACGATGCTCTCAGTAGACTCTCCATGGTTAGTATTTCTCACGTTCAGGATAGCAAGAAGAAAATAGCTCAGGAAATCCATCAGCTTGACAGACTAGGTGTTTCTTTAGTCGACTCTTGAGAGGGAGGTGTATGTGTTCAGAGTAGTTTATAGTCATCTCTAGTTTTTGAGGTAAAATAAAAGCAAGACAGGGATTCTAGCCTTGTCAAGTTAAAAGAGTCAGTTCAGAATCAGAAAGTTGAGGTTTTCTCCCAAGAGGGAGACGGTGGTCTTCGTTGTCTGGGTCATTTGTGTGTTCCAGGTGTAGATGAATAGAGGAAATGAATTCTTATAGAAGCACATGGTGCGCGATACTCTATTCATCCAGGGGCCACTAAGATGTACCACGACTTGTGGGAGATTTATTGGTGGAGTGGGATGAAGAGAGATATTGCAGAGTTTGTGGCTAAGTGCTCTACATGTTAGCAGGTTATGATAGAGCATTAGATACCTAGTGGTTCCATATAGGAGTTCACCATTCCTACTTAGAAGTGGGAAGAAGTGAACATGGACTTCGTGATGGGTTTGCCTCGTACTGGCAGTCAGCATGATTCAGTTTGGGTCATCGTAGATAGAATGACCAAATCAGCTCATTTCCTTCCAGTTCATACTTCTTACTTATCCGAGGATTATGCCAAACTCTACATCAGGGAATTGGTCAGACTCTCAAAGATATACTAAGGGGGTGTGCAGTTGATTTCAAAGGAAGTAGGGATGACCACTTGCCTTTGGTTGAATTTGCATACAACAATATCTATCATTCCAGTATTCAAATGGCTCCATTCAAACCTCTCTATGGTAGGAGGTGTAGATCTCGAATCGGTTGGTTTGAAGTTAGTGAGGCCTCAGTCATAGGTCCTGAATTGGTATTTGACGCCTTATAGAAAGTTCAGTTGATTCGAGAGAGACTCCGGGCTACTCAGAGCCGATAAAAGTCTTATGCAGATGTTCGTAGAAAGGATCTCGACTTCTAGGTCAACGAGTATGTCTATCTTAAGATCTCTCCCATAAAGTTAGTAAAGAGGTTCGACAAGAAAGGGAAACTCATTCCTCGCTATGTCGGCCCCTTTAGGATTCTCAGTCACTTCGGCAAGGTAGCTTATGAGCTCGAATTGCCTTAAGATCTAGCCTCAGTCCATCCAGTCTTCCATGTCTCTTTGCTCAAGAAGTGCATAGGTGACCCAACAATTGTAGTCCCTATTTGGAGCATTGACATTCTGAACAACCTCTCTTATGAAGAGATTCCAGTTGAAATCTTAGACTATCAGACTCGTCGATTGAGGAACAAAGAATTCCCTCTAGTCAAAGTTCTTTGGAAAAATCAGTCTCATGAGGGAGATACTTGGGAAACCAAAGAAGATATGCTTACCAAGTACCCTCACCTTTTCTCTGCCAATTTAGATCAAGCTCAAGGTAACAGTCCTTCTTAAGCTTATTCAGTTTCACGTTCAGCATTCAGTATAAACTTAGTATCTATTGCCATTGCATACTCAGATTCATGTGTCGGTACAGTATATAATCATGCATCAGCTATGCATTCTCACCTTGAGAAACTCAGTTTATCATATTGTTCAGTTACGTATTCATGTATCAGTTATCCATGCATCAGATATGCATAATCAGTATGCTATGTATAGTTTGTCAGTCGTGAGATCATGTTTCAGCTATTCATATTCATATCATTGTTTCCCTTCCCAGTCATTTTCATTCAAGGACGAATGTTCTCAAGGGGGAGATATTGTAATACCCATGTCTTTTTCCTAGCAAGAAATCATCTCAAGAATGCTAGGACTTACTTTGAAATGCAAATCTATTTTTGTACATGCATTATTTTTGAGATCTTTACTTTCTATCATGTGGGAAATTGAGTTGGCTTTTCAACGATACCAATTTCATCCATATCTAACTTCAGACGAAGTAGTTATGGACGTTTTACTCGGAATGGTCAGAATTGCCCAGGTGCGACGGCACAGTTGGCGGACCGTCAAATTAGTGACGGACCACCACTT
Source organism: Capsicum pubescens (assembly GCA_030864215.1). Taxonomy (NCBI): domain Eukaryota; kingdom Viridiplantae; phylum Streptophyta; class Magnoliopsida; order Solanales; family Solanaceae; genus Capsicum; species Capsicum pubescens. The sequence goes on from CM061546.1 coordinate 229,389,134, forward strand.
GGACCGTTACTTCCAAGGCAGAAGGGTCCCATTATGGTTAAGTCCTAATGGCAAAGTTGACGCACCATCAACTTAGTGACGGACCGTCAACTTAGCGATGAACCACCACTTGGACCGTCAAAGCTATGCCAATTAAGCCATATTCTAGATAAGGACTGACAGACGAGTTGATGGACCATCAAAGTTGTGACGTACCATCAGCCAGGCCATCAACCCTTATCCAGTAAAGCCCAATTTTGGTCCACGTCTGACGGGCTGAATGACGGTCCACCTGGAGTCTGACGGACCGTCAGTCGGACCGTCACATGCCACGTTCAGCTTATTTCAAGGTCATTTTAATAGGGGTATTTTGGTTACTTATCACCTGCCTATATATATCCAGATAAGTTCGAATTCAGCCATTTTGCTCACCTTTATATCACAAACAACAACTAGGGTTTCTCCCTAAATTAAATCTTCAAGATGAAGACTCAATCTTCTTCAAGAATCAAAGGATTTCAAATCCTTCCAGTTCAAAAACTTCAAGAACCTTGAGTCAGGTATGCGTAGTGTTCATATATGGACCATTTTCGTTCTTAGAGTTCAAGAACCATGATTTTAAATGAGAAACTTTGATTTCCTTGTTTCTATGTGATGTTGTTCATGTCAATAACCATTGTTTAAACTTCAGAATATTAGTTTAAGATGATTTCCATGAAATATGCATGTTGTGGTTAAAACCCATGAAATTGGGCAGTTCAAGATGATTCATATTTGTTGTGAAAACCTATGCCCAAGGTGTGCATGCAAGGTGTTTGTTAAAATGCCTAGGATGCTAGAAGTTCATATTTACATGATTCTATGATATCTAAATGACAAGTCCATATTAGCTATACACTCAATATGAATTCCATTCTATTTATGTGTTGCTATTGTTGTGGTGTGAAGCATGTGTGATAATGGAATTATAGAACATGTACATGAAATGTATCCATGCTTTCCCTACCATGTTTGAGATGTTGAATAGACTCATGAAGCACACTATCCCTTACTTATGATATTATGAATTGTGGACTCAAATCTTGTGATCAAGTCATGTCATGTGTCAGTTTACTTCTATCGAGTCCTGGGGGTATTCGTACCCAAAACTATAGCTATGTGCCTAGATCCATGTCATGTTGTCACGATATCTTCAGTCAAGCAACGTTCCATAGAATTCAGTCAGTCGTGTGACTCAGGAAACCTCAGAAACCTTATGATCTCAGTCAGTTATAAGTATTATTCCATCAGTCAACAGAAATTCAGTAATCCCAGTTCATGTATAGTCAGTTAAATCATGTTCAGTCTCTTCAGATAGGATTAGGAGTTAGCACCGTGCGAACCCAAGGATGGTAAGTAACCTGCTTCAGATAAAGGTATGATTCTTAGAAGCAATCCTTGTGTTCCACAACAATGTAGCCAGCATAGGTTGAGATATCAACACTGCCAGCTTGAGGGTTGATGGGGCAGACATCCGCCGTTCTCTTTCGTGGACACTGCCAGATTTGAGGGTCACTCACAGCATGTCTTTACCCGTGGCACGTTATTGATACCCTTCCAATCAAGGCAATGAATAGACCCCAGTTCTGCTATTTTAGCATCTATGGGGCATGTCAGTTAAATAACTACCTCCCACAGTTTCAATATCAGTCTCAGTAAAAAAAATCAGACAGTTCTTCAGATATCAGTATACCAGGACTGTTAGATACAGTCAAATTCAGTTATAGCACGGGACCCAGAAAGTTCCACCAGATTCAGGACTATCAGACACAGTCGTTCATGTTATCAGAACTATAGTTTCAGCCATGTATTAGCGTACAAATTTAGTTATCACGTACTCACGATCTCAATTACTATATATGTATGTTTGCACTCTTACGTTCATATCAGTCAGTCAGTTTGCATTTTTCATGTATGTAAACCCTTTGCTTTAGCCTACCTCACTCGTCTATTCAGTACTCCAGTTGTACTGACGCATTTGCGCTCTGGTGCTTTCTTTTAATGCTACACCATAGGTTCAGAGACACGAGTTCCAGACCAGTAGTAGCAGTCGCATTCAACACAGATTTGCAGTGAGTCCTCTTCATTTGAGGATAATATTACTTGATTTATTTATTTATTAATTCAGTTAGTTTTCAGTTTATGGAGTTAGTTGGAGACATGTTCCCTAAAATTTTTATTCAGATAGTACTTAGAGGTTTTCAGATTTAGTATTCAGATTCAGTTTAGATTCAGTTGTTTTGGGTATTTGCTACCCACATGGATGTTTTGTTTTGACAGTTTCTTTATTCAATTTAACCTTATGGCCTATTATTCATGTTTTCTGCATTTTACAAGTATATTATACAGTGTACATGTACAGATATTTGTCATGGGTTAGCTTGTGGTCCTTCGGGGTCATAAGCACCGTGTAGCATTCGGTTTAGAAAATTGGGGCATTACAATCTTTGTATCAGAGCCTAAGGTTCAATAGAGTCCTAGCAAGTCTGAAAGCCGCATTTAGTAGAGTCTTGTACATGGGTGTGGTGCGCACCACATTTATGTGCAGGAGCCTATAAGATATTTTAGGAATAGTTTCCCCTCTTTCAGTAAACATGTCGTGCTAGTGAGCATAATCTTAAAGTAAACTCTTAGTCTAATCCATTCTTCTCTCTATCTCAGAGTATGCCTCCAAAGAGAAGAAACTAGCCAGCTCCTCAGACCGAAGATCCTTTGGGCGAACATGTTTCTCATGCGGAGTTTAGAACCGCATTCACCATAATTGTTCAGTCTGTGGCTGCCCAAAATGAACGGCCACTAGCTATTCCGGCCAATCCAGTGGCAAATTCCACAGTAGTTAGGATTCAGGACATCACCTGAATAAACCCTCATTCTTTCACCGGGTCTAAGTCTGATGAAGACCCTCAGGAGTTCATTGACAAATTCCAGAAGGTCATTGACATCATAGGTGTTACTTCTATTTAGAGTGATAAGTTAGTCGCATATCAGTTGCAAGATGTGGCTCACACTTGGTACAAACAGTGGAAATCCGAGAGGGTAGATTGTGCAGGTACAATTGAGTGGGAGGAATTTGTCATGTCTTTCTTAGTAAGATTCTTTCCCCAAGAGATGAGGAAAGCCAAAGTTCTTGAATTCATCAACCTCAGGAAGGGAAACATGATGGTTAGGGAGTATTCTCTCAGATTTACTCAGCTAGCCAGATATGCCCCTCATGTGGTTGCAGAAAATAAGGCTAAGATGAGCAAGTTCTTGTTAGGGGTGAATGACAGTGTGGTAAATGAGTGTAGGTCTGCGGTGCTGAATAGTGATATGACTTTAACTAGACTCATGACCCATGCCCAGCAAATAGAGGAGTAGAAGGTTAAGACTAGAGAGAGGTAGAATAAGAGAGCAAGATCAGGCAGTTTCAGTTTTTCTCCACCCAAATTTGAGGAGGAAACCATTCACAGTTTCTTCCTAAGTCATCATCTCCAGCTCATTCGATTGACAGTTCTTTAGTTCCTAAGTTCAGAGAGGGTAACCAAGATAGAGCCCCAGGCTCTAACTCTCAGGGCAGTTTTAGCAGTGGCCAAACCAATCCCTTATGCTAGACTTGTGGTAAGAACCACAATGGTATTTACAAAGCCGGCAGTGATGTTTATTTTGGATGTGGCAAGACAGGCCACATGATCAAGGATTGTCTTCAATCAGGTCAGAAGAAACATCTCCGTTCCCCATCTCAGTACGGTCGCCCGAATCAGCAGGGTGCCACTTCCAGTGCTAATAGTGGGCAACGCCCGAATAGACTATACTCTCTTCAAACCTGACAGGATCAGGAAAATTCTCCTGATCTCGTTACCGGTACGTTGCAGATTTTCCATGTTTATGTTTACGCTTTGCTAGATCCAGGTGCATCCTTGTCTTTTATTACTTTCTTTATAGCAGGAGATTTCGGAATCAGTCCCGTAATTCTCGTAGAGCCTTTTTCAGTCTCTACCCCAGTGGGTAAAACTATCATAGCATGGCGGGTATACATGAACTGCCTGGTTATGATATTTTAGAAAGTCACCTCAGCAGATTTAGACAAATTAGAGATGACTGATTTCCATGTCATTCTCGGTGTGGATTGGCTTCATTCCTGCTATGCCACAGTCGACTGTAGAAACAGAATAGTTCAGTTCTAGTTTCCGAATAAACCTGTCTTACAGTGGCAGGGTAGTACTTCGTCTTTCAGGGGTCATCTTGTTTCCTACCTTCGGGCAAGGAAAATAATTTCTAATGGGTGTGTGTATCATCTCGTGCATGTTAAGGACTCAAGTTTTGAATCTCCCAGTCTCGAATCATTCCCTTTGGTTAATGAATATTCTGATTTCTCGAAGATCTTCCAGGCATTCCTCCTGAAAGGGAAATAGATTTTGGCAAACACCTTCTCCCAGATACTCAGCCTATCTCTATTCCGCCATACAGAATAGAACTTGTAGAGCTCAGAGAGCTAAAAGATTAGTTGAAAGATATCTTAGATAAGGGATTCATCAGACCCAGCATTTGCCCATGGGGTGCACTAGTCTTATTCGTGCGCAAGAATTACAGTTCTCTAAGAATGTGTATCGATTACCTTTAAATCAACAATGTTACGGTCAAGAAAAAGTATCCACTTCCCAGAATAGATGATCTGTTCTACTAAATTCAGGGCGCCAGTTACTTCTCCAAGATAGACCTCATATCAGGCTATCATCAACTCAGAGTTAGAGAATGTGACATTCTGAAGACAACTTTTCGTACTCGGTATGGTCACTTTTAATTTCTAGTCATGTCCTTTTGACTTACCAATGCACCTGCAACTTTCATGGACATGATTAATCGGGTATTCAAGCAGTACATTGACATGTTCATCATAGTCTTCATAGATGATATTCTCATCTACTCTCGCATAGAGCGTGATTATTCAGACCATCTCAGAATTGTTCTTCAGACTCTCAGAGATCATAAGCTATTCGCCAAGTTCAGCAAGTGTTAATTTTGCTAAGATCAGTAGCATTCCTTGGACACATTATCTTCGATGATGACATTAGAGTAGATCCTCAGAAAACCAAAGAAGTAAGGAATTGGCCTCGCCTTGTCTCTCCATCAGATATCAGGAGTTTCTTGGGTTTGGCTGGCAATTACAGAAGGTTTGTCGAAGGATTTTCTTCTATTGCATCTCCTATGTACAGATTGACTCAGAAGAAGGTCAAGTTTCAATGGTCAAATTCATATGAAAAGAGTTTTTAGGAATTGATGACTCGACTCACCTCAGCTCCAATTCTGACCCTTCCAAATGGTTCAGATGGTTTCGTGGTATATTGTGATGCATCCAGAGTAGGTTTAGATTGTGTCCTCATGCAGCATGGTAAGGTCATAGCCTACACCTCCAAACAGTTAAAGCCACATGAGAATAATTATCCTACTCAAGATCTTAAGTTAGCAGCCATAATCTTTTCCTTAAAGATTTAGAGGAATTATCTTTACGGAGTTCTTGTAGACATCTTCACAGATCCTAAGAGTATCCAGTATGTCTTTCCTCAGAAAGATCTTAATCTTCGTCAAGGAAGGTGGTTATAGCTCTTGAAGGATTATGACATGAGTATCCTTTACCATCTGGGCAAGGACAACATTGTGGCCGATGCTCTCAGTAGACTCTCCATGGTTAGTATTTCTCACGTTCAGGATAACAAGAAGAAAATAGCTCAGGAAATCCATCAGCTTGACAGACTAGGTATTTGCTTAGTCGACTCTTCAGAGGATGGTGTATGTGTTCAGAGTAGTTTATAGTCATATATAGTTGTTAAGGTAAAACAAATGCAAGACAGGGATTCTAGCCTTGTCAAGTTAAAAGAATCAGTTCAGAATCATAAAGTTGAGGTTTTCTCCCAAGAGGGAGATGGTGGCCTTCGTTGTCTGGGTCATTTGTGCGTTCCAGGTGTAGATGAATAGAGGAAATAAATTCTTATAGAAGTGCATGGTGCGTGATACTCTATTCATCCAGGGGCCAGTAAGATGTACCACGACTTGTAGGAGATCTATTAGTTGAGTGGGATGAAGAGAGATGTTTCAGAGTTTATGGCTAAGTGCTCTACATGTCAGCAGGTTAAGATAGATCATCAGAAACCTAGTGGTTCCATACAGGAGTTAACCATTCCTTCTTGGAAGTGGGAAGAAGTGAACATGGACTTCGTGATGGGGTTGCCTCGTACTCGTAGGCAGCATGATTTAGTTTGGGTCATCGTAGATAAAATAACCAAATTATCTCATTTCCTTCCAGTTCATACTTCTTACTCATTCGAGGATTATGCCAAACTCTACATCAGGGAGTTGGTCAGATTACACGGTTTTCCCTCATCTATTATCTTAGATAGAGGTACCCAGTTCACCTCTCACTTCTAGAAAGCATTCCAAAAAGGTCTTGGTACCTAAGTCCATCTCAGTACAGTGTTTTATCCTCAGACAGATGGTCAAGCAGAAAGGAAGGACCATTCAAACTCTCAAAGATATGGTAAGCGCGTGTGCAGTTGATTACAAAGGAAGTTGGGATGACCACTTGCCTTTGGTTGAATTTGCATACAACAATATCTATCATTCCAGTATTCAAATGGCTCCATTTGAACCTTTATATGGTAGGAGGTGTAGATCTCCAATCGGTTGGTTTGAAGTTAGTGAGGCCTCAGTCATAGGTCCTAACTTGGTATTTGATGCCTTAGAGAAAGTTCAGTTGATCCGAGAGAGACTCCGGGCTACTCAGAGCCGATAGAAGTCTTATGAAGATGTTCGTAGAAAGGATCTCGACTTCTAGGTCAACGAGTATGTCTATCTTAAGATCTCTCCCATGAAGGGAGTAAAGAGGTTCGACAAAAAAGGGAAACTCAGTCCTCGCTATGTCGGTCCCTTCAGGATTCTCAGTCACTTCGAAAATGTAGCTTATGAGCTCGAATTGCCTTAAGATCTAGCCTCAGTCCATCCAGTCTTCCATGTCTCTTTGCTCAAGAAGTGCATAGGTGACCCAACAGTTGTAGTCCCTATTCAGAGCATTGACATTCAGAACAACCTCTCTTATGAAGAGATTCCAGTTGAAATCTTAGACTATCAGACTCGTTGATTGAGGAACAAAGAATTCCCTCTAGTCAAAGTTCTTTGGAAAAATCAATTTCATGAGGGAGATACTTGGGAAACCGAAGCAGATAGGCTTACCAAGTACCCTCACCTTTTCTCCGCCAATTCAGATCAAGCTCAAGGTAACAGTCCTTCTAAAGCTTATTCTGTTTCACGTTCAGCATTCAGTATAAACTTGGTATCAATTTCCATTGCATACTCAGACATACATTCATGTACCAGTACAGTATTTAATCATGCATTAGCTATGAATTCTCACCTTGAGAAATGCAGTTTATCAGATTGTTCAGTTACGTATTCATGTATCAGTTATCCATGCATCAGATATGCATGATCAGTATGCTATGTACAGTTTGTCAGTCGTGAGATCATGTTCCAGCTATTCATATTCTGATCATTGTTTCCCCTCCCAGTCAGTTTCATTCAAGGACGAATGTTCTCAAGGGGGAGATATTGTAATACCCATGTCTTTTTCCTAGCTAGAAATCATCTCAAGAATGCTAGGACTTACTTTGAAATGAAAATCTATTTTTGTACATGCATTATTTTTGAGATATTTACTTTCTATCATGTGGGAAATTGATTTGTCTTTCCAACGATACCAATTTTATCCATATCTAACTTCAGATGAAGTAGTTATGGACGTTTTAGTCGGAACGGTCAAAATCGCCCAGGTGCGACGGCCCTGTTAGCGGACAGTCAAATTAGTGGCAGACCACTTCTTGGACCGTTACTTCTAAGGAAGAAGGGTCCCATTATGGTTAAGGCCTGATGGAAAAGTTGATGGACCATCAACTTAGTGACGAACCACCACTTGGACCGTCAAAGCCATGCCAGTTAAGCCATGTTCTAGATAAGGAATGACGGACGAGTTGATGGACCATCAAAGTTGTGACATACCATCAGCCATGCCATCAACCCTTATCCAGTAAAGACCAATTTTAGTACACGTCTGACGGGCTGAATGACGGTCCACCAGGAGTCTGACGGACCGTCAGTCGGACCAGCACATGCCACGTTAAGCTTATTTCCAGGTCGTTTTAACAGGGGTATTTTGGTCACTTATCACCCGCCTATATATACCCAGATAAGTTCGAATTTAGACATTTTGCTTACTTTTATTTCACAAACAACAACTAGGGTTTCTCCCTAAGTTAAATCTTCAAGACGAAGACTCAATCTTCTTCAAGAATCAAAGGATTTCAAATCCTTCCAGTTCAAAAACATCAAGAACCTTGAGTCAGGTATGCGTAGTGTTCATATATGGAACACTTTCGTTCATAGAGTTCAAGAACCATGATTTTAAATGAGAAACTTTGATTTCCTTGTTGCTATGTGATGTTGTTCATGTCAATGACCATTGTTTAAACTTCAGAATATTATTTTAAGATGATTTCTATGAAGTATGCATGTTGTGGTTAAAACCCATGAAATTGGGCAGTTCAAGATGATTAATATTTGTTGTGAAAACCTATGCCCAAGGTGTGCATGCAAGGTGTTTGTTAAAATGCCTAGGATGCTAGAAGTTCATATTTACATAATTCTATGATATCTGAATGACAAGTCCATATTAGCTATACACTCAATATGAATTCCATGCTATTTATGTGTTGCTATTGTTGTGGTGTGAAGCATGTGTGATAATGGAATTATAGAAAATGTACACGAAATATATCCATGCTTTCCCTACCATGTTTGAGATGTTGAATAGACTCATGAAGCACACTATCCCTTACTTATGATATTATGAATTGTGGACTCAAATCTTGTGATCAAGTCATGTCATATGTGTCAGTTTCCTTCTATCGAGTCCTGGGGGTATTCGTACCCGAAACTATAGATTTGTGCCTAGAGCCATGTTATCATGTCACGATATCTCCAGGCAATCCATGTTCCATAGAATTCAGTCAGTCATGTGACTTAGGAAACCTCAGAAACCTCATGATCTCAGTCAGTTATCAGTATTATTTTGTCAGTCTATGTAAATTCAGTAAACCCAGTTCATGTATAGTCAGTTAAATCATGTTCAGTCTCTTCAGATAGGAGTAGGAGTTTGCACCGAGCGAACCCAAGGATAGGAAGTCACCTGCTTCAGATAAAGGTATGATTCTTAGAAGCAATCCTTGTGTTCCATAACTATGTAGCCATCATAGGTTGAGACATCAACACTGCCAGCTTGAGGGTTGATTGGGCGGACATCCACCGTTCTCTTTTAGGGAAACTGCCAGATTTAAGGGTCACTCAAAACATGTCTTTACACGTGGCATGGTATGTACACCCTTTCAATCAGGGAAACGAGTGGACCCCAATTCAGCTATTTTAGTATACATAGGGCATGTCGGTTAAACAACTATCTCCCATAATTTCAATATCAATCTCAGTAAAAGAACTCAGACAGTTAAAGATATCAGTATACCAGGACTATTAGATACAGTCAAATTCAATTATAGCACGGGACTCAGAAAGTTCCACCATATTTAGGACTGTCAGACACAGTCGTTCATGTTATCAGAACTACAGTTTCATCCATACATTAGCGCGAAAATTTAGTTATCACGTACTCACGATCTCAGTTACTATGTATGTATATTTTTACTCTTACGTTCTTATCAGTCAGTCAGTTAGCATTATTCATGCATGTAAACCCTTCGCTTTAGCATACCTCACTCGTATACTCAGTACTCCAGTTCTACTGACGTATTTGCGCTATAGTGATTTATTTTCATGTTACACCATAGGTTCAGAGACACGAGTTCCAGACCAGCAGTAGTAGTCGCATTCAGCACACAGAGTTGCAGTGAGTCCTCTTCATTCGAGGACGATATTACTTGATTTATTCATTTATTAATTCAGTTAGTTTTCAGTTTATGGAGTTAGTTGGAGCCATGTTCCCTCAAATCCTTATTCAGACAGTACTTAGAGGTTTTTAGATTTAGTATTCAGATTTAGTTGTTTTGGGTATTTGCTACCCACATGGATGTCATGTTTTGACAGTTTCTTTATTCAGTTGAACCTTATGGCCTATTGTTCATGTTTTCCGCAGTTTACAAGTATATTATATAGTGTATAATTATAGATATCAGTCATGGGTTAGCTTGTGGGTGTTACATTTTTATGTGAGGCAGTAAGGGGTCGCGACAGCCCCGTGATACGAGGGCTGCTTGACCCAAATAGGGGTCACATTGTGAGGGCTTCTTGACCCAACTAGGGTTCATAACGCGGGAGCTATTTACTTATAGTTTTAGCTTCTTAAGGGTCAAGCGTCACTTTGGTCCTTTCCTCTCAAGCCTAAATATCGAAAGCATGAATTTTCAGACCCAAAAAGGCATTATTTGCCCATCTTACTCAAATCAACTCACGTAAAAATGCTCGTCCTTTCCCAATAACAAAAATCAAAGCATCACCATTCAATACCCCCCCAAGAAAAGTTACTATATTTCTAGATTTAAGCTTTTGAGATATGTTAGATGTTCATCCATGGTCCCTTTTCACCCATGGGATCCAAGAATCCATCTTTTATGTTTTAAATCATGAAATCACATGTTTATAATGATTTATCTCAATGAAGCTTTTACGAATTTTGATTATACATGATGTTTACAATCTAATTGCATTGAAAGTAGCCCTTATTACATATTTTATGAATTATGTCCATGAACTTACTCTAATTTTGAATTTTTATCATGTTTCCATGAAATTTTTTGTGATATTAAACCTAACATGGTTGAATGGTGTTGTTTGTTAAATTTAGATCCTAATTGCTGATCTTAGAAGTGAAATCATGCTATTACTACAAGTTTTAAAACTATTCCCATGCCTAGTTTAAACCATGAATAACAAGTGTTTGATGAAATGCCTAAATGATTGGGTTTTGAATAATGACTACTTATTACATGTTTACAAGTTAAGAGATTTTGGAATTTGTTTTCAAGTGGAATGCATTTTAGTATATTTTAAATATTGTGATTTCCATATCATGTTCATGAGAATTTGGAATAAATCCTCAGTTTATGATTTTGTTATGTGATCATACTATCTCATCATGTCTAGAGGTATTCTCATGTTAAAGTCTTGGTCCCCATTTATTTGATGAATTGCTTAAGTGAATAATCGTGAATGATAATTTCCTTCTATGGTTTCAAAGCTTTCATGTGACCGTATTGTTATTGTTATTGAGTCCTAGGGGTAATGAACACCCAAAATTTAGTTTCTTACTTAGTCTCAGTAGTTTCAGAATAGTTTCAGACGGGTATGAGCATATTCTTCTAGTTAGCCATCATGATCAGTTACTTGTCCAGTTAATTTTAGCTCAATCCTATAATCAGTGTCAGTTCAGTTGGGAGTAGGATTTAGTATCGAGCGAACCTAGGGATGAGGGATTACCCGTTAGTTAGGACTGGGTCGATAGAAGTAATCCCTAAGTTCCAGAATTAGTAGCCAGCATAGGTTATGATATGCCACCCGTTAGTTAGGACTGACACTCTCAGGGATCACCGGCTAGTTAGGACTGATCTCAGGGGTCAACCGTTAGGTACTAGTGACTATACAGAAAGTATTAGTACCCATGGAACGGTACTAAAACCCTTTTAAATGGGGTCACAGGTTGGGCCCCAACCCAGTTTATAATCGGGGTATGTCAGTTAGATGGACACTCTCACAGTTATAGTTTCAATTTCAGACTCAGTATAGAACTCAGTTCAGTTCTACAGAACCAAAAATTTTAGACATAGTCAATCAGTATTAGTAATTCTTTTATCAGTATTCACTGATATCAGTTACTCAGTATCAAAAATCAGTACTCAGCTTCAGTAAAAACTCAAATACAGTATACATATATGTGTAAAGTATTACATAGTCAACATTGTATAGCAGTCTCAGTTATTAATGACTCTTATTCTATTATGCTATATCATTCAGTTAGTTATTGTTCATGCATATGATCCCCTACATTCAGCCTTACCTCATCTAGTATACTAGTACATTCCATGTACTGACACATACTATCTCTTTGCGCTATGATGTCTTATATCATCAGTTCAAAAACTCAGGTTCCTGATCGTGCTTAGATAGATTTAGAAAGCAGCAGTAGATTTAGTAGTGAGTCCTCATCTATCGAGGATATGCTTTTATATCAGTACTTCAATAGTTTTAGTATTTCAATAGTCGAAGTTAGTTGGGGTCTTGTCCCTTCAACTCCATATTCATATAGTTTAGTTAGAGGCATTTCAGGCTAGATTAGTTCATATAGTATTCAGTTTTCAGATGTTATTATCAGTTGCTAATTATCAATATTCAGATTATGAACCTTATGACATTTCAGCCTATTTTCTACATTATTTTAGTATTATTATTTATTACTTACAGTAGGTATCAATCATGGGTAGCTTGTGGTCCTTCGAGGTAGTAAGCACTGTGTGACATATGGGGTGCATACTCAGGGCGTTACAGTTCATAGGGTCAACTATAATTTCAATTGAGTCACTGCAATTGCATGATGTTGGTAATGTGTTCCTCCTAACCTGAGTCATCAATCGATCAATCTGAGTTGAAATGATTTATAGTAAATTATTATTTGAAGTAACTAAATTAATTTATCTAGAACTAGGGATGAGCTTATAAGGTCAACTATAATTTCAATTGAGTCGTTGCAATTGCGTGATGTTGGTATTGCATTCTTCATGACCTGAGTCATCAATCAATTAATCTTAGTTGAAACGATTCATATTAACTTATTATTGAAGTACTTGAATTGATTTAACTAGAACTATGGATGAGTTCATAGGGTCAACTACAATTTCAACTGAGTCATCAATCGATCAATCTAAGTTAAAATGATTCATATTAACTTATTATTTGAAGTACCTAAATTCATTTATCTAGGACTAGGTATGAGTTCATAGGGTCCACTATAATTTCTATTAAGTCGCCATTTGATCAATCTGTGTTGAAACGATTCATATTAACTTATTATTTAAGCTAACATTAAATTCATTAATTTCTAATTGAACTTAATATTATTTTTTATGATGAAACGATTAAAATTTATCTCATTTAAAAAATTAATTAAGATCAATTTGGATCAAATTAGCATTTTCAAAACTTGTCATTCTTTTTCAAAATACAAATCATCCATTTGTCGGAAAAATATTTTATCATTTCAAATCTTGAGTTCTCACTCTTTTCATTCCCTCTTAACAATACAAATAACAACTACTCAATATATTACTCAACCTTTCATAACAGATTAATTTTCTTCCGATTTTCAACCACATAGTTGTTATTTTTGATTTCATTATTTCTTGTATCCATTGTTTTCTCTGTCTCCATAGGTAACAAAGTTTGATAAGAGTTTTACATTTGTTGTTTTTTCTAAAAATTTGGAATTTTTAGTTAATGATAAAAAAGAAGACTTTTGTTTGTATTATCTTCAAGAATTGGTTAAAAATTTTGAGTTTTGATGCTAAAAATGTCAGAAGAAACCAAGAAAACCCTAGTTTTTTCACAGTATTTCATTGACTATTGTGGTATTATTGGATGGTGTTTGTGGTATTATTGTTAGTTGTTGGTAGTGGTGTTGGTGGTCTTAGTATTGGTGCCATCGTGTTGGTGATGGTGGTGATGTTGATAATCTTGGTGATGTTGTTGGTGGAATTGGTGTTGGTATTGGTAGTGGTGTTGGTTGTATTGGTATCATTTTTGGTGGTGTTGGTGGTCTTGGTGTTGATATTGGTGGCATTATGGTGGTGTTGGTGGAATTAGTGTCATTGATAGTGGTACTGGTAGTATTGGTCGAATTGGTGGTGGCGTTGGTGGTGTTGGTTGTCTTGGTGTTGTTTGTGGTATTGATGGCATTGGTGGTGGTGTTTGATCTTAGTGGTGGTATTGGTATTGGTGGCATTGGTGGTAGTGTTGGTATTGGTGGCATTGGTGGTGTTTATGGTGGTGGTGGCGGCAGTGGTGGTGGTAGTTTTGGTATTGTTGGCATTGGTGTTGGTGATATTGGTGGTGATGTTGGTGGTCTTGGTTTTGGTATTGGTGGTGGTGGTGGTATTGGTGGCATTGGTGGTGGTGGTGGTGGTCTTGGTGGTGGTATTGGTGGTCTTGGTGGTGGTATTGGAGGTCTTGGTGGTGGTGGTGGTGGTAGTGGTCTTGGTGGCATTGGTGGAAGTGTTGGTGGTGTTGGCGGTATCTGTGGTGGTGGTGGTGGTCCATCTGTTGCAACAGGTGGAACATCTATTGGGAGATATTAAAATAAGTCGTTAAACAGATTCCCCATATATTGCAATAAATATTTCAGTTGTTAGCATAAAAAAAACTAGTAGCAAGACTATTTTGATGTCGTCTATCATGTTGTTCATTTGTTGAAACATATTATGCATCTGTCGTAACGGATGATTCATCTATTCCAACAAATGTGTTATCTGTTGGAATATTTTTTTGTAATGTGGCGTATAAGAATATATTGAAATTTGTCTTACCTTTTTTAAAATTTACGCAGACATCAATTGTAATGCATTTTTTGTTTTTGTTATGTTGTTTTTAGGTAAAAAAATGTCTCCCAAAAGAAAAGAAAGTGAAAGTGGATCAACTTCTGGCCACCAAACAAAAAAGGCTAGATTACAGATGGATTCGAAAGAGCTTCCTGAACAATTTCAGTCAGGAAAAAGTGAATCTAAGGAAAGAAATAAAAATGATGTTGAGGGAGGTGGAGAAGGGTCTATATAGGGTGGTGAGGAAAATAAAAGTGAGGAAGAAGAAGAAGAGGAGGAAGTTGAAAGTGAGAAAGATGATGCTAATGCATTAGCAATGGGACATGAATTAAGATCGAAATACCAGCATGATCCTGTCAAAACTATCAGTATTAACAGGTTTCAAGTTGAGATGTCGATAGATAACCGTGCAAATTTTATTGGAAATTTTGTACTTAAATCTCAGTTGGGGAAGTATTTTGATAATTTTAGGAATACCATAAAGAAGGAAAAAATAGACGAACTTTTTAAGAAAAGCTGCTTTGGACACTTTCATGAGATGCCTGAGGACAACAATGCCCATTTTGGAGGAAGCATGGTATATGGTCTTCTCAAGATCAGTATCAAGTACTTTGGGGTTGATAAAGATTTGAAGGAGGGGGGCAAAAAGATGGATGAAATTTGGATTAACTACTCTGGCATGCCGTTTTATTTTGGGATTAAAGATTTTTACATAGTGAGAGGTTTAGATGCGGCCATCCAAAAGAACCTCTCATCAAGGAAACACTCGGTAAAAAGTCCAAGGCAAATAGGACAGCCAAACCATCACCATCAAATAAAGGAAAAACATTGTCACAACCATCCACCAAAACCAACAAATGGAAGGAAAAAATAGATGGGTTGTTAGACATTGTTGGATGTGGCTAGAGTCTCAGTATGTTGTTAGAAGCTCTCAATAATAAAACCATAGAAAAGAAGTACAAGGAGCAATTGTGCTTAGTTTGGTTTGCCTATTCCGTTATATTGGCAAGACACGTCAACAAAGTCATAGATGATTATTTGCTAGAGTTTGTTGAGGATTTTGAGAAAATCGAGAATTATCTAAGCATATGATAGCTACAAGTTGACTTTCAAATATTTATTGACAATGCTATACCCAAATATGATCACATTATACGGTTTTCCTTGGGCTTTCGTGGTAAATTTAATCACTCTTTGTTTACTCTTCCATTAATTTATATTGAATAATTATTATGACTTTTTTTGCTTGCTTCCTATTTACATTTTTTAGGCTTGGGAATTTGAAGTCATTCCTCTCCTCTGAAAGAAGGTCAAGGAATACCTGAATGAGATTTCTCATCCAAGGATCCTTAGGTGGTTGGCTGCAAAGAGCAACACAAGAATTAAGGAGGTTAATCTCTTTAACCCTCCGGATGATGCAGTAAGTCTTCTTTCAAGTAAAATAATTTGAGTTAAAGAAAGAAATTAAAATAGATGTGTCATTTGTTGTGTTAGATGGGTCATCTGTTGCAACAAATTACCCATCTAATGCAACTAATGCAATAGATGAGTAATCTGTTCCGACATATGATTTATATTTCGCAATGGATTACCCATCTGTTGCTTTTGTTATCTCAACTCGACTTAATAGATTACCTATCTACTATACATTATGCATAGATGGATAATCTGATGCAACGTATAGTTAATCTGTTGCCACATATGAATCATTTGTTATGACAGAAAGATCATCTGTTGCATAAGTTGTCTGTGTTAAATGTAACCCAACTATCTGCAAATTATTATATAATTTAAATGTATCTGTCATTTTTAGTAGGTTGTACATCCATGGATCACTCCTACAGAGCAGGAGTTGGGGATGAATTCTTTTATTACTCTAGGTCTTGTTGATACAATAGAAAATCCAATGGTGGGGTTAATAAAGATGGAATTTACTGGAGCAACAACCATAAGAAGAGCAATTAGGCAAAGTCATCCTAATGTTGAGGCTTTTCATGACCAACATGTTCTAATAGATCCAGATGCTGCTTTTGGGCTGCTGCTGGTGGAGTTGTTGATGTTTGTGGAAGCCAAGGTAATGCTGATGCTGCTGCCAGTCATGATGATGAGCATATTGATGCTCAAGAAAAAATAAATATATTTAAAATCACCCCTTACACAGGTCCCTCTTACCCTTACACTGGTCCCTCTCATCCGTCTTCACCCTCATGTTCTCATTGAAAATACAAAGAGTGCATAGACATATAGGATAAACTCTTTAAAAAATTAAAGGCTATCACTAAAGCTGTCGTGGAATTGAAATCCAAGAGGGGTGCCATACCATCCAAGAAGGTGAGTAAGCCATTCACTCGTACAGTGGAGGTTAGGAAGAAGGAAAAAGAAATTAGACATATACTCTAAGTTATGAAACCAAAAAAAATTGCAAATCCTCCTCCTCCAAAAGTTGTTAAAGTTCAGGGACCATTGAAGGAGGTGAACATATATGTGGAACTTGACGCCAAACAGAAAGTTGTTCTATGAAGGACCATAAAATCCATGCAATGCCCAAAAATCTTCACCTTGCATACCTTTCCCCCCAATTCAAGAATATGACAGATATGCACGTGTGGTACGTTGACACGGTAAGTTTACTTTTCCTAACCTAGCCTTCTAATCCACCCCATGAAGAATATTTTATGCAACAAATGTGTCATCTATTGTAACAACTGTATATTCTTGAGCAACTGGTGTTGGTTCTGTTGCAACAGATTACCTATCTTTTGCATAAGTTGCATTAGATGGGTTATCTGTTAAAACATTTAGAGAACCGTATGCAACAGATGGTCCATCTGTTTCATCTTTCCACTTTATTTTTATTTTTAAAATAAAAATTACTGACCTATTTAAAAATTGTCTTCTTATAACATAGTATGTTGATGAAATTCTCTGCCTTATGAGGGGAAGGCAATTATCATACCCGAATGCTTATGATGTTGCCGGCAGGATAATGGACCTCAACTTCTACAACAATTTCAGGGATAGGTATGATGAGCTCACTAATCTAGCATCAACTCCTGGTGGCCTGGGATTTGATTCATTAGTTTCTGCATTCGAATGGGATGAAGATATGATTAAATATTTTAGAGAGAATATGCCATATCCACACGACAAGGACTGGACCAATGAAAAGAGGATTCTTGCAGCCATGAATATGGAGGTAAAACATTTTCTTTCTCTTTAGATACTACTGGAGGACAAAATGATGAAGGTTTATGACTGCAACTTACCTGTCTTCGATGAGGCCCTTTTTTCCCCATATGCAGCCACTGTTGGAGTTGTTCCCTAAATTGTTGAGGTAGATTAAACTGATGGATAACTTTTCAGCGAAAGTATTGATGAAGGAAACATGGGATTTTAAAGGTCAAAACAAGGACATGAACCTTCGTAAAAATAAAACCGGTGTCGCGTGCGGGTCGTACGTGCTTGCACATATCGAATGTTTGCTGATCGACATAGAAATAGCCGAGCCAATGACCTCTCTGTGCACTAATGCTATGGAAAACATGCAATAGGTTTGGGCTTATGATGTACTACTAAGATGCTTAGAGCCTGTGTATAAAGAAGAAGATGTAGAAATGCAAACATCATAATAATTTTTTATTTCAAGTCACTTCACTTTACATGTAGTGATAATTTTATATCTTTGATGAAAATTGAATTTCTAATAATGCAACAGGTTTTCTAACTATTGTAACAGATAGTCTATCTTTTCAGACAGATAGTTTATCTGTTGTAATATGATGGTCATCTTTTGCATTATGCATATGTTTATATCTAAGTCTATTTGTTACAACAGATAGGTCATCTATTGGAACAAATCAAAATAGTGGGAAGACATGTTTGATAATTTCAATCGATGACCTACACATTGCAATATATGTCTACATCTGTTTGATAAATCATTATATATGTTTTTTGTTCAATTAATAAGTTCATAGTCAAAATAAAATAAATCAAATCCTTTGGAAATTATATGAAATAAATCAACATATAAATGAAATGTAGAAAAATTATTATAGGTAAAGATCTTAACATATAAATCAACAATTTAACTTTTGATGCCAATAATTCCTAAGGAGAGTTGAGGTTATTACTTTGACAGAATTAAGCTATTAAGATCTATTCAATATGGACAAGTTGTTCTTCATCCGGTGCTATGAAATTTGGATTTGGTCATCATGGATCTTTAATGTCCTTTGCGTACTGTTTCTACTCTTTCGCTTTACCGTATTTCCATAAAAGAGTAGCATATTGTCAATGTTGTTCAACAGTAGATTCTAATGTGATATCCACCCAAAAATCCAGACTTGTCAATGCTAATCATAGAGATACAAAAAAATGGAAAAGGATAAATCATCTGTTTTAGCAAATTAAATAGGTCTTCCTCTTATTTTAAATTGTCCCAAATAGATTATCAATCTATTGTAATAGATGGATCATCAGTTGGGACAAATTAAAACATGCGGAAGACCTGTATGATAATTTTCAATGGATGACCCATCAGATGTAATATATGACTCATCTGTTTGGAAAAACTAAAAAGTAGAAAGTCTTAATTTAATTTGTCCCAACAGATGACCCATCTATTGCAGCAGATAGGTTATTTGTTGGCATAACTAAAAATGGTAAAAAAATATGTTAGATTTGCTAAAATAGATGAGACATATGTTGCAATAGATACTGCATCTGATACAACAGGTTAGTCAACTGTTGCAATAGCTGTATATATTTGTTTGATAATTTTTAGTAGTTTTTTCTTCTATTGAACTAGATATGTGTCTGTTTGTTAGTTGGAACAAATTATATATATTCACCTTCTTCAGCTCATGCTGCTCTCATGTGGCCCTTATACATTGCTCAATAGTGCAACACAAAGACAGAGAAGTTGCAATTTTGCTTTTTAGATGCTTGATAATATCTTGGAAATTACTTTCCTTCTCCTCTTGTCCTTAATCTCTAATGAAGTGGATGGATATGAAATCCTCTTTGATGGAATGAAACCCCTCTTTGATGTCAATAACTTTACAATAGTGGTTAATGCATCAATCGCATTAATCACTCCTTCATGTTTTACCTTGCAGTCTTGACATTTGCATGAAAAACATTCTCTAGGAGGGGAAAATCTTTAAAACCAGTATGATCATACGCATAATGGTTTTTTGTTTCAAAAATTGTAAGAGGATCATCATTAGCCCCAACAGAAACACCACTACCACCACTAACACCATCAACATTAACAAGCCCACCCTCCAAAATTATTTTTCTTGTGATGGTTGTTGCTCTAAACAATTTCTTTTTAATTCTTTCAATGACCTTAGGATCCCATAGAGTTTGAATAGACTATGGCATATTCAACTTTTGAGTGGTCGGAACAAGCGACGGATGCACAATCTAGAATAAATTAGTACATATATTAGAATGATGAGTAGATGATTTAAAAAAATCATTAATTAAAAAAATTTAATTAGAATTAGACTTAATACATCATCCGGGATGGTGAAGAGATCAATTTTTTTTTATCAGTTTTGGTAGATAACCATCTCAGAATTCTTGGACATGAAACTACTTACTAATAGTTCACTTGTTGTCTCAAATAATAAATGACTTCAAATGCCCAAACCGATAAAATAATGCCAATAAATCGAAAGCATTATTCAATAAAATATAAATGAATCATAATAAAAGAAATATTTACCATGAAAGCCCATGAAAAGCCATATAAGTTGACTGCCTATAGCATTAATGAAGTCAACAAATATTTGACAGTAATTTTGAAGCATTCATAACCCCAAGGATAGTTGTTAAATTCCTCAAGATCCTCTGAGAGATTTATTAAACAAAGCGGTATATTATTGTTAACGTCTCTTGCCCAAATAATATTATGTACAAACCAAACCAAGAACAATGATTGTTTGTGCTTCTTTGAAACTCTTTTACCTTTCAACCCTTCTATCAATTTTTTATTTTTGAAGTCTGGACCAACAAGGGACACCAAGTCATCACCATCACTTTACTTGTCTTTGCCTTTGCCTTTTTTTGGGTTTGCGAGGAGCTTTTTTGTGTTAGAATAGGTATAACTTGAGAAGGAGAAGGAGGATAACATTTTAGTCCTGTAACTATGGAAAACTCCTTCCATCTAAAATAAATAGGCATGCCAGAGTAATTTATCCATACCTCATCCATCTTATCTTTATTTTCATACATAAACCTATGCTTGAGAAGATCATATACCATTTTCATTTCAAAACAAGCATTGCTATACTCCAACAAATCAAGATATTGCCCAAAGCAGCTTTCCCCTAAATAAGCATCCAACTTTTATTCTCAAAGTATTTTTTGAAAAACATCAAAATATTTTCCCATGGATGACTTAACCATAAAATCACCAGTTAAATTGGTGGCACCATAGCACCACATTCTCATAGGATACTATCAATGATGAAGGTTTTGACCAACTCTTCAATGGAAGGGATACTAGCATTTATATCATCTCCTTTGAAACATTCCTCTTCACCATGTTCATTATCTTCTATTTCAAATGGAGATATCCCTTGCAAAGCAAGATTATAGAGTGGTGGATGTAGCCTAGCTGCTTCACTTCTTCCTTTACATGGAATTGATTTGGTTTCTTTTCCTTTTGGAACCATATTATCTAAAAATAACAGAAAAATATAATAGATTAAAATTAATTAATGCATCATTAAAAAAGGATAACAGTAAATCTAACATGTACAACAATAAACTAATAGTTCCAAAACATCACATATCTATTGCACTAGGTAGATTATTTATTGCAACATATAAAAAACCTATTGGATCATATGAGAAATCTATTGGAGTAATAGAAACAAATCACTCATCTGTTGAAACCGATGACTGGTTTGTGATATAGATCAAACATCTATTGCAATATATGAGTGATCTGTTAGAACTATTATCAACTGTCAATATTATTTAGATTTCTTCCAATAGAAAGGTCATCTATCGTAACAAATGAATGATCTGTTGGAAAAAATTAAGTCTTGGACATGTCATTCTGTTGGAATAGTTAATAGGATTTTATCCAACAGATGGTTCATCTATTGCATCAGATGGTTAATTTGATGGTAAATTTATTGTATCATATGCTATATTTATTGCATCATATGGTTAATCTGTTGTAATAGATTTTTAATCCAATGGTTCCTTTATTGCATTGGATGGTAAATTTGTTGCATTAGATGGTTAATATGTTGCATTAGATTTTTATCTAATGATTCTTCTATTGCATTAGATGGTAAATCTGTTGCATCAGATGGTTAATCTATTTCATTAGATTATTAATTCAATGGCTCTTCTGTTGCATCAAATGGTAAATTTATTGCATCAGATGGTTCATTTGTTGCATTAGATGGTTAATCTGTTGTATTATATTTTTAATCTGATTATTCTGCTATTGCATCAGATGGTAAATCTGTTGCATCATATGTCTAATTTGTTGCATCATATGGTTAATCTATTGCAAAAAAATAGTAGAAAGATTTTGTTCAATAAAACAACAACAATACCACCATTTAATATCAAATACACTATTTTTACGAAGAAAAAGAACAAATCAACCCTGCAATGGGTGCAACACCAAAAACCCCAACATTGTTATTTTGTTTATACAAACACAAATAGAAAAAATCAAACTTCAAAAAGCACAACAAAAAATAAAAAATAAAATTTCACTCCGAAAAGAAAAGAGAAGAAATACCAAAAATTAGGATTTTCTTCAGACCATATTTCAAATAAAGCAACAAATATTAAAATTATTAACCAATACTAGAAGAGAAGTTGACTCAAGTTCCTCTTTTTCTTCAAAACTAAAAAGCCATAATTTTTTTCTTATGAAAGAAGAAAGGGGACAATGAAGAACTCAAAGATGTTGTGGCCCGAGAGCAAGACTATCACATCGATTGATGGTTGAAAGTCAAAAAGGAACTCGAAGACCAAATATTTATCACCGAAGGTTGAAGTCACCGGAGATTGTAGGGAGAAATTTGCAAAACTGTTGGTTGGGAGAAGTTGAGAGAAACTGTCGAGAGAGAGGGGAGGAAGAGATGATTGATTTGGAGAGGAGATGTGTGTGGGTTGATTTGTATTTTTGAAAAGATTATAAAGTTTTAAAAATATTAATCAAGTTCACAATTAGTATAATCAAGTTTCATAATTATGTTTGACCCTTTAAGTTGGTTAATATCACCAATCCTTCATTCAAGACTTAAATGACAACTTTACTTCAATTTTCTCTAGTTACTTCATCTATTTCAAATTTCAAATGTAAATGATCCAAAATGTTTACACATTAAATAACATAACGATCTAAATGGTTATTCATATTACCTAAAAAGAATTCAATGGTACTATCATTGTATAATTTCAAAAGTTTCTTTTTTTATTAAAATTGCATCATATCAAAATACTTGTCATGTTTCATTTTAGAGGGTTGAATTATATACAACTTAAAATTTATAATCTACAGAGCTTTTTATGTAGTTTATGAGTATTTGATGTTTTTATTTTTTTAATATATTAAATGGATCTAATCTAATTAAAATTTTAAATTAATCAAATTAACTTCTGAAAAGTAAAATATACCAATTGTTTTGAATGAAAAGAATAAACATTTTGTAGTTTCTGCAATATACTTTGTTGAAAAAATAATTAACATATACATATACTATTTTAGAAAATGGGTCCCCTCAAAATTTAGGGTCCTAAAGCGAAGGCCTAAGAAGCTTCACTGTCCAGTCGGCTCTGCGTATATTTCTTTTGTATTATATATATCTATGTATCCACAAAAATATCTCCACGCCCTATATCAGTGATAAATATTATGGCGGTGATATCTTTAAGGTATTTGAACTATGGATGTTTTACACCAAAAATGTTCGAATCACGTTCAGTTTGTCTCAAAATCTATGTAAATTGTCTACTTGTAGGTGTGTCAAATGAATTTCAATGATACCCACTCAAAGAACTACAAAATTCATTCAATTTTTGAAATGAAGCTTCATATGAGTCGAAAACTAATTTCTTCAACTATATATTCTAATAACCAAATGTTGAATAGAGAAAAGGACAAATAATTCTACATTGGTGTGGATGGAAAATGAACAGGTATTTTTACTGAAAAGACATCAAGAGAAAAAATACAATTTGAATAGACACCTTTTAACTTTGGATGATTATGACCTTCTAATAGGTTGTGACTTTTCCGAAGATTTAACCTTTTCTGAAGAATTGTAACTTCATGAAGAGGTGTACCTTTTTGAATTATTAGTTATCTTCATGAAGCAACACCTTGTTTACTACATATACCTAAATTTTCCTTCAGGTACATACATGAAATATTGATGTAAAAACGTTATTTTTTCTTGAAAACCCCTAGTATGATTTACTTTCATTGAGTACGTTCACAGTTCGACAAAATTTGAGGTACAACTATTCTATTAAAATGATTTATTTTATCGTGGAAGGATATATTCCATAACCTCAGATATTTAAGGAGAATAATTTTCTTAAGGACATTTGTAAGACCCCAAAAAATTCTTAGCTTAACTAAGTCCTTTAAGCTTGTTAAGGGGGTTCCATACTTAGAACATTCAAGCTAGTTATTAAGACTTAGTGTTATTTTATCCTTCTAAAGTTGTAAATCTTATTTCACGACCTATACGTCCATTAAATATTGATATTTGAGTTAATTCATGATCAGAAATGTCAATAGGTGTTTCCGGACAAGTTTTGGATTTTTCAAACCTTGTTTAGATCCTGTTTGAATGACCAAAATAGTGAGTCGACGCGATCTTGATGCGTCACGTTATCCATTGCATCAACAAATAATTTTTCCCTCTACTCAATGCAATTTCTAGTGAATCGACATGGCGCATTGACTATCGCGTCGATGCCAACGATGCAGCACGTCGGCCTGCACGTCGATGATTCAATTTTTTTGTAATTAAAAGGCCGCGTCCTCAGGGATAGTTAATTCTTTTTCCCACTCCCTTCATCCCCCATAACAAGAAATTTAGCCCTCTTTTAGCAAAATATAATCATTCTTTCACAAATTTCTCAAGAACAAAAACCCTAGGTAAATTAAATTCTAACTCAAGATTCCATCGTTAATTTTCCAGAATTCACCAACTATGGTATGTGAAGTGTTCATCCAAGGGTTCCTTCTACCCTTGGTGTCCAAGAAACAATGTTAAAGTTCATGTAGAGTGATTTCATGATTTCCATGATTTGAATTAAAGTGTATTCATGATTATTGCAAGATTCATGTAGAGTTAATTGATATGTGTGCTTTATCATGTGAATCCATGTTGAAACTCTTGGAATTGTGTAATTGGAATTGAATCATGATGCCTATATGTTGTGTTAGTATTAGGTGCATGTATTGTGCCCCACAAGTGTTTAATGAATTGTCCATGTAAGTTGAATAGTGAAATTATATCATGTTAGCATGTATGCAAGTTCATGTCATGCAAGTGTTTGCTTGAATGCCCAAATAAATGAATGATGACTAAGTAGTTAATTACCATATCTCAAGATTATTCCATGCCTTTTAAATTTATGCTATCGAGTCCTGGTGGTATTTAATACCCAAAAACATAGCTGCTTGTCTACAACCATGGTTAGTCACAGAGTGGAATCAGTCATGTCTCAATCAGTAGAATTCAGTCACTTACAAAACTTAGGAAAAATTTAGTAAGCTCAGTATTAGTCTAGCTCAGTTCAGTAAAATCAGTTCAGTTCATTTGTATAGTATGATTAGTAATAGTTCAGTCTAGACTAGTACAGTTTAGAATTTCGTCCAGTGTCTATTCAGTTGGGAGAAAGATTCAGCACCGAGTAAATCCAAGGATTGAGACTCACCTGCCAGTAGAGGGTGAAATCCTTAGAAGTAGTCCTTGCATTCCAGAACTACGTAGACAGCATAGGTTGAGACATCAACCTACCGGTTGAGGGTATATGAGGTGATCTACCTGACAGTTGAGGGTACCACCATTCTCGTTCAGAGTTCTTGCCAGATGAGGGTGACTCAACACTTGTCCTTACCCATGGCACGGTATTGACACCCTTCTAACTAGGGTTATATATTGGACCCCAAATCAGTTAGAGAAGGAGCATGTCGGTTAGATGATTACTTCCCACAATCTCAGTTTTAGATTCAGTCTTTGTATGGAACTTAGTTTAGTTCTGCAGATTCAGGACTGTCAGACACAGTCACTCAGCTTAGTACGAGACTCAGTATAGTTCCACAGAATCAATATTATCAGATAAGTCATTGAGTTACCATTAATCTAGTATTCAGTGTTATTATGATCTCAGTATAGTTTACACATTCATACATATACTCTCATTCAGTCATACTCATGATATTCAGTTAATATTGTTCATGCATATGAACCCATGAATTTTATCCTTCCTCACTAAGCATACCAATATATTCAAAGTACTGATGAATGGTTTTTTTTTTGCTATGATGTCTTATATCATAGGTTCAGATGCACGGGTTTCTAATCACCCTTAGAAGTTCAGACTCTCAGCATATAGAGTTAGTAGTGAGTCCTCATAGTTCAAGGACATGATTATTTATTTCAGCATGTCAGTCCATAATCAGTAGTCGGAGTTAGTTGGGGACTTGTCCCATCAAGTCCACAGTTCAGACAGTTTAAAGGCGTTTCAGACTAGAGTATTTTTAGATAGTTGTTCAGTTTTCAGTATTGATGTTCAGTTTTGGTATTGTGATACCATATTTAGTATTATTTATAGTATTGAACCTTATGGACAGTTTCCCCCCTAATTTCCATATATTTTAGTAATATTGTTATTCAATTATTACAGTAGGTACCAGTCATGGGTTAACTTATGGTCCTTCTAGATTATGAGCACCGTATAGCGTTCGGGGTATAGACTCGGGGTGTTAAAAACTTGGTATCAGAGCCTAAGGTTCAACAGAGTCCTAGGAAGTTTAAAAGCTGCATCTAATTGAGTCTTGTGCATGGGTGTGTTGCGCCCCACACTTATGGACAGGAGGCTACGAGATATTTTAGGAAAAGTTTCCCTTTATTTAGTATTCATGTCATGTGAGCGAGCATGAGCTCTAGTTAAACTCTCAGTCTAATCCTTTCTCTTTCATTTACAAAAATATGCCTCCAAAGAGGACTAGGGGAAGTGTAATAGGATACCAGCCAGAACCCTAGCCCGTCCATCCAGATCCACTGGACAAACACGTCTTCCATGTTGAGTTCACAGAAGACTTCACCACCTTAGTTCATTCTGTGGCATCCCTGAATGAATACCCAGCTGTCGTTTCGGCTAACCCAGTGGCCAATATTGCTTCTACTAGGATTCGGGACTTCACCCGAATGAACCCCCATTATTTACCAGGTCGAAGTCAGATGAGGACCCTTAGAAATTTCTTGATTAGATGCAGAAGGTTACTGATATCATGGGGGTAACCACAATTGAGACTGCTGATTTGGCCGCATATCATTTGTAGAATATGGCTTACTCATGATGTAAATAATGGAAAGTAGAGATGGCCGTAGATGCAGGGTCTATAGAGTGGGAGGAGTTTTCCACTGCTTTTCAAGATAGGTTCTTCCCACTAGAGTTGAGAGAAGCAAAGGTTCTGGAATTTATCAATCTGAAGCAGGGTAATATAATAGTGAAAGAGTATTCTCTCAAGCTTACTCAATTATCTAGATTTGCTCCTCATGTGGTGGTACATAGCAAATCCCGAATGAGTAAGTTTATGTCAGGAGTGTCTGCAGCGTGGTCAAGAAGTGTAGGACCGCAATGCTTATTAAAGAGAAGGACATATCTAAGCTTATGGTCTATGCTTATTAGATATAAGAGGATAAGAATAAAGAGAAAGAGATAGAGAGCAAGAGAGTGAGAATAGGTAGTTTTAACTTTGCTCAACCTAAGTCAGAGGGTGGGAATCGTTCTCAGTTTTACCTAAAATCTTTATTCCCAGCTCGGTCCTCAGCCAGCGCTCTTGTTCCAAAATTCAGAGATGATAATAAGGATGGGGCACCAGGCCCTAAACCCTAGGACAGTGTTAGCAGTGCCCGAACCAATCCCCTTTGTTAGAAGTATGGCAGAAACCACCAGGTATCTGTAGAATAGGTAGTGATGTGTGTTTTAGGTGTGGAAATTCCGGCCACAGAGTCAGAGATTGTCCCCAGTCAGGTTTTCAGGGTTAGAATAACCGTCCCCCAGCTCAGTTCGGTCACCCAAATCAGTAGGGTGCCATTTCCAGTGCCACCAATAGGCAGTGCCAAAATAGACTATATGCTCTCCAGTCCTGACAGGATCAGGAGAGTTCTCCTGATATGGTCACTGGTACGTTACAATTTTTCCAATTGCATGTTTATGCTTTGTTAGATGCAGGAACTTCTTTGTCCTTTGTTACTCCATATAGCGAAGTTGATTTTGGAGTTAGTCCCGAAATTCTAGCAGAGCCTTTCTCAGTATCTACCCCAGTGGGTAAATCCATCATAGCCAGGCTGGTATACAGGAATTGCCCAATTATGATATCTCAAAAAATCACTTCAGCAGATTTAGTTGAATTAGAGATAACTGATTTTGATGTCATTCTCGGCATGGATTAGCTTCATTCCTTCTATGCTCAGTCGACTGCAAAAACAGAATTATCTAATTCTAGTTTCTGAGCGAACCCATCGTAGAGTGGAGAGGTAGTACTTCAGTACTTAGGGGTTAGCCTATTTCTGACCTTCAGGCTAGAAAAATAATATCTAAGGGATGTGTCTACCATCTCGTTCGAGTCCAGGACGCTAATTCAGAAACCCCTACTCTTGAGTCAGTGTCAGTAGCATGTGAATTCCCAGATGTTTTTCCCGACGAAATTCCCAGAGTTCCTCCCGGAAGGGAAATTGATTTTGGAATCGATCTTCTTCCAGATGCTCAGCCAATATCTATTAATCCATAAAAAATAGCTCCAGCAGAACTCAGAGAATTAAAAGAGTAGTTAAAGAATCTCCTAGATAAGGGATTCATCAGGCCTAGTGTGCCCTCGTACTGCGCACTATTTTTATTTATGCATAAGAAAGACGGTTCCCTCAAAATGTGTATTGACTATCGTCAGTTAAATAAAGTCACGGTCAAGAACAAACATCCACTACCCAGAATCGATGACTTATTTGACCAACTTTAGGGTTCTAGTTACTTCTCTAAGATAGACCTCAGATCAGTCTTTCATCACCTCAGAGTCAAGTAGTGTGACATCCCGAAAATAGCTTTCAGAACTCGTTATGGTCACTTTGAATTCTTAGTCAGGCCCTTTGGTCTTACCAATGCCCCAAAAGTTTTTATGGACATGATGAATCGTGTGTTCAAGCAGTACTTGGACATGTTTGTCATAGTCTTTATAGATGACATTCTGATCTATTTCTGCAGTGAACATGATTATACAGACCATCTCAGAATAGTATTATAGACTCTCAGAAATCATCAGTCATTCACCAAATTTTGTAAGTGAAAATTTTGGATAAGGTCAGTAGCTTTTCTTGGCCATATAATTTTTGGTGATGGCATTAGAGTTGATCCCTAAAAGACCAAAGTAGTGAGAAACTGGCCCAGGCCTATCTCTTCATTAGATATCAGGACTTTCTTAGGTTTGGCAGGCTATTACCGATGGTTCATTGAGGGATTTTCATCTATTGCATCCTCTATGTCTAGATTGACTCAGAAGAAAGTCAAATTCTAGTGGTCGGATTCTTGTGAGAATAGGTTTTAGGAGTAGAATACTCGACTTACTACAGCTCCAATTTTGACTTTACCAGATGGTTCAGACGACTTTGTGGTGTATTGTGATGCCTCCAGAGTTGTCTTATGGTGTGTTATGATGAAGAGAGGTAAGGTCATAACCTATTACTCTAGGCAGCTTAAACCCCATGAGAAGAACTATCCTACTCATGATCTTGAGCTAACAGTAGTAGTATTTGCCTTAAAGATTCGTAGGCACTATTTGTATAGTGTGTATGTTGATGTGTTCACAGACCATAAGAGCCTGCAGTATGTATTCTCTCAAAAAGACCTAAACCTTCATTAGAGAAGGTGATTGGAGTTGTTGAAAGACTATGACATAAGTATCATGTATCATCCGAGCAAGGACAATGTAGTGGCCGACGCTCTCAGTAGAATGTATATGGGTAGTATTACTCATATCGAGGACAATAAGAATAAGTTAGCTCAGAAAGTTCATAGCTATCCCCACTAGGTGTCCGCTTAGTCGATTTAGCAGAAGGTAGTATGTGGGTGCAGAGTAGTTTAGAATTATCCCTAGTTTTCAAAGTGAAAGAAAAGTAGGATAAAGATCCCAGTCTGTTCATGTTGAAAGAATCAGTTAGAGATCAGAAGGTAGAGGTTTTCTCCCAATGGGGAGATGGTGTTTTGCGTTGTCAGGGTCGACTATGTGTACCAGGCGTAGATGACTTGAGGAAGCAAATTCTTGCAGAAGCACATGGTGCGCGCTACTCTATTCATCTAGGGGACACTATGTACCATGATTTGTGAGAGATATATTGGTAGAGTGGGATGAAGAGAGATATTGAAGAATTTATGGCTAAGTGCTCAACATGTCAGCAAGTTAAGATTGAGCATCAGATGCTTAGTGGCTCTACGCAGGAGGTCGGCATTCCTACTTGGAAATAGGAAAGAGTGAACATAGACTTTGTGATGGGTTTGCCCCGTACTCATCGTCAACATGATTCGGTTTGGTTCATTATAAATAGGATGACCAAATCAGCTTATTTCCTACCAGCCCATACCTCTTACTCAATTGAACATTATACCAAGCTCTATATTAGGGAGTTGATCAGATTTAAAGGTGTTCCATTGTCCATCATCTCAGATAGAGGTACCCAGTTCACCTCTCATTTCTGGAAAACAATCAAAAAGGGTCTTGGTACCCAAGTTTACCTCAGTACAACCTTTCACCGTCAGACAGATGGTCAAGTAGAAAGGACCATTCAGACTTTAGAGGATATGCTGTGAGCATGTACGATAGGTTTTAAACGTAGTTGGGATGACCACTTGCCTTTGATTAAGTTCGCATACATCAACAACTATCATTCCAGTATTCAGATGGCTCCATTTGAGGTGCTTTATAAAAGGAGGTGTAGATCTCTCATTGGTTGGTTTGAAGTGGGTGAGGCCGCAATCGAAGGTCCTGGCCTAGTATTTGATACCTTAGAGAAAGTTCAGCTGATCAAGGAAAGGCTTAAGACAGCTCAGAGCCAACATAAATCGTACGCAGATGTGTGCAGAAAGGATCTCGAGTTCGAGATTAGAGACTATGTGTACTTGAAAATATCTCCTATGAAAGTAGTGAAGTATTTTAGTAAGAAGGGGAAACTCAATCCCCGATATGTC
Source organism: Capsicum pubescens (assembly GCA_030864215.1). Taxonomy (NCBI): domain Eukaryota; kingdom Viridiplantae; phylum Streptophyta; class Magnoliopsida; order Solanales; family Solanaceae; genus Capsicum; species Capsicum pubescens. The sequence goes on from CM061546.1 coordinate 229,420,234, forward strand.
GGTCCTACCAAAATCTCTGCTGTTTTGAAAAGGTAGCTTACGATCTTGAGTTGCCTTCAAATCTATCTTCAGTCCATCCAGTATTTCATGTCTCATTGCTAAAGAAATATATAGGCAACCCATCGGTTGTAGTCCCCATAGAGGGCATAGATGTTTAGAAAAGCCTCTCTTATAAAGATATTCCAGTCAAAATCCTTAATTATAAGATTCGCAGACTGAGGAACAAAGAAGTTCCCCTAGTCAAAGTTCTTTGGTGGAATCAGTTCATTGAGGGAGCTACTTGGAAAGCAAAAGTAGATATGTAGACCAAGTATCCTCACCTCTTCTCCACACACTCGGATTCAGCTCAAGGTAATAGTCTTCCTTAAGCTTATTCAGTTTCATGCTCAAATTTTCCATTATGAACTTGGTATCAGTTACCATTGCATATTCATTCATATGTTCAAGAGTTAGATCAGTCATGTATTCATGCATCAGATATGCATATTCAGTATAAAATTCAGTATGTCAGTAATGCCAGTCAGATAATCATGTTTAAGGTATTCATGTTCAGTAAGTAAGTTCAGTCTACCACTCCTCTCTGCTTAGTCAGTCTCATTCGAGGACAAATGTTCTCAAGGGGGAGATATTGTAAGACCCCACAAAATTCTTAGTTTAATTCATTCCTTTAAGCTTGTTAAGGGAGTCCTAGACTTAGAAAATTCAAGCTAAGTATTCATACTTAGTGTTATTTTAGCGTTCGAAAGTTGGCAATCTTATTTCGCGACCTTTACGTCCATTAAATGTTGATATTTAAGTTAATTCATGATCAGGAATGTCAATAGGTGTTTCCAAAAAAGTTTTGGATTTTCGGACCTTGTTTAGATCCTATTCGAATGACCAAAATAGTGAGTCGATGTGATCTTGATGCATTGCATCATCCATCGCATCGGCAGATAATTTTGCCCTCAACTCAGTGCAATTTCCAGTGAATTGACGTGGACTCGATGTGGTGCGTTGCTATCACATTGATGCCAACGATGCAGCGCGTCGTCCTGCGCATCGATGATTCAATTTTTTTGTAATTAAAAGGTTGCATCCTCAAGGATAATTAAGTCTTTTCCCATGCCTTTCATCCCCCATAACATGAAATTTAGCCCTCTTTCAGCAAACTATAATTATTCTTTCACAAATTCCTCAAGAAAAAAAGCCCTAGGTGAATTAAATTCAAACTCAAAGCTCAAGACTCCACCGTGAATTTTCTAGAATTCACCAACTTAGGTATGTGAAGTGTTCATCCAAGGGTTCCATCCACCCTTGGATTCCAAGAAACTCTTTTAAAGTTTATGTAGAGTGATTTAATGATTTCTATTATTTGAATTAAAGTGTATTCATGATTTATTGCAAGATTCATGTAGAGTTAATTGATATGTGTGCTTTATCATGTGAATCCATGTTGAAACTCTTGGAATTGTGTGATTGAAATTGAATCATGATGCCTACATATTGTGTTAGTATTAGGTGCATATATTGTGTCCCACAAGTGTTTGATGAATTATCCATGTGAGTTGAATAGTCAAATTATATCATGTTAGCATGTATGCAAGTTCATCTCATGCAAGTGTTTTCTTGAATGCCCAAATGAATGAATGATGACTAAGTAGTTAATTACCATGTCACAAGATTATGCCATGCCTTTTAATTTTATGCTATCGAGTCTGGGGATATTTAATAACCGACAACTTAGCTGCTTGTCTAGAGTCATGGTCATTCATAGAGTGGAATTAGTCATGTATCGATCAGTAGAATTCAGCCAGTTACAGAACTTAGGAAAAACTGAGTGAACTCAGAATCAGTCCAGCTCAGTTAAGTAAAATTAGTTCAGTTCAGTTATACATTGCGATCAGTAACAGTTCAGTCTAGCCTAGTACAATTTAGAATTCAGTCCAGTGTCTATTCAGTTAGAAGTAGGATTCAGCATCGAGTGAACCCAAGGATGGGGACTCACCTGCCAGTAGAGGGTGAAATCCTTAGAAGCAGTCCTTGCATTCCAGAATGGCATAACCAGCGTAGGTTGAGACATCAACCTGCCAGTTGAGGGTTGATTAGGTAATCTACCTGCCAGTTGAGGGTACCACCATTCTCGTTTAGAGTAACTGCCAGATAAGGGTGACTCAGCACATGTCCTTATCCATGGCACGATATTGACACCCTTCCAACTGGGGTTACAGGTTGGACTCCAAATCAATTAGAGAAAGGGCATGTCAGTAAGATGATTAATTTCCACAGTCTCAATTTCATATTCAATCTTAGTATGGAACTCAGTTCATTTTCATAGATTTAGGTTTGTCAGACACAGTCACTCAGCTCAGTATGGGACTCAATATAGTTCCACAGAATTAAGACTGTCAGATACAGTCATTCAGTTACCAGTAATCCATTATTTAATGTTATTATGATCTCAGTACAGTTTACACATTCATACATGTACTCTCATTCAGTCATACTCATGATATTTAGTTAGTATTGTTCATGCATATGAACCCATGCATATCATCCTACTCACTGAGCATTCCAGTACATTCAAAGTACTGACTCATGTTTTTCTTTTGCGCTATGATGTCTTATATCATAGGATCAGACGCACGGGCTCCTGAGCAACCTTAGCAATTTAGACTCTCAGCTTACAAAGTTAGTGGAAGTCCTCATAGTTTGAGTATGTGATTATTTATTTCAGCATTTCAGTTCATTTTTAGTAGTCAGAGTTAGTTGGAGACTTGTCCCATCAACTCCACAGTTTAGACAGTTTAGAGGCTTTTCAGACTAGAGTATTTTCAGACAGTTGTTCAGTTTTCAGTATTGATGTTTAGTTTCGGTATTGTGATATAATATTCAGTAGTATTTACAGTATTGAACATTATGGCTAGTTTTCCGCTTAATTTCTGCATATTTCAGTATTATTGTTATTCAGTTATTATAGCAGGTACCAGTCATGGGTTAGCTTGTGGTATTTTGAGATTATAAGCACCGTGTAGAGTTCAGGGTAAAAACTTGAGGCATTACAACATTCCATGAATTTGATGGCCTTGAATCTTCCAATCTTTATCTCTTTCTGAACATTTAATTTTGTTATTTCAAAGAAAATAGTTTGAACTTCAATTTTTGGTTGTTCAAATTTTGGTTAAACTTATTGTTATAAGTTCAGTGTTGTAAATATAGAGTTACAACTTTATTTGCTTGTTCATATGTTAGTTTGAACATGTGTTTGAAGTTATTGTTGAAGAATATAGAATTTTACTAAACCCAAAAAACAACAATCTTATGAAAATTATAAAAAAATGTTTATTTTTTTTTCTTGTTTGGTGGACAAAAAAATCACCATTTACAGATTAAGTATTTTTGTAATCTATATTGAGACTGATTCTATGGAGACTAAAGTCTAGTGATATTCTACTCCCTTGGTTGGAAGAATAAAAAAACTTCACCGAGAAATCAATGTGGAAATTCGGTTCGAAGAAGATAAGAACTTTATTGATTCATTGAACTCTCTATATTGGTTTCTTGAGTTTAAAACTTTTGGGGTTTCACCCTGTTTGAATTTGATTCTAATTTGAGTCATAAAAACTTCATCGTTGTCAAGAAACAATTTTGTTTAAGATTAATATTTTTATTGTTAGTATTCTGAAATATTAAAGTGTACAACAAAGATTAACAGAAAAATGATGAATGAAACAAAATAATAAATTAATTCAATTGTGAATGGTGTTGTCCTAACGACAGCCAATGTTGTGTCATTAAGTCATTCAAATATTGCTCCAATAATGGAAACAACAGACAAAGTGAAAAAATATGGAGAACTTCAAAGAATGAGAACAAATGATGTCATTTTGGTTGACCAAACTTCTAATGCAAATGTTCACAAATAGAGATCTTAATTTTCTAAAATAAGTAATGATTGAAAACCAATTATCTAGTTTGGATCTTATGAGTCATCTCAAGATAGAAGAGGATAATGAGTTGAATGAGAAATCATCAATGATGGTTGCAAATAATGTTATGGATAATGCTCCAAATAATAAGAAAAGAAAGAAATCTTTTGGACAAGAGAAAAAGAAAAATAAGAAAATGTTCAAAGAAAAGTGCTACAATTGTAGTGATATTAGTCAAAAAGATCTAAGTAGTCAATTTGAATAAGAACAAGAAAAGAAATTACATAAACATATTGGAAGCAGTTGAAAAGATTGAAAGTATCTATGCGATGATCACTAAATGCAATCTAGTCGGAAATTCAAATGAATGATGGTTTGATTTAGGAGACACTAGACATGTTTGTGCTGACAAAGAAGCTTTTACTACTTATAATACCACTGGTCTCAAATAAGTGATATTCATGAAAAATAATGCAACAACAAAGGTTGAAAGAAGTGAGAAGATATTCTTAAAATAACTTATGACAAGGTGTTGACTCTCAACAACGTTCTCTATGTCCTACTATTAGGAAGAACTTAGTGTCAACAATACTTCTCACTAAAAATAGGTTTAAGTGTGTGTTTGTTTCAGAGAAAGCTGTAATAAGAAAGAAACAAATGTATGCAAGAAAGGGCTACCTCAATGAGGGCCTTTTCAATTTTGGTGTAACGGTTGTTGAAATGAAGAAAGATGAGACTTCTTCTTAATTTCTTGAGTCAAATGATTTATGGCATGGTTGTTAAGGAGATGTCAACTAAAAAATTTTGTGAAAACTATTTTTTTTGAAAGTGTTGTCTAACTTTGATTGCAATAAATTAAAGTGTCAAATATGTGTGGAATCTAAATATGATAAGCATCCATATAAGTATGTTCTAAGGAATTACAATCCCTTAGACGTAATGCACACCCAAATTTGTGCTATGAAGTCAGCATTATCACGTGGTGTGAAAAATTATTTCATAACTTTTACTGACAACTACACTAGATATTGCTATGTTTATTTGCTAAATGGTAAGAATGAAGAAGTAGATGGATTTAGGCAATATAAACCTAAAGCTAAAATTGTAAGTAGTGATATGGGTGGAGAGTTTGAATCTCCTTTTTACGAAGATATGTTTGAAAAATAAAATAGTCCATCAAACTACTTCTCCATATTCACCACAGTCTAATGAGATTGTGGAAAGAAAAAATCAAACGTTGAAGAAAATAATGAATGTCTTACTCATAAGTTCAGATTTATTACAAAACTTATGGGTAGAAGCTATCCTTACAACTGATTGAATACTCAATAATGACCTATACCAAGACACAATATATTCCATATAATAAATGGAAAAGAAGGAAACTCAATTGAAATATTTTAAAGTGTAGGGGTGTCTAATGAAAGTCCAAGTTCCTAAATTTAAAAGAGTGAAAATAGGATCAAAGACCGTGGACTATGTTTTCATTGAATATGCTACAAATAGTAAAGAGGGTCTATTTTTTGACAAATATATTCAAACATCTAGATATCCATGATAATACGATAATTGAATTAGATAATACTGAGTTTTTTGAACACATTTATCGTATAAGATTGTACATGAGCTATCTAGTGAAGGGTCTAAACAACCTAGGAATGAACCAAGGGAGAATGTACTTAATAAAGAGAATCCAAGGAGTAATAAGCGATCAAAAATGTCAACTTCCTTCGGAGCAGATTTTGAATCATTTTTATTGAAAATGATCCTAAAATATTTAAAGAAGTGATGTTGTTTATGGACTTATCCTTTTAGAAAGAGGTAGTCAATAGTGAGATTGATTACATCTTGCGCAACCATACTTGGGAGTTGGTTGATCTTCCTATAGAAAATTACTTTTATGTTTTAAATGGATATTCAAAAGTAAAAGAAAATTGGTGGTACTATTGACACATACAAGGCAAAACTTGTTGTGAAAGGCTTTAGACAAAAAGTCTTAATTATTTTTTCACATACCCTCCACTAACAAGAATAATGTCAATTCGGATGTTGGTTGCATTAGTTGTGGTATATGGTCTCAAAGTCCATCAAATAGATATGATAAAACCTTTTTAAGTGGAGAATTAAAAGAAGAAATTTAAATGGAACGACTGGAGGGTTTTGTGGTTCCTAATAAGGAAATTAAAGTGTGTAAACTTGTTAAGTCACTATATAAAAATTTGATCAAACTATGTTGGCAAATGGATTTAAGATAAATGAGTTTAATAAATATGTTTACATCAAAAACACTCCAAATAATATAAATTATTATATGTGGAAGACATTTTGATCATCAGTAGAGACATTTCTGATATAAATGCTACAAAGTGAATGCTTGAGAGAACGTTTGATATGAAAGACCTTGAATTTGCTAATGTGATCTTATGAATGAGAATTAATAGAAATCCATAAGGATTGACATTGCCACAGTCTCATTACATTGAAAAGGTACTTGAAAAGTTTAGGTATTTGGATGTCAATATTATTAAAATAATTAGATGTGAGCTTTTTACTTTGAACAAATAAAGGTGAAAGTGACTCACAATTAGAGTATGCAAGAGTGTTGGGAAGTTTGATGTACATCATGGATTGTTCAAGACTAGACATAGCATGTTCTATTATGAAATTGAGACAGTACACGAGTAATCCTAATCAAACTCATTAGATGGCAATGAAAAGAATTTATTCTTTGCATTATAACAAATATCCTACGGGAATTGAAGAATATAGTGATACAAATTAGACCATCATATCAAATAAATTAAAATTAATGAGTAGATATGTATTACCCTAGTTGGAGAAGCAATCTCTTAAAGTCACTTAAACAAAAATATATTGCCCACTCTATAATGTAATCTGAAATTATCGCATTAGATAAAGCTGGTGAAGAAGTTGAATGGCTTCATAATTTTTTGAAAGATATTCCTTTAGGACTAAACCTTTGGCACCCATATACTTGCACTGTGATATTTAGGCTGTAATAGGTAGGGAAAGGACCATGATGTATAATGGTAAATCTTGTCATATAAGATGGAGACATAATATCATTAGAGAACTACTCTCTAGTGAAATTATTGCGATTAACTATGTTTGATCAAAGTATAATATGTCAGATCCACTTACGAAGGGTATTACTAGAGAGGGAGTTGAGAGATCATCAAAGGAAATGCATTTACTACCTAAAACAAGTCATTATATTGATAGATCTACCTAGTAGATTAGAGATTACAAGAGTTAAGTTCAATGAAATCAAACAAAATTATGACTGACGATTTAACATTGTTAATATACTCAACTCATTCTCATGATGAAGACAATGTTCTGAAAATAAGGATAAAGCTTACTATTTGAATCTTTTTAATGGTTTTGAATTTTGACAGTGTGATCAAATAGTTTGATATATAGGATTAAACATTTATTAATCACCTATGTGTGGGTGAAGTGAAAGTCGCTTCTAGGAGAATGATATTAAAGGCCTATTCTGTAAGATCTCATGAAATCAGGAAGTGTACATGACTGAAATGAATAAAATCGTGAGAATCATAGACAATAAAAGGATAGTTGAATGACTTGTGTTATCTAGGTGTACATTAAAGTTCAACGATTTAAAAATATTGCATCTACCTATTGACCAAGTGCACGCGATGCAAGTTCACTATGAAAAGTTGAAAGAAAAACCTACTTATCTAAATGCAATTAGTGTTTTCTTCTACATCATACACTTGTCTATATATTTTTTAATGAAATAGTTATTTTCCATTCATGTGGGGGATTTTTAGATTTTAAAGAGCCGCGAATGGAATTTGAATAGGTGTTTTTTTTAAAAGACACCAAGAAAAATGATGCAATTTGAATAGTCAGTTTTTAACTTTGGATGGTTATGACCTTTCTAATAGGTTGTGACTTTTCTGAATATATATAGTTGCACCTTTATGAAGAGGTGCACCTTTCTGAATCATTATTTCACTTCATGAAGTAACATCTTGATGGCTATAAATACTTGATTTTTTCCTCCGGTACATACATAAAATTTTCAAGTAAAAACACTTCTCTTTCTTGAAAAATCTTCTAGTATGATTTGCTATAGTTCGACAAAATTTGATTCACTTCTATTCTATTGAAGTGATTCATTTTATGCTGGGAGAATATATTCCATAATCTCAGTTACTTGAATCTTTCAATCTTCATCTCTTTCTAAAAATTTGATTTTACTATTTTCAATAAAATAATTTGAACTTAATTTTTTGGTTACGTTGTTCATAATTTGGGTTGAACTTATTTTTAAAAGTTCAAAGTTGTTACAGAGTTACAACTTTTTTTAATTATTCATATGTTAGTTTGAACATGTGTTTGATGTTATTGTAGAAAAATACAGACTTTATTAAACTAAAAAAATAACACTATTATTTTATATGATCGTGTACACAGTTTTTTTTGGTTTAATTTGTGTTTTTGTTAATAATTAAAATATAAATACAAGAATGGGCCAATTAATCCTAAAATCCAACACAAAATGTAAAAAGATCGGGTAATTCCAATCCAAAACCTGGACCATGTAATACACATATAAATTAGTGTAGGGTTTTCTAAATGAGCTAGGATCAGCTCACTACAGTACTCCCCACCTCTTTCGCATTTTCTCCCTTTACCATGGTTTTCTTATTCAATCTCCTGCTCAAACTTCTTCTTGTTTGGGTGGTGAATGCAGTTCCTTGGTGTATCTATGTTGAATACATCTCCATCTTCAAGAGTAAGTTGCTTTCTTCCCTTCTGCATCTTGTGACTGATTTTATGCTTTCTTAACACCCTTTTTCTTTAAATATCAACTGAGATCTCCGGTACTAAGGTTTATGACAAGCTTTTTGGTGCACAAAAATAGGGTCTAGTCTACTTAGGCCTGTTCATCATTCCTAGTAAGCTTTTTTGATCTTTCCTACTAAGATTATAAAGAAATCTGAATACTAACATCCCATTTGAACCATCTCTGGAAGGGAGGGAGATAAAGAGATGCTCGAACCAACTGGAGCTTTTATGATGCCAAAGCTACATATGTTAAAGATTTGACCGTAGAACCCTGTCCTACAGAAAGACCATTTTAATGGTTAGTTACTTAGGATAAGTAGCATTTCTTTTTGTTTATTCTCCATACTGTATAAAAGAATGAAAAATTGTACTAGTCTATGCAGTATGTAGAATGATGTGTAACTTCTAGCCTTAGATAAGATGTTTGATACTTATCACTGTTTAATATACTTCTAGTTGTGCTAGGCATTTGTTGAAATATTATATATGTGAACTGATTGTGCCCCACTGCCATATTAGCTACGTAGTCTGCTAGATGGTTTCCCTCTCTGTATGTATGAAGTATCTGCACTAGATTTCTTTTAATTAATCTCCATGTTTTCATTCTTATATCCTCTATCTTCCATGGTATTTTCCACTCCTTGCTAAGAATCTGCTTCATTGCTAGTGAATCAGTTTGTATAATCACTCTACATTGTCCTGATATGCTACAATGTTTAGCTGTATTCCAAATAGCAATTGCTTCTGCTTCTATACTGGTTACATCCCCAATAGCTGCTCCTGCTGCATACAATAGATCACATTTTTCATCTCTTAGGAAGAATGCCCAAAAACTTCTCCCTGGATTACCTTTTGAAATACCATATGTATTGTGTTTTACCCATCCTGGCTTTGAGAGCTCCCACAATACACATAGAGCCTTGATTCTAGGTTTCAATTGACTAAATTGTTGCATAATGCCTGGCCAATATCCCCTGAAGTCTAGTACAGGTTTTCTTACCTTAAGTAACATCCTCAGATGTCTTGTAACATTCATAATCACCCTAGGTATTGATACCCCTTTTCTTTCATGCTTCAATGCATTCCTCCTTCTTCCCATATATCATAGTTGGCACTGCTCTATAATAAAAAAAATTCCTTGGATTCACATATGCATTCCACCATGCATATATTACATTTCTCAAACTCAGTCCTTAAATGCTAATACCTATAAAAGAAGAAAGATAGGACCAAGTCCTGTTAGCAAAATCTGATCCTAGTAGCACATGAGTCACAGTCTCCTGTGTTGGATTTTGACAACACTGACACATAAAAAGACCCTCCACTCCCCATCTCCTAATAGTAGCATCAACTGAAATCCTCCCTTTCCATATTATCCACATGAAGAAACTTATTTTGAAAGGCATTCCTTTTATCCACACCTTCTTGTATACTTCATTAGGATTCTCTCTATACCTAACATAGTGCCATGCTGATTTGACACTAAAAGTCCCCCTTGTATCTAAAGTCCATACTGCCTTGTCCTGCTGCATTTTATTCTGAGGAATATTTACATTCTGCGTTATATGATCCACCATTTTCTCTGGCACCACTTCCTGAAGTTTTAGTATATCCCAAAGTTCTTCCTTAATCAAGTCTTTGACTCTCTGAAAATCATTATCCCATTCCATGCTACCCTCCACAATGGAATATAAATCGCCTAATCATGTCCAGTTGTCATACCAAATATGTGAATTCCCTTTATTTATTTACCACAAAATCAAATAATCTACTAGATCCCTTGCCTGTAGCATCTTTTTCCAAACTTGGGATCCCCTTTCTGATTTCCACATAACTTCTATAGGGTGTAATTTGCTGTAGTACTTATTCATCATATACTCACTCCATATAGACCTCTTAGTTATAAAGTTCCACCAAAGCTTACAGAATAGTATTTTTGATACATCATGAAGACTCCTAAATCTAATACCACCTTCCTCTTCTAGTACACACATCTTAGACCAAGCCACCCAATGTTTGCCTTTTCCTTCCTTATTGCTACTAAAAAAAATTTAGCAAAACATTTCTCTGTAGCATTTATTACATTCTTAGGTCGATTCATGACTGACAAGTAGTGTATTAGAACACTTTGCAACACATGTTTAATTAGTACAACCATTCCTCCAAATGACAATAACTTTTCTTTCTAAGATTTTAATTTGCAGCTAATTCTATTTAAGATCAATTGATAATACTGCTTCTTCTTTCTCTTATAGAATATTGGACATCCAAGATAGTTAAAGGGGAATTCCTTCCTAAGTATACCTGTAGTTACTTTTTCCAAAACAACTGCATCATTAGACACCTTCTCATAAAAATACAAAGCACTCTTCTCTTTGTTAATTCTTTGCCCTAACACCATCTCATATTTCTCCAAAGTATATGTCAATAGTTGCAAATTCCCTACTTCTGCTTTACACATGATAATCATATCATCTGCAAAGGAAAGATGATTTATCTTAGGACTTCCTCTTGGCGTACCAAATAATTTAAAATTCTTATGCTTTAGTAATTCCTTCAAACTTCTTGACAACACCTCTGCAGCAATAATAAACAAAGTAGGAGATAGAAGACCCCTTTTCTTCATCCCTATGGAAGATTTAAAGAAACCCTTAGGATGTCCATTAATCAATAAAGAATACCAATTATTTGCTAGAAGCCTGTACACCATATCTATCGACTGTTCACAAAACCCAATCTTTCTGAGTACTTTTGTCAGAAAAATCCATTCCACCCTATCATAAGCCTTAATCATATCTAGTATCAAGACCATATTTGGTGGTTTCCCTCTTTTCCTGATTTCACAAACTATTTCCTATACTACCAAAATGTTCGCAGTTATACTTCTTCCATGAACAAACCCAGCTTGATCCTCAGATACTATATCTAGTAAAATACACTTAAGTCCTTCATGAATAATCCTAGAGAATAACTTATTCATAAAATTACTTAGTGATATTGGTCTTAAGTCTGAGAAACAACTAACATTTAGTTTTTTAGGCAGTTGTAATACCTCGTACTTCTACCTAACTTAAAATCATCTCAGAAATATTAAATACTTGTTTCAAAGATGAATCCACTTTTATAAATGTGGTATTTTCAAGGTTTTCACTTTTTATCATGTGGGAAATTGAATAATCTTTGCATCGATACTAAATTCGCCCAAATTCGACACCCGGGCAAAAAGTTAGAGCCTTTTTAGTAAGGCAGTGTGCCACCCGAGCCATCAACGCATCGCAGAGTAGGACGAAATGGTAATCGTCAAAATCTAGTAAGCCTCCACGATTATGGAATATCTCTCAAGGGCTCAAATTATGAATTATCCTTTTTCAAATATCTCAGCTCGATGTCTCTGCGTCACGTCAAACTTCCAGGTCGCAAACAAAGTGGCAACGCGATAACCCCGCGTCGTGCCACCATGCAGATTCCCAATTTTCTAGTTCCAGTGACTTGGTGTGATAGTGGCGCGTCGCACCAATGATGAAAACTGGGAAATTTTCACAGAAATAAAATATGCGTCAAAGGGTTAAAAGGGTCAATTTTTCACCCCTATATATACCCAATAACATATGATTCAACCATAATTCACCCAAAATATTTTGTTTCTCTCAAGTTTATCTCAAGAACAAGCTAGGGTTTTCAATTGGGGATTCAAATCCAAGACTCAAATTTAAGAATCTTTCCGTTAATCTTCGTAGAATTAAGAACTATGGTATGCATAATGTTCATTCATGGATTCCTTTCATCCATGAAGCCCAAGAATCAAGTTTTAAATCTTGTATTGTGAATATTTGTTGTGGGTTGATTATGTTCATGTGATTATGGTTGTATGATTCCCAAGTTGGAATCTTTATGTGTTGTTCATGAACCTATGCTAGTATGTGGTCTGAAACATGTGAAATTTAGTTGAAATATGGAGTTTTGTTGTATTAATTTGATGGTCATGCCTATGCCCTAAGTCATGCATCCTAGGTGTTTGATAAAATACCTAAGAGAATAGAAATTATGCATAATATCTTAATTGTGACCCAAGTGATAAGTGTATGATTTACCCTATGACTAAGAATGACTTCCATGATATTGTGTGCATTATGAATGGTTGACGGAATGTCCATGAGATTAGGTTGATGAAAGTATTACATGTTTATATGCAATTCCATTCATGTACAAGACTATGATAACCATGTGCTTCATGAAATCCCCAAATTAATGTATTATGAATTGTTGATATTGGTCTATGTTTAAGAAGTGCCACGTCCTGTCAGTTTCATGCTATCGAGTACTGGGGGTACTTGTACCCGATAATTTAGATGTGTGCCTAGAGCCAGTGTCATGTTTTAACGATACTCTTAGTCAAGCCATGATCCTTGGAATTCAGTCAGCCTTATGACTCAGGAAAACTCAGTAAATTCAGTATCAGTCTAGTCCTACTCAGTAATCTCAGTGACCTCAGTGGTCTTAGTAACATCGGTACTCAGTGAACTCAGTTTAGCTCCGCTAAAAAATACCATTAGTATTATTTCAGTACAGTTAATCAGTTCATTGTTTATTCAGTTGGGAGTAGGATTCAGCACCAAGTGAACCCAAGGATGGGGACTCACCTGTTATTCAGTGGAGGGTGTGATTCTTAGAAGAAATCCTTGTGTTGCAGAACTATGTAGCCAGCATAGGTTGAGATGCACCCTACACGTTTAGGGATTTATACATTTCATTTGAGTTTCCTACTAGGAGGGGTTGACGGAAGAGCTCCCTGTTAGAGAGGGTATACTCACAGCTTGTCTTTACTTGTGGCACAGTATTGACACCCTTCTAGCTGGGGTTATAGGTTGGACCCCACCACTTTAGTTTTGGGTCATGTCGGTTAGATGATTACCTCCCACAGTCTCAGTTTTAGATCCAGTTTTAGTAATAAAACTCAGTTTAGTTCTACAGAAATCTAGGAATATCAGATACAGTCAAATCAGTATAGTGTGGAGCCCAGCTAGTTCCATCAGTATCGGGACTGTCAGATACAGTCACTCATGTTATCAATATTTAGACTTAGTAATCATGTTATCACGAACTCAGTTAATAGTATATTAATTATACAAAACCCATGTTATCAGTATTCAGTTTCAGGATTGTCAGATACAGTCAATCAGACCAGTTCGTCATAATCAGAACTATCAGAAACAGTCATCCCTTTATCAGTAATATGACATCAGTTCCTCATTACTGAATAGACTCAGTCATTCAGTATCCCAGTATCAGTACTCAAATATCAGTAAATCCACGTTATCAGAATTTATGAGTCAGCATTATCACGATCTCAGTTATAGTTACGTATTCATATATGTATTCTCACGTTAATGTTATATAGTCAGTTATTATTGTTCATGCATATGAACCCTTTTATTTAGCCTACCTCACTTATATACTAGTACATTTAATGTACTAACACATTTGCGCTATGGTGTTTTATACAATAGATTTAGAAGCACGAGCTCCCGAGCATCCTTAGTAGATCAGACATTCAGCAGCCAGACTAGCAGTGAGTCCTCATCATTCGAGGATAGCATGATTATTTTATTACTTTATTATTTTAGTATTTCGGAGTTAGTTCGGGACATGTCCCATCAACTCCACAGTTTTCAGACAGTTTAGAGGCTTTCAGACTACAACATGTTTCAGACAGTTTATCTTAATTTAGGGTATTGTCATACCCCATTATAGACATTGTATTATATTCAGTATAAGTTTAGTTTTAAACCTTATGGACTTACAACTTATATTTCACATATTTATAATATATTATTCAATGATCAGTTACAGATATCAGTCATGGGTTAGCTTGTGGTCCTTCGGGGTTATGAGCACCATGTAGCATTTCGGGTACCAGATTCGGGGTGTTACAGCAGCAGAACCACATTTTTGTGTGTAATGAACCTTGGAAGTTCATATCTACTGAAAAATGCTTTAACCAGTTAGTGTAGATCAACTGCTATTATTTCCCAAGCACCCTGAAAAAAAGCACCAGTTATACCATCTGGACCTCCAGCATATTTTTATTCAGCCCCATCACTGCATACTTGACTTTCTCTAATGTTGGAACCCTTATAATACCATCATTTTGCTCATTTGTTACAACAGTAGGTAGAAATCTAATATGGCAAAATCATGACTATCCTCTTATTTTTGAAACTGATTCTGATAAAATAATACTGCAGCTTCAGTAATATCTTCCTTCTGATCTAACCATTCCCCCTCCTCATTGTACATTCTGTTGATTCTTAGTCTAGATCTTCTTCCCTTTACAATAGCATGAAAGAACTTTATGTTTTTCTCTCCATCTTTGACCACTGAAATCCAAATTTTTACTTCCAGTATTCTTCCTCTCTTTTCAATTGCACTGTCAGCTCAACCCGTGTCTTGAATAATGATGATCTATTTTCTCCTTATGGATTCTCTTCAAACTACTTCTCTCTTATCTTGATAACTACCTCTAGAGTAGCTATCTCTTGGAAAATGTTCCCAAAAGATTGTTTTCTCCACTTAGTCAATGCAGCCTTAGTTCTTTTTAGTTTCTGATGAAAAATAATAAATGGATTACCATAAGCTTCCACTTTCTAGTTTTACTTAATAACCTCCATACAAGATTCTTCTTTAAGACAGGAATTAAAGAATATAAATGGTTTGATCAATTGCTCCTGAATAGTACTGCAACAAAGTAACATGGGAGCATGATCAGAACCAATCCTAGGTAAATTTTCCACCTCTAATATTGGAAAAAGTTCATGTATATTTTCATTCACCAATACTTTATCCAATCTTTTGAAAATACATTCTTCTTCTACTTTTCCATTCCACCATGTAAACTTACTGCCCTTAAAATCAACTTCATCCAGATTACAGTTGCTTAAGCAAAGATTAAAGTCTTTTATTTCCTCAAAAGTCACTGGTAAGCCTCCAAGTTTCTCTTCTACATATCTTATTACATTAAAATAACCTCGTATAATCCATGGCTCATTTATATTACAACTCAAATTCTCCAAAGAGTTCCAAAGCACACCCCTCTCCCATTGATTACATCAGGCATAAAATAAAGTAACCATCACCCCCATCCTACATGTTGATTCTCTAATTTGAGTGTGTGTTGCTGCTCCTCATCACTAACTATGGTATAATCCATAGTTGATTTAATGAAATCCCATATCTTCCCAGACACATTGAATGTTGCATGCTTCATCCCCAATCTTTTTTTATATACCTCAATATTTTGTCCCTCCTGAGATGTCTACATTAGACTAATGGAACTAAAGTGAAACTTTTTATGCATTGTTATTAATCTTGTAAAAGCCTTCTAAGTGTTAGCAACCCTTATTCCAAATTAAAGCATTCATTTTGAGACTAAATTTGTTGTTTGACTCCTTGTCTGCATTGTACTATTATTAGTTTCTTTACTTTTCTTGCTCCTTTTACCATTCTTCTTTTTCAGCGACTTAGCCTGATTAGGAGATAAATCTTTTGTCTGAACTACCTCCTCAACATTATCTATTAAGTCCTCCTTATTAAGATCTTCTTGCTTGCTATTAACAACTTCCATCATGTTACTTACCTTCATGGAAAAAGCTAGAATATTCTTCAGATTATACTCCTGAGGGTTATTGTTTTGTACCAAAATCAACTCCCTTAACTCAGTCTGACTCTCTTTTTCTTCTGTAATTTTATTAGAGTCTTCAGCTTTATCATCTGATTTTTGCATCTCAGCACTATCTATTTTCTGACTCTTATATCCTCCTTCTGTGTCTAGTTGTTTCTGTTGTTGATTTTTAGCCTTGTCCTCAACCTTGTCATTGCTGCCAGGATCTATTACTGAACATCTGTCTTCCCAAAACTTCTGTTTACCCAATCCTTGGTATGTTCCTGCTCTTTTGCATTGTTGTCCACTATTTTTTCCTCCACCTTGTCTTGCTGATTCAAAGCATCAAAAGGATTTTTAGCCTTGTCCTCAACCTTGTCATTGCTGCCAGGATCTATTACTGAAACATCTGTCTTCCCAAAACTTCTGTTTACCCAATCCTTGGTACTTTCCTGCTCTTTTGCATTGTTGTCCACTATTTCTTCCTCCACCTTGTCTTGCTGATTCAAAGCATCAAAAGGATTTGATGTTTCTATAACCTCCTCTGAATCCTTTATCTCTCCTAAAATATGCCCATATTGGTTCTTTCTATACCTTCTTTTTCTTGGCTTCCATGGATTGTTCTCCTTCTCTGATTCTTTATTCCTTTCTGCATTGTGTTTTCCTTGCATGCCTTCTTTAGTACTCTGCTGAGATTTATTTTCCTGCTTCTTCTTTTTGAATAATTCAAGATGAATATCCCAGCATGACTCCTCATCATGTCCTTGTAAACAACATTCTTTACAATACTTTGGTTTATGGTCATACTGTATTTTGATCCAATTGGATTTTATATTTCCTGTAACATCATCTTCTTCATTAATTTTAATTTTGTGTGGCATCTTAGCAACTAAATCAACCTCAATCTTCACCCTTGCACAACTTGGCCTCGTATGATTCCTTGTGGCCATATCCACCACTAGTGGTTTGCCCACTGCTGAGGCAATAGAAAATATTGCTTCTTTAGCAAAGAAGTTTGGAGGAAGATCTGGGAATGATATCCATGCTACTCCAACTATAGTTTCAACATCCAGTTCAAACTATGGGTCCCATTTGAGGGTTCTTATTTGCCAATATCTGTCTCTTGATTTAATAAAATACCCAGAAGTAGATAATAGTTGAACATAGTTTTCTAATTGATTCAAATGAATAAAGATATGTCTTGTATCTAAAAATCCTATTGTACAGTATCCGATCCCTTGATTGCAAATTGTTTGGGTATTAACTTTCGAAGCTCATTAACATCAAGCCCTCCATAAGAGAACTTACAAATGATTGTATGTTGTAAGTTTTCATGGACTATTAAACTCTTCACCTCAGATGACTTCCACGTAATTGATGGTTTTCCATGCTGCATGATTATTGGTTTTGGTGGCACTTATACGTATTCATGCTCCAAAGGTTTTGGTTTAAGTACTTCTGCATATTGAGGAACATAAATCTTCTCTACAACTTGCTAAGATGTGTTCTCTGGTGGGCTACACCCACCGGAAGTGGTAGCCATTAAATCGAAAATTGAATCTACGTAGACAATTATGCATGCACCGTTTATAGGGTTTTATATATACACGGTGTAATATTAACTAATGAGATACTCTTATATTGTTATGGCTGGTTATTATACACCACAAATTACAAAGATATAACAAGGGTCCTTTTTAATATTAAGAACAAGAAAAACTATATGCCCAGTCACCGCCATATAAAATGGTTTGAAATAATAATTAGTATATTCTACATTTGTCCCAGCTGTCTAATATTAAAAAAAACTTTTTCCCACTCTAGGTAGTATGTGCTGGCTTCTTGGAGTTTTAGATCCTAATCCAATATTGACTTTGTTGGTATAATGCAAAGACATATTGTGTGAAAGCAGTAAAGTTGGACAATCTTTGATCAATTAGGGAAAACTGTACAATTAAGCTTTAATATTGAGGAAATTCTTGCCTTTTGAGGCACACTTGGAATATAATTAAAGAGAAAAAGATAATGTAGGACTTTTGCATCATTTTCGTATTTTAACCTTTATAGCATGCATAAAACTGCGTGAGCTATCATTTGGTGAGTTGTTCTTTTAACTTATCGGAATAGTCTTAAAGCCATATGTTCCTTATTGCATGAAGTTCTAGAATGCAAGACTATTGCTTTTATATTTTCGTTTGTAGGTGATATATAGTGCAAGTTCCACTTATCCACTGTTAAAATTTTTAATGAATTCCATACCGTTATATATCTAATTGAATGATCTTTTGAATAACAAATCTTTAATAAGTAATTAAGTCTGGTATATGTCTTCACATCAATCATTGCATCCACAGTATTGCCCGTTGAGGATTTCAATAGCACTCACGCACGCAACATATACAAGGTTAAGTATGGATGGAGTAAGTTCCCTGTAGACGCAGTCGCACAGAGCATGTGTCAGAGATATTTATTGTTTTTATTATTTTTATTCTTTATTTTTCAAATAGAAAAGTATTACAACAACATACCGAGTATAATTCCATAAGTAGAGTATGAGGAGGCTAATGGGCATACACACCTTATTTTTACCTTAGGAGATAGAGAAGTAATTTTTGATAGACCCTTGTCTCAAGAAAAAACATAACAAAGTAGTTTGGGAAAATAAATAATAAAAATAAAAAATTCATGACAAAATACTAAAAATATCATGACAAAATGCTCTGATTAAAAATACAATATGAACAACAAAATAATATCATAATCAAAGTATAAAAAAATAACATATAGTAACTGAATTGAAGAATAAGAAACTACTATAGCAATGTTATGATTACTAGATGAAGGACAAATGAGACAATGTAATATGTGTCCTCATAGCCTTCTATCTGATATCATATCTTCAATAAGGTGTCCAGAATATATTGTAGCTAGATTTCAAATATAGTGTATCCAGATATGATAATTGTATTTGCATGTGATTTAGGGGTTGATACATTGTTTTGTGTATTTTATTCATTGTTGCACCAATTTTTATGTGCATGTGTGGTATATTTGTTTATTATATACTAACACAGATACACTGTAAACACTTATATCATGATCTTATGCTATTGTTATTGTCAGAGTTAATGAACCGAATTTTATTGATTCGGTCCTAAAAAGATCGCGGTGCGATTTATGTTCGAGATTTTTTTAGAGGGTCTGTGATGGTAGCGTAGGGAGCGGGACGATAGATTTTTAGGCTTAGAGTTTTCTTGTATGCATGTATTATTATAAGTGCAACTTAGAGCGCAGGGTTATTTTCTCAGGAATGGCAACCATGAAGTATGATATTTCGCTATTGGACCACAACACCAGATTTTCGTTATGGTAGGTTAAGATGCGGGATGTGCTCACGCAGAGAGATTTGGATGATTCTTTATTAGGGTTTGATAAGATACCCTCATCGTAGACATTAGATGATATATGGCAAAATAATCAAAAGGCTCTATCTCAAATCCACCTTCATTTATCCAATCAGATTCTACAGGATATTTTGAAGGAGACCATTGTCGCTGAGTTGTGGTTGAAACCAAAATTGTTATGTATGACAAAAAGCCTAACTAGTTAGTTGCATCTTAAACAATGACTTTATTCCCATCGCATGTATGGGGGTACATCTTTTGATGCAAGTTCAGAAAGTGCTTATTGCATGGATGAATTTCAACTTGACATCAAAAGCGTGAAGTGTTTCAAGAGAGTATGGAAGCTAAGAATCAACATAATAGAAGATTAATCAAGGGCACATTTAATCAAGGGCATTTATGACTTTTCATATCTTAGCTTACCCTAGAAATATAAATAGAATATAATGAGCATATTTTGGGTTTGACAATATTTTTAGGTTGAACACTCTTTAATGAGTTTATGGATTTATCCCTTTGTCTCTACATTGGATCTGTCTTGAATATCTTTTGGTAAGATTATTCATGTATGAGTTCAATTCTCTTCTCCCTTGAAATCAATCATGTAATTGTTTGTTCAAATTAGAGAACTATAAATCTATATTTGTATCTAATTTACTTGAATTGTGGGATTGTTTCATTCTTTCTTCTCTAACTCTCCTCAATTTCTTGATTATCTCTTGAATATATATATCTTGTACCCCATTTTAAATCAATTGGTATCAGAGTAAGGCTAAAAAATTGCTTCTACAATTCTTAATCCTTGGCTTGTATCATTTGAAAATCAGAAAAATTGAAAAAAATATAAAAATCGAATAGAAAATTGGAGAAATTTTCAAGTGGGTGTTGTTTGGTTTTGTTGGAAATAGTTCAAAGTGCTTGAATATCAAATTTGAGAGCATTTGAAGTTGATTTTGCCCTATTTTCTCTCATTCTTCAGCTGAAATTTCAGCACTTCCTAAAGTGCGAAAAATTGAGTTTTTGATCTTTCTTGTGAAAATTTTACCCTCATCTTGTGGATCTAAGTTATTTTGATCATCGGTAAACTATATTAGTTTCCAATTTTAGGATCTACGAACTAATTTGAGGTCAATTTTGGGTTAAAAAATTAGGCATTTTTCATTGGGCGAATTTCATTGAAATTTTGAAGTTTGAGTTGATTACTTCAAAAACTATTGGGTGATGCTTAAAAGTGTCTCATATTGATTGGGTAAACTTGACTTGAGTTGGGTCATCTTTTTCCCTAACTCTGAAATTTGAGTTGGTTGGTTTATGGGTAAATCATATTGTATGTTAATTTCTTTAGCTAGATTACATTAAGTATTAGTTCTACTCGTGTTATGTGTTCATATTTTATTTCGTGTCAATTTCTTTCGTGCTTTTCTCTTTTTAGTTCTATTGTGTGTTTAATTCATTCCTTGTCCATTAGTGTGTTTTGTCCTTCTTTATTATTGACATAAACTCCACTCCGAACCGATACATGAAAGCTTACTCTGAGATTATTTGAGATTGTAGAACAGTGAAGAGACTAAGGAATACCCGTGAGTGGTAAAAGGCTTGAGTGGTGAGATCAATTGAGTCTAGTCATAAAAACCTACGGCCTTTGAGTGTATACACGAGCGAAAAGAAAATTGAGTGTCATCACTTGAGTTATACACGTGAGGGAGTGACTTGTGAGATCCATTATTTACTAACCACTTTTATTGTCCTAATTATGTCTTATATAGGTTCAAGAAGTTACAATGGAGGTTCGGATGTCAATGAATAAAGGAAAACTTCATCTTATAATTCTACTTCTAGTAAGAGTTGTTGTGATGTTTTTCATGATTATAGTGGTGCTTCTAGAAGAAAAAAAAAGCATGAGCTTAATGAAGGTTTGACTAAATTTGAAGTCATTATGGAGGGGTATGAGAGGTGTTGTGTAATACCCCGTACTTCTATCTAGCTTGAAATCATCTCAAGTATGTTAGAAACTTACTTTTAAAGATGAATCCTCTTTCATGTGGGGAATTGAATTAGCTTTCCAACTATACCAATTTCGTCCAAATTCGGTATCGAGGTAGAAAGTTATGGCCATTTTACAGAAAGCAGTCAAAACTGCCTAGGTGCAACGATGAAGGCCGACGGTCCGGACCGTCGAACTAGCGACGGACCGTTGCCCAAATGGTCGCAGCAGAGGCAGTGAGACTACCTTCTGCCTAAGGGCAATGGCTCAGGCCGACGGAACGTCGAGCTAACGACGGACCGTCTCCCAAGCCATCGCAACAAAGAAAGTTGACCCTTATTCTGCCCAGGTGCGACGGTCAGGACCGATGGACCGTCAATCCAGCGATGGACCATCGCACCCACGGTCGAATAGTTCGTTCAGTTATTTTAAAGTCATTTTTAAAAGGGTATGTGGGTCCTTTTCCATCCATTTTAACCTCTAATTATATCATATCAAGGCTCATAAGTTCATTATCCATCTACAACATCAATTAGGGTTTTCTCTCAAAGATAATCCCCAAGAACAAGATCCAAATCATTCTTCAAGAAACTAAGAGATTCCAAGTTCTTCAAGTCCAAGAACTTCAAAAAACTCACAACCCAGGTATGTCATGTGTTGATTCACGAGTCCCTTTTACACATGAAGCTCAAGAATCTCTTTTCAAAATCCAAGATTTGTGTATTTATAAATGTTCATGATTTAAATTGAATTGAAATTCATGTTCATGATAATGTGAGGTTTTGATTCATGTTTGTAATTACATATTCCAATGATTGACCTTAGGATGTGGTGATTTGCATAATAATCATGATAAGCCCTTAAATTTATACGTTGATTGATGTATCGATGATTATTAGATGTGTTGATGGTTGTATAACCAAAGCATGCTCCTCATGTGTTCGATTAAATGCCTATGTGAAAGAAAAGTGCCATACTAGTATGATAATATGAAATCCCCAATCATGTACAAGTTTATGCATGCCAAATATTTGATGAAATTTCTTAGTCAATTAATTATGGATACATGTGTAACCTATTGCGGTGCTTTAGAACTTCTACTTCATGAAATCTCCAACTTATTGTATTATGGATTGTGATGTTGGTCATGTATTCAAGAAAGTCATGCTTTGTCAGTTTCATGCTATCGAGTCCTGGGGGTACTTGTACCCAAAAATTTAGTTGTGTGCCTAGAGCCAGTGTTGTGTTTTCAAGATACTCTCAGTCAAGCCATGTTCATAGAAATTCAGTCAGTCATGTGACTCAAGATAACTCGGTAAACTCAGTAATCTCAGAAATCTCAGAAAATCAGCAATATCAGTAGTATTCCATTAGTCAACGGAACTCAGTTAATTCAGTCTAGTTCAGTTCAGTAATCTATGATCAGTGTCTAGGAACGCACACGATGAGGGTGTGATCCTTAGAAGTCATCCTTGCATTCCAGAACTATGTAGCCAGCATAGGTTGAGACATCAACACTGTCAGATGAGGGTTAATGAGGTGGATAAGCACTGTCAGATGAGGGCCCTACTATTTTTTTTGGGGGACACTTTCAGATGAGGGTTTTCCACAACTTCTCCTTACCAGTGGCGCGATATTGACACCCTTCCAATTGGGTTTACAGATTGGACCCTACCTCAGCTATATTGCTTTATTTGGGGCATGTCGGTTAGATGACTACTTCCCACAGTTTTAGTATAGAATCAGGACTGTCAGATACAGTCATTCAGTCTCAGTAATAGAACTCAGGATTCTGGACTGTTAGATACAGTCAATTTAGAACAGTACGAAACTCTGCTAGTTCCATCAGAAAATAGACCGTCAGATACAGTAGCTCAGTAGTAGTTATTTCAGTTATATAGTTATCAGTATCTCATATTATCAGTACTCAGGCTTAGTAATCATGTTATTACGAACTCAGTTACAGTTATTATGTATTCATGCATGCATTCTCACGTTCATGTTATCTAGTCTATTAGTATAGTTCATGCATGTGAATCCTTGCACTCAGCCTACCTCACATGCATACAAGTACATTCAAATGTACCGACGTATTTTTTCTATGGTGTTTTATACCATAGGTTTAGAAGCACGAGCTCCAGAGCATCAGTAGAATTTCAGTCTCAACAGTCAGAGTTAGTAGTGAGTCCTCATCCTTCGATAACATGACCATTACTTTATTATATTATTAGTAAACTTATTTCAGTAGTTGGAGTTAGTTGGGGACATATCCCATCAACTCCTTATTCAGACAGTTCAGTGAGTTAGAGGCTTTTCATACTAGCATGTTCAGATAGTTATTTCAGTTGTTTTGGGTATTTCATACCCCATCCAAATATAATGTTTTATCAGTTATGTTACAGTTTTGAACCTTATGGTCTTTCATCCTTTATTTACGCATTTATAATGTATATTATGAAGTGTTTAGGTACATATATCAGTCATGGGTTAGCTTGTGGTCCTTCGGGGTCATGAGCACCGCGTAGCATTTCGGGTACCAGATTCGGGACGTTACAAGTTGGATATTTGATTGAACCTTAGGTGTAAACAAATTTTGTTATACTAACTTCATTGATCCTTCTTTGGTTGAGTGGTTGGATATACCTTATCATACGAAAATCTCACCATATAAATTTGATGAAAGTTTAGTTGACAAAAATGTGAAGATCATTGTTTACCATGAAAGCTATCAAGGGGGTATTTGGTGTGATGTTTATCCTTTGTCTACTTGTTTGGTATGTTTAGGAGCTTCTTGGTTCTATCATAATAAATTTTGGTTTGATACAGAGTTGGAAAAGTTTTTTGTTGTAGATTCAATGGAACGAAAGCATGTCTTAACTCCTAAGACCACTAAGGAATATTAAATAACAAATGAGGAAGTCAAGAAAGTGAAAGTGAAGACTACTAACTTACAATTTGATGTACAAAGTCATTCCAATAATTCAAGTAGAGTCTTTGGAGCTTTTAGTGATGCTAAGTTGAAAATTGATGTGAAGAGTCATCCCAATGACACAAAAGGGATCCTTGGAGCCTATTGCACTCCTAATAAAATGAGTGAGCGAGAAAAGAAAAAGTGGAGTGGGAGAGTGAATAATGACAATTTGAAAGAGAGAAAAAAATATTTGGAATGAAGTGAATGAGTGTCTACAAGCATAAAAAAAGAGTTAAAAAATGATGATGAATTGTCACAAGAAGAAAAGAAGAAGAGTAAAGCAAGTGAGAGAAAATAAGATGAGATAATAGAAAAGCAAGAGAATGCGAGTGAGAGATTTTCTTATTCTAATTCTAACCCTTTGAATTCTTGTTCTTCTAGTATTTCCACTTCTTTTATAGGTATTCTTGAAGAAGAGAACAAAGAGAACGACTAAACATGGAAAGAAATTTAAGAATTGAAAAAATCAAGTCAAGTTGGAACTACTTCAAGTAAGCAATTGAACTTAATTTTAGAAAATCAAGGTAAAGAAGATTCGTTAAGTGTTCATCAAGGTAAAAAGACTAATCCTAACTCTTTAGTTACGTCAAATGAACTTGATAGTGACTTGTGTGTGAATGTTAGACCATCTTTTGGTGAGGTTGATGACTATTTACTTTGTGTTAATAGACAAATAAATAATGACCATACACTAGTTGAATATGATTGTGGAGCTAAAATTTTTATTGATTGTGAGCTTAAAATATTTCAAGATGGTGTTATGTCAAATAGGAAAACACATAGTGTTTCCTTGAATTCTTGTGATGAAGATGAATATACTTCTTCTTTAGCTATTCGGAACACTAAAAATGTGATTGACGATGATTGTCTCTTTGCAAGTGAATTTTATTGTAACAATTATTTATCTTGTAAGAACATGAATATTCTTGGTGGTAGTACTCTTGAAATGGAGCATGAGAAGTATGATCATAGTCTTTTTGAGCTTAAAGAATGTCAAAATTTTAAATTTTTTGACAATTCACTTTTTGGTAATTTTCAATTGAATGATTCATTTCTTGTTAACTCAGATGCACTTGATGAAAGTGATGATCCAAAACTTAAAGAAGGCATGATTTGTGAAAATGATTCTTGTGAATTGTCTGAGGGGTTAATTGTTTGAATGTTAGCAAGATAACTCTCAAATTATAATTTGAAAGTACTTCTTGTGTTGGAAAGTCCTCCAAAATTGAAGAAAATCTTATAAAGAATGGGAGAGGCACAAGTGATTTGAGTAGTAAATTGATAGATTCTAGTTTTTGTGTCAATTTTTTAACTAACTCTAATCTTGTCTTTGAGGATAAAGTTTGGGATACATTTTTAAATGCTTCTACAAGGAAATGTAAATATGATCTATTTGAAGCATCACCAAATATCTCTGGGCATAAATGTGACGATTCTTCTTTTGATGATATTTGTGAAATACCATCAAGAGAGGATCTACAATGAGGTAAGATTATTTGGAGGATCTTCTTGGGTTACAAAATGATTTGAGGTATCTTTGTCTTCTAAATCCAAGAATGATTTGTTTGAATGGATAGTGCTCATTTTTTAACTTTTTAAAGCCATGAAGGTAAATTTTTATGTCTTTGACCTTCAAGGTAGCAACATTATTGTGATTAGTGAGAATTATTTAATACTGCTATTTGATTCATGTTGTGAGTTACTAAGTGAGAAATACAAGAAAATTTTAAAATTGATGTTTGTGTTTGATTCCGAAAATACATATTTGTATTGAAGGTTTGTGAATGATATTATTAGTTTTCTTAATCATTTGGTTAGAAGATTACAATTAAATTGTGAATTAAGGAACTATTTGGTCCAAGTTGTTGAAGAAACTAGTTTTAACTTGAAAGTTCTAATGTGTAAAATTACTAGTTTGTTTAACCTTTTTACTGATTGTGATATGTTTTTGAGAAAAGTTCTTGATATTATGTTTGAAAAGTTAATTTTTAGAGAACAAGATTCTTGGCTCTATCACAAAAGTGTATATTTTGGGAGTGGTATGTAACTTGAAAGATTATTTTTTTTGGCTTGGGTACTAAATCCCATCTATAATTTGTAAGGTTTGAATTCGAGGTTGAATTATTTTCAACAAGGGGAGAATGATGCAAGTTCGGAAAGTGCTAATAACATGGATGGATTTCAACTTGACATCAAAAGTGTGAAGTGTTTCAAGAAAGTATGGAAGGTAAGAATCAACACAATAGAAGATTATGCAAGGGCACATTTAATTAAGGGCATTTATGTCTTTTCATATCTTAGCCTACCCTAGAAGTATAAATAGAATATAATGAGCATATTTTGGGTTAGACAATATTTTTAGGTTGAAAACTCTTTAATGAGTTTATGGGTTTATCCCTTTATCTTTACATTGGATCTATCTTGAATATCTTTTGGTAAGATTATTCATGTATGAGTTCAATTCTCTTCTCCCTTAAAATCATTCATGTAATTGTTTGTTCAAATTAGAGAATTACAAATCAATATTTGTCGCTAATTTACTTCAATTGTGGGATTATTTCATTCTTTGTTCTCTAACTCTCCTCAATTTCTTGATTATCTCTTTAATATATATATTTTGTATCCCATTTTACATCATCTTTGGAGGATGACCTGTATGTCTTTAAGGAAATCATCTCTGAGTTAGAGACTCTGGAGGTTAAGTACGATAAGAAAGATCCAGGGTTGATTTTGTTGTGTTCGTTGCCTGCATCATACTCGACCTTTAGGACTATGATTTTATACAGTCGTAATATCCTGACCCTAGATAAAGTCTATGATGCATTATTCTTTAATAATAAGATGAAGCATCTTGTGAATGGGTCGGAGAGTCAAGGAGATGGTATCATTATTCGTGGAAGGATTCGTGAGAGGAACTCTAGAGGTGATGATAGAAATAGGTCAAAATATAAGAAAAGAAACAAAACCTATATAGTTACTCTAAGAAGAAGGGCCATATCAAATCTGAGTGCTATAAATTATAGAATAGAAATAAAAAGGAAAATGAAAAATAGAAAGGAAACCAATCAAAGGTGTTCGATGAAGCCAGTGTTTTTGAAGATGGCGCTAGTGATGGAGAACTCTTGGTAGTCTTTGATAGTAACTCCAAACCCTGTGAGGATTTTATTCTTGATTCAGCTTGCATATTTCATATGTGTCGCAATCGAGATTTGTTTACAACACACGAAATGGTTTCTAAAGGTGCCGTGTTGATATGAAATAATACACCCTATAAGATATCTGGTATTGGAACAATCATGATTAATATGTTTGATGGGATTGTAAAGACACTTGGTGATTTGTGGTATGTCCCAGACCTGAAGAGAAATACTATTTCCTTTAGTACCTTTGATTTGAACTGATATAAGTGCACTGGAGAAGATGAAGTCCTGAAGGTTTATAAAGGTTCTCTTATTATAATGAAGGGAGAGAGAAAGACTGCTAATTTGTATGTCTTACAATGCTCTACAATTACAGATGATGTAGATATTTCTACTTTCTCTCTATCAGATAGTGATGTTGCTATACTTTGGCATATAAGCCTAGGACATATGAGTGAAAATGAAATGGTTGAACTAAGTAGGAGAGGAATTCTTGAGGACCATACTATTACCAAATTAGAGTTTTGTGAGCATTGTATTTTTGGGAAGCAGGAGAGAGTCAGATTTACTAAAGGCATCCACAAGACTAAAGGCATACTTGATTACATTCATTCTAACCTCTAGGATCCTTCAAGATTACCTTCTAGAGGAGGTGAAAATTATATGTTGACAATTATTGATAATTATTCAAGAAAAGTTTGGGTGTTCTTCCTGAAGCAATAGAATAATGTGTTTTCAATTTTCAAGGAGTAAAATACTATGATTGAAAAGAAAATAGGGAAACAGGTACAATGCCTTCAGACTGATAATGGTTAGAGTTTTGTTCTAATGAATTTAATATTTTGTGCAAGTCAGAAGGAATTGTGAGGCATTTAACAATTCGTCATTCTCCGCAGCAGAATGGTGTGGCCGAAAGACTGAATAGAACTATAATGGAGAAGGTACATTATATGCTCTATAATGCTGGTTTACCCAAGTCTTTTTGGGCTAAAGATGCTTCCACACCTTGTATTCTTATGAACCACTCTCCTCTAGTTGCAATTAACAAAAGGACTCCATAAGAGGTATGGTTCGGTACTCCAACCAGTTACTCTGGTTTTAAGATATTTGGATGTACTGCTTATGCTCATGTTGATAATTGAAAGTTGGAACATAGATTTGTAAAGTGCTTATTTATGGGTTATAAGTCTGGTGTTAAGGGATATAATCTTTGGTGTCTAGAAAATAGAAAATATATAATTAGTAGAGATGTCGTTTTTGATGAAAGTATTATGCTTCATGCTTTTCCCTTTAAAGAATCTAGTGCTTCGCCCCTAAATGATCCTAGTGACACGAATCAGCAAAATTCAAGTACACACGATGAATTAAAGATTGGATCAGAGTCTTCATCAGTACCTATTTCTCAGTCTAGCCCAGAGATACAGAGTGATACTATTTTTTCCTCACTATCAATGGCGTTAGAATATTCTATTGATAAAGATAGGCCTAGGAGAGATATTAGACCTCCCCAGAAGTATGGTGAAGCTGAATTGGTTGCTTATGCATTGAATGTAGCAGAAGGTATTGATTACGATAAATAACCTTCATCTTACTCAGAGGCTGTTAGTTATGATGACTCTGGATAATGGATGATTTCTATCTAAAAGGAGATAGAATTAATTTATAAGAATGACACATGAGATTTGGTGAGATTTCTTAAAGATAAGAAAATTATTCGTTACTAGGGGGTATTTAAAAGGAAGGAAGAAATATCAGGAGTTGAAGATGCTAGGTATAAAGAAAGACTAGTTGCTAGATGTTATAGTCAGGTTCCAAGTGTTGATTTTACAGATGTGTTTTCTCTAATTATAAAGCATAGTTTGATTCTAGCCTTACTTGGTATTATGGCCATGCAAACTTTTGAGCTTGAGCAATTGGGTGTCAAAACTGCATTCTTACATGGAGAACTTGATGAGGATATCTATATACAATAACCAAAGGATTTTGTAGTGTCAAGAAAGGAGGACTATGTATGCTTGCTGAAAAAGTCTCTTTACATCTTAAAACAGTCGCCCAGACAGTCGTATAAGAGTTTTGACTCTTTTATGACTTCTCATATTTTTAGGAGGAGTAGTTATGATAGTCGTGTCTATTTCAAGGAGGTAAGTGATGGTTCGTTCATGTATCTTCTCTTGTATGTTGATGATATGTTGATAGCAACAAAGGATATAAGAGAGATAATAAAAGTCAAAGCCCAGCTGAGTAAGGAGTTTGATATGAAAGATCTAGGAGCAACAAATAAGATCCTTGGCATGGAAATTTTGAGAGATAGAGAGAAGTGTAAGTTATACTTGAGTTAGAAAAGTAATATTGAGAAAGTGCTTCATAGGTTCAATATGCAAAATTCCAAACCTGTCAGTACTCCATTGGCAGCTCATTTCAAATTCTCGGCTATGTTATCACCCAAGACAGATAATGAGCGTAACAATGTGCCTCGAGTTCCATACTCTAGTTCCATTGGATCTCTTATGTACGTGATGGTGTATTCTTGTAACACCCCAAAATCTGATCCTGAGATGTCACACAGTATTCAAGACTATGAGTAGACTTAAGCTAACCCTGTCGGCATACTACTGAGCCTAAATCTCATAATGATTGAAATATAAATATAAAAGTCATGCTAGAATGATGAAACTATCTACAATATCTGAGAATAATATCTGAAACATCAATACTGAATAATCTGAATTAAATCTGGCAGTCTGACAAGCCTCTACTATTTATACTAGAGAGTCACTAGGACAAACCCCCAGCTAACTCAAACTGTCTGAAAAGAACTGCTAAAATCTCATAAACTGATAAATTATAAAATTTGAGTAATAAGTCCCCGAACTATAAGGAGTCACCAACTGTTAGATGTAGATGGAGATGCTCGACCACTCATGCGGCTGACACCGAGCACATGAACATACATTATGTGACAATGTAGCAGATAGACATATATGTGAATAAGTACTTTAAGGATGTAATGAGTATATGAGGGTGAAATGCATAAATAAAACATCATCTCATCATCATAATTTATAAAACAATGCATGCTAAATGAAAATGACTCACATAAGCTGGAATTTCTGAAATGCTGAAATAATGAATAATAAATCAATCATACTTTATAGATCTAGTGAGTCATAACATTTAGTTCTGAAAGTTGTACTTGTACTCTGTCTGTAAATCATACTATCTAAGTATAGAAAGAGGTCACTTCTGAAATCTGAAATCTAAAAGCTGAAGTTTGTAACTGATATCTT
The DNA here is from genome assembly GCA_030864215.1 of Capsicum pubescens. Lineage (NCBI taxonomy): Eukaryota > Viridiplantae > Streptophyta > Magnoliopsida > Solanales > Solanaceae > Capsicum > Capsicum pubescens. The sequence goes on from CM061546.1 coordinate 229,451,427, forward strand.
TCTGTAAAGCATAATCTGAGTAAACTTTATGAGCCTTTACACTTAGTTTTCTAAAATCTTTTTCTATTAAAATTTTTCTGAAAGTATTTACTATAAGGGAGGTTCTTTTAACCAACATAAATCGTGCGAGCTACATAGAGTCCAACATCTCACCCTTGTAAGGAAGAAACCTAACGTTAGGGAGAGGTGTCATACTCTTGCTAAGGAGTGTAACCTACGCTAAGTGATCACAAATGAAATTGTCATCCACATAGAAGTGGGAATAATATGATAATCTGTACCCACGTTGGCTACGTAGTTTTGTGGAAGTAGGATGCGCTAAACCCACAGTTTCCACTCGGTGCTAAATACTACTCCCTTTTTATTTGCTATGCTCATTCTGTTAAAAATCCACTTTAAAACTAACATAAGGGTTTATCTAAAATCAATTATGCATTTATCTGATAAAATCTGTAAATAAAGCTGATCTGAATTCTCTAATATGTAATCATCTGAAAAGTGTATTCAAAAACTTATTTGATGATCGAAAGATCAAAGCTTAACTGAAAATATATATAAAAAAATTATAATAGGATGCTTAAAGCATTATCTTTCTTAAAATAATAATATTCAATCTTGGGGTAATAACCTATGCTTCAAAATCTAGTAATTTATAATAATAGGTATGAACCCTAATTTAAAACTCATGGAATATCATTCAAAATCATATGAATTTGATGTTAACAGTTAGTTTTCGGCACAAGGATGAAAGAGGATCCTTTTTCAGAAACTCCATATACCTTGATTGATGATTAGATGGAGATTCTTAAATTATGGCTTCCTATTTGAGTTCTTGATGATGAATTCTTTATTATCTCGTCTTGGGAATTCTCAATTTACAGCTTTATTGGAGAATCTATGGAGGATTTTGATTTCTTGGAGAAGAGGTTTTAGAGCTCTAGGGTTTTGATGTTGAAGAGAATGATGAATAATGAGCACAAAATATTTTGAATATGATAAATCTTGTGTTTTGGACGGACTCGAGCCTTGGGAATTGTTCAAAATACCCTTTTTAAACTCCTAAATGGAACTGGAAATGAGAACTGAAAATCCCGATTTAATGGGCCATTGCGATGCGCCACTATAACAGTGGCTCACTGGAAATTGACGACTGAGAAATTGGGGGTCTCCGCAATGCGGAGCTATCACGTTTTCCCACTGTATTTTGCCAATTAGGACCTGGAACTTCAACGTGATACGCCTCCATCGCGGTATCTTATAAAAATGACATTTTGACCCCTGGCACGACGCTTCAATATCACGTTAGGCTACTGGAAATCGAAAATTGTGAAATTGGCCCTCCCCACAATGCGGAGCTATCACGTTTTCCCACTGTATTTTGCCAATTGGGACCTGGAACTTCAACGTGATACGCCACCATCGCGGTATCTTATAGAAATAACATTTTGACCCCTGGCACGACGATTCAATATCACGTTAGGGTACTGGAAATCGACAATTGTGAAATTATCCCTCCCTGCAATGCGGGGCTATCACGTAGGGCCACTAGAATTTGACAATTATCATTTTACTCACCTCCGCGATGCGCCAAGTGCCCAGTTGGCACACTGTAACCTTAAAAATGCTCTAACTCTGCAACCGAGTAATGAAATTGGGAGAATTTGGTTTCGATGCAAAGCTTATTTAATTTCCCACGTATTGGAAGGTCTAAATCTGGAAAATTCTACACAAAATAAATATCCTTCATCTTGGAAGCTATTTCTTAACATTCTAGGAATAAATTTAAGCTAGGAAAATCATTGTGTATTACAATATCTCTCCCTTGGGAACATTCGTCCTCTAATGTGGCTAGATTAGCTGAAGATACTGAGAAACCTGAGGCTTTAAGATATCATGAACAACTGAAATAAGCTGAATAACTGAATCTCAATTAAGATAAGCTACTAAACTGATTTGAAAGTGCATGAATTCTCATGAAGATAACTATATATAGCTGAATCTGAAACTTAAAAAGAACTGAATGAAGGTAAACTATTACCTTCGGCTGAATCTGAGTTCGTGGAGAAGAGATGATGATACTTGGCATGTATGTCTGCTTCTTCTTCCCAATTATCACCCTCAATGGACTGATTTCGCCACAGAACTTTGACCAAGGGAACTTTTTTGTTCCTTAGTCTATGAAACTGATGATCAAGAATCTCTACTGGGACTTCTTCATAAGAAAGGCTATTCTGAATATTTGTACTTTTTAGTGGAACTATAATAGCTGTATCATCCATGCACTTATTCAACAAGGATAGATACAATACTGGATGAACTGACGATAAGTCTGCGGGTACCTCAAGCTCATACGCTACCTTCCCAACACGAATCAAATACGGAGGGGGCCTAAATAATGAGGATTAAGCTTCCCCTTCTTGATAAATCTCTTCACCCCTTTCATGGGTGAAACTTTAAAATACACAAGATCATCAACCTCAAACTCAAGATTTCTTATTCTCATATCGGCATAAGATTTCTGATGACTCTGGGTTGCTTTTAATCTCTCTCTAATCAACTAGACTTTCTCCATGGCCTCAAACACCATGTCTGGCCTAATCAAAGTGGCCTCACCCACTTCGAAACAACCAATGGGCGATCTACATCTATGCCCATAAAGAGCCTCAAATGGAGCCATCTAAATACTAGCATGATAACTGTTATTATAAGTAAAGTCAATTAATGGTAAATGATCATCCCAACAACCTTTAAAATTGAGAACGCATGCCCTCAACATATCCTCCAAAGTATGAATAGTCCTCTCTACCTGACCATCTGTCTTCGGATGAAAAGCTAAAATAAGAGGAACTTGGGTACCAAGACCCTTCTAAAAGGCTCTCCAAAACTGAGAGGTAAACTGAGTACCCCTAGCTGAGATAATGGACAAAGGAACTCTATGCAATCTGACTATCTCTCAGACATACAACTTAGCATACTCTTCAGTCGTGTAAGACGTGTGAACTGGCAAGAAATTCTCTAACTTAGTCAGTCTGTCTACAATAACCCAAATCGAGTTATGTTGTCGATGCGAACGGGGTAAACCAGTCACAAAATCCGTATTCACCTCTTCCCACTTCCAAGTGGGGATACTAAACTGTTGCAAAGCACCACCAGGACTTTGGTGCTCTACCTTAACCTGCTGACAAGTTGAACACTTGGCTTCAAACTTTTCTATATCTCTCTTTATACCAATCCGCCAATAGATTTTCCGCAAGTTGCGATACATCTTAGTGGCTCTAGGATGGATAGAATAATGCACACCATTCTCTTTTTCCATAATCCGCTGCCTTAAATCATCAACACAAGGCATACATAACCTACTTTGGTATCTCAACAGACCATCTCCCCCTTAAGAGAAAACCTTTATCTTTTGATCCTTGACTAACTCCTTCAGTTTGACCAAGCTAGTATCCTTATCTTGCTTTTCCTTCTCCACTGAAACTAGGGAAGGTTCGGAACAACTCTGAACCCAAACATTCCCTTCAGTTGAGTCAACCAACCTAACACTAAATATAGATAATGATGCAGTTCTCAAACTAACACCTTCTTTTCTTTCTCCACATAAGCAACACTGCCCATAGACAATCTACTAAGGGCATCTGCCACTACATTGGCCTTGCTAGGATGATACAACACACTTGTATCATAATTCTTTAATAATTCTAACCACCTTCTCTGATGGAGATTCAAATCTCTCTGAGTAAACACATACTACAAGCTTTTGTGATCCTTGAACACATCAACATACAAACCATACAAATAATGTCTCCAGATTTTCAGAGCAAACACAACAACAGCTAACTCAAGATCATGGGTTGGGTAATTCTTTTCATGAGTCTTAAGTTTTCTAGAGGAAAAAGATATGACCTTACCTCGCAGTATCAGAACACAACCCAAACCAACTCTGGAGGTATCAAAATAAACCACAAAACTATCTATATCATCAGTTAATGCTAACACTAGGGCTGAAGTTAGTCGAGTCTTCAACTCCTGAAAACTCTTCTCATAGGAATTTGACCACTGAAACTTAACTTTTTTTTGGGTCAATCTAGACATAGGAGACGCAATACATGAGAAACCCTTAACAAAACTTCTATAATAATCGGCTAGACCCAAGAAACTCCTAATGTCTGACGTGGAAATAGGTCTAGGCTAATTCTTTATGGCTTCTGTGTTTTGGGGATCAACTCTAATACCTTTACTAGAAATAATATTACTAAATAAAGCTACTGACCTTTGGAAAAATTCACACTTGTTGAACTTGGCGAACAACTGGTTATCTCTAAGGGTTTCCAACATAATTCTAAGATGGTCTGCATGATCATCCTCACTATGTGAGTAGACAAGGATGTCGTCAATGAAAACTATGACAAACATATCCAAATATTATTTGAACACTCTATTCATCAAGTCCATGAAAGCTGCAGGGGAATTTTTTAGTCCGAAGGACATGACTAGAAACTCAAAATGACCATAACGGGTCTTGAAAGCACTCTTTTGAATATCACATTCCCTTACTTTAACTTGATGATAACCGGATCTAAGGTATATCTTTGAGAAATAACTGGAACCTTGGAGTTGATTAAATAAGTCATCAATTCTAGGATGAGGGTATTTGTTTTTTACTGTAACTTTATTCAACTGATGATAGTCAATACACAAACACAAAGAACCATCTTTCTATCGCATGAATAGGATGGGAGAGCCCCATGGAGCAACACTGGTCTTTATAAAACCTTTATCTAAAAGATCTTTGAGTTGATATTTCAAATTCTTAAGCTCGGCAGGAGCCATATAATATGGAGGTATAGAAATAGGTTGAGTATCTAGAAGAAGGTCAATACTAAATTCTATTTCCCTATCGGGAGGTACCCCTGGCAAATCTTTGGGAAAGACATTAGGAAACTCATTAACTATACTGACTGACTGAATTGTTATAGTCTCAAACTTAGTGTCTTTAACTCGAACAAAATGGTCGATACACCTTTTGGAGATCAACTCTCGGGCTTTAAGATAAGATATGCAATGACTTTTGGGAGACACTAAATTAACTGACCATTCAAAGACATGCTCATCTAGAAACTAAAACTTCACCACTCGGGTGCGATAATTTATAGAGGCATAGCAATAATGGAGCCAATCCATACCAAGAATAAGATCAAAGTCAACCATATCTAACTCTATTAGGTATTCTAACATGACTTTATGAAGGACATCAACAGGACACTTTCTATAGATCTGTTTAGCAACAGCTGACTCACCCACTGGGGTAGAAACCAAGAAAGGCTCAGGGATCTTTTCAGAACTTATCTCAAAATTTACTGCAACCAATGGGGTCACATAAGAGAAACTCGACCCAGGGTCTAACAACACATAGACATCAAAATAAAATACACGAAGCATACCAGTAATAACATCTGGTGAATCCTCCGGCTCCTGTTAGGATGGTAAAGCATAAAACCAATTCTGGTACTGACCGCCACTAGTACTAGATGATGCACCCTAAGGAGGGACTGGGCGACCTACAGGAGCTAGTGTACTATTATCATGAGTCTGGGGATGAACATATCTGTTTCCATACTTAGCATGCGGAAAATCCCTAATATTGTGACCCAGCCTACCATATCCAAAACACCTTTTCTGACCAGCCAAAAACTCACCCAGATGATTCTTACCACACTTATCATAGGTCGGATAATTGGGCCTTTCACTCATACTATTCTGAGATCTAACTTAGAAGACTTACCCTACTACTTCTGTCTACCTCTGGGAGTGGGAGCACTGGCTGAAGATGGTGCTAGCAGAGATGAACGATTCTAAAACTGTGAACGATTTTCTCCATGAGACCTATTTTGACCATACTCAAACTGTCCTTTTCTAGCTCTCTTATTTCCTCTCTCTCTTCCCTTTAATTTCTCTGTCTCAATCTACTGAGAATGCATTATCAATGTCACAAGATCCATGTCTCCAATAAGTATGGTAGTTCTACACTCTTTTACTACCAATCTAGACACTCCTGTAACATACTTACTCATACTAGCCCAAGGATCAACCATCGTATCAGGAGCATACTTAGACTACTAATTGAAATTAAGGCAGTACTCATTTACTGTTATCAAGCTCTGCTTCAAATTCACAAACTCTTCTATATTAGCTTCCTTAATCTCACATGGGAAGAACCTGTCTAGAAAAACATCCCGAAACACCTACCAACTTATAGAAAAAACATTCTCTCCACTACTATTTTTACATATCACTACCCAATCATACGCTACATCTTTCAGTCTATAAGATGCAAACTCCACACTCTCCTCTTCAGAAACATGCATAATTTGGGTGATATTTTTTACCTTATCTAGATAAAGTTGTGGTTCCTCACCTACTTTTGACCCAAAGAATTCTGGCGGATTCCTTCTCATGAAGTCTCTGATTCTAGATGCTGCTAAATCCCCATTCTTCTGGAGTGGGACTGCAGCCTGATTCTGATGATTGCCCTAAACATTGACAGTCACAACTTGGGATAACGCCTGAAATGCATCTCTAAACTCAGCATGGGATATATTTTCATTCAAAGGATCTGTGGGATGGGGAGGCTGGTTATCATTTCTGCGGGCATTAGCTCGACGAGAAGGCATATTCAACTGTCATGTAAGAGCATGAGTTAAAAGTAGATAGAGATACTATATGCACGATAGATCATGAAACAAAGAGATGATTTTCTAAGAACGTTCCATAGACTCTTTCTAAATGTGGCACGTTTCACATTCATGATCAAGACTCTATGTAACACGGCTTATCTGACTCCCTAGGACTCTTAAAAACCTTAGGCTCTGATACCAAGTTTGTAATGCCCCAAATCTGATCTTGAGAAAACACACGACGCTCAAGACTTTGAGTATCCTTAAGCTAACCCTTTTTGCATACTACTGAGCCTAAATCTCATAATGATCAAATTATAGTTATAAAAGTCATGCTAGAATACAGAAACTATCTACAATATCTGAGAATAATATCTGAAACATCAATACTAAACAATCTGAATCAAAACTGGCAGTCTGACAAGCCTCTACTACTAATACTAGATAGTCACTGGGACAAACTCCCAGCTAACTCCAACTGTCTGAAAATAAATGCTAAAATCTCATAAACTGATAAACTGCAAAATCTCAGTAATAAGTCTCCAAACTATGAGGACTCACCAACTGTCGAATGTAGTTGGAGATGCTCGACTACTAAAGCGGCTGCTACTGAGCACATGAACCTATATTATCAGATAATATAGCACATATACATATATGTGGATCATTACTTTGAGGATGTACTGAGTATATGGGGGTGAAATACATTAATAAAACATTATCTCATCATCATAATTTATAAAACAATGCATGCTAAATGAAAATAACTCACATAAGCTGGAATATCTGAAATGATAAAATAATGAATAATAAATCAATCATACTTTATAGATATAGTGAGTCATAACATTTAGTTCTGAAATCTATACTTATACTCTATCTATAAATCATAATGACTAAGTGTAGAAAGAGCTCACTTCTGAAATCTGAAATCTAAAAGCTGAAGTTTGTAACTATTATCTTTCTGTAAAGCATAATCTGAGTAAAATTTGTGAGCCTTTACACTTAGTTTTCTAAAAGCTTTTTCTATTAATCTTTTTATGAAATTATTTAGTATTAGGGAGGTTCTCTTAATCGATATAAACCATGCGAGCTACATGGAGTCCTATGTCTTATCTTCCTAAGGAAGAAACTTCACGTTAGGGAGAGGTTTCATACTCTTGCTAGGGACTATAACCTAAGATAAGAGATCACATTTGTAACTATCATCCACATAGAAGTGGGAATAATCAGATAATCTGTACATATATTGGCTACTAAATTCTATGGAAGTAGGATGCGCTAAACCCACACTTTCTGCTCGGTGCTAAATACTACTCCCTTTTTATTTGCTACACTCATTCTGTTAGAAATCCACTTTAAAACTAGCTTAAGGGTTTATCTAAAATCAATTATGTATTTATCTGATAAAATCTATAAATAAAGGTGATCTGAATTCTGTAATCTGTAATAATCTAAAAAGTGGATTCCAAAACTTATATGATGATTAAAAGATCAAATCTTTACTAAAAATCTATAAATAATCTGATGATAGGATGATTAAAGCATCATCTTTCTTGAAATAATAATATTCAATCTTAGGGTAATAACCCATTCTTTAATCTCATGTCAAAACATCATAATAGTCATGCTTGAAATTGAAAATAATGATATTTCATCTCAAAATCTGTAATTTACTGCAATAGGAATGAATATAAAAATAGACATGCAATTAAAATTCTAAAACATTGGAAATCTCAAAATCTTACAATTTGCAATAATGGGTATGAACCCTAATTCAAAACTCATGGAATATCATTCAAAATCATATGAACTTGTAGTTAAAAGCTAGTTTTGGGCACAAGGTTGAAAGAGGTTCCTTGTTCGTAATCCCCACATACCTTGATTGATGATTAGATGTAAATTCTTAAATTATGGATTCCTATTTGAGTTCTTGATGATGTATTCTTGATTATCTTGCCTTGGGAATCTTCAATTTAGAGCTTTCTTGAAGAATCTATGGAGGATTTTGATTTCTTGGAGAAAAAGTTTTAGAGCTCTAGGGTTTTGCTTTTGAAAAGAATAATGAATAATGAGCACAAAATATTTTGAATATGATAAATATTTTGTTTTAGATGGATTGGGGCCTTGGGGATTGTCCAAAATACCCTTTTTAAACTCCTAAATAGAACTGAAAACGAGAACTAAAAATCCTGATTTAATGGCCCACTGCGACGCACCACTATCGCGGTGGCTCACTGGAAATTGACGACTGGAAATTGGGGGTCTTCGGGATGTGGATATATCGCGTTGTCCCACTAGATTTTTGACAAATGGGACCTAGAACTTCAACGCGACGCGCCACCATCGCGTTGTCCTTTAGAAATACCATTTTGGCCCCTGGCGCGACGCGCCAATATCGCGTTAGGATACTAAAAATTGACAATTGGGAAATTGGCCCTCTTCACGATATGGAGCTATCGTGAAGGGCCACTAGAATTTGACAATTATCATTTTACTCACCCCCGCGACGCGCCAAGTGCCCAGGTGGCACACTGTCAACTTAAAAATGCTCCAACTTCGTAACTGAGTATCGGAATTCGGCGAATTTGGTATCGATGAAAAGATTATTCAATTTTCCACGCATTGGAAATAAATATCCTGTATCTTCGAAGCTATTTCTTAATATTTTAAGAATGAATTTAAGCTATAAAAAGTGCGCAGTATTACAGTTCTCGACCAAATTTATCATATGCAGTCAGTGCAGTTAGCAGATACATGGAAAATCTTGATAAAGAACATTGGAAAGCAGTTTAGTAGATTTTCAGAAACTTGCATGGATTTTCTGATGTTTGTTTGGAGTATGGATGAAATAAAGATGGAGTGATGGGTATGTTGATTCTGATTTTGTAGATCCTGATAAGATGAGATCCTCTACAGCTAATGTTTTCACCATTGTTGGTTATGTTATCTGTTGGAAAGCTACTCTATAGACTACAGTTGCTTTGTCAACTACTGAGGTAGAGAACATGGCTATTATAGAGTCTTGTAGTGAATCTATTTGGTGGAACGGTCTATTTTATGAACTTAACAAAGACTTATAGATTACTATAATATTTTTCGATAGTCAGAGTGTTATCTTCCTTACAAAATATCAAATGTTTCACGAGAGGACAAAGCACATGATGTTTGGTATCATTTTATGCGTGAAATTATTGCTTGTAGTGATAATGTGGTAAGCAAGATTATTAACTATGATAACCCCACTGATAAGATAAACAAGACACTACCAAGTGCCATGTTTGAGCATTGCTTGGAATTGGTTGGTGCCAGTAGTTAAGATGTTCCCTTAGGGGCTTTTGTGGAAGAGGTGAAGAGTTTTCTCAAAATGGATGTGAGTTGTAAATTAGAATTCATGTAAAAGTGGAGATTGTTAGAGTTTGTGACCCAAATTTTATTGATTCAGCCCTGAAAATATTGCGGTGCGACCCATATTTGAGATTTTTTGGGAGGAGTCTATGGTGATAGCGTAGGGATCGGGCCGATAGGTTTTTAGGCTTAGAGTTTTTTTGTACGCACGTATTATATAAGTGCAACTTAGAGGGTTGGTTTAAATATGATGGTTCTCATGTGTTATTGAAAACTCTGGCTCCTCCTTGTATTCCTCTCCAATATAGTGAATTTCTCCTCCTCTGCCTATGATTTTTTTTGTCAAGAGTTTTCACGTAAATTTGTGTTTGTTCATAATGTTTTTTTTTTTCTTATCATATTATTTATTCTTGTTTTATTTCATAACAATTATACCAAAGTATGTGTGTATGTATACACAGTTACATCTTCATATCTGTGTTTTATGTTCTTTATTATTTCGTATCTTTGTATTTGTTTTAAAGTACAGATAATTGAATTTTGAAGAAACTGAAGAATACATAATTATACACATAATTGAATTTCAATGAAATTGAAGAATTTTTCATTTAGAAGAGTCACTAAATTGATTTTTGCAGCTCAAGGCATGTAGAGAGAGAATTTTGATTTCATGCTCTGTTGTTCGCTCACCGATACATAGGATCAGCGAGGATTAATTTTAAGCATGATTTGTTCCATCATTAAAGGGTACCAGTGAAATGTTGAGGATTTTTAACATAAAAAATCTATCCTAGATATATCTATCCCGGTACTCAAACAATATATGTAATTATTGAAATTGTCGATGCATTGAGTAATTAGCTTCTACACTAGTGTATTTTATTAAATAGCTTCCAAAAAGATGAAGTCAATTGGTAAATCATAATTAAATAAGTGATAAACCATAGATATACCAAACACAAATCTGATTCTCTGATGAAATAAACTTTATTGTATTTTGTATTTTGTAATAGAAGTATGATAATGACAAGGAAAAAGAATTCATTGTGTGAAGTTAGAGATTGATGACTTGATTTCTCATCTGATTCTGGTCTAAAAATGTATAATACAATTAGTGGCGATTCAAAAATTTAAGAAGAAAATTAATAAAAAGTGCAATCCTACTACACTAATAATGAGTATATGTGTGTGTATATATATATATATATATGTGTGTGTGTGTGTATATATATATGTATATATGTGTATATATATGTATATATATATGTGTGTATATATGTATATATATACATACACATAAATATATACATATATACATGTACACACATATATATAATAGCTCGCTCCATTGGACATAAATATTCAAGTTACCCAGCTAATGACTAACGCCACATCTTGTCTGTTGTCAACCAGAGATTTGAAGATAGTAGGAAAAGTGTGAATATAACATATTGAAATTATTAATAGCATTAGTTGTGTCAAAAAAAGTAGACCATTGAAAAACTTAATTTAGACTCGTACATTACAATGAAATAAATTAATGAAATATAATAATAAATATTATAGAATGAATATAGACAAGTTTAGGTGCATTGTACGTTGCATAGCAAATATGTAGGGATATGATAACATATTTTTGATTAATTTCTTATTTAGTTTTCTTAATTTGCTCTCTATATCTGTATATAAACATTTTAAATAACTAAATAATACATAAGTTATTCTTTATGCCTTCTCGTTTTACATGGTCTTAGAGTATAAACTCGTTGATCTTGCTTTGGGTCTATTTTGATAGAAAAGCTATTATCTTATAATTCCTAATGAAAAGACCGAGAAAATGTTTGGTCGATAACTTTTAAGTGGTTATTTTGTGTCACCGCCACCATAAGTGAAAAACCTATGCGTTGAGCTATGAGGAAAGTTTCCCCATTTGATGTCACTGGGCTAGGTACGACTAGGGGCATGAGTTGTATCCCTTGGGTATGAGTCATATCTTGCTTCTACACCGCTCTCATACCCTATGTAGAGTGAAAAGGGTTACTCACTGTCCTAGGTACGAGTGAGCAACCTTCCAATTGTACCTAAGGGTACGAGTCATACACAATCCAATTGTATAAAGTAGGTCTTGATAAAAAATGGATTGTTTTTGGTACGAGTGATGTGTACGAGTTAGGGAATGAGTCGTAACATTTGGATATAACTCAATTGTGGGTAGTCGTACCCTAACCAGTAAGGATGACCTAAGAGAAGCCTAGGGTATGATTTAGGGTATCACTCATACCCTAGGGTACGGTTCCCTTAAGTGAGTCATACCCAAGGACAGGCACATTTTTTATCTTTTAGTTAAGGACCTTATGGTCATTTCCCACACTTAAAACCCTAAGTCCCCGCACTATATAAGCATTTGTAACCTCCTAAATATCCATTTTTAGTGGATGAAACATCCTAAATACTCTCTCAAGCATATTTTGGAGAATTGGAGGCTAGGATTTGAAGAGGGTTCATCTACAGGTAAGAGAGGTGTCAAGTTCTTTGTTGAATTAACTTGTATAAACCATGTAATCCTCTCCCTTGTTAAATAACTTAAAAATCATATATTTCAAACTCGGATTAGTAAGTGTACGTGGAGGTTTTGAAATCAAATGAGCAGGGTTTTTGTTGTCACTGATGAATAATGTTGATTTTTCCTTGAGCTTGTGATTATACATGTTATTAGTGATGGCTTGTATGTGTGGGTACTTTTTGTATATATTGTAACATATGGGTCTTGAATAACCCTAATAATGATGAATTTCATTATGAATTTCCTCTTGATAAAGGTATGCACATAAGTGTTTGTGAAAATATCTAAATAAATTATCTAGTTATATGTTAATGGTGAGTTGAACTAGGGCATTGGTCAAGTGAATATGAATGAGATAATATATTGTTGTAATGCATGTGAGTACTTAGTAAATTATTGGTTAAGTCCTTGTTGACCATGTATTGACTCATGATGAATGTGAATTCTTGGTAAATTATTGATAAGAACCTTGTTAATCATGTAATAGATTAATTTATAACTTTATATGGTGTGATAACCCAATAAGTATGAATGGTTGATTAATTATATCATAACGATGTTGTTAGCCATGTAATTAGTTAAGTTATGACCATGTTGATTTGATGGCTAAGAAAGGGTTTCAATCCCCTAAACATGAACTTGAAATTGTGTGTAGAACTAAAGTGTGGTATAAAAGTACTAATGAAAAATGTTTGGTATGGAAAGGGTCTTGATGATCATCGAATGAATTGAATGATGATTTTAGTTAAGGCATTGGCCTAGTAAAGTGTTCAATCGATAAATGTTCTCATGTGGTTTTGTTTTGGATAAATGGTTCAAGTCCTTAAAAGTTAAAATGAATTGTAGTAATGATAAGGCATAAACTAAAGGGGTTAAGAGATCAAACGTCAACTAGCAATGGAAATGAAATGGCTTGTGGTTGGATTCCCTCGCCCAATGTAATGGATTGTGGTTAGAGTCTCTAGCCAAATTAAATGGCTTGTGGTTAGAGTCCCTTGCCCAATGAAATGACTTGTGGTTGGATTCCCTCACCCAATGAAATGTATTATGGTTGGAGTCCCTCGCCCAATGAAATTTCATATGGTTGGATCCCTCTCCTAATGAAATGGCTTGTGGTTAAAATCCCTCGCCCAATGAAATATCTTGTGGTTAGAGTCCCTTGCCTAATAAATTGGTTGAGTTGGTTTGAGGCTTTGACCTCCTTGAATAATGTAACAGAGAAGTTTATGGTTCTAAAATTGGTAAGGTGAAAGATGGAAATTTCTTCACTCCATGGCTCATGAATGAATGCTTTAAGAATAATTGCTATGACTTTTCTATGACCTTGCATGTTATATATAAACATATGTATGTGTATCTTCATATATGCCTATACTAACGTAAATGTGATTTCATATGATGGTTTGACTTAGATTGAACAAATGCATTATTTTATCCCTATCCTTGAGATACATGCTAGATCTCCAACTGATAACCGTCTCCGAATGTTATATCCCCACGCAACATAGGGGCCGGAGCTTCTTCTTCCTCTTCCATCCAGTGACCAAGTGTTCGAGCGGTTCGGGCATTGACATTGAAGTGGTGAGCTTCAATTCTCCAGATGGCATACATTTCATAGTCTGTTACTTTAAGTCATATACTTATATAGATTTGGTATTTAGCTATTGTCGAGGTCATGTCCCGACATATTATTGGCATCGTTTAGTTAGAGGCTTTGTGTATGACTATGGACTTGGGTATGTTGTCTAAATTCTTGTAATGAATGAAATGTTAGATATTGTCTATGTATTGACTATTATCTTTATTTTTTCACTACTTGATACTTTGTTGGAGTTCATCCGTTACTTAAAAACTCAATAGATGGTTAGGTTGAGTTAACGAGGTGATATCCGGTCCAAGTTTAACTTGAGATGCCCTTACGACATGGTCTTGTTTTAGGGCATGTCAAGTTGGTATCAGATCCCAGGTTCATGGTCAGTAGGGAGTCCACAAAGGTGTGTCAAGTAGAGTCTCTTTTATGGGTGTGTAGCGCGCCACACTTATAAAAGAGGGGCTATGAGACATTTAGGAATGTTTCCCTTTCTTGTGTTTCAATCTCAAGATATATAAATTCTAAGGTCTTAGATTCCTCTTATTTTTGCTTGATCATCTTTCAGATAATGAATCCAAAAAAATCTGATGTTTAGATAAGCTATTCTTTCACGACTGAGGGAAATATGGATAAAGCTCAACCAATTTCTGGGATTCATACCGATCAAGGTTCATGGCATCTGACTGTCCTCGAGGGGTTCCACCTATTCCTACTAACCCTACTTATGGGGGTAACACTTCTCCTTAGTCACCTCAAAATGCTGGGTTCCATCACTCTTTTTCTCTGTTAGCTCAGGTTGGTGGAAAGTGGTCCAAGAGAAAATATTAGGTGGGTCCTAGAATCCATTCTACAGCTAGTGCTCCCTACCCAAACTTATTGAGAGGTGGGCATTTTCAAATTGGTAATTCTCATGGGGAACAAGGTGCCCAACATCAAGTCAGAATAGCCCAATCCTCACTCACCTATCCTCTTTGTCAATTTTACGATTGATTACACCATGGGTGTTGCGAGGAAGGAAAGAATCGGTGTTTTAAATATGGTCAATTGGGTCACATGCAATAGGAGTGTCCCGTAATGGTTGTTGCTTAGGCAAAAAAATGTTCTAATTTCCACTTTTATAGCGCTTGCACCTAGGGGTGCCACTTTTAGCTCCGACATTTGTCGAGACTGTCTTAATTCTCTTACTATACCTCGAGAGCTCGAGGCACCTTCTGATGCTGACGCGGGTATGTTGAATCTTTTCTCTCTTGATATGTATTATTTGCTTGACCTTGACTCAACTCTGTATTATGTGACCCCATATATGGATGTGCATCTTTGTTTTTGGTCCTGAGATTCTCTCAATCCTCTTTTTTGTTTCTACCCTAAAAGGAAATTTTGTGGTTGTTAAGAGGGTCTAGGGGGGTGTGGTATCTATTAGTGGTAGAAAAGCTCTTGTAGACTCAATAAAGTTGGGTGTGATTGATTTTGATATTTTCCATAGGATGGATTGGTTTCATTCGTGTTATGCTTCCTTAGATATTTAGACCCATAGGGTCATGTTCATATTTCCTAATGAGCCAATCATTGCATGGGAAGGTAGTTCTTTGGGGCCTAAAGGGAGATTCATTTCTTATGTTAGAGTCCATAAGTTAATCTTAAAAGGGCATTTGTATCATTTGGTCTGAGTTAAAGGTTCTAACTCGAAAGGTTTTTTCCTAGAGCTCATTCCCGTGGTTAATTAATTTCCTGATGTTTTCCCCGGTAATCCTTTCTGTATTCCTTTTGATAGGGAAATCAATTTTGGGGTTTATCTTGTTTTGGAAACTCATCCTAGTGTGTCTCCTTGAAGTGCTCCCATGTTGTTCGTATGCAAGAAGGATGGCTTCCTTCGTATGTGAATTGATTATTTTTCGTGGTACAAAGCGACCATAAGGAATAAGTATCCTCTCCCTAGAATAGACTATTTGTTTGATCAAACTCAAGGTGTGAAGTGTTCCTCTAAAATTAATCCTAGGTCGGGTTATCATCAACTTAAGGTTGGAGAAGCATATATCCCTAACACCGCCTTTAGGACTCGATATGGTCACTACGAGTTCTTAGTCATGTCCTTTGGTTTGACCAATGCCCCCATGGTATTCCTTGATTTGATGAATAGGGAGGTTAAGTGTGGGATTGGTCTTGTTTTGGACATTTTTCCAACTCTTATTCCTCCTTTATAGAATAGTTTTGGGTATAGAAAGATCAAATGTCCCTAGTGTACCTCCTGGGTGATACCTAATAGAGTAGAGTGTTTCACTCGTTGGAATAATGGAAGGAATGTCAAAGGTTAATCTTAAAGTTTCTTCTATCAGTGTTTCCCAAAGAAAGGTTGGGATGTGTACTCTAGTGATTCTCACCTATCTCAATCAAGAGTGAACTCTGCTAGTGTGGAATGCATTCTATTAGCACTTACGCCTAAGGTTCATATCTTGCATATTTTTTGTTCCCCAAATATTAATATTGACCTTACATTGCGTTACCAATGGTATATGCGGTGGTGTGTCATTTTGTGTCCAGTCCTAAGGACTCCTTCTTTGGTATGTTATGTTAGGATGGGTCTCATTTATGACCTAGGTTGTTTTTATGAAACCTTTCATGCCTATCGTGTCGCGTCTATTTTGGGGGGCCTTGCCTTGAGTAAAATAAGTGGTTCCTGTGCTTTAGTTCCTCTGTGACCCTTTTAGTATTCGGGTGATAGTGGCTCGGGGAACCTGGTGATGTTTTGAAATAGGAAAATATAGAAGTCCCTAAGTGGGGGAGATTCTAGGGCAACTTCTAGAACTATGGTTTTGGAAAGGAGTGGATGGTAAAAACCTTCATCAAAATAAAAAAAGGGTGATAGATCTTGGGAAGGATAGATCATACCACAGGTATAAAAGTGGTAGGCTTGAGTGTTACGGTTGGTAGTTATACCAATAGTCGTGTTGGGTTCATAAGAGGTTTAGAAGGAATGTGTATGAATTATTTTATGGCATAGTTATGTTATGGTTTTGGATTTTCAATCATACCTTTGTTATTTTGGCTATAATAGTTGGCTATAGTCTTCCTATGTCGACTACTTGTGGTTTGCATATGATAATGGTAATGGAGCAGAGTAGTGTTTGGGATAGATATAAGGAGTAGATCCCGGTGGGTTAAGTTAACTCCTTTTAGCTTTTAATAGGCTTGAACATGGAAGTGATAGTGTATAGCTAGAGTCAAGCACTTATAGTGGTGTGTCTCCAGGAAGCTATAAGTTGAATCGAACTTGCTCTCTAGTA
The DNA here is from genome assembly GCA_030864215.1 of Capsicum pubescens. Taxonomy (NCBI): domain Eukaryota; kingdom Viridiplantae; phylum Streptophyta; class Magnoliopsida; order Solanales; family Solanaceae; genus Capsicum; species Capsicum pubescens. Next base: position 229,468,887 of record CM061546.1, read on the forward strand.
TTGGAATGGCACCTTTTGAGGCATTATATGGTAGGAGATGTCGTTCTCCTAGTGGGTGGTAGGAAGTTGGTGAGGGTAAGTTGCTCGACCCCAATTTAGTTCACCAAGCCTCAGAAAAGGTGAAGGTGATTCGTGAGATATTGAAAACCTCTCAAAGTTGCCGAAAGTCCTATGTGGACGTGAGGCACAGGGATTTAAGGTTTAGTGTTAGCGATTGGGTATTCTTTAAGGTGTATCCCATGAAGGGAGTTATGCGATTCAGTATAAAGGGGAAGTTTAGTCCCTATTATGTTAGTCCTTAGTTGATTTTGAAAAGGATTGGCAATGTTACCTACGAGTTGGAGTTTCCTTTTAGATTGAACTCCATTTCCCCGGTTTTCCATGTCTCTATGTTGCAAAAATGTGTGTGTGAAACTTCCTTGGTTTTTGCCTTAAAGGATGCTGACATTTTGGACTCTTTGCCTATGAGGAGATCCTGATGAGGATATTGGATCAGTAAGTTTTCTAGTTGTAAATGAAAGAGCTGGATTCGGTGAAGGTTCTATCAAGTAACCAATAGTATGAGGAAGCTACTCGGGAGGGGGAGGAAGACATAAAGTCCAAGTATCTGCATTTGTCTCCCGTTTGGCAAACTCGTGATTAAGGTATGTGTTAATCTTCTTGATTTGATGTATTTCCTTGGTAGACAATGGGTTCAATTCCCTAAGCTTCAAATTGATCAAGTGTTTTTGATAAATAATAGGTTTGAATCCCAAAGACAATGAAATAAATAGTTGATTGATGATGATCGTGATAAATGTTATATCCTTGTGGTATGCCTTGTTCTAACTTGTTTGGAGGTTGTTTTGATGTGTGATAATATGTTAACTTATGTTTATTCTTTCCTTACAAGTAATTCGCGGACGAATGATCCAAGTGGGAAAGAATTAAAACACCTAGGCTTTGAGAAATGAGGAAAATTTCCTCATTTGATGTCACTGGGCTAGGTATAACTAGGGGCATGAGTTGTACTCCTTGGATATGAGTCGTATCCTCCCCCTCCCTCTCATACCCTAAGTAGTGTGGCGAGTATTACTCATTATCCGAGGTACAATTAAGCCACCCTTCAATTGTACCTAAGTGTATGAGTCATACACAACCCAACCGTATAGAGTTTGTCTTGATAAAAAAATGGATTGTTTTTGGTACGAGTGAAGTATACGAGTTAGGGAATGAGTGGTAACCTTTTGATATGACTCGATGGTGGTTAGTCATACCCTAAACAGTATGGATGACCTAGTATAATCCTAAGGTACAAGTTAGGGTACCAGTCGTACCCTAGGGTACGGTTCTCTTAAGTGAGCGATACCTAAGGATGGGCTCATTTTCTAGCTTTTAGTTGAGGACCTTATGGTCATTTCCCACACCCAAATTCCTAATTCCTCTCACTATATAAGTGTGTGTAGCCTTCTAAGCATCCATTTTAGTGGATCAAACATCCTAAATACTCTCTCAAGCACATTTTGGATAATTGGAGGCTAGGATTTGAAGAGGGTTCATCTAGAGGAAAGAGAGGTGTCAAGTTCTTCATTGAATCAACTTGTATAAGGAATTTAACCCTCTCCCTTGTAAAAAAACTCAAAAACCATGTATTTTACACTTGGATTAGTAAGTTTACATGGTGGTTTTAAAGTCAAATGAAAAGGGTTTTTGTCGTCAATGATGAATAATGTTTGTTCTTGCTTGAGCTTGCGATTATACATGTTATTAGTGATGGCTTGCATGTGTGGGTACTTTTTTATGTGTTTTAACCTATGGGTTTTTAATAATCCTAATAATGATGAATTCCATCATGAATTTGGTCTTGATAAAGGTATGCATATAAGGTGTTTGTGAAAATGTCTAAATGAATTATCTAGTAACATGTTAATGGTATGTTGAACTTGGGCATTTTTCCAGTGAATATGAATGAGATAAGATATTGTTGACCATTTATTGAGTCATGATGAATCTTAATTCTTGGTAAATAGTTGATAAGAACCTTATTAATCATGTAATGGATTAATTTATGACTTTAGATTGTGTAATGGCCCAATAAGTATGAATGGTTGATAAATGGAACTGTAACGACGTGTTTAGCAATGTAATTAGTTAAATTATGACCATGTTGGTTTGATGGCTAAAAAGGGGTTCAATCCCCTAAACATGAACTTAAAATTATGTGTAGAACTAAAGTGTGGTATAGAAGAACTAATGAAGAATGATTGGTTTGCTAAGGGTCTTGATGACCACCAAATGAATTGAATGATAATTTGAGTTAAGTAATTGGCCTAATAAAGTGTTCAATCGATAAATGTTCCCTTGAAGACCTTATTGTGTCATGTGGTTGTGTTTTGTATAAGTGGTTCAAGTCCTTATGAGTTGAAATGAATTGTATGGATGCTAAGGCATAAACTAAAGGGGCTAAGAGCTCAAATGTCAACTAGTGGTTGGAGTCCCTCGTCCAATGAAATGGCTTATGGTTGGAGTCCCTCGCCTAAGGAAATGGCATGTGGTTGGAGTCTCTCGCCCAATGAAATGGTTTGTGGTTTGAGTCCCTTACCCAATGAAATCGCTTGTGGTTGGAGTCCCTCACCCAATGAAATGGTTTGGGATTGGAGTCCATCGCCACATAAAATGGCTTGTGGTTTGAGTCCTTCGCCTAATAAAATATCTTGGGGTTGGAGTCCCTCGCCCAATGAAATGGCTTATGGTTAGAGTCCCTCGCCCAATGAAGTTGTTGATGTTTTTAAGTTTTATTTTTCTATTATTCTTGGGGCATATTCCGGTGTATGCCTAGCACTAGGAATCAAGGCAATCCCTTACTCCAACTTGATACTGAGCCAGAGATTATAGCCTAAAGACTATCTAAAAACGAAAATGGACACTAAGAGAACAAAAATCATCAAGCACAAGACAAAGAAAACAACACATAGAAAGGAGATGGAGAAGAAGATTGCATAAATGTAAAGATAGATATGAAACATACACCACCTTTAATTATTAGCACCTAATTGTGTATCAAACAACTAGACACACTTCACCATGGATGGATAACACTTCATTCTTAGGTGAACCAAAGAATTTGCTTCACACTCCCTCAATCACACCTTTCTTGCCAAATGTTCAACACAAATGAAGAACCCTTCAAATGCATTCAAACACTCCAATTTCAGTTTCTCTAAGCTAAGAAGACTAAAACTACAATCAAAAGAGTAATCTTTCAATATTCTTCAAAAACTAATGAAAAGAGAAGATAATTTGTCTATTTATACTTATTACACTCAATTGACAAAAATACCCTTAATGAATAGGGAAAGTAGGCGCCTCTTGAGTGTCATTTTGGAGTGTAAAATGTCTTCATTACCCCTTCACTTGAGGCGCCTCCTGAGTGTATAAATTCTCTTTCTTTATTCTCTTGAACAAGGATTCAAAATCTTCCAAAAAGTCTTCAATTACTTGCCAATTCCGCAGCTTAAACCTTGGACAATATCTTATGCTATTGGTGCTCCTTGTTCTTATATCAAAAGAGAATCCTATAATGAAGTCGTAGGATGTCAGAACATGAATGTGAAGTTTATCTTAACGGGCTTTGGGATAATTCTACTAGATTGAATCCTCTTACTCCTGGTGCGATTCAGGAGATGATCGATTGAACCACTGATCAATTATTAGCGGAAGCAAATGTTGCTAATTCAAGGAGGGATGCGGATTTCCATCGTATAGATCAGGAGGCAGAGCTAGAATGGTAGAGACAAGGAGAAAATCATCGAGCAAAACACAACAGAAACCAAGATAGAGGTAGAAGGGGTAGATCTAAAGTACTCCCAGCCTATCAGTACTTGCCACCATATGAAGATCCATAGGAGGACTTGGTATAAGTTGAACCTATAGAAATAGGTGTTATCATTCCTTCTACATTGCCACCAGGTTTGAAGTTCGACGTTACTAGTGCTATGATCCAGTTGTTGAATCTGAATGGTATGTTTGTTGGCTTGACAACTAATGATGCAAACATGTACCTCATTAATTTTATTAGAATTTGCACTTCATACACTATACCTGCGGTAAATTAGGAAGCACCGAGACTCAGGTTTTTCCATTCTCTCTAACTGGTGAAGCTACTTTATGGTCAGGGGAGCTACCTTATGAGTCCATTACTACTTGGAACAAGTTACGGAAGCAGTTTTTAGACCGTTCCCTCCATTCAGAATGCTATAGTTGAAGAAGAGATACATAATTACAGACAGTTGCATTCTAAATCAATGTATGAGGCATGATTTTGGTTTAAAAATAAGTTGATAATGGTTCCTAATCATAGAACTACAGGAAAAACTTAACATAAAATTTTTATCAAGCCCTAAATGCATGTTCCAAAGCTATGGATAATACTATAACTTGCGGAGCATTCATACGTCGGCGTTGGGAGGCTTCATCAAAGATATTAGATTAGATCTCTCTTACCAACTGAGGGTGGTATACTTAGGAGGTAGAGAGAGACCCTGACATTTATGTGATTAGGGCTTCGAGTTGTCATGACCCAGTTTCTTAGGTCATGATGGTGCCTTCCATAATCCACATTAAGAAAGAAAACTTGTAGTCCAGAACGGCTTGTAACGGATTGCTCAATGATATAAGGAAAAAAATGCGGAATAAATGGAATGAAGATCAATACATATTAAGGTCCAAAAATCTGGTGGTATTAGTACAAGAGCTTCTAATATCAGATAAGTACAAAAGTGAAACAACAACGAAACTACGCCGATACAACTTATCTCTGAACACAACATAGAGATTAGTCTAATACATAAGAGAGTGATAAGTAACACCCCAAACGTTAGGAGTTCACTCTAAGTCTCTGAACCATGGCTTCTCCGCACGACTCAAACATCAACAACGATAACCCGTACCATAATCTGTAGGCTATAGCAGTGTAGTATAAGTACCAAATGAATGGTACTCGGTAGGAAACTTCTAACTAATCTCTAAAGATAAAGCAGATATATAAAACATATAAATAGAATGGAAACTACACCCAAGAGTCTAGAAATCTTATAACAAGTTAATGAGAATAATAAGGGACAACTATTCTATTCAAGTCCAAGAGTCTAACATAATAAGGCTAAGGAAGTACCAGTTTGATCTATCAAATTCTAGCCACATTCAATAAGCTTCAACTTAATATAGTATATCTAAGGACAATATAAAAATAAAGGGATAAAGAAAGATATGTAACAATATACAAGGCGAAGGAACGACTATCAATATGAACAAATAAAGGAAGGGATATACGAAATTTCCATAACTTTACATAGCTATATATATATATATATATGCATGTAAACCTAAGTTCATATCAAGAATAACCTAGATCATCATATTCTCATACTAAGAACTCAGTATAATACTATCAGGATTTAATGCTATCATAGTCAAAGTTTCTAATCTATATAGATAGACAAAATATAATCGTACAAAACAATGTAATCATAATATAAAAGAGGCTAAAAACATACCTTGAATCTCGATACTAGATCAATGACTAATTTTTCATAAGCTAGCCATAATAATAAGGATAACAATGATAATAACCTTATCAATATCAACACAAACAACTGGCTACTTCGGAAAACCATATACTTAATCGAGCCTATGCATACCCCACTGCCCCAGACTCAAAAGGTTCAATCAACATACAATAACACAATGCATATTCTTTACCCATATCTATGCAATCATCCTATACCAGCTAATAAACAAAGATACATATTGGTGATAGGATATGCTCATGCAGGAATGAATGCAAGGTACACATTCAATATCACAACTCATCATAACTATCATCATCATGACCATCATTATCGTAATCAACCTCTGTCCATGTTGGGTATCAACATATCATCATATTATACTTCAACCTTGTCGGGTCTCAACATATTATCATAATATCCTCTGACCTTGTCGGGTATCAAAATATCATCATAATATCCACCTTTCTTGAGTATTAATATCATCACAATAGCATCCTCTGGACTTATCGAGTATCAATATGATCACCGTTACCATTATGGGACATCATACACTAATATGCTCATAAACCTAATCCTATCACCACAAAGTATCTATCTAGTCAATAATTTCCAACTACTCATCATTAGCTAACCAATTCTTATTATAATGAAACTACTAGTTCACTAGTCATTGCATGATCTCTAGTTATTACCCTAAATATTAACCTTATTCATGGGATACCAACTAACCATTATTTATTAACTAGACAACATCTAACATCTAGTCAAGGTTGATTACTAGACTATAATCACCATTTATCCTATATTCACTATTATCAACTAATTATCATATATTCGTTAACCATTATTAGATAATACATAACCACTTATCTCATAACCATATTTTATTAACTGGCATAATTTATTAACTATCATTTACCAACTAATCCTCATTAATTATTCATTAATTAACTATTTCCCGACTATCCATCGTTATTAACTAGTCACCACTTATTACCAACATCTCTTATTATCTAGACTCATTAATATGCAACTCCTCCTATATACAACTAATCTACATCATGAACTTAGTCATCAATATAAACTAATCTTCACCTATGCTAAAGACGACCTTAACATAAGCCATGTATCAACCATTGCTAGCTTCCATATTTCAACTAAGCAAGATTGATTAACTCATACATTATGTTTCTAAACTATATGCACCATAGTCACTTAATAGACAACTAGTTAGCACATAGACTAAAACTTATTTAGGAGGAACAATTATAAGATCATATTTTATATTGAATCACATAAGTTACTGATATAATGATCATGAATGTACTAAATCTGTGCATGTCATCACCAGTATCAAATTAATATATTCAAAATCAACATACCCCATCTTCCACCATCCCATACTGGAAAGATGTGTATATGAACATATTGCATATTCATAAACTGTAATCACATCCTTTACAATGATAGGCACTTTTCGGATATCCAATCATTATCATAATATGACCCTTGGCCCAATAACATATCTGGAATAATCACAACATCATAATCACATCCTTAGACCCTAATACATATCCAAAAGTTCATATCAATAATAATATCTATGAGCTATAGCATATCTCTAATCATATATAGGATGCATTTTCCATATAGATGGAATAACTCAATAAACATAAAATCATCAATAGGATATCTTATATCAATAGGTCGTACATCATGACTATAAGTAATATTACCTCTCTAGGCCAATTGTCATATCTAAGAGGAATATTATCTCTATAGGTCCAACAATCATTACTCCAGAAAATAGCATCTCTATAGGCTAATCATAAATTCTAATAGGAAATAGCATATCTATAGGCCAATCCTCTAGTCTATGAGGAAATAGAATCTATATAGGACACGCATCAAGTATAAAAGTAAATAGCATCTATATAAGCCATTCCTCAAGTCTAACAAAAAATAGCAACTCTATAGGCCAATCATTAAGTTTAAGAGAAAATAGAATCGCTATAGAAAAATCATTAAGTCTAAGAGGAAACAATAGATGTATAATCCAATAATCAAGTCTAAGAGGAAATAGAATCTCTATAGGCCAATCATTAAGTCTAAGAAAAAATATGAAACGCCCTGGATTTTGGGACCCTTAGAAAATTTCCTAGATTTCTGGTTTTTGTTAAAGATATGACTTGGGGTTATTAATCATATGTTGTGGTACGGTTAATAAGGATTGGTCATACACTAACTAGTTTTGGTTGGTGGGTTTGATTGGTTTCTTGAAATGGTACGACAAGGGTTGGTACGAGTCAAATGGTGGTTGACAGGTCATATGGTTGGGTTTTCCTTCACTTAATCTGATACATAGTAAAGTAACTTGGATCTGAGTATGATTGGATCACCTTGGATCATGATTCATATTGTCCAACTCGTAGTTGGATAGTGTCAACTCCTCTTGGTTCTGCTATGGGTACGGGTTCAGGGTACTAGTAGTACCCTTGGATACAGTATGTATTGCATGTTTGTATGTTGACCAGTTTGGGGGTATAAAGGGGGTCTACGGTACAAGTGGTAGGTGGCACTCGTATTAGAAGGTATGACTAGTATGGTGGATTCGTACTCACCTGCAGGGATTTTATATAGTTAAGTTGGGGGTAATCTAGACATTTCTCCTCTTAACCCATTATGACCCCACAATTTATATAACACTTAGGAGGATATTTACACTATTATTATAATTTAAAACACTTATGAAAACTCTCTAATTCTCCCTAACGCTTTTGGCTAAAGGAAGTGTAGGGTTTTATCTAGAGGAGTAATTTGGGGCTTGTTTGGGTGATTTTTCTCCATCATCTTCATAATTTAAGGCATGATTCCTCTCCATCATTGTTAGCTCCAACTAAATGGATGATTTATACAATGTTTTCATGGCATGATTTTTGTGTGATTTTGGTAATGGAACACTAAATGGCATAAATGGTTTAGAATGGTTAAATAGAATGAGTTGGTGCCCATTGTTATGGTTAATTTAAATTTTTTGCGGGACACATGGGATTTCCCTAGACAAGAATAATAATGGAACACTTATGGGGTACATGGAAATCCTCCAAGTTAACTCGATAATGTAATCTATGGGTACATAGGAATCCATTTACATAAAAAGGTTGGCTAAGGATATTGCTTGCAAGCTATAGTCGGTATGATGATACAATTACTTATATCCCTTATTAATAATAATGGAATGATAGTTTGTTTGGATGGTAATGGTTTTAATTGGGCAATAATGGTGGGGTGTGATAGTTAACCATAAAGGTGTGAGTCTAATGGACGAACACTGGAAACTCAAGTTTGCTGATATGAGGGTTGTTCATAGAGACCATATATGATACTATGAGGTACATGGGAATCCTTTAAATACACTGTGAATATGTATCATAGAGAGTGAAAGGTACTCAGGAATCCCCTACTCTTATAGTATCTCTTGTTTGTGCAACTATACATATCAGGGCCCATTCAGGGGGTTACACTTGACCCTTATAGCTCGTAGGTGGTTCTAGGATGATTAAGCGACACATACTCAGGTTAATGGTTTTAAATGCATGCTAAACCCGATTTCCTTTCCCGACATGGTTATATATATATGTATGGTTTGTATGTGTATGGATGTTTTACTTGATTTTATTGGATGGAATTATTATATCCTTATCTTGAGTACTTGTTAGTGATCACCCGCTAACCCATCGCAGGGCGGCTTTATTCCCACGCGATGTAGGAACCGACCATTCTACTCCTCCTACTTAGTGATCTAATTTTGTGATTAGCTCAGTTGGATTAAATTAGTGAGCTTCCATATTATGTAAGGCTCCATTTTATATCGTTGTCATCTTTATTTATTTTGGATATTTTATGGATATTGGTTTTGTCTATGGTTGGGGGAATATCCCACCCAAATGTTGGTTTTGTTTTGGTTAGTGGCCTTTATGGAACTACTATGGATTTGTATGGAAGGGATAAATAGTGGTATTAGTCTTAGTATTGGCATTGGTATTGGGGTTTATATTGGTTGACTAATTTTCTCATTGTTACATCCTTTTATATTATGTTTTAGACAGGAACTTGGTTATTGTTTTGGTTTTGGATTATTGTTTTTGTTTGGTAATGGTTATCGGTTGGATTTGGGCTTGTTTGGGTCGGTCATGATCATATACCTATCCTAGAGTCTGGATTTGTGCAAATACAATTTATCTTGTTATATGTGCAGAATTCATCCGACTTAGGGTATATACTGGATGGTTGGGTTTGGTCTTGGGTGTAGTCTCTGGTCCTGGTTGGACTTGAGATTTCCATTATGACAAGGCCCCTAGTCGAGTTATGTGAAGTTGGAATCAGAGCTTTAGGTTTATGGTCAATTGGGAGTCCACAAAGCCGTGTTGAGTAGAGTCTCTTTTAAGGGTGTGTTGCGCGCCACACTCATAAGGGGGACACTACAAGGAATTTAGGAATGTTTCACTTTCTTGGTTTCCTATTTTCAAGATTTCAGTCTAAGTCCTGGAATTTTCTTTAATCCTAGTTTTTTTTCTTTTTAGATCATGCCTCGATGATCTAAGATGCAAGGTAACTCTATTTTCCTAATTGGGTACAATGTTGAAGAGACAAGAACTACTCAAGGGATCCATAATAGGTCTAGGGGTTTGGTCCCTTATATTTCTGGAGTTCCACCGGTTGCTAATAGTCCTCCTCAGGGTGAGGTGACTAATGAAATTTTTTTGCAATTAATTAATGTAATGTCTAGTTAGTTGCTGCTCAGGCTAAGTGGGATGCATTTGGGGTTTCATATATTGAGGTCACAATGGTTATCCAATTTATGAAGATGAATCCTCCTACTTTTACTGGTGTGAAAGTGGAAGAGGATCCTCAGGGTTTCTTAGATGAAATGGAGAAATTTTTTAGGGTGATACAGGCTACGAATGTGCAAGGCGTGAGTTTTACTTCTTACCAACTTAAGGATATGGCATGCCAATTGTACGAGAAGTGGGATAGGGTGAAAGGTGATGTTGAGGAGTCTATTCTATGGGAGACTTTCTCTAATGCTTTTCTTGACTGCTTCTTTATGCAAAAGTTGAAGGAAGCAAAGGCGGAGAAATTTATCAATCTGAGTGTAATACCCCAAACTTTCTTTAAGTCAAATCTAGTCTACAGAAGAGTTATTCATGACTTCCTAAATGATTAATATTCAAATCAGATAGAATTTCCCCAATTTCAACTTTTTATCATGTGGGAAATTGAATTAGCTTTCCAACGATACCAATTTCGTCCAAATATAGTATCGGGGGTAGAAAGTTATGGCCATTTTATAGAAAGCAGTCAAAACCGCCCAGGTGCGATGGTGAGGGTCGACAGACCATCGATCTATCGAAGGATCGTAGCCCAGGCCATTGCAACGGAGGCAGTGAGACCACCTTCTGCCTAAGGGCGATGACTCAGGCCGACGGACCTTTGTGATAGCGATGGACCATCACCCAAGCCATTGCAGCAGAGGCAATGAACACCTATTCTGCCCAGGTGCGATGGTCAGGACCGACGGACCATCGACCCAGTGATGGACTATCGCACCCACCGTCCCATAGTGTGTTTAGTTATTTGAAAGTCATTTTTAATAGGGTATTTGGGTCTTTTCCACCCTTTTTAACCTCTAATTGTATCAGATCAAGGCTCATAAGGTCATTATCTATCTACAACATCAAATTAGGGTTTTCTCTCAAAGATAATCCCTAAGAGCAAGATCTAAATCCTTCATCAAGAAACTAAGAAATTCAAGTTCTTCAAGTCAAAGAACTTCAAGAAACTCACAACCCAGGTATGTCATGTGTTGATTCATGGGTCCCTTTAACCCACGAATCTCAAGAATCTCTTTCCAAAATACAAGATTTGTTTATTTATGAATGTTCATAATTTAAATAGAATTGAAATTTCATGTTCATGATGTTGTGGGGTTTTGATTCATGTTTTAAATTACATTCTTCCAATGATTGACCCTAGTATATGAAGATTTGCATAATAACCAAGATAACCCCCTTCAATTTACAAGTTGATTGATGTATCCATGATTATTAGATGTGTTAATGATTGTATAACCAAAACATGCTCCCCATGTGTTTGATTAAATGCCTATGTGAAGGAAAAGTGTCATACTAGTATAATAATATGAAATCCCCATTCATGTAAAAGTTCATGCATGTCAAGTGTTTGATGAAATGTCTTAGTCAATGAGTTATGGATATATGTGTGGTCATTGTGGTGCTTTAGAACTTGAACTTCATAAATTCTCCAACTTATTATATTATGAATTGTTGATGTGGTCATGTATTCAAGAAAGTCATGCTTTATCAGTTTTATCCCATCGAGTCCTGGGGGTACTTGTACCCGAAAATTTAGCTTTGTTCCTAGAAACAGTGTCATGTTTTCAAGATACTTTCAGTCAAGCCATGATCCATTGAATTCAGTTAGTCTTATGACTCCGAAAAACTCAGTAATCTCAGTAGTATTTTTGTCATTCAATGGAACTCAGTTAACTCAGTCCAGTTAGTTCAGTTAATCATGTTCAGTGTCTATCCAAATGGGAGTAGAAATTACCACCGAGTGAACTCAAGGATTGGAACCCATCGGTTATATGAGGGTGTGATTCTTAGAAGCAATCCTTACATTCCAAAACTACGTAGCCAGCATAGGTTGAGACATTATAGCCTATTATATAAGGGTAGATGAGATGGCTTAACCTGTTATTTGAGGGTTCCCACCATTCTCACTAGAGTCACCTGTTATATGAGGGTTACTCACAGATTGTCCTTACCAGTGGTGCGGTATTGACACCCTTCCAATTGGGGTTATTGATTGGACCCCAACTCAGTTATATTGCGTTATCTGATGCATATCGGTTAAATAACTACTTCCCATAGTTTCAGTTATAGATCAGGACTATCAGATACAGTAATTCAGTCTCAGTAATAGAACTAAGATAGTTCTTTAGAATTTTAGGACTTTCAGATATAGTCAACTCAGAACAGCACGAAACTCAGCTAGTTCAATCAGAATCTAGGATATCAGATACAGTCGCTGAGTATTAGTTATGTTAGTTATACAGTTACTAGTATCTCATGTTATTAGTACTCAGTCTTAGTAATTATATTATAACGAACTCAGTTATAGTTATTATGTATTCATGCATGTATTCTCACGTTCACGTTATTCAGTCAGTTAGTATAGTTCATGCATGTGAAACCTTTGCATTCATCCTACCTCACATGCATACCAGTATATTCAAACGTACTGACGCATTTCCGCTATGGTGTTTTATACCATAGGTTCAAAAGCACGAGCTTCAGAGCATCAGTGGCATTCCAATCTCAACAGTCAAAGTTAGAAGTGAGTCATCATCCTTTGAGGACATGACCATTACTTTATTATCTCATTAATTAATTTATTTCAGTAGTTGGAGTTAGTTAGGGACATGTCCCATCAACTCCTTATTCAGATAGTTTAGAGGCTTTTGGACTAGCATATTCAAACAGTTATTTCAGTTTTTTGGGTATTGATATATCATATCTTCAGATGTTATGTTTTATCAGATCTTTGAACCTTATGGCCTTTCAGCCTTTATTTCTGTATTTATACAGTATATTATCTAGTATACAGGTACAAATATCAGTCATGGGTTATCTTATGGTCCTTCAGCGTCATAAGCATCGTGTGGCATTCCGGGTACCAGACTCGGGGAATTATACTGACACAAGGGAAGATGTCTGTCAAGGGATATTCCTTGAAATTTCATCAGGTGTTAAGGTATGCTCTAGGATTGGTTTTTGATATGTGGGCAAAGATAAGAAAGTTTACATCTAGACTATCTCAAAAATTGATCCTTAAAAGAAAGACTGCATTACTAATCAAGGATTTAGATATGTCTAGGTTGGTGGTTCATTTGCAACAGGTGGAGGAAGAAAATGGAAAGGAGACTTTGTTGGATTTGTTTGAACTAGACATGGTGGATTTTGACAAATTCTGGGGATGGATTGGTTACACTCTTGTTATGCGTCCTTAGATTGTTGGACCCATAAAGTTGTCTTTAGGTTCCTTGCTTAACCGTTTATTGAGTGAAAGGGTTGTTCCTTAGCTCTTAGGGGGAGATTTATTTATTATCATAGAGCTTAGAGGTTAATCTCTAAAGGGTGTCTCTATCATCTGGTCTGGGTTAAAGATTTTATCTCGAAAGGTCCTTCTTTAAGTTCAGTTCCAGTGGTAAATGAGTTTCCTGGTGTCTTTTTGGATTATCTTCCTAGAGTTCTTTCGAATAGAGAGATCAAGTTTGGTACTGATTTGGTTTCGGACACTTATCTAATATCTGCTCCGCTTTATTGAATCTTTCTGGCTGAGGAACGGGACCTCAAGAAGAAACTTAAGGATCTTTTGGATAAGGGTTTTATCCCTTCTAGTGTATCCCCATGAGGTGCACTGGTGTTATTCGTGCACAAGAAGGATGGTTTCCTTCGGATGCTCATTGACTATCGACAATTGAATAAGGTAACGGTTACGAATGAGTATCCTCTCCTAAGGATAGATGACTTATTTGATTAATTACAGGGTGCCAAAATTCAAAGATTGATATCTAGTTTGGGTATTATCATCTTATGATTAGGGAGGTAAATATCCTTAAGACTGGTTTTTGTACTTGGTATGGGCTCTTCGAGTTCTTGGTTATGCCATTCGATTTGACTAATGCCCCGATGACATTTATGGATTTTGTGAACAGGGTTTTCAGGCAGTTTTTGGATCTTTTTGCCATTGTGTTCATTGATGACATTCTATTTTATTCTAAGAGTGAGGTGGATGATGCTAATCACCTCTGCATGGTGTTGCAGACCTTGAAAAAATAATAATTATATGCTAAATTCTCCAAGTGTATGTTTTTGTTGAATACTGTGACTTTTGTTGGTCATATTATCTCTTGTGAAGGGATCAATGTGGATTCAAAAAAGGTGGTTGTGGTTAAGAGGTGTCCTACACCCACGACTTCAATCGACATTCAATATTTTATAGGTTTTGCTGGGCATTATAGGCAGTTCATGAAAGGTTTTTCGATGATAGTTGCCCCATTGACTAAGTTAACTTATAAGAAGGTAAAGTTTTATTGGTCCGATGCTTGTGAGGGAAGTTTTGAGAAGCTAAAGGATAAGCTAACTTTGAATCTTATTTTGACATTACCAGAAGGTAATGATGGTTTGTGGCTTATTGTGATGCATCTATGGTGGGACTTGATTGCATTTTAATGCAACATGGGAAGGTGATAGCCTATTTTTCCAGGAAGTTGAAGGTACATGAGAAGAATAATCCTACTCATGATTTGGAGCTTTTAACCATGGTTTTAGCTTTGTAAATATGGTGGCATTCTTTATATAGAGTGCACGTGGACATCTTTTCTGATCATAAGATTCTACAATATTTGTTCACTCAGAAGGAGCTAAAGCTCAGGCAGAGAAGATGGTTGGATCTTCTCAAGGACTATGATATGAGTCTTCACTACCACCCAGATAAAGCTAACATGGGTTTTGATGCTCTTAGCAGGTTATCCATGAGGAGTTTGGATCATGTGGAAAAGAAAAAGCGGGAATTGGTAAAGGATATTCATTTCTTGGCTAATCTTTGAGTTCCTCTTTTAGACACCAATAACGGTGGTATGATGGTACAGGAAATAGTTCAGTCGACTTTTGGTGTAAAGATCAAGGAGAAAAAAATATTAGATCCTATCTTTATAAAAATCACGAGTGATATTGGTGGGTAAAGGATGATGGTGTTTTCGATTAGTAGTGATAGTACCTTGAGGTACCAAGGGTGCTTATGTATTCCTCACGTCGATAGTTAACGACAGAGGGTTTTGGCTGAGGCGCATGAATCACACTTTGTTTTTATCCTGGTTCGATAAAAAAGTATCATGATCTTAAGGAGATGTATTGGTGGAGCGGTATGAAGAGGGATATGGCTAATTTTGTAGCTAAATGCATGGCATTCCAACAAGTCAAAGTTGAGCACATGAGGCCTGGTGGGTTGTATCAGGAAATAGAGTTTCCAAAATAGAAATAGGAGGTAATTAATATGGATTTCATTACTGGTCTTCCTCGGTCTCTGAATTAATTTGATTCAATTTGGGTCATCGTAAATAGGATGGTCAAGCCTGCTCACATTTTCCCAGTGCAGACTAACATTTTAGCTGAGGACTATGTACGATTGTATCTTCAAGAGATTGTAAAGATACATGGAGTACCTATTTTGACTACCTTTGATCATGGTACACAGTTTTTATCTCACTTCTATTGGCCTTTTCAAAAGGCGTTGGGTTAGTCTAAGTATTGTTTTTCATCCGCAGATGGATAGGAAAGATGAGAGGACTATTTAGACATTGGAGGACATGATTCGTGCATGTGTGATTTATTATAGTGGCAATTGGGTTGAGCATCTACCTTTGGTAGAGTTTGCTTACAACTATAGCTATTATTCTAGCATTGGGATAGCCCCTTTTGAGGCATTAAATGGTAGGAGGTATAGATCTCCTATTGGGTGGTTCTATCTTTATGAGGCGGATATGTTCTGTCCTAACTTTGTTTAACAAGCTATGGAAAAGGTAAAGGCGATTTAGGTGGGGTTTAAGGCTTCCCAAAGTCGCCAAAAGTTCTATGCAGATATAAGGTGTAGAGAGTTTGAGGTTGGGGATAAGGTGTTCCTAAAGGTATCTCCAATGAAGAGAGTGATGCAGTTTGATAAAAAAGGGAAGCTTAGTCCCTGGTATGTTGGTCCTTATGCGGTTTTGCAGAGGGTTGGTAGTGTGGCTTATGAATTGGAGTTTCCTTCTAGCTTGAGCTCCATTCATTCGGTATTTCATGTTTCCATGTTCAGAAAGTTTCTTAGTGATCATTCCTCATTGGTTCCTCTAGAATAATTGGATATCTCAAATCCTCTGTCTTATGAAGAGATGCTATTTGAGATACTAGATCAGCAGGCTCATCGATTATGGACCAAGGATGTGACCTCGGTTAAGGTTCTATGGCAGAACCACAAGGATGATGGGGCTACATGGGAAGCTGAGACGGACATGAAGTCCAAATATTTATATTGGTTTTCTTCTCTGGATATTCATGAGGAAGTTATGTGTTATTGATCACATCCTTATTTTCTAACTTAGTTAAGAGTTAGAGTAGATCCTTATATCTTTATTTTCTAACTTGGTTAAAGGATGGATTGATATTTGATAATGCAAATGAATCGTGCTTATGTTTAACCTACTTTTTCCATCATTTGGGGATGAATGGTCCTAATGGGGGAGACTTGGGGTTATCGGTCTTATGCTGAGGTATAGTGGGTAAGGATTTGTCGTACACTGGTCATTGTTGGTTGGTGAGTTGGATTGGTTTCTAGAATGGGTACAACTAAGGTTGGTATGAGTCATATGGTGGTTGACGGGTCGTATGGTTGGGTTTTCCTTTACTTAATCTGAGACTTAGTAAATTAAGTTGGATCTGAGTACGAGTGGCTCACCATGGATCGCGATATAGGGTACAAGTTGTATTGTCCAACTCGGATGTTAGACAGTGTCAACTCCTCTTAGTTCTGTTAAGGGTACGGGTTGAGGGTACTAGTCGTACCCTTGGATATAGTTCGTGTTGGATGTTCGTATATTGACCAGTTTGAGGGTCTATGGAGGTTCTAGGGTACGAGTGGTGGGTACCACTCATATTGGAGGGTATGACTAGTATGGTGGCGTCGTACCCACTTGCAGGGATTTTATATTGTTAAGTTGGAGGTAATCTAGACATTTCCCCTCTTATCCAATTATGACCCCAAGACTTATATCATACTTGGGAGGTTATTTGCCCTATTATTTTCTTTTAAAACACTTAGAAACACTCTCTAATTCTCTTTAAGGCTCTTGGGAAAAGGATGTCTAGGGTTTCATCTAGAGAAGAAATTTGGGACTTTTTTGGGTAATTTCTCTCTATCATATTCATAATCTAAGGCAAGATACTTCTCCCTCATTTTTAGCTCCCACTAAAGGGATGGTTTATATAAGTTTTCATGGAAGATTTTTGTATGATTTTGTGGTTTTCAACTATATGTTGGGGTTTAGTATAAAATGCTTGGTTATGGTTTTTCCATGTTTTAATTAAATTTTAATATACTTTAATGGTGGTGTGGACTATGCGTTTCATGGTAATGGTTGATTGGTAATTGAAATTGGTTTTGGAGACACTATATCCCGAACATATTTGTTAAAATGCCTATGATAATGCTTTTTCTATACTATTAGACTTTTTATGAAACTATTGCATGGTATGGTTTGGTAATGGAACCCTAAATGGCATAAATGCTTTAAATGGTTTGAAATGGTTAAATAGAATTTGTTGGTAGTCATGGTTATGGTTAATTAAACTTCCTTGTGGGGTACATTGGATTCTACCAGGGAAACTTTATAATGGAACACTTGTGGGTTACATGGGAATCCTCCAAGTTAACTCGATAATGTAATCTATGGGTACACTGTATTCCATTTACATAAAAAGGTAAGCTAAGGAAATTGCTTGTAAGGTATATTCTGTATGACGATACCACTACTTATACCCTTGGTTAGTAATAATGGAATAATGGTTTGGTTGGATAGTAATGATTTTAATTGGGCAATAATGATGGGGTGTGATAGCTAACCGTGAAGGTGCGAGTCCAATGGACGAACACTGGAAACTCATGTTTGCCGACATGAGGGTTGGTCATAGCAACCATATATGATACTATGAGGTACATGGGAATCCTATAAGTAAACTGTACATATGTATCATGGAGAGAAAAGGGTACTCGGGAATACCCTACTCTTATGGTATGTCCAGTTCATGCGGCTACATGCCTCGAGGACCGTTCACGGGGTTACACTCAACCCATATTGCCCATAGGTGGTTCTAGGATGATTAAGCTACACATACCCATGTTAATGATTTTAAATACATACTAAACCTAGTTCTCTTTCTTTCCATGGTTATATATATATATATATATATATATATATATTATGTATGGTTTGTATGTATATGGTTGTTTTACTGGATGGCATAATTTTATCCTTACCTTGAGTACTTGCTAGCGTTCGCCTGCTAACCCATCCTCGGGCAGTTGTATTCCCATGCGATGTATGAACCGGCCATTCTACTCCTCCTACTTAGTGATCAGATATTGGGATCTGCTCAGTTGGATTTAAGTGGTGGTCTTTCATATTCCATAAGGCTCCATTTCATATCAGGGACATCTTTATTTACTTTGGATACTTTATAGATATTGGTTTTGGCTATGGTTGGGGGCATGTCCCAACCGAATATTGGTTTTCTTTTGGTTAAAGGCTTTTCTGGAACTACTATGGGTTGGTATGGTTGGGATTGGTAGTGGTGCCAACCTTAATATTGGAAATGTTATTGGGGCTAATACCAGTTGACAAATTTCTCACTGTTCCATCCTTTTGTATTATGTTATGGACAGGAACTTGGTTATTGTTTTGGTTTTGGTTTGATTATGGTTATCGGTTGGGTTTGGGTGCGTATGGGTGGGTCGCGTCATTGACCTATTCTAGAGTATGGATTTGTCCAAATAAACGCTATCTTGTTATTTATTCAGAATTCATCTAACTTAAGGTATATACTAGATGGTTGGGTTAGATATCGGGGGTGGTCTCCGGTCCTGGTTGTACTTGAGATGCCCATTACGACAAAGCCCCTAGTCGTGTCGTGACAAAATAGCATCTCTATTGTCCAATCATCAAGTCTAAAGAGGAAATAGGATCTTTATAGGACAATCATCAAATCTATGAGGAAATAACATCTCTATAGGCCAATCATCAAGTCTAATAGGAAATAGCATCTCAATAGGCTATTCATTAAGTCTAAGAGGAAATAGCATCTCCATAGGTCAATCATCAAGTCTAAGAGGAAATAGCATCTCTATAGGCCACATAACATCTATTGGAAGAATATAATCTCTAAATGCCCTATAACACTTCCAAAAGGAGTATCATTGCCATAACTCCAAAGCCACAATCCGGTGAACATCCATACAAGTTACCAAGTCACGAAGTAACCTTATACTACGATTTACGAGCCTAATCTATGTCTAATATCCACAACTAAGTACACAAGGCTAACACAAGTCTCGGACTAAGTAGGGCGGACAATCCCACTTCTAAACCTCAATGTCCATAATTAGGCATACCATGTCCCAAACTAGGCTACGGTATCCAGTTCAACTTCAAGATGTCAAGTAAGCCACATTCAAGCATAAGATAGGAACTTCGATTAGAAACAAGGGTAATCAAGTTAACTCTATCAAAATTATCATTTCAAGACTACCATACTGGCCCAATAAGGTTAAATATACACTTCATGCTTCAAATGCTAAAACCACATCAACATTAATCATAACCATTCTAGAACTAATCTAAACTAGAGAGGGAAGTAAATAGGATTCAAAAAGGTTATAAACATGATATCTTATGGGTCCAAACCCCCATCAAATCTCCAAACATCAACAATCATGGCTAAGTTATCCTACCCATAATCAAGCCTAACATTCATATTCACACACAATATATATCACACATCATCTATGAAGAAAAGTGGATAGGAGCCTACCACAAAGCCAAACCATGAAACCTCACATCATGAACCACATGTTTGTCTTCACTTCAAAATCCCCAAAATGCCAATACACTATCAAAATAGTAATCTACTCATCAATACAAGTCTAATAATACCCAATTTGCACCATTATGCTTCGAGTCCAAAAGCTATAGATGAACAAAGACCAGAATTATCAAATCTACCAGAACAGGTATATTTATTTATGATTATGAATAGCTAAATTCATAAATTCCTCACAATCATGATATGATAAAATAAGTTCATATTAGTTACTTTATAATAGAATTATTCGAAATATAGCATATTAAGAAGTTTATTAGAAAAGTGGAATATAATAGATCTATTTAAGTTATCCAAATTATCCGCACCCCCCTACAATTGGTATCAAAGCCTATGCTGTTTAAAGTTATCGGAAGTAGTATATATTTGGATTAATTTATTAATTATGATAAAATTAGATTTAGATATACACCAAAATATTATAAATATTGTTTAGATGAATAACGAAGACACATTACAAGAATATAAAGAATTAAAACAAATAATATCTGAAAAATGTAAAGAATTAAAAATAAGGATAGAAAGACTACAGTATAACATAATTGCCGGAGTTAGTAAAAAATCAATAAATGCACAAAAAGAAGAAATATCAAATTTAGAATCAACAATAGATAGTCTAGAATATATATACCAACATAACCTATTTACATTTAAATAAAATGAACAAAGAAGAAATCATAATAGACGAAAAAACATATGAAAATCATAAAGGATTAAAAATAAAAATAGTATTCTCTAATTTAGGAAGAAGATATAAGAAAATAAGTGAACATTTATATTTAATGTTAGAAAAAGAAGAATTAAAATTAGAAGATATGTTGGCAGCCATGGTAAGAATAGAAAGAGAAAATGAAGAGATAGACAGAAAAAAGGAAATGGATAAAATAAAACAACAAACCACAGAAAAAATACGAAAAATAGAAGAAACTAAAAATAGTAGGATTGCTGAATTAGAAAAAGAACTACAAATGCTAAAAGATTTATATGAAAAGAGACAGAAAGAAAAAGAGGAAAAAGATAAAGAACAAAAATTATTAAACGAGATAAATCAATTTAAAGAAAAATTAGAAATAAAAAATAAAGAACTAGAAACCAGTGAATTAGAAATAAATGCAATAGATGCGGAAGAAACAAATAATTATGATTCGGAAGATAGTGAAACATATACAGAAATTCTAGAAAACATAGGAAAACTAGAAATTAATGAAAAACAAGTAGTAATTAATAAAGAAAATCTAGAACTAATAAATATAGAAGTAAATACTCTAGATAAAAATATAATACCTAGTACATCAGAAATAAGAAAACCAACCTATATTTACAAAATAAGTTTAAAAGATATAATCCAAAGGATGAATATAAAAAATGGACACCAAAAAAAATAATTAATTACAACTTTTTAGATTTAGACTGTGTAATAGACACAAATAAAACAATACAACTTTGGGTAGGACACATGTCAAAACAATTATTAGATAATAAAATAGATACAACAAATACACCAGAATATATAGAAAAGACATTAATAGGAACAATAAAATTATGGTTTTTAAACTTAGCCGAAGCAAGTAAAAAAGTACTAAGATCTAATAATAAAACAAAAGGAACATCAACACCTACTAAAATACTACCAACAAAAATATTGAAAAAATATGAAATAGTTATAAGAGATGAATTTAGTAGTGTAACAACAGAAGAAGAGCAAAATAAAGAAAAAGATATAAATAGAAATTTAATATTAAAACTAGCAATATGTAATATGTGTTATATAGATGAGTATATGTGCGCATTTAAAGAATATTATTATAAAGAAACATATAATACAGAAGAAAGTAAAGAAATAAGAAAATTATATTTTAGTAAATTAACTGAACCATTTAGTTTAAAAATAATAAAGAGTTGGGATAAAGCAAAAATAGTAGATACACTAGGAGCAAGAATAAAAATTTTACAATAATGGTATAGAAATCTATGTGAAAATTATAGAGAAGAAATAAAAATGGAAAAAACATTAATATGAAATTTAGCATGTTGCAAAGATAAAATAACACCTCAATTTGGATGTGAAGAAAGATATTATAAGAAAAGAAAAAGACATAAGAAATATAAGAAATACAAAAAATCAAAATATAAATATAAGAAACCAAGAAAAAGATATTAGGTAAAAAGTTATAAACATAAAAGACCATATAGAAAAAAGAAATCTTTAAAAGAATGTACTTGTTATAATTGTGGAAAACTAGGACATTTAGCCAGAGATTGTAAATTACCAAAAAACCCAAAAAATAAACAAATATCAGAAATAAAAATAGAAAATACAGAATATATGCAGATAGATTATAAATTAGAAAGTGAAGATAGTATATATGAAATTTTGGAGAATGAAACAGATAATGAATTAGATGAATCAAATGACTGAACAAGATATAAAAATGAACCAAATAACTGAAGAAGATATAAAAATAATAACAAAGAAAGAATATTTAAATGAAGAAGGAACAAATCAAAAAATAATATTTGACAGTAATATATTTGAAGAAATAAAAGGAAAAGAGTTAGACTTAAGCGTAGAAAAAATATTTAAAATACCAACAATAAAAAATATATTTAGTAGAAAAAAGGAAGAATATTACGTAGTAAGCCAAAAAGAACATGTAATAGACTGTAGATATGTAAAAGCAAGAGCTAGTATACCACTAGTAACAAAAAGAATAATTAATAAAGAAATAAACGATATAAAAAGTAAAGACCCAATAAAATATGTACACCTTGGAAGAACAGAGATATTGATAAAAGCATGTTTTAGAGAAGGAATAGATACACCAATAGAATTATATTTAGCAGATGATAGAATTATAAAACCTATAGAAAAAAAGTATAATAACCGCTATAAAAGGAATTTAAAATACCAAAAATTTAAATTTATAATAAGTGCGAATTATTCAGTAGAAATAATAGATAAAAATATAGATAAATCATTAGTATTATATTAGAAAATATCAGGAATAGAACTAACCCTAGGAAGTAAAATATTTACAGCAAGATGTAAAAATCTATATGTATTAACAACAGAACATAAAATAACGGGAAAAAATAAAATTAATAAAATACAAATAGAAAGTCCTTTCGAACAATTTGTAAAAACAATTGATAATAATGATTATAGCTACAAAGACATAGATATAGAAGAAGATTTAGAAATAATAAATGATAGAATAAGTAAAACAAAAGGAATAGCTCATGAAAAATCAGAATCATCAAGCTCATAAAAAAGAACAAGTTATGAAACAACTTCAACAATTAATTTAAATCAATATTATACAACAGGAACAATAACTGAAAAAGAATATTTAATAATCTTAAACACAGGACAAGAAGAAAATTATATAGCAAAATATCTACTAAAAAGTGAAGAAATAAAATCTAATAGTGATATATGCCCGGATCTACCAAGGAGTCTAATAGACATTAAGGATACGACAGAAAAAAAAAATAATAGGAGTCAGAAAAATAAAAATAGAATTTGAAATAAAGGAAGAAATGCAAAAAGCAGACATAATATTAGGAATAAAATGGTTAGAACAAGTAAAATCATACAATATAGAACATACACAATTATCTATAACATATAATAAAGAAAAATTATTCATAAAAAGAGCTTTAACATGATATGAAAATATATGTACTTGTAAAAATAATAGTAGAAGGATATTATAATAGGTATTATACACCTATGATAGATACAGGAGCAGAAGCAAACTTATGTAGATACAACTGTTTACCAGAAAGTAAATGGGATAAATTAAAAACACCAATAGTGGTCAAAGGATTTAATAATGAAGGAAGTTTAATTATATATCAAGCTAAAAATGTAAAAATACAGAGATGGGATAAAATAATAACAATAAGAGAAATCTATAATTATGAACTAACATCAAAAGATATGCTTTTAGGAATGCCATTTTTAGATAAATTATACCCACATATAATAACTAAAACAGATTGGTGGTTTACAACACCATGTAAACAAAAAGTAAGGGCAAAAAGAGTTATTAATAAAATAAGAAAGAAAACTGATTAGATAGAAGAAAGTGAAAAAATTACACAAAAGTTAAAAAATATAAAAAATACAGAAGACACAGTAGAACTAGTTGTATTTTCGATAAATAAAAAAGAAATAACTATATTTTAATAGATAAGGTAGTAATAATAAAGAAAAAATTAAGACAATTATATAGTGAAGATCCATTAAAAGGATGGAAAAAACATAAAACTACTATAAAAATTGAATTAATAGATAAAAATAGCATAATAACTCAAAAACCATTAACATATAATTTTGACGATTTAAAAGAATTTAAAATGCATATAGATGAATTATTAGAAAAACATTATATACGAAAATGCAATAGTAAACACAATAGTCCAGCATTTATAATAAATAAACATAGTGAACAAAAAAGAGGAAAAAGTAGAATGGTTATTGATTATAGAAACCGAAATGCAAAAACTATGACATATAATTATTCAATACTAAATAAGATATTAAAAATAAGACAAATACAAGGATATAATTATTTTAGTAAATTTGATTATAAATTAGGATTTTACCACTTAAAGTTAGATGAAAATTCTAAGGAATTAACCGCATTTACGGTACCACAAGGATTTTATGAATGAGACGTATTACCATTTGGATATAAAAATGCACCAGGTAGATATAAATATTTTATGGATAGTTATTTTAAAAAATTACCTAATTGTATAGTATACATAGATGATATACTTCTAAAGAGGAACATTTAAAATTATTAGAACAATTTACAAATATAATAGAAAAATCGGGAATAAGTTTAAGTGAAAATAAAGCCGAAATTATGAAAAACCAGATAGAGGTTTTAGAAATACAAATAGATAAAAGTTGAGTAAAAATGCAACAACATATAGTACAAAAAATAATAAATTCAAAAGAAGAATTAGATACAAAAAAAAAATTACAATCATTTTTAGGATTAGTAAACCAAGTAAGAGAATATATACCAAAATTAGCAGAAAAACTAAAGCCTTTATACAGAAAAAAAAGGACGTAGAATATAATTACAACGAAGAAGATAAAAAATAAGTCTAGAAAATAAAAATACTTTGTAAAGAATTACCAAAATTACAATTCCCAGACGAAAATAAAAAATTTATATATATAGTAGAACCAGATGCTAGTGAATATAGTTATGGAGCAGTACTTAAATATAGATATGAAGAAGAAAAATTAGAACATCATTGTAGAAACTACTCAGGTACGTTTAATGAAACAGAAATAAAATGGAAAATAAATATAAAAGAATTATGTTCATTATATAAATGTTTATCAGCATTCGAGCCATATATTGTATATAACAAATTTATTGTACAGACAAATAATACACAGGTACGCTGGTGGTTAACAAAGAAAATACAAAATTCAGTTACAACGAAAGAGATTTGGAGACTAGTATTAATTATATTAAATTTTACATTTACAATTGAAGTAATTAGTACTAACAAAAATGTTATTGCAGATTACATATCAAGACAAAGCTACACAAACACATATAATAGAAGATGATGCTTTAGAAAAGATACTCAAAACCCTAACTACGCTTTCAATGAAAGTGAACAGTATGGGTAATGAAATAGAAAAACTAAAGACTAATGAAGTTAAACTGAAGTCTAAAGCTATGAATCAGCTAACTCAACAGTGTGCAGAGATATGTCGATCGGAAGATATTAAAATTCCAAAGCTAAAAGGAGACGTTGGGACACTCCATAAAATCCATAATGTTTATCAATCTACAATTGCAGGTACAAGCAAAGGAGTTAGTGGACAAAGATATCAGAACATGAACGTGAATAAGATATTTGAAAAACCATTTATACCAAAAGCACAAAAAGACCCCTTGTACATACCCCCCACAAATTACCATATATCGAGATAGTTTGAACCTAGATAAAAAAGCTTATAACCATATAGCCCGAGGATATATAGAAAATATCTACAAAGTACATACTTTTCTAAACCTTAACCTCAGACCTACAAATATCCAAGAACCAAACACAAACAATATAACCCAAAAATTGCAAGGTTACAACAAGCTAATGACATTGTCCAAAACTAATCCAAGCTTAATAAAAACATGTTTCGACAATGGATTATTAAATACCGTATATACCCAAGATGGAGAAGAACTAACAGCTATAGAAGAATTACATAAAGTATTCACCACCTATAAAAGAGTAACCAAAGGAAATCTATTTTATATAAAGTTTTATACTGCACCAACAGAGATATTATAATACGAGATCAAACCAGTTATACAAGTTGTAAAAATAGGATTAACTAGAGATATGATTATACCGAAAGATATTGTGCAGCAGCCAGAGATACCCAAAATCGAGATACCTGATTTTTATGCAAATAAATGACTTATTGGATCATCTAAAATTATTCAAGAATTAGCAAATAATTACATCAATGGAAACCCAATATGGAGCTATTATTCAAGAGGCCATCAAATGATTTATTCAAATTCAAGAGAGCTACGACAAACATATATGAAAGATGTTAGACAATGGATAATGACGTTACTTAACCCAAAAAAATAATCTACTGCAAGAGCAATTAGGAAAGGATTTATTTCAGACGATTTTTTAACAAGATATTGCAAGATAATTGGACACAAATATCTAGACCATCAATGTTCGAGATGTAATGGAGGAGATAATATTATCCCAGAAGTCCAGCTAGAATTAAAAAACCAAGAAGATAAGGACGCCAGCTAGAAGATAAAAATCAACGGAGCAATAATAGAAAGACAAGGAGACCAAAATACTAAAGGAAGAAAGCGACATATGGAGAAAAAGCTAACTTTGTGGAAAATATGATACGTGAATCATGTAAACATTTAATAGCCTTACTATTTCTAGGGTAAACTTTTTGACTTTTCTTTTATTCATTTATTAGCTTTTAGCACTTGCCATTATTGGCTTTTTTTTAGGACAAATGTATATAGGAAACGTGTAAAGTTATATTAGGACAGGTGTAAAGTAAAATAGTATACGCGTTTTCATTCTTAGGTTATAAATAGCAGAGCATTTGCTCAGTTAGAGGCGAGTCTTCATGTGTTGAAGCAAAAAGCCCTCCTTTGTAAACAAAAAACTTTTGAATATTTAATAAAAAATAGATATATTTCAAAGCAAAAGCTATGAATGAACAAAGCCCAGAATTATCAAATCTACTAGAACAGGTATATTTATTTATGGTTATGAATAGCTAAATTCATAAATTGCTGACAATCATGATATGATAAAATAAGTTCATGTTAGTTACTTTATAGTAGAATTATTCGAAAAATAGCATGCTAAGAAGTTTTTTACCAAAGTGAAAAAGGGGAAAAATCCCTAAGAACTATGTCATCCTAAAGGTGAAACCGTTGAGGCAAGAAAGCCGTGATAGGGGAGTAGCCAGAGTAGAGGCGCTGTTTAAGGGAAAAGTATCCAGATTACCATGCTAATAGTGACCGAAGAAAATGTTATTTAAGAATAATCTAGTATATAGTTATCTAAAATGATCATATTTTGTTATGTGTATGATTGAAGGGAATATTTTGAAAAAGCATCATATGAAAAATAAATACTTATTTATTTGACGAAATGGTAGATAAATTTAAAATACTTGTTTTGTATGTACTTAAGGATATAGAAATTGTAGATATAAGAAAAATCATATTGGAAAAAATATTTGATAAATATTTTATGACTAGAATGAATTACATACCTCACCTACCTAACTACTCTTATAAATACTTACATACCAAACCTACACATCAACTATGATAAATTACGAATATTGGAAAATGGATATGAAAAATATACAATTAATAGAAAAACTAATGAAAACAAATTTAGAAGAATATATGAGAACCAAAGATATAAAATATATAGAATACCTTAATGAAAATATAGAGAAATTAATAAGATTAAAACAAACAACTATAGAATATTATGAAAAAGCATTTAATTAACCCACCTAAATGACAGATAATTTTGAAGTACTAGTTTTATGCATACTTAGAGATATAGAAATTATAGACGTAAAAAAAAATAATATGGGAAAAAATATTTAACATTGAAGATGAAGAGTTAGATATAAATCAGATAGAAGACGAGTTAGGAGAGATATACTTAAGTGATGACAATCACTATTACTACCTAGATAATTATTCAGATGGTTATTATACAGATTAAGAAATTCTAGAATATATTCAAAGAGTCAGAGAAAAACAAAGTTGGTTGTACGAAGAAATTAATTATAGAAACCAGCTTAGAAAAGGAAGAGAACAATTAAAAGAAAGATTAATTTATATAAATAAAACCATAAAACAACTAGAATTAAAAGACAGTTTAGAATATGATTCAGACATGAATTTATTCATAAATGAAAAAGACAGGATAATTAACGAAATAGATAACCTAGAATTTAATATCAGATATAGTACAACTAGAATAAATTATTACAAAGAAATTTGCAGTATCACAACTACTTTAGGATAAAATGATAAACTATGAGTATTTAAAATATTGGAGACAAGATATGGAAGAAATAAGATTAATAGAAATACTTATGAAAGAGAATTTAATTGAATATTTTAGAACAAAAGATATAGAATATTTAAAATACCTCCAAAATAATATACAAGAATTACAAAGACTAAGAGAAAAAACTAAAGAATATTACAGTAAAGCATTTAATCAAATACCATATAATCACCCCCCAAGATATGAACATTAATAAAATTAAAATAAATACACTAAAAATAAAAATATTTAGAGAAGTTAAGAAATATCCACGCACAAATAAATAGATCCATCAGAGCTATAATAGATCTATTTATTTATTTGTTTACCCAATTTATCCGCATCCCCTATAAATGGTATCAATTTATTGTACGGACAGATAATACACAGGTACGTTGGTGGTTAACAATGAAAATACAAAATTCAGTTACAACGAAAGAGATTCGGAGACTAGTATTAAATATATTAAATTTTACATTTACAACTGAAGTAATTAGTACTAACAAAAATGTTATTGTAGATTACATATCAAGACAAAGCTACACAGACTGATATAATAGAAGATGATGCTTTAGAAAAGATACTCAAAACCCTAACTACGCTTTCAATGAAAGTAGACAGTATGGGTAATGAAATAGAAAAGCTAAAGACTAATGAAGTTAAACTGAAGTCTAAAGCTATGAATCAGCAGACTCAGCAGTGTACAAAGCTATGTCGATCGAAAGACATTAAAATTCCAGAGCTAAAAGGAGACGTTGGGACATTTTAATTAGTTATATTATGTTAAATTGTGATATAATGTAATTTTTCCAATTTAAATTTTATTTCTTCCTTTGTCCCGTTACAGGAAAAGTACTCATAATTGATTTTAAGAATTTACTTTAGGGGTATGGACTGCGTACATCTTACCCTCCCCAAACCTCACTATGTAGGAATAAATTGTGTTTGTTGTTATTGTTTAAAAAAAGTGTTGAAGACACCAATTAATGACTATTATCAAAACATATAACTATGTATCGATAAATTCAATTTAGTACTTAAAAACATTTTTTACATTCGATACTTGTCAACTATTTTTCCAGTTTTTAATTAGTCAACCCAAATAAAATTGTAGTCAACCCAAATAAATTATAATAATAACTTTGAATATGAGAAAACAAAGGCTGGGTTTCCAGAGAAACTTCGCATTAGAAAAATAAATTAATCAGCTAAACTAAATAGACTATATTTGAAAACATATATACATCAAGGGCAAAATTATCAAAATACATAAGAATTTAGCTCTACATTAGTGGTGGGTGAATTAGAGGGCTCAGTCAGAATAGGTTTTGATTCCTCACACGGCCCAAAATGAATATGAAGCACAACATGGTTCATGCTGAGGAGTCCATGAATTTTGAACTTTTTAAGATTTCCTCTAAAGAGTACAACTCTCGTGTTTAAATGTCCATCTATTTGAACTTTTTAGACTTTTTCGTAATTAGTATAACCCTCGTATTTAATTGTCCATCTATTTGAACTTTTCAAGATTTTTCTTAACGAGCATAACCCGTACGTTTAATTGTCCATCTATGGTTATCTTGTGCAAGTCATTTCAGTCTAATTATTCTTTATAATCTGCGTTTGATCAAACCACATATTGTCACAAGAGCCACAATAAATGAATAATCTACTTGAGGTTCCACTTCTAGAGTTAGCACATCATCACTATATCCAAATCCTCTTGATGATTGTTTTTGTTTTACCTATACGCAAATTAAATAAAACAAAACAAATTAGTATAATTCTTTAACAATCATAAATACTCAAAATGAAATAAAGTGTAGTCTAATGCACTAAAACTTTTGCTATGTGCGGGGTTCGAGGGAAGGTTCGAACTACAAGGATCTATAATACGCAACCTCACTTTACATTGTTCAAATATCATTAGAGAGTTATAGCCCTCAAGAAATGGGTGTAAATAAAGCCAAATTTGGGCTAAAATCAAGATTCAATCCATTAGGGGTTTTGGGTCAAATAATCAACAATTCAACACTAAAATTGATGGATTCATACCTTATATTCGATGTTAATCATGATTATGCAAGTTATTCAAGCTCCCAATAAACATCCAAGACATAATTTAAGGAATTCACACTTTATTAAGGTTTATGGGTCTCAACACAATAGAGAAATGGCCAATTATCGGCCAAAACTGGCCTTTTAAATACCCTTCCCAGGACCTCAGGTCACGCAATCGCGCACCTATGCTAGCCGTAATTTTGGCATCGCAATCGCGAGTCCCCTTTCGTGATCGCGATCCTTTGCTACACCAAATGATAGCTAAAACCTGAAAAACATTCTAAGTTTTGGAAAATGCCTCGTGATGCATCCGGAATCCAGTTTTTGTAAATGAAATATGTAACCACACTAAATTCGATTTATCGGACGCGTTGACAAAATTGGATTTTTAATCTGAGGTTGTTTTAACCAAATGTGGTCCCACACCTAAAATTTCAAATTTTCAACTTTCTAATCGGTGGGTCGAAATGAGATCGGGTTCATTGGGACCCAAACCAAAGGTCTAGCTAGCTCAAAATCAATATTCCGGATCTGCCGGCGTAGTCGTAATTTCAATTCGAGATTGTTTCACTGAAGTTTTCACCCGATGTCCATTTGGAATTAACAAAGACTTCTAAATAGGGAATTGGTTCTAAAATGCAAACAAACTACCCAGTAACTGAACCGTCAATCCTAGAAAGTTATAATTGACTTCAGCCAGCTAAGGAGAAGCTCAAATGGTGGAAATAACCGTAAATATGGAAAATAACCTGTAGGGTCATTACATTATCAACTACTAAAAGAATTTTCTTCCCCGAAAGTCAATGGATAGAAAGAATCTCAAAAGCCTAAAAGGGTGATGTACTGGGCAGTATGCCCAAAGCATGACTTCCTAGATAACCTCGACTGAGATAAAACACTTCTATGAGATTTTGCCACAAGTATGTCTTTCTAAACCAACACTCTCATTCTACTTCCAAACAACCAAAACTCAACTTAACGGCTAACTGACCTCAAACTGTACCAAGAAGGCTGATGCACACACATCTGAAACACAACACATCTATAACGTCTCTATATTTGCATAAATCAACAAAGACTCATTCGAACCAAAACCAACCAAGTCATGAGTTACGCCACCAAATTCCAAATCCAAATATATCCTTTCTTTACCATTTGGCACCTGCTACCCACTCCAAGCCAGTAGAAAAATCAGTTGTCACGTCCATACAGTCTCATCCTAGAGAACTCAAGGAACTGAAGCAAGTCCACTGAAAGTCCATAAGACAAACATGTGAGTAAGCTCATACGACGCTGGCTGGGCATACAAATAGAGATAATCAAGAAATGCAATCCATGTCAATGTTTTAAGCAATCCAGATGAAAATTAAAATGAGATCACAAAATCTAAGGTATAACTATTCATCACTGAATATTCCACTCCAGGATATCCCATCCACCGAGAAAGAAGTCATACTGAATCCAACTCTAGTATATTACTCCCATTGTGTAAATCATCCAAAATTCTAAAGAAAAATTGAAACTCAAGGTCAAAACTAAAATAAGCAATACGAGGCCCATGGGCTATCATCTGAACACTTATCAACTATAATCTAACTGACGTCGAGAAAACCGAATAGTCAATCACGGAGTAGTCTCAACTATCTTATAAATAAAGTCTGAACACATACAAAGCTAATGAAAAAGCTGCACGCAAGCTCTACAACAACAAGCTAATATCTCAATACCAAGACTGAATCATTTGGTCTAAGAAATATAAATTGAAACCAAAAATAGGTAGGCGTTAATGCTCAAAATCCATCATAATTCCAGATCGCTATTCCAAGGCGTCAAATAAAAAACTGAGCCAATAAGGCTATAACAATGCTAACTATCCCAACACGACTCTAGTATTCAAGTCTGACATTTCTGAGATAAGTCATACCAATCCACATTTGAGACATATCTGAAGGACAAAAGTCAACATAGGGATAACCACTTACTGACAACACAATCAACCAACTCTATCTCAACTAGAGGGTATGAAATATAACTACAATACAAAAATCCTACCAAAGCATGAATCACTAGCTGAAAATGAAACTAACTCACTCCATAACCGTTGGAGGGCATGAACTATCAAAACATACTCAAAATTGCCCAAGGCTGAAAACCACACTAGTAACGACAGAAACTCTAGCGACTCGGAGAAATGCAACTTTAGCCGACAACTAATCAATATAACACTCTATCTCACCAAATAATAACCACAGGCATATATCATCAAGAAGAAACATTCCTCTAAGCCTCACTAGGCTAAGAAAATACTGAAATAGGGATTTCTTGAATCCACCAAAAAATCACATCATTGAAGAATAAATTCCAATCTCAAAACTAAGGTCAATGTCGAGACCATCATTTGAGAATCAACAACTCAAGCTAAAGAGTTTCCAATTTGCCAACTTAAGAAGTGATCACAAGAAAGGCCACCTGCCTCTAACTTTCCAACTCCATTTTACATAACCATAACGCAGGAAAGATGCATCAAATCTCCATACTAATAACAAGGGCAAACCATCCCAAGGGGACGAACCCAACAAACCTATGAGATGAATCTACGACATCTCAGTATCAATATCAAAATTTCTATCGGATGAAGAAATAGCAACAAATGAATAATGGACCTCAAACTAGTCCATTTAAAAAATGGATCATATCAGAAGGGATAGCCAAGCAAAAGCCTTTGCAACCTACAAGGCAAGTCTAAGGGTCCCAAACTCAAAAATGGGCGATATAAACTCTAGGGTCATAACAGAGTCGCAAAAGGTCAACCTACATCGATATCATAGTACATTCTCAGATTAATCTAATACGGCTAACCAAGAGGGAACACAGTCAACCTCATCAATCTAGGTGAAAAAAATCATCACATCGGGCTATATCTACCCAAGGCACCAAATAATATCATAATAAAATAGGAGTTTAACTAGATAACACTAGTCTACACAGCTACCTAGCAAGAATTAGTTACATCAAGTAATAACATCAAGCAATATCAATAAACTTATGTAATGGTAGCAATAGAAACAACAATGTCAAAGTAAACATACTGAATTGGCGGTACCCAAAATGAACATCAATATCAAGTACAACTAAAGGGCCATAATAGGGCTAATGTGCCAAGATAAATGAGATTTGAACCCAAACACAATACCCATAGGAGAAAATATGGATACAGATCTACTACATCCACTACTAAAAGAAATAAACCACATAGTAGTAACATAATCATGAATTCAATAGAAAAACAGATAATAATCAATATCAATTCATGAGGTCATATAATCACCAATAGGTATGGTAACCCTAATACAAAAAATAAAAGATAAATGCCAAAAATAAAAGCACACCTATCACGGAGATGTCCGCAGTCACATGCCTATCGAGTATAGGGAGAAATAAATTTGAACGTGTCCAACTCAGACCAACTGACTGAATAATCTATTGAGGTACCCCACACACTATCTCTAACTAAATATGCCAAAACATCATGAGGCTAATATAAATGAGATAGATGATTAGAAATCCCATTTTGGGGACACTCTCTAAACTAATAGTTGGTCTCTCTATAGTCAGCAACTCTTGAAGCATCAATAAGGAGAGAACATAAACTAAACCCAAATGGCTGGCCAACTAATGCTAAGAGAAATCTGTAAAATTCTGCCCATACTTTTGAAATCACAACCTATCTCAGGAGCTCTAGGCTGCGGGGAAATATGTGTTAACTCTAGCAGATCTTCTATCTCATACCTTGGGAATTCTCAGAACCAGTGTCTCATTACGACACTACTCAACCAATATCCTTGAATACTTCGAGATGCTGACCCTCATAATCCAAAATGGTTGCCATGGACCAAAGAACCATACCATCTATGCAAATCTGATAGGGACTCTGCCTACTATGATTATCACGACTAATTTGAGAACTACTCATTGTATGGAATATTATCTGCGTAGAGCTGATGGGTTGCAGGTTAAATTGAGCTCTACTAGAAGGATCCTCACTATCAGATAAAATACCAATAGAACTATACTAATGGAATTCCTCTTTCCACCATTTCTAAAAGTCTCCATACATGCTCTCTATGGTCCTTTTATAATCAACATCCTAACGAAAGAAAGATTCAGCTGCTATTAAGTTCTTCGATGCCAAAAAGAGTGACAATACTCACCCTCTAACACATTAATACACCAATGTCTGACAAAGAAAGATGAATGATAGGAAAATTTTTGGACCACACAAGAAATCCAACCTCATACTCAAAACTAGTGATGAACCCTGATAAACACCCATAGACTCAACTCTAGTTTGAGGGCTACTCGATGAATCTAAAATCATCCATGGATGAGAGGGATCTACAATATGACTTTAATTCCAAATGTTGAACCTTGGAAGCTGAAGTAGTCATAAGCTCAGCTGAAGCCTAAGCTGTCCCAAATCCTTTTTGGCTACCGCTGAAGATCTTTCATATTCATCTCTAACACTCTAGTCTAATATTGTGCTGGAACTCTAGAAATGCATGTTGAATTCTCGTCCGTATCTGTCGACAAGATCACATTATCCTTCGAGGATTGAATAGAGTCAAAGAATATGTTTGAGGTTCATAGAAATGTGGGCACACGACAAAGAGTCAAGAAGTGAATTTTCTAAAATGTCCCTGTAGCCTCCCGAAATAGGTTATGGATATCTCCGCACTGATCTGTAGGACTCTACTAACACTTTGCTCTTGCTTTAATACACCGATGAAACCTTGGCTCTGATACCAATATATCATGACCCAGTTTCTCAAGTCATAATAAAACCTACCATAATCCATCAGTAGGCAAGCCAACCCATAATCCGGAACGACTAGTAATAGACTACTCAATGATATAAGGAAAATAATGCGGAATAAATGGAATAAAGATCAATACATATTAAGGTCACAAAACCTGGTGGTATCAGTACATGAGCTTCTAATATCACATACGTACAAAAGTGAAACAACAACAAAATTAGACTGATACAACTTATCTCTGAACATAATATAGAGAATAGTCAAATACATAAGAGAGAGATAAGTAACACTCCGAATGTTAGGATTTCACTCTAAGTCTATGAACCATGGCTGCTCCGCATGCCTCATATATCAATGAAGATAACCCGTACCATGATCTGCAGGCTGCAAAAGTGTAGTATGAGTACCAAAAAAATAATACTCAGAAGAAAACTACCAATTGAGCTCCAAAGATAAAGCATATATATACAACATATAAAGAGAATTGAAACTACACCCAAGAGTCCAGAAATTATATAACAAGTCAATGAGAATAATAAGGGACAACTATTCCGTTCAAGTCCAAGAGTCTAACATAATAAGGCTAAGGAAGTACCAGAGTGATCTATCCTATTCTTTCCACATTCAAAGAGGTCAATTCTATAACATATATCCCAGGCCAATATGAATATAGGGAAAAAATATAGCTATATACAAGGCACATGAACAACTATACAATGCGAACAAATGAAGGAAGGGATATACGACAGTCCCATTAGCGTCACATAGCTATATATACATGTAAAATTAAGGTCATATCAAGCATAAAATATATAATTATATTCTCATATTAAAACCTCATTATAATATTATCAGGATTTAATGCTATCATACTCAGGGTTGCTAATCTACATGGCTAAACATGATATAATTGTGCATAACAATGCAATCATAAGATAAAAGAGGATGAAAACATACCTCAAATATCGATACCAAATCAACGACCAATCTATCATAAGCTAGCCATAATAATGATCATAATAATAATAATAATAATAATATCAATAACAGTGCAAATGACTGGCTACTTCGAATAAACATATACCTAACCAAGCCTATGCATACTCCCACCGCCCAAGACTAGGAAGGTTCAATCAACATACAATAACACACGACGTATTCTTCACCCATAGCTATGAAACCATCCTGTATCGAATGATAAACACAAGTTCATACTGGTGATAGGAGATGCGCTTGCAGGAATGAATGTAAGGTACAAAATCAATATCACAACTCATCATAAATGTCATAATCATGACCATCATCAATGTAATCAACCTCCAGCCTTGCCGGGTCTCAACATATCATCATAATTTTCTCTGACTTTGCCGGGTATCAAAATATCATCATAATATCCTCCAACCTTACATGGTTGAATAAATCCCAGTAGTATCCTCCGACCTTGCCGGATATCAATATCATCATAATTACCATTACAAAAAATCATATACTAATATACTCATAAACATTATCCTATTACCACAAAGTATCTATCTAGTGAGTACTTCCCAACTACTCATCATTAGCTAACCAACACTTATTATAATGAAACCACTAGTTCACTAGTCATCACATGACCTTTTGTTAAGAGCCTAAACAATAACCTGATTCATGGGAGAGAAACTAACCATTATTTATTAACTAGAAAATATCTAACATCTAGTCAAGGTTCATGACACAACCCGAATCGGGGACTAGTCATGATGGGCATCCCAAGTCCAACCAAGACCATGGACTGCCCCTGATACGCAACCCAACATCCAAACATATACTCTGAGTTGTTTACCACTATAAGGATTGGTCATGGAGACCATAAATGATACTTATGATGTACACAGGAATCCCCTAAGTTATAATGGCATACACCCCACCATTATCAACATCACTTATTATCTATCCTCATTAATACCTAACTCTTCATTTATCATTAATCGACATCACGAGCTTAGTAATCAATATCAACTATTCTTCACCTATTCTAGACACGACGTTACCATAAGCCACATATCAACCATTGCTAGCTACCATATTTCAACTAAGAAATATTCATTAACTAATACATTAGATTTCTAGACAATATGCTCCATAGTCACTTAATAGACAACTAGTTACCTCATAGCCTAAAACTTATTTAGGAAGAACAAACATAAGATCGCATTTCAGATAGAAATACATAAATTACTGATATAATAATCATGAATGTACCAAATCTATGCATGACACAACCCGAACTAGGGCCTTTTCGTAATGGGGATCCCAAGTCAAACCATGACCAGGGACTACCCCTATTACCCAACCCAACCTCTAATATGCATACCCTGAGTCGGATGAATTTCAAATGTATAACAAGATAACATTTATTATAATTCTAGAATGTGAGATAGGTCCATGACCGTGACCAACCCAAACAAGTCCAACCATCAATTATCCAACCAATAGCCAAAACAAAAACAAAACCATAAACCAATAAATGTATCTCATACCAAATGAGTTCCATTATAAATATATATATATATATATAAACCCAAAATATAAAAGGATGGAATAATCATAAATACAGTCAAACGATATCATCCCCAATATCAATGCCAATACTAAGGTTTACACCACGACCGACATCTCTCATACCAACCTATAGTAGTTCCACAAAGCCTCTAACCAAAAGTAAAACAATATTCATTTGGGAAATGCCCCTAACTATAGCCAAAACCAATGTCTATGAAATAACCAAAGTATATAAAAGCATCCATGATTTGAAATAGAGCCTTTCAGAATATAGAATCTCACAACTTTAATCCAACCGAGCCGACCCCAAATCCGATCACCAAGCAAGAAGAGTAGAATGGTTGGTTTCTATATCGCGTGGGTGTATAGTCACCCAAACATAGGTTAGTAGGTGAACACTAGCAAGTATTCAGGATAAGGATAAAATATTCCCAACCTTTAAAACTAAGAAAACCAAATATATGCATTCACAATCGTGTGTATATATATATATATATATATATATATAACAATACAGGGAAAGAGATCCAAGTTTAGCAAGCCTTTAAAACCATTAACCTAGAAATGCATACCTTAACAGTCCTAGAACCACCCACAGGCTATATGGGTCCAATATAACCCCTGAACGGGCCGCAATATGTGTAGTCGTACAAACCGTAGATACCATAGGAGTAGCGAATTCCTGAGTACCATTCACTCTCCATGATATATATGTACAAGTGTACTTAGGGGATTCCCTTATACCCTGTAAGTATCATATATGGTTGTCATGACCAATCTTTATGTCGTCAACTATGAGTTTCCAGTGTCCGTCCACTGGGCTCACACCTTCACTGTTAGCTATCACACCTCACCATTGTTGCCCAATTAAAACCATTACCACATAAGCAAACCACCATTCTATTTATTATTATCTAAGGCTATAAGTAGTTGTATCGTCATACTGACTATAGCTTGCAAACAATGTCCTTATCCAACCTTTCGAAGATTAAAGCATTCCCTTATAGCCATAGATTACATTATTGAGTTGACATGGAGGATTCCCATGTACCCCATAAGTAGTTCGTTATTAAGTTTGCTTGGGAGATTCCCTTGTACCCTACAAGGCTTTCAATTAGACTAATCATAATAACCAAGACCCTACCACTTAACCATTCCAAATATTTTATACCATTTAGGGTTCCATTACCAAGTTATTTTATGCAATAGTTCAATGAAAGTCCAATAATTTAACCAAACACATTCTCATAGGCATTTAATCTAACATGTTGGGGGCATAGTATTTCCAAAGCCAAAACCAAGTAGCAATTACCCATTACCATGCAACCAAATGTTTAAACCACCTTAATAATATAAAAACCATAATTAAAAGACATAGGAAAACCATAAGCAACAATTATAACCAAAACCCCCAATATATAATTGAAAACCCAAAACCATACAACATTTATGCCTTGAAAATAATACATAAAGCATGCCTTTAGTTGGAACTAACACTGAGGTAGGAGTAACATGCCTTAGATTGATAAGAAGAAGAGAAGAAATCACCCCTATGAGCCTCAATTGACCACCGTGAAGGAAACCCTAGCTTTTGCTTAACCCAAGATCCTTGAGAGATTTTGGAGTGTTTGATTGATTACAAATAGGTTAATGAAGCACCAAGAAGGTATTTTATGTTGTGGGGTCCCAAGGAGTTACAAAGGGAAATGTCCAAAATACCCTCACTTAAAATGTATTAATTTCTCATAGGAGGGTATGACCACCCCCAATCTGTACCCTAAGGGTATGATTGGTACCCACCACTCATAACCCAAGTAGAATCTCAATCCCCACACTGACAAACTTAGAAATCCTAAGTCCCACTTGTACTCAATCATACGATTGGTACCCATAAATCGTACCTTAGACAGAATAGAATAACCTAGGTTAAGACATAAGACCTCATACAAATTGCATCATATGACTCACACCCCATCATACAACCCTTATAGTGAAGTCATACCTTAAATAGTAGCCATCCCAACCACACTGATCAACATATGAGTGTTGACCACTAAATCGTATCCCAACATATGTTTAGTACCCCTAGTAGTATGATATCCAGAGAGTTTGAAAATCAGGAAATTTTCTAGGGATCAAAATCTAGGGTGTTTCAATCTCCCCCACAAGGATCATTCATCCCCGAATGACAAACAAGGTATTACAGGCATGATGTACACCACAACTTAACCATTCCAACCTGTAACTAAATTAGAAAACAAAGATGCAAGGAAATCAACCTTTCATTAAACAATGTTAGAAAATAATGATATGATCAAGAACATATTCCTTCCACACAAATATCTGAAGTAGAAAACAAATGGTGATACTTGGACTTCATATCCTCTTCCACTTCCCAAGTAGCTTCTTCCACTATATGGTTTCGCCATAGAACCTTAACCGATGCTACATCCTTGGTCCACAATTGACTAACCTGCCGATCCAAGATCTCAATCGAGATCTCTTCAGAAGACAACAAATCTGAGATACCCAATCCTTTCAAAGGAACAATCGATAACTGATCACCTATACACTTTCTCAATATAGAGACATGGAATACCGAATGAATGGAGATCAAACTAGATGGGAACTACATTTCAAATACACTATTACCAACCCTCCACAATACCATATAAGGACCAACATACCAGGGACCGAGCTTCCCTTTTTTCCTAAACTGCATTACTCCCTTCATGGGAGACACTTTTAGGAACACCCTATTTCCAACCTCAAACTCAAAGTCCCTATGCCTTATATTTGCATAGGACTTTGGGAGGCTTTGGGTAGCCTTAAGCCTATCTTGAATCACCTTCACCTTCTCCATAGACTGATAAATCAAATCTGGGCTAAACATATCTGCCTCACTAAGATCAAACCACCCAAAAGGAGATCTGTACCTCTTACTTTACAATGCCTCAAAAGGAGCCTTCCCTATAGAACAATGGTAACTATTATTGTAAGTAAACTCAACAGGAGGTAGATGCTCAACCCAATTTCCACTATAATGAATCACACATGCACAAAGTATAGCTTCCAATGACTGAATAGTCCTTTCTTATTACCCATCTGTATATGGGGGAAAAGTAGTACTCAAACTTA
Source organism: Capsicum pubescens (assembly GCA_030864215.1). Lineage (NCBI taxonomy): Eukaryota > Viridiplantae > Streptophyta > Magnoliopsida > Solanales > Solanaceae > Capsicum > Capsicum pubescens. The sequence goes on from CM061546.1 coordinate 229,510,380, forward strand.
CCTTAGTACCCAAACCTTTCTAAAACGACTTCTAAAAGTAAGATGAAAACTGTGTACCACTATCAGAGATGATTGAAACAAGTACCTCATGCAGCTTTAAAATCTCATAAAGATACAACCTCGCATAATCCTCAGCTAAAAAGTTAGTACTTACTAGCAAGAAGTGAATCGACTTTGTCATCCTATCCACGATGACCCAAACCAAATCAAATTGATTTTGAGATCGAGGAATACCGATAACGAAATCCATATTGATCAACTCCTATTCCCATTTAGGAAATTAAATCTCTTTATACAAACCCCCAGCTCTCCGGTGCTAAACTTTCACTTGTTGACACATCATGCATTTGGCCAAAAAATTAGCCACATCTTTCTTCATACAATTCCACCTATACATCTCCTTGAGATCATGATATATTTCTGTCGAACTAGGATGAACAACATAGCGCGATTTATGAACCACATCCAATACCCTTTCTTGAAAACCATCGATGTCAGGAATGCATAAACTCCCTTGGTACAACAAACTACCATTACCACTAATCTTAAATACCATTAACACTTGCCCACCTATATCACCTTTGATTTTTTATCAAGATAGGATATAGCATTTACTTCTCCTTTATCTCTGTACCAAGAGACAACCGAACCACTTCTTGTACAAACATACGATTATTCTCAATGTCCAAGAGACGAACTCCAAGAATAGCCAAGCGGTGAATATCCATCACCAACTCCTACCTCTCCTTATATACATGAGCTAAACTCCCCATGGACAACTTTCTCTGAGAAACAACAATATTAGCCTTACCTGGATGGTCGTAAATTCTTATATCATAATCCTTTAGAAGCTCAAGCCATCTTCGTTGCCTAAGATTAACCTCTTTTTGAGTAAACACATACTGTTGACTCTTATGATCTAAAAAGATGTCCACCTGCACTCCATACAAATAGTTCTGCTAGAATTTCAATGCAAACACCACCGTTAAAAGATCCAAATCATAAGTAGGATAGTTCCTCTCATGTACCTTCAACTGCCTAGAAACCTAGGCAATCACCTTACCATGTTGTATCAAAACACAACCAAGACCCACACTGGAAGCATCATAATAAACCACAAACCCCTTATTGCCTTTAGGCAATGTCAAAACCAGAGTCGAAGTTAGGTTATCCTTTATCTTCTCAAAACTACCCTCACAAGCATCTGACTAAGAAAACTCTACCTTCTTCTGAGTCAATTTAGTCAATAGGGAAGCTATCATAAAAAAACTTTTCACAAACCTCTGGTAATATGCAGCCAAACCCAAGAAAATCTGAATATTGGTTAGAGCCGTTGGTCTAGGCCACTTTTTAACCACCACCACCTTTTGTGGATCCACCATAATCCCCTCACCAGAAATAATATGACCTAGAAATGTGACTGTATTAAACCAAAATTAAATTTAGAGAATTTGGCATATAACTATTACTTTTTTAAGATATGCAACACCACACAGAGGTGATTAACATGATCCAAAAACTAATGGAATACATTATTCATCAAATACATGAATACCACTGGTGCATTGGTCAAACCAAATGATATAACCAAGAACTCAAAGTGCCCACACCAAAGATGTATCTTAGAAAAGCATTTGGCACCCTGTTACTGATTAAACAAATCATTTATCCTTGGAAAAGGAACTTGTTCTTAACTGTCACCTTATTCAAATTCCTATAGTCAATATACATCCGAAGGGAACCATCTTTATTATGCATGAATAGCATCAGTGCCCCCCACGGGGATACACTAGGATGGATGGAACCCTTCTCCAAGAGATCCTTAAGCTGCTCCTTGAGTTACCTCAACTCAGCTGGAGCCATTCTATATGGAGGGATAGATATTAGATGAGTGTCCGAAACCAAATCATTCCTGAACTCAATTTCCCTATCAAGAGAAACACCAGGAAGATTTTCCAGAAAGACCTCAGGTAACTCATTCACCATCAAAACCAAATATAAAGAAGGACCTTCCGAGTTAGTGTCTTTAACCCAAACTAGATAATAGAGACACCCTTTTGTGATTAACCTCAAAGCTCTAAGATATGATATAAACCTCCCCTTAGGGCCTATGGAACCATCCTCTCATTCGATAACCAGTTCACCAGGGAACTTAAAGGCAACCTTACAAGTCCGACAATCTAAGGATACATAGCATGAGTGTAAACAATCCATCCCTATAAAAACATCAAAATCATCCATATCAAATTCAAAAAAATCCATAAAAGTCTCCTTACTACCAACAGATACCACACACCCCTATAGAATCTTTTAGTAACAACAAAGTCACTTACCTGGGTAGAAACAAAAAATGATCCAAAATAACCTCGGGATCAAAACAAAAATACATAGCCACAAATGATGTCACATAAGAGAAAGAAGACTCTAGATCAACTAAACAATAAACATCCCAAGAAAAAAATTGTAACGTACTAGTCACGACATCGGGAGATGCCTTGGACTCTTGTCGGGTAGTGAGTGCATATAACCTATTTTGGCCTATGCTAGTACCTCAAGCAAAAATAGATGTAGAAGCAGCACCCTTTGGTGCAAGAGTAGATGAAGAATAAATAGAACTTTATTCTCTCCCGACACAACCTTATCAATTTGAAAGTTTCTAAGCATATCGCTTGGCTGACCACATTTGAAACACATGTCCCTCCCTCCATCATAGAAGCCCTGATGTAAGCGACCACATAACCTACAAGGAGGACATGACGAGACCAACTGAGCCCCATTAGCCTGAGATTGGTCACCCTATGCCTTAATGTTTTTGCCACCCTGTTGAGTTCTGTCACCTGATTGCTTCAAGTAAGGAGCAATAGCTGTAGAGAAAGAACCAGAACTCCTCCATTTTTTCTTTGGTCACTTACAACCATCTCTACCACTTTGTTGTTGCCCACCACCTTACTTCAAAAACCTAAACTTCTTTCCCTGTCTTTCCCCTATCTCAGCTTGCTTTCTCTTTTCCTTCTTCACCTGTTGCATATAAATAATAAACCTAGAAATAACCATGTTCTTGATTAGCAATGAAGTATTTCTTTCGAGGATCAATTGCTGAGGAACTCCTAAAGTGAACTTTCTCATCCTAGCCCTTATATCAGGCACCAATTCTGGAGCATACCTAGACAACTGGTGAAATCTGAAGGCATACTCCTTGACCAACATTTTGCCCTATTTGGATTAACAAATTCTTCTACCTTCGCTTCCCTTAACTCCTGAGGAAAGAAGCAATCCATAAAAGCATTAGATATCCCATTTCTCGTACCATTAGTATGCTACATCCTTCAGCTAAAAGGCGGCAAAATTCACTATTTCCATATTCATGGCCTGCGTCACATTGAAGATTTTTTCCATCTCATTCAGAAAACCCTGAGAATCCTCCTCCACCTTAACACTAGTAAAATTTGGAGAATTCAGCTTCATAAACTGGTCAACCCTTATGGCCTCAGAAGATGCAATACTAGATGCACCACGCTCAGCCTAAGAAACTACCAATTGAGAAATTATATGAATTGACTGATGAAACTCTGCATTTATTGCATTACCCTGAGGATCCTGAGAAGGACTAAAAGGAATTGATACAACTTCCAAAATATCAAGGACCGAAATCCTAGACCAAGTATGGATCCCCTGAGTAGATCGTGGCCCATCAACAACATCCCCAATTACGATAGAAAAGTTTCCATGAACTTTATGTCATCGAGGCATGATCTAAAAAGAGCACAAATGGAATTAGAAGAGATTCAAGGACTTAGGCTCCAAGAATGAAAATAGAATATAAAGAGGATAAACCTTTCCTAAATGCCTCGTTGCCTCTCCCTTATGAGTGTGGCATGCTACACACCCTTAAAGAGACTCTACTCAATAAAGCCTTGTGGAATCCCAATTGAAAATTAAATTAAAGCTTTGATACCAACTTGGCACGACCTTAACTGGGGCTTTATCGTAATGGGCATCCAAAGTCCAACCTGGACTAGGTACCACCCCCGTTACCGAATCCAACCTCGAGCGTATAACAATATTGAATTTATTATAATTCCAGACTCTGGGATAGGTCCATGACCATGACCAACGCAAACAAGTTCAACCCTCCATTATCCAACTAATAGCCAAAACCAAAATAAAATCGTAAACCAAACCATACATACCGTACCAAAATGAGGTCCATTATAAATATATATATAATCCCAAAACATAAAAGGATGGAACAATCTTAAATTTAGTCAAATGGTATTATCCCCAATACCAATGCCAATACTATGGCTGACACCACTGCCGATATAGCCCATACTGACCCATAGTAGTTCAACAAATCCTCTAACCAAAAGTAATACAATATTCGGTTGGGACATACTCCCAACCATAGCCAAAATAATGTCTATAAAATAACTAAAGTATATAAAAGCATCTATGACTTAAAATGGAGCCTTTCAAAATATGAAAGCTCACTACTTAAATCCAACTGAGCTGATCCCAAATTAGATCACTACGTAGCAGAAGTAGAATGACCAATTCCTATATCACGTGGGGATACAACCGCTCGGAGATGAGTTAGAGAGTAAAAGCTAGCAAGTACTCAGGTTAAGGATAAAATAATTCCAACCTTTAAAACTAAGTAAATCAACCATATAAATACACAACCATATATACATATATATAACCATACATGGAAAGGGAACCAGTTTTAGCATGCCTTGAAAACCATTAACCTAGATATGTGTACCTTAAACATCCTAAAACCACCCACAGGCTATATGGGTCCTATGTAACCCCCAAATAGGCCTCGATGGGTGTAGCCGCACAAATCAGAGATACCATAGGAGTAGGGGATTCCTGAGTACCCTTTGGGCTCCATGATACATATGTAAAAATGTACTTAGGGGATTTTAGTATGCCCCATAAGTATCATATATGGTCGTCATGACCTATCCCCATGTCGTTAAACATGAGTTTTCAGTGTCCATCTACTAGACTCATTCCTTCACGATTAGCTATCACACACCACCATTATTGCCTAATTAAAACCATTACCATATAAACAAACCACCATTGTATATATTATTAACCAAGTCTATAAGTAGTGGTATAGTCATACAAACTATATCTTGCAAGCCATGTCCTTAGATAACCTTTCATAGATAAAGGGATTTTCTTGTACGAATAGATTACATTATTGAGTTGACTTGAAGGATTCCCTTGTACCCCACTAGTAGTTCATTATTAAGTTTGCTTGGGCGATTCTCTTGTGCCCCACAAGGCTTTCAATTAGACCAAACCTAATCACCAAGTCCCTACCATTTAACCATTCCAAACCATTTAAACCATTTAGGATTCTATTCTGATTCCAGGACGTCACACGGTGCTCAAGGCTATGAGTAGCATCAAGCTAACCCTTTGAGCCTGCTACTAAGTCTGAACCTTACTTAAAGATCATCTAATCAAGAAATAATATTGTATTATACCAAAACTGAACTGAATAAACTATAGGTAATGTCTGAACAACAAATACTGATAATTTGTAAATAAACTTGTAGTCCGACAAGCCTCTGCTACTAATAAAGAACTTGAGATCCATTGAGACAAACACCAAACTGACTCGGACTAAGCTAAAAATGATAACTCAAACACTATAAAAGATGGAAATCTAAAGAAGTAGGCCCTCGAATCACGAGGACTAGCCCACTATGAGAGCGTAAATAAAGATGCTCAAACTACTCATGTTGTTGATACAGAGCACCTGAACCTACATTATAGGATAATATAGCACATAAACATATATGTGGATCAGCACTTCGAGGATGTACTGAGTATATGGGGGTGCAATGCATAAGTAAACATCATTCTAATTAGAAAGTAAATGCATGTGGTTGTACATGACTCCCATAAGATTGATTATCTAAAATATCAAAATATACAATAATGTATAACCAATCATACTTGTAAATGTAGTGAGTCATAACACTTAGTCTTATAAAAGCTTTTCTATCATTCTTTTCTTTTGAAACTTAGAAGATTTTGGACTTAGAGACTTTGGGCTTGGTAGTTTATTCTAACCGACATAAACAATATGAGCTGACATAGAGTCTAATGTCTTGCCCACATTGGGGAGAGCTGTTCTACCCTTTCCATCGGAATAGAACCTTAACTTGAGATATCACAATCTGAGTCATCCACGTAAAAGTGGTAATAATCTTAGTCCTACAGTGACACGTATTTCTGGGGCATGACACATTGGAGTCATACCCAACTCGGTGGTAAATACTTCTCCCATACTAACGCTTAAAACTTTTAGGAAATTCACTTTAAAATAGCATAAGGGTTTATAATTAAAACTGATTATGCTTCTCTTCTTTAAATCTCAAACTATGTGAAAAAAATATGGATTCCATGCCTTAACTTAGGATCAAAAGATCAATCTTTGCTTTTGAAAGCACTCATCAAACTTGTCAGTAAAACTTAAGATCACAATATCCTTATAAATTCATCACTTGTACTTAGGACTCAAAATATACAGCTTTGATGCATCAAAATCCTATTTAAACTTCATGCTCAACAGTTATCTTAAAAGCTTTCAACAATCTCAATCAAGCTCTTAGAACATAACTCATAATATGAATCTCATGATTTCAAACGTGGATTTATGTAAATCTCTTGCATTTGAAGCCTTAAATAACATGATAATTTCATAAACAAAATATTAAGAATTGGGTAACAACCCTAACTTGCAAATCATGTAATCTTTAATAAAAAACAAATTTTTGGGCACAAGGACGAAAGGATTGTCTTTGTTCAAACCCCACATACCTTAGATGATGAATTAAATGAATAAGTTTGTTTTTGAGATGCTATTTGTACTCTTGATCGAAGATTCTTGAATCTCTTGGTCTAGGGATCTTAAATCTTGAAACAATATGGAAAAAGGATAGTGGAATCTTGAGTTTCTTGGAGATGAATGTTGAAGCCTAGGGTTTTGGATGAAAGTAATTCTGATGAAACTTAGCATATAATGCTTCTAAAAGTCTTTAATCACGTGTTTGGATGGATTTGGGGTTGGGGAAAAGTCCAAAATACCCCCTTTAACTCCTAAATTAAACTGGAAAAATATATTGGGGTCCTGATTTTTGGCCTTGGCGTGATGCGCTACTATCGCGCCAATCCAATGGAAAATGACAACTGGGAAAATACTTGGTGGCGCGACGCGGTTATATCGCATTGCCACCTTGGATGGGACCTGGACACTTGGCACGATGTGTCAATATCGCGGTCCTTTACTAGAATTGTACAACTGGGAATTTGGCTCTCTCCGTGATGTGCCTATATTGTTGAGGGCCACTGGAAATTGATAATTCAGAATAAACACTGCTCCACAATGCGCTAAGGATCCAAATGATGGTGTTTTTCGACTAGAACTTAAAATAGCCATAACTTCTTACCCGGTAATCGGATTTAGGCGAGTGTTATATCGTTGGAAAGGTTATTCGATTTCCTACACCATGGAAAGTTCAAATATAAATAATTCCTCACATATTAAATAATATTCATCTTGCAATCTATCCCTTAACATCCTAGGGATGGATTCTATCTAGAAAAGGTATGGGGTATTACAATATCTCCCACTTGGAAAAATTCATCCTCGAATGTGGCTAGTTAAACTAAAATTTCTAAGGAATCTGAGAATATAAGATAGCATGCACAACTGAAATGAATGAAGCATCTGAATCTAAATCATTCTGAGCTTCTGAGTAACTCGGTGAATGCATGAACTTAAATGAGGATATCTATATTGCTGAATATCTGATTAGAAAGGAACTGAATCAAGGAAGCGTATTACCTTCGGCTAGATCTGAGTTTGCGGAGAAAAGGTGAAGGTACTTGGCTCGCATATCTGCTTCTGCTTCCCAAGTAGTTCCCTCAACCAACTGATTTCGCCAAAGGACTTTGAGAAAGAAAACTTCTTTGTTCCTAAGTCTACAGATATGATGATCTAAAATCTCAACTGCAATCTCTTCGTAAGAAAGACTGTTCTGAATATCTGAGCTTTCTAAAGGAACTACAACGTTGGAGTCACCGATTCTCTTCTTAAGCATGGAGACTTGGAATACAGGATGAACTGCTAACAAATCTGCAAGAAACTCAATCTCATAAGCTACTTTTCCAACACAACTTAAAATATTGAAAGGTACAACATACCAGGGACTAAACTTCCCCTTCTTTCTAAATCTCTTTACCCCTTTCCATGGGTGAAATCTTCAGATACACTAAATCACCAACTTCAAACTCAGGATCTCTCCTTCTCACATCTGCATATGATTTTTGACGACTCTAGGCTGTTTTCAATCTATTTCTAATCAACTTGACTTTCTCCATAGCTTCCAATACTACATTAGGACAAAGAGAAGCAGCCTCACCCACTTCAAACCAACCTATGGGTGACCTACATCTCCTCCCATACAGATCCTCAAACGGGGCCATCTTAATGCTAGAATGGTAACTTTTATTATAAGAAAACTCAATCAATGGCAAATGCTCAACCCAACTACCTTTAAAATCAAAAGCACACACCCTCAACATATCCTCTAGAGTTTGGATGGTCCTCTCTGCTTGACCATCTGTATGAGGGTGGAAAGCTAAACTAAGATGGATTTAGGTACCAAGACCCTTCTGAAAGGCTCTCCAAAACTGGAAAGTAAACTGAGTACCCCTATTCAAGATAATATACAAGGGAACTACATGCAATCTGACTAAAGATCAGATGTTAAACTTAGCATAGTCTTTAGCTGTATAAGACGTGTGAACTAGCAAGAAATGCGCTGACTTGGTCAATCTGTCTACAATAACCCATATATAATCATGATGATGATGCGATTGCGGTAACCCAGTCACAAAATCTATATTCACCTCTTCCCACTTCCAAGTGGGGATACTCAACTCTTGCAACGTACCACCAAGTCCTTGGTGCACTACCTTAACCTGTTGACAAGTTGTACACTTTTCTACAAACTCTTCTATATCTTTCTTCATACCACTCCACCAATAAATTTCCCACAAATCATGGTACATCTTGGTAGCACCGGGATGAATAGAATAATGCGCACCTTGCGCTTCAGCCATAATTTTCTATATCAGATCATCTATACAGGGCACACACAATTTACCATGGTATCTCAACAGTCCATCTCCCCTATGGGAGAAAACCTCTACCTTTTGGCCTTTAACTGACTCTTTCAGTTTGACCAAACTAGAATCCATGTCTTGCTTCTTCTTCACTTCTGAAATAAGGGAAGACTCGGAACTACTCTGAACCCAAACATTACCTTCAGCTGAATCAACCAACCTAACACCCAATCTAGCCAAACGATGAACTTCTCGAGCTAATTATTTCTTTTATTTATCCACATGAGCAACACTGCCCATAGACAATCTACTAAGGGCGTCTTCCACTACGTTAGCCTTGCTCAGATGATACAACACACTTATATCGTAATCTTTTAGCAACTCTAACCACCTTCTCTGATGAAGGTTCAACTCCCTCTGAGTAAACACATACTGCAAGCTTTTGTGGTCCATGAACACATCAATATGCACACCATACAGATTATGTCTCTAGCTATTCAAAGTAAAAACCACAACAGCTAACTCCAAATCATGGGTTGGGTAATTCTTTTCATGAGGCTTCAAATTTCTAGAGGCATAGGCTATGACCTTACCTCTCTGCATCAACACACAACCCAAACCAACTCAAGAGGCATCAAAAAACACCACAAAACAATTGGTACCATCAGGTAATGCTAATACAAGGGCTGAAGTGAATCGAGTCTTCAACTCCTCAAAACTCTTCTAACAAGAATCTGACCATTGGAACTTAACTTTCTTTTGGGTCAATATAGACATACCAGATGTAATAGACGAAAATCCTTCAAAAAAATGGCGGTAATAGCCAGCTATACCTAAGAAACTCCTAATGTCTGACAGAGAGATAGGTCTGGACCAATTTCTTACAGCTTTTGTCTTTCGAGGATCAACTTTAATGCTAACAGCGGAAATAATATGATCGAGAAAGGCTACTGACCTTAGCAAAAATTCACACTTGCTGAACTTGGTGATCTATTGATGATCTCTAAGAGTTTGCAAGACAATTTTAAGATGGTTTGCATGGTCATCCTCACTACGGGAGTACACAAGGATATCATCTATGAACACTATGACAAACATATCTAGATACTGATTGAACACTCGATTCATGAGGTCTATGAAAGCCGCTGAAGCATTGGTTAGCCCAAAAGTCATGACTAGAAACTCAAAATGACCAAGTGGGTTCTAAAAGAAGTCTTCGAAATATCACATTCCTTAGCTTTAAGTTGATGATAGCCAAATCTAAGGTCTATCTTTGAGAAATAACTTGCACCTTGCAATTGATCAAACAGGTCATCAGTTCTAGGTAGAGGATATTTTTTCTTGACTGTGACCTTATTTAGCTGACGATAGTCTATGCACATACGCAAAGAACTACCTTTCTTTCTCACGAATAGGATGGGAGTGCCCCATGGAGAAACACTAGGCCTTATGAAACCTTTATCTAAAAGATATTTGAGTTGCTCCTTAAACTCCTTAAGCTATGCAGGATCCATATGATAAGGAGGGATGGAAATAGGTTAAATATCTGGGAGAAGGTTAATATCGAATTCTATCTCTCTAGATGGAGGTAACACTGGGAGATCTTCTGGAAAGACATCTGGAAACTCATTTACTACATTGACTGCCTGAACTGTTGGGGTCTCAGATTTAGTAGCTTTAACTCAAACTAGATGATAAATGCAACCTTTAGATATCAACCTTCTGGCCTTAAGATAATATATGAAATGACTCTTGGTAGACACTAAAGTACCGGACAACTCAAATATTGGCTCATATGGAAACTGAAACTTCACCACTCGGGTGCGATAATATATAGAAGCATAAAAGTAATGGAGCCAGTCCATACCAAGAATAAGATCAAAATCAACCATGTCTAACTCTACAAAGTCTGCTAACATGACTCTATGAAGAACAGTGATAGGACATTTTTTGTAAATCAGTTTGGCAAGAACTGACTCACCTACTAGAGTAGAAACCAAGAAAGGCTTGGGAATCTTTTCAAAACTTATATCAAAATTAATGACAACTAATGGGGTCATATAAGAGAAACTTGACCCGGGGCCTAACAACACATACACATCAAAATGAAAAACACGAAGCATACCAGTAACAATATCTGGCAAATCTTTCTACTCCTGGCAGGATGGTAGAGCATAGAACCGATTCTGGTGTTGTCCGCCACCAGTACTGGATAAAGCACCCTAAGAGGAGGCTGGGCAAACTACAGGGGATGGTGCACTGGTAGCCTGAGTCTGAGGATGAACATCTTTGTTTCCATGCTTAGTATACTGAAACTCTCTAATTTTATGTCTCAACTTGCCACAACCAAAACAACCCTTCTGCTCGGCCAAGCACTAACCAAAATGTGTTTTTACCATACTTAGCACATGAAGGATAATTGGGCTTACCACTTACACTATTATGGTATATAGACATAGAAAACTTACCCCACTGCTCCTACCTACCTCTGGGAGTAGAAGCACTAGCTAAAGACAGCTCTGGCATAGACGAATGATTCTGAAACTGTGGGCGATTCTCCCTATGATATCTAGTCTTACCATACTCAAACTTCCCTGTTCTATCCCTTTTATTTACTTTCTCTCTTTCTTTCATCTTATCTGCCTCAATCTGCTGAGCATGCATCATCAATCTAGAAAGATCCATGTCTCTATTGAACATAGTAGTTCTACACTCCTTAACTACCAATCCAGACACACCAGTCACAAACTTACTCATGCTTGACCTAGGGTCAGCCATCTAATATGGGGCATACAACTGGTTGAACTTGAGGCAATACTTCTTCAATGTCATGGAGCCCTGCCTCAGGTTCATGAACTCTTCGATCTTAGCTTCGCTTATCTTATGTAGGAAGAATTTTTCTAAGAACGCATCCTAAAATGTCTGCCAAGTCATGGGAGTTGCATTCTGCCCTCTACACTTCTTCCACATCACTACCCAATCATAAGCAACATACTTCAGCCTATAGGATGCAAATTCTACACTCTCTTTCTCAGTAACATGCATCACTTGGGTGATCTTCTTCACCTCATCAAGATACAGATTTAGGTCCTCTCCTGCTTTTGACTTAAAGAATTCTAGCAGGTTCATTCACATAATGTCTCAATTTATGACTGTGGCTAAACCCCCATCCTGCTGAGGTGGGACTGCAGCCTGAAGATTACCTTGATCATTAGCAGTCATAGCTTGGGCTAGTACTTGAAAAGCTGCCCGAAACTCTGCATGTGACACATTCTCATTCAAAGGATCTACGGGCTGAGGCGGTTGGTTATCATTTCAACTGGCATAAGCTCTGGGAGGAGGCATATTCTTTCATAAAATAGCACGATTTTATAGAACATAGAGACAGATATAAGCACGATCGATTATGAAAGAAAGAGAGAATTTTCCTAAAATCCTCCATAGCCTCTTTCTCATAGATGTGGTGCTCTTCACACTGATGATCAAAACTCTATATAACACGGCTTATCTGACTCCCTAGGACTCTCTAAACATTAGGCTTTGATACCAAGTTTGTAAATCCCCAAAATCTGATCTCGAACATTACACGGTGCTCAAGGCTACGAGTAGCCTCAAGCTAACCCTTTGAGCCTGCTACTAAGTCTAAACCTTATTTCAAGATCATCTAATCAAGAAATAATATTGTATTATACCAAAATTGAACTGAATACACTGTAGGTAATGTCTGAACAACAAGTACTGAAAGTATATAAATAAACTCGTAGTCCGATAGGCCTTTACTACTAATAAAGAACTAAAGAGCAATTGGGACAGACCCCCAACTGACTCGGACTAAATTAAAAATGATAACTCAAACACTATAAAATATGGAAATCTGAAGAAGTAGGCCCTCGAATCATGAGGACTCACCCACTGAGGGAGTGCAGATAAAGATTCTCAATCTACTCACGCTATTGATATGGAGCACTGGAACCTACATTATAAGACAATATAGCACATAGACATAGATGTGGATCAACACTTTGAGGATGTACTGAGTATATGGGGATGTAATGCATAAGTAAACATCATCATAATTAGAAAGTAAATGCATATGGATGTATATGACTTACATAAGCTTGATTATCGAAAATATTGAAATATAAAATCATGTATAACCAATCATACTTGTAATCTAGTGATTCATAACACTTAGTCTTATAAAAGCTTTTCTATTATTTTTTTCTCTTGAAACTTAGAAGCTTTGTGACTTAGAGACTTTGGGCTTGGGAGTTTTTTCTATCCGACATAAACCATATGAGCTGACACAGAGTCCAATATCTTGCCCACGTTGGGGAGAGCTATTCTACCCTTGCCATCGGAATAGAACCTTGACATGACGGATCACAATCTTAGTCATCCATGTAGAAGTTGGAATAATCATAGTCCTATTGTGGCACATAGTTTTGGGACATGAGACATTGGAATCATACTCAACTCGATGCTAAATACTACTTCCATACTTACGCTCAGAACTTTTAGGAAATTTACCTTAAAATAGCATAAGGGTTTATAATTAAAATTAATTATGCTTCTCTTCGTTAAATCTCACACTATGTGAAAAAAATGTGGATTCCTTATCTTAGCTTAGGATCAAAATATCAATCTTTTCTCTTCAAAGAACTCATATAACTTGTCAGTAAAACTTGAGATCATAATCTCCTTATAAATTCATCACTTGTACTTAGGACTCAAAATATACAGCTTTAATGCATCAAACTCTTATTTAAACTTCATGCTCAACAGCCATCTAAAAAGCTTTCAACAATGTCAATCAAGCTAGTGGAAAATAACTCATAATATGAATCTCATGACTTCAAACATGGATGTATGTAAATCTCTTGCATTCGAAGCCTTAAATAACATAATAATTTCATAAATAAAATAATAAGAATTGGGTAACAACCCTAATTTGCAAATCATGTAATCTTTAATAAAAATTAAGTTTTTGGGCACAAGGACGAAAGGATTGTCCTTGTTCAAACCCCACATACCTTAAATGATGAACTAAATTAATAAGCTTGCTTTTTGAGATGCTACTTGTACTCTTGAACGAAGGTTCTTGAAGCTCTTGGTATAGGGATCTTAAATCTTGAAACAATCTGGAAAAAGAATGGTGGAATTTTGAGTTTCTTGGAGATGAACGTTGAAACCTAGGGTTTTGGATAAGAGTAATTCTGATGAAATTTAGCATATAATGCTTCTAAAAGTCTTTAATCACGTGTTTGGATGGATTGGGGGTTGGAGAAAAGTCCAAAATACCCCCTTTAACTCCTAAATGAAACTGGAAAAATAAACTGGGGTCCCGATTTTTGGCCTTGACGCTACGCGCAACTATCGCGCCAAGCCACTAGAAAATGCCAACTGGGAAAATGCTTGGTGGCGCGACGAGGTGGTATCGCGTTGCCACCATGGATGGGACCTGGACACTTGGTGCGACGCGCTAATATTGCGGTCCTTCACTGGAATAGGACAATTGGGAATTTGGCTCTTTCCGCGATGCACCTATATCACTGAGGGCCACTGCAAATTGACAATTATGAATTTACAATGCTCTGCGATGCGCTAAGGGTCCAAATGATGGTGTTTTGCGACTAGAACTTAAAATACCATAACTTCTTACCCGGTTATCGGATTTAGGCGAAACTTATATCGTTGGAAAGCTTATTCGATTTCCTATGCCATGGAAAGTTCAAATCTAAAGAAATCCACACAAATTAAATAATATTCATCTTGGAAGCTATCCCTTAACATCCTAGGGACAGATTCTATCTAGAAAAGGTACGGGGTATTACACATTTCCAAGTTATTCAATGCAATTGTTCAATGAAAGTCCAACAATTTAACTAAAAACATTCTCATAGGCATTTTATCAAACATGTTGGGGGCATAGTATTTCCAAAGCCAAAACCAAGTATCAATTACCCATTCCCATACAACCAACTGTTCAAACCACCATAATAATATGAAAACCATAAGTAAAAGACATGAGAAAACCATAACCAACCATTTTAACCAAAACCCCATAGTATAATTGAAAACCCAAAACCATACAACATTAAGGCCAGGAAGATAATACATAAAGAATACCTTTAGTTGGAATTAACAAAAAGGGAGAAGTAACATTCCTTAGATTGAGAAGAAGATGAGAATAAATCACCCCTATGAGCCTCAATTGACCACCTTGAAGGAAATCCAAGCTTTTTCTGAGCCCAAGAGCCTTGAGAGAATTTTGAGAGAGTTTAGAGTGTTCAAATGATTGCAAATAGGTTAATGAAGCTTAAAAAAGGTTTTTTAATTTGTGGGGTCCCAAGGAGTTATAAGGGGAAATGTCCTGAATACCCCCTCTTAAACTCTATTAATTTCCCGTAGAAGGGTACGACCACCCTCTCATATGTACCCTAGGGTACAAGTGGTATCCACCACTCATACCTCAAGAAGAATCTCAACCTCCATACTGACCAACCTACGACTCCTATAGCTGATTCGTACCCATTCATACAATTCGTACACATAAGTTTTACCCTATGGAAAATAGAATCACCTAGGTTAAAAGACAAGACATCATTATTCCATCATACAATTTGCACCCCATAATATTACCCTTAAGTGAAGTCATAGCTTGGATAATAGACAACCCAACCATACTGATCAACATACAAGTGTTGACCCCTAAATAGTATCTCAACATACGACTAAAATATCTAGTCGTATGATATCCAGAGAGTTCAAAACTCAGGAAATTTTTGAATGATAAAAACCCAGGGTGTTTCAATCCATGCCATCACAAGTATCCAATCAATAAATTCGTAAGCAACATATCGTATCTTTCTCTATCCCATACCAGTGAAATATGTATATGTAAATATATATACATTTTCATAAACTATAATCACATTCTTTATAATGATAAACACTTTTCAGATATTCAATCATTATTATAACATGACCCATGGCCCAATAATATATCCGGAATAATCACAACATCATTATCATGGCCTTAGGCCCATATACATATCTGAAATTGATATTAATAATCATATCTATGAGTCATTGCGTATCTCTAATCATCTCACATATAGAAGGCATCTCGCATATATGAGGTATAACATCAATAAACATGTAATCATCAGTAGGATATCTTATATCAATAGGTCATACATCATGACTATGACGTATATAACCTCTCTAGGCCAATTGTCATATCTATGAGGAATATAGTTCTATAGGTTCAACTATCGTTACTAAAGGAAATAGTAACTCTATTGGCAAATCATCAAGTATAAGAGAAAATAGTATCTCTATAGGCTAATCCTTAAATTTAAGAAGAAATAGCATCTCTATAGGCCAATAATCAAGTCTAATAGGAAATAGCATCTCTATAGGCCAATCATCATGTCTAAGATGAAATAACATCTATATTGGCCAATCATCAAGTCTAAGAGGAAATAACATCTCTATAGGACAATAATAAAGTCTAAGAGGAAATAGCATATCCATAGGCCAATCATCAAGTGTAAGAGGAAATAGCATCTCTATAGGCCACTCATCAAGTCTAAGAGGAAATAGGATCTAAATAGGTCAATCATAAAGTCTAAGAGGAAATAGCATCTATTTAGGCCATTTATCAAGTCTAAGAGGAAATATAATCTCTATAGGCCAATCATCAAGTCTAAGAGGAAATAGCCTCTCCATACGCCACATAACGTATCTAGGAAGAATATTATCTCTAAATGCCCTATATCACTTCCACAAAGATATCTTTGCCATAACCAAAAGCCACAATTAAGGGAACATCAATACAAGTTACCAAGTCTCAAAGTAACCTTATACTAAGGCTTACTAGCCTCTTCTATGCCTAACATCCGCAACTAAGTCCACAAGGCTAACACAAGTCTAAGCCTAAGTGGGCCGAACAATCCCATTTCTAAACCTTAATGTCCATAATTAGGTATACCATGCCCCAAACTAGGCTAAGCTATCTAGTTCAACTTCTAGATGTCAAGTAAGCCACATTCAAGCCTAAGATAGGAACTTCGATTAGATACAAGGGTAATCAAGTCAACTTAACCCAAATTATGGTTTAAAGACTACCACACTAGCCCAATAAGGTTAAATATACACTTCATGCTTAAAATGCTAAAACCACATCCCAAACATAGAATTACATAATAACCATACTACAACTAATCTAAACTAGAGAGGGAAGGAAATAGGATTCAAAAGGATTATAAACATGCCATCTTATGGGTCCAAACCCTCGTCAAATCTCCTAACATCCAAAATCAAGCCTAAGTTATCCTACCCATAATGAAGCCTAACATTCATATTGATACACAATATATATCACACATCATCTATGAAGAAATATGGATACGAGCCTACCTTAAAGCTAAATCATGAAACCTCACATCATGAACCAAATGCTCGTCTTCACTTCAAAATCCACAAAATGCCAATACACTATCAAAATAGTAATCTACTTATCAATATGAGTATAATAATACCCATATTACACCATTGTGCTTTAGGTCCAAAAATGGCACCAAAAACCCTAAGTAGGTCCCACATGAGGAAAACGAGTTTTCGAGACCAACTTAACCGCTAACTGGCCTCTAACTGAACCAAGAAGTCTGATGTATGCACATCTGAACCTCAACACATTGATACCATCTCTATATCTGCATAATTCAATAAAGGGTCATCCAAGCCAAAACCAACCCAAGTCATGAGTTATGCCACCAAACCCCAAATCCAAATATAATCTTCCTTTACTTTTTGCACTTGCTACCCATTTCTAACCAGGAGAAAAATCACCCATGCAACATCCATATAGTGTCATCATAAAGAACTCAAGGAACTTTAGCTAGTCCACTGAAAATACATAAGGCAAACATAAAAGTAAGCTTATAAGGCATTTTTTGGGCATACAAATGAAGATGATCAAGGAATGCAATCCATTCCAATGCTTCAACCAGTCAAGATGAAAATCAAGATAAGATCTCAAAATCCATGGTTTAACTACTCATCACTGAATATTCCTCTCCAGGATGTCCCATCCACCGAGAATAAAGTCATACTAAATTTAACTCGAGTATATTACTTCCATTGAGTAAATCATCCAAAATTCCCAAGGAAAACTGAAACTCAAGGTCAAAATTGAAATAAGATATACGGGGCCCATGGGATATTACCTGAACACTTATCAACTATAATCCAACTAACGCCGAGAAGACCGGATAGGCAATCATGGAGTAGGCTCAACCAACCTATAAATGAAGTCCAAACACAAACAAGTCTAAAGAAAAAGCTGCATGCAAGCTTTACAACACCAAGATAAAATTTCAATACCATGACTGAATTGCATGGTCTCAAATATCTAAATCAAAACTATAAATGGGAAGGCATTAATGCTCCAAATCCATCATACTCCCAACTCTTTATTCCAAGGTGTGAAATAAAAGACTGAGACTATAAGGCTATACCAATGCCAACTACCCAAACTCGACTCTAGTATCCAAGTCTAACATTTCTGAGATAAATCATACCAATCCATAGTCGACACATATCTGAAGGACAATGATCACACACAGGGATAACCATTGACTAACAACACAATCAACCAACTCTATCTCAGCTAGTGGGTACAAAATATAGTAACAAAACAAATCCTACCTAAGTATGAATCACTGGCTAGAAATGCAACTAACTCACTCAATAACTGTCGGAGAGCATGGACTATCAAAATATACTCAAAACTGCCTAAGGATGAAAAACACACCAGTAACGATAGAAACTCTAGCGACTCAGAGAAATGCAACTTTAGCCAATAACTAATTAATCTAACACTTCATATCGCCAATGAATAGCCATAGACAAATATCATTCAGGAGAAACACTCTACCAAGACTTACTAGGACGAGCAAATGCTGAAATGAGGGATTTCTTGAATCCATACAAGAATCACATCATCGAAGAAGAAATATCAATCTTAAAACTAAGGTCAATGTCGAGACCACCATCAGATAATCAACAACTCACGATTAAGAGTTTCTAATTTACCAACTTAAGAAGCACTCATAGGAAAGGCCACCTGCCTCTAACTTTCCTACTCCACCATACATAACCATATTACAAGAAAGAAGCATCCAATCTCCACACAAATAAAAAGGGCAAACTATCCCAAGTGAATGAACCCAACAAAAATATAAGATGTATCCATGATATCTCAGCATTAATAGCAACATTAATAACGAATGAAGAAATAGCTACAAGCAAAGAATATACCTCAAATGTTCTATTTCACAAATGGGTCATATCAGAAGAAATAGACAACCAAAAATATTCACAACCCAGAAGGAAAGTCTAAGGGTCCTAAACTAAAAAATGAAATTATAACTAAATTGCCAACTCTTGGGTCATAACAAAGTCACAAAAGATCAACCTGCCATAATATCACAATACATTCCCGAATCAATCTAATACAACTAACCAAGAGGGAACACAGTCAACCTTGTCAGGCTAGGGGTAAGAAATCACCATATCGGGCTACATCTATTCAAGACACCAAATAATATCATAATAAAATAAAATTCTAACTAGATAACACTAGTCTATATTGCTACCAGGGAGAATCAGTTACATCACGTAATAACATCAAGCAATATCAATAACCTCAAGCAGTGGTAGGAATAACAACAACAATATTAAAGTCAGCATACTGAATAGGTGGTACCTAAAATGACCATAAATATCATGTACCACTAAAGAGCCATGATAGGGCTAATTTGCCAAGATAAATGGGACTCAAGCCGAAAAACCACACCCATAGGGGAAAATATCAATATAGATTTACTCCATCCACTACTAAAAGAAATAAACCACGAAGTAGTAACATAATCATGAATCCAATAACAAGGCACATAATAATCAATATCCATTCATCAAGGCATATAATCACCAATGGGTATGGAAACCCTAATACATAAAATAAGAGATAAATGGGGGAAGTAAAACAACACTTATCATGGTGAAGTCAGCAATCACATGCCTATCGAGAATAGGGAGAAATACATCTGAATTGGTCCAACTCGAATTGACCGACTGAATTATTAACTGAGGTACCCCATACACAATCTCTAACTGAAGATGTTACAACATTACGAGGATAATTTAAATGAGCTAGATGACTGGAAATCCCATGTCAGGGACACTCTCTAGACTAGTAGTTGGTCTCTCTACAATCATAGCAACTCCTAAAGCATCAATAGGGAGAGAACACAAATTGAACCCAAGTGGATGGACAAATAATACTAAGAGAAATTTTCAAAATTATGTCCATACTTCCTAAATCACAGCATATCTCAGGTGCTCTAGGCTATGGGGGAATACGTGCTAACTCTAGATGATTATCTATCTCATACTTGGGGCATTCTCTAAACCAATGTTTCATCATGACACAACCCAACCAAGATCCTGGAATACTTTGGGATACTGCCTCTCATAATCCAAAATGGTCGTTGGCTCGAAGAACTATACCACACTCCACAAGTCTAATAGGGACTCTACCCACTATGATCATCACGATTAATCTGTGAACTTCTCATAGTATGTAATACAATTTGCGTGGAGTTGATAGGTTGCAGGTGACGCTGAACTCTATTGGAAGGATCCTCACTCTCGAATAAAATACGAATAGCAATATACTGATGGCATGCCTCTTGCCTCCATTTCCATAAGTCCCCATACATGCTTCCAATGGTCCTTTCATAATCAACATCTGGATGAAAAGAAGATTCAGCTACTGTCAAGTGCTTCAAAGCCAAATAGCGTGACAATACTCACCCTCTAACACATCCATACTCTAATGTCTGGCTCAAAAGGATGTAGCCTAGGAAAATTCCTGGACTACATAAAAATCAAATCTCATACTCAAAATTAGTGATGAACCTTGAAAAACACCAATATACTCAACTCTGGTATGAGGGCTACTCGATGAAAAAAATATAATCCATGGCTAAAAGGGATCTACAACATGACTCAAATTCCAAATGTTGAACCTTAGAGGCTAAAGTGGTCACAAGCTTAATTGGAGCCTAAGTTGTCCGAAATCCTTTCTGGCTTCTGTTAAAAATCTTCGACATCGATCTCTGACTCTCTAGTCTGATGCTACATTAAAACTCTAAAAATGCATGTTGAAGTCTCATGTACATCTGTTGACAAGGTCATATCATCCCTTAGGGATTTAACTGAATCAAAGAATGTGTCCAAGGTTTATAGAAATATGGACACATGATAAGGAGTCAAGAAGTGAATTTTGTACAATGTTCGTGTTGCCCCCCGAAGATAGGTTACAAAAGTCTCCGCACCTATCTGTAGGACTCTACTAATACACCGATGAAACCTTGGCTCTGATATAAATTTTTAATGATCCAATTTCTTAGGTCATGATGGCGCCTACCATAATCCACCAGTAGGCAAGCCAAACCGTAGTCCAGAATGTCTAGTAACGGAATACTCAATGATATAAGGAATAGAATGCCGAATAAATAGAATAAAGATCAATACATATTAAGGTCCCAAAACCTGGTGGTATCAATATAAGAGCTCCAAATATCACAAGAGTACAAAATTGAAAAAACAACAAAACTGCACTGATACAACTTATCTCTGAACATAATACAGAGATTAGTCGAACACATAAGAGAGAGATAATTAACACTCCAAAAGTTAGGATTTCACTCTAAGCCTCTAAACAATGGCTGCTCCACATGACTCACACATCAACGGCGATAACCCGTACCATGATTTGTCGGCTGCAGAAGTGTAGTATGGGTACCAAATGAATGGTACTCCATAGGCAACTACAAATTGAGATCCAAAGATAAAGTATATATACAACATATAAACAAAATGGAAACTACACCTAAGAGTCCAAAAATCACAAAATAATTCAATGAGAATAGTAAGGGACAATTATTTTGTTCAAGTCTATGAGTCTAACATAATAAGGCTAATGAAGTACCAAGGTGATCTATCATATTCCATCCACATTCAATAGAAATAAATCCTATACCTTCTATATCCTAGGACAATATACAAATAAATGGAGAAAGAAAGATATAAAGCAATATACATGGCGAATGAATGACTATACAATATGAACTAATGAAGGAAGAGATATACGGTAGTTCCATAGCTTCACATAGCTCTTTATATATATACATGTAAACTTGAGGTCATATCTAGTATAACCTAGATCATCATATTCTAAAATTAAGATCTCATTATAATACTATCAGTATTTAATGCTATCATACTCAAGGTTGCTAATCTATATGGATAGAAAAGATATGAAAAAAGAGGCCAAAAACATACCTCAAATCTCAATACCAAATCAACGACAAATCTGTCATCAGCTAGCTATAATAATGAGAATAAAATAATAATAACAATATTAATAACATTACAAATAACCAGCTACTTCGGACAACCATATACCTAACCGAGCATATGCATAGCCCCACCACCCCAGACATGGAAGGTTCAATGAACATACAACAACATAAGGCATATTTTTAACCCATATTTATGCAACCGTCCCATACCGGCTGCTATACACAGGTGCATACTAGTGATAGGCGATAAGCTTGTAGGAATGAATGCAAGGTGCCCAATCAATATCACAACTTATCATAACTGCTATCATCAAGAATATCATTATCATAATCAACCTTCATCCTTGTTGGGTATCAACATATCATTATAATTTTCTTCGACCTTGTCGGGTCTCAACATATCATCTTAATATCCTACGGCCTTGCCGGGTATCAAAATATCATCACAATATCCTCCCGCCTTACCGGGTTCAATATCATCACATAGTATCCTACGGCCTTGCCAGGTGTCAATATCATCACAATTACCATTACGAAAAATTATATAGTAATATACTAATAAACATAATCCTATAGACATAAAGTATCTATCTAGTTAATACTTCCCAACTACTCACCATTAGCTAACCAATGCTTATTATAATGAAATGATTAGTTCACTAGTCATCACGTGACCTCTAGTTTGTTAGCCTAAACATTAACCTTATTCATAAGATAGAATCTAACCAATATTAATTAACTAGACAACATCTAACATCTAGTCAAAGTTCATCACTAGATCATAATATCCATTTATCCTATATTAAATATTATCAACTAATCATCGTATATATATTAACCATTATTAGACAACTCATAATTACTTATCGCCTAACAATTTTTTATTAACTAAAACAATTAATTAACTATCCATTATTTACCAAGTAATCCTGATTTAAATATTCATTAGTTAACCATTTATCGACTATCCATCATTATTAACTATTAACCTCTTCTTACAAATATCTCTTATTTTCTAGCCTCATTAATACCCAACTCCTTGTTTATCAACTAATCGACATCACAAACTTAGACATCAATATCAACTAATCTTTACCTATGCTAGACTCGACCTTACAATAAGCCATGTATCAACCATCTCTAGCCTCCATATTTCAACTAAGCAAGGCGTATTAACTAATACATTAGATTTCTAGACAATAGGCACCATAGTTACTTAATAGACAACTAGTTATCACATAGCCTAAAACTTATTTAAAAGGAACGGTCATAAAATTACATTTCCGACAGAATCACATAAGTTACAAAGATAATAACTACGAATGTACAAAATTTATGCATTTCATCACCAATATACAATCAATTCATAAGCAACATACTATATCTTATTCTACCCCATACCAAAGAGATATGTATATAAACATATATACATATTCTAAAACTATAATCACATCCTTTATAATGATAAACACTTCTTAAATATCTAATTATTATCATAACACTTCCCTTAACACAATAATATATTCGAAATAATTACAACATCATAATCATGGACTTAGACCCATATACATATACAAAACTCATATCAATAATCATATCTATAAGCCGTAACATATCTCTAATCATCTCACATATAGGAGGCATCTCACGTATAGAAGTCATAACATCAATAAGAATATAATTATCAATAAAATATCTTATATTAATAGGTCATACATCATGACTATAGGGAATATCACCTCTATAGGCAAATTGTCATATCTAAGAAGAATATTTTCTCTATAGGTATAATAATCATGACTAAAGAAAATAGCATCTCTATAGGTCAAGCATCAAGTGTAAGAGAAAATAGTATCTCTATAGGCCAATCCTTAAGTCTTAGAGGGAATAGAATCTTTTTAGGGAAATCATAGTCTTACAAGAAAGAGCATCTCTATAATCCAATTATCAAGTCTAAGAGGAATGAGAATCTTTATAGGCCAAATATAAAGTCTAAGAGGAAATAGCATCTCTATAGACCAATCATCAAGTCTAAGAGGAAATAGCATCTCTATAGCTCAATCATCAAGTCCAAGAGGAAATAGAATCTTATAGGCCAATCATTAAGTCTAAGAAGAAATAGCATCTCTATAGGTCAATCATCAAGTCTAAAAGGAAATAGCATCTCTAAAGGCCACATAACGTACTAGGAGGAATATTATCTCTAAATGCCCTGTATCACTTCTAAAAGGATTATGATTGCCATAACTCAAAAGCCTCAATACGAGGAACATCAATACAAGTTACCAAGTCATTAATTAACCTTATACTATGGTTTAATAGCCTCATCTATGTCTAAAATCCACAACTAAGTCCAAAAGTCTCACACAAGTCTAGCCCTAAGTTGGTCAGACAATCCCACTTCTAAACCTCAATGTCTATAATTAAGCATACCATACCCTAAACTAGGCTAAGGTTCTAGTTCAAATTTAAGATGTCAAACAACCACATTTAAGCCTAAGATAGGAACTTCAATTTGAAACAAGGGTACTCAAGTCAACTCTATCCAAATTATGATTTCAAGACCACCACACTTTCCTAATAAGTTTAAATATACACTTCATTCTTCAAATGCTAAACCACATCCTAAATATAGAATTACATCACAACCATGATACAACTAATCAAAACTAGAAAGGGAAGGCAATAGGATTTAAAAGGGTTATATGCATGCCATCTTATGGATCCAAACCCCCGTCAAATCTCCTTACATTAACAATAAAGGCTAAGTTATCCTACCCATAATCAAGCCTAACATTCATATTTACGTGTAATATATATCACACATCATCTATGAATAAAAGTGGACAGGGTCCTACCTCAAAGACAAATTGCAAAACCTCACATCATTTACCATATGCAAATTTTCAATTAAAAATCCCCAAAATGCTAACACACTATCAAAATAGTTATCTACTCTTTAATATGAGTTTAACGATACCCATATTGTACCATTGTGTTTCAGGTCTAAAAATGTCACCAAAACCCCCAAGTAGGTTCCCCTTAAAGAAAATGAGTTTCTGAAACCAACCTATTATTGAAATACTATAAGGAAGTTATAACCCTCAAGAAATGGGTGCAAACAAAGATAAATTTGGGATAAAATCAAGACTTAAGACATTAGGTGTTTTGGATAAAATAATCAACAATTCACAACTAAAATTTTAGGATTCATACCTTAGATTTGATGTTAATCATGATTACACAAGCAATTAAAACTCCCAATCAATACCCAAGACTTAATTGAAAGACTTCACACTCTATTAAGGTTTATGGGTCTCAACACAATTGATAAATGTTCAATTCTCATCCAAAAATGGCCTTTTAAAGACCCTTTCCAAGATTTTGAGTTACACAACTGTGCACCCACATAAGCCAAGATCATGACATTGAGACCATGAGTCCACTTCCATGATCGCAGTCCTTTACTACACTAGACGACAGCTTGGCCCATGCCTTGGGATGCATCCAAAATCTATTTTTTGTCGAAAAAGTATGTATTCACACTAAATTCGACATTTTGAACGCGTTCAAAAGGTCGAATTCTCAATTCGAGGTTGTTTTGACCAAACATGGCTCCCATACCTAAAGTTTCAAGTTTTTAACTTTTTGATTGGTAGGCCAAAATGAGATAGGTTGCATTGAGACCCAAACCAAAGTCCTACCTAACCTAAAATCAATATTTTAGATCTGTTAGCGCAGTTGATATTTGCATTTTAGATCATTTTACTGCTGTTTTTTCCTAGTGGCCATTTGGAATCAGCGAAGACTTCTAAATAGGGAATTGATTCTAAAACCAAACAAACTATCCGGTAACTAAATCGCCGATTCTAGTAAGTCAAAAATAACTTGGGGTAGCTATGGAGAAGCTCAAAAGGTAGAAAGAACCATAAATATGGAAAATGACCTGAAGGGTCATTACACTAGCAAGCATAGGGTTGCGGATAACACAGTGGCTCTAGAGGTTGCCCATCTAAGGATAGCGATTAAGATATTGTCAAATAAGTTTGAGATAATAAGTTTTGATAAGGTAAATGCAGTGTGCACACATGGTAAGGTTTCTAGGAAATATAATTCAAATGTTAATGAATAGGAAAAATATCTAGATAAAGAGTTGGTGGGTTTATGATCCAAGGGTCAGTCGTCTACTCACAACAATTAGAATGAGAAAAAGAATCAAAGTTGAAACTATTACAGGGATAGGTATAGGTATTAGAGAAAAGAGAGGGATGATTACTGAAGATGAAAAAATGACTACAAGGAGAAGAGTGGTCTTTATGTTCCACCAAGGAATAGGGATGCTGATTATAGAATCAAAGTAATGTCATTAAAATTAGTCGAGGGTTAGAAAAGTCAAGAGAGTAGACTTAAAAGGATTAAGGCAGATATATCAAGTTTTACCCACAAAATAGAATCACATGTGATTGCTATGAAATAGATTAAGCAACAATTTGGGAAAATAACAACCACATTATATAAGTGTTAGTCAGGTACTCTTCTGATCAACACAGAGCAGAATCCTAAGAACGACAGTCACTTTCTAACTATAACTACTATCAGTGGTAAGGCAACCATTGATCCTCCTATACCTATAGTTGATGAAGATATGGATAATGATATTGAAATAGATTAGGCACCTAAAGTGGAATCAGAGAATCTGGAGACTAGTGCTAAGTTATCATAAAAATTGACATGCATTGACAAAGGTAAGACGAAGGTAGATGAGCCGATAGTAAAGAAATTTCCATGACCCTTCCCCACCTTTTTAGAGGTTGAAGTAAAAGAAAGAATAAAGTAAATATAAAAATATTATCGCTATACTAAAAGAGTTGAGCTTGAATTTCCCTCTTATTGAAGTTTTTTAGCAGATGTCTGGTTAAGTAAAATTTATGAAGGATTTGGTGACAAAAAAGAAAGTAGTCATTTATGAATATGTTGGTGGTTTGCATTATTGTAGTGTAATTACATCGCGATCTCTGGCGCAAAAGAAAGGTGATTCCAGGGCTTTCACAATTCCTTGTACCATTGGGATATATAGATTTGTCAGAGCTCTATATGACTTGGGTGCCAGTATTAACTTGATATCGCTGGTAGTGTTCAAATAGTTGGGCTTGAAACCTCTTTATCCAACGACAATGCAATTATTGATGGCAGATCATACAGTGAAAAATCCCATGGTCATATCATTTAATGTTATAGTCAAGGTGGACAACTTCATCTTTCTGGCCGACTTTGTTGTCTTGGAGTATGAAGTTGATTCTGAGATGATCATAATCTTAGGGAGACCATTTTTTCCCACGAGTAGAGCATTGGCGGATATGGATAAATTTGAGCTTAAGTTTAGGCTAAGTGATAAGCAGGACACATTCAATGTGCGTACGACCACCTAATAACCTACTGATATGAGAGTGGTTTTAGTGATAAATTATTTTGATAACCATGGTGGCTAATTCCTTTGATACCTTGGTGAAGTTTGAGTAATCAAGGTACCTATATCATCTCGCGATGTTAAATCAAGCACTTCTTGTAAGGCAACCCAAGTATTATGTTATTTGTGCATTTGTGTTAGTTTGTGTTAGTGTGATTGACACCATATCTATGCACCTAAGGTGCTGCAAGTATGTTACTAACTCTATTATTCTGTAGCGGTTGGATGCATTAAGGACAACTTAATGCAATTTTATGGGGGCGAGGTTACTTGTAGGTATCGATGTCCTCTTGGAGTTTTTATTGTCATGTCTCTTTTCTCAGAGTCATTTCTTAGTAGAGTCAACATGTTTAGGATATATTATGTTTTGTTTCGTGTTGTTTTTATTTAACTAGAAGGAAAATAAGTACCTAAGGGAAGTTAATATTGTATTTTTATTGCGCTTAAATATTTTTTGAGAAAACTGATATCCCTAAAAAAAATGTCTTGAACTTTGTGATGTGTATATATGTGACCATTAGGAATCTCATTATGGCATTAGGATTAGGGACATGATAATCATAAATAACATTTGCATGAACCAGATAGGTAGTAGTTTGTGATGCAACCCTATTCCATATGTGTGTGAGATTCTTACTTAGTTTCCCTTGTGTGCAGAATCTAGAAATTACCTGATTAATCTTGCCTAGGTATTAGGATAGTTAGGAAAGAATCATAGGTCGTTCTTAAATTATCCCACTTTTATACTAAATAACCTTTCAAATGTGAATAAGTATCCCTTGATCCCTATTTGAGCCTATATAGACAATTTTTCTTATTTTACCTTTCACTTTTCCATTTTAATTACAATGAACCTGTTTTGGCCCTGGCCTCCTTGGACCTTGTGCACCTCAACTCAGGCAAATCACCTAAGTTAAGGGTGGATATCATAGGGGTGCGTAACTAAGATTGGGTATGAAAAATGAAGTAAATAAAAGAAAAAAATGTAGGTCTAGGTGTGGTAAGAAAGAATAGAATAAAAGAAAAAAATAAAAATAGAAAGAATAAAAGAAATTGTACCCAGCCTGAATAAGTAATAAAAGATTAAAAAAAGAGAAATAAGGGCAGATGAAACAAAAAGTTGGTGAATAAGTGGACCCCCTAAAGTAATTATAGAGCCAATGAGGCTTAGTCACTAAATTCCCATATGTACCATACCATCCCCAAGCCTACGATACAAGCTAAGTAAAGTCCTATAGTTATCCAAACCTGGTTGTCCAAAAGCTAAGGTAAAGAAACTAAGGGCAAGCCTATGGTGTTTGATGCACATTGTTGAACTTATTTGTGTTTATGCGTGTCTTCAGGTAGGGTAATTTGTACATATGCATGATTGTTTGTTGCCCATGCAATTCCTTAGCTTGATTCCCTTGTGTCACATTGTTTTACTATATTTTAATCCACACAGTTTCTTTTGAAAAGTTAAAGTAGAAGGGCATGATGTTTTTTAGCTAAATTTGAGATTGAGTAACATAGGTATCTTAGGTTTCTCTTGGTTAAGCAACGTTGTGTTGTTTTGTTGTGTTTTATTGCATTAGGACATGCAAGAATTCTATGTTGAGGGTGTTGATGTGCCATAGTTTCATGGAAATCTAGATGCTTAAAATTAAGAAATACGCAAGTACTTAGGCCTATTTCGGTAGATATGATGTATTTTTATGTCTATTTTGTAGGAAATAGGTTTTGTGAGCTAAATAGAAGAAAAGAATTTGAAAGACCAAATTTGGGATAGCTACACTGGAACCTACCTGGCGTACGTGCTACTTACTCGTTGTAGGTAGCTTGGTAAGTGTAAGAGAGTCAAACTTTAGAGAATCATAAGTTAATGAATTTGGACTGCTACCTACAAAGGGGGCACCAACGGACTATAGGTACCACCTACAGCATTGTAGGTAACTGTATAGGTATCAGTAGGTCAAAGTCTAGAGAAATTGAAGGTGCAGAAATTTTCTGCTACCTACAATGGGTCACTTACCTGTGGTAATTAACAGTTGACCCAAAGTTATCCGATTTATTTTGGTATTGATTTTATGGTTTTATGTAATCTTAAATACTCTTTTGAGGTTTCTTAGTTAATATATACTCTTTTATCAATTTTTATGCACTCATACAAATCATAAACATATTTTGATTCCAAGATTGAGTTTTGATCTTGGATTCTAGTGTTTTTGGTTTTTGGTTGATTAATTGATTTGAGACTTTGAATTTTCTTCATCTATTGTTGTGAGATTGATTCAATGCTTTCTTTAATGACTTCTATGGATTGTTTCACAACTATGAGTAGCTAATTCCCTTTGCTAGGGTTATGGGAACCCTGGCAGATTAATGAGTAAGGAAAGTGTGAGGTTCTTTCACGATCATTGTTGTTGCATGTATTGAGATTTTCTTTGTTTTGATTGCTTTCATAACATTTGCAAACATTAGGAATCCACCTTTATTTGATACTAACTTGAGAGAGAAAGATATTAGAAAAGGAAGATCACAAAAGTGACTCGAGGCTATCAACCCTCATCTGATTAACTTGAGATCGGGAGGAGATAGTTAATCTGGGATCCAATACAAAGGTTAGTAATGCAACACTATGAGACTTGGAAGAGATGAGTGAGATTCACCAAAGGGTGTTGAGACATGGTTGGTGATGCATATCTTGTCAGATTTTGCATGCATAGTAGTGAGATAGTTGGGTAGAGCATGATAAACCTACAGAGTTAGAAGCCAGGGGGAACATAAGCCTACTATTTATTTTAGATTGCTTACAACCAAAAGCATGCAAATTTTTACTTTTACTGATTACTGCAAATACCTCCATTTACTTTTTTGTATTTTCGGCTACTTCAGCAAGTTTGAGAGATGAATTCAGCCTATTTCCTTAGGGATCGACCCTTACATAGTTGGGTTACTATAATTTTATAACGACAACATTATATCTTATTGGAGGTTATACATTAGGCGACACTAACTACAATATACCATAAGTCCTAGAATAGTCAATACAATCTGTTTCAAAACAAAAGACTAGACATAGATAAATTGAAGGAAATGGGGAAACTCAAGTGCAAGAGCTCACCATATCTCTAAAATCCACCATAGCATGATCTTCAAATCAACAACAACAACTAGTAATCAGATCTTCACCCAAAAGGTACAGAAGTGTAGTATGATTACCAAAACCATAAGTACTCAATAGGCATCATCTGTTGACTTACCTAAATTGTGACATAAATATGATAAAATGTAAAATAACATAGCTACGTCAAGAAAAATATGCAAACCAGAGAATAATTCCCACATCGCTGTACACGATTAAATAAATAGACCAAAAAAATAACATAAAGAATAAGAAATTATAACTACAAAATTTTCTCCATAAGACAATAAGTGCAAAAAGAAAAATAACCCAACACAGAACCCATAAGCCTGGAGGGTACAATCAAGTAGAGTACAACTCGAACCACCATTATTTAACAACCTCCATAATCCAACTATATTTCATTCATGTCATGCCACACTTTAATAATTTTTCAATTTTTGAACTTGAACCTATAATACCCCATGTCTAAATGCCACTGTACCATGTATGACTCATTTCTTTGAGTCATACATACAACCCAAGAGTCATATGTCATAGTCATCTCCAAGATAATGCAAAATGATTGATGCTCTATTTTAGGTATGCTCAACCCTTAGTGTCGTATGTCTACTATACTTTTTTTTTGGTTAAATTTGAGCTTTTATTAAAAATTGCTAAACTTTAATGGACCAGTCCATTTACAAAAAACATCCTAAATCAGTTGGGCTGACCCGGTCCAACCCGGGCCTAACTAAAAGAAAACAAAAATAAAAAACACTTGAGATCAATAGGGTTTCCAAGAAAGTTAAAGTTTGTTTCCTTTTCCTTTTGAGCTGAAATACTGAACCTCTTCTTTAGTATCTCATTTCTCCTCCATTTTCCTTGAATCTTTAGTATTTTCCATCCTATTGTCTTCAATTTTGTGATTCCAGCTCTTAATTGTGCATGCATCTTCTTCTCTAGTATTCAAATTCTCCAAAGTTATTGGTGCTGACCCTTTATTTGATGATATATCCACTTGATTTTCAGTACTTCTTTCTTTAACTTCTGATTGATTTTTTCTAGATCTGTATTGTAAGAAGATACTATCTGAATAGACCTCCGTTGTTGCTAAAATTGCCTGAAATACTCATGTAAGCAGCTCCTCTCCACCTTTAAAACCCGTGTTGATGCTGAAAATCCTTTTTGCTGATAGCTTAGGATAATCTAAAATCTATCTTCTTTTTGTTGGTCTCTTTTTCTGTCAATATGTGACATGTATCTATCCTGCCTGAATCTCTGTATATCCTTTAACATCGAACTGGTGTAATTCTTAGATAAGGAATTTTCCATTTATCACTATTAAGAATAGCTTTACCCCTTTTATGTAGCTGATGAAAGCTAGTAAAAGTTACTGCTTCTATATCTATGGCTAAATTAGCAAGGTAATCTACTAACATGTTTCCCTCTATGTATATATGCTGATAAATTACTTGTTTGTCCTTCAATTGTTGCTGAATTTCTGTGATTATACTTACTAAACTCCAAGGTATATACCAGTTTCCTGTTAATACCTTTTGCATTAGCAAAGAATCCATTTAGAAAATTATCTTCTAGAACTGTGTTTGCCTACAATGTTTAGTTGCTTGAAGTATAGCACTTTCTTCTAATTGAATACTATCTACATGTTGCTGTGTTTGTGCATGAGCATAAGTTAAATCCCTTGCTTCATTTCTTAGACAATAAGCATAAGAGATCCTTCCCTCTTCATCTCTGAATGCTCCATCTGTGTTGTATTTGACCCATTCTTGTTCTGGGGCCTTCCATTGCACAACTATCACCTTCATTTTTCATTTAATCTTATCAAACTCCTCTAGTATCTGTGGCCATTCCATGGGAAAATCCACATCTGGCTTTCTGACCTTCAGTAACAACCTCAAGTTCCTTGTAATATTATAGATAATTCTCAACCCAAAGGTATTCTTATTATCATATTTCCTGTTATTCCTTCTCTTCCAAATCTCCCATAGGATAATACTGGGTAAGGATTGAAAATAAAGAAACTCTCTCTTTCTAACTCTTGCATTCCACCATTTAAGTATAGTACTCCTTAGTGTTATCCCTTGGATAGATATACCTGCAAAAGAAGAAAAATAGGACCAGGCCCTGTTAGTATAAAAGGATATTTTGAATACATGAGACAATATCTCCACTGCAGATTCAACACAGCATCAACATTTTGATGGGCCCTGCAACCCCCATCTTCTAGCATTGTCATCCACTGGAATTCTACTCTTCCATAACCTCCAAATGAAGAAATCAATTTTAAAAGGCAAACCCTTAAGCTATATGCACCCATATATATCACTTTTTTGTCCTTTATCTCTAATATATTGTCATGCTGAACTAACTTTGAAACCTCCTTTAGCTTCCAATGACCACACTAGTCTATCATCTTCATTATCTATTGGAGGTTTTACTTTAGCAATTATATGGTCAACCATTTCTAAGTTGAACATTGTTGTAAGTGTTTTTTCATCCCATCTTCCCTCTATCACTAAATCTTTGACCTGTTGATGCTTATCTATCACACATGAACCTTCCATCAGAGTATAAAGTTCACCTTGTCCTGTTCAATTATCTAGCCATATATCTGAATTTCCACTCCTTATCTGCCATACTATAACATGTTCCACTAGATCTCTAGGAATCAGTATTTTTTTCCAGATCTGTGAACCTCCTGAACCAATTCTCCACATAATCATTGTTGGATGTTTTTTTACAATATTTTTTCTTCATGTAGCCACTCCACATAGAATTAGTTGTCCTAAATTTCCACCTTAGTTTGCAGAATAGTGCCATTGAAATATCTATCATTTTTCTAAACCCAAGCCCTCCTTCATCCTTTGGCATACATACATCTTTCCATCTTACACAATGCTTTCCTTTTCACCTATTTTGCTGCTTCAGAAAAATTGTGCTAATGCCCTTTCAATAGTATTCATTACATTAAGAGGTGGATTTATTATTGATAAGCAGTAAATTTGTATACTCTGTAGTAGATGTTGAATCATTACAGCTCTACCACCATAGGATAATAGTTTACTTTCCATGCCTGAATTTTATTTGTTATCTTCCTCATCAATTGCTGGTAATAATCCTTCTTCTTCCTCATGTAAAATATAGGGCAACCCAAGTAATTAAAAGGAAATTCACCTCTTAAAATACCTGTAACTACTTCAGACATCACAACAGTTCTATTTGGTACTCCTTTATGAAAATATATTACACTTTTTCCTTTGTTAATCTTCTGCCCTGAGATAGCTTCATATCTTTCCAGAGTTGTTGTAACCAGCTGCAGAGTTCTCAGCTCATCTTTGCATTAGATGATTATGTCATCAGCAAAGGCCAAGTAACTTAGTTTAGGACTCCCTCTATACATTCCAAATAGCTTGAACTTTTTATTTTCCATTAACTTCTTCATATTTATTGATAGAATTTCAGTAGTAATGATGAACAAAGTTGGTGATAAAGGATCACCTTGGTTTAAACCTCTTGAATATTTGAAAAAACACTTAGGCTACCCATTGATTAGGATAGAATACCAGTTGTTTTCCACCAGCCTGAACACCATGTCTATTAGTATTTCAGAGAAACCCATTTTCCTCAGTACCTTTGTCAAGAACAACCATTCTACCCAATCATAAGCCTTCATCATATCTAACTTCATGACCATGTTAGGAGGCTTTCCTGTTTTTTTTATTTTTGATACTATTTCTTGTACAATCATCATATTCTCGGTAATACTCCTCCCCTGTACAAAACCTTCTTGCTCTGATAAGATCAATTGAGGAAGTAGACCCTTTAACCTTTCATGAACTATTCTTGAAAAAAATTTGTTGACAAAGTTTCTCAAAGAAATAGGTCTCATGTTTGAAAAAGAATTCACCACCAGTTCTTTTGGTAATAAGACCAAGTTGATGTGAGTGATAAATCTTGGTAAAGTATGACCATATAAAAAAGCTAGCACCATATTCTTAATGTTCATCTTTATGATTTCCCATGCATCTTGAAAAAAGCACCAATCATTCCATCCGTTCCTCCAGCACTATTCCTATTCAACCCCATAATAGCTCCTTTTATCTCCTCTTCTGTAGGCATTTTTAGAATCTCAGTATTCTATTCTTCAGTTACCACCTTTGGTATTTCCTTAAGTATTGAAAAGTCCTCTGCATTACTTTCTTTGGTAAACTGATATGAGAAGGAGTCATAAGGTTAGTAGCCTAGGTTCTCTAAGTTTCTGTCCAAGTTACGAGTCGGGCTACAAGTCGTATTGTGATATTACTAGTCATAGGTTTAGACTCGTATGTTGATCAGTGTATACCATCTTCATCCTTCCAAGATTATGAGTCATGAGTATAACTTGTCCCTTCACCATATGATTCGTATGATTGACTCGTGAAGAGAGGCGATCAATTTTTATAATGTTTAGTTAAAGGGCCTTTTGTTCTTTTCCCCTCTATTAACTCCCAGCCCACGACTTATAACCTAAAAAGGAGCATTATTTTCCTCTAATTTTAGTCAATTAACAACACTTTCCACCTCCCATCTTCAAGATCATCAAGATTTGGGTTTCTCTCACCAAGTTATCTTTCAAGTCTCAAAGTTCAAGCTCTCTTCATAATTCAAGCAATTCCAGGTATATGGGGTTTATGAACAAGGTTATTCTTTTATCCTTGTGACTAAAAAACATGATTTTAAGATTGAATTTACTTGTTTTGAATTAGGGTCCATACCCAAATAGCCATATTCATGATGTATGACATTATTACGTAATAGAAAGCTTTAATGTATCAAGGTTTACATATATTCATATATTGACATGAAAGATTTATATTGTGTTTTTAATTTCATTATCTTGACTGGGATGTTGTTGAAAGATTTCAAGGTTATTATTGTGCATAATATTTTGTTATGAATTTCTATAAAATAAAGCATGAATTCTAAGTCCTAAGTACAGGTACCGAGTTTACAAGAAGTCTATGCTCTTTAGGTCAACTGATATGTTCTATAACATGATTTAAAGAAAGATTGATCTTTTGATCTAAAGATAAGACATTAAATCCTCAACTGTTAATCTTTATTATGATTTAAAGTAAAGAGAAGCATAATTAGTTTTCATTCTATAAATCCATATGCTATTATAAGCTGGATTTCTTAATATGCATTCTGGGAGTAGTATTTAGCACTGAGATGGGAATGCAGATGAGTGTATCCTAAATTTCTTTAAACTACGAGCCACCTTAGGTTAAACTTTTTCCAATATGGATGAAGTATAGTGATCACTTAAGTTTCTATACTGATGGCAAGGGTAGAACAACTCTTTCCCAATGTGGGTAAGACATTGAACTCCATGGTAGATTACATGGTTTATGTCGGTTAGAAGAATCTCCCATATGAAATAATAAAAGTAAAGATTTTAGAAACTAAGTGTTATGGCTCACTAAGTTTATTCATATGAGTCGTTAGCTATGTTTTATTATCTCGTAGTATTGAGTTTTATTCAAGTCCAAGGTGTGTAATTTATGCTTAGCGCATCATTAGAATGTATGTATATATATCCAGTTCTTTCTTTACTTAGGCATTCACCCCCAAACTCAGTATATTCAAAAGGTACTAACTCACATATATGTTTATGTGCTACATTTTCTTATAGTGTAGGTTCTGATGCTCATTTCCAGTAGAAAGATTGACTATGGGAATCATCATCTACCTCCCAAATTTTGGTGATCCCTCATAGTTTAAGGACCCAGCTTACCAGACTTTTGTTCATTTATGCAAGTATTTTAGTTTTTTATTTCCGATTATGTTTGGGTTAACAGGGGTCTTTCCCAGTGGCTTTCTTGTTAGTAGTAATGGCTTGTTAGACTGTGTATGTTTTATGTTCAAGGAGTGTGTTTAAGGTTTTCAAAGTTAAAGTTTTATATTAAGACCCAGAGTTGTTTACCTTCAGTTTCTACATATGTTAGTTCAATTTTCATGCGAGTATCAAGTTAAATAGATATCATGGGTTAGCTTAGGTATATTCATAGTATTAAGCACCGTGTGAGGTCTAGGGGGTACTTTCGGGGCATTACAAACTTGGTATCAGAGTATAAGGTTTAAAGAGTCCTCGGGAGTCGGACAAGCTGCATTACGTAGAGTCTTTATCAAGAGTGTGAAGTACACCACATATATAAGCAAGAGGCTATGAAACTAGTTATGAATCATCATTTATTTCATGATCTACCATGTTTACAGTTTTCTTTATATTCCTTAACTCGTGCTTTTACATGAACAATATGCTTCCTCATTGAGTCAAAGTACGTAGAAACGGTGATTAGCCACCCCTGCACCCGACCCTCTAAATGAGAATGTGTCTCATGCTGAATTTTGGCTTCCCTTTCAAGCATTAGCCCAAGCTGTGAATGCTAATGTTCAAGGAAACCAACAGGCAACAGTCTTACTTTAACAAAATGGTAATTTAGTTGTAGCCTGGATTCAGGAATTTATGAGGATGAATCCATATGACTTCCATGGGTCAAGGGTGGATGAGGATCCTCAAATCTTTATTGATAAGGTTAAAAGGATTACTTATATTATGCATGTTACTAAAAAGGATAGTGTAGAGCTGGCCACCTATAGGCTAAAGGATGTTGCTTATGATTAGGTCACCGTGTAAAAGGATGGAAGGGGTGAGAATGCAGCTCCTAGGAATTGGCAGGTGTTTTAGATTGTTTTTCTATATAAGTTATTTTCTTCTGAGACGAGAGAGGCTAAAGTGGAGGATTTCATAAACCTGTGGCAGGGCTCTATGACCATGAAAGAGTATTGCCTTAAGTTCACTCAGCTAACTAAATATGCCTCATTGTTGTTATCTAATTCTAGAGCTTGTATGAGTACGTTTAATACTGGGGTATCTGATTTGGTGGTCAAGGAGTGTGGGACGTTCATGATGATTGGGGATATGGATCTTGCTTGGTTGATGACTCCTGGTCATAAGATTTGGTATGAAAATCGAACAAAAGAGAGAAGAAAAATAAGAGAGTTAGGACTGGACATTTTGAGTATAGTCAGCCAAGGTTTGGAGGGAGAAGCCATTTGTAATTTTAGGATCATTTATCGATGCCTGCACCATCTTCAGCTAGTTCCCCTGCACCCAGGGCCAGGCAGAAGCACTGGGGCAAGACTTTGAATTCTAGGTCTTAGAGAAGTATAGTCAGGAGGCCCAATTAACCGACATGTGCAAAGTGTAGCAGGACCACTCCTGGTGAGTGTTTGATGGGCAAAGGTGGTTCCTATAGTTGAGGGAAGTTGGGCCATCAGATCAAGGAGTGTCCATATTCTAATCAAGAAAGCAGAGATCATCATCCTCAGATTCAAGCTATAAAGCCAGCAGCTCAGCCAGGCCACCCAGTTCCACCTCAGGGCACGTCATCCAGTACTAGTGCAAGTCAGAACTAAAATTAGTTATTTTCTTTGCCATCCCATCAAGAGCAGGATAGTTCACTACATAGTGTCACTGTTACTCATTGTGCCTTTTATCTAGATGTATATATGTTGACCCAAGATCAAATTTTTCTTATGTAACTCCATTAGTTGCTGTAAATTTTAGGGTAGGTCTTGAAAATCTCCCTAAACCCTTCTCAATTTCTACCCCAATGGGTAAGTCAGTTGTTTCTAGGCGAGTCTATAATGATTGTCATACCACCGTCCTCCATAAGTTACACTGACGAACCAAATAGAGTTAGATATGGTAGATTTAGATGTTATTCTGGGCATATATTGCCTTCATTTATGCTATGCATCAACAGATTGTCGTACCCACATGATGAAGTTTTAGTTTCCTGGTGAGGCAGATTTTAAATGGGAGGGTTGTTCTGTATCTATCAAAGGTCATTTCATCTCTTATCTTAATGCTAGAAAGTTAATATAAAAAAGGTGTATCTACCATTTAGTTTGAGTCAAAGACACTATGTCTGAAGCCCCAACAGTTCAATTATTTCATGTAGGTAATGAGTTTTCTGAGGTTTTTCCTAAAGATATTCTAGGGGTACCTCCAAATAGAGAAATAGTATTTGGTATTGATCTTATTCCTAATACTCAGTCCATTTATATCCCTCCATAGCATATGGCTCTAGACGAACTTAAATAGTTAAAGGAGCAGCTTAAAGACCTCTTACATAAAGGTTTCATTAGGCCTAGTATTTCTCTGTAGGGTGCTCCAGTACTTTTCGTGCACAAGAAAGATGGCACTATGATAATGTGTATAGCTTATAGATAGTTAAACAAGGTCACCATCAAGAACAGTTATCCCTTTCTTAGAATTGATAATTTTTTAGATCAACTTCAGGGTGCTTGGTGGTTCCCCATGATTGACATTAGGGTGGGATACCATTAGTTGAAAGTCAGGGTGAAAGACATTCTGAAAACAGCATTCCGAATAAGGTACGTCCATTTTGAGTTTGCGGTTCTGTCTTTTGGTATAAAAAATACTGTTGCAGCCTTTATGAAGTTGATGAACAAGGTCTTCAAGCAATCCTTGGACATATTTGTCATTGTATTTATAGATGACATACTGGTGTATTTTAGGAGTGAGGAGGAAAATGCAGTCCATTTGAGAATAGTACTGGAGAACCTCAGGGACCATCAATTATATGTGAAGTTTGGTAAATGTGAATTTTCATTGGAATCTATTACCTTCTTTGTGCATGTCATTTCAGTTGTTGGTATTCATATAGATCCTCAAAATACTAATACAGTGAGGCACTGGCATAGATCCATCGCTCCATATGATTTAGGATTGGGTTTGACTGGATATTAGAGAATTTGTTGAAGGGTTCTCCTCTATAGCCACACCATTTACCAAGACGACCCAAAAGAAAGTGAAGTTTATATGGACAGATAAGTGTGAGAAGAGTTTCTAGGAGTTGAAGGATAGATTGACTTCAGCACTAGTGTTATCTCTGCTAGAAGGACTA
The DNA here is from genome assembly GCA_030864215.1 of Capsicum pubescens. Lineage (NCBI taxonomy): Eukaryota > Viridiplantae > Streptophyta > Magnoliopsida > Solanales > Solanaceae > Capsicum > Capsicum pubescens. Next base: position 229,550,544 of record CM061546.1, read on the forward strand.
GACAGATTCATAGTGTATTGTGATGCTTCCAGAGTTGAGTTAGATTGTGTGTTGATGAAATATAGAAAGGTGATAGCTTATGCCTCTAGGCAACTTAAGTAACACGTAAAGAATTACCTAACTCACGACTTGGAGTTATCTGTCGTTGTATTTTACCAGAAAATTTAGAGGAACTACCCCTATGGTGTGCATGTTGATGTTTTCACTGACCATGAGTCTTCAGTATGTATTTTCTCAATTTGAGTTGATTCTTCATCAGAGAAGGTGGTTCGAGTTATTGAAAGACTATGACATAAAATATTCTCTATTATCTGGTTAAGGTCAACGTGGTGGTAGATGCACTGAGTAGGTTGTCCATGGGTAGTGTGGACCATGTGAAGAAGAAAGAATAGGAGTTGGCTAAAGAAGTGCATAGATTGGCCCATCTAGAGGTATGTTTTCTCAACACTGATGATGGGGGAGAAGTAGTTTAGAACAATTTAGAATCATATTTGGTGGTGGAAGTGAAAGAGAAATAGCGAAATGATCCCATACTCAGCCAAATATTAGAAGAAGTCTAGCAATAGAAGGTTAAGGTTTTCTCCCAAGGGGGAGATTATGTACTTTGCTATCAAGGTAGGCTTTGTGTTCTGGATATAAATGGGTTTAGGGAAAGGATACTAGTTAAGGCTCATGGTTTGAGGTATTCTATCCATCCAAGTGATACTAAGATGTACTGTGAATTACGAGAAATTTATTGGTTGAGTGGTATTAAAAAGGACATATCAGAGTTTATAACCAAGTGTCCCAATTGCCAGCAAGTTAAGGTTTAACACCAAAGGCCAGGTGGTATGTAGAAAGAGATTAGTATCCCTACATGGAAGTGGGAAATACTGAATATGGATTTCATTAGAGGGTTACCTCGTACAATGCGTCAACAAGATTCAATTTGGGTCATAATAGATTGAATGACTAGATCAACCCATTCTCTACTTATCAAGACTTCAGATAAAGCAGAATATTGTTCTAGAATTTATATTCATGAGTTAGTAAGACTTTATGGGATACCTTTATACATTATCTCAGATAGAGAAAAATAATTCACTTCACAGTTTTGGCAGTCTTTTTAGAAAGGCCTTGGTATAAATGTTAATCTTAGTACTACTTTTCATCTGCAGATCGGTGGACAGGCTAAACGTATGATTCAGACAATAGAAGACTTACCGAGTGCATGTTTTTGAGACTTTAAAAGAAGTTGCGATGACCATAAACCTTTGGTTTAGTTTGCTTATAATAATAGTTAACATGTTAGCATTCAAATGGCTCCAATTGAAGCACTATACGGTATCACTCATATGATGATTTGAGGTTTGTGAAGCAACATTGATTGGGACGGATTCTGTTCTTAATGCTATGGAAAAATTTTAGCTGATTCGTGAGAGATTCAAAGCTGCTCAAAGCCAGCAAAAATCTTATGTTGATGTAAGAAGAAGAGAGTTCCAGTTTGAAGTAGGTGATTATGTATTCTTAAAGGTGTTTCCTATGAAGGAAATAATGAGGTTTGGGAAGAAAGGGAACCTGAGTCCTCAATTTTATAGTTCGTATGAGATAATAAGATGTATAGGAGATGTGGTTTACGAATTGAACATTTCGTCAGAGTTAGATACAGTTCACCCTGTGGTTCATGTTTCAATGCTTAAGAGGTGCATTGGAAATCTATCCTTAGTAATCGGCCAACAGAGTATTGGGGTCAAAGATAACTTGACATATGAGGAGATTCCTATGGAGATACTTGATAGGCAGGTCTGAAGGCTAAGAAATAAGGAAATGACATCGGTAAAGGTTATTTTGAGAAACTAATTGGTTGAAGGGGACATTTGGGAAGCTGAAGAAGACATGATGACCAACTATCGTTATATCTTTTCTTCCAACTGCAGTTCCTGCTGAAGGTAAATATTTATTTTTTGCCAAAACTATTCCTCTTTAAGCCTATTTAAGTATTCTTAAGTCATATCTTACGTTGTAAGTTATTAGATCCTTGTGATAGATATAAGATTAGTTGTAAGTTCGTGTAAAAATGTGGGTTGTTTTCCAAATCCCAATCCTAGATAAAACACAATCGAGGACAAATGTTTCAAAGGGGGAGATAATGTAATACTCTGTGTCTAAATGCCACTATACAATGTACAACTCATTTCCTTAAGTCATACATACAACCTACGATTCGTATAGACAATGTTAAATGGTTGATTTTCTATTTTAGGTATGACTCGATCCTTAGAGTCGTAAGTTACCATACGAGTTGTATGAAGATAAGTCATAAGGTCAGTAGCTTACGTTCTCTAAGTTTCTGTCTAATTTACGAGTGGGAGTCTACAAGTCGTATTATGATGTTAATATTTATATGTTTAGACTCGTATGTTAACCAGTATATACCATCTTGACCCTGCCAAGCTTACGTGTCATTAGGCTAACTCATACCTTTACCATACGAGTTGTATGGTTGACCCATGAAGTCTGGCGATCAATTTCTGTACTGTTCAGTTAAAGGGCCATTTGGTATTTTCCCCTATATAAACACCCTACCCATGACTTCTAACCTAAAAGGAGCGTTATTTTACTCCACTTTTAAAAAATCAACAACACTTTTCTCCTGCTATCTTTAAGATCATCAAGAATAGGGTTTCTCTCACCAAGTCATCTTTCAAGTCTCCAAGTTCAAGCTCTCTCCACAAGTCAAGTAATTCCAGGTATGTGGGGTTTATAAACAAGGTTATTCTTTCATCCTTATGCCCAAAAAATATGATTTTAAGATTGAATTTACTTGTTTTGAATTAGGGTTCATACCCAAATAACCATATTGTTGAAGTATGACATTATCATGTGATAGAAAGCTTTAAGTGTATCAAGGTTTACATATATTCATGTTTTTACTTGAAAGATTTATATTGTGATTTGAATTTCATTATCTTGACTAGGATGTTGTTGAAAGATTTCAAGGCGATTATTGAGCATAATGTTTTGTTATGAATTTCTATGAAATAAATCATGAATTCCAAGTCTTAAGTACAAGTACTGAGTTTACAAGAAACTTATGCTCTTAAGTACCATTCATATGTTCTATAACATGATTTAAAGAAAGATTGATCTTTTGATCTAAGGATAAAATATGAAATCCACAACTATTCATCTTGATTATTATTTAAAGTAAAGAAAGGCATAACTGGTTTTCATTCTATAAACCCTTGTGCTATTATAGGGTGGATTTCTTAGGTATGAGCATATATATATTCTTGGAGTAGTATTTAGCACCAAGAAGGAAATGCGGATAAGCGTATCCTAAATTTCTGAAAACTAGGAGCCACCATAGGTTAAACTTTTCCTAATATAGATGAAGTATAATGATCACTTAAGTTAAGGTTCTATATGGATATCAAGGGTAGAACAACTCTCCCCAATATGGATAATACGTTGGACTCCATTGGTAGCTCACATGGTTTATGTCAGTTATAAGAATCTCCCATAGGAAAGAATAAAATTAAAGATTTTAGAAGCTAAGTGTTATGGCTCACTAAGCTTATTCATATGATTCGTTATCTATGTTTTATGATCTTGCAGTCTTCAGTTTTCCTCAAGTCCAAGGTGAGTCATTTATGCTGAGCATGTATCATTTAAAAGTATACATATATATATAAAAATACACACACAGAGAGAGTTCTTGCTTTACTTATTCATTCACCTCCACATAGTCAGTACATTCCATAGGTTCTAACCCACATATATGTCTTTGTGCTATATTATCTTATAATTTTGGTTCTGATGCTCGTTTCTAGTAGCACGATTGACACAAGTATCATAATCTATATCCCAACTTTTGGTTCATCCTCATAGTCCGAGGACCCAATTTACCAAACTTCTATCCATTGTTTCAAGTATTTTACTATTTTATTTCTGATTAAGTTTGGGTCAGTTGGGGTCTGTCCCAGTGGCTCTCTAGTTATTATTAGAGGTTTATCAGATGTGTATCTTTTAAGTTCAAGGAGTTTGTTTAATTTTTCCAAAATTAAAGATTTATATTAATCCTTGGAGTTGTTTACCTTCCGTTTCTATATATGTTACTTCACTTTGCATGCGAGTTTCATGCTGAATAGATATCATGGGTTAGCTTAGGGGTATTTGTAATCTTAAGCACCGTGTGGTGTCCAAGGGGTACTTCTGGGGTGTTGTAGAACCGGTATCTATATTATCAATTTCATACTCTCTTGTTAGATTTAAACCGGTACAAATATTATCATAGTCATAATCAATATCTGGACTCGAATCGGTAATTATAAAATTAACATCATAGTCAATATCTAGACTAAAATTGTTAAATAGATCATTAATTTTGTAATCATTAGTCGAACTCAAACCGATAATATACAAACATTATCATGTCCAATATCTGTACTTGAATCGGTAATTATATACATATAATAAATATCATAAACAATGCTTGGACTTGATTCAATAAATATATCATCAGTATTATAATCAATAGTCAAACTCGAACCGGTAAATAAATATATATCATTTTCATAATACCAATAAGCATCGTCTTCCAATACTAACCCATCATAACCATCAAGTGCCAAGTCTCTTCAATATTACCTTAGTAAGAATTTTCAAGGTATATAACAAGCGTATAAAAGATACAAGGATAAACATGGATCTTGGCCTATGGTGCGTCAAAGAGCCCAATTCTATATTCCCCAATTCATTACAAGGAAAATTCTACCCCATACTAGGTTAAGGTATCTAACTCCACTTTTAGATGATAACTAAGCCGCAATTAACCCTAAGATAGAGATTTTACCTAAAGCATGAGCAACTAAGAAAATTATGCCTAAATTACGGTCTTCAGAATGCCAAAAAGGTCCCACTAACCCAAGTATTTAAAATTCCATCACAAACATCTAAAACCCATCCAAATCTTAACATAATTTCATAAACATACTATGACATAACTTAATCTACGAAGAGAAAAAACCTGGCCTACCTGGACATCTTAGAAAGCTCGAAGAATCTGCTAAATTTCCTTTTGAGAAGCTTCTGTAAGGTCCCACGCTATAAAAATCATAATATACTCATCAAAATAAGAATAATGATACCCATAGAGCACTATTATGCTTTAGATCCAAAATCACGCAAAATCCCATGTGGGTCTTATTTATGGAAATCCATTCCTAAAATAAACTCAATCTTCCCTTATGCTCAAGGAGTAATTATGGTGAAAAAATGGGTGAATTTTGAGCTATATTGGTGCTAAAATTAAGTCATCAAGGTTAAGAGAATTTAGAGAAGAAAGGGAAAAATCAGCCATAGAAATGGAGGAATCTTACCTCAAATTTAAAGAAAAATATGTAATCTGTCTTTACCAAGCCCCCAAAAGCACCCAAAATGCTATTTCTAAGCTATTATACTCCTTAGGGTTTATATCTCTTGAGAATGGATGAGGAATGGTTAAAACCCATTTGAAATAGGGTATTTATACCCTTCCTAGGTGCCCATGAGTTGCATACGCAACCTGTCAGTCCCAATTGCAACATCTGTCGGCTGCTAGGGGAGTCTCTTTTGCAATTCCCAAATGTCACTTTTGTGACACTCACGAATTTCCTGCCAGTTTTTGAATGCAACACAAGAACTGCAATCGTTGGTATACCTGCACCAGAATTTCCAAGTCTCCGCCAACCCCTCAGGATTCATTCAGAATCTGTATATGCAAAAGGACTATGCTATCCTATCAAATTCAGTGTTTAAAAATCCATGGTGCAGTCAAAATTTCCATCTAAGGTCATTTTAAAAAAAGTTATCCCACACCCAACTTGCCATTTCCTTTTCTTCCAACCACTAGCTCAGAATGAGCCTAGGTCCCTTGAGACCCAAACCAAAGGTACACCTAGCCTAAAATCAATATTTTAAGAGATCTTGGAATAGTCAGAATTGGCATACAAGGGCGTTTGACTAAAGTTTTTACCTGGTAGCCAATTGGAACCAGCGAAGAATTTAAAATATGAAATTAGCTCTAAAAATTTAACGAACTACACAATAGCTGAACTATTAATCCCAGTAAGTCAAAATTAACTTGGAGAATATATAGGAAGGCACTAACAGTAAAAATAAGAAGAAATACAGAAAATAACATGAAGGTTCATTATAGTTATTCTATTAATCTTGGAAAGTATTTGGTGTCAACTGATATGGTATTTTCAGAGTCTACACAATTTTTCTATGCACCTTTTATTTTTTCAAGTCAAGAAGATAAAGATGAATGGTTAGACTATCATGTTATTCAATCTTTGATAGAACAATCATAATATGTTGTTCCTCTACCTCCAAGTTTACCTATTGAGCATCGATCAATTATTGTGCCATCAATGCCTTTTTGATTTGTGTAAAAAAGACCATCAATTAGTCAATTTTGCTCAAGAAATAATGATACCTGTGTTGCAACAGTTTTAATTGATCCTCTTCCAACTGGTCCTCCAAAAAATCTTGACTTTCCTATTGAATCTTCGCTAAGGTATAATGCAAGTCCACCTATTCTATTGCTAATTTAATTTTATATGACCATTTATCTTCTACGTCTAGATCTCTAATTATTTTTCTTGACTCTATATATGTACCCATAATAGGGAAGGAGACTTTAAATCATCCTGATTAGTCTGATTCAATGCTTGATGAAATATATGCCTTATAGGACAACCACACATTGGATTTGGTGGATTTACCTTAATAAAAGAATGCATTAGGATATAACTGGGTCTTCGTAGTTAAACTTAATCCAGATGGTTTTGTATCAAGACATAAGAGCTAAGATTGAGGGATATGCTCAAACAAATGGGGTAGATATTTAGACACTTTTTCCCTAGTGGCCAAACTCACTTTTGTCCGCTTATTTATTTCACTAGTTGTTTTCGAGAATTATCCTTTACTGCAGTTGGATATCAAGAATGCATTTCTTCATGGTGATATTCAAGAGAAAGTGCATATGGAGCAATCACCTAGTTTTATTTCTCAGGAAGAGTATGTAAAAAAATTTCATTTGAAGAAGACTTTTTATGGCTTGAAACAGAGTCCACGGGCTTGGTTTGGCAAGTTCAGTAAGGCAGTTTAGGATTTTAGGCCAAAAAAGATAGATGTAATCACTCAATATTCTATTAGAAATCAACAGATGGTATTATCCTCTTTGTTTTATATGTTGATGACATTGTCATCACAGGAAGTGATAATGGGGGGATATCTTTCCTTAATTTTTTCCTACATACTAGGTTTCATACGAAGGATTTAGGTCATTTGATATACTTTCTTAGGATTTAAATTTAATGAAAGCAACAAGGGAAGTTTTCTTTCTCGGAGAAAGTATATTCTTGATCTACTTCCAAAAACTGAAAAGTTGGTAGCCAAACCTTGTAGTGCTCCAATGATTCCCAATGTCCAACTTATGAATAACGATGGCTATCCTTTTGATGATCCCGAAAGATAAAGAAGGATAGTTGGGAATCTAAACTACCTTACTGTGACTCCTCTAGATATTTCTTTTGAGGTAAGTGTTGTTTGTCAGTTCATGTCCCCGCCTAAAAACAAGCATTGGAATGCTTTAGAACAGATTCTATGTTACTTGAAAGAAACTCCTAAACTTGGAATATTGTATAGGAATTACAATCATAGTCGTGTTTAGTGTTTTGCAGATTCTAATTGGGTTGGATCCTAAATTAATAGAAGATCTACTACAGGCTATTGTGTGTTTGTTGGAGTAAACCTAGTATCATGAAGGAGAAAGATGTAAAATGTTGTATCTCGATCCAGTAAAAATTAGAATACAAACCTATTTCATAGTCTCCACATGAGATTATGTAGATGCATCATCTGTTAACTGAAATTGATTAAAGTATCCTACTCCATCAAAACTCAAGTGGTATAATCAAGTTGCGTTTGATTTTTTTACAGACTCGGAAGGAAAAACTGTCATCCTAGTTAATCCAATTGGGATGCCCTAGACTTGACATGTCACTTGGAAAGAGTAACATGAAGCTGAGAATTGGGGTGTAGTCAATACTCCCAAAAAAATGGGGAATTGATCTATGGTCGATTTCGTAACAAATCAAATAAAGAGAAATTTTTATTTGTACCTCCTAAAAAAAGCTTTTTATTTTGTGAAATTGCCTTGAATCTAGTGTATCATGAATGAACAAAATATATTAAAGTTGACTGTTAGTTTATACATGCGAAGATTCAGGAGAATTTGATTTCCACTGGGTACGTGAAGACGGAAGAGAAACTAGATGATTTGATCACAAAAGAGTTACATGACACTCGAGTTGATTATCTTTGTAACAAGTTAGGCATGATTAAATATCTATGATCCAACTTGAGGGGAGTATTACAAAATGGATAAGACATGTTTAGGTGTAGTGTACACAATTTAGCTGATATATAGGGATATAATAGAATATCTTTTGATTCTTTCCTTATTTAGTTTATTTAATCAGCTGTTTGTATCTGTATATATAAACATCTTACATAATTGAATAATACATAAGGTATTCGCAATACCTTCTCCTTTTACAATTAACATGTTGGACTTTATGATCTAATTAAGATTATGAAAGCCATTGTCATAATAAGAAAAAGATATTTAATTGAAAATCAGAGGAATAAAATAATTCATAATATATCCGACAGTTAATCAATCACTCTTTTGTGACATTATAAGCATGTTGATTTATTGTGTAAGTTATAACAACATAAAAAATAGCTTCTATAGTTAAAAGTTGGTAGACATGATTAGCTTCTTTTATAGGCATTTATCATTGTATTCCCCCCACCCCCACCCCCACCCCAACCCTATCACCAAACACCCCACCCTCCAAAAAACTATTGATAGATTTCTAATACTACTTTATAATCAATTTTAAATTTTAGACTTTCATCATATATATATATATATATATATATATATATATATATATATATATATATATATATATATATATAAATATATGTATATATATATGTATCTATGTATATGTATATGTATGTATGTATATATATATGTATATGTATATGTATATATATGTATGTATTCTCATGCTCAAATATGGCTTGATCAAATAAAATTTCTAGGTTAGCAGTTGATTTTAATATTATACATCTTTACTCAATTATAGTATCAAATAGATATTCTTGTTCAACTTATTTTCTTTTAAAAGTTGAGAAAAATGAAATGGAAAACCGTCTTTCAAATTTCTACTCCAAAATAATTTTTAAAGAACAATGTAAATGGTATTCTTTTCTATTTGAACATTCCTAAGTAGTATGATAATGACACGTCCATGAAGGATATAAGTGTTATTAATCATAATCAAGTTGGGTGATTCTAATAACTAATATGGTTAAATTTTTCTTTTAGGTATGTTGACATTTATTCCATGCAGACTGAAAAATATGAAGGAAATCACATAGAGAAAACCCGAAAAGATAATTAAAGAAAGCTACTTTATCTATTTCAATGTATGGAGTATCTTCCAAATTTTAAGAATCATTAATTAAACAAACTGAGCATTCGCTCATAATATCTTTCTAAAAATAGTTAAACTATCATTTTATTATCCGAGTTGGTCCTTCAACACTTTTCATTTTGATGGGCACTATTAATTTGAATCGAAGTCCATGTTCTTCAATAAAGAGGGCCTTGAAAGCTTTCTCGTTTTCTCTTTATATTGCGAGGCGGTTCTATCAAAACTAGATGTAAGAACTGGAAAAACAGTATTTGCTGAGATCCTCACACAACACAAAATCTTGCATCGCAAAGTTTGAAACCTACCTGAAGAGCTCTGAAGCTCAAATTTTGGAATTTGATCTGCCGTAACTGTCACGACCCAATAATTAAAGGTCATGATGACACTTGTTGTGGCACGGCTTGACAAGTTAGCCTATCACTTAAACTAATATGAAATGAGAAAATGTCACAAACCCAATGTACGACTTCTAGAACAAAACCTAACCTCACATATACAATAATACCAGAAAAATACACAACAATGATACCATATATCTCCCAAAAATCCCGTGTCACAGTGTAAGAAACAAGTAAGTACATCTTGAAATCAAAATATATAACTAATAGTCCAAAATAAACATAATTTGTCTCTGAAAATGAAAAAAAGACTTAAACCAAATAAGAGGAGGTAGTAGATCAATTCTGAAAGTATAGGCCGACCTCTATCTCAAAAATACTACCAACACCACCCAAAATCAACTACCATATAGCGCACTCATACCTAGAACTACACCAAAAGGGCGCAGTAGGGACAAGTACAGTCCACTTGTACTCAGTAGGTATCATAGGCCGACTGAGCAAAGTAGAAAATAAAGTATATAAACACAAACTATGGGAATCATATGCAATCAAAAAATGTCCCAAACTATAACCCACATCGTCTTCACTAACTGTTCTATAATATACATATATACAAAATTTAAGTATGGGAAAGAAGCACAAATAGATAAATATCAAATTAAGAATAAAAATACCATACAGAATATGCACAATGTATGAAACACAATGAAGAATGAGGATAATGATGATGTGATTCACGAGGTTGTCGCACAACCTTCGTATACACCTACTAAGTTGTGCTCCCAAGGTAGGACCCATGGGGGATTCTTCAACCCATATACCATCCACTAACCAATACTAATCTAATATCCATAACTCCTCTCCAGCACATATATCAGCATAGGGTTTTTAAGGATGTCAAATTTTCTATTTGAAAAGTCAGTATTTCCACAGTTGTACCAATGTTTTGTGAATGTATATGATATGAGTATGTAATGCTCATAACCAACCAGAATGAGAATTTCTAATTCCAACCAATATACAAAGAACAACCATAAATCCACTCAATAAGTCAACCATCCATGATCCAACATAATCCATGTACCAATAGAGTAAGATATACCATAATATGTCATTGATACCACATATATCCCAACTTAGACAATTTTCACCAAGAAGAAAACCAATTACATAAATACTAGACCAACAACATCATATAATATCCCACATAATTTGACATAGAAAATAGTGTCTCAAAACCACCAAACGATAAAAAATGGTCCCCACAAGGGCACAGAATAATAATAAAGTCATTTTCATGATTTTTTCCCACACTTATAACATGCTTTTATATAAGAATTAACTATCCAGTTCTGTCTGAAGAAAGTTAATCCATAACCTACCCCGAATGAAGAAAACTTAGTCCAAAAGCCAGTCTGAAGAAAGTTAAGACATAATCTACCTTGAAAGAATAAAACTTAGTCCAAAAGCCTGCAACACAGATCCCTCTCCTTACGAGCGAACTCAAAAATAACTAAATCATAAATATAAATCTACATATCAAAATAAAAAAATGATACCCATACTGCCCATTTCAAGGTCGGGGTCAAAATGGACTCCTGAAATGAGTTTTCAAAAAAGAAGGGTGAAACTGGAATGTTACCCATGATGAAAGTAACCCATTGAAGAAAACGTAAGGGAAAATGGCTTGGAATTTGGGTTTAAATTGAAAAAAATACTAATTTAGTCCTTTCGGGACAAAATCTACAAATTTTACTTTTAAAATTTAATTTAACAAGCTTTAGATGACAAGAATCAAAGAAAAATAATTAAAATAGGGATTTGGAGCTTACCCAAGCTTGAAAATGGAAGAAATCTCCCTCAAACTCTAAAATCCAAAGATCAAAGTCCCAAAAATGGTTGAAAAATTGAGAAAGCGGTATATAAACTACCCAGGCATCACATCAGCGAACACTGGGCCACTTAAGAGGCCAAGTGACTCTTAAGCAACACCTCCCAAGGTCCGAACATTTCACTTAAGCGAACCTAATATCTCTTAGGATGTATGCTATTAAGTAGTGAGGGTGCCGCTTAAGAAAATCTCAGTTGTCAAGCCAGGTTGCTTAAGAAATCGACTAGCCGCTTAAGCGACCTCCGCTAAAGCAACCCAAGTATCGCTTAAACAGATTTACCAGATAAGCGGTGCATCAACTGGAGACGTAGAGAATTCTAAGTCTCTACAGACCCCTTGACATTCATCCAGAATATTGATAATGCAAATGAACTATGCTACCTTACAAAATTCGATGCTCTAACTCAATAACACTATTAGATTTTTTAAAAAATATTGTTTTCACAAAATTGACCCTAGAAATCTAATCCACAACTTTCTAAACGACAGTTAAAATGAGATGTAGAAGTCGTAAAATCACATCAACTATGTTACCAATCTAAAATTGATGTTTTTGATATACTGGCACAATCTATTCTGCCATTCAATGTACGAAATAATAAATGTTGACCAAAATCAACTATAAAGCCTTTTTAACCTCCAAAAACTACAAACTCACACAAATCATATCAAAATACTTTGAGAATCATGTCAATCATCCTCACAACCTAAAAATATCGCATAGCAACCACGGGGAGGGATAAATTATCCAAATCACACAGAAATGAATAATTCACAAAAATCACCAAAAACATTAAGTCATTACATCATTCACCCCTAAAAATCTAATTTTTCCTCAAATTAAAGGCAATGGAAATACCTTAATCAAAAAAAAGTTGGGGACAACTACCACGCATATTGGACTCGAACTCGCAAGTAGCCTTATGTATACGTCGATAACTGCACTGAACTTTAACTACTAAAATATCTATAGAATACAACTGTATAATATGCTTGGATAGAATGGAGATGGGATCATCAACAAAAGCAACCTCTAATATAACTACACTAAATCCCAATGAATGATATAACACTCATCCGAAATATAATACCGAAGCATGAAAACATGAAAGACTGGAAGTACAATTGATAAATCTAGGAACAATGGTAACTCATAAGCCACGTCTCTAATCGTTCGAAGAATCTTAAATAGTCTAATATACCGGGGGATAATCTTTCCCCTCCTCACAAACCTCATCACGCCCTTCATGGATGACCAACAAAGAAAGACTCGATCACCAACACTAAATCTCAAGGCATAAATTCTATGATATGTATAACACTTCTGCATACTCTAAGTTGCTCGAAGTCTATCTTAAATGACCTAAACTCTTTCTAAAGACTCATGAAGAAAGATCTTACCTGAAGCTTTAATCTCAGAAACCTCAAACCAACCAACTGGGGAGCAATAATACCTACCATACAAAGCCTCAAATAGAGTCATCTCATTACTAGAATGGTAGCTATTATTATAGGAAAACTCTACCAAAGATGGATGTTACTCTTACTGGCCTCCAAAGTGCATAACACATACGCACAACATATCTTTCAAAATCTAAATACTCTGCTCAAAATGACCATCAATCTGGTGGTGAAAGGTTATGATAAAATTAACTCGGGTACTCAACTGCTCCTGAAAGGATATTTGAAAGTAAGATGTGAACACAAAACCTCAATCCATGATAAGAGACACTAGTACACCATGAAGATAAACTATCTCATAAATATAAATATAGGCCAACCTCTCAGCATTGAAAAAAACCTGAACAGGAATGAAATAAGCAACTTTGGTCAATCTATCTATGATACACTATCAAAATCATGAAAGGTATGAGGAAACCCAGTCAAGAAGTCTATAATGATTTGTTCCCGTTCCCACTCGGGAATGCATAACCTCTGAAGCAACCAACCAGGCCTCAATTACTCGATCTTCACCAGCACAACATACACAATGACCTACAAAATTTGTTACATCCTTTATCTTACGACCTCACCAGTAGTGTTGTCTCAATTTATGATACATCTTAGTCACTCTCATATGGATGGAATACAAAGAACAATGAACCTCCTCTAATATCAGTCTTACCCAATCATCCACTCTTTCCACACAGACTAGCCACAAATCCTTAAAATACCATCTGGATCAAGTGAGGCCTCTTTAACCTTACCACTCAACACCTTATCCCAAATCACTCTCAACCCAACAATATTAAATTGATAGCCTGAATCTTATTCATTAAGAAACACCTAGCCTCTACAAATGCCAAAACATATCCAGGTGTCAAAATATTATGCCTAACTATCTAGTAATCTAAAGACTAAATCTCTAAGGCCAAAGGCTTCTCCTGGGTTAAAATTTATTCCAAGTAACCCATGTTAGTCGATGACCAACTCAAGCATCTGCAACCACATTAGCCTTTCCTGGATAATAGAGAATAGTAAGGTTATAGTCCTTAAGAAACTTAATCCAGTGATGTTGCCTCATATTAAGATCTCATTGGGTGAAGAAATACTGAAGACTAAGGTAATCTGAGAAGATCTCACATTGGATTCCATACAGTAGTGCCTCTACAACTTCAAAGCAAAAACAATCGTGCATAACTCCAAATCATGTGTAGTGTAATTTTTATCATAGGGCTTCAAATAACAAGAATCATACGCAATCACCTTACCCTCCTACACCAACACAATACCTAACCCAGAACTTGAAGCATTACAAAAGATTATGAAACCCACGCCGTCCTTTTGCAAAATCAAGATAGAATCTAAAGTCAACAATTCCTTAAGCTTTTGAAAGCTCGCCTCTCAAATATCATACCACTGAAAGAAAATCTTTTTTTGAGTCAACTTGGTCAACGGAGCTGGAATAGATCCAAAACCCCCAACAAAGCGCCGATAATAACCTACTAAACTAATAAAACTCCAAATCTCTTCTCAATCACGAACAACTGCAATCTTGGTTGGGTCGACCATAATGCCATCCTTTGTCACTACATGACCCAAGAAAGAGAAAAACTCCAACTAAAATTCACACTTGGAGAACTTAGCATACAATTTCTTATCCCTCAATCTCTGGATTAAAATACACAAATACTCCTCATGATCGACCTCATTCTTGGAATAAACTAAGATTTTTTCTATAAATAAAAAAAAGAGTAAAGATATGATTTGAATACCCGATTCATTAACTCTATGAATGTAGGTGAAACACCCCAGATTTTTTATCCTTAGAAATTTCTTGATCCTTGATCTCACTACCTTGCTTACGACTGGACCTCCGGAGTCGTAAGTTGTCTTGATGACTTACTGTTATGAGTCGAAACCAAATCATATAAGTTTGTGCCATGATTCTGCTCTTAGTACGAGTGGCTCACTATGAGTTATAAGGATTTGTTATGATTTATGGGGTGTAAGTCGTAAGGTGTCTAGTAAGTTTGGCCCAAGACACTGTCTTCATTATGACTTGAAGTCACAAGTCGTAACGAATCATAGTAAGTCATAACAATCAAACCGTAGGATTGTTAGTGTTCACCCAATCGGGTTCTATTCTAACTATGGCTTGGACCCTACGAGTCGTAGGGTCACGTGAAGAGTTGGTTTATAGAGTCATAAGGAAAATAGAAGGTGAGGGTCCTGGAGACTATTTTTTTGTTATGACTCATGGTGGTGAGTCATAAGGTATGGTTACGAGTCAATAGGTGACACCTAGCCTAGTGCGACACTTTTTAGTTTGTAAGTTGATGACACTTTGGACATTTCCCACTTTAACCCTTTTGACCCCATGACTTAAAACCATTTTTGTGACTTTATTATCACATTATTACCAATTAAACACACTCAAATTCTCTCTTCAAGTAAAAGCTAGGGTTCCAAGAGAGGTAGTCAGGGTTCCAAGGGTGCTTTCTTCCCCAAATTTTAGTTTGAGGTATGTTACTTTTCCCTCATTATCAATTTTGTAAATGTATATGATTTAAAATATCATTCATGATATATTGATATTAGGTTTTGCACTAAGTTTGAGGGTTTTTAATATAAATTTTTTAAATATTTTTTCCTTGATATTTATGAAACAAATATGCTTAAATTGATGGTTGGTAAATGCATTGGGTGCGTGCGAATGGTGGATGGAAGTAGAGTATAATGGAATCCCTAAATTAATTATTTTGGTATGAAAATTGGTAATAAACTCAACCCACTTGCATAATTGGTTTGGTTTATGCATTATCACTTGGATTGACTTATTTCTTGAAACTAATTCATGGTATAAATAGTTAAATGGTTAAGGATGATTTTAAAAACCTTATGGGGTATATCAAAATCTCCCAAGTGATTTTAGTAATATTGTCTACGGGGTACTTGGAAATCACCTAAGTATTGGCTAATGACATTACTTGCAAGCTATAGTTGGTATGACGATAATACTTAATAATACATTAATAATTTACTCATGGAATTGGTGGTTTGGTTATATGCTAAATGTTTTAATTTGGTAATAATGGGGGTTGTGATAGCTAGCCGTGAAGGAGTGAGTTTGAAGGACGGACACTGGAAACTCATGTTTGCCTATATAAGGTTGGTCTTGATAACCATGTGTTCATGGGGTAGAAGGAAATCCCTGAAGTATATACACATATATATGTATCATAGAGGGTGAAGGGTATAAGGAAATCCTTGACCACCTATGTTATCTCTAATTCATGCGGCTAACACGCACTGAGGGTTATTCAGGGGGTAACACTTGACCTATATAGACCATGGGTAGACTTATGATGGTAAAGATACACATCCCAGGTTAAGGTTTTAAAGTTCAAGCTAAATCTTGTTTCCTATCCAGGCATGGTATATATATATATATGTTTATATGTATTTGCATATGGTTATGTACATTGGTTTGACTTGGTTTTGGATTAACAACTTTACTTAATCTTTATCCTTGAGTTACATTCTAGAGTTTAACTCACTAATAATCTTCTGATATTGTATACCAACGCGATGCAGGAAATGGCCATATTTCCACTCCTCTTGCTTAGTGGCATGTCCCAACTAGATATTCATTGGTTTTGATTAGTGTCTTTGTTAGACTACTGTGGACATGGGCAATATTGGTGTCAATATCGATGTTGGTATTAGTTGGTTTTTTGATTGTTGGTGGTTGGTTTTGGTTATAAACTTATCATAATGTCCTTAAATTTATATTCTCTTATCTTGTTATATGTCTAGAATTCATTTGACATATGGTGTAAGGAGGTTTATGGTTAGGTATTGGGAGTGGTCTCCGATCCTAGTTAGACTTGAGATACCCGAAACTGCCAGACCGTAGTTCGGGTTGTGTTAGATTGGTATAAAATCCTAGGTTCATGGTCAGTTGGGTATCCATAATGTTTATGCAAAGTAGAGTCTCTTTTATGGATGTGTAGTGTGCCACACTTATAAGGGAGAGGCTGCAAGGAATTTAGAAATATTTCCATTTCTTGTGATCTACTCTTCAAGCTATAGAGTATAAGGCCATGAAATCCTCTCTAATTCTCATATGTTCACTTTTCAGATCATGTCTCCCAAAAGATCTGATAGTTGTGGAAACTTTTCTATCTCGTCTAAGGACAATATATATGGAATCCGTCCTACCCCTAGGGTACAAACCTGATTTAGGGTTGCTAGTTTTTCCCCTATTAGAGTTTCGTCGATTCCCCCTAGTCCTTGTTAGACTTCTCAAGGAAAAGTATCTAATCCAGAGTCCCGCTGTTCTATTTACCTATTGATTCAGATAGTAGCCTCTTTGTCATGCTAGTTTTGTCTTGTTGGTGGGAGAAGGAATAAGGAAAATATTGAGGAGAGGCAGAATAAGAAGTTTGTATATTCAAAGCGAGGCTGGGGTAATCAAAATAACGGTAGACATAAAAGACATTGGACTAAGGAAGGGAGCAAGGGGAATTTTAGTTCATAACCATCAGCTTGATCCCCTTACCTAAACCCATTCAGTGATAATCATATTCAAAAAGGGTATAAGTCATAGGGCATAGGGTGCCTAATTTTAGTCTAGTAGAGCCCGATTTATCCCTCTCTACCCTTCTTGTCAATTTTATGGCCAGTGGTATTATGGATTTTATTGTGAGGAGAAGACCCGATGCTTCAAGCATGGTCAACCCGATAATATGCAGCGTCATTGTCCTTCGGTCAGTGTTGCTACTGGAGCTAATAAGATTCCAGTTGTTGGTTTTTTTATTTTTGTACCAAGGGGCGCTACTTCTTATATCAGCACTGACAGAATCTTCTTTATACTTTTGCTACCCGTCAGGAGTCCGAGGAATCTCTTAATGTATTTATTGGTATGATAAAACTCTTTCCCTGTGATGTGTATTTCTTTCTTGATTCGAGGTCTACTCTCTCTTATATGGCCCTTTAAGTGGCTTTTCATTTTGGTTTTGATCCTTAGTGTATTTTGGATCATTTTTTCTTTTTTGTTTTGTGTCCTCCTCGATGGGTGACTCCATTATAGTTAGAGAGATCTATAAGGGTTTTGTGATATAGGTCCATGGTAGGGAGACCTTGGTGGATATAATAGAGTTGGACATGGTAGACTTTGATGTGATTTAGAGAATTGATTGGTTGTATTCATGCTATGTGCCTCGGGATTATCGAACCGATAGGGTCAGTTCCTATTTTCCAAATAAACCGGTGATTGAATGGGAAGGTAGTTCCTTAGTTCCTAAGTAAAGGTTCATTTCGTATATTAAAACCCGAAGACTGATTTCCAAAAGAGTATCTCTACCATCTAATTCATGCTAAGTATTCTAGACCTAAAGGTCCTTCTTTGCAGCTTGTCCCTGTGGTTTGTGAACCTTCTGAGGTGTTCCCTGGTGATCTTCCTAGTGTTTTTCCCGAAAGCAAAATTGATTTTTGGGATTGATCTCTTTCGAATGCCCATCTTATCACTATCCCTTATTACGGAATGGCTTTGGCTGAATCAAAATAATTTAAGGATCAGTTAAAATTTCTTGTTGGTAAGGGTTATCCACCTTAGTATTTCTCTGGGGGGTACTTCTATTCTTTAGTGCTTAAGAAGAATAGTTTTCTCTGAATGTGTGTAGGTTATCAGCGGGTGAATAGGGAATTTAGGGTGACCTCCTTGTGGGGTGGACCATATATAAATTTTACATAGGGTACTTTGTTAGTAGTGCATGATGGTTGATAGAAACTAAGTTTGAACCATAGATGTTGATTTGGGCAAAAAGAGTTTGTTAGCTCGAGAATAGCGATACGAGATTTGTAAGAGTAAATTGGTAGGCTTGATGGGGTGTGCGGAAGAGATGAGGTTGATGACTTAGGGAATATGGAGTGGCAACATTGTGATATATAGGTCGTAGGTCCAGGTTGAACTGGTGGATTAGGGGATAAGTCATTAGATGGATTAGGGCATAGAGTTTATAAGAGTATACTGAACCCCAGGTAGCATCAGGGTAGATGTGGTTTTTAAGTATAAGAGAGCCAAGTGTCCCTAGTACATGTCCATGGTAATACCTCTTAGAGAGGAATATTGTACTTATAGGTGTAATAAGGTGGAGATCAAGGGCTAATCTTAAATTTTCTCCTAGTGGTGGGCTTGAAGGGAGAGTCGGGGTGAATTTACTCCTATTCTAGTAATTCCATCCTATTTTGGTTAAGAGGTCCCTCTACTAGTGTTGTACGTATTCTAATAGTGTTTTTGCCTAGGGCCAGTATTCTACATGCTGTGAATGTCAATACTACATCCCCTTAATCAAAGGCAATAATGGTTCTCAGGAATTTGAGCTTCCAACTGTTCAAGCTTTATGTCATGATGCTTATGATCCATCTATTCATGTATTATGTTATGCCTAGTTCGAAGAAATAGTGGTTTCAAGCAAAAATCCTTGCCTTGTTCCTTGAATATAAATCTCGTCTTTATGTTATATTACCCATGATATATGCTACCATGTTTCTCACAGTGCCCAGTCCCAAGGACTCGTGCTATGGTATATTTAAGTCTAAATGACCCTCCATTATAACCTAGGTGGTTGCTATAAAGTACTTCATGCCTATTTTACCGTGTCCTATTTTGCGGGTCTCACCTTGAGTTGACAAATAGGAGTTGTAATTGAGAAGTAACCCCCTTCCTTTAATTTTTTATATTGGTACTCTAGTTCTTTAGTGACTCTTCTTATGTTAGGTTGAATGTGGCTATTGAAGCATAGTAATGTTTTGGATGAGGGAGTAGATGTTCTTTATTATAAAATTATTAGGGTGACTACTCAGGCTAAAATAATAGATAAAGAAGGAAGAGTACGATGAACCTTTGTTATGTGAAATATTCAAGAAGAAGAGAGGTGGTGAAATCCACTGCAATAATGATTGAAATTTCTAATTTTGGGAGATAGATCTGAAAATTAAGAATAGAAAGGCAGGGTTGAATGTGTGATTGATGGATACACAAACCATTGTGTGATGTGGTTAGTACTCCTTGATTTAGACCTGAGGTTACTAGATTGTTGTGATAAGATTGAGTAGTACTATGATAGTGGTGTAAAGTATAGGGTCCCATGGCTTACACTAGCACCTTTATCTCTAAGTTAGGCTTTAACATGGGAGTGAGATATAGTAATGCTCAAATCTTGTAAATATATGTTCCAAGGGGGAGTTAAAAGGTTGAAATGATGGAGTTTTGTATCCATAGTTGAAATCTTAGTGGAAATTTTTTTCATATTCAAGGGTTATTAGATGTATTATTTGGGAGGGAGGTGCTCTATGGGAAGATAGATAAGATATAAAATCCAAGTATCCATTTTTATTTCCTATTCCAGATAATTGTGCTTAAGGTATGTGTAATTCTTAGTATCTTTGTTTTCTTAATTTGTTAAAAGAAAAGGTTATTTCCATAGAATATTTGTTTTCTATCATTATTAGTGATGTTTAGGGTCTAATCGTGCCGGCAAATGCCTTGTCCCTTCATTCAAGGATGAATAATCCAAGTGGGAGAGAATTGAAACACCCTGGATCTTTGGCCCTTGGAAATTTCTTCAGCCTTGAGCTCACTTCCATGGTTACGACTGGAACCCCTGAGTCATAAGGTGTCTTGATGACTCATTGGGACGAATCATAAAGGTAAGTATGTAGCATGATTCTGCTCTAAGTATGAGTTGCTCTCTATGAGTCATAAAGATTTGTTATGAGTCATGGGGTATAGGTCGTAAGGTATCCAGTAAGTTTGGCCCAAGACACTGTCCTCATTATAACTTGAAGTCACAAGTCATAATGACTCGTAATGAGTCATAATGATCAAATCATAGGATATTTTGTGTTCGCCTAATTGGGTTCTTCTATTACTATGACTTGGACCTTACAAGTCGTAGGGTCATGTGACGAGTCCGTTGACTGAGTCATAAGGACAATAGTAGGTGGGAGTCATGGAGGCTATTTTGGTTACGACTTATGGTGACGAGTCATAGGGTCATGTGATGAGTTGGTTGACTAAATCATAAGGACAATAGTAGGTGAGGGTTATGGAGGCGATTTTAGTTACAACTTATGGTGACGAGTTATGAGAAACAGTTATGGGTCGATAGGTGACTCGTAGCCAGGTGCAATACTTTTTCAGTTTTAAGATGAGGGTAATTTGGATATTTCCCACTTTAACCCTTTTGACCCCATGACTTAAAACTATCTTTAGGACTTTATTATCACATTATTCCTAATCAAACGCTCTTAAACTCTCCATTCAAGTCAAAGTTAGGGTTGTAGAAGAGGTGGTCATCTAGGATTCCAAGGGTGCTTTCTTCCACAAATTTCTTGGTATTTGTGGCATGTAACTTTTCCCTCATTGTCAATTTTGTAAAAGCATGTGATTTAAAGTATCATTCATGACATATTGATGTTGGGTTTTGTACGATGGGTTGAGGATTATTAATATAAATTGTTTAAATGTTTCTTCCTTGATATTTATGAAACAATTATGCTTAAATTAATGGTTGGTAAATGCATTAGGGTGCATGGGAATGGTGGATGGAAATAGGGTTACAATGGAATCCCCTAATGAATTATTTTGGTATGGAAATTGGTAATAAACTCAACCCACTTGCATAATTTATTTGGTTTATGCATTATCACTTAGCTTGACTAATTTCTTGAAACTAATGCATGGTATAAATAGTTAAATGGTTAAGGATGGTTTTAAAAACTTTATAAGGTACATCAGAATCCCCCAAGTAATTTTAATAATGGAATTTGTAGGGTAATTGGGAATCCCCTAAGTATTGGCTAATTACATTGCTTGCAAGCTATAATCAGTATGACGATACCACTTAATAATTCCTTAATAATTGACACCTGGAGCTAGTGGTTTAGTTATGTGCTAAATGTTTTAATTAGGCAATAATGGGTATTATGATAGCTAGCCATGAAGGTGTGAGTCCGAGTACGGACACTAAAAACTCATGTTTACCGATATGAGGTTTGGTCTTGATGACCATGTGATCATGGGGTACAAGGGAATCCCCCAACTATATATATGTACATATGTATCATAGAGGGTGAAGGTTACTAGGGAATCCCCGGCCACCTATGGTATCTCCGGTGTGTGTGGATAACATGCACTGGAGCTCGTTCAGGGGGTAACATAGACCCATATAGTATATGGGTGAACTTATGACGGTAAAGCTACATAGTCCAGGTTAAGATTTGAAAGTTCATGCTAAATCTAGTTCACTATACCGGAAAGGTGTATATATATACAAATATATATGTATCTGCATATTGTTATGTGCGTTGATTTGACTTGGTTTTGGATTTATGGCATTACTTTATCTTTATCCTTGAGTTACATACTAGCGTTCACCCCGCAAACCATCTTCGGATGTTGTATCCTATGCGATGGAAGAACTGGCGATACTTTCACGCCTCCTACGCAGTGATTAGATGTTTTAGGGACAACTTTTAAGTCAGATTGAAGTGGTGAGGTTCCATAGTTCAAAAGACTCCATTTCATGCTATGAATTTCTTTATGTCCTTACTATTCGTTTTGTTCATGGTTTTGGATATGGTCGGGATCATGTTCCGACTGGATATTCTTTGGTTTTGATTAGAGGCTTTGTTAGACTACAGTGGACATGGTGGTATTGGTGTCGGTATAGGTATCAATACCGGTATTGGTATTAGTTTGTTTTTTGGTTGTTAGTGGTTGGTTTTTGTTATAAACTTATCATAATGTATTTAAATAGATATTCTCTTATCTTGTTATATGTTTGGAATTCATCCGACATGGGGTGTAAGGAGGTCAATGGTTAGGTATTAGGGGTGGTCTCCGGTCCTAGTTGGACTTGAGATACCCGGCATGGCCAAACCTTGGTTTAGGTTATATCAGTGGGTGGGGCATTAGTCAACCCAAATGATATGACCAAGAACTCATAAAGACCATATCGAGTTTGAAAAGATGTCTTTGAAATATTCAAAGCTCTTATCCTCAACTGGTGGAACCCAAACATCCAATTAATATTCAAAAATGTTTAAAAAACACCTTTAAGTTGAGAAAATAATCATCAATACAAGGAAGAGGATACTTATTCTTAATTGTCAACTTATTCAACTTTTGATAATCAATACACAAACACTTAATCCCATCCTTATTCTTTACAAACAAGACAGGCATACCCTAAGGTGATACACTAGGTCGGGATGTGTCCCTAACTATTAACGTACCCCAGACCCTAATGGAGCCAACACTACTATAAATATCCTAATGAAAAATTTAGCTTCTTAATACAATTTAATCCCCTTTTACCAAGAAAAAATAATTAGTCATTTTTATAAAATTAATTACATATATACCTTCATAGTTAGTGAATTTCAATATGACAAACATAATGGTTACTTTAATAGCCATATATTGTTGTAAAATTTCCTAACTCAACATTCGAGGATGAATGATCTCAAGGAAGAGATAATGTGAGACCCCGTAAAAATTACGATTATTTTATTTTTGACCCTTCTGCATATGTAATGTCAAATTTGGGCTTGAATTATGTTTTGGGATGTTTTGGGAAACTTTTGAAATTTTTAGAAGGGGCTCGGGGTTATTTTGGGACCCCAAGGCAGTAAGCCTCTGTAATAGTGGTGTGCCACGGAGGTTAGTCTCTGTGATAAGGGCATGACATGAAGGCTACCCTCCGCGATAAGGGTGTGCCACACTCATTTGTTAATTTCACCAATTTTTTGATTTTTTTCACTTGGGCGAGGAATTTTTGGTCTTTTTACCCCTTCCACGACTCTTAAACATAGAAGTGGCCCTTTTCTTTCATTTTTCAAAGATCAAACTTCACTATTCTCTTCTGTAATACAAAACCCAAGAAAGCTCAAGGATTTCACAAGGAATTCCCTATTCAAGTTCCAAACATCAATTTCTCTTCAAGTTGTTCTATATTTAAGACATGTTGCTCATCCCTAACTTGTATTTTTACATTGTTGCATTGGATTATTGGGTTTTCATGTCATTTAATCATGGGTTTGAAATTGTGTTTGAGGATTTTGATTGGGTTTACTTAAATTTCATTCCCTATGACTTAAATTATTTATTCATGCTTTAATTAATGGTTATGGAAACTGATTTGGTGCAATGTTTTAATGGTTGGAACAGGGGACATGGGTTTCCCCAAATTTAAGGAATTTTGGCTTGGTAAATTATTTAACCTCAACCCACCTTTTAAACTTGCTTTTGACTATGGATAATTGCATGGTTTAATTTGTCTTTTAAATCTATTGCATTGCATTAAAGGACAAATGGATAAAAGTGGATTTGGATGGCCTTGGTGGGCATGGATGGGATTTTAAAAGAAACTTGGGAGTCAATTTGGTTATATAAATTTGTTTGGCATAATTATATAAGCTTGCAAGCATATTTGTATGATGATACCATGTTGGTAAATGCCTTAATAAATGATACTTGAGTTAATGGTTGGTTTATATGTAAAGTGGTTCAATTTGGGCTTAAAGAGAATTATGTAGCTCACAGTGAAGGTGTACATCCCGAGGGGATCAACACTAGAAAGCAAATTTGTCTGCGTTGGGGGTCCATGTGACTGTGCGCTTGATGAACACATTATATATATTTTTGGGAGGGCTATAGGCTTGATGTCTTTAGCCTTTCCTTTGTTTTTCCCTCGATTCATGCGGCTAACATGCACTAGGCCTTTACAGCAAGGTGAGATGGACCCATATAGCCTATGGGTTCCCTTAGGATGGAGCGAGATACATAGTTTAGGTTAATGGTTTAGACTCGCATATTTATGAACCTTGTCCAAATCCTGGCATCCTATATATATGTCTATGAATGTGGTGCATATGGTTTTTGACTGGATTTTGGTAATTGCATTATTTTATCGCTACCCTTGAGTTATATGTCAGTACTCGCCCCACTGATCATCCTTAAATGCTATATCATTTCATGATGTAGGGCTTAAAGGGTTTTCTGTTTCTCCTATGCAGTGTTACGTGATTCGGTATTCCTGTGGATCTACTGTGAAATGGTGAACCTCCATCTTTTGAAAGGCCCAATTATTTTATTAATTTTAGTCCTGTTTAGTATTTAGTTTTCATTATGGATTTCTTTGGTCATAGTTAGGATCATGTCCCGACTTAGTTCGGTATTCTGGTTTTAGAAACTTTTATGGAAAGTGTTGAGATGTTATTGTCATTGTGTTTTTATCTTAGAACTTGATTAGACTTATCTATTCTTCTTATCATCATTTTTAGTTATCTTTCATTGTGTTCTGAATATTAGTCTAAGGAGTTGGTCTCTAACTCAAGATGGGCTTGACATACACACCACGACTAGGCCTTAGTTCGTATCGTGATAGAGGTAGGCTTTGTATGCTTTTCTCTTATGTTACCTCTATTCATGCAAAAATTGAGTCCCTTTATAGAGGGTTTAATGTCACCAAAAATCTTAACCTTACCCTTCATCCAAATGTTCTCTGACTCCATTTAGCTTGTGTATGCCATTAAAATTGATCTTATATGTTTCTCAAACTTACTTCTAGAGTATAGGCTTGTAATGCAGGAACTGGAGTACCCAGGGTGAAGCACATTTTTAGGAGCAAAATAGAATTTCTGACAAGCTGGCTAAGGAAGAGATGAGACATTCTAGCTATGGGGTGCCAAGCATTTTGTCATCTCTCCCAATGAATATGGTGCATATGGTTTAAGACTGGATTTTGGTAATATCATTATTTTATCCCTACCTCTGAGTTATATACCAGTGCTCGCCCCACTGACCATCCTTGGATGCTACATTATTTAATGATATTGGGTCCAAAGGGCTTTCTATTGCTCCTGTGCAGTGTTAGGTGATTCGACATTCTTGTGGATCTACTATGAAATGGTGAGTCTCTATTTTTCTGAAGGTTTTATTATTTTATTATTTTTATTATTGTTTAGTATTTTATTTTGGATTTCTTTGGTCTTAGTCAGGAGCATGTCCTGACTTAGTTTGGTATTCTGGTATTTGAGTCTTTTGTGGACAGTGTTGGGATGTTTTTGTCATTATGTTTTAAATTATAGAACTTAATTAGACTTATCTATTCTTCTTTTCATCATGTTTGGTCATCTTTTGATGTATTCTTTTGTTGTTTTTTGAATGCTAGGCTAAGGGGTGGTCTCTGGCTCATGGTAGGCTCGAGATACTCATCATGACAAGTCCCTAGTTTGGGTTGTGACAAGCTTTGTATTTGAGAAAGGTTCAGGGTCATTGGGTGTCTATAAAGTCTTGTCGAGTAGAGTCCCTTTTATTGTGTGTAGCGCATCACACTTATAAGGGTGAGGCTGCAAGGCATTTAGTAATGATTTCCTTTTTTGTATTCTATATTCGAGCTATAGAGTCTTGTTCTATGAAATACCTCTAACTCCTGGCTTAC
The DNA here is from genome assembly GCA_030864215.1 of Capsicum pubescens. Taxonomy (NCBI): domain Eukaryota; kingdom Viridiplantae; phylum Streptophyta; class Magnoliopsida; order Solanales; family Solanaceae; genus Capsicum; species Capsicum pubescens. The sequence goes on from CM061546.1 coordinate 229,577,269, forward strand.
TCTTATTTCAGATCATGCCTCCCTGTAGATCTGACAGTCGTAGAAACTCTGCTAGAAACTCTGTCCTACATTAGGAAAATATGGAGGGAACTCACCCTATTTATGGAGTACAGACCTGATCTAGGGTCCTTCTCCTGATCGTACTTCTCCATGTAGGGTTCCACTGGTCCCTACTAAGGCTTCACGAGCTAGTGACACTTATGCTTAGTCACCTCAAGAAGATATCTCTAATGTAGAGTTTTGTTAGTCTATTCATATGCTCGCTCAATTTGTGGCATCGTAGGATTATTGGTATGATCATGTTGTTCCTGCTATTAGTTCATTTGAGGTCACCCGAGTTGGCCAATTTATGAGGTTTAATCCACCAACCTTTATAGGCTCTAAGGTTGAGAAAGATCCCTAGAGGTTTATTGATGAGATAGAGAATATTTTTAGGATTATGCATGCTACTAATTAAGAAGGTGTGGAGTTTATTACATATCAGTTGAAAGATATGGCTTAGCAATTATATGATGAGTGGGAAGCAATAAGGGATGATATGCCGAGTCAACTGTGTAGGGTGAATTTTTAGGTTCTTTTCTTGATAACTTTCTTTCTCAGGAGTTTAGGGAAGCTAAGGATGAAGAGTTTGTTAACTTCAAGCAGGGTAAGATGAGTGTTAAGGAGTATCCTCTAATGTTCCATTAGTTGTCTCATTATGTTCCTAACTGGTGTCTAATATAAGGTCCTAAATAAGAAAGTTTGCTTCTGGGTTGTACCATGATTTGGTGTTAGTGTAAGGTTGCTATGTTTGATAATGCCATGGATATATCAAAACTGGTGGTTTATATACAGTAGGTAGATGATGAGAAAAAAGAAGTAGGTAGAGATGGGAGAGAGGAAGAATAAGAAGTTTAGAAATGTAGAGCAGGGTGTGAATCAATAGAATAGTAAGAGAGATAGTAGGTAGTGGACTAAGAAGAAAAATTAGGGAAACACTTATTCTACAGCTAGTGCTCATTATCCTAAGACTTCGAGTGATCATTATTTTTAGGCTAGCAGTGGTTCTAAGGCATAGGGCGCCTTATTTCAGAATAGTGGAGCTTAGTCATCCCCACCTTATCCTCCTCTACATTTTTGTGGACTACTTAACTATGGATATTATGAGGAGAGGAGAAATTGGTGCTATAATTGTGATCAACTTGGGCATATGCAACAAGATTGTCCTTCAGCCTGGGTTGCGATCGGAGATAATAAGATCTTGGTTGCAACTTCTTCAGTTTCTGCACCTAAGGGAATCACTTCAAGTATCGACACTGTCCAAAATTATCTCTATGCACTTGATAATCATCTGGAATCTAAAACATCCCCCGATGTTGTTACTGGTATGTTATAGCTTTTCTCTCACAAAGTTTATGGTTTGCTTGATCGGGATTCTACCGACCCCTTATGTGGCTATACACTTTTGATTGAATAGGGTTACAGTGAAAAATAAGTATCCTCTTACTAGGATTAATGACCTATTTGATCATCTTTGGAGTGCTAGGTATTTCTCTAAGAATGATCTCCGTTTGAACTACCACCAGTTAAAAATTAGGGAGGTTGGTATCCCTAAAGATGCTTTTCAAACTAGGTACGACCATTATGAGTTTTTGATTATGCATTCAAGTTGACTAATGCTCAGACCACTTTCATGGATCTTATGAATCAGGTATTTATGTAGTTTCTAGATTTTTTTGTAATAGTATTCATTGGTGACATCTTGGTATACTCTAAGAGTGAGGAGAAGTATTCCAATCACCTTTGAATGGTGTTTCAAACTCTTAAGGACCGGAGGTTGTATGCAAAATTTTCTAAGTATCAATTTTGGCTAAGTGTTGTGAATTTTCTCAGGCATGTTATTTCTAGTGAGGGGATCAAGGTGGATCCACAGAAAGTTGAGGTAGTAAGGAAATGGAATAGACGTACGACTCCAACTGATATTAGGAGCTTCTTGGGCTTAGTTGGGTACTATAGAAGGTTTATGGAGAGTTTCTCATCTATTGTTGCTCCATGGATAAAGTTATAGAAAAAGGTTAAGTTTTTGTTGTTCGTTGCTTGTAAGGGTAGTTTTGAGTAGTTGAATGATAAGTTGACTTCTGTGTTAGTTTTAACCCTGTTCGAGGGTACTAATGGTTTTATTATGTATGGTGATTCATCCCATGTGAAATTGGGCTGTGTCAGTATTGTATGGTTGTAGCCTATACAACCATGTAGCTTAAGGTTCATAAGAGAAATTATCTGACTCACGATCTAGAGTTGGCAGCTGTGGTCTTTGCATTGAAGATTTGGTGACATTATCTATAAGAAGTGTATGAGGACATTTATTCAGACCATAAGAGCATACAATATGTGTTTACACAAAAGGAATTAAATCTCAGGAAGAGGCGGTGGCTCAAACTACTTAAGGATTACAACATGAGCCTTCACTACGATCCAAGTAAAGCTAATATTGTTGTTATTGCTCTTAATAGGTTTTCTATAGGGTACTTATCTCACGTTGGGGAGGAGAAAAGAGGTTTTGTTAAGGATATTCACAGGTTGACTAACTTGGGAGTTCATCTTTTTTATTCTAAGAATGGAGGAGTGATTGTTCAAGAAGTGGTTATGTCATATTTTAGTTTTGAGGTGAAGGAGAAGAAGGATTTGGATCCCATACTTATGCATATCAAGGATGATGTGGGTTAGCAAAAGGTTATGGCTTTCGAGATTGGGGAGATGGCATTCTGAGGTACCAAGGAAAGTTGTGTGTTCCTGATGTTGATGGGTGCGGGAAAAGATTTTTGCTGAGGCTCATGAGTCGATATATACAATTCATTCGTGTTCAACTAAAATGTATCATGACTTGAAGGAAATATACTGGTGGAATAATATGAAGAGGGATATGGCGAACTTTATGGCTAAGTGTATGATTTGTCAGCAAGTTAAGGTTGCACATTTGAGTCCTGGTGGCATGTCTCAAGTGATAGATTTTCCTATGTAGAAGCGGGAGATGATTAATATAGATTTTGTTATGAGTCTTCTGCAGTCTTGCAGTCAATATAATTCTATTTGGGTCATTGTGGACAGGGTGAATAAATCTGCTCACTTTTTTCCTATAAGGACTCATTACTCAGGAGAAAATTATGCTAAGTTGTTTATTCAGGAGGTTGTTAAGTTGAATGGGGCATCGGTGTCCATCATTTTGAACTGAGGTGCGCAGTTTTCATCTCATTTTTGGCATGCATTTTAGAAAGGTTTGGGTACCTATGTGAACCTTAGCACCACTTTCCACCCTCAAATAGATAGACAAACAGAGCGTGCTATTCAGACTTTGGAAGATATGCTAAGGGACTGTGTGATTGATTTTAAAGGTGGTTGGGTTGAATATTTTTCTATTATTGAGTTCGCGTACAATAACAATTATCATTCTAGAATTCAAATGGCTCATTTTAAGGTTCTTTATTGTAGGAGGTGTAGGTCTCCTATTGGATAGTTCGAGGTGGGTGAGACTAATTTGTTTGGTCCTTACCTGGTTTACCAAGCAATGGAGTAGGTGAAGGTGATTAGAGAAAGACTTAGGACTTCTCAAAGTTACCAAAAGTATTAGAAAGATGTGAGGCAAAGAAAGCTGAAGTTTGAAGTTAGTGATTAGGTGTTCTTGAAGTTGTCTCCTATGAAAGAAGTCATGAGATTTGTGAAGAAAGGGAATCTCATTCCTCATTATGTTGGTCCGTATTAGATTTTAAGAAGAATTTGGAATGTTGCTTATGAGTTGGTATTGCCTGTGAGTTTGGCTTCTATTCATCCTGTCTTCCATGTGTCTATGCTGAAAAAGTGTTTCGATGATCCTTCTTTGAGAGTGCCTATTAAAGATGTTGGTGTTTTTTATTCATTTGTCTTATGAGGAAGTACCAATTGAGATATTAGATTGAGGACAAAGGACATAGCTTCGGTGAAAGTTCTTTGGAGGAACCATAAGGTAAAAGAGGATACATATGAAGATGAAGAAGATATGAAATCCAAGTACCCATTAATGTTCCCCAGGTTGGAAGAAAGTGCAAAAGGTATGAGTTTTGTTTCCCTATTGTCGCATTTCAAATTTACCATTTGATTCAGATGTACTCTTACTATTTTCGTGATAAAAATGTCCTAACTCAGAATTTAAGGACGAATGATCTCAAAGAGAAGATAATGTGAGACCTCGTAAAAGATTTGATTATTTTATTTTTGACCCTTTTGCATGTGTAATGTCAATTTTTTGACTTGAATTACGTTTTGGGATGTTTAAATGGTGTTTTGGGAAAATTTTGAAATTCTTTGAAGGGGATCAGGGTTATTTTGGGACCCCAAGGCAGTAAGCCTCTGCAATAGTGGCATGCCCCGGAGGTTACCGCGATAAGGGCATGACATGAAGGCTACCCTCCGCAATAAGGGCATGACATAAAGGCTACCCTCCGCGATAAGGGTGTTCCACTCTCCTATGTTAATTTCACCTATTTTTTTCACTTGGGCGAGGTATTTTTGGTCTTTTTTACCTCTTGCACGACTCTTAAACATAGAAGCGGCCCTTTTTTCTTCAGTTTTCAAAGCTCAAACTGCACTATTCTACTCTCTAACTAAAAACCCAAAAAAGCTCAAGGATTTCACAAAGAATTCACTATGCAAGTTCCAAACTTCAATTTCTCTTCAAATTGTTCTATATTTCAGACATGTTGCACATCCCTAACCTGTATTTTTAAATTATGGCATTGGATTATTGGGTATTCATGTCATTTAATCATGGATTTGAAATTGGGTTGGAGGATTTTGATTGGGTTTACTTGAATTTCTTTCCCTACGACTTAAATTATTTATTCATGCTTAAATTAATGGTTATAGGAACTGACTTGGTGCATTGTTTTAATGGTTGGAATGGGGGACGTGGGCTTCCCTAAATTGATGAAATTTTGACTTGGTAATTTCTTTAACCTCAACCCACCTTTTAAACTTAATTTTGAATATGAATAATTGCATGGTTTAACTTGTGTTTTAAACCCATTGCATTGCATTAAAGGACAAATGGATAAAAGTGTATTTGGATGGCCTTGGTGGGCATTGCTTAGATTTTAAATAAAACTTAGGAGTTAGTTTGGTTATATGAATTGGTCTGGCATAACTATATAATCTTGCAAGTATATTGGTATGGCGATACCATGTTGGTAAATGCCTTAATAAATGGCAGTTGAGTTAATGGTTGGTTTAATGTAAAGTGGTTTAATTTGGGCTTAAAGAGAAATGTGTTTCTCATAGTGAAGGTGTAGATCCCGAGGAGATCAACACTAGAAACCACATTTGTTGTCGTTGGGGGTCAATGTGATCATGTGCTTGATGCACTCATTATATATATTTTTGAGAGGGTTATAGGCTCGATGTCTTTAGCCTTTCCTCAGTTTTTCCTCGATCCGTGTGGCTAACATGCACTGGGCCTTTACAGCAGGGTGAGCTTCACCCATATAGCCTATGGGTGCCCTTAGGATGGAGCGAGCTACACAGTTTAGGTTAATGGTTTAAACTCTAATATTCATAACCATTCTCCCCATCCTGGCATACTATATATATGTATATGAATGTTGTGCATATGTTTTTTGACAGGATTTTGATAATTGTATTATTTTATCCCTACCCCTGAGCTACATGTCAGTACTCGGCCCACTAACTGTCCCTGAATGCTACATCATTTCATGCTGTAGAGCTCAAAGGATTTTATGTTTCTCCTATGCAGTGTTATGTGATTCGGTATTCTTGGGAATCTACTGTGAAATTTTGAACCTCCATCTTTCAAAAGGCCTGATTATTTTAATATTTTTAGTACTATTTAGTATCTCATTATGGATTTCTTTGGTCGCATGTCCCGACGTAGTCTGGTATTCTGGTTTTAGAGGCTTTTGTGGACAGTGGTGAGATGTTTTTGTCATTGTGTTTTTATCTTAGAACGTGATTAGACTTATCTATTCTTCTTATCATCATGTTTGGTTGTCTTCCACTGTATTCTTTTATTGTGTTCTGAATATTAGTCTAAGGGGGGTGGTCTCTGACTCATGGTGGGCTTGAGATACCTACCGTGAATAGGCCTTAGTTCGTATGGTGACAGTGGCAGGATTTGTATGCTTTTCCCTTATGTTACCTCTATCCATGCAAAAATTGAGGCCCCTTACAGAGGATTTTATGTGGCCAAAAGCCTTAACTTACCCTCCTTCCAAAGGTTTTATGACTCCACTTAGCTTGTGTATGCCATTAAAATTGATCATATATGTTTCTCTAACTTACTGCTGGAGTGTAGGCTTCTAATGCAGGAACTGGAGTAGCCAGGGTGAAGCACATTTTCGCGAGCAAAATTGAATTGCGGACAAGCTGGCTAAGGAAGGGAGGAGACATTCTAACTATGGGGTGCCAAGCATTTTGTCAGCTCCCCCAATGTATGTTACTGCGGATATAGAAGCTCTCGGTAGGGGTACTATTTTAGTAAGGAAGATCAAAACTCCAAATTTTTTCCTATAGGGCGGGATGTGACCCTTACTATTAACCCACCCCCAACCCTAATAGAGCCAACACCCCTATGAATATCCTAACGAAAAATTTAGCAAATTAATACAATTTCAACCCTTTTTACCAAAAAAAAATTAGTCATTTTTATAAAAATAATTACATATATACCATCATAATTAGTGAATTTCAATGTGACATACATAATAGTTACTTTAATAGACATATATTGTGGTAAAAAATGAAACATTCAAGGCACAAAAACATTTTTGTTCCTTTTTATAGGTACATGATTATCTTCTATTTAAATACATTATTTTTTAAGGTACATAATTATTTTTTATATTATAATTATCCATTATTATAATATTTTTTATATAATTATTTTACATATAAATTTGATTATGTTATCTATAATTTATTTCTATATATATTTATCTATACCATGTATATGTAAATATTATTTCATTCCAAATATATATTCAATTTCGACCCTATTCATAAGGTGTCCAGTGGATGGTGGTTGGGTTTTCTATCTTAGTTCGTACTTGGTGGTATGAGTCATTAGGGGTGCAAACGAGCCGTTAGGACGATCCTTATCCAAATCAGTAACTTTGTGACTTGACTGTACTAAGAGTACGAGTGGCTCACTAAGAGCCATGAGCATAGGTTATGAGCGGTAGGGTTGAGTCGTATGTAGTCCATTATCTTTTCCCTTTGATTCCCATCTTAGATATGACTAGACCATACGAGTCGTATGGTCAGGTCATAATTGGGGATCATGGATTCGTAAGAGGACAATTATGGGTGTCCAACTTACTATCCAGGATCCGACTCAAGGCTACGAGTCATATGATTTGGTGACGAGTCAATGGGTCAACTCGTGACCAAGGATGACCTTTTAACAAATTTTAGCTGGGGGCATTTTAGAAATTTCCCACTTAAAAAAATCCAGACCCCACGTCCCTATAACTTTTTTTTCTCATTCATTCCACACTTTACCAGATTTAACATTGTCTTTACTCTTTCAAGTCCTCTCAAGAAAAATTGTCTAAGTTTTTCTAAAGTGGTCGTCTAAGGGCTTAAGGATCAATTTCTCTCCGTGAATCTTTGTAATTTAGGCATGTGACTCTTCCCTCATTGTTATTTTACTAAAAACATATGTTTTAATCATTGTTCATGAATCATTACTGGTGGTTTTGAAACCAAGATTGATGGGTTTGAATGCATATCATTGGATATTGTTTTTTATAGTTTAAATTGTGATTATGCATATTTTGATTATGGTTATGAACATTTGGATTCATTGGAATGGTGATTTATTTTAGGGGTCATGGTTGAACACCAAAATTTGATGAGTTTAGCTTTAATAATGACATGCCCTTAACCTATTTGTGAAATTGTCAATGAGAATCATATTGTCACAAGTTGAATTGTGTTTTTGAACTAAGGTTTTTGCATAACCATGAAAATAATTGATTAAGGACTTTATCAAGGCTTTAATGGCCATAAATTAAATTGAACTGAAAACCTTGTGGGATACATTAGAATCCCCCAAGTTATTCTAATAATGGAGTATGGGGGTTACATGGGAATCCTCTAAGTGTTGGCTAGTGACATTTCTTGCAAGCTATAATCAGTATGACGATACCACTTTATAATGCCTTTATAATTGACTCTTGGAATTGGTGGTTTTCTTATGTGCTTAATGTTTTAATTGAGCAATAATGGGGGTTGTCCGTGAAGGTGTGAATCCAATGGACGGATATTAGAAACTCATGTTTGCTAATATGGGGGTTGGTCTTGGTGACCTTATACTTGTGGGATACATAGAACTCCCACAAGTCTAGACCCGTATGTATGTATTAATGAGGGTGAAGGATATATGGGAATCCCCGTCCCCTATGATATCTCTAGTTCGTGTGGCTACACGTATTAGGGCCTATTCAGGGGGTAACACTGGACCCATATAGCCTGTAGATTGATTTTGATAGTAAAGCTACACAATCTAGGTTAAGATTTTAAATGGATGCTAAACATTGTTCCCTATGATTACACAATATATATATATGCCATTGCATATGGTTATTTGATTAGGTTTTGAATTGATGGAATTATTTTATCTTTATTCTTGAGTTACATGCTACAGTTCACTCTACTAACCATCTTCGGGCGTTGTATCCCAACACGATGCAGTAATCGGCCATACTTCTATTCCGCCTACTCAGTGACATCTATTCAGGGACAACTTTGAGTTAGATTAAAGTGGTGAACTTCTATACCCCATAAGACCCTATTTCATGCTATAGAATTCTTTTCATTATTATTTCTTCCTTGGTTTTGGTTTTGGCTATGGTCAGAGGCATGTCCCAATTGGATATTCTTTAATTCTGGTTACAAGCTTTGTTGGACTACTAAGGGCATAGGCGGAGTCAGTATAAGAGTTAGCATTGGTATTGGTATTGGTATTGGCATTGGGATTGGTATTGGTTGAAAACTTTGTGACTGTTTGGTTATGGTTATAGACTTTATGTAATGTCTTTAAATTATTATCATTTTATGTTGTTATATGTTTGGAATTCATCCGATAAGGGGTGTAGGATGCTTAATATTTGGGTATTATGGGTGGTCTCCAGTCCTGGTTGGGAATGAGACACCCGATATGACTTGGCCCTAGTTCGGTTTATGTCAGATTAGTATCAAATACCTAGGTTGATGGTTTATTGGGAGTCCATAAAGTCGTGTCGAGTAGAGTATCTTTTAGGGATGTGTAATACACCACACTCATAAGGGAGAGGCTACAAGGCATTGAAGAATGATTCTCCTTTTTGTGTTCTATTTTCAAGATATAGAGTCTAAGGTTCAAAAATCTTCACTAATTCCCATTTGTTCATTTTTCATATCATGCCTCCCAGACTATCTGAAGTTTATGGAAAATCCTCTGTCCCACTCGAGGACAATGTTGATAGGACACGTCCAACTTATGGGGTTTAGATATGGTCTACGGGTCCAGTTCCTGATTGCCCTTCTAGAGTCACTGGTCCCCTCCAGACCTTTACGAGCTCCTCAGGATGATGTGATAAATGAAAAGTTTTGTCAGTCTATCCATATGTTTCTTAGTTGGTTGCTTCTCAGTCCGAGCGTGGTGCTTTTTTTACTGTATCTTCTGAGGCCACAATAGTTGGCCAATTAGTAAGGTTGAAGCCTCATGTGTTTAGTGGTGTTAAGGTTGAGAAGGATCATTAAGGTTTAATTGATGAGATAGATAATATCTTCCATGTAATGCATTTTACTAACGTGGAGGATGTGGAATTTGTTGCCTACCAATAGAAAGATATAGCCTACCAATGGTATGAGGAATGGGAACAGTCTAGGGGTGATGATGTTGAGTCAGCCTTGTGGGATAATTTTTTAGTGTTTTAGTGGACCGCTTCTTTCCACAGGAACTGAGGGAAGCAAAGACAAAAGAGTTGTTCAATCAAAGCAAGGCAAGATGTCAGTCAACGTCAAAGAGTATGCCTTGTAGTTTTAGTAGTTATCACGGTATGCTCCAGAGTTGGTTTCTAGTATGAGGGATAGAATGAGAATGTTTGCTTTTGGGTTGTCTCGGGATGGATTTGGAGAGTAAGGATGCCTTGTTGAACAAGGACATAGACTTCTCCAGGTTGGTTGTATACATGTAGTAGGTTGCAAAAGAGAAGAAAAAGTAGGAAGAAATAGGGTAAATGCAGAGCAAGAAGTATAGATTCTCTAATCACGCTGGTGGCCAACAGCCGAGTGGCAAGGATGGTGGAACGTGGCCCAAGAAGAGGCGGGGAAATTCTGGGTCTCACTCGATGGCTAGTACTCCCTTCCCAAAGCCGTCTGGTGACAGATTTCTTAGAGTGGCAACAATTATAGAGAACAGGATGCCCAATCCAAAGCTAGTGAGGCCTAATTAGCTCTATCATATCCTCCCTATAGATTTTATGGTCGATTGCATTGGGGCTTCTATGATGACGGAAAGGATAAGTGCTTCAACTATGGAAAGTCAGGGCATATGCTTAGAAACTATCCAGTTAGTAAGGTTGTTTCTGGGGAAAACAAGGTTCCTGTAGCCTCTTCTTTAGATTCGGCGCCAAGGGGTGCCCCATCTACCTCTGGCACTAGTCGGAATCGACTCTATGCTTTCTCTACTCGTCAAGCATCTGAGGTATCCCCTGATTTCATTATTGGTATATTGAAACTCTTTTCCCGTGATGTGTACTATTTACTTGATTTGGGATCCACTCTCTCTTATATGACTTTATTTCTAGCAGTGCATTTTGGTTTCAATCCCGAGTGTATTTTAGACTCTTTTTTTATTTCTTCCCTAGTGGGTGACTCTGTGGTAGCTAGAAGGGTCTATAGGGGTTGTGTGGTATCTGTGGGTGGTCGGGAGACCTTGGTATATCTATTTAAATAAAATGTGGTGGATTTTTTTTAGGGATGGTGTAATACCCCGTACTCCTAACTAGCTTAAAATCGTCCTAAAAATGTTAAAGACTTGTTTCAAATATGAATCCACTTCAGTTCAATTAATCAGTTCAGTGTCTATTTAGTTGGGAGTAGGATTTAACAACGAGTTAACCCAGGTATGAGGACACACACTGTCAGCCAGTAGAGGGTGTGATCCTTAGAGCAATGTCTACATTCTTGAACTACGTAGAAAGCATAGGTTGAGATGTACCCCTAAGAGTCTAGGGACTATACATCTCCTTTGAGTTTTCCTTAGAGGAGGGGTTGACGGAGGAGCTCCCTGTTAGAGAGGGTTTACTCACAGCTTGTCTTTACTCGTGGGACGGTACTGACACCCTTCTAGTTGAGGTTATAGGTTGGACCCCACCAGTTCAGTTTTGGGGCAGGTCGGTTAGATTATTACCTCCCACAATCTCAGTTTCAAACCAAGTTTCAGTAATAGAACTCAGTTCAGTTCTATAGAAATCCAGGACTGTCAGATACAGTCAAATCAGTACAGTGCAGAACCCAGCTAGTTCCATCAATATCAGAACTTTCACATACAGTCACTTATGTTATCAGTATCCAGACTCAGTAATCATGTTATCACGAACTCAGTTAATAGTATATTAATTATACGAAACTCATGTTATCGGTATTCAGTTTCAGGACTGTTAGATACAGTCATTTAAACTAGTTCTTCATAATCAGAACTTTCTGAAACAATCATTCCTTTATTAGTAATATGACATTAGTTCCTCAGTATTCATTAGACTCAGTCATTCAGTATCCCAGTATCAGTACTCAGGTATCAGTAAATCCACATTATCAGAATCTAAGAGTCAGTATTATCACGAATTCAGTTACAGTCTCTTATTTATGCATGTATTCTCACGTTCATGTTATTTAGTCAGTTAGTATTGTTCATGCATATGAACCATTGCATTCAGCCTTTCTCACTTGCATACCAGTACATTCAACGTACTGATGCATTTACGCTATGGTGTTTTATACCATAGATTTAGAAGCACGAGCTCCTGAGCATCCTTAGTAGATCAGACGTTCAGCATTCGGACTTACAGTGAGTCTTTTTCATTTGAGGATAACATGATTATTTTATTACTTTTTTATTTCAATAGTTTGGAGTTAGTTGGGGATATGTCCCATCAACTTCATAGTTTTAAGACAGTTTAGAGGCTTTCAGACTACAACATGTTTCAGGCAGTTTATCTCAGTTTTGGGTATTGTCATACTCCATTACAAACATTCTATTATATTCAGTATTATTTTAGTTTTGAACCTTATAGCCTCACAGCTTATATTCTGTATATTTATAATGTATTATTCAGTTCTCAGTTACAGATATCATTCATGGGTTAGCTTGTGGTCCTTCAGGGTCATAAGCACCGTGTAGCATTTTAGGTACTAGATTCGGGGCGTTACAAACTTGGTATCAGAGCTTAAGGTTCAAAAGTATCCTAGGAGGTCTAAAAAGCCGCATCTAGTTTAGTCTTGTACATGGTTGTATTGTGCACCACACTTATGTGCAGGAGGCTATGAGATATTTTAGGAACAGTTTCCCCTCTTTTATGATTTAGATTATGCTATAGAAAGGTTCTCTAAGAAATTCATGTAGGTTCTCATCATACTCTAGTCATGTTAACTCCACCTTACTTTCAAGGTAACAGAAACAGTGAAGCTCAATGTTCTAGGGGTAGGGCTTTCTCAGACAGTCCTCGCAGATAGTTATGGGATTGCCCATAGGCTTAAATGTATCCCATCAGTTTTGTTATGTTTCAAAGTTGTAAAGATCTCATTCATAATCATGAAAACTCATTCGCGAACCCAAAATTAGATTGCCATCAGATCCCTTCTCAGGATCCCATGATAGTTTATGACCTTGAGTTAGAAGCATGAACCTAGGAGTTTAGCAGTAGTAGAGTTGGGATAACGTTATCCAAATTGAGAAAATTATGTATTCATGGTGTTAGTTGTACCAAGGTAGACCAGTAAACTTGATCAGTGGAAGCAAGAATTTAAGAGTGTTGATCTAAAATTAAGTAAGGAGGTGGAGATGTCAATTAAGATATGCAATATTAGTAGTATATGAAAAGACAAAAGCAAATGATGTGTTTAGTAAGGAAAGCATGTGTCGTACAGAGTGTAAGTATGTTATGATTATTGCAGTTCAGTTCAGAGTTTAGTAAAGTGTTCATAAACTTATGATGATGGCTTAAAGCTAAGGTGGAGATGATAGATCAAGTGACCAAGTAGGATCTTAGATCCTAGTAGTAGTGTCAGTACGTATAGAAAAGAAATAAGGGAAGATGATTCCCGACTCATCCTTATGTGTAAAGTTTGGTACTTCAGTCAGCATAATGCCTACGTATGTTTCACATCTCATTTCCATGAACACAACTTATATTCATATGCTTTCCATAGAATCATGTACAATTCTAGTTCCCAGTATAGGGAGTTCAGTTCTATTCCCCTCAATAATACAAATCATGTCCCACGAATGCAGAAAGCTCCAAACTCATGTCATGCAGCTCATGACTCATGTATATATATCATGGTTTACAGTATACTCGGCTTCCATGGTTTATGCTATGCCTCTACTGATTAGTTAAATTCAGACTATGTTACGTATATCCTCAGTTTAGACCTCTTGGTGAATCCATGATGTTTATATTTTATTCCTCAGGTTTCAGTCAAGTGTCAAGTTCAGTTAGTGTCCATTGATGCTTCAGGTCCTCCTGATATAACCCTTCAGTGAGATCACTTTGTTAAAACAATATGGTGAAGAGCAGTTTCTTAAAAGGGAGAGAATGGATATTATATGTTAAGAGAAGATTGTTGCATGTTTGTTTTACACGAGGGTGTAGATATGAAGATAGGCTTGAATGTCATGTTAATATACAAGTAAATGGCTACCAAGAGATTGTATTTAGAAGTTGGGAAAGTACAGAGTGTGAGCCCCCGTCATGTAACTATCAAAATTCAGTTGACATCCCAGTTACAGTTTCAGTACTCAGTAATAAGTGTTAAGCCTCAGAATTCATTACTTCAGTACCAATCTAAACCTTGGTTATCAAAAACCAGTATTCAGTCCCAGCTACAGTCTTAGCTATGGTTACAGTCTCGATTACCATTTTACCTACAATCTCAGCCTCAGTCCTAGCCTAGTAATTGGGTCGGTAACTTTATTCTATTTTATGGTTTGCTTGAACATGGTGTGTAGTTATCAGATATTCATTTATCGATATTTCAGTACCTCAGTTTACAGACTATTCAAAAATTCTGTTATACGCTTAGTCTTGCATTCTCAAATGATATAGTTTTTCATGAAATTCATGCTCAGTTACCTCATGTTACCCAGTCATCCATTACCTTATGTGTATAACACTTTATAGTCTTAGTCCAATTATTCAGCCCAAGTACAGTTCAGTCTTACACGCCCAGTATTCAACTATCAGCTATCCAGTTAATAAGATAAATTAGTATTATACATTTGTACTCAGTGCCACTTGAGCCATCAATGCAGCGTGGAGCTGGCCAAAATGGCAATCGTCAAAATCCAGTGAGCCTCCGCAATTATGGCGAATTGTGCCAGGGCTCAAATTCAGAATTGTCCTTTTTCCAGTGTCTCAACGCGATGTCTCTGCGTCGCACCAAACTTTCAGTTCGTAAACAAAGTGGAAATGCAATAGCCCCGCATCGTTCCACCATGAAAATTCCCAACTGTCCTATTCCAGTGACTTGGCGCGATAGTGGCGCGTCGGGCCAAGGATGAAAATCGAGAAATTTTCACAAAAATTAAAATTCGTGTCCAAGGGTTAAAAGGGTCAATTTCCCACTCCTATTTAAACCCAATTACACATGATTCAACCATTTTTCATCCAAAATATATTGTTTCTCTCAAGTTTCTCTGAAGATCAAGATAGGGTTTTTAATTGGGGATTCAAATCCAAGACTCAAATTCAAGAATCTCTCCATCAATCTTCATAGAACCAGGAACTAAGGTATGCACAGTGTTCATTCATTGATTCCTTTCATCTATGAAGCCCAAGAATCAAGTTTTAAATCTTGTATTGTGAATATTTTGTTGTGGGTTGATTATGTTCATGTGATTATGGTTGTATGATTCCCAAGTTGGAATCTTTATGTGTTGTTCATGAAACTACGCAAGTATGTGGTCTGAAACATGTAAAATTGAGTTGAAATATGGAGTTTTGTTGTATTAATTTGATGGTCATGCCTATGACCTAAGTCATGCATCCTAGGTGTTTGATAAAATGCCTAAGAGAATAGAAATTATGCATTATAGATTAATTATGACCCAAGTGATAAGTGTATGCTTTGCCCTATGACTAAGAATAAATTCCATGATATGGTGTGCATTATGAATGGTTGAGGGAATGTCCATGAGATTTGGTTGATGAAAGTATAACATGTTTATATGCAATTACATTTATGTACAATACTATGATAACCATGTGCTTTATGAAATCCCCAAATTAATGTATTATGAATTATTGATATTGGTCATGTGTTCAAGAAGTGTCATGTCTTGTTAGTTTCATACTATCGAGTCCTGGGGGTGCTTGTACCCAATAATTTAGTTGTGTGCCTAGAGCCAGTGTCATGTTTTCACGATGCTCTCAGTCAAGCCATGATCCTTAGAATTTAGTCAATCTCATAACTCAGGAAAAACTCAGTAAATTCAGTTTCAATCTAGTCCTACTCAGTAATCTCAGTGACCTCAGTGGTCTCAGTAAAATCAGTACTCAGTAATCTAGGTAACCTCAGTATGCCCAGAAATCTTAGTAACTTCAGTACTCTCCGTCATTCCTCAGATCTCAGTAGCATTCCGTTAGTCAACGAAACTCAGTGATCTTAGTTTAGCTCTACTAAACAATACCAATAGTATCACTTTAGTTCAGTTAATCAGTTCAGTGTCTATTCAGTTGGGAGTAGGATTCAGCATCGAGTGAACCCAGGGATGAGGACACACACTGTCAGCCAGTAGAGGGTGTGATCCTTAGTAGCAATCCCTGCATTCCAGAACTATATAGACAACGGAGGTTGAGATGTACCCCTACAAGTCTAGGGAATATACATCTCTTTTGAGTTTTTCTTACAGGAGGGGTTGACAGAAGAGCTCCCTGTCAGAGAGGGTTTACTCATAGCTTGTCTCTACTCGTGGCACGATACTAATACTCTTCTAGATGGGGTTATAGGTTGGACCCTACCAATTAAGTTTCAGGGCATGTCGGTTAGATGATTACCTCCCACAGTCTCAGTTTCAGATCCAGTTTTAGTAATAAAACTCAGTTCAGTTCTACAGAAATCCAGGACTATCAGATACAGTCAAATCAGTATAGTGTGGAACCCAGCTAGTTCCATCAATATCAGGACTGTCCAATACAATCACTTATATTATTAGTATTGTGACTTAGTAATCACATTATCACGAACTCAGTTAATAGTATATTAATTATACGAAACTCATGTTATCAGTATTTAGTTTCAGGACTGTCAGATACAGTCACTCAAACTAGTTCTTCATAATCAAAACTGTTAGAAATAGTCATTCCTTAATTAGTAATATGACATTATTTCCTCAGTATTCATTAGACTCAGTCATTCAGTATCCCAGTATCAGTAAATCCACATTATCAAAATCTATGAGTCAGTGTTATCACGAATCCAGTTACACTCTCTTATTTATGCATGTATTCTCTCATTCATGTTATTCAGTCAGTTAGTATTGTTCATGCATATGAACCATTGCATTCAACCTACCTCAATTGCATACCAGTACATTTAACGTACTGATGAATTTACGCTATGGTGTTTTATACCATAGATTTAGAAGCACGAGCTCCCGAACATCCTTAGTAGATCAGACGTTCAGAATCCAGACTTACAGTGAGTCTTTTTCATTTGAGAATAACATGATTATTTTATTACTTTATTATTTCAATAGTTCGGAGTTATTTGGGAACATATCCCATCAATTCCACAGTTTTTAGATAGTTTAGAAGCTTTCAGACTACAGTATGTTCCAACCAGTTTATCTTAGTTTTGGGTATTGTCATACCCCATTACAAACATTGTATTATATTCAGTATTAGTTTAGTTTTAAAACTTATGGCTTTACATCTTATATTCTACATATTTATAATGTATTATTCAGTGCTCAGTTACAGATATCAGTCATGGGGTAGCTTGTGGTCCTTCGGGGTTATGAGCATGATGTAGCATTCTGGGCACCAAATTTGGGGCATTACAGATGGATTAGTTGCACTCGTGCTACGTATCTTTAGACTGTCAGACCTGTAAGGTCATTTTTAAATTCCCTAATGAGACGAGTATTGAATTGGAGGGTGGTTCCCTACCTCCTAAGGAAAGGTTCATATCATATCTTATAGATTAGAGATTAATCTCAAAGGTGTGTCTCTATTTTTTGTCTGGGTTAAAGATTCTAACTCGAAGGGTCCTTCTTTACATTTTGTCTGGTGGTGAATAAATTCCCTGAGTTCTCCCCTAATGACCTTCCTGGTGTTCCTCCCGATAGGGATATTGTTTTTATTATAGATCTTGTTTTGGACACTTATCATATTTCTATTCCCCTTTATAAAATGGCTCTATTTGAGTTAAAGTAGTTTAAAGAGAACCTAAAGGATATTTTAGACAAGGGTTTCATCCATCCCAATGTGTCTCTGTAGTGTGCACCGGTGTTATTCATGCGTAAGAAGGATGGTTCCCTTAGGATGTGTATTGGTTACCGACAATTGAATAAGGCAGTGGTAAAGAATAAATACCCTCTTCCAAGGATAGATAATTTGTTTGATCAGTTTCAGAGTGCTATGTTTTTCTCAATTATTGATCTTCGGTCGGGGTATCATCAACTAAAGATTAGGGAAGTGGATATCCCTAATACTGCCTTCCATGCCCAATATGGGCATTTTGAGTTCTGAGTCATGTCTTTTGGGTTGACTAATTCCCAGACGACATTGATGGACTTGATGAATAGATTCTTCTATTAGTTTTTGGATTTTTCATTATCGTATTATTCTAGTGTAATCTAAGAGTATGGTGGATCATGTCGATCACCTCTGCATTATATTGCAGACCCTAAAAGATCCGCAGTTGTATGCCAAATTTTTGAAATGTGAATTCTTGTTTAACACTGTCACTTTTCTAGGTCATGTCATTTCTAGTGAATGGATCATAGTGGATCCACAGAAAGTTGTAGTGGTTAAAAAGTGATCTAGACCAACGACTCCAATCGATATTCAAAGCTTCTTGTGTTTTGACGATTATTACAGGAGATTTGTGGAATGTTTTTTTGACTTTAGTTGCCACATCGATTAAGTTGACTCAGAAGAAAGTAAAGTTTTTATGGTCTGATGCTTGTGAGGGTAGTTTCTAGAAGCTGAAGGATAAGCTAACTTTGGATCTAGTCTTGACTTTGCCTGAAGACACTGATAAATTTTTCATATATTGTGATGCATCCTTTGTGAGGCTTGGTTGCGGCTTGATGTAGCATGGTAAAGTGATAGCTTATGCTTCCAGACAATTTAAGATGCATGAGAAGAATTATCCAACTCATGAATTAGAAATGTTGGTTTTAGTATTCGCGTTGAAAATATTATGTTACTATTTGTATGGAGTGCATGTGGATATCATTTTCGATCATTAGAGCCTGCATTATGTGTTTACTCAGAAAGAGCTGAGACTCGTGCAAAAGAGATGGCTTAAGAAGCTCTAGGATTATGGCATGAGTCTTTACTACCATCCAGGTAAAGCTAATGTGTTTGTTGATGCTCTTAGCAGGTTATACATGGGAAGTCTAGCTCATGTGGTTAAGCAAAATCATGAATTAGTGAAAGATATTGAGCATTTGGTTAACCTTGAATTTCATCTATTTGACTTTAAGGAGGGTGGTGTGTTTGTGCAAAAGGTGGCGCAGTCATCTCTGGGTGCTAAAATAAAGGAGAAGCAAGTGTTGGATCCTTTCTTGATGAGGATCAAGGCTGATGTAGATGGGTAGAAGGTAATGTCCCTTGAGATGGTGATGGTACCCTTCGGTACCAAGGAAGGTTATATGTTACCGACATAGATGAATTGCGAGAGAGGATCTTGGCGAAGGCGAATGAGTCATTCTATGCTATTCATCCTAGCTTGATGAAAATTTATCATAACCTTAAAGAGATATATTGGTGGAACATTATGAGGTGGCATGTGGCTAAGTTTTTGGCTAGGTGCATGGTGTGATAGCAAGTGAAAGTAGAGCACCTAAGTCCTGAGAGATGTATCAAGAAATTGAGTTGCCCATGTGGAAGTGGGAAGTGATCAATATTAACTTTGTTACCAGCCTTCCTCGATCTCAAAATTAGTTTGATTTGGCTTAGGTTATCTTGAATAGGATGACGAAGTCTGCTCATTTCTTGCCAGCGAGGACAAATTTTTTAACAGAGGATTATGCGAGGTTGTACCTTTAAAAGATTGTAAAGTTGCACAGGGTACCTATTTCTATCATCTTGGATCACAGTACGCAGTTTTTATCGCACTTTTGGTGGTTATTTTAGAATGTTTTGGGGACTAAGGTAAGTCTTAGTACTACTTTTCACCTAAATCCATATGGGCAAGCGAAAAGTACTATATAAACAATAGAGGCTATGCTTCAATCTTGTGTGATTGATTATGGTGGTAGTTGGGTTTAGAATTTTCCTCTCATAGAGTTTGCTCTAATAATAGCTACCACTTTAGTATTGGGATGGCCCCGTTTCAAGCTTTGTATGGTAGGAGGTATAGGTATCCTATTGGGTGGTTTGGGTTGGTGTGGTGGAGATCTATGGCCTTGATTTTATTCACCAAGCCATGGAGAAGGTGAAGGTGATTTAGGATATGCTTAACGCTGCCCAAAGTAGCTAAAAGTCCTATGCGAACGTGAGATGTAGGAAGTTAGAGTTTGAGGTTGGGTATAGGGTGTTCTTGAAGGTAGATCCCATAAAGGGAGTGATGCAGTTTGGGAAGAAAGAGAAGCTCAGTCCCGGGTATGATGGTCCGTACTTGGTTTTGAGAAGGGTTGGTAATGTTTCATATGAATGGATGTTTCCTTCTAGCTTGAGCTCGATTCACTCGTTGTTCTATGTCTCAATGTTGAGGAAGTGTGTGGTTGATCCATCACAAATTGTGCCTATCAAGGATATTGGTATTTCAGATTCCTTGTCTTATGAGGAGGTCCCGATTGAAATCTTGGATCGGCAAATTCATCGATTCCGGACCAAGGACGTAGCTTTGGTAAAGGTTCTGTGGGGGAACCACAAGGTAAAAAAGGCTACTTGGGAAGCTGAAGAGATCATGATGTCCAAGTATCCATTTTTGTTTTTCTCTCCAAAATACCATACATAAGTTATGCGTTATTCTTAACATCTTTGTTTTCTAACTTAGTTAAATGTAAGAGTGGAGATATTTGGGGTTTGATCATGCTAGTCTATGTCTTGTCCAATCATTCGGGGATGAATGATCCAACTTTGGGAGAATGGAAACACCCTGGATTTTGGAACTTAGAAAATTCTTGAGCTTTGAGCTTACTGTCCTAGTAATGAATCATCATACGACTCGTACGGTGTGGTTACGAGTTAAGTGGCCCTAGTATTAAGGTGTCCAGTTCATGGTGGTTGACTTAACTATTTTGGTTACAACTTTGTGCTACTATTTTTTAGGGGTGGTGATGAGTCATTAGGAACCTTAACCAAAATAGTAACTTATTGACTTGACTCTGCTCTGAGTACGAGTGGCTCACTAAGAGTTATGAGGATAGGTTACGAGTGGTAGGGTTGAGTAGTATATTGTCCAGTGTCTAATCACTTTGGGTTCTATCTTGGATACAACTATACCATATGAGTCATATGGTCAGGTCACGATTGGGGATCATGGAGTTATAAGGAGGACAGTGTATGGGTGTCTAACTTATTGTCCAGGATACGACTCAAGGCTATTAGTCGTATGATATGGTGACAAGTAAATAGGTCGACTCGTGACCAAGGATGACCTTTTTATAGTTTTTAGCTGAGGTCACTTTATATGTTTCCCACTTAAAACCCGTAAGACCCCATGTCCCTATAACACTTTTTAGTCATTCCTTCCATATTTTACAAGATTAAACATCTTCTTTATTCTCTAAAGTCCTCTCAAGAAAAATTGTCTAGGGTTTATCCAAAGTAGTCATCTAAGGGTTTAAGGATCAATTTCTCTCCGTGAATCATTGTAATTCAGGCAAGTGACTCTTAACTCATTGTTAGTTTACTAAAAGAATATGTTTTAAGCATTGTTCATTAATCATTAATGGTGATTTTAAAACCAAGGTTGAGAGGTTTGAATGCATATCATTGAATATTGTTTTCTATGGTTGAAATTATGTTTATGCATGTATTAATTATGGTTTTGCACGTGTGGATGCATGGGAATGGTGATATATTTGAGGGGTCATGGTTGAACCCCAAAATTTGATAAGTTTTGCTTAGATAATTGCATTCCCCCAACCTATTTGTAAAATTGTCAATGAGAATCATACCATCACAAGTTGAATTGTGTTTTTGAACTAAGGCTTTGGCATAACTATGAAAATATTTTATGAAGGACTTTATAAAGGCTTTGATGGCCATAAATTTAATTTAATTAAAAACCTTGTATGGTACATGGCAATCCCCTAAGTGATTTTAATAATGGAGTCAGCGGGGTATATGGGAATCCCCTAAGTGTTGGCTAATGACATTGCTTGCAAGCTATAGTCGGTATGACAATACCACTTTATAATTCCTTAATAATTGACTCCTGAAATTGGTGTTTAGGTTATGTTCTAAATGTTTTAACTAGTCAATAATTAGGGTTGTGATAGCTAGCCGTCAAGGTGTGAGTCTGATGGATAGACACTGGAAACTCATTTTTGCTGACATGAGTGTTGGTCCTGGTTACCTTATAATTGTGGGGTACATGGGAATCCCCTAAGTATATACCTTTATATATATATCTTAGAGGGTGAAGGGTACATGAGAATCCCCAACCCCTATGATATCTCCGATTTGTGCTACTACATGCACTGGAGCCTATTCAGGGGGTAACACTAGACCTATATAACCCGTGGGTGGATTATGACGATAAAGCTATACAATCCAGGTTAAGATTTTAAATACATGGTAAACCTTATTCCCTATGATGACACGATATATATGTATATATGTCATTGCATATGGTTATTTGATTTGGTTTTGAATTGATGGCATTATCTTATCTTTATCCCTGAGTTATATGCTACGGTTCACTCTGATAACCATCTTCGGGCATTGTATCCCTACACGATGCAGGAACTGACTATTCTTCCATTCCACCTACTTAGTGACTTAGATTTGGGGACATCTTTCATTCAGATTAAAGTGATGAGCTTCCATACTCTGGAAGACCCCATTTAATGCTACGAAATTCCTTTCATTATAGTTATTTTCTTGGTTTGGGTTTTGTCTATAGTCGGAGGCATATCCAGATCGGATATTCTTTGATTCTGGTTAGAGGCTTTGTTAGAGTACTATGGGCATGGGCGTTATCAGTATTAGCAGTAGCATTGGTATTGGTATTGGTATTGTGATTGGTATTGGTTGGACACTTTGTTGTGACTATTTGGTTATGGTTATAGACTTCATCTAATATGTCTTTAAATTATTGTTATTTTATCTGGTTATATCTTTGGAATTCATACGATGAGGGGCATAGGATGCTTAATGTTTTAGGTATTGGGGGTGGTCCCCGGTCCTGGTTGGTCTTGAGACACCTAACACGACAAGGCCCTAGTTCGGGTTGTGTCACTAGAGCTTCTAAACCTAGCTAATTCAAGCACTATTGTATAGGTCATCTTCCTGGCAAAAACTTAATTTTCTGTTCTTGTGCTTTCTTTGAATCCCTATGACTTGTAATTATTAGGACCCATTCTATGCTTCTTCTTATTATGTCAATTTATTTCTTATCTCTGCATATTTCTTTGTATGCTATCATTGAATTCTAATTTTTTGAGTCCTAATTCTAAGATTTGAGATCTGGGATATTTTCATGTTGATATGATTTCTTTTGAAGACTGGTAACTCATTGAAGTTGTATTACTCTCTTGTCTCTTGGTACTCAATAGCCTCATTGGCTAATGAGTTAGTCACTCTATTTCCTTCTCTAAAAATATTATTGATTGTTACTTGTAATAGTTGTAATTTATACCTTATATCCTCAGTCTTGTCTATTAGTTCCAAAGGCACCTTCCATCCTTTTTAGGGTAAGAGAGTTAATGTCAATTATCTTTTTTTTATATCATTATTTTGATAAAAACTCAATGCCTCCTGAATGACTAATGTTTTTGCTTCTATATTAGACTCTTATTCCCTTAGCTCTTGCATGCACTAAATCTCCCTTCCCATCCCTTATGTAGAAGAAAAAGGAACTTATTCTTGGATTGCCTATATATGCACCATTAGTTTCGCATTTTAGCTTGTATATTTGGGAATTTCCTAGTGACACTATGATAATTTAGCCTAGGTTTATATTCCCTCGATTTAACCACGATGCAAGGCCAAGTCTCTTTCCCTATCTTCAATCATGGATATAACATTTTGATTAGTTTTTTCAACATGTCCTTTACTTGCAAAATCGTTTATAGGAAAATTACTTTTCCTCCATGCTTGAGCCCATTCCTTTCTCTTGCATAAATTCCATATTATGATTGATGGGATAGCTCTATAAACCACTAATAGCTATAGCATTAAGTCCATTGTCTACCATGTGGTATAGAGCTACTGTAAGTGCATATCCTAAATATGTATCCCTACTAAAACAGCAAACCTCCTCTATATACTAGTGGCTATGGGCGGTGTTGGAAATAAGTAGGCCATAGTCTCTTCTACCTTATCCTCATACTATCAACATCTAAAAACACTATTGATATTCATTATCTTTAAATTATCATTAGTAGCAATTCATCTCTTCTAAGCTTTCCACATGAAAAAATTGACTTTGAAAGGAAGTCCTATTATGTACATCTACTTATATTCCACTATCCCTTCATTCTTTTGCCTCAAGATTTTTCATGATTGATTTAATAGTGAAACTTTCTAGAGTATCCCTCATCCACCAATATCACTTAGTTTATGTTTCATAATTACTCTCTTTATCTATGTTACTAGTCACATTTAGATTCCGTATACCTCTTTTTTTGTAATTGAAAGATGGGCTTATTTACTACCATAAATAAAAATATGTATAAATCCAAATTAGGCCCAATTGGATCATTTCAAATAGAAAAGTGGGAGAAACAAAACAAAAGCTAAAGCTATAAAGAAAGCAAAACCTAAGAAATGAAAAATTTAAATGGGAAGGAAATGGATTTGGAAAGAAGGTTGGAGACACTTCGGTGACTTTTCCATCTTGGGCATCAATCTTTGATGAAATGGGAAAAAACATCCATCAACTTTGTGTCATCAGTCAAATCTTTTTACTATCTAGGCGTTATGTGTATAGCTTTTACTAAGCTAATTTGAGACTATTTCATAGTGGATTCTTGGTTTTAAGTTGGTAAGTTTTTTTTCTTTTACAACCTCCTTATATTTCATTTTTATGACACTGTGATTTTTTGAATAACTATTGTTCTATAGATTTATTAGCTTCCTTGTAAATGTTGATTTCTTTTTTTGTACGTCCATTGTTCATTGTTCATAGCTTTATCTTGCAAACTAGTAGTTTAAAAGGCACCAAATATTTCCATATTATTAATCCTTGATAGAGTGAGCCTCAAAGAGACTAATACCATAGGAAAAGCAACAAAAGTACCAAGAATTTGCAGAGAAGCATGTAGCGTTTAAAAGGAAACATAACCAAGGAACAAATAGTATGGCAATATTAGTATCCCAACCATAGTTCAAATAGTAAAACGGGAGCATCCAATAGAGATGACTCATTGTCAGAGCTTAAGATTCATTAGATGACCCATTCATAGAAAAAAACTAGAAGTCCTGAAAGATGTAATTTTCATCCTAGTGGCAACGAATCTGGTACATGATTTGTTAGGATAGACCATAAGTCATTAGACAACTCATTCGATAAGGGATGTAAGAATTTATATTTTCTATCAGGGACCAAGAGTCTTAGCTATAGTGCATAGGCAGACCTTATGAATCGTGAGGTAAAATCATTCGCTAAGACAAAATCCAACCTAGGATCTATGAGTTCATACCCAGACTCATGAAAATTATATATAGAAAATCAGTTATGTTTTTAAAAGGGTATTTTTGTATTTTCCCTATTTTGTAAGACTAAACTACGTAGTTTTGAGGCCTACTAAGGGAAGCTAAAACACTCTTTAAAATTTTTTTCCCATCACTTATCTTAAATCATCTAAAAAAATGAAAATAATGATTGAATTCTCTCAAAGAAAGAAAACCTAGGATTCTTCTCAATGATTTAATTCTCCAAGTTCCTTGTAAAAATTCTTCATACAAGTATAAAGGATCTCATAAAGAGGCTACTTTCACTTTTGTTTATCAAAAATCTTTCAGTTAAACATCAAAATTTAGATATTATGATTCCACGGTTCATATCCATTTCAAGAATTTTCTTGTAGTTCAGTTCTCTGATGATCGTTATATGATAAAGACATGTTTTCCATTATTTTGGTACCTTTAATATCCTAGAATGACATGATATTTAGCTTCATTTTACTGTATTTTCATAGGATTTCACCTGTGTTACAAAAACACACTATTCTAATATTCTTTTGAATTTAGAATAAAAAATTATGATTAATTTAGTATACAATCTTTTAGAATACTTTTAGTTTTAAAAATGTTATGATCTATTTGTAGAACCCAAGTTTTTAATGAGCTATTAGTATATAATCAGTATTGGGAGTAGTACATTGCATTAATTTGGACTAGGGACAACGTTTTACCTAAAGTCCTAGAATTACGTTACATCATAGGTTTATCTATCCCTCCCAATTTGGTCCTCAATTTAGTGATCACACCAGTCTTGCCTTTATATCCTTGCAAGGTTATTGGGTCCTCTCAATAAGTTGTATACATTAAACTCCATATTTATCTCACATGCTTTATGTTGGTTAATAGACTCTTACACAGACTCAAACTAAATATTTTGTACATGACCCCCAGTTCAGTTTTACTTGCACTTAAATTATGACTTTTCAGATTATCATTGGCATATCAGTATATATGCATTTCGTATGGGTTAAATGTACTACATTTTAGTTCTTTGCACCTAGTTTGCATTTAGTATAGTATATCAGTATTTCCAACATGTTTAGTTTATTTTATATTTATATATCTCACATGTGCAACATATTTAAAATACTAATTACATACTTTCTCTTTGTTCTATATTGTCTTATGATATAGGTTTGGGCATCAGCCTCAAAATCACGGTCAGTATGATTCAGTGCCACTCTAGTAGATATCTGTGGTGAGTCTCATCATCCAAGAATAGAGTTACTATTTCATATTTTGGTACTTTGATTTCAGATATTTTGAGTTAGCTAGGGAATTGTCCCAGCTACTTATCAGTTAGTAGAGGTTTTCAAACATTGAGTCAGATATTTATCTTCTTCAATATTAGTGTTTCCTCTTTGACTAGGGTTTATCATTATCAAAATCTTTTTATCATATTTTAGACTTAAAACTATTCAGTTATTTTATCTTTCACTCAATTTATCTTTATAAAATGCTAGTATTATGTTATACCATAATTTATCTTGACGCCACTTATGGCTCTCAGTACCATGTTACATCCACGGTGTAGTTTTGGGTTGTAAAATTTTGTATCAGAACATCAGGTGTAAATAGTCCTATGGTGTCGAAAAGTTACGTTAAGTAGAGTATGTTTCATGTGTGTGAAGCGTACAACACTTATGAGAGAGAGGCTATGATATTTTTTAGTAAAAACCTCACTTCGCTCATGTTTGTATCATGTGTTAGAGTATAAACTCTATTTATCCTTCTAAATAATGCTCTAAGTATTTACCGAATATGCCTCCCTAAAATGCTAACAGAAGAAGAAATAAAAACTAGTCAGCCCCACCAGCACTAGTAGATTCTTGAATGAACAAATTTCTCATGCATAATTTTAGGCTATTTTTAGGTTCTTTCTTAATCCATCACCAACTAGGTCAATTAACAAATGGTTTCACCTATAAACTTAAATGAAAATACAACTGCTATGAGAGTCTGGAACTTAACTCAAATAAATCTTTTAGAGTTTTATGGTCTGAAGGTAGATGAGGATCCCCAAGAGCTTAACTAATATGTTGATGTAGGCCTAGTTGATTGGATGAGTTTGTGACAATTTTTTAAAATACCTTAGCTTTGAACCCTTTGAGAATTTCCTAACTTTGAGATTCTGGGTAGGGTACGGTTTAAGCATACCTCTCGTATGCTAGGGTACGATCTAATACCCACCCTCTCATATAATGATAAGTTTATATTGATAACATTTTATCGAATGTATGATTTGTCCTCTCCCAAGTCATATGATAGGGTACCAGCCATAAGTTGACAAGTCATATGATGTCTTGAGTGTGACCTAGTGCATTCTACCGAGGATACAAGTTGTAGGGTACATCTCGTACCTTAATGTACAAGTTATCCTAGCATGATCATATATTGGACATTTTAAATGTCCATGGTGAGGCCTAGGGTATGATATAGAGTACCACTCATATCCTAGGGTACAGTTTAGGTGTGGAAGTCGTACCCACCTGCGAGTAAATTTTTAGCATTTAAGATGAGGGCATTCCAAACATTTCCCACTCCAAAACCCTTGAGGCCCATGACTTATAGAATCATTTGACCTTTCATTCATCACTTAACAAGATCAAAATCACTCCAAAATCCTCTCTAAAATTCTTCAACAAGATTGGAGGCTAGGGTTTTAAGAGGTGTTCATCAAGAGGCTAAAGGGGTCAAGTTCTTCTCATGAATCATCTTGTATAAGGCATGTGACTCTCCACTCATTTTTATTTCTCAAATATCATGTGATTTATAGTGTGATTATGATTCTTAAATGATGGTTTGAAAATAAAAATTGGGGGTTTTGTTGTATATGGTTGAATAATGTCTACTCTTGGTTTAACTTGTGTTTATACATGTTTTTGGTGATGGTTTGAATATTTGGGTGCTTGTTGACTGTGGTCTAACAAATGGGTCATGAGTAACCCTAATATTTATGGTTTTCACTTTTGTTTTGGTCATGGTAAAGGTATGTCCTCAAGGTGTTTGTGAAAATGTCAAAGAGATACTAGTTACATGTTAATAGTGTTTTGAACTAAGGCAATGGCTTAATGAGTAAGAATGATTGGTAAATGACTTTGTAAAGGACTTGTTGGCCATGCTATGAGTTAATTTGTAAACTTGGTGGTTTGATTGTTAAAATGGGTTTGAGTCCCTAAACACGAAATTGAATTGTGTTTAAACCGAAGCTTGGTCTAAGAATACAAATGAAGAAGGAATGGTTTGGTAAAGGTCTTGATGAACATAATTTGACTTGAATGGTGATTGAAACTATGATATTGGCCTATTACAGTTATTGATTAATAAATGGTTTATAAAGACCTTGTGGTTATGTATGCTGTTAAATTATAGCCTTGATGGCTTGAATTGGCTAAGTGGGTTAGAGTCCTAAAATATTGAACTGAGTGGTTAAGAATGCATGGACAAAGGATTAGAGTCCCAATGTCGATTAGTAATGGACATGATGGCTTGTGGTTAGAGTCCAATTGCTTAAAAAGATGTCTTATGGTTAGAGTCCACTTGTTAAATAAAATAGGTTGTGGTTAGAGTCCACTTGCTTAATAAGACAACTTGTGGCTAGAGTCCACTTTCTTAATAAGATGGCTTGAGGTTAGAGTATTTTTTCTTAATATAATTTGTAATCTCAAACTTCCTAACCTATGCGAGTAGGAGGTTAGAGTCCTCCACTTCATGTGTCATGATTGGGTGCTACGAAATTCATGCTAAGCCCTTGTTCCCATTCTCAACACTCGATGTATCAATATATCTACATATATTCCTATGTGTATGGATGTGGTTTCTTATCATGGTTTGAGTGGGTTTTGCATAACAATAGTATTTTCTCCTGATCCCTAAGTTACATGCAAGCACTCCAACTGCTAACCATCTCTAGATATTGTATCCCCATATGATACAGGGGCTGAAGCTTCTTCTTCTCTTCCTGCAAAGTGATCAGGTGTTCAAGCAGTTCGAGTGTTGACATTAAAGTTGTTAGCTTCCATACATCGGAAGGCATCCATTGCATGGTCTTTCTACCTTATGTCATAGACTTGTAACTTGGTTTTAGCCATTATCCGGGGCATGTCCCGATATTTTATTGACTTTAAATTTGTAAAGGCTTTATGGATGACTATGGACTTTGTTG
Source organism: Capsicum pubescens (assembly GCA_030864215.1). Taxonomy (NCBI): domain Eukaryota; kingdom Viridiplantae; phylum Streptophyta; class Magnoliopsida; order Solanales; family Solanaceae; genus Capsicum; species Capsicum pubescens. The sequence goes on from CM061546.1 coordinate 229,606,753, forward strand.
TGTTGGTTTAGTTTGTTAACATTGATGGATTTTTCAGATACTTCTTAATCTATCATTATTAGTCTTTTTTTTGCTATCTTGGGATATGTTTGTAGTTCATCCGACACTTGTGGATTGATATAATGGTTAGGTTGGGTTAATAGGGAGATCTTTGGTCCTTTTTGTACTCGGGGATCCTGTTATGACAAGGCCCCAGTTTGGGTCATGTCAAGTTAGTATTAGAACCTAGGTTCATGGTTAGTTGGGTGTCCACAAATCCATGTCTAGTAGAGTCTCTTTTATGGGTTTGTAGTGCACCATACTTATAGGAGAGAGGCTACAAGGCATTTAGGAATGATTCGCTTTCTCTTTGTCTTATTTCAAGCTATAGATTCTAAGGTCTTGGATTCTTCTAATTTTCATTTGGTCATTTTTCAGATCATGCCTCCGTGACAAACTAAAGCTCATGAAAACTCCTCTATCACAACTGGGGATGATGTTTATGGGACATATTCTACTTATGGAGTTCAAAATTGGTCTAGGTTCTGGTTCCTGGTGGTCCTGGAATTCCACGAGTTCCCTCTAGTCCTCCCTCGATTCCTTAGGTTGACGTAAGGAATGTTAAGTTTTGTTAGTCGATTTATATGATTTCTCAGTTGGTGGCTTCTAATGTTGAGCGTGTTATATCTTTTACTCTATCTCTTGAGGCCACAAGGGTTGGACAGTTCATGAGGTTGGGTCCTACAACCTTTACCAGTGTTAAGGTGGAAGAGGATCCTCAAGGTTTTTTGGATAAGATAGAAAATATTTTAGTAGTTATGCATGCCACTAATGTGGAAGGGTGGAGTGTGTTGGCTAACAGCTGAAGGATATGGCGTACCAATGGTATGAAGAATAGGATCAGGCAATGGGTGATGTAGATGAGTAAACCTTGAGGAAGGATTTCTCTAATACATTTCCAAACTGCTTCTTTTCTCAAGAGTTGAGGGAAGCAAAGACGGAGGAGTTTGTTAATCTGAGGCAAGGAAAGATGTCAGTCAAGGAGTCTGCCTTGAAGTTTCATAAATTATCTTTATATACTTTGAAGATGGTTTCTTGCATAAGGGATAGAATGCATAAGTTTTCTTTGAGACTATCTCAGTAAATTGGTGCTTAAGAGTACGGTGGCTTTGTTAATCAAAGGCATAGACATCTCTAGATTAGTTGTCTATATGAAACAAGTGGAGTAAGAGAAAAAGAAACAAGTTGAGATTGATGAGAGGCAGGGAAAAAGGTCTCAATTTTCTGAAAAAAATTGGAGTCCGACAATTTAGCGGTAAGAGGTTGAAGAGAAAGAATTGGGTGAGTCCTAACTCCTATTCTCTAGCTAGTACTCCCTACTCGAGGCTATTGGGAGACAAACATTCTTAGAGTGGTAATGCTTCTAGGGAACAAGGTGCCCAGTCTCAGACCAATGTTGCCCACTCAGCACCAACCTACCATTCTTGTAGATTCTGTAGTCAATATCATTTTGGCCAGTGTAAGAAGGGGAGGAACAAATGTTTTAGATGTTGTCAGATTTGGCACATACAGCTAGAGTGCCTCTCTCTAGTGGCTTATTGGTCCAACTGGGCCTCTTTTGCTACTTCATCTACTCATGTGTCAAAGGGTGTTGTATCTACTTTTGCTTTTGTTTTTGGTACCAGCATTGGCTGGAATCGATTATATGAACTTTCTACTCATCGAGAGTCTGATGCATCTCTGGATATTGTTATGGGTATGTTAAAACTTTTCTCCTAGGATATGTATTGTTTACTTGATCTATGATCTTCTCTCTCTTATGTGACCACATTTATGGTTGTGCATTTTGGTTTTGGTCTTGAGTGCCTGTTAGTTCCTTTTTCTTTTTATACCCTAGTAGTACACTTTGTGGTTGTTAAAAGAGTCTATAGGCGGTGTGTGGTAGATTTTAGTAGTAAAGAAACTCTGGCAGACTTGATAAAGATGGAAATGGTCGATTTTGATGTTATTCTGGGGATGGATTGGTTGCATTCGTGCTATGTTGTCTTAGATTGTTCGACCCATAATGTCATGTTTAAATTCCCTAATGAGTTGTTCATTGTATGTGAGGGGGAAGATTCTTTAGTTCCAAAGGGGGGGGGGTTTATCAGATATCTTAGAGACCGAAAGTTGATTTATAAAGGGTGTTTGTATCATTTGGTCTAAGTTAAAGATTCTAACGCAAAAGGTCCTTCTCTAGAATCTGTTCCCATTGTTAATGACTTTCCCGAGGTATTTCCTGATGACCATTTTGGTATTCCTCCCGATAGGGAAATTGATTTTAGGATTCATATTGTTACATACATTCGTCCAATTTCTATCTCTCCGTATAGAATGGCTTCGGCGAAGTTGAAGGAGCTTAAGGAGCAATTGAAGAATCTCTTAAATAAAGGTTTTATCCATCCTAGTGGGTCTCCTTGGGGTTCCCCTGTGTTGTTTGTGTGTAAAAAGGATGGTTCCCATCGATTGTGCATTGATTATCATTAGTTGAACAAGGTGACTATTAAGAATGAGTATCCTCTTCCTAGGACCGATGATTTATTTGATCAGTTTCATGGTGTGAAGTATTTCTTTAAGATTGATCTTAGGTTGGGTTATCATCAACTTAAGATTAGGGATGTGGATATCCCTAAGACTACCTTCATGACTCGGTATGGTCCTAGTTATATCTTTTGTGTTAACCAATGCCCCCGCAACATTCATGGATTTGCTGAATAAGGTCTTCCATCTATTCTTGGACTTGTTTGTCATTGTCTTTATTGATGACATCTTGATATTAACTAAGAGTGAGGTGTATCATTTTTATCACCTTCATGATGTGTTGCAAACCTTGAAGGATCATCGTTTGTATCCCAAATTCTCTAAGCGTGAGTTTTGGTGGAAGGGTGTGACTTTTCTTTGTCATATTATCTCTAGTGAAGGGATCATAGTGGATCTACAAATGGTTGATGACAGTGCCCAAGTGCACACGCAAGTGTATGTGGTCTATCTAGTAGTAAAGTGGACTTCAAGAAAGCCGAGTATGGATCCCACAGGGACTTGTTTCAACAACAAAGAAATTCTAGTTCACAGTTTAGATTAATTTAGTGCAAAAGTAACCAAAAAAAGAGAGTTTGAAAATTGTAACTGAAAGTAAAGTAACAGTGAGTAAAGAAAAGTCTTGAAATAGTCAATAGAGTAAATCCTAGGGTTAAAGATCTTAGAACAATCATACTATGTTATTGAACTTCATTCGTTAACTTTCTTATCTTGGTTGTTGATTCGTAGGGTTGATTACATGATCATTGTCTCGCGACCTCTAACCGTTTACCTAATTTAGACTTTACAGCTACATCGCTGAGCGGGGATGTAATAATCCAATTAAGTTGTTTAAGCTATCATCCTACATTTGAGTCAAGTAAGGCATCTAAGTACATTCATGTCCTAGACACTAATTCACATTCCTTATTTTATAAAGAAATAAGAACCATACTTTGTTTGTTCCCACATTCTATCTTCCTATTCCCTTTCCTGAGATCAAAAGGTAGACAATTGATGTATTCTAAGGGTGATCAAGACTAAAAATAATTGAATGAAGATTAAACAAACAACCAATAATGATAAGAAAATTAAATGAATTTAATCCAAAACAATAGTACTCATGTTCTTGGATTTAACCCCGGAAAGGAGGTTTCTAGCCACTCATAGTCATAATCATTATCCAAAAGCTTAAATACATGATTTAATCTAAAATTAAGCTAAAGAAATAATGTAAAACCTAAAATAAATATTTAGAATCAGTTTCTTGATGAGCCAAGACATCTAAAAATGATCACAAAATGTGACAAAACATGTATTTATAATATAAGATGCAAGCCTAATCCGTGTAGGTCAAGAATTGCAATTAAGGTCGTGTAATTGAGCATAGGAGTAGAGGGGGTACCGCCTTGTTTATTGCATCACTCCAGAAGGGGTTGAGTCTGCTGTTCAAAACCACTCCAGAGGGGGATGAGCCTTCTGCAGTGCAATGCTCCAAGTGGGGTGTCACGGGCTTATCTACATGCCCACTTTGGAAGTTGCTTCTGAAATTTTGACTAAGTGTTAAGTGTTCCTTTGTTTATCCATGACTTTTGGTGTTTTTTACCTTTAATTTCCAGCTTATTCAACATCAAAATATCATCATATTCATCTCACAAAGCTTCCTACATAATCACACACCACGAATTAGAGATAATCACAACACAATATCCATGACGATGAATTAAAACAAGAGCTAAGACTAGGCTAGTTCATGTTAATCTTCAACTTATTGTACCCCCTCTACACTTAATAAAATTTAACTTTGCACATTACCAAAAATTTATTCCACTCATAATTACATATTTAAAATATTTGGAACTCCTTTAACACATTAGAATCAAACGAAACCAACTAGAGACATGAATAGCTCAAGTTAGTAAAACTAGTTTTCTCTATTAAACACTAAATGACTCAATTAAGTACAAACTTGTTGGAAAACACTTTGAACCATTGTAAACAACTCCCTGAACACTTATTTGCACATTTATCTCATTATGCATCCATATAGCATATGAATCATCCTCAAAACATGGCAAAAAATACTATAGTAGTGACACTAGAATGCATAAATACACCCAACATCACCACCCCACACTTAAAGCCTTGTTCGTCCTCCTAAAACTCTTAACTTTAAGAATCATCAACTAAGTAGACTCTGCACGTCTACTACATTCAAGAAAATCAAGTTAGCACTATAATGATTACACAGAATGCAAGTTTCTACACTAAGCATGTTATTTACACAATTGAAATCTCATGAACACTACTCCAAAACATCCTAGCCTCAAGAATTGACTCACCTAAGCTTATAGTTCAATGAAGGACATCATACAAATCACCCACATTCATCAAATATGTGCCCCTCACACTAAGAGAGTTACCCATAATCACTAACAATCATGCTAATTATAACACAATGGGTACAAGAATCAAGTTACGCTCACTCTCACAAGGAATTCACAAGTTACACACAACGAACCATAGGCTTTCCCTTAGTGTAGTACTCCACTAATATCAAAATGATCAACCTAGGATCAATAAGGTATTTTTCAGGTTGTAATGCAGGCTAAGGGACGAGTAGGAACTGTTTTAGATGAATAGTAACTATATTCCCTAAGAGCTTTAATACATCACTTTTTATAATTAAAAATAATCCTCAACAACCATATTACACTATTTTTTTTCTACCCCTTTCTTTTGTTTTCACTCCATCTTATTAAGCTTATTCTTAACACTATGGTGGGAGTAGTTTATAGACAACTCTTTCAATTTGAACAAATATTTATTCTTTTCCAGTACTCAACTCCTAACCACAACACATATTACTTTTTTGAACACCAATAACTAACACTTTGGGGGCTTCAATTTCACCTTTTTCTTCTTCAGTTTTACACTCCTTACTCAATTTTTCATTAAAGTTCCTAGGAGCTTTGTATCAAATTATAGTCTATCAAAGAAGGGTATTAGGCCACACATGACGTAGCCAAAGGAAAAAAGGTAAAAGTTCAACGGGTCTGACTAGGATTAAGCACAAGGGTAGGTAAAAAAGAAGGACTAAAACAAGGCTATCGAAGAAATACCTATATCATCTTCTAAACCCACACTCTTTATTTCTCTTTCCACACACACCCGAAAAGTTCTATACATCACATGCAACAAGGAATACACAAAAACTCACATAACACATGGCACATGCTCAACTCAACAGGATCATCATAGACTCTTAACCAAACGATAACATGAATTCAAATTTAACCCAACAAGTACAAGAGTCACAAAAATGAGCCTAATAGTCTTAAAAGTAGCAATTCACTCAATCAATATGCTTTTACAAAACAAAACACTTGTACCATGTAATCAAAATAGCACCAACAAGAATATCATACACATTTTTTTTAAAATTTGAGCCTAAAATTGGGAATTTCCCTACCCCACACATAAAAATCTTCTTTGTCCCCAAAGTGAACTTAAAAGTAAGATATATAAATACTCCCTGAGTCCTGCAGGCCTAGCTAATAGCATTTTTATATATCAAGAAGGTCTATGGGACCCCACACTCAGTATTTGACATGCTTCTTAACTCAGGTGTCTGGTACTCAGACTTTTTATAAACTTGTTACTCAATCAAAAACAAAAACTATGTGAAGTAAAAACTATAAAAAAGCTAAAAATAAAACATACCTACTTAACTTGGGTTGCCTCCTAAGCAACACCTGATTTAGTGTTGCGACATGACCTAATTAATCACTTAGTGGTTCTCCTTCCTTTTTTTCTCACACTAGGTTTCTATTTTCTTATTCTTTTCACCCCTCTTGGGTATTCATTCTCAAGGGTAGCAGATTTTTCAAATTTAGCTTTTTCAGGCTCATCAATTTCCATCATGTCAGGTTGTGGTGGTAGTGGCTTAGGCAACTCAATGAGGTAGTCCAAAGAGGTTTTTGGTGGACTAAACACCCCACAAATATCCCCTTTAATTATAGAAATCATGCACAAGACTTTATAGTGGGATAGTGTTTTAAGTGGCTTATAAACTTTTAAAACCACCTCTCCATCCTCCCAACCTTATTTTGAGCCTAATTTCTCTCACATCAATTAACTCTCCTCCCGTCGCTAAAAATGGATACCCCAAGATGATTGGTAACTGTTCATTTGCCTAAAATCTAGAACAATAAAGTTAACAGGAATAATAAATTTACCAACCTTTTTAAGGACGTCCTCTATCACTCCTTCGGGATAGACTATGGTCCGATTTTCCAACGGCACTAGTACAGAGCTCGTTCTAGGTTTAACCAAACCCAATATTTTGAAAAAATATAGGGGCATCAAGATGATATTCACCCCTAAATAGCTAAGTGTCGGCACTACCTCGTTGTTGCCATTCTGAATGGAGAGAGTAAACTTTCCAAGGTCCTTAAGCTTTTTTAGCATCTTTTAAATAACCATAAATATACACTCTTTATTGAGTGCTACCACTTCTACATCCGGAAATTTAACTTTATTAGCCACCAAATCTCTCTAGTACTTAGCGAATTTGTGCATACCCTACAAAATATCTACCAAATGTAAGTTAATGTGAAGTTCTCTGAATGTGTCAAATAACTTTTTAAACATTGCATACTCCTTATCTTTTATATGCCTTTATGGAAAGGGAAGTGGAGGTATCTTCTTCTCTTATTCAATAGCTTTTTCTTTTGAGTACTTAGACTTCCTCGATTTTTCAGCAACTTTTTTGGATACCCGTTGGGAAGTAAAATTTTCATATACCTCCTTAGTTTCCTTGGGAGTTTCTCCCTGAAGATCTCTACCACTCCTCAAAGTGATTTCCATAACTTGTTTTAGTTATTCTGTATCTGCTGGCAAACCACCTTGAGGCTTAGTATTCGGTGCATGATGTAACTGCCCCAACTTCAACTCTAAGCTTCTTGAGGCTGCTTGCTAATTTTTTATTTCTCCCTAGTGACTTTCCACGCCTGCATCTATTTGCATTTTACTAATTAAAAGTTTCTTCATCATCTCCTCCACATTGCTAGTTGACTGATTTGATGGAGCCTGTAGTTGCTGAATTTGTTGTTGTTATGTGTTCCATGGCTGAGTCTGCCTCTTCATATTGTAGGAATTACCATAATTTAGCCTTTGAGAATTTCCTACATACATCACATATTCCGGATTTGATGCACACAAGGCCGTAGAATGGCTACTATTACTGCAAACTTCACACCAATTTGCAGCTTGTTAGATTGCCTTGACTGTGGCCGCAAGTTGTGCTACTCCCAACTTCAGACTCCTTATTTGATTTAGTAATGCAAAGAGTTGAGAAGATATGGTAGTGAATTAATCATCCCCTAATTCACCTGTAATTCTTTTTATAGCATTCCCCGAGTCTGAATGCCACTCGAGATTTCCTTGGGCTATGCGATTCAATAAAGTGTACAGCTCATCATAATTTATCTAAATAGCTTGTCCACTTCCAGCTGAATCTAGAAAAACTTTTGTGTTGTAACCGAGAGCCTCTAATAAGTATGAGCAAGTACCACATTTGACTGTTGATGGTATGGACAGTCCCAAAGAAGTTCTTTGAAGTGCTCTGAAGCATGATAAAGATTCTTGTTTGGCTTCTTTTTGAAGCACACAATATCATTGCAAAGTCTCGCAGTCTTACCAGAAGGAAATAACTGAATAAGGAATTTTATGGGTATGTCATCCCATGATGTGATTGAATTTGTTGGTTCTGCATTCAACAACTTTTTTGCTTCCCTAATCAGTGAAAAGGGGAACAATATCATTCTCACATAGTTTGCATTCATACCCGTAGGAATGAATGTATCACTGATTTCCTGAAAATTTTACAAATGGACTTATGGATATTTATGTGAAATCTTTGTGAGCTATCCACTACTAATCAGAAGTTGCACTATATTCTATTTAAGCTTGAAATTGTCTCCATCTGGCGGCTTCTAAAATGGGGAGGTCAAATTGGTTGGAAATGGGATTGCCGCTTTTCTTACTATCCTATGGGATGCTTGTTCATCAGCTAGGATGGCATGATTCTCTTGGTCTTCTTAGATTTGCAGAATTTAGGGGAGAAAGATTTCTTCTCTCCTGCATTAATTGAAAATTGGCTCAGGTTTGAAGCTTGGTTTAACCAAGTCCTGATCCCTTGCTAGATTACTACTATATGAACTTGTTTCCTATAAAAACAGAACCAAGACCAAGAATAAAGATACCAAATAAATCTAAAAGTAACACTAAAATAAATAGTTGCCAAATTACAAGACCCCGACAACGGCGCCAAAAACTTGGCAACGCATACGCAAGTGCATGTGGTCTATCAAGTGGTAAAAGTGGACTTCAAGAAAGCCAAGTATCGATCCCATTCGGACTTGTTTCAACAATGATTCAATTCTAGTTCATAGTTTAGATTAATTTAGTGCAAGAGTAACCAAAAAAGAGAGTTTGGAATTTGTAACTGAAAGTAAAGTAACAGTGCATAAAGAAAAGTCTTGAAACAATCATTGGAGTAAAGCCCAGAATTAAAGATCTTTGAACAATCATACTATTTTATTGAACTTCATTCTTTAACTTTCTTATCTTTGTTGTTGATTTGTAGGGTTGATTGCATGATTATTGTCTCCCGACCTCTAATCGTTAACCTAATTTGGACCTTACAACTACATCGTTGAGTGGGGATGTAATAATCCAATAAAGTTCTTTAAGCTATCATCCTACGCCTGAATCAAGTAAGGCATCTAAGTATATCCGTGTCCTAGAGGCTAATTCACATTCCTTATTTTATCAGTAAATAAGAACCATACTTTGTTTATTCCCACATTCTATCTTCCTATTCCCTCTCCTAAGATCAAAAGGTAGATAATTGATGTATTCTAAGGGTGATCAAGACTCAAAATAATTGAATCAAAAATAAACAAACAACAAATAATGATAATCAAATTTAATGAATTTAATCCAAAATAATAGTACTCATGTTCTTGGTTTTAACCTCGGAAAGGAGGTTTCTAGCCACTCATAGTCATAATCATAATCCAAGAGCTTGAACACATGATATAATCTAAAATAAAGCTTAATAAATAATGTAAAACCTAAAAGAAATATGTAGTATCAGATCCTTTATGATATAAGACGTACAAATATGATCAAACTATGTGATAAAACATGTATTTATAATATAAGAGGCAAGCCTAATCCATGTAGGTCAAGAATTTCAATTTGGGCCATATAATTGATGATGGGAGTAGAGGGGACGCCACCCTGTGTATTGCACCACTTTAGAGGAGGTTGATACTTCTGTATAGCACCACTACAGAGGGGGATGATCTTTCTATAGAGTACCGCTCCATCTGGGGCATCGCGGGCTTATCTACATGCCCTCTTTGGAAGTTGCTTCCAAAATTTTGACTAAGTGTTAAGTGCTCCTCCGTTTATCCATGCCGTGTGGTGTTGTTTCCCTTTAATTTCCAGCTTATTCAACATCAAAATATCATTATATTCAACTCAAAAATCTTCCTACATAATCACATGCCACGAATTAGATATAATCACAACAAAATATCCATGACGATGAATCAAAACAAGAGCTAAGACTAGGCTAGTTCATGTTAATCTTCAACTTATTGTTCCCCCCTACACTTAATCAAATTGAACTTTGAACATTACCAAAAAGTTATTCCACTCATAATTACATATTTAAACTATTTGGAACTCCTTTAACACATTAGTATCAAACGAAACCAACTAGACACACAACTAGCTTAAACTGGTAAAACTATTTTTCTTAATTGAACTTTAAATGACTCAATTAAGTACAAAATTGTTGGAAAACTCTTTGAACCATTGTAAAAATTACCTTGAATAGTTATATGCACATTTATCTCATTATCAACTCATATAACATACTAATCATCCTCAAAATAAGGCTAAAAAGACTAGAATAGTGACACTAGAATGCATAAATACACCCAACATTAGTAGAAGCAATTAAGAAATGGCCTAGACCTATGATTCCATTTGATATTTAGAGATTTTTAGGTTTATTCAATTACTATAGGAGATTTATGGAAAAATTTTCGACTAAAGCTACCCCATTGACTAAGTTGACCCAGAAGAAGATCAAGTTCTTGTGGTTGGATGCGTGTGAGGGTAATTTTAAGAAGTTGAAGGATAAGTTGACTTCAAATCCAATTTTGACCTTGCCCGAGAGTAATGATGACTTTGTAGTGTATTGTGATGTTTTTCATGTGGGGCTTGGTTGTGTGTTGATGCATCATGGTAGGGTGGTGGCCAATGTTTCTAGTCAATTGAAAATTCATGAGAAGAACTACCCTACTCATGATTTGGAGTTGTTGGTCATGGTATTTGCATTGAAGATTTGACATCACCAACTCTATGGGTTTTATATTGTCATATTCTCTGATCATAAGAGCCTAGAGTATGTGTTTACTTAAAAGGAGTTGAATCTCAGGAAAAGGTGATGGTTTAAGTTGCTGAAGGACTATGATATAAGTCTCCATTACCATCCAGGTAAAGCTAACATAGTTGTTAATGTTGTTAGAAGGTTATCCATGACGTGTTTAGCTTATATGGATAAGGATAAGTGGGAGTTGGTTAAGTATATTCACCATTTGGCTAATCTTGGAGTTATTCTCACCGACTTTGAGGATAGTGGTATATTTGTGCATCAGGTATCGCACTCGTCTCTTGTGGTTGAGATAATGGAAAAGAAAATGTTGGAAACCAATTTGATGAAGATTAAGATCAATGTGGGTCAACAAAAGGTTTTTGATTTTACAATTAGTGGTGATGGTATCTTGAGTTACCAAGGTAAGTTATATGTTCCCGATGTCGATGGATTGAGGGAAAGGATTATGGCCAAGGCTCATAGATCTCGTTATACTACTTATCCAGATTCTATGAAGATGTATCATGATCTTAGGAAGTTTTATTGGTGGAAAAATATGAAATGAGATGTGGCTAGCTATGTGGCTAAGTGTATGGTGCATCAACAAGTGAAAGTTGAACACATGAGACCAAGAGGTTTGTACCAAGAGATTGAGTTGCCCAAATAGAAGTGTGTGGTAATCAATATGGATTTCATCACCAAACTACCCCAGTCTCGAAACCAATGTGATTCTAGTTAGGTCATTATGGATAGGATGACCAAGTCTATTCACTGCTTGTCGATGAGGAATAGTTATGAGGTGAAGAATTATGCTAAATTATATCTTGCAAAGATTTTGAGGTTGCAAAATTCTCTAATTTCTATCATTTTGGATCATGGTACTCCATTATCATCGTACTTTTGGAAGTCATTTCTGAAAGGTTTAGGAACTAACGTGTTCCTTAATGCCTTTTTACACCCGCAGATAGATGGACATGTGGAGAGGACCATTTATACTTTGAAAGATATGCTTTGTACATGTGTGATTGATTATGGTGATATTTGGTATGACCATCTGCCTCTGATTGAATTAGCGTATAATAATAGTTACCATTTTAGCATTGGTACGGCTCCTTTTAAAGCATTTTATGGTAGGAGATATTGTTCCCTTATTAGCTGGTATAAAGTAGGAGAGGGTAAGTTTTTTTACCCTAATTTGGTCCACCAAGCCTTGTAAAAGGTGAAGGTAATTCGTGAGAATTGAGAGCTTCTCAAAGTCATCAAAAATCCTATCGGATATGAGACATACGGATTTGAAGTTTAATGTCGGTAATTAGGTAATCTTGAAGGTATCTCCCTTGAAGGGAGTGATGCAATTTGGTAAGAAAGGCAAGCTTAGTCCTCGATATGTTGGTCCATATTCTATTTTGAAGAAGGTTGGTAATATTGCCTATGAGTTGGAGTTTCCCTCTAGTTTTAGCTCCATTCATTTGGTATTCCATGTGTCTGTGTTGCGGAAATGTATAGGTTATCCTTTGTTGGTTGTTCCCTTGGAGGATGTTAGTTTTTTTTATTCTTTATCCTTTGAGGATGTCCTGGTTTGGATCTTGTATTGGCAAGTTTACCAATCACGAATGAAAGAGGTAGGTTTGGTGAAGGTTCTATGGAAGAACCAAAAGTCTGAGGAGGCTACTTGGGAGGTGGAAGAGGACATGAAGTCCATGTATCCATATTTGTATATTGTTCTAGAACTTGTTCTTGAGGTATGTGTTGATCTTCTTATCTTTGTTGTATGTCTTTGTTTTCTAACTAAGTTAAAGGTTGGTTTAAGGTGTAATGATGTGTTGATCATCTTTTCTTTGTTGTATGCCTTACCCGTCATTCGAGGACAAATGATCCAAGTGAGGGATAATTGTAACACCTTGCCTTTGAACCCTTAGAGAAATTCCTAAAATTGAGATTCTAGGTAGGTTATGGTTTGAGTATACCCCTCGTATGCTAAGGTACGGTCTAGTACCCACCCTATCATATGATGATCAGTTCAAGTTGATAACATTTTTTCCAAGGTACGGTTTGGCCTCTCCCTAGTTGTATGATAGGGTACCAGTCGTAAGTTAAAAACTCGTATGATGTCTTAAGGGTGACCTAGTGCATTCTGCTTAAGGTACGAGTTGTAGGGTACTTTTTATACCTTAGGGTATGAGTTAGCCTAGCATGGCCGTATGTTGGATAGTTTAAAATTCTATGGTGAGGCCTAGGGTATGAGATAGGGTACCACACATACCCTATGGTATGATTTAGGTGTAGAAGCCGTACCCACCCGTTAGTAAGCTTTCAGCATTTAAGCTGAGGGCATTCTAGATATTTCCCACCCGAAAACCCTTGAGATCTATGGCTTATAAAATTATTTGGCCTTTCATTCTTTACTTAAACAGATCAAAAACACTCATAAATCCTCACTAAACATCATCAACAAGATTGGAGGCTAGGGTTTCAAGATGTGTTCATCTAGAGGCTAAAGGGGTCAAGTTCTTCCCGTGAATGGTCTTGTATAATGTGACTCTCCCCTCATTGTTATTTCTCAAATATCATATGTTTTATAGTGTGATTATGATTTTAAATGATGGTTTGAAAACAAAAATTGAGGGTTTTGTTGCAAATTCTTGAATAATGTCTACTTTTGGTTTAACATGTGTTTATACATGTTTTTGTGATGGTTTGGATATATGGGTCCTTGTTTATTGTGGGTTAACAAATGGGTTATGATTAACCCTAATCTTGATGGTTTTCACTTTAGTTTTTGTTATGGTAAAGGTATGCCCTCAAGGTGTTTGTGAAAATATCTAAGAGAAATAACTAGTCATATGTTAATAGTGTTTTAAACTAAGGCAATGGCTTAATGAGTAAGAATGATTAGTAATTGACATTGTAAAGGCATTGTAGTCCATTTTACGAGTTCATTGGTAACCCTTGTGGTTAGATTGGTAAAAAGGGTTTGAGTCCCTAAACATGAATTTGAATTGTGTTTGAACTAAAGCTTGTTCTAAGAATGCTAATGAAGAAAGAATGGTTTGGTAAAGGTCTTGATGAACAAAATTTGACTTGAATGTTGATTCAAACTTAGGCATTGGCCTATTAAAGTGATTGATTTATAAAGGGTTCATAAAGGCCTTATGGTCATGTATGGTGTTGAATTGTAGCCTTGATGGCTTGAATTGGCTAAGTGGGTTAGAGTCCTTAAATGTTGAACTGAGTGGATGTGAATGCATTGACAAAGGGTTGGAGGCTCAATGTCAACTAGTTATGGACACGATGGCTTGTGGTTAAAGTCAACTTACTTCAACAGTTCGTATCCTGTACTACTTGTCCGGAGTAAAAACATGGTTTGTGGTTAGAGTTTACTTGTCAAATAAAATAGCTTATGGTTAGATTCCACTTGTTTAATAAAACAGCTTGTGGTTAAAGTCCACTTTCTTAATAAGAGGGCTTGAGGTTAGAGTCATCTTTATTAATATAACCGAGAAGTTCAAACTTTCTAACCTATGGGATTAGGAGGTTAGAGTCCTCTACTTCATGTATCATGATTGGGGGCTTCAAAATGCATGCTAAGGCCTTGTTCCCTTTCTCGACACTCGATGTATCTATATATCTATATATATGCCCATGTATATAGATATGGTTGCATATGATGGTTTGATTGGGTTTTGAATAATAGTACTATTTTATCCTTATCCTTGAGTTATATGCTAGCGCTCCAACCTCTAACCATCTCCAAATGTTGTATCCCTATGTGATACAGGGGTTGAAGATTCTTCTTCTCTTTCTGCACAGTGACCAGGTGTTCGAGGGGTTCTAGTGTTGACATTGAAGTTATCAGCTTCCATACTTCAAAAGGCATTCATTTTATGATCTTTTTACCTTATGTCATAGACTTGTTTTAGGATTGGTTTTGGCTATTATCGGGGGCATGTCCCGATATATTATTGACATCATATTTGTAAAAGTCTTTGTGGATGATTGTGGACTTGGGTATGTTTATTTAGTATGTTAACATTAATAGATTGTTCAGATACCTCTTATGTTATGTTTATTAGTCTTTTTTCGCTATTTTGGGATATATTTGGAGTTTATCTGAAACTTGTGGATTGATATGATGATTAGGTTGGGTTATCGAGGAGATCTCTGATACTTGTTGAGCTCAAGGTGCCCATTACTAAAAGTCCCCAGTTCGAGTCGTGTCAAGTTGGTATCAGAGCCTAGGTTCATGGTTAGTTGGGTGTCCATAAAGTCCTATCTAGTAATTTCTCTTTTATGGACGTGTAGCGTGCCACACTTATAGGAGAGAGTCTACAAGGAATTTAAGAATGATTCACTTTTTTATTGTCTTACTTTGAGCTATAGAGTCTAAGGTCTTGGATTCTTCTGATTTTTGTTTGCTCGTTTTTCAGATCATGCCTCCTTAATGATATGAATCTCATGAAAACTCCTCTGTCCCAACTAGGATGAATTTAATGGAATATGTTCTACTTATAGAGTCTAAACCCGATCTAGGGGTTAGGTTCCTGATGGTCCTGGATTTCCACCGGTTCCCTCTAGTCCTCCCCCAGTTCCTTAGGATAAAATGATGAATGTTGATTTTACTGCGTCAATTTATATGTTCGCTGAGTTGATGTCTTCTCAGGCTGATCTTAGTGCATCTTTTACTCTATTTTTTGAGGCCACAAGGTTTGGCTAGTTCATGAGGTTGAGTCCTTCGACCTTTACCGGTGTTAAGGTATAGGATGATTCTCATGGTTTTTTGGATAACATGGAGATGATTTTAAGAGTTATGCATGCAACTAATGTAGAAGGGCTGGAGATTTATGCCTATCTACTGAAGGATATGGCGTTCCAATGGCACGAAGAATGGGATCAGGCAAGAGGTGATATTGATAAATCATCCTTATGGGAGGATTTCTCTAATGCATTTATGGACCACTTCTTTCCTCAAGAGTTGAAGGAAGTAGAGGTGGAGGAGTTTGTTAAACTGAGGCAAGAAAAGATGTCAGTCAAGGAGTAAGCCTTCAAGTTTCATTAATTATCTCGGTATGCTCTGGAGATGGTTTTTATAATGAGGGCTAGAATATGTAAGTTTGGTTCAGGACTATCTTGTGAGTTGGTCCTTAAGAGTAGGGCAGTTTTGTTGATCAAGGACATGGACATCTCTAGATTGATTTTGTATAGGAAACAAGTGGAGGAAGAGAAAAATAAATAAGTTTAGATTGATGAGAGAAAGAGCAAGAGGTGTCAATTTTCTAAAAAAAAGTGGAGGCCAAAAGTTTAGTGGTAAGTGTTACAAGAGGAAGAATTGGGTGAGTCCCAACTTCTAATCTACGGCTAGTGCTCCCTACTCAAGGCCGTTGGGAGACAGACCTTTTTAGCGTGGTAATTCATCTAGGGAACAAAGTCCCTAATCTCATGTTAGTGAGGCCCAATCGACACCAACCTACCCTCCTTGTAGATTCTGTAGTAAGCATCATCGTGGCCAGTGTGAGAAAAGAAGGAACAAATATTTTAGATATGGTTAGATTGGGCATATCTAGGGAGAGTGACCCTCTTTGTGGCTTTTTGGTCCAACAGGGCGACTATTGCTACTTCATTTGCTCCTGCACCGAAGGGTGATGTATTTGTTTCTGCTACTATTTTTGGTACCGACACTGGCCAAAATTGGTTATGTATACTTGCTACTCGCCAGGAGTCTGAGGTGTCTCTGAATGTTGTTATGGGTATGTGAAAAAAAATTTCTCAGGATGTGTATTATTTTCTTAATCCATGGTCCTCTCTCTTTATGTGACCCTATTTGTGGCTATGTATTCTGGTTTTGGTCTTAAGTGTCTGTCGGTTCCTTTTTCTATTTCTATCCCGGTGGTAGACTCTATGGTTGTTAAAAGAGTCTATAGGGGGTGTGCATTAGTTGTTAGTAGTAAAGAAACTCTGGTGACTTGATAGAGTTGGACATGGTAGATTTTATGTTATTTTGGGGATGTATTGGTTGTATTCGTTCTATACTTACTTAGGTTTTCAGACATGTAAGGTCATGTTTAAATTTCCTAATGAGCCGATCACTGTATGGCTTGTGGTTAGAGTCCACTTTCTTAAGAAGATAGCTTGTGGTTAGAGTCCACTTGCTTAAAATGATAGCTTGTGGTTAGAGTCTACTTGTCTAATCAAAATAGCTTATGGTTAGAGTCCACTTTCTTAATAAAATAGCTTGTGGCTAGAGTCCACGTTCTATATAAGATGTCTTGAGGTTAGAGTCCTCTTTATTAATATAACCAATTAGTTTAAACTTCCTAACCTATGTGTGTGGGGAGTTAGAGTCCTCCACTTTATGTGTCACAATTGGGTGCTTTAAAATGTATGATAAAGCTTTGTTCCCTTTCCTGACACTTGATGTATTTATATATCTACATATATGCCTATGTATATGGATATGGTTGCATATGATGGTTTGACTGTGTTTTAAATAACAATACTATTTTATCCTTATTCCTGAGTTACATGCTAGTGCTCCAACCGCTAACCATCTCCGTACGCTATATCCCCACATCATATAGGGGCCGGAGGTTCTTCTTCTCTTCCTACATAGTGGCCAGGTGTTCGAGTAGTTTGAATGTTGACATTGAAGTGGTGATCTTCCATACTTTGGAAGGCATCCATTTCATGGTCTTTCTACCGTATGTCATAGACTTTTTTTAGACTTGGTTTTTGCTATTGTATGGGGCATGTCCCGACATATTATTGACATCGGATTTGTAAAGGCTTTGTGGATGAATGTGGACTTGGGTGTGTTGACATTAATGTATTGTTTAGATACTTCTTAAGTTATGATTATTATTATTGTTTCCCCTATCTTGGGATATGTTTGGAGTTCATCAGACACTTGTGGATTGATATGAAAGTTAGGTTGGGTTAATGGGGCGATCTCCGATCCCTTTTTGGCTCGAGGTACCCATTATGATAATGCTCTAGTTCGGGTCGTCTTATTTTTATAGATAGATACTTTCTCCATGATTTGAGGGAAGCTAAGGTTGAGAAGATACTTTTTTTATAGATAGATACTTTTGGGCTCGAGGTACCCATGATTTGAGAAGATACTTTCTCTAAAAATTTCCAACTCTTCTGGTATGCAACAGAGATGGTTGGAGGAAGAGAAGATAAAATATAAAGAGAGGGAGAACAAGAGGGTAATAAAGGGTGACTTTTATTACCTTTAGCAAAGGTCGTATGGTTGTAATATCAATTTTAGCAAAGGTCTTCAGCACTTGTACCTTCTTCAATTAGTTCTCCATCCCTTGGACTCTTCATGATCAGAAGAATAGAGCATTACGCTCCAGGTCTTGGGGTAGTATTATAGGCAATTGTATTTTTCTTACACGTCCTAAGTGTGTAAAAAATTATCTAGGTGAGTGTCATGATAGCAAGAGGGTTTTTTTGGATGTGGTTATATCGACCAAGTGTTAAGGAATCTCCCCTCTGTTGGAAGTGGAAATGGAGATAACGATGCTCATTTTACTTATTCAATAGTCCATTCAAGTTTTCTAGTTCAGTTGGGTGCTTCCACTAGTGCAGGCAGTGGTCAGTTCCAGAATCGCTTTTATGATTTGTCTTCTCATCAAGATCAAGAGAGATCACCAGACATAGTTACTAGTACATTACAAGTCCTTCATATTGAATATATTGCTAGTACTAGTAGACACACTTTTTTGTGACTCCTTATACTACAGTTGATTTTGGTATCTGTCTCAAAACCCTCTTAGAACCCTTCTCAGTCTCTAATCCTAGTGATGACGTAGTTATATAAAGTGAGTATACAAAAATTTTGTTGTCTCAATCCTTTAAAAAATTATAATAGTTGACTTACTTGAGTCAGACATGACTAATTTCAATGTCATTCTTGGCATAGATTTGCTACATTTCTATTATACAATGACCATTCAGGTCATTTCATATATTTCTTCTCATTTTCACAATTTAAAGCTTTCCTATAGCTTCCCCAAGTCATTTATGAGTTGCTAGAACTGACAATTTAATTACCGAGCAGTTCATTTGATTTGTAGAGCCAATTCCCTATTTTGAAGCCTTTATTGATTCAAAATGGCTACCAAAAAAAATTCATCCAAACAACCTCGTATGCCAATTCTGACTGTTCCAACAACTTAAAACGTCGATTTTAGGTTAGCTGCACCCTTAGTTCAGGTCCTGATCCTGTAGGGCTCATTTTAAGCTATTGACCGAAAGTTAAGAAAAATAGCAAGCGGGTGTGGGACCCACTTTTTACAAAATAACCTCAGATGGAAATTTTAACTGCGCCATTTAGTCCAAAATATGAAATTTGATAGGGTAGCATAGTCTATTTCCATATACAATATTCCTGATGAATCCCGAGGGGTTGACAGTGACTTAGAATTTCTCCAAGTCTCAGCTGATGCTAGTACATCGCCTCATCGATGTCGTTGATTGCTTAAGTGATTTTACAAATCCCAACAAGTATCGATTAAGAGACATATTTTGTCGCTTAAGTGAATGTCTTACCATCGACTGGACTCTCACGTAAGTGATAATAGTATTGTGTATGCGACATTAACTCAGGAAGATAAATATCACATAACTGATCTATTTATTGTGTAAGCGATAGACATGTCAGGGAACAAGAATCGCTTAAGCGATAGCCGAGCACTTGGGAAGGGTATAAATACCCGGTTAGCTTGATTTTTCACTATTTTCATCCATTTTCTAGAATCTTAAACGCTAAATTATGGGAGTTCTTGAGAGAATCAATTGCGGGTGACTGTGGAGCCTTAGCATTATTAATTTATGTGATTTTCCATTGAATTATGTTAAGATAATATTATTTTCATAGTTGATTTCTCCATATGTATCTAAAATCCCTAAAAGCTTGGTGACTTAATTTTAGCACCACTATCGCATAGAATTCACTCATTTTTTAGAATAAATATTCCTTGATCATAATGGGAATTGTGTTGGTTTTGAAAATTCAGTTTTCATAAATGGGACCCACATGTGATTTTTACGTAATTTTAGAGCCAAAACTCAGTAGTGCAATATGGGTATTATTGCTGTCATTTTGATGAGTACATTATGATTTTGATAGCATGGCACTATGCAGAATCTTTTCAGAAAGGAAAATCAATGATGTTGAATGATAAGCTGACTTCGGCTCCAATTCTGACTTTGCCGGAAGGCAATGATAGGTTTGTGGTCTATTGTGATGTATCTCGGGTAGGTCTTGGTTGTGTTTTGATGCAGCATGAGAGAGTGATTGCCTATTGATCTTGGGTGTATTTATATGTCCAGTCACCAATATTCACACATATTTGGACTTGTTCTGAAAGCTAAAATGTGTTATTCTGATTGTAATTAAGCTTTAATTGTGTTCCTTATCTAATAGAAACAATTTATGTATGAAGGAAAAAATTGTGATGGAATTGAATGTGATTGGACGCATGAACAAGAAATGTTAACGATGAAAGGAGCAATGAGGGTATTGGAACATGGCTTGGGAGGATTTAAGGAAGAAAAAGGTGAGAAACTGAAATTCCAGAAGCCCATTGCGATGTCACTGCATCGCAGTGGATGATTAATCTCCAATGATCGATTTCTAGTGGTCCATTATAAAAGCACCACATTGCAGTGAAGGAGAATTGTGAAAATGATAATTTCCTGTAGGTCACCAAGACAACATCATATCACGGTGAGGATCTAATTCACAAATGTCAATTTCTAGTATCTCATCGCGATAAGGCCGCATCGCGGTGAGAATAGAAATGAGAAGTAGACCACGTCGCGATGATAGGTAAAACTGGGAGAATTTGACCTAGCTGTAAAAGGAACAAATCAAGTCAATTGGAAACACTTTTCGAAAAGCATAGCAGTGGCAAAAAAATAGCAAAATCTCACTTTTAGGGTTCTTAGAATTTCTTTGAACTTCTTTATTTCAAGATTAATTCTTGGTATGATTAATTTTTTCTTTGATGTTGAATTCAAACATGAGTGACTAAACACCCTTGTTCTTGGGTTGAGGCCAAGAACATGATTACTCTTTGACATTCTTTAACGTAGTTATTGTTGGATTATCATCTGGGTTGTTCTTGATTTCTTGTGCTTACTATTTTGATGATTGACCACCATTAGAATAAATTTATATTTCTATGTGAATTCGGGAGGAGAATCGTAGGATAGAACAAAGAGATTAAGGAGAAAGGTTCTCATCCTTTTATAAAATAGAGGATTTGAATTAGTATCTAGGATAGGAATATACCTAGAGGCCTTGTTTGGTCCAATTTTAGGAAGATAGCCATATACATCTAAATGGATTATTGCATCCCCGCTCAACGATGTAGTTTCTTAGTTCATATAGGTAGATAATTAGAGGTCGGGAGACAACGATCGTGTTATAAACCCTATGAATCAACAACCTGATAATTAACTAGACTGCGATAAGAATAGAGATTTGTAAGATTGTTAGATTTGCCTCAACCCTGGAATTCTCATCATTGTTGTTTACAAGCTCTGATTTCTTTGCTATTGTCAAAAATTGTTATTTCTTATTTATTTACATTTTATTCGAACTTCAAATCAATCTTGATACTTTACAACACTTAATACCTCCTTATTTTAAACTAAAGTTGGTTGAATTGCTAGTTGGATAGTCCGTGTGGGTATGATATTTGACTGTCTAAGTCACTATATTACTTTTACGATCACGTATTCTTATGTTTGCATTTGAATGCAACAAGTTTTTGGCACCGTTGCCGGGGACTAGTATAATTAGTAATTTGCTGATTTTTTTGTTTTTGCTAGTAAGTTTAAGTGTTAATGACTTAATCTTAGCGGCTGACTTTTTGTAGGACTAGAAGAATATAAGATTAGCAAGAGATACAGAGTTGGTAGAGCCTTTTTCGAAACCAGAACTGGTATTTCAATAGAGGCGAAGAGATTAGTATCCAATCCAGCAGGTTCAAATGGCTGAACAGAGAGATCCTGATCTTGTTGATCCAATTGATCCAAATGTTGGGCGTGTTTTTGCTCTAATTATTCCAGTTGTTTCTGCTCAAGTATCTTTGAGACCTATTCGTGAGGTTGCAATCCCACTCACGAACCATGCTACTAATAGTATTTGCAAGCCAGAGCTAAGTGGTCAATTTGAATTAAAGCAAAATATAGTTCGGTTGCTGAATTCAGCTGGGCAATTTGCTGGATTTTCACATGAGGACCCACAATAGCATATACAAACCTTCCTGGAAATTAGCGATACCAACATTCCTACAGGGGTAAATACTGATTATGTCAAATTTAATCTCTTCCCCTTTTCTTTAATTGGAGAAGAAAAAAGATGGTTACATGCTGAACGACCACTCTTTGTCACTCCCTGGGATGATTTGGCTTAGAAATTCCTTATTAGATTTTTTCCATCAGGCAAGAAAATACATTTGAGAAGCGAGATTCTATGTTTCAGGCAGAAAGAAGGACAAAATCTTTACCAAGCTTGGGAAATATTTAAGAGCATGCTCAGAAATTGCCCTCCACATCATCAGTCTAATGATGTACTTGTTCATACTTTCATTGAGAGGTTGGAGCCAAATACCAAGATTCTCTAGGATTTAGCAGTTGGGGGGTAAGCTCTTGAGAAAACTTTTAATGAATCGTATACACTTCTGAATCAAATTTCACAAGGGAATCCTGAATGGCATGCTGACTCAAGGAGTGCTCCTATGAAGGTTGCATGTGTATTAGAAGTAGATCAGTTCACCGCCTTATCAGCTCAACTTGTTGTACTACAAAATCAAGTTACTAATCAGTTTAGTAGCATGAAGTTAGGGGTTGCACAACTGGCAACAACAACAAACGCAATTCAACAAGTAAATGCATAGTGTGAAGTTTGGTGTAGTAGTGAGCATACCAAAAATGGTTGCGTAGTTAATCCAGATTCTGTTAATTATGTAGGAAATGTGAATCGTAAGGGACAACAAAACTTTGGTAATACCTATAATCCAAATTTGAGGAACCATCCAAATTTCTCATGGGGTAGAAATTAGGCACAGAACAATAATCAGTATAAGGGTTCAGTGCAATAGAATCAATAACAACAGGTTTAGTGTAATCAAGACACTACTCAAACAAGTAATATAGAGGAGATGTTGAAGTATCTTCTAGCTTCTCATGCACTGATGGCAGCAAATATAAAGAGTCAACAGACAGAATTAAAGACTCAATAGCTGATTACAAGGAATTTAGAGTTGCAACTCAACCAAATTGTGGGCACAAAAAACACTAGACCTTAAGGAGGTCTACCTAGTAATACAGAGGCAAATCCAAAGTAGGTAAATACAGTCATAATGAGGAGTGGTTTGCAATTAAAGGAGGCAAAAACAAAGTAAGTTAGTCCCACAACTATTGAAGATGAATCTAAAAAGAATGAAGAGAAAGAGGTTAAAGAAAAAGTTGCAAATAATGAAACTCAAACGGAGAAGAAGACTATGCCTTTACACTTTCCTCAAAGACAGCGAAAGCACCAAGAGAAGGCAAGTTACAAGAAGTTTTTAGATCTTCTAAAGTAGGTTCCTGTCAATCTTCCTCCTATCGATATTCTGTAGAGTGTTCCTAAATACGCAAAGTAGCTAAAAGACATAGTAGAAAACAAGAATTGGTTGGCAGAATATGCTACAGTTGCACTTACTAAGGAGTGCACATCTAATATACAGAACAAATTACCCACGAAGCTGAAAGATCCATGTAGTTTTAATTTTTATATCACCATCGGGAAGGCCATTAGTGTTCGTGGTTTGTGTGACTTAGGGTCAAGCATCAATAGTATGCCCACATATTGGTTCAAAAAGATGGGTATTGGGAGTCC
The DNA here is from genome assembly GCA_030864215.1 of Capsicum pubescens. NCBI lineage: Eukaryota > Viridiplantae > Streptophyta > Magnoliopsida > Solanales > Solanaceae > Capsicum > Capsicum pubescens. The sequence goes on from CM061546.1 coordinate 229,630,638, forward strand.
CAAACCCATGACCATTATTTTGTAGTTGGCTGATAGGTTCCTTGCCAGGCCTAATGGAATTATTGAAGACGTCTTAGTGCAAGTGGGATCACTGAGTTTTTCAGTTGACTTTGTTATTTTTGAGTTTAAAGCTGATCCAGTTGTTCCATTTATTTTGGGATACCCATTACTAGAAATAGTGCAGTCACTCATTGATGTAGCTATAGGGAAGATGACTATGAGCGGGCCTAACAAAGTGGAGTTTTTTTATGTATACAAGGCACTGAAGTTGCCTTCTATATTTAAAGAATGTCTTCTATATTAGTTATAGATCTTGCTTTTGAGCTCCATATGTTATTGTTTGATATTTCACTCGAGCAAGCTTTGATGGGTTACAATATTTATGGTGATGTATAGACGCTTGAATTGGTTCAAGTTATGGATTTAGCGGTTATTGATACAAAAAAGTTGTCTTTGAGCCATTGAATAGGCCAACTAGCCCATCTCCCAAAGCTTCAGTTAATGAATTTCCAAGATTATAGCTTAAGGCTCTTCCTCCTCACTTGAAATATATTTTCCTTGGTGATAATGATACCTTCCCTATTATTTTTTCTCCAGGATTATCTGATATGTAGGTAAGGAAAGCAATGACAGTTTTTTGAAAAGAACAAAGAAAGAAATTGATAGGCAGATGTCATACATCACAAGAATTAATCCATCTTTTTGTATGCATAATATATACATGGAATAATGTTACAGGGCAAGTGTGCAGCAATAACAAAGATTGAATCCAATGATAAAGGAAGTGGTACGAAGAGAAGTCATCAAGTGGCTTGATGCTGGGATTGTCCATCCCATTTTCGTCAACAAATAGCTTAGCCATATGTGTTGTGTCCCAACGTGGGATGACTGTGGTGACTAATAAAGCCAATGAGTTGATTCCCACTCACATGGTAACTAGTTGGAGAATATGCATTGATTATCAAAAGCTGAATGAAGCCACTAGGAAGGACCATTATCCTATCCTATTTATTGATCAAATACTGGACCGGTTGGTAGGGTAGGAATACTATTGCATTCTGAATGGTTACTCAGGGTACAATCAGATCATAATAGTGCCAAAAGATCAAGAAAATACCACTTTCACCTGTCCATATGGACCATACATATTCAGACACATGCCTTTTAGCGTATGCAATGCACCAACAATGTTCCAGAGATACATGATGGTAATTTTCTATGACATGTTTGAAAAATTTATCGAGGTATTTATGGATGACTTCTCTATTTATGGTAACTCTTTTGATGTATGCTTTCAAAATCTAGATCGAGTCTTAGCTCATTGTGAGGAGACAAACCTTGTGCTGAATTGGGAGAAGTGCCACTTTTTGGTCAAAGAAGGAATAGTCCTATGTCATAAGGTGTCATGTAGAGGATTTGAAGTGGATAGATCCAAAGTTGAAGTCATTGAAAAGTTACCATATCCGGTAACAGTGAAGGGAGCGAGAAGTTTTCTATGGCATGTAGGATTCTAAAGGCGGTTTATCCAAGATTTTTCGAAATTGCAAGCCCTATGCCTTATCTATTGGGAAAAGAATCCAATTTTGATTTTGGGGATGATTGTCAGGAAGCTTTTGAGAGGCTAAAGAAGAAACTGACAGAAACACCCATCTTGATTTCTCCAGATTGAGGGTTACCATTTGAGTTAATGTGTGATACCAGTGATGTTGCTGTGGGAGAAGTTTTGGCGAAGCAAAAAGACAAGGTATTTTGATCTATTTATTATGCAAGTAAAGTCTTAAATGATCTAAGATGAATTACATAGTCACAAAAAAGGAGATATTAGAACTGGTCTATGCATTTGACAAATTCAGATCATATTTGGTAGGCACCAAGGTAATTGTACACACATACCATGCTGCTATTAAGTGTTTGTTCAACAAAAAATATGCAAAACCACGATTAATCAGGTGGATTCTATTGCTTCAAGAATTTAACCTAGAAGTGTGTGATCGAAAAGGAGCAAAGAATCAAGTTGCGGATCATCTATCAAGGCTATAGAATCGAGATCATATAGTTGATGATACACTTAGCATACAGGAGGAGTTTCCAGATGAGAAATTATTGGCACTTGATGTGTGTGAGTTTCCTTGGTATGCAGACATTGTGAATTTGTTAGTGTGTAGGATTTACCCTCCCGAAGCTACTATCAACAGAGAAAGAAGCTGCTACATGATTCTCATGCATACATATGGGATAAGCCTTATCTCTTCAAACATAGTCCTAATGGTATTATGTGCAGATGTGTGTCTGAAAATAAATCTAATCAAGTGCTACAAAAGTTCCATTAATCTTCTTACGGTGTCCATCATAGGGGTGAGCGAACAACTACAAAGGTGTTACAATCGGGTTTCTTTTGGCCAATATTGTTCAAAGATGCAGTTTCTTTTGTGAAGTGGTGTGATCAATGTTAGCCATTAGAGACCATATAAAGGCATCATGAGATGCCCTTGAATAACATTCTTGAGGTAGAGGTATTCGATGTTTTGGGATAGATTTTATGGGACTATTCCCACCATCTAATGACAACTTATTTATCCTAGTGGCAGTCGATTACGTATCTAAGTGGGTGGAAGCTACTGTGTTCCCCACAAATGATGCAAAAGTGGTTTTCAAGTTTGTGAAGAAGCATATCTTCTCCCGGTTTGGCACACCCAGAGCTATTATCCTTGATGGAGGTACACATTTTATCAACACTTGGTTTAAAATTTTTTTGGCTAAATATGGTGTTAGGCACAAGGTGGCTACTCCGTATCAACCCAAAACAAGTGTCCAAGTAGAAGTCTCTAATCGAGAAATCAAACATATATTGAAGAAGACTATAAATGGCCAACGTAATGATTGGTCAAAAAAGCTAGATGACGTACTATGGGCTTATAGGACAACTTATAAGATTCCCATTGGGACCCCTCCATTTCACTTGGTACATGGGAAAGTGTGCCACTTGCCTATGGAGCTTGAACATCAAGCTTATTGGGTGGTTAAGAAATTGAATCTCAATATAAAGGCAGCTGGTGTGAAAAGATTGTTGAAGATGAATGAACTCAATGCATTTCATCTCCATGCTTATGAGAATGCAAAGTTGTACAAAGAGAAGACTAATAAATGGCATGACAAGCATATTCTGAGTAGAGTTTTTGAGCTTGGACAACTTGTGTTGCTATTGAATTCGAGGTTGAAGTTGTTTCTGGGTCTGTTACATTCTAAGTGGTCTAGGTCATTCAAAGTAGTGTGAATGATGCCTCATGGAGTTGTGGAACAAGCAAAAAACTGAGAAATTCTTAGAATGGACAGCAGGTGAAGCATTATTAGGTGGATCATGGAGATTAGAATAATGTGTCCATCACCTTTACGGATGAATGAGATTGAGCTGAGTCGTGCCACCATATAAAATAAAGCATTACGTGGGAGGCAACCCACGAATGTAATGTAATAGTGTAGTTTAATTTTTTTAGTTGTTAGAAAAGAAATAGAAAAGAAAGCTGAAAAAAATACAAAAAGATAAGTCATTCCACAACCAAAACTAAGGCGCTGAGTGGGAGGCAACCCACTTTTTCTTACATTGTTTATTGTTTTTGTTTAGTGTACAGGTATGAGAAAATACAAGGCAAAAAAGTGAGAATTAAAATCAGGCTAATGTCACATCGAAGGAAGCAATCAGGTTTATAAAAGCTGTGTACAAGTTAGGTATAATATAAGGTAAGATCAGGGGGTTGAAATTCCCAAATTTCAAATTTCTATGGATCACCACAATTTCACCGTGTCGCAGTGAAGTTAAATTTTCTGAATTGCATTTTCCAGTAACTCATTGTGATTACAATGTATCATAGTGAGGGATCAATTTTCAAAAGTGCAAATTCAAGTGTCTTACTACGATTGCACCGCATCACGATGAGGTATCAAAATACAATGGGATTTCTAGTGTCTCATCGCGATTACACCACATCGCGGTGAGGGATTTTTTTGGAAAAAAAATCATTAAATTGTTGGGTTTTAATCCGCCCCACCCCTAATTCATTGGTCCCATTTATAAATACTCCCCAAATCTCTTTCCTTCTTTCTTTATCAAACCCTAACCGCAACCCATCCCCCAAATCCCAAGCTAATATTGCCTCTTCATCTTGTGCAATTTCCATTCATAATAACACGAAGCTTTCACTCATTTTGTTCAAGACAACCAATGTAAGTGTTTATCCTTATTCCTTTAATTATTGGAGTACAAGCCATGAAGTAGTTAGACATATTTGAAGTGTAAGTACTTTCTTTTGCTACTTTGTGAGATAAGAGAAGTTCATAAAAGATATTTTTGTTAATTTAATTTCTATTATACAATATTTACTTTGGTTTTTCTATTGTTGGGAAGGTGGATTGTTGCCATGAGTTGTTAGTAAAATTTAGCATATGTGAGTGGCTTGAATAACTAAAAATTGTGTAGTGATGGTGTGAAATCAGTCTTGGCACTTAGCGTAGCATGGGGTATGCATATTATTGATAAGGGAAGTTTAAGTACCTTGGGGGTTTGCTTAGTTGCACGACCATGTGAACAATTGAGTGTGGGTGGCTTTTTAATCTTTACACTTAATAGTTGAAACAAAATGTGGTACGTCTACCATGGAATTGATTCCATGCTTGTCATTGTGCATGGACTTGTGTGATGATGTCGAATTGGGAATATGTATGAGTGCATGTTAATTTGGTTTGACTGAAATAATGAAATAAAGTGCTTATGGAGTTGGTTTGATAAAGTAATGTTGATTGTCACTGCCATATAATGAAATAATGGGTGGAATTAATCATTGTTTAATATTTGGAAAAACTATGCTTGTGTGTAGTGTGTTGAATAGGGGAAATCTGAGTTCCCTAATCCCGTACTTATGCACCTTTGATAGGAACTAAGTGTAGGGTGTCATTAACACCTATCCCCACATAATTTAGGCTAAAACATTAAATGACTCTTGTCTTACTAGTTTGTTGCATATGCTGACTGACAGGTACTATGGATCATAGACAACAGAAAGAAAAGGACAAAGCTGGGACCTCTGAGCCATCAAAGAAAAGAGTCAGGCAGACTGATAGGGTGCCAAGAGCTCTGGTAGTCCCTCAGGGTCAGGCAAGGAGATTTGGATATAAGGCGGTAAATAAAGTTGGTAAAAAGTGGTATTCAAAACACCTTAACACAAAATACATCCCGGAAGCATTTATTAATAGGGAAAACTTGCAGTGTGAGTACCCTAGCATGGTTCACCGATTGGAGCAGCTGAATATGACTTTTGTTTTTTACCAGCATACAGAGTGCAATTGCACCTCGTACAAGAGTTTTATGCCAATTGAGACTCGAGGGACCCAGACCATGAGGTAAAGGTCCATGGAAAAGTGGTGACATTTAAAGCTAAGACATAAATGACTTATTGGCTGTTCCTGAGGCTGATGTGAGGCCTCTCCTCCATACGCCCATATTCAACACTTGTTGTGTGGAACAAAATGTGATACTAGGTAGACTAGGCAGTGGGGAACTAGTCTTCCTTTATCCTTCCATTATGCTTAAATTAACAAATAGGTATGCATGTGGGGAAAAATTATCTATCATTGCCTTATTCAAGGAAAACACAAGAAGGAAGTCACATGTGACAGGGTTTGTTTTATATATTCTCTTATGCATGATAATGTTGACATCAAGGTAGGTGCAGTGATCTTCTCTCCAATGAAAATAGTGCATTACTATGAGGGGACCGATAAGGTTTTGGAGGATTATTGACCAGGATTTTGAGAAGGCAGATGGTAGAAAAAAGAAGAGTTAGATTACAAGCCAGCGGTGGATGCTCGTCCGATTGATGTGACTAGAGTTAGGAGCAGAGTTGGAGCTCATGGACTGATCTTGACTATGCCTTAGCATCAATATCCGACTGATGAGATTACTGTAAGAATGTATGGACTGCAAATGCTACAGCTGCGGGTATTGGAGAGACCAACAACCAACGAAGAAATTTGCGCGGTTGAGTTGGATTACCCTTTGGGTCACTATGCCAGGATTTTTTTGTGAATAAGGCTAGAGTTTATTGATCCTGTAGATGATGGCATGCCTACTGATGAGGAAAGTAAGTTGCATGATTCAGACATTGAGTCGAAGGATGACAAGCAGCCTAATATGGGAGATGCAGATGACAATGAAGAAGATGATACAGATGATGCCATGGCTGAGGTATGAGCAGGGAGTAGTATGTCACCTTACTATTTGAGCTTATTTGTAAGCACTGGGAAAGTTCTTCATTTTAAATGTGGGGTGGTTGTATCTCATATCTCATTCTCTTTCTTGGCACTTTTCTTTTATTCTGGTTGGATATTTCTATGTTTTTATTGTGTTGGATATTTTATGTTTTTCTTTTTATTTTTGGAATGTTAAACTTAGCCATTTCTAACTATTCAGAACATTATGGTTTGTAATAGTTAGTATATTTAGTAATGGTTCACTTTTTAGTTTAAAGTAATTATTTTTCCCTTCAAGGAAATTCTCTTTTTTGCCCTTAAGATAATTCAAAATAAATCATCGCAGTTAGTTGCCCTCCCCTATTATGGATGGATAATGACATTCTTAAGGGGAGTTAGTCTTAGGAAGCTAAGAATCGATGAGAACCCAATCACGACTTTTAGAGAAGTGCTTTGTGTTAGACCATTTGGATAGTGACTTGGAACATATTGGTTTTAAAACAATAACATGTTGTAAACTAAAAAGGTGTTAATTTTAGATTCTTAATCTCAATAGGTGTAATACGATTTGTTGGCTTAAAGTTGAATTTGACAAAGAACAAGATCGGGAACCGTAAGGATCCGACTTGATTCCTGGCATGCACCAAGAGTGAGAGAGTTTTTATTTCTATTCTATATGTATAGGAATGTCTAAAACTAGCTTGGTGTGTTTACAAAGTGAAATAAAGGATGTTGGGTGTAGGAAATGATGTAGGCATTTTGTTGATAACCAAATTTTTAGAATTTATTTACCTACCTTTGTGCATATCCTTAGCTAGCCCCATTGAGCTAATAGATTGATTTCTTTGTTAGCTTTATATATAGCATAATCCCTTCTTTGATAGACCTTAATTTGATCCCAAGCTTCTAAGTGCTTTAGTGTAGAAGATTAATTGAATAGGCAGTGTGAAATTAAATTAGGAGAAAGGTGAAAGTGAAGCCTCAAAGAAATAGTTATTTATATGTATAGTTGTTGTAGTTGGGAGTTAGAGAAATTTTTTCTAAAGAAATTCTCATTTTTAGCCCACTTGTGTTTTGTTACAATGAACTTGTTTTGGCCCTAGTCTGCCTCGGACATTGTGCACCTCAACCAATGAAAATTACTTTAGTTGAGAGTGGATATCACAGGGGTGCATAACATTAAATGGGTGTGAATAAGGGCTAAAAATTTAATCTTGTATTAATAGAAAAAACTCCCACCATCTTATACGTTAATGTGCTTAATGAGATTAGGGTGAAATAAATGATGTTTGAAAGGAGTAAAGGTGATGTTGGGTTTTTAGAGAGTGATCTTACTTGTATAATACGATGTATTAAAGTTCTTAGGGAGATTATCCACTATTTGCTAAATAGTTCTTACTCGTACCGTAACCTACATTACAACCACGAGAGACCTAGTTGATCCTTCATCCCAACATCCAACTATTAGTAAAGTAGTACACTAAGGGAAAGATTATGGTTCATTATCTATCATGTAGGGTTTTTTGTTGAGAGTGAGTGATTTAATTTTGATATTCCCCTTACGTTATATATTGAAAAATTATGAGTGAATATGGGGAAACTTTATTGTTGTGAGGGTCCATATGGATTAAAGTTCAGTTACTTATTGTGTTTTGAGGTCGAGTGATTTGAATAAGTTTGCCAACAAGTTGGAAGTTCACTGTTGAGATAAAGAGGTTTGAAAAGAATTGTCTCATATGCATAAAAGTATTTTGACATGTTTTGAGCTGAAAAGTCATTGTTAGAATTGTAAGTGCCCAACACAAGCATATCTCCTAAGTTGTGATGTGAATCTTAATTGATTATGGTGTGGATTGAGATTTTTCGAGGACTAACAAGGTATTAAGTATGGGATGGTGATCTTGGGCGTATCTATATATCTAATCACTAATATTCACACATAGTTAGACTTGTTCTGAGAGCTAAAATATATTATTCTAATTGCAATTGAGCTTTAATTGTGTTCCTTATATAATGGACATGATTAGTGTATGCAGGACTAAATTATGATGGAATTGAATGTGATTATACGCATGAACTAGAGATGTTAACGATGAAAGGAGCAATAAGGGTATTGGAACATGGCCTGGGAAGAATTTAAGGACAAAAAAGTGAGAAACCAAAATTCCAGAAGCCCATCGTAATATCACTAAATCGTGGTGGATGATTAATCTCAAATGATCGATTTCCAGTGGTCCATTACGATAACTCTACATCACGGTAAAGGAGAAATATGCAAATGATGATTTCTAGTAGCTTATCGTATTGCGGTGAGGGTCCAATTCACAAATGTCAATTTCCAGTATGTCACGGTGATAAGGCCACATTACGGTGAAAATAGCGATGAGAAGTAGACCGCATCACGATGATAGTAAAAAATAGGAGAATTCAACCCATCTATTAAAGGAGCAAATCAAGTCAACTGGAAATATTTTTTGGAAAGCATAGCAGCGGCGAAAAAATAACAAAATCTCTCTTTTAGGGTTCTTAGAATTGCTTTGAACTTTTTTATTTCAAGATTATTTCTTGGTATGATTAATTATTTGTTTTTGATGTTGAATTCAAACATGAGTGTCTAAACACCCTTGTTCTTGGGTTGAGGCCAAGAACCTGATTACTATTTGACATTCTTTATCGTAGTTGTTATTGAATTATCATTTTTGTTGTTCTTGATTTCTTGTGCTTACTATTTTTTTGAGTGGCCACTATTAGAATAAATTTATATTTCTATGTGAATCTGGGAGGAGAGTTGTAGGATAGAACAAAGAGATTAAGGAGCAAGGTTCTCATTCTCTTATAAAATAGAGGATTTGAATTAGCATCTAGGATAGGGATATACATAGAAACCTTGTTTGGTTCAATTACAGGAAGATATCCATATACATCTAAATGGATTATTGCATCCCTGCTCAATAATGTAGTTGCTATGTTCATATAGGTAGAAAATTAGAGATTGGCAAACCATGATCGTGTTATAAACCCTGCAAATCAACAACCCGATAACCAACTAGACTGCAATAAGAATAGATTGTAAGATTGTTAGATGTGCCTCAACCTTGGAGTTCTCATCATTACTGTTTACAACCTTTGCTTGCTTTGCTATTGTCACAAATTGTTATGTCTTATTTATTTACATTTTATTCAATCTTCAAATTCATCTTGATACTTTACAACACTTAATACCTCCTTGTCGAAAAGTAAAATTGGTTGAATTGCTAGTTGTATAGTCCTCATAGGTACAATATCCGACTGTCTAAGTCACTATATCACTTGTACGATCGCGTACACTTGCGTGTGCATTTGAACGTAAAACCTATGCTTCCAGGAAGTTGAAGGTAAATGAGAGAAATTATCCTACTCATGATTTGTAGCATTTGGTGATGGTTTTTGCCTTGAAAATATGGCGACATTATTTGTATGGATTACGCATGGATATTTTTTCTGATCATAAGAGTCTACAGTATGTGTTCACTCAGAAGGAGCTCAATCTTAAGTAGCAAAGATTGTTGGATCTTTTCAAGGACTATGATATGAGTCGTCACTAACACCTAGGTAAGGATAATGTGGTTGCTGATGCTCTTAGCCAGTTGTCCATAGGTAATTTGGATTATATGGAGAAAAGAATAGAAATTGGTGAAGGATATTCACCATTTGTCTAATCTTAAAGTTCACCTCTTGGACTCCAATAATGGAGAGGTAATGGTATAAGATGTGGTTTGATCGTCTCTTGGTGCAGAGATCAAGGAGAAGCAAGTGTTGGATCCTATCTTGAAGAAAATCAAGTGTGACGTTGATGGGAAAAAAGTGATAGTGTTTGAGATCAGTGGCGATGGTAATTTATGATACAAAAGATGGTTGTGTGTTCCTGATGTCGATGGTTTGCACAAAAAAAATTTGGTTGAGGTTCATAAGTCACGCTATGTTGTTTATTCCAGTTCCAAAAAGATGTATCATGATCTCAAGGAGATGTATTGGTGAAAAGATATTAAGAGAGATGTGGCTTATTCTGTGGCCAAGTGCTTGGTGTGTCAACAAGTTAAAGTTGAACATATAAGGCCTAGTGTGTTATATCAAGAGATTGCTTTTCATGAATAGAAATGGGAGGTAATCAATATGTACATCGTTATCGATCTTCCTCATTCTCAAAATCAATATGATTCAATTTGGGTTATCATGCATAGTATGACAAAGTATGCTCACTTCTTTCCAGTGAGGACTACTTTATTAAGAGAGGATTATGCGAAATTATATCTTTAGGAGATTTTAAAGTTGCATGGAGTACCTATTTCAATTATCTCTGATCATGGTACGCAATTCTCATCCCATTTTTGGTAGTCTTTTTAGAAGGGATTGGGTACTAAGGTAAGTCTGAGTACTGCTTTTCATCTGGAGATGGATAGACAAGCAGAGAGAACTATTCAAACATTGAAAGATATGTTTTGGGCTTGTGTGATTGATTATAGTGGCAATTGTGTTGAGCATCTACCTTTGGTAGAGTTTTCTTACAACAATAACTATCATTGTAGTATTGGAATGGCTCCTTTTGAGGCATTGTATGGTAGGAGGTGTAGATCTCCTATTGGTTGGTTTAAGCTTGGAGAGGCTGATATGTTTTTTCCCGACTTGGTTTATCAGGCTATGAAAAGGTGAAGGTGATTCGGGATAGGCTTAAGGCTGCCCAAAGTAGCCAAAAGTCCTATGTAGATGTTAGGCATAGAGACTTGGAGTTTGAGGTTGGGGATAAGGTTTTCCTTAAGGTATCTCCCATGAAGGTAGTAGTGCAATTTGGTAAGAATGGAAAGCTCAGTCTTCGATATGTTGGTCCTTATGAGATTCTGTGAAGGGTTGGTAATATTGCTTATGAGTTGGAGTTACCTTCTATCTAGAGTTTGGTTCATCCGGTATTTTATGTCTCCATGTTGAGGAAGTGTCTTGGTGATCCTTCTTAGATTTTGCCTTTGGAGGGGTTGGGTATCCTAGACTCTCTATCTTATAAAGAGGTTCCGATTGTGATCTTGGATAGGAAGGTTCGTCAATTACGTACCAAGGATATAGCTTTGGTTAAGGTTCTGTGGTGGAACAATAAGGTGGAAGAAGCTACATGGGAAACGGAGGAGGACATGAAGTCCAAGTATCCACATCTGTTTTCTACTCTTGGGATTCGTGCTGAAGGTATGAGTCTTCAACACGTCTTTATTTTTTGAGCTTGTTAAAGGAAATATTAATATCCTTACCTCTTTGTTTTCAAACTTTGTTAAAGATTTGAAATATATTTATAATGCAAATGACTTGTGCATGTGGTTACCCCTACCTTTCCGTCATTTGGGGATGAATGTTCCTAGTAGGGGAGACTGAAACACCCTAGTTTATGGACCTTCGAAAATTTCCCAGAATTCTGGTCTCTGGACCCAATACGACTCATGGGTACTAGCTGTATGTTGGGGTACAAATGGTATGGTCCAGTCGTATACTGACCAGTATTGGTTGGTGGGGTAGAGTTTGGTCGCTGAAATGGATACGACTCGGTGGTACATTTGGTCTCTTTATTTAACCTTAGACTTTGTAACATAAGTTGGATCCGAGTACGAATGGCTCACCAGGAGCCGTAATGCAGGGTACGAGTCGTACCAAGGACTCGTATAGTGGAAAATGTTCAAACCTTCTTAGATTTTATCTTGTCAGGGATATAGGTGAAGGGTACGAATCGTATGTTGTCAATACGACTTAGGTAGGATGAGTCATACAATGGACAGTGTTAGGTCCAAGGGTTAAGTCTTAGGATATGAGTGGTGAATACCACTGGTATTAAAAGGTACGACTCGTGAGAGTCAGTCGTACCCCTGTGACTGGGTTTTATACAACTTAAGTGGGGGTATCCTGGACATTATCCCACTTATCCTAATATGGTCCCATGACTTCTAACTCTCTTGGGAGGCTATTTACCCTATTATTCTATTCATTAACACTTAGAAACTCTTTCTAAACACTCTATAATTTTCTTAAAATCTTTTGGGAAAGAAAGCTAGGGTTTCAACTAGAGGACTAATTTGGGGATCTTATTGATGGTTTCTCTCCATCTACTTTGTCAATTAAGGCATGTTGTATTACCTCATAGTTTGTTCAAACTAAAGGCATGGTGATTTTGGGTTTTTAAATATAATTTGGGGGTTTTGGTTATAAATGCATGGTTATGATTTTCCCATGTTTTAATAATGCTTTTGTATGCATTAATGATTGTTTTGGATAATTGGTTGCAGGGGAATGGTTCTTTGGCAATGGATTTTTTTTTTTGAAATACTATGCCCCCAATGTGTTTGATAAAATTCCTTTAACAATGTTTTCACTATAATATTGGTTTTTCAATGTAACTTAGGTATGGTTTAAACTTGCTAATGGAACCCTAAATGGTATGAAGGGTTTAAATGGTTTTAAATGGATTGGAAGGGCCTTGGTGGCCATGGTTTTGGTTAATTGGAAATTATAAAGGGTACATGAAATGTACTAGTCATCCAAGGTTTTTATTCCCTAATCGTGCGGCTTTACGCGCTGGGGCGCTTTCGCAGGGGGTGATGAACCCATATAGCTTGTAGGTGGTTTAGGATGGCAAATCTACACAGCCCAGGCAAAGGTTTTAATGGAATGCTAAACCCAGTTCCCTTTCCTGGCATGGTTATTTATATATGAATGGTTGTGTGCATATGGATGGTTTTACTTGGTTTTATAAATGACATTATTTTATCTTTATCCTGAGTTCATGCTAACGATCACTCACTAACCCATCTTTGGGCGACTTCTTACCCATGCTATGTAGGAACCGACCATTCTACTCCTCCTAGATAGTGATTGACTCGGGGACAACTGTTGGATTAAAGTAGTAAGTTTCCATCCTTCCAGAAGGCTCCATTTCATGTTATGGATACTCTTAGACATTTTGATTTATTTTAGGATATGGGTTTTGGTTATGGATGGGGGCATGTTCCAATCGAATATTCTTTCTCTTTTGGTTAGAGACTTTGTGGTACTGCTATGGTTTGGAATGGGCGGGATTGGTATTGATGTCGGCCTTAACATGGGAATTGGAATTGGGGCTGACACTAATGGACATAATTTCTCACTGTTCCATCATATTTGATTTTGGGATTAATCATATTATGTTCTAGATCTTATTTGGTTCTAGCCTGATTCATGGCCCTTGTTTCGATATTGGTTTGGAATGGTGGTTTGATTGGTACGATTTGGTGTGACGGGATGACTTGATAGGGTTGGTCTAGGAATAGACCAATCCCAAAGTCAGTCCTTGTCTAGTTATGCTATCTTGTTATTTGTTCGGTACTCAACCGATACAAGGTTTCCTAACGAGTGGTTCGGTTGGATAACAAAGGGGTCCCCAGTCCTAACTGGACTTGGGATGCCCATTACGACAAGGCCCCCGATCGGGTCGTGTCAATTTTAAATTTCATTTAAAATTCAAATAAGTCAAATATATTACTACGACCACTACTACATCTATTTATTAATATTATTATCTTTTATTTAATATTTAATTAAATAATTTAGAAAGTATTTTATAACAAGTGAAAGAAATAAGTTTATGAAATAATAAGAGTTCATCTAGAACTCTATTTCTATTTTATGCTTATGATTTTTTTCTTTCAAGGAGAATGTATTCTCAAATTCAAATATTTTTAAGGGATAATACTCCCAAAAATACCTGAACTTTGACCGAATTTCCAGTTGGGCATACTGAACTTTGCGGGGGTCCTATTAACCCCCTAGACTTTTTAAAGTAGATTTAATTTCCCCCCAAAACTCTATACCCAGTTTCGGAGGCTGGCGGTGTAATACACGCGCCAATCTCGTTTTTACACGTGTATTGGCGCGTGTAATACACGCGCCAACCTCACATTTATACGTGTCTAAGTGGGCAGATATATTCCATTAAAATACGAAAAAAAGGTCTAGGGAGGTAATAGGACCCCCGCAAAGTTCAGTATGATCAACTGAAAATCCGATCAAAATTCAGGTATTTTTGTAAGAATTATCCCTATTTTTAATTTTTTAATTGAAAACTTTTATTACAAAGTTATCTACTTTGTCTTATTATTGCCAAGTGACTTATTTATATGTTGTCACTTGGCTTCTTCTGGTGTTTCGTCTTATATATAGATTGATACTATTAGTGTTATTATTGTTGTTATTACTATTACTATTAGTACCACTTCTACTATTATTACGACTGCGGTTACTATTTATTTATTTATTAGTATAATTTATATCTTTATTTGATATTAAAAATTATTATCATTATTGACATATATTTATAATAATAATAATATTATAAACATAGGAGAAGTTAAGAAGTTAGACTTCTATTCCAATACAAATTCAATTTAAGTTCAAATTTAAGTATCATATCATATAAATTTTTATAAGAAGATCAATTTATTATTGTTTCCTTATCCTTAGGCTTTGAAATTCATATTTATCCTTTAATCTACAAAGTTGAAATAGTTATTATTGCTGCAATTACTACTTACCTGTACTACAATGTATTACTATTGCTAGTACTACTAGTTTTTAATTATCATTATTATTATTACTAATAATATTCTTAAATTTCATTTAAAATTTAAATAAGTCAAATATATTACTACGACCACTACTACATATATTTATTAATATTATTATCTTTCATTTAATATTTAATTAAATGATTTAGAAAATATTTTATAACATGTGAAAGAGATAAGTTTATGAAATAATAAGAGTTCATCTAGATCTCTATTTCTATGTTTATGCTTATGATTTATTTTCCTTTCAAGGAGAATGTATTCTCAAATTCAAATATTTCTAAGTTGTTAATTGAAACTTTTATTACAAAGTCTTCTACTTTGTCTCAAAATTGTGAAGTGGCTTATTTATATACTGTATAAGACCCCACAAAATTTCCAAGCTTAATTCAGTCCTTTAGGCTTGTCAAAGGGTCCCAGACATAGAAAATTCTAGCTAAGTTCCCAGACTTAGTTTATTTTTGGCCTTCAAAAATTGGCAATCTCATTTCGTGACCATAAGTCCCTTAATGGTCCATATTTTTTTGTTAATTCATGATCATAGGGTTCAATAGTTGTTTTCGGATAAGTTTTGGACTTTCTGAAGCTCGTTTAGACCATGTTTGGTGTCCCAAAATAGTGGACCAACGCGATCTTCGCGCACCGCATCGCCTATCGCGTTGGTTAACATTGTTGCAGGGAATGCCAGTAAAATAACTGAGGCTTGGCATGATCATGGCGCGACACGTCAGGTATCGCGTCGCTAATTGCGTTGATGCCCAGTTTTCTGTCATTAAATATCCGCATCTTTACGAGCAAAAGGGTCAATTTTCACTTCTATATAAGCCTATAACACGAGATTCATCTAGGTTTTCACCAAAATACAGTTGTTTCTCTCAATTTCTCTCAAGAACAAGCCTAGGGTTTTCAAGTGAAGGTCCAAATCCAAGAGATTTCACCGTTAGTTTTCAAGAATCCTCCATCTAAGGTATGTCAAGTGTTCATTCATTGATTCCTTTCATACATGAAGCCCAAGAATCCAATTTTAAATTAAAAATTGGGATGTTTATGATATGGATTGATTATGATCATGTTGATGTAGTGTATGATTCCCAAGTTGGAATTTTAATGTGTTTTCATGAATCTATGTTAGTATGTGGCTTGAAAACCTATCAATTGTGTTGTTGTATGGAATTATGATGTATTAATTTGATGATTATGCCTATGCCCTAAGTTATGCATGCAAGGTGTTTAATAAAATGCCTAAGAGAATAAGAATTATGCTTTATGACTCAATAAAACCTAATGATGAATTCATGCTTTACTTTTATGTTCAAAATGACTCTCATGCTACTGTTATGCATTGAAATTGTTTGATTGAATGCCCATGAGACTATAATTTTGAAACCATGATATATCTGAACGCATTCCTCAACATGTACAAGATTAGGAATATCAAGTGTTTCATGAAATCCCCAATGATTGTATTATGAATTTTTTACTATGGTCATGTGTTCAAGAAGCTTCAACTCTAGTCAGTTTCATGCTATCGAGTCCTGGGGGTATTTATACCCGATAATTTAGCTGTGTGAAAAGATCGAGTGTCAATTTTCACGATACTCTCATTCAAGCCATGATGAGTAGAATTCGGTCAATCACATGACTCAGGAAAACTCAGTAAATTTAATATCACTCTAGTCTTACTCAATAATCTTAGTAATTCTATTCAGTTATCAGATCTTAGTATTATTCTGTGAGTTAATGGAACTCAGTCCAGTTTAGCTCAATATAATCAGATTCAGTGTCTCTTTGGTTGGTAGTAGGATTCAGCACCGAGTGAACCCAAGGATGAGGACATACACTGACGGCAGAGGGTGTGATCCTTAGAAGCAATCCTTGTTTTCCAGAACTACGTAGCCGGCGTAGGTAGAGATATACCCTTATGATTCTAGGGACTATACTTCTCATTTGAGATTTTTCTACAAGGAGGGGTTAGCGGTAGAGTTCCCTGTCAGAGAGGGTTAACTCACAGCTTGTCTTTACCCGTGGCACGGTATTGACACCCTTAAAGATGGGGTTAAATATTGGACCCTACCAGTTCAGATTTGGGGCATGTCGGTTAGATGATTACCTCTCACAGTCTCAGTTTCAGATCAAGTCTTAGTAATAGAGCTCAGTTAAGTTCTACAGATTTCAGGACTATCAGACACAGTCACCTAGGTCAGTAAAGAACTCAGACAGTTTTTCAGAATCTAGACTGTCAGATACTGTCATCCAGTCCAGTATAGAACTGAGATAGTTCTATAAATTCATAACTGTCCAAAACAGTCATTCAATAGACTCAGCTATTCAATATCCCAGTATTAGTAACTCAGATATCAGTAAATCTATGTTATCAGAAACCATTAGTCAGTGTTATCACGATCTCAATTACAGTTACGTATTCATGCAAGTATTCTCACGCAGTCACGTTTATGTTAGTCAGTTAGTTATAGTTCATGCATATGAACCTTTTCATTCAGCCTACCTCACTTGCGTACCAGTACATTCTCACGTACTGACGTATATATTTCTTTTGTGCTATGGTGTTTTATACCATAGGTTTAGATGCTCAAGTTACCGATCATATGTAGCAGTTCAGATTCCAGCAGCAGTAGATTAGCAGTGAGTCCTCATCATCTGAGGATAGCATAATTATTTTAATAATTCATTATTTCAATTTTATTAGATGGAGTTAGTTGGGGACATGTCCCATCAACTCCTTTTTCAGACAACTCAGTGTTAGAGGCTTTCATATTATCATGTTCAGACAGTTATTTTGGTATTGATATACTATATTTTCACATGTTATATTTTATCAGATATTTGAACCTCATGGCCTTTCAGCCTTTTATTTTGTATTCATACAGTATATTATGCAGTGTTCAGGTAAAGATATCAGTCATGGGTTAGCTTATGGTCCTTTGGGGTCATTAGCACCGTGTGGAATTCCGGGTGTCAGATTTGGGGCGTTACAAACTTGGTATCAGAGATTAAGGTTCAATAGAGTCCTAGAAAGTCTGAAAAGCCGCATCTAGTAGAGTTTTGTACATAGGTGTGTTGCGCACCACATTTATGTACAGGAGGCTATAAGATGTTAAGAAACAGTTTTCCTTCTTTCAGTATTCATGTCGTGCTAGTGAGCGTGAGCTTAAATTTAACTCTTAGTCTAATCTATTTCTCCCTTTTGTTTACTGAACATAACTCCCAAAAGGGCTAACGAAAGAGGAACAAGGAATTAGTCAGCACCTCAGCCCGTCCAAGCAGATCCCTTGGACGAACAAGTTTCTCATGCAGAGTTCAGAGCTACATTCACTACTCTTTCTAATCTAGTCACAACTCAAAATGAATGGCCAGCTACTATTTTGGCCAACCCAGTGGCCAATTCTGCTACAGTCAGGATTTGGGACTTCACCCAAATGAATCCTCCATCCTTTTTGGTTCTAAGTTTTAAGAGGATCCACAGAAGTTCCTCAATCAAGTTCAAAAAGTCACAGATATCATGAGAGTGACTTCTAGTGAGAATGTAGAGTTATCCGCCTATCAGCTACAAGATGTAGACCATACGTGGTTTAAGTAGTGAAAGGTAGATAGGGGTGCAAATACAAGGCCCATAGAATGGGAAGAGTTTACTATGGCTTTCTTAGATAGATTCTTTCCCCTAGAGCATATAGAATCCAAAGTGTTAGAGTTCATAAATCTCCAACAAGGTAGCATGAGCATAAAGGAATACTCCCTAAAGTTTACTCAGTTAGCCAGGTATGCTCCCCATGTAGTAGCAGACAGTAGATCCATAATGAGTAAGTTTATGTCTGGGGTATCAGGTAGAATGTTTAAGAAGTGCAGGACTATGATTTTGATTAAGAAGATAGACATATCTAGGATTATTATCCATGCTCAATAGATTGAGGAGCAGAAACTTAAGAAGATGGAGAGGGAAAATAAGAGAGCCAGAACTGGTAGTTATAGTTTTTCTCAGCTAGGGTCGCAGGGTGGTAACCATTTTCAGCATAGATCGAAGCTTTCATCCCCAATTCTATCTTCATCTAGTGAACCAGTACCAAAGTTCATAAATGACCATAGATATGGGGAACCAGGCTCTAAGGCCTAGGGGAGTGAGAGCAGGTGTTTTACTAATCAGCTTTGTGAAGAGTGTGGTAAGCATAATAAGGGTATATGTAGAGCCGACAGTGATGTGTGTTTCGAATGTGGCGAGACAGGTCACAAAGTCTAAGATTGTAATAGACCTGGTCCTCGAAGTCAGCATCGTCATCCTTCAGCTCAGTTTGATCATCCTAATCAGCAAGGTGCCAATTCCAGCGCTATTAGTAGGAAACTCCCAAACAGAATCAATGCACTTCATCCCCGACATGATCAGGAAAGTCCTCCTGATGCAGCCATTAGTATGTTACAGATACCTCATTTACATATTCACGTTTCTTCATATTTAGGAGATTCTTTTTCTTTTGTAACTCTTTACATATAAGTCAACTTTAAGGTCAGACCAAATGTTACCAGGGACTTTTCCAGTCTCCACCCCAGTGAGTCAATCTAACACATCCTGACAGGTGTACTGGAACTGTCTGATTACGATATCTCAGAAAGTCAAGCCTTTCGAATTCTAGTAGTAGTGCCAGTATGTGTTGAAAATCAGTAAGAGAAGACGATTCTCGACCTATTCTTATCTCAGTGTAAGGTTTTATACTCCATTCATCATGTTACCTACGCATGCTTCAAGTCTCAATTCGATGAACACAGCTTGTATTCACATATTTTCCATAGGATCGTGTGCGGTTCCAGTTCCTAGTATAGGGAGTTCAAGTTCACTCAGTGTTACGAATCACGTTCCATGAGTACAAAAATTTCAAAATCAGGTTGTATAGCTCATGACTCAAACACTCATGTCATGATTTACAGTATGATCAGTTCACGTTACTCATGCCCCACTCTTAATGATCATCCAAACTTAAATTATGTCACGCATACCCTCAGTTTAGATCCCTCGATGAACTCGTAGTGTTAATGTTACGTCCCTCAGGCCTTAGTTACAATGTCAGTCTATAATCAATATTTAGTAAATGACTCAGATAGTCCTATAGAACCATGGATTTCAGCTATCAGTTACTTAGCCATCAGAAGTCATTACTCCAGTACCAGTCTAAACCTCTGTTATCAGAAACCAACATTCAGTCCCAGCTACAGTCTTAGTTATAGTTACAGTCTCAATTACCATCTTAACTACAATCTCTACCCCAGTCCTAGTCCAGCAGTTAAATCAAAAACTCAGTTAAGTTCAGGATTTCCCGACCATAGCACATAGCCATCAGTTACTCAGTTGTTAGTAATTTCAGTACCCCAATTTACAGAATATTTTAGAACCATGTTATACGCATGGTCTTGTATTTTTAAATAATACTGTTTGCCCATAATTTATGCTCAACTATCTCATATTACCCAGTTAGTCATTACCTTCTATGCATTATACTCTATAGTTTCAGTCCAGCTATTCAAAAGAAGTACAATTTATTTTTACGTGTCCATTAGCCAATTTTCATTCATTCAGTTAATCAGATAAGTTAGTATATTTATGTATTAGTTCTCATCACCCAGGTGAATATTTTTAGTAGTCTCAAATATAGTGCATAAGGTTTAGTCACTTTATCGTAGACGATGTTTCATAGGCATTGCCTCCTGATATAAGAATCCCAGCCATGTAGCAATCCCCTATTCAGATGTCCTTCTCAGACCAGGCCAAGATTTATTTTCTCCTATCAGTCACTAGAACTCTATAGAAAAAGCGTCATAGAAATTTTCTGGTCGGGTATAAGTTTTCAACATGAGTTAGTCCGTAAATCCAATAGTTCAGTTTAGCAATCAGATGGACAAGTTTGGATGGTGGGATTTTCCCCATATTTCCATCTAGTCGTACTATCTGGAGTCTCATGAATGTGATGAATATAAGATGGACCAACCAGGTATTTGCGTGTTTAACTTGGTTCATGTATCACATCTTAGTTTCAGATCCCTGATATTCATCTACGATTCCATTCGTAGTGCCTCATGCATCGCCCTAGTTTTCCTCAATAGCTTAGAAAAGTCAGCCCAGTATTTTTCAAGGGACATAGTGTCCCAAGGGGGAGATACACAATAATTCTCCCAACTTTCATGACATAAACATGACACTATCTCTTCTCGTAATGAATCTAGTTTGGAGTAAGGAGGTACTTATAAATTGACCCTCAAACTCTGACCTCAGCAGTAATCCACGTATACAAGGTACTCAGTTTAAATAACTATATTCAATTCATGTATCACGTTCTAGACTTAGTTATGTTCACATGTTTCCACTCATGCATAAGTAGAAATAAATCTCAAGCTCATTAGCATTTTCAGTTTAAGGAAACAGTCTTCCTTGAACTTTCTATGTCTCATGCTCAGATTCCCATTATAAATTTGGTATCAAATATCATTGCATATTCATTCATATGTTCATGCATCAGATCAGTCTTGTATTCACACATCATATATGCGTGATCAGCTAATCAGTACTCTCATTAATGTATTCATGTATCAGCTCAGTAATGAAATCATGCATCAGATATGCATGCTCAGTATGAAGCTCAGTAATGTCAGTCATGTACTCATGTTTCAGTTGTTCATGATCAGAATATACTTTAGCTTATCATTTCTCCCATCTTAATCAGTCTTATTCAAGGACGAATGTTCCCAAGGGGGAGATATTGTAAGACCCCATAAAATTTCCAAGCTTAATTCAGTCCCTTAGGCTTGTCAAGGGGTCCCAGACTTAGAAAATTCTAGCTAAGTTCCCATACTTAGTTTATTTTTGGCCTTCAAAAGTTGTCAATCTCATTTTGTGACCTTAATGTCCTTTAATGGTCCATATTTTTTTGTTGATTCATGATCAGAGGGGTCAATAGGTGTTTCCAAACAAGTTTCAAATTTTTTGGACCTTATTTAGACTATGTTAAGTGTCCCAAAATAGTGGACCAATGCAATTTTGGCGCCCCGCATCGCCTATCGCGTTTGTTAACATTATTGCGAGTACTTCTAATAAAATAATTGAGGGTTAGCGTGATCATGGCATGACGCGTTGGGTATCGCATCGATGCCTAGTTTTCAGTTATTAAATATCTCCATCTTTAAGGGAAAAAAGGTTAATTTCCCACCCCTATATAAGCCTATAATATGAGATTCAACTAGGTTTTCACCAAAATACAATTGTTTCTCTCAAATTCCCTCAAGAACAAGCCTAGGCTTTTTAGGTGAAGGTCCTAATTCAAAAGATTTCACCGTTAGTTTTCAAGAATCCTCCATCTAAGGTATGTCAAGTGTTCATTCATGGATTCCTTTCATCCATGAAGTCCAAGAATCCAATTTTAAATTATAAATTGGGATGTTTATGATGTGGATTGATTATGATCATGTTGATGTTGTGTATGATTCCTAAGTTGGAATCTTTAATGTGTTTTCATGAATCTATGTTAGTATGTGGCTTGAAAACATCTCAATTGAGCTGTTGTATGGAATTTTGATGTATTAATTTGATGATTATGCCTATACCCTAAGTTATGAATGCAATGTGTTTGATAAAATGCCTAGGAGAATAAGAATTATACTTTATGACTCAATAGAATCTAAATGATGAATTCATGTTTTTCCCTTATGTTCAAAATAACTCCAATACTATTGTTATGCATTGAAATTGTTTGATTAAATTTTCATAAGACTAGAATTGTGAAACCATGATATATCTGAACGCATTCCTATACATGTACAAGATTATGAATATCAAGTATTTCATGAAATCTCCAATGATTGAATTATGAATTGTTGACTATGGTCATGTGTTCAAGAAGTGCCATGTCTAGTCAATTTCATGCTATCAAGTCCTGGGGGTATTTATACCCGACAATTTAGTTGTGTACCTAGAGCCAGTGTTAGTTTTCATGATACTCTCAGTCAAGCTTGTTAGTATCAGTCTAGTCTTACTCAGTAATCTCAGTAATCTCAGTAATCCCAGTCAGTTATCAGATCTTAGTGTTATTCCGTCAGTCAACAAAACTCAGACCAGTTCAGCTCAGTATAATTAGATTCAGTATCTATTCGGTTGGGAGCAGGATTCAGTACTGAGTGAACCCAAGGATGAGGACATACATTGAAAGCAGAGGGTGTGATCCTTAGAAGCAATCCTTGTGTTCTAGAACTACGTAGCCAGTGTAGGTAGAGATGTATCTCTACTATTCTAGGGACTATACTTCTCATTTAATTTTTTCCTACTAGGAGGGATTGACAGAAGATCTCCTTGTTAGATAGGGTTAACTCATAGCTTGCCTTTACCCGTGGCACGGTATTCACACCCTTCCATCTGGGGTTACAGGTTAGACCCCACCAGTTCAGATTTAGGGCATGTCGGTTAGATGATTACCTCACGCAGTATCTATTTTAGATCCAGTCTCAGTAATAGAGATCAGTTCAGTTCTAAAGATTTCAGGACTGTCAGACACATTCACATAGTTTAGTAAAGAACTCAGACAGTTCATCAGAATTTAGACTGTCAGATATAGTCATCCAGTCCAGTATAGAACTCAAATAGTTCTACAAATTCATGAATGTCCGAAACTGTCATTCAATAGACTTAGTTATTCAGTATCCCAGTATTAGTAACTCAGATATTAGTAAATTTATGTTATCAGAACTCATTAGTCAGTTTTATCAAGGTCACATTTACAGTTCGGTATCAATGCATGTATTCTCACACAGTCACGTTCATGTTAGTTAGTCAGTTATAGTTCATCCATATGAACCATTTCTTTCAACCTACCTCACTTGCGTACTAGTACATTCTCACATACCGACGCATACTTTTATTTTGTGCTATGATGTTTTATACCATAGGTTTGGATGCTCAGGTTCCCGATCGTACGTAGCAATTCAGATTCCAACATTCGTAGATTAGTAGTGAGTCCTCATCATCCGAAGATAACATGATTATTTCATTACTTCATTATTTAAGTTTTAGTAGATGGGGTTAGTTGGGGGACATGTCCCATCAACTTCTTATTCAGAAAGCTCTGTTTTAGAGGCTTTCAGACTATCATGTTCAGACAGTTATTTTAGTTGTTTTGGTATTGATATACCATATTTTTAGATGTTATGTTTTATGATATTTGAGCCTTATGGCCTTTTATCCTTTTATTCCATATTCATATAGTATATTATGCAGTGCTCAGGTACAGATATCGGTCATGGGTTAGCTTATGGTCCTTCGGGGTCATGAGCATTGTGTGGCATTCCGGGTGACAGATTTGGTGTGTTACCTACTATCACTTGACTTCTTCTGGGATTTATTCTCTGTTTTATAATATCTATGTATTAGTTAATAAAGGATATATTCACGAACTCCTATATAGTCAAGTTTAGATAATCTATATATTTGGGACAACCTAGTGGAATAGTAAGTGGAATAAGCATGTATTCATCCATATATTTGCAAAAAGGAGAAGGATCCTAGCGCATCTGGAGGGCATTCATATATCCCCTCTTTAACCAACTAGTACCTTCCTCCACACTCTGTAAGAAACCCTCCAAATGACTATCAACGGATTATGATCATGGAGGAGGATTTCTGGAAGTTGAAATCTAGAGTCTTATGGTTAAACAGAGGTGATGCAAATATCAAGGTTTTCAATATGTCTACTCTTCAAATGAGGATAAGAAACCACATTACTAGATTAAGAGACAATGTAGACAACTGGTTGACTGAACAACACCTTATTCTGAACCACATCATAGGCTTCTACGAATCCCTTGATTTAACTAACCTCAACATCTCTAACTGGTCACATGCTGAAGCTACATCTGTCGTTATTCCTTCGGATAGGGATCGGGCATTAGTAACACCTTTACTCCCTAAAGAGGTTGTTTATTCCATTTATTCCTTTAAAACTTTCAAAGCATTGGGTTCAGACGGATTACACCCCTTCTTTTATCAAAAATTCTAGCATTTGGTAGGCAATTCTGTGTTTAACTTTTGTGAACAAGTGTTCTCAAATTACCGGATCCCAGACACAATTAATATGACTTCTTGTGTATAATTTCTATGATTTTTAGGGCTTCCTCTATCTCTTAGTTTAGACCAATTAGTCTTTGCAACAACATCTACAAAATTATTACCAAAATAATAGTGAATAGGATCAAGCCTTTTATGCCTCAAATAATAGGCCCAACAAAAGATAGTTTTCTAAAAAGTAGACGAGCTACGGATAATACAATAATAGTGCAAAAAATCATTCGATATTTTAATTATACTAAAAGTAGAGCTTCACTTGTTCTCATTAAAATAGATTTTGAGAAAGTTTTTGACCAATTAGTGTGGTCCTTTATACGGGAAACACTCCTCTATTTTTGTTTCCCCCATGAAATGGTTAACTTGATCATGTCATTCATTACCTCCTCTGCTATTTCTATTCTCCTAAATGGGAGCGCCTTAACTTTTTCCTACCTAACAAAGGGAATCCTACAAGGAGACCGTTTGTCGCCATACATATTTATCATGTGCATGGAAAGGTTGTCAAGAGCTGGAAGACCAAGTAAATCCAATCTCAAATGCAAAAATCACTAATTAAAAAAAACCCTAATAACAGCGCATGCAAAAAGATTAAAACTTTGATCAAAATCTGGCAACTATGGCTACTAATTTTTGTAGATCTGATCCACCGAATGAATCTATAAAGAAAAAAATTATAGAAGGAGAGAAGCAGCAGGGTGTGGCACCAAAGTATGTAGACTTATTGAAGAATAAACCCTACGTGTATGAAAACAATAGGGTTTCTTCTAAACTAGTCATAATGATGTATGGAGAGACAACTGTGACATGGAAGTCATCAGAGGTGAAGTCGTTAAAAATACAATAGATTTTACAGTATGCAGTCATTGGTAATTTCACTTATGGTAAGATGGATGTTAATGCACTACATAAACCTATTCCAATTTAATATGGTATCAATGGAGAATGTAATATAGGCGTGATGGATGCACGACATATATTGATATGAATGAATCAGCTAGAGTATTATGTTCACTTGTTATCAACAGTTGCATATCTCATTAAGGTCAACGATATGTACTGGCAAATGCAAACCCTTAAATGGGATCCATGGTTTGAACCGGATGTTGGAACAACAATAGGCATTGCACGCATTTCAATGCCAGATTTTCCACCAAACTTCTTTGCTAAAGAAGCAATCTTTTCCATTGCGTTTGCAGTTGGAAAACCATTAATGGTGGACATGGCTACCAAAAATCACACAAGTCCAAGTTGTGCAAGGGTGAATATAGAAGTGGACCTTGTTCCTAAGCTACCAAAAAGAGTGAAAATCAATGAAAAGATGATATAAGTGGACAAATCAAGTCCAACTGGATAAACATTCAATATGATCACAAGCCAAAATATTGTAAGGAATGTTGTTTACAAGGTCATGATGAAGCCTCTTGTTGGAACATTAATCTGGAGATGTATGAGAAGATCCAAGGACAAAGAGAGGTCAGAGAAAATAATAATGAGGAGGAAAAAGGGACTAAGTAAGGACAAAAAGCTACAAAAAAGGAAAACAATAAGAATCAATGGCTACAATGAAGGAACAAATATAGAAAAGAAAAATATGGGCATATAGTTGGCGAGGTGGATGACAAGTAAGGGGAGATTCAGAAATCAAAATGCTTTTGATGTACTGAATCAACAACAACAGGAGCACCAACAAGAAGCCAACACCATACATAAAAAAGGAAAGTACAAAAGATTGGGTAAGAAAAAGCTTTGGAAAAGGAGTAGAAGCAGCATCAGAAGACCAGCCAAGTACAGGAAAGAAACGACATCACATAGATGACATTAGCAAAGAAATTGATGTACAAGGAGAAGCAGCAGTAGCAGTATAAAATAAAGATAATGAAACACAAAAGATACAGATGCAACAACAGTGGCAGGAGAGGGTGTAGAATAATGAAGACTTAGCTCTGGTACAGTATGATATGGCTGACAAACAAGATATGATATTCGAAGATATGTTACCAATAATAATGGAGGCAAGAAATTTTATAGAGATGGTGAATAGTAATAATAAAGATTTAGATGTTGAAGATTTAGTGGATAATATTACAAAGGTAGTAGTTAAAGGAAATCTATCTCCAGATCAGGTTCAGTCATTGAATACAAAGCATAGGAAATAACAGAAGAGAAGCAAAAAGACAAGTGCAAATACAATATAGATAAGGAGTCATATGGTTAAATCTTTATCAAAATAATTGCTTCAATTTGGCACATCGGGTCTGTAAATGCATAGAAAGCATTCACAAGTTTGATCATAATGCATAGAAGGTATTATTTTGGTTTCATAGGTCTAGTGGAACTATTTTAGGAGAGTCATAATATAGAGGAGTATAAAAGTCGATTGGAAATGCAGCATACAGTGGTGAACTATTCAGGCAAAATATGGGCTTTCATGGATGCTATTATTGAATACAGTATCATTAGGGATGAAGATCAATAACTCACTCTCAAACTGGAAAATCAGTATGTGGGTACAAAGGTATTTATCATATTAGTGTATGAAAAATGCAATCAGACTGAAAGACTGAGGTTGTAGGAAATACTAGGAGATCTGGCTACAACTATACAATACCTATGGTTGGTGGGTGGTGATTTTAATGTGATTAGAAATGAGGAGGAGAAACTAGGAGGATTACAAGTCACTGTTAATGAGACAGATGATTTCAATCCTTGTATTAGTATGTGTAATATGAAGGAATGTGTTTTTAAATGAAGTAAATATACTTAGTGGAATGGCAAAATAGATAAAGAATGTATCTTTAGTCTGAATAGAGTATTGATTAATGACAAAATACAGGAGTTGTTTCCAATCATGGAATTGGAAAATCTTGTAAGGAGTGGGTCTGACCATGCTCCAATGTTGTTGCAGTTTAGGAAGTCAGTTGAGCAACTAATTAGACCCTTTAGGTTTCTTAACTTTTGGATGAAGAAATAATCATGCATGGAAATTATTAGAGAGAATTGGTCTACAGAAAGTGAAGGAAATCCCTTTATCAAGTTTCATCAAAAGCTTAAGTAAACAAAAGTTGCCTTGATTAAGTGGAGTAAGCAAATATTTGGAAATATTTTCCAAGAGATTTCCACACTGAAAGAGGTAATTAAGGTAAGAGAGCATCAATTTGAAGAAGAACCATTAGGAAATAACAGGGCTAAATTGTCACAAGCACAAGATGATTTAGCAATCCAATTGAAAAGAGAGAAAGATTATTGGAGGCAGAAAGCAGGTTTTAAGTGGTTCAAAGATAGAGAACGGAACACAATGTCTTTTCATACAATTGTTAAAGGAAGAAGAGCCAGGATAAGAATTCAAAATTCAGAGAGAAGCTGGATGGAAAAATAAAAGGATATAGCTGAGGTGCCAAAATCTTTTTTTAGTGGTAATTTGAGAAACAAGAGGATGCTGAAGATTTTTCAATGCTAGAGGAGTTACCAAAGGTGGTAACAGATTCTCAGAAAAAAGATTTGAAGAAAATACCAACTTTGGAGGAAGTACATATAGTAGTAATGGGATTAAATAGGAATAGTACAGGGGGTCCAGATGACAGGTGCATTCTATCAGGATGCATGGAGTATTATTTCAAAGGACCTGCATCAAATGATCATAGACTTTTTTCTGTGGCTATAACCTTCCAAGGTTTATTACTCATACAAATTTGGTGCTATTACTAAAGAACTTAGTGGTAAATACCTTTTATGATCTTAGAACAATATCTCTTAGTAACTTTGTGAATAAAATCTTCTCTAGAATTATTCATAAAAGGATTAAGGGTATTCTTCCTTATATTGTGTCTGAATAATAAGCTGGTTTTGTCTAAGGAAGAAGTATAGCTGAAAACATATTAGTGGTCCAAGAAGTAGTATCTTAAATTAGGAAAAGGGGAAAGCCTCCTAATATAGTGATGAAGCTTGATATGATGAAGGCATATGATAGGGTAGAATGGTTGTTCTTGACCAAAGTTTTGAGGAGATTAGGCTTCTGTGAAGAATTTAGTGATATGGTATTCAGGCTACTGGCAAACAATTAGTACTCAATATTACTAAATGGACGACCAAAAGGTTTCTTTAAATACACTAGAGGTCTAAAGAAAGTTTATCCACTCTCACATACACTGTTCATCATTACAACAGAGGTATTATCAAGAAGTTTGAAGAATCTCATGGTCAGGAAAGAATTCAGACTATTTGGGATGCCTAGAAGGAGTCCAATTATCAATCACCTTTCATTTGCAGATGATATGAACATTCTTTATAAGGCAGACCTGGGTACTTTACAGCTGGTCACATCAACTTTGGAGAAATATGAATGTCTATCAGGTTAGAAAATTAACAAGGAAAAAAGTACCATTTTATTTACATTGAAGTGTGTCTAATGGTGTAGTGGTAATGGTAGAAGTTGCAACAGGGATATTAAGGCAAGATTTCCCCTTCAACTATCTGGGGTGTCCTATTTTTTACATGAGGGAGAAGCAATTGTATTACCAGTAAATTATGAATAGAATCAGTAGTAATTTACAAACCTGGAAAGGAAAGTTGTTGTCCTATGAAGGTAGATCAGTCCTTATTAAACATGTCCTGCAAAGTATATACATACACTGTGTCTCTGTGAAGAACCCCCCTAAAAATGTCTTAAATACTATTTAGAAGATATTTGCAAAGTTCTTCTAGTGTAGTATTATAGGGGGAAGGGGAAGACATTGGGTTTCATGGTCAAGTATGTGTTTACTAGAATAAGAAGAAGGGTTGGGGTTCAGAATGTTGCATAGTGTATCAGTAACTCTCTTCTGTAAATTATGGTGGAATTTTCGAACTAAGAGGTTCATTTAGAGTGATTACATGCTCAATAAGTATTGCAGAAAATACGATCCAAAAGAAGTCATGTGAAAAGTAGGCAGTAGCTCTCAAGTTTGGAAAAAGATGTTGCAAGCCAAGGATCTTATTGATCATCTTATTATATAGCAGATGAAGGGAGGAGATTCTCATGTATGGTATGATAATTAGAGTGGACTGGGAGATTTTTATTCTCTTATTCAGGAAAGTAAGGAGTGGGATGATAATTATCAATGTGTAAGAGGTAACTTCACAGTAAGGTTAGCTTGGCATTATGTGAGGCATAAGGGGGAACCTAATAGTTTCTACAAGCAACTATGGATTAAAGGGCTGTCATTCAAGATTGTGTTTTTTGATATGGAAAATATGGAAGGGGTGAATTTCAGTAGATTATACTATTATGAGATGGGGAAGACATGTTCCTTCCAAGTGCTGGTGTTGTCAGAATCTAGCACAAGAGACCATATTTCATGTGCTACTGAGATTTTTTTAAGCTAACGGGACTTGGTCCTACTTTTCTTCTTTTGCAGGCATTAGTATACAAAGAATGAGTTTAAGAGAAACAATACATGCTTGGTGGAATGCTCAGGTTAAATAAAGGGAGAAGTTTTATTTTATAGCACTACCAACAATCATAATATGGGAATTATGAAAGAGGAGAAATGCTAAGAAGCATGAAGACAAAGAGATCAATGTGCATAGATTGATATTCAATGTCACAAGAAACCTAAGGATGTTGTTTAAGGTGAGAAAACAAGCACTAGAGTTTGCAATGGACTGGCCATCAATTCTACAACAACTAAGCCAGTTAAAGCCTAAAATCAGTACTAAGGTAGTACTATGGGAGTTTCCAGAGCAAGATTAGTGTAAATACAATATGGATGGAGCATAAAAAGGGAATCCAGGTAGTAGTTCATAGGCATTCTACTTAAGAGATGTACATGTTGATCTAATACATGCAGAAGGGTCAATAATTGAAGATATAGGCAACTATATTACATGCAACCATTCATTGCAATCACATAGGTAAAGATGAAGTAATTATTCAGACAGTATCCCTAGCAATGCATAAGTTTCTAATTGATGAATGGGAAAAAACATGGAAGATAGCAGGCACAGTAAAACAAATAAAGCAACTACTGCCAGAGAAGCAAGTACAAATACAATATATATTCAGAGAAGGCAATCAATTTGCAGATTACTTAGCTAATCTAGAATTTGAGCATGCAAAGTTCATATTTACAACATTCAATTAGCTACCAAGCTCATCCAGAAAGATACTTAACAGTGACAAGCAACAATGCCTAAATCTGAGGCTAGTTTTAGCAAAGGGTTAAGGGGACTGGAAGGGCTACAACAAGGCTTTTCACATACATCATATTTACAACATGTGAGGGTAAACAAAAAAGTGAATGTGCTAATTAGCCTATCTACACCAGTTAACAAAAAGAGAATCTCAGTAGATTGGGGGTTAACAAGTCAGATAAGATTCAAGCGACTGAGTTACTTGATACTTTTCAATTATCAAAAGGTCCGAGCATCCCATAATATCCATCCCAGCTATAGCTACATATAGAGAAAAAGCAGATGGTTAAAAGCAATATATAGAGCAGGCAATAAGTTCAAAGCTGGAAATGACTTACTTGAATAAGGAAACAAGCATCAGAAGACAAGACCCACGGTGTTAGCACCAAAAATAACAGGAAGTATAATGAAGATCTCAACTGAGACATTATCAAAAGAAGAATCAAAGTAGGTTCTCAGTAAACTCTTAAGCAATAATTAGAGCAAGAATGGACTATACTTACTCATGCAAACTGGAATAATCCTTATACTAGTCCAACCATGGAACTATGTTAAGAACATTAAAATGAAGAAGAAAAAATTGAGCATTGATGAAGATGAACATGAAGAAGAATGAAGAGAAAGGGGGATCTTAGATCTAAGAACAGATTTAGAAACCTTACTGAATATATGTGTTTATTTCAGACCGGGTCATTTAGTTGGGCCGATCCAATTATTATTTTATTTTTTATATATATTTAGGTGTTGGATTTTGAAGATGGGTTGGTCCATCATGTTTGAGACATTTTAATGATTAATAAAACTCCAAGAGCTATAGATGATCCGGTAAGAATTAGATTGTGGCCACCAACCATAATTTCACCGTAAGGGCCCCCAATATCCCACCTCTTTTTTTTGCTGATGAGATTATCCTTTGTAGAAAAATAAAAAAACACTCATGTAGGAATATAGTGCAGGCCCTAGATAGTTTTAGAACGTCCTCAGGACAAAAAATTAATAATGCCATCTAGGCTTTTCTTCTCAGCAAACACTCCCACTAACATTAAATATCAAGTTTGCTCGTCACTTGGGATTGCAGAGGGAACGAACTTCGGAAAGTACCTGGGTTTCTAATCACCATTCTAAACTCACTATGTGAGACTATCATTTCTAGTTAGACAACTTTAAGAGATTCCTTGAGGGATGGAAAAGTAAATTCCTTACCCCCTAAAGTAGCATAACTCCCATTAACCCGGTCCTTAATTCGCTTCCAAATCACTTAATTCAAACTAACAAGTTACCTACACAACTCATTAAGAGAATGGAGAAATACAAAAAAGAATTCCTTTGGGGTACTGCAGAATCACACAAGAAAATAAATCTAGTCAAATGGTCCAATTTTACAAAGCCCAAGAAGGACGGGGGGCTAGGCATCTAGAAGTTAACAACTAAGAATCATGCCCTCCTTACCTCAACTACATAGATATTATTCCATGAAAAGAATTCAATTTGGGTAAATATTCCGAGGAAAAAATATCTTAGACTCTCTTCCACTTCAATTTCCACTTCGACAGTATGAAAAAACCTCATGTTGGGATGGGAATACTGTCAAAAGGGGATCACTTGGCAACCGGAAAATGGGAGGTGCATTAAATTTTGGAACCAACCATGGATAAATCCCGGTACCACCCTAAGATCCATGATTCAAGGACCTTTAACTCAGTTGGAGGAGCTAAAGCATATTTCTGACTATAGAGCCAATGGCTCTTGGAATCTAGCAAGCATTCCTTTCGCTCTTCCTCAGGCCGTGGTCAGCCAAATACTAGAAGTGAACTTTCCTATTTATCCAAACACTTATGACCGCATCAAGTGGAGTTTCACCCATACGTGTAAATTTATGGTCCAATCTTGTTACAACTAAATTAACCCTAGACAAGAAGACTCCTTGCCCAGAGAAGATTATAATTGGAGATGGAAACTCCACACTACTCTTAAAATTAAATACTTTATCTGGCTATTAAGGTTGAATAGTTTACCAACGGCTTCATACTTGAAACATAGTTTTTGTATTCAATCACCCACCTGTAAGCTTTGTAGCCAGGGAGTACCCGAAACTATCCCTCACCCATTCTCTTCATGTACGGGGCTCGTGCAATTTCGGGAAAATATTCATAGGGATAGGTGCAGGGACTTCTAAAATCTTACCACCTCGTGACTCCAAGATTTCCCTTATATCTTGGATGAGAGAAAATTCCCATCTGCGTACTAACACCCTTCCAAATCTGCCTCTCAATGTCTTACTCCCGCATAGTTTATGGGTTATTTGGACCCACCATAATAAATGCTTATTTGAAGGTCATATTGGGGCATCTTCATCAACCCTTGCCATAAACTCCGCCACCGAGTACTACTACCTTGTGAGGGAGCCTAGGACTGAAACCAATCTTATTACTCTTTATGTCAAATGGAACTCGCCAAAAACCAACTATAATGCTTAATACGGATGCTACTTTGACCTCGAAACCTAAAAATGGAGGAATGGGTGGAGTTTTCCATAACTACAGGGGAGATTGGGTAATGGGCTTCATGATATATACAACTGCACAAGATATTTTTCAGGTTAAAACTCTAGCCCTCTTGGCAGGTTTAAATCTAGCTATTAAGCATAATATTAAACCTCTGGAAATAAATGTGGATACGAAACAACTCAATGATATGTTGTCAGACAAATACATATCAAGTTGTACTTAAAATTCTGCTTTTTTGTTAAATTGCAGGTACCTGTTCCTACAGTTGGGTAATCCAGTGGTCACGTATAGCTACAGATAGCAGAATAGGCTAGCTGATAGCCTAGTAAGGAAAGCCATCTCTACTGCACTACCATTCACTTTATCTAACAGTACATTACTCACAGCTGCTACTACAACTTTTTGGATGCCTACTCAAAATTTGATGATTTTTTGGGAAGCTGATAAACGAGAAGACTATGCTACTAGGAGTGTCAACTCTGTTGGAGTTGTGCCAACTAGTACTTATGTTAATATTCCTACAAGTTTGGGTTTAGACTCTTCTAGATGGTTTGTATATATTGCACCTGTTGCAGATACTATGGTGACTACGCTACCAACGACTCTTTGTAGTTTTTTTATTATGATGCTAATATAATACTACTATCCTTATTACAAAAAAAAGATATGAAATTAACCTCTCTCTCTCTCTCTCTCTCTCTCTCTCTAGATATATATATATATATATATATATATATATATATATATATATATATATATATATATATATATATAACCACGTGATGCATAGATAATATTGAAATATTATTTCTAATCATATTGGAATGTTATGTTCAAACATGTTACGTCATATTGCCTTTAAAAAAATTAAAATATCATATTATTTTCAATGAATTGTAGAAAAGATAAAATTACACCCCATACCTATCCCAACCTCCACGTCCATATCCATCTCCAACACCCTAGCCCACCCTAATCTTTTCAAAAAAAAAATAATCTACCTCCCCTCAACCCCAAACCAATCCCCATAA
Organism: Capsicum pubescens; assembly: GCA_030864215.1. Classification (NCBI taxonomy): domain Eukaryota; kingdom Viridiplantae; phylum Streptophyta; class Magnoliopsida; order Solanales; family Solanaceae; genus Capsicum; species Capsicum pubescens. The sequence continues at coordinate 229,665,304 of CM061546.1, forward strand.
CTCTAATCAAATCTATATAAAAAAATCATTAGTTGTCAAAAAAAAAATATATATTTTATATTTTTTATTATATTATTCATAATTTAAATCTACAATACCTCCCACACCTACCCCCCAAATTTTGGTGTACATTTTTTAAATTTTTTTGTGTTACACGCATAAGAAATTAAGTTTTATTATCTCTTATATCAAAATATAGAAATTAGAATAGAAAATTTTTGTTATGAATAACAAAATACATGAAATAAAGATTAGAAGAAGACTTCAAAATAATCAATTTTGTTAAAATTTATCTCGATTTAAATTAGTTACACTTTCATATCTATCGAAATATAATTTCATCTCATATTTAATTTTAGTTTTTTTCTACTCAAATGCAAAAAAAATTGTTAGCTTTTCCTAAGAATTAAAAGGAATTCTATAATGTATAACATTTCTTGAATACTAATGTTAAAAGGAAAAAGTAAAAATCATAAATTCATGAAAATATAAGAGTGTACTCGTCATAGTTAAAAAACACTTTCATAAAGATAATTTATTTCTTAACTTGTATTCACTACCCATGATTTTTTCATTGTTTAGATTTATCTATTATATTTTATTTTAAATTATAATTTCTATTAATATAAAATATAAACAAAGATACCGAGTATTTATTTTAAGTTATGATTTTGTATTACTAAAAAATATAAATAGAGATATTGATTAAGTAGTATTTGCTTACATTTTGTAATTAATAATTTTTGTACAATACGAAATTAAAATTGATAATTTTTTTATGCATAACAGGAATGATAAAATGAAATATAGATTAGAAGCAAGCTCTAATATAGTCTAATGTGTTAGAAATGATTATGATTTACAAATCAAGTTGAATATTTTCATCTTTATCAAATACAATTTTATCTCATATATCAATTTTTTACTTTTTATTCAATTTCAAAAATTTGTTGACTTTGTCCCAAGAGTTATAAGGAATTCAATAATGTAAGAAAAATTCTTGAATATGAATTTAAAGGACAAAAGTAAAATAAAAAATTCATTCTCTCTCTCTCTCTATATATATATATAGAGAGAGAAAGAGAGGGGAATTTAAAGGACAAAAGTAAATAAAAAATTCATTCTCTCTTTCTATCTATCTATCTATCTATCTATCTATCTATCTCTCTCTCTCTCTATATATATATATATATATACAAGATAACTATGTAATCTGCGTACATCATGTTTAATTATATTCTAAGATATTATATTAAAAGTTTACCTTTTTACGCTATGATTTATTATGTGTTTTTTTTACTTTTTTTCTCTATATTATGAAATTAAATGATGCCCAAAATCACTAAAAAAGTTTACAAATAAATGTAAATTTACAAGTACAATTAAAAGAGAATAAAGAAATTAAAATATCTAAATTTCTATAAATCTGTTTTGTAATTCCTAATAAAGTAAATATATGAATGTGGTACTTATTAAATATTGAAATCATACAATCATAAATTGCATTGAATTAAATATTGAAAAATTATGAAATAAAACAACATTAAAATGCAGTGCAAAAATATCGAACACATATTTTGAGAAACTTAAACTTTGCCAACCATACCAACAAAAGTCCTATTATTATAATTATCTATTATTTTCTTCTCTTAACTCTTCTTTATCTCTTCTACAAGTCATAATAACAATAAAATTATCACTAAAAATTATAATAAATTTCAAGAATACTTCTTTACAAATTAAACAATAGAAATTGTGTTAGTATGAAAATGATTTACTTATGAATCTCTAACTTATCGAAGTCTTTGTTTCAATTATTATCGATTTCATTTCCTCCTTATTCATGGAAGGTGTTACCATCTGTAGTAAGAGATGAATTACCCTAAAAAGTATAAAGATATAACATCAAAGGATGCAGACTTGTTTCTTTTTGTTTACGGTAATAGAGGAAGATGAAGATGAAAAAGTCATATCGATTTTTCATATAAAAACGAAAAATGTTAAATCAAAAATAACTTTAAAATGAAGAATCTAAAGAATGCAATAAGTAAATTCACCAATAAAGTTAATGATATAGGTGTAAATATAATAGAGGCTAAGAACCTAGAACTCTATTTTAAGTGAAAATCAAATTTCTAATATCATATTAATATGTTAAAAAAGATTAGTTTGTTATTCATTCATATCCTTGCTATTTTTTTTCAAATGTGATATATATTTACCTTATAATTTATATATTTGAATTGAGATAATAATTTGAAACCAATGAAATTATTATATATTACTACTGCCACCACTAATATGTACGTACTACTGCTATTTTTTAATGACTAAAATAATACTATTGTTATTATTATACTATGGATCAAACATAATTTGCTATTACTATAATTACAATTTTGTATGTATTACTAATACTATTATTATTATTATTATTATTATTGTTGTTGTTGTTGTTGTTGTTATTTTTATTATTATTATTTACTAATATTACTACCTAATTACCTTTCGAAGCGTGATACCAAAAACTCAGATTGACTTTCAGCTTAGGAAGGGGGATAGGGTGTTATGTAAGGACTGTAAAGTCATTTCGAGAGAGCATCTTTTGACCTAGAACATGCTTCTAGTGATGTACTTGACTATCAAGAAGAGCAAGAAGATAAGGGCCGGGGAGGGTCGACCTAGAATTAAGTGGGGTGACCTGACGCCAGTTAGTGCTCTGGAGATAGGAGAAGGTGGAAGAAGTGAGGGTGTGGGAGTGCAGGGGGGACATGAATGTTATGTGGGATAGGGCTGCCAGCTGCATCACAGAGACTGTCAGAGAAATATTGGGTGTTTTGATGGGCCAGGTAGGTCATCATAAGGGGGACTAGTGGTGGAATGAAGAAGTGAAGAAGAAAGTAGAGATTAAGAAGGGGGCATATGCTAAGTTGATTGAGAGTAAAGATAAAGAGGATAAGCGGGCGAATAGGGAGGTTTACAAAGTAGCAAGGAAGGAGGCTAAGTTAGCAGTTACGGTGGCTAAGTCAGCCACTTTTGATAGCTTGTATGTGGGGTTAGAGGATAAAGATGGGGAAAAGAGGTTGTATAGGCTTGCTAAGGCTAGGGAGATAAAGGGTCTTAACCTCGATCAAGTGAGGTTCATTAAGGGAGAGGATGGTAGCATTTTGGTGGAGGATGTGCACATTAAGAAGAGATGGGTGGAGTACTTTCATAGACTTTTGAACGAGGAGAGGGACAAATGCATTGAGATAGGGGAGCTGGAGAACTCAGAGAATAGCCGTGTTTTTAGTTTTTGTAGGTATTTTAGGGTTGAGGAGGTTAGAGAGGCTATTCGTAGGATGCGGAGGGGTAAGGCGACGGGGCCTGATGAGATTTCAGTGGATTTTATGAAGTATGTTGGTGGGTCAGGTTTAAGGTGGTTGACTGATTTGTTTAATGACATTTTCAAGAATGCGAGAATGCCTGAGGCTTGGAGGTGGAGTACGATGATTTCATTATATAAAAACAAGTGTGACATTTAGAGTTGTAAAAACTATAGGGGTATTAAGCTATTGAGTCACACTATAAAGATTTGGGAGAGAGTGGTTGAGATTGAGGAGGGTCATGTTTGTTTTGGTGAATCAGTTTGGATTTATGCCTGGTCGCTCGACGACAGAGGTAATCCACCTGGTAAGGAGATTGGTGGAGCAGTATAGACAAAGAAAAAGGGATTTACACATGGTGTTCATCGATATAGAAAAGGCGAATGATAAAGTCCCGAGGGAGGTCCTTTAAAGATGATTGGAGGTGAGATGGGTCCCGATGGTGTACATCAGAGATATTAATGACATATACATTAGAGGAAATACCCAAGTGAGGATGGCGGGAAGAGACTCAGGGCATTTTCCGGTCGAGACAAGATTGCATCAGGGATCGACTCTTAGTCCATTCCTTTTTGCATTGGTAATGGACGTGTTGAATAAGAGTATCCAAGGTGAGGTGCCTTGGTGTATGTTATTTATGGATGATGTATTTTTAATTGATGAAACGCGAGGGGGGGTGAATGACAAATTACAGGTTTGGAGGTAAATCCTTGAGTCTAAGGGGTTTAGGTTGAGTAGGTCCAAGATGGAGTATTTGGAATGCAAGTTTAGTGACTCGAGGCAGGAGGAAAAAGTGGTGGTGAGGATTAACTCCCAGGAAGTGTGTAAGAAGGATAGTTTTAAGTGTCTTGGATCTATGATCCAGGGGGTGGTGAGATTGGTGAGGATGTTTTTAACTGTATTGGAGTAGGTTGGATGAACTAGAGGCTCGTCACGGGAGTGTTGTGCAATAAGAAGGTTCCCCTTAAGATAAAAGGCAAATTCTATAGAGTGGTAGTTTATCTGGCCATATTGTATGGGGCGGAGTGTTGGCCAGTTAAGTACGTTCACATCCAAAAATTAAAGGTGGCAGAAATAAGAATGTTGCGTTGGATGTGTGGGCTTACTAAAGGGGACAAAGTTAGGAATGAGATTATTCTAGATAAGGTGGGAGCGTCTTCGGTGTAGGACAAGATGCGGGAAGGAAACCTGAGATGGTTTGGGCATGTGATAAGGAGGGGCGCGGATGCCCCAGTTTTGAGGTGTGAGAGGCTAGCGTTGGATGACTTCAGGAGGAGAAGAGTTAGGCCAAAGAAATACTAGAGGGAGGTGATTACACATGACATGGAGCAGGTTCAGATTACTGAGGACATGACCCTAGACAGGAAGGCATGGAAGTCGAGGATTAGGGTAGAAGGCTAGTGTTAGTGTGTGGGTTGTAGCTAGTAGTCAGGAGAGTTCTTGTGTAGCCGGAATTACTAATCATAGGACAGTGTACATAGGTGTCTTTGGTATGTGAGTGTATGTCATTACTAGGTGGGCCTCCTATTTTCTATTGCTTAGTTCCTATTTTCTCATTTCGTGTTGCTCTTATTTCCCGTATTTCATATTAATGTGATTTTATTATATTATTTCCTATTCTTTATTTCAGTTATGTCATCCATCCCCTTGTTTATTATCCTTTATCTTGAGCCGGTCTATCGGAAACAACCTCTCTACTTCTTCGGAGGTAGCGGTATACACTGCGTACATCTTACTCTCCCTAGACCCCACGCTGTGGGAATATACTGGGTTTGTTGTTGTTGTTGTTGTACTAATATTACTACCACCACACTACTATTGGCACTACGGATATTATTTATCTATACATTATTATTATTATTATTATAATTGTTGTTGTTATTGTTGTTAGTCTAAATTTTTAATACCTAAATATATTATTTAGTTATTTATTTATATTATTGTTATTATTATATTTTAATATTATTAGTATACTACCACCACCATACTAAGTACTACTATTGCTACTTTATTTATAGAGTATTATTATTATGAAATATTTAGAGTTTATTTTAGACTCTTCAACTATGAATTTCTAATTTTAAGCTAATGAAAATATTTTTTTTCTTCTAAAAGCCTAATATTTCCAAATTCAAATAATTCTAAATCTTTTATTACAATATTATAAAGTTTTGTCCTAAAACTGCCAAGTGGCTTCTCAATAGCTTGCCACTTGGCTAATTATGGTGCTTCATTCTCTACTTTATAATATACTAGTATAGATACCTACGAGCGCAGAATATTTTTAAAAAATATTTATTAAAAATGTTTGTTTATTCATATTTAAATAATATATTATTTAATTTTTAAATACTTTAAATTAATTGTGAAATATTAAAATTAAAAATAATTACTAATAGTGTAATACTTAATAACTAGAGAAAATTGAAGAAAATGTCTCTTTTAAGTCTTGAATGAAGGATTGACGACATTGACCAACATAAAGGGTCAAACATAATCAGGAAACTTAATTAAGTTAATTGTGGACTTGATTAATATTTTTAAAACTTTCTAATCTTTTCAAAAATACAAATCAACCCACCCCCCTCTCTAATCAATCGTCTCTCTCTTCTCTCCATCTTGATTATTTCTCTCAAGCTTCTCCCAACCAAGAGTTTTGAAAAAATTTTCCTTCAATCCCTACGACTTCAACCTCCCGGCGATAAATAATTGGACTTAGAGTTTCTTTTTGACTTTCAACCATCAATCAATTTGACAACATTGCTCACCATCAACAACAACTTCGAGTTCTTCATCGTCCCTTTTCTTTTTTCACAGGTAAAAGATTAGGGCTTTTTAGTTATTAAGAAAAAAGGAACTTCAACCAACTTCTCTGCTAGTATTGGTTAACAATTTTAATATTTGTTGCATAAATTTGAAATGGGGACTGAATAAAAACCTAATTTCTGTTATTTCTTCTCCTCTTTTCGGAGTCAAATATTATATTTTGTTATTATTGTAGTTCTTTTTGTCGAACTGTTGATTCAATTTTTTGAAGTTTGATTTTTGTTGTTGTGTTTGTACAAATAAAATAACAATTTTGGTGTTTTTGGTCACTATTGATGTTCTTGGTGTTTGTGTTGTGTTGGTGTTGCTGGGTTGATTTGTTGTTGTTCTTGGTAAAAATGGTGTGCTTGATATTAAATGGTGATATTTCTATTGTTCAATTGAACAAAATCTTGCTAATGGTTTTTTTCTTGCTATAGATGAACCATCTGATGCAACAGATAAACCATCTGAAGTAACAGATGAACTATCTGATGCAACAGATGAACCATCTGATGCAATGGATAAACTATCTGATGCAATAGATGAACCATATGATACAACAGATGAATTATCTGATGCAATAAATGAACAATCTGATGCAATAGGGCGATATGTCTAATACTTTGATTTTTCCCAAGATAATTTATTTTTTGCAACAGATGATGCTTCTGTTGGAAAAAAATCTAAAACATATTGACATTTTATCTGTTGTACAGATCAGTCATCTATTTCAACAGATGAGTAATATGCTGAAGAAACCACAATAGTATAGAAACTGTTTTTATTATTTCCAACAGATTACTCATCTGTTGCAACATGTTAGTTATATATTGCAATAGATAAACCATCTGTTGCAATATATGTGTGATCTATTGGATCTTTTATTAGACTGTGTTATACATGTTAGATTTACTATTATCTTTTTTTAATGGTGCATTAATCAATAATAAGCTTTTTTACTTTTCTAATATTTTTAGATAATATGGCTTCCAAAAGAAAAGAAACTGAATCAAGTCCAAGTAAAGGAACAAGTGAAGCAGCTAGGCTATATCCACCACTCTATGAGATTTCTTTACAAGAATTATCTCAATCAGAAGCAGAACATAATGAACATGGGGATGAGGAATGGTTCAAAAGAGATTATCCAAATACTAATAGCCCTTCCACTGAAGAGTTGGTCAAAACCTTCAACATTGATAGTTATCCTGTGAGAATGCAGAGCGATGGTGTCACAGATTTAACTGGTGACTTCGGGGTTAAGTAATCCATGGAAAAAATATTTTGATGCCTTCAGAAAAATACTTCGAGACCAAAAATTGGATGCTTATTTCAAGGACAACTGCTTTGGGCAATATCTTGATTTGTCAGAGGACAACGATGCTCGTTTCCAAATGTAAATGGTAAATGATCTTCTCAAGCGTAGGTTTATGTATGAAAATAAAGATAAGATGGATAAGGTGTGGATGAATTACTGGGGCATGCCTGTTTTTTTTAGTTGGAAGGAGTTTTCTATAGTTACTGGACTAAAATATTATCCTATTTCTCCTTCTCAAGTAATACCTATTGTAACCCAAAAAAGCACCCCGCATATGCAAAAAAGGAAAATACAAGTCAAGTGATGGTGATGACTTAGTGTCCCTTATTCGTCCAAGCTTCAAAAACAAAAATCTGAGAGAAGCGTTGAAAGGTAAAAGACTGTCAAAGAAGCACAAACAATCATTGTGCCTGGTTTGGTTTGTACATAATATTCTTTGGGTAAGAGACGTTAACAACAACATATCGCTTGGTTGAATAAATCTCTCCGAGGATCTTGAAGCATTTTACAGCTACCCTTGGGGTTATGAAAGCTTCAAAATGTCTGTTAAATATTTGTTGACTCCGTTAACGCCAAATACAATCAACTTATATGGCTTTCCATGGGTTTTCACGGTAAATATTTCATTTATTATGATTAATTTATTTTTGATTGAATGATGCTTTTGATGTGTTGATGTTATTTTATAGGCTTGGTTATTTGAAACAATTCCTTATTTAAGACAACAAGTGAACTACCTGGAAAAAGTTTCATGTCCAAGAATCCTGAGATGGCTGTCGGTCAATACTGATAAAAATGTAAAATTTCTTGATCTTTTCAACCCCCCAAAGGAAGCAGTACGTCTAATTCTAATTAAGTTTTTATTTTAATTAATGATTTTTTTAAATTATTTAATCATCATTCTAATACATGTACTGATTTATTTTAGATTGTCCATCTGTTGCTTGTTCCAACCAATCGAGAGTTGAAGATGCCATTATTTCTTACTTTTTGATCTGTACAAACTTTATCGAACCCTAAGGTCATTGATAGAATAAAAAAGAAATTGATTGGAGCAACAACCATCATAAGAAAAATAATAATTTTAGAGGGTGGGCTTGTTGTTGCTGGTAGTATTAGTGGTGATGGAGCTGTTGGTGGTGGTAGTGGTACTGTTGTTGGGGCTAATGTTGCTTCTCTTTCAGATTTTAAAACAACAAACTATTATTATTATGATAATACTTGTTTTAACAGACTTTGCCCCTCCTTGCAAATGTTCTACATGCAAATATTAAGACTGCAAGACGAAACATGATGGAGTGATTACTGTTATTAATTCATAACATCTTCTGTAAAGAAGTTGACATCTAACAGGGGTGTCATTCCATCAAAGAGTATTTCATATTCATACGCTCCATTAGAGATTAAGGTGGCTAAGAAGAGAAGGAATGAAATTTCCAAGGCATCATCAAGCATCGAAAAAAGCAAATTGCAACTCCTCTGTCTTTGTCTTGTACTTTTAATCAATATACAAGGGCTACAAAAGAGCAACATGAGCTGAAAAAAATGAATATATATCATCCATTTCGACAAACAAATAGACTACATATCTATTTCAACAGATGACACATATGCTGAAAATTATGAAACAGATATATGCGTCTGTTGCAACAACTTACTAACTTGTTTCATCAGACGTATCATCTGTTGCAACATATGTCTCATCTATTTTAATAAATCAACCAGTTTTTTCTAATATTTTAATTTGTACCAACAGATGCTGTCAGAGATGGGTCATATATTGGGACAAATTAAATCAAGACTTCCTACTATTTTAGTTTGTCCAAATAGATGAGTCATATGTTACAGCAAATGGGTCATCTATTTGAAATTATCATACTGGTCTTTCTCTTGTTTTAATTTGTCCCCACAGATGATCCATCTGTTACAATAGATAGGTAATATGTTGGTACAATTTAAAATAAGAGGAAGACCTATTTTATTTGCTAAAATAGATGAGTTTTCCTTTTCTATTTTTTGTATCTCTATGATTAGCATTAACAATGTAACGACCTAAAATCACCTCCCAGGACGTCACACGGTGCTTAGGGATACAAGTAGCCCCAAGCTAACCCTTTAAGAATATCACTTCTCATAATAGCTCATTCAAGAAAAAATATACAAAACACTGGCACTATCATATCAAATGAAAGTAAATACGAAGGTAATACTCAGTACAAACGACCATAATACTAGAAATCTCAACACGACCACAGTCTGATACCTAGTCTGACAAAGCCTCTACTACTCCATGAACTCGAGAGCCATTGGGACAGGGCCCAACTGACTCAAACTGAACTGAAAGTAATAACATAAACACTTAAATACTGAAATGTCTGAAGATAGGTCCTCGAACCATGAGTACTCACCACTATAAAAATATAGACGAAGGTACTCGAGAATCACTGACAAGGCTGGGACTGAGCACCTGAACCTACATTATAAGACAATGTATCACATAGACGTATATATGGATCAACACTTGGGAATGTACTGAGTATATGGGAGTGTATGCATTTACATAAAACAATATCTATACTCTTTAATCAAATCATGCATGCAAATAGGAATTACTCACATGGCTTGAATAAGTCTAAAATGTAAAGATCATAAATCATGTAGAATAAAGCATGTAACACAAATCTCGTGAGTCATTATACTTTGGCTTTAAAATCTGCGCTATCCTCTTATTCTCATTACTCATAGGATGAAGGAAGCTTTAAACAATACTTTCAACCCATGCATATGTCTCATGGAGAGTAAAACTTCTTTATTGCTCAAGAACTTATAACTCTTTTGAACTCAAACACTTAGAACTTGGAATCATATGACTTCGTTTTAAAAAAAAACTAATGATCAACTCTAAGTAGTAGAGAAAACTACTTCCTTCTTTTGAAAATACTCAAAAGAAATTCGTTCACTTTAGAAAATATCTCATCTCAAAGCTTTAGGGAAAATATTCTATCTCAATGGAAAATACTTTAGTTTAGGGAGGTTCTCTTAACCGACTTAAACTGTACGAGCTACATGGAGTCCAACGTTTTGTCCTCCTAAGGAAGAAACCTCACATTGGGTAGAGGCATCATACTCTTGCCAAGGATTATAACCTCTACACAGTGATCACTTATCTCGGCCTCGGGCCCAATCATCTTGGCCTCAGGCCTAAAATCTCAAACATACGGTGGCACGTAGTTCTGGGGTAAGAAACTGTGGTAACTTACCCAGCTCGATGCTAAATACTACTCCCTTTAGTTTATCTCGCTCATCTCATGGAAATCCACTTTTAAAATAATCTCATGGTTCATAAGAACCCAACAATAAAATCTGTAATCTCATGTGGTAGAGTGGATTTCAAAAATCTATGACCATTAGGTCAAAACATTTCTCAATAATCTCAAAAAGCTCAAATCATAGGTGCTTATAGAACAATAGTTCATAAAATTGCAAGTCTCAAGTAGGGTTTAATGACCTATAATTCAATATCAAGTTAAAACTCATCATAATGCATAATAGATAGCATATAGATTCATAATTCATGTAGAAATTTGGAAGTTACAGCAATTTGTCTCAAAATATCAACAAACTCATATACTTTAATTTCTAGAACATTGAAACTCTAAAATCTCAAGGAGTAACAACATAAGGTATAAACCCAGCTTCAATTTCTTAAGAAAACTTGCAAAATCGTGCTATTTGACTTTTAATTCATGGGAAACATCAAGATGCTGCAATCAATAACAATGGGTGAAAAAACCTAATTCAATATCATGTAAAATCTCATAGATTGCAGAAAATTATAGTTTAAATAAGCCTTTGGGCACAGGTGTGAACGGATTACCCTTGTTCAAAACCCCACACAACTTAGATTATGAAATTGGATGAACAAGCTTTCTTCGAACACTTCTTCTTACTCTTGAGAGAGGGTTTTTTCAACCCTTGAATTTGGGAAACTTAAATCTCAACTCAATTTGTAGAATCTATGGTGAGTTCTTGGATTTCTTGGAGAAGGGTTTTAGATTTGATCTTGAGGGAGAAAACCTAGCTCTCTTATGTTTTTGATGATGAATGAAGTCATTTTATTTGTTTGGAATATATCTGGTTGATAAAAGAGTGGAAAAGACCAAAAATTCCCTTTAAAAAATGACTTAATTTTGAACGGGGCTGCGACGATCGAAGCGACGGTCCGTCGCTAGCCTGACGGTCTGTCGAATAGTCCATCGCACGTATGTCAGAGAAAGAACACACTGACTCGATGTGATGGTCTCAGCGGTGGTCCATCTCAAACTCGACGGTCCATCGAATCAGCTGTTACCGTTGGCTAGGATGAGGCCACACTGCCTCAGCGGCGACGGTCTCAGCGACGGTCCATCGCAATCTTGACGGTCCGTCGTCCTGGTCATCGCACTTGGTCCAGAAAAGGGAGTTACTGCCTTGGTTGTGACGGTCCGGGTGATAGTTCTTCGCACACTTGACGGTCCGTCAACTGTCTGTCGCACCTGGGCGGTTCTGACCACTCTCGGCAAAATGGCTATAACTTCCCACCCTGATACTGGATTTGGACAAAATTGCTATCGTTGGAAAGATAATTCAATTCTCTACACTATAGGAAGTCATTTTTAGGAAAATTCAACAAGTTTAAAACAATAATCACTTGGGAAGTCTCTTCTCAATCTTTTAAGGTCAGAATTACACTTCACTTGACACGCTCAAGGCTCAAACTACAAGGAAACTTTGCGGGGTCTTATAATATCTCCCCTTGGAAACATTCATCCTCGAATGTCACTAGTTAGACTAGGAACACAGGAAAATAGAGTACACAAAGCTGAAGCAAGTTGCTAAATGGGCTCAAAATCTCTCTAAACTCATGAATACCTCAGAAATTGCAAGAACTCATGTAATTATAGATATATCGTTGAACTTTAGATTAGAAGGAATGAATTAAGAAAGAATAATACCTTCGAATCGATCTGAACTCACGGAAAAGAGGTGCGGGTACTTGGCTCACATGTCTGCTTCTTCCTCCTAAGTAGCGCCCTTAACCGACTGGTTCCACCACAACACTTTTGACCAAGGGAACCTCTTTGTTCCTCATTCTACGGATCTAAAAAGTTAGGATCTCAACAGGAATCTCATTAAACGAAAGACTATTCTGAATATCACCACTCTCTGAAGGATCTACCACAACGAAATCAACAATATTCTGCTTAAGCATGGAGATATGAAAAATAGGATGAACGGCTGACAAATCCCTAGGCAACTCAACCTCATAGGCTACTTTTCTAACACGACTTAAAACTATATAAGGTCCAACATAACGGGGGCTAAGATTTCCCTTTTTACCAAACCTCTTCACCCCTTTTATGGGTAAAATTTTCAAGTACACCAAATCACCCACTTCAAACTCAAGATCTATTCTATTCACATCGACATATGACTTTTGACGACTCTGAGCTATCTTTAACCTCTCTCTAATCAACTTAACTTTCTCCATAGCTTCAAACATAGCATTAGGCCCAATCACGGCAGCTTCACCCACTTCAAACCAACCTATGGGTGATCTACATCTTCTACCATACAAGGCCTCAAATGGTTCCTTCCTGATGCTAGCATGGTAACTATTGTTATAGGAGAACTCTATCAATGGCAAATGCTCATCCCAACTACCTTTAAAATCAAGAGCACACATCCACAACATATCTTCTAGGGTCTGAATGGTCCTCTCAGCCTGACCATCTATCTGTGGATGAAATGCAGAACTCAGAAGAACTTGGGTACCAAGACCCTGCTGAAACGCCCTCCAAAATGGAGAAGTAAATTGAGTACCCCTATCCAAAATGATAGATAAGGGAACTCCGTGAAGCCTGACTAACTCCCGGATATACAATCTAGCATAATCCTCAACTGTATAATATGTATAAACGTTCTAGAAGTGCATGAACTTTGGCAGCCTGTCTACAACAACCCAAATAGAATCATGATGATGATGGAAAAGAGGTAACCCAGTCATGAATTCCTTATTCACCACCTCCCACTTCCAAGTGGTTATACCAAACTTTTGCATTACACCACCAGGTATTTGGTGCTCTACCTTAACATGTTGGCACGTTGCACACTTTGCTACAAACTCAGGTATATCCTTCTTCAAACCATTCCAGCAATAGATTTCCTGCAACTCGCGGTACATCTTGGTAGTGCCGAGATAAATAGAATACCGCGTGCCATTCACTTCAGCTATAATCCTCTGCCTCAGATCATCAACACATGGAACGCACATTCTACCCTGCAATCTCAACATGCCATATCCCCCTTAGGAGAAAACCTTTACCTTTTGGTCCTTAACTGCCTCCTTCAGTTTGACCAAACTAGGATCTCTATCTTGTTTTTCCTTCACTTCCGAAACTAAAGAGGATTCGGAACTACTTTGCACCAAAGTTCTTCCCTTAGCTGAATCAAGAAACCTAACACCCAATCTAGCCAGACAATGCACATCACGATCTAACTCTTTCTTACCTTCCTCTACATAAGAAACACTACCAATAGACAATTTGCTAAGGGCATCCGCCACTATATTGGCCTTGCTCGGGTGATACAACATATTCATATCATAGTTTTTTAACAACTCTAACCACCTCCTCTACCTAAGATTCAACTCCCTCTGAGTAAACACATACTGTAGGCTCTTATGATCAGTAAACACATCAACATGAACACCATTAAGATAGTGTCTCCTTATTTTCAAAGGAAAGACCACAACAACTAACTCAATATCATGGGTCGGGTAATTCTTCTCATACATCTTTAACTGTCTAGAGGCATAGGCTATAACCTTACCTCTTTGCATCAACACACAACCCAAACCAACTCCAGAGGCATCATAATACACCACAAAACCATATGTACCATCAGGGAAAATCAACACAGGGGCTGAAGTAAGTCGAGTCTTCAACTTCTTAAAACTCTTAAACCCCTTAACACTCTACTCAAGTAGGGCTTAATGATCAATAATTCAATATCAAGTTAAAACTCATCATAATGCATAATAGATAGCATATAGATTCATAATTCATGTACAAATCTAGAAGTTACAACAATTTGTCTCAAAATATCAACATACTCATATACTTCAAATTCTAGAACATTGAAACTCTTAAATTCTAAAGGAGTAAAAACATAGGGTATCATGCTATTTGACTTTCAATTTATGGGAAACATCAAGATATTGCAATTAATAACAATGGGTGAAAATACCTAATTCAATATCATGTAAAATCTCATAGATTGCAGAAAATTATAGTTTCAATAAGCCTTTGGGCACAAGGGTGAAATGATTACCCTTGTTCAAAACCCCACATACCTTAGATTATGAAATTGGATGAACAAGCTTTCTCCAAACTCTTCTTAATACTTTTGAGAGAGGGTTCTTGCAACCCCTGAACTTAGGAAACTTAAATCTCAACTCAATTTGTAGAATCTATGGTGAGTTCTTGAATTTCTTGAAGAAGGTTTTTAGATTTGATCTTGAGGGAGAAACCCTAGATCTCTTATGTTTTGGATGATGAATGAAGTAATTTACTTTGTTTGGAATATATTTGGTTGATAAAGAGTGGAAAAGACCAAAAATTCCCATTTAAAAATGACTTAAAATACTAAACGGGGGCTGCAACGGTCGAAGTGACGATCGAAGCGACGGTCCGTCGCTAACCTGAAGGTTTGTCGGATCGTTCATCGCACGTCGGTCAAAAAAATAACACACTGCCTCGATGTGACGGTATCAACGATGATCCATCACAAACTTGACAGTCCGTCGGATCGTCCGTCGCACGTTGGCCAAGATGAGGCCACACTGCCTCAGCGACGACGGTCTCAGTGATGGTCCATCGTCTTAGCCATCGCACTTGGGCCAGAAAATAGAGTTACTACCTTGGTTGCGATGGTCCAGGGGACGTTCCATCGCATACTCGATGGTCCGTCAACCTGTCTATTGCACTTGGGCGATTCCGACAACTCTCAGCAAAACGGTCATAACTTCCTACCCCAATGTCGTATTTTGAAGAAATTGGTATCGTTGGAAAGATAATTCAATTCTCTACACTATAGGAAGTCATTTCCAGAAAAATTCAAAGATATTAAAACACTAATAACTTGGGAAGTCTCTTCTTAATCTTTTAGCGCGGGAATTACACTTCACTTGACATGCTCAAGTCTCAAACTACAAGGGAACTTTCCAGGGTCTTACAGATAATTTTGGCTTTCTAGGTGGATGTCACAGTAGAAGCTACTACTGAACAACATAATATCACAGTTGATAATCCATCAACTGCTTCAATAGATAAAGAAAAAGTAAAGCATGTCAGTCCAGAAGAACAGAAGAATTACCCATTTGAAGGGTTCAACTTCTCGGACGAGGCTAAAAAAAACTAATAAAGTTGATAAATGAATATTCAAAATGGATTACCGATGGGCTGTTAAAGCTTCATGCCAGTAGGTACATAAATTATTTTTAAAGATATCGATTTATACAATTCTTATTGTAAAAATATGACATTAATACATATAAATCATGCAGAAAACAAATAATGAACACTACAAAGTGAACGAATCGGGTCTTGGTTTTGATATGTTTGACTTTGTTGTTGCACATTCCAAAATGAAGAATTGGTTCTATTTGATGTCACAACCTCAAACTTGCTGGAATGATGGGGTTTAAATGACATACATCTTAGTATTAATAATTTATTTAATTGTATCTATGTATTAATTTTATTTTCACGTAATTTGAAATGTTTGATAATATGTGCAGCTCATCGATGTCAATTTTTACTGCCTCCAATAGAAGGATAAGTTGTAAACATAAAAATAATACAAATACACGATAGACAATTATTTGTACAAAGCTTACATAAAAAATGCCTATGATAGGTATTGTCAACAACAACTGAAAGTTTCTAAAAATGGGGAATGCTTAATCAACATCATCAAAGGTTTTAGCATTCTAGTTGGCTTACCTTGGCATTTGGTCGACGAAGTGTATATCCTAATCAATTGCGGTGATGAATTTCATTGGGTGTTGGTTGTCGTTGTTCTAAATGAGAGGCACATTTGATATTATGACTCGATGTCGGGAAGTAGAGTTCTGAGCTATCATCTGAGATACAAAATCTGGCCAAAATATTACCTACTTACCTTAATATAAGGGTCTTTTTCGACCAAAAGGTTCGTACTAACTGGTCGATGATTGAAGCAAACCGGGATAAAATGGGCAATTGATTTGATGTAGAATATGTTGAAGGAATTGCTCAACAACCAATTGGTATCCTGTAAGTATCAATCAAGTATCATGATTTAGTTTCATTTCATAAATTTCACAATGCTTCCATTAATTATAACATATAGATTATCTGTTTTTTACAAATACAGAGATTGTAGTTTTATTATTAACGCTTACGCCGAGTATTTGAGCGGTGGATTACAAGTAAAAAAAATGGAATTGATTCCATATTAATCCGTAAAAGATATGCTACTCTTTTATGGAAATACGGAGAAGTGAAAGCTCAAAAACTGTATGCAAACGACATTAAAGATCCACGACGACCAAAGCCAAATTCCATAGCACCGGATGAAGTACATCTTGTCCATATTGAGTAGATATTTACTATCAAAGTAATAACCTATCCTTAGAAATTGTTGGCATCAAAACTTAAATTGTTGATTTATTTGTTGAGTAGATCATCCGTAGCCAAAACAATTTCTTTACATTTCATGTATTTGTTGATTTATTTCATGTATTTTCTGAAGGCTTTGATTTAGTTTATTTTGTCAATGTTATCCTTAGATTTGAACTTATTAATTGAAATGAAATACTAGCTCCAAATATTACAATAAATAATTTATCTGTTGCAACTAACAACATATTTGTTGGAAATTCTCAAACATATTTAGAAATATATTGCAACATATAGGTCATCTGTTGGAAATTATCAAACAGGTCTTCCTACTGTTTTGATTTGTTCCAATAGATGACCTATATGTTGCAACAGATAGATTTAGATATAAATATCTGCATAATACAATAGATAAAATATCTGTCAAAACAGATAGACTATCTGTTACAACTGATTGTCAATCACTTGCATTATAAAAATTTAATTTTCATCAAATATAAAAAATTATCATGGTTTTTGTGTTTCTACATCTTCTTTTTTATACAAAGGATCCAAACATTTAGTTAGTACCCCATAAGCTCAGATCTCTTGCATCCTTACCACAGTGTTGTTGCATAGAAAGGTCGTTGGGTTGGACATTTCTATGCCAATTAGATAACATTCGATGTGTGCAAGCGCGTACGACCCGCATGCAACACTATTTTTATTTCTTGGAAGGTCCTTGTCCTTGTTTCGACCTTCAAAATCCTATGTTTTATTCAACACTTTCACTGACAAATGATTCATCAGTCCACTTTGACTCAACAAGTTGGGGAACAATGCCAACATTGGTTGCATGTTGGTAAAAAATTTCCTTGTTGAAGACAGATAAGTTGCAGTCATAAAACATCATCATTCCTTCCTCGAGCAGTATCTTAATAGATAGAAAATGTTTTTTCTCCACGTTTATGACTACAAGAATCCTCTTTACTTTGGTCCATTCCTTGGCGTGTGGATATAGCCTCTTTCCTCTAACATAATTAATCATATCTTTATCTCATTCGAACCTAAAGACTAACGAATCAAATCCCGAGCCATCGGGATTTGGCGCAAGCTTAATGAGCTCATCGTACCTATCCTTGAAATTATTGTAGAATTGCAGCATCATAAGCTTTCGGGTACGCTAATTGTCTTCCCCTCATGAGGCAGAAAATTTCATCAACATACTATGATATAAGAAACCAATTTTTAAATAGGTTAGTAATTTTAAAAAAGAAAAACAAAGTGGAAAGATAAACTAATGGTCTATTTGTTGCAGAGGGTTCTTTGAATCTATTAACAGATTACCCATCTAATGCAACTTATGCACAGATAGGTAATATGTTGAAATAGAACCACCACCAATTGCACCAGAATATCCATCTTTTGCAACAGATGACACATCTGTTGCGTAGCTTCTTTTTCATGGAGTAGATTAGAAGGAAAGGTTAGGAAAAGTAAAATTATTGTGTCGGCGTACCACTGATCCATATCTGTCATCTTCTTGAAGTCCTGGGGTAAAAGGTATTCATGGTGAAGGTTTTTACATATTTCTTGGAATTTATTATCTTTCTTAGAACAATCTTCTATTTGACGTCAAGTTCCGCGTATATGTCCACCCTCTTCAATGTACCTAAACTTCAACAAGTTTTGGAGAGGAAGGAGTTGTAATTTTTTTGGTTTCATAATTGAGAGTATATGTATAATTGTTCTTTTCATCTTCCTAACTGCCATTATTCGTATTGATCACTCACCTTTTTGGATGGAATGAAACCCCTCTTATATTTTAATTCCTCGACAACTTTAGCGATAGCCTCTACTTTTTCAAAGAGTTTATCGTGTCTGTCCATGCACTCGTTGCATTTCAATGAGAATAAGAGGGTAAAGAGGGGTGAGAGGACTATTGTAAAGGCTAGAGGGACCGATGTAAGGGTAAGAGGGACCAGTGTAAGGGGTGATTTCAAATATATTTATTTTTTCTTTAGCATCAATATGCTCATCATCACGGCTGACAGCAGCAACAACATGGCTTCCATCAATATCAACAACTCCACTAGAAACATCCCCAGAAGCAACACCCAGATATATTGCAGAAGGTTGGTCATGAAGAGCCTCAACATCTGGTTGACCTTGCCTAACTGCGCTTCTTATGGCTCTTGCTTCGGCCAATTCCTTTTTTTTAACTCCACCATTGGGTCTGCTATTATATCAACAAGACCTAGAGTAATAAATAATGTTGTTCCCAACTCCTGCTCAATAGGTAAGATCCATTGATGTACAACCTAAAAAAAAGGATAGATACGATTAAATCAAACAATAATTTATAGTCAGTTGGGTAACATATTAACACAGACAACTTATGGAACAGATGATGTTTATGGTGTAATATATGATTCATATGTGGCAACAGATTAACCATATGTTGCTTCAGATTACACATCTGTTGCATCAATTGTAGTAGATGATTAATATGTTAAGTTAGGTTCAGAGAACCAAAGCAACAGATGGGTAACCTGCTGTGAAAAACTAACTCCTCTGTCACAAAAGATTAATAATATGTTGCACCAGATGAGTAATCTGTTAAGATAAATTACAACTGATTACCAATCTATTGCAACATATGAATCATATATTTCAATATCTTTCTTTGAATCAAATTAATTTACTTGAAAGAAGACTTACTGCATCATCTGGATCATCAAAGAGATCAAACTCATTAATTCTTGTGTTGCTTTTTGCAGCCAACCACCTAAGGATCCTTGGATGAGAATCCTAATTCGGGTAATCCTTGATCTGCTTTCAAAGGAGAGGAATGACTTCAAATGCCCAAGCCTAAAAAATGTAAATAGGAAGCAAACAAACAAAGTCATAATAATTATTCAATATAAACTAATGCAAGAGTATACAAATAGTGATTAAATTTACCATAAAAGCCCAAGGAAAGTCATACAAGGTGATCGTCCTTGGGGATGCTTTGTCAATAAATATTTGACAGTCAACTTGTAGCTGTCATATCCCTAGGATTAATTGTTGAATTTCTCAAGATCCTCAACAAGATTTAACAAATCATCTTCTATGACTTTGTTGACATATCTTGCCGATATAACAGAATGGGAAAACCAAACTAAGCACAATTACTTCTTGTACTTCTTTCGTATGGCTTTATCCTTGAGATATTATAACAACATCATTGGTCTGTAGACACGTCCAGCAATGTCTAATCACCCGTCTATTTTTTCCTTGTATTTGTTAGTTTTGGTAGGTAGTCGTTTGGACAACGCCTTTCCTTTATTTGATGGTGGTAGTTTGACTGTACTGCTTGCCTTAGAATTTTTTAGGGGTTCTTCCTTGATGAGAGGTTTTTATGGACGATCGCATCTCAAGCCTGTCACTAAGGCAAACTTTTTCATGCCAAAACAAGCCGGCATGCCACAGTAGTTGATCCAGATTTCATCTATCTTTTTGCCCCCTTCTTTAAATATTTATCATCCCCCACATTCTTGATCTTGTGCTTGAGAAGACCTATACCATGCTCATTTGGAAATGGGTATTTTTGTCCTCAGGCAGCTTAAGAAAGTGTCCAAAGCAGCTCTTCTTAAAAAATTCCTCTAGTTTTTCCTTCTTCATAGTATCCGTAAATTCATCAAAAGGTTTCCCCAACTGGGATTTAACTACAAAATCACCAATTAGTTCTACAAGGTTATCTATCGGCATCTCAACTTGAAACCTGTCAATACTAATAGTTTTGACAGGATTATACTGGGATTTCAATCTTAATTCAAGCCCCATTGGCGATGCATTATCATCATGTTGATCATCATCATCTTTTTCATTTTCTACTTCTTCCTCTTCTTGTTATCTTCTTCTTCTTTCTCCTCACTTTTATTTTCTTCACTAACCTCTACATACCCTTCTCTACCTCCCTCAACATTATTTTCATAACTTTTCTCAGTTTCACTTTTCAGTGATTGAGATTGTTCAGGAAGTTCCTCCGAATCCATCTATACCCTAGCCTTTTTTGTTAGGAGGTCAAAAGTTGATCCACTTTCAGTTTCTTTTCTTTTGAGAGACATCGTTTAACTACAAATAATAGAAAAACAAAAAATACATTATTATTGATATCTACATCAATTTTAAAAAATTTAAGACAAATATCAATAAATTTTTTATCCGCCACATTACAAAAAAATATTCCAACCAATAACCTATCAGTTGGAATAGATGAAACATCTGTTACGACAGATGCATAACCTGTTGCAACATATGAACAACCTGATGGATGAGATCAAAATAGTTTTGCTACTGGTTTGTCTTATGCCAACAGCTGAAACATTGTTGCAACAGACGGGGAATCTGTTTGAAAACCTATGTTAATATCTCCCAACATATATTCCACTTGTTGCAATAAGATGGACCACCAACACCAATGCCACAACCACCAACACCAATGCCACCACCACCAACACCAACACCAACACCAATACTACCAACACTACCACCAATGCCAGCAATACCAACACCATCACCAAAACAATAACCAATGCCACCAACACCACCACTAAAACCACTACCAACACCACAACTAATGCCACCAATACCACTACCACCACTACTAAGACCACCTCCAACACCACCACCAATGCCACCAATACCACACTAACACCACCAATACCACCAACACCATCAACACCAACACTACCAATACTAACACCACCACCAATGCCACCAATACCAACACCAAGACCCCCAACATAACCACCAAAACCACCAAAACCACCAACACCACCAATACCACCACTAATACTACAAATGCCAACACCACCACCGATGTCACCAATACCAACACCAAGACCACCACCACAATCACCAAGACCACCAATACCACCACCACCACCAATACCACCAATACCAACACCACTACCAACACCACCACCAATGTCACCACCACCAACACCATCACCAAAACCACCAACACCACCACCAACACCACCAATAATACCACCACCAACACTATCCAATAATACCACGATAATCAACCAAACACTATAATAAAAACTAGGGTTTTCTTGGGTTCTTCCTATGTTTTTAACATCAAAACTCAAAATTATCAACTCATTCTCAAAGATAATACAACTAACGGTGTTTTTTTCACCATTAATTAAATAACCCTAATTTTTATAAAAAAAATATAAAACTCTTCTCAAACTCTATTACCTTTGAAGACAGAGAAATTAATGGATACAAGCAAGAATGAAGTAAAAAATAATAAATACATGGTGGGAAATAGGAAAAAAATTGATCTGTTGTGAAAGTTTAACCAATATATTGAGTAGTTTATGTTTTTATTATTGAGAGAGAAAGAAAATAGCGTGAACTTGAGATTTGAAATGATGAAATATTTTTCCTGCAAATAGATGATTTATATGGGTTGATTTTAATTTTGGAAAAGAATGACAAGTTTTAAAAATGTTAATTTGATCCAAATTTATCTTAATTAATTTTTTAAAAGAGATAAACTTTAACTGTTTCTTCATAATGAATTGTATTAAGTCAAATTGGAATATTAACCCATCCCTCAATACCAACAACATGCAATTGCAACAACATAATTGAAATTATAGTTGACCATATCAACCCATCTCTAATTCTAGCTAAATTAATTTAATAGTATTTAAAATAATAGATTGATATTAATTGTTTCAACTCAAATTGATCAGTCGATGACTCACGTTAGGACGAATGCAATACCAACAAGCAATTGCAATGCCTCAATTGAAATTGTTGTAGACCCTATTAACCCATCCCTAATTCTAGACAAATCAATATAGATATTTTAAATAATACTTTATTATGAACCGTTTCAACTCAAATTGATCAATCGGCGATTTAGGTGAAGATGAACGCAATACCAACTCCATGCAATTGTAATGACTCAATTGAAAGTGTAGTTGACCCTATTAATACATTCCTAATTCTAACTAAATTAATTTAATAATATTTCAAATAATAGCTTGATATGAATCGCTTCAACTCAAATTGATCAGTCGATGACTCGGGTTAGGACGAACGCAATACCAACAACATACAATTTCAATGACTTAATTGAAATTATAGTTGACCCTATCAAACCATCCCAAATTCTAGATAAATCAATTTAGATATTTTAAATAATAATTTAATATGAATCGATTCACCTCAAATTGATCAGTCAATGACTCAGGTCAGGACGAATGCAATATTAACATCATGCAATTGCAATATATCAATTGAAATTATAGTTGACCCTATCAACCCATCCCTAATTCTAGATAAGTTGATTTAGATATTTCAAATAATGGCTTGATATGAATCGTTTCAACTCAAATTGATCATTCGATGATTCAGGTCAGGACAAATGCAATACCAGCATCTTGCAATTGCAATAAATCAATTGAAATTGTAGTTGACCCTATTAGTACATCCCTAATTCTAGCTATATCAATTTAATAATATTTCAAATAATGGCTTGATATGAATCGTTTCAACTCAAATTGATCAGTTGATGACTCAGGTTAGGAAGAACGTAATACCAATAACATAAAATTGCAATGACTCAATTAAAATTATAGTTGACCCTATCAACCCATCCCTAATTCTATCTAAATCAATTTAGATATTTTAAATAATAATTTAATATGAATTATTTCAACTCAAATTGATCAGTCGATGACTCAGGTCAGGACGAACACACTACTAATATCATCCAATTGCAGCAACTCAATTGAAATTGTAGTTGACCTTATCAACCCATATCTAATTCTAATTAAATTAATTTAGATATTTCAAATAATGGCTTTATATGAATCATTTTAACTCAAATTGATCAGTCGATGACTCAGGTCAGGACGAACGTAATACCAACAACATGCAATTACAATGACTAAATTGAAATTATAGTTGGTCCTATTAACCATCCCTAATTCTAGCTAAATCAATTTAATAATATTTAAAATAATGGATTTATATGAATAAATAAAGGACTAACCTATTGCAAGAGATGACACATCTGTTAAAAATTATCAAATAATCATAGTTATTTATTAAAACAAATGTTTAACCTGTTGCAACAGATGCCATTTCTATTGGTCATTATCTAACAGATAATGTCATATGTTGCAACAGATGACTTATCTATTGAAAATTATCAAACAAATAATGACATCTGTTACAACATATGAATTATTTGTTGGAAATTAACAAATAGATGTTGCCATCTGTTGCGACAGATGATTAATCTGTTGGAATTTTTCAAATAGATGTAGATATCTGTTGCAACATATGACTTATCTATTTTAAGATTTTTTTAATTTTAAAGTAATGTTTTATCCTAAATAAATAATATAACTCAAAATCACCTCATTAAGTTGTGTTATCTTGTCTTTTCAATGTCACCGTCATCGTCTCCTCATTCTTCTTTCAGAGTTTCACCACCATAAATAATTAATTAATATTTAAACCTATTTGACCTCTTTTCACCACATATTAAATAATTCATCTCTCTTCTTTTAATTTCTCTCCTCTTTAGGGTAATACCAAATATTTTTTTCTCTATGTTCTCTTTTTTCTCTCCTCTTTTCCCCAAGGATATTTTTGGATCTCAATCAATCTATATCTTTTCTTGACTGAAATAGGTATTTTGATCCCTTTGCTTTTGACATCCAGATATGGTTCACTATTAGATCTACGCTCTCAACTATTATTATTGCCTTCTCATCTTCTTATTTGCCTATTTCATCAAATTATCATGTTTTCTATGATGAAAATTAAAATTTTGAATATCATAATCTAACATTAGTCGTTTAAATTAGTTATTTGCATCTGTTGTTTTTATTTATTTACCAATTACCTGTATTTTTTTATTGAGAAAATTAAAGAAAAGGTGTCTTTTGAGTCTTGAATGAACGAACCATTGTTTTTATTAGAATATGCAAATAAATCTTCTGATGGGAGAACTTAAAAAGCCTTGTTGGTTATTTCTTATTTGTTTCTTTGTTGTTGATGTTGTTGGTGGTGTTAATGGTATTGGTGTTGCAACTAATGAATCAGTATCGGTCTTCCAGCAGATTCCCCATCTGTTATAACTGAAGAATCATCTATTGGAATACCCTTTTGTTGCAACAGACGGAGCACCTATTGGGAGAAATCAAACCAGTAACAAGGCTTATTTGATTTCTGACAATAGATGACCCACCTATTGCAATAGATGGGTCACCTATTGCAACATATGGGTCACCTATTGCAATGTATGGGTCACCTATTATAATAAATGGGTGTTCGATTGCAACAGATGGGTTACCACGGTCACAACAGATGGGTTTTTTGTGTTACCCATTTATTGAATTTTTTGTTACCCTTTTTTAAACTATGCAGGAATCAATTGTAATGTTATTTTTGTTTTTCTCTTATTTGTAGATAAAAGATGTCTCCTAAAAGAAAAGAAAGTAAAAGTGGATCAATTTTTGTCCTACCAACATAAAAGTCTAGAGTAAAGATGGGTTCAGAGAAATAAGTTGCTTGCATATGAAACCACTTCATATGTGGGAGGTATGTATTACTGATCATGTTATCATGAAAACACACATAGAGTACACTAATTTTGTGAATTAATTTTTTTTACCGATTAGGAATTAATCATTCAAATAAGATATTGCATTTTACAATTAAATTGATAGGTTCGAACTGATAAGGCCGTGGGACCAAATAAGTGGTGCCGATACCCTGTTACCATTTAATAATGGTTTTGATAATATTTATGTGTTAAGTTAGGAGAAGGGACTAAGTTTTTGGTGGCAGTGTAAAGATTCAATAGTGATTGGACTAATTTTAAGGGTTCAATGGACTTTTGAAAGGCCTATGAAGCCTCGCACTGCTGCAACCAAGATTGAAAATTAATATAGTTACTGAACTAGTCCAAATTTGTATGGTTGGGTTACTTTGGGTGATGCTTATACAACAGAAGGTGTTTAAGAGAATATCTGTGAGGGAAAGGGGAGGTGCTGAAGACCATATATCAACTCAGACCTTATTAAATAAGAAACACAGGGTAGAAAGGAACGTGTAGCAAATCTGGCCGATGAAATTAACTTGAAAAATGAAAAATTGAATGAGCTGAAAAAATAAAAGTGTATCCAAATATGAAAATCCATCAGTCAATTTTGAAAAGAAAAATGGTAAAGTGGAATGGAGCTGTGCACTTTGCTAGGGAACTCCGACTAGCTAGTGTGGCCCAAGTGATGACCCACAAAGAATAGGATCAAAGCTCTAAGGTTGTAGCTTTACGAGCACCGAGGGTGGAAAGATGGCCAGTCAGGAATGAAACTTGAACCTACAACTCCTGAAATAAAAATAAGGGATCAAGACAAGGTGGCAATTTCTGAAGTTAGACTTGTATCTCAGTCCTTCAGCTTGTGGTTCCGGTCAGGTCAAAGGCAGTGGAAGTGATAAGGCATGAGATTTTTGGCCAACTTCAGAACTTTTTATTTCTATTATCATTGATCTAATTAGAACCTTAACAGAAGGCATGGGATGAAAGTTAGAATTTAGAAATTGATGCCTTGGCATCCCTTATTTTTACTTCAGGAGTTATTGGTTTAAGTTTCATTCTTGACTAAAAATCTTACAAATCCTCGGTGCTCGCCATGCTGCTTCCTTAGAGTTCTGATCCTCCGCTTTGTGGGTCTTCATTCAAACCACGCTATCTAGTCGCAGTTCCCTAGCAAAGTGACTAGCTCTAGTCCACTTTACCATTTTTCTTTTGAACAACGACTGACGGATTTTAATTTTTAGATACATATTCACATATGCAGCTCATACAATTTTTTCATCTTTCAAGTCAATTTCATTGGCCAGATTGGCTAGAAGTTCCTTACTTGTTGCCCTATATTTCCTCTTAAACAAAGTCTAAAATTATATATGGTATTCTTCACCTCCCCTTTTCTGTTCAAGTATTCTCCTAAGCACTTTCTACTGTATAATAGTCTCCTCGAGCAACCCATCCATATAAAACTAGGGGAATTTCTATTGGTTTTCCATTCCTGTTTGCTGTAGTGGGAGGCTTTGAAGGCTTTATCAAAGTCCATTTCACCATTAAAATTGGTCTAATCATTATTGATTGTCTACAATGCCATCAAATATTTATCCCTTCTTAAAACTTGATGCATAAACATCAGCAAACCCCTTATTAAATTGTAACAGGGGATCGACACCACCTTCTTGGAATCCTTTAGCCTTATCAGTTTGCACCTATCAAACTTGACTTTAAAATGCATGATATTGTTTGAAGGATCAATGCCATTGCGGTAAAAAACTACATTCACAAAATCATTGTACTTTATGTGTGTTGTCACGATAACCTGATCAGTAATACATAACTCTCATGTATGAAAGTGGATCTATCCATCTGCATTCACCTTACTCTTCCTACCCCATCAATGTCAAATAGTATTTAATCTTCAGTTTCCATCCTGAAGTACTGCACAAAACTATAGAGGCTCAACGGGTAACCACCTTTAACGTCAAAGGACTACATGCCCGTCAAGAAAGAACAAGTGCTACGTATGTAATGCACTATGATCATTGTAATTGTAAACTTGTGTTGTTGTTTGAATTGGACTTTGATAATTTTAACTCATTTTTTGGAATGTAAATGTTATTATTTATTATATAAAATATGTTTTTAATAACTTGTGCATCAGTAAAAAGAGGTTATCAAATAGGAAATAAATATGACAGACTATAAAAAATATATTCAACAGATTACCCATGTGTTGCAACAGATGAACATTGGCTGGAAGAACATAATACACTTCATCAGACTGCATTGCGTTCAACCAAAAGATGACCAATATGTTGTAACAGATAGAACATCTGTTGCACAGATCTACTGGAATAACACAATGCAATTCTTGCCACTGGTTTGTGTTCTTCGAACAGATGACAAATCTATTTTAACGGATGGTTTATCTATTGAAAAAACTGACTAAAAATGGTTATTAATAAGAAAAGGGTTATTAAAAGGGTGAAAAGTCACGAGTTTTCAATTATTTAATAAAGAAAAATGGTTCATAAATAAATAATAAGGAAATAAATGATAAACACAATTTAAAACTGCAAAAAATGGTTATTTAATTTTAATCAACTGATGTTAATGTTAAATAGGCAAAAAGTCATGACTTTCCACCTTTTTTGTTTTTAAATCTTCTTTCTTAATTTAAATTATCTAAATGTCACCAATTTGAATTAACTAAGGTATAAGTAGATAATTAAAAAAGATGCCCCCAAATAGATGGTCCATCTGTTGCATCAGATAACCCATCTATTGTAACAGATAGTTCATCTGTTGTACAGATGTATCATTTGTTGCACAGATGGACCATTTGTTGCAACAGATGGAAAATATGTTGCCACAGATAAGTTATTTGATGCAACAGATGGACCATCTATTGCCACAACTCAATAAAAACAAATATTATTAAAAGAAATGATTATTGAAAAGGTGAGAAATGTTGGATTATTCAATTGAGAAAAATAGTTATTTATTTTAAAGAACTAATTAATATTAAGATGCTGAAAAGTCATGACTTGTCACAATAATCAAAAATCATCATCTTGATTTAATTAAGTCATGAGTTTTCATAGTAATCAAAAAGTCACTAGTTTGAAGGTAATTAATAAAATAAAGGTGAACAGTCGTGACTTTTTGCCTACAACATTAAAATTCAATCTTCTATAAATAGGTCCCTACATACTCATTTATTTTACTCCACTTTATTTATTTTTTACATTTTGTCTTTCGTATTACATCTTCAACCACTTCTCTTCACAGATCATATTCCTTCCTCATTGAGGTAAGTTTTTTTTATTGGTAAATCTACCAGTTGGTATTATACATTGTATTATATTCAAACTCTTTTCCTTACTTTTGTGTTTATATTTTTTGTCCATTTATGTGTGTTCTAGATATTGGTGATCCTGTTTGGGACATTTCTATTTTTTACGACACCGTCCGGGAACTTTAGAGGTAGGTTAATAAATTTTAGTGGGAGTTGGCCGCCGTGAGAGCAAGGATGCTCCAAGAAATTCGCAGGGTGAGGAGGCCCTGCTGTTGTCGATTGACGATTGGCCGACTGATAATAATAATAATAATAATAATAATAATAATAATAATGATAATAATAATTAGGTTATGTTTATTATTATTGCATATGTATTTTTATTTTTCTATATCGGATCTACCTACTTAATGTATTTTATTTTTGTTTAATGAAAAATTTATGTTTGATCGACTTTGACTTTTAATTCTTATTTAATTTTCATTCTTCCTATTTTTTCTTCTCAACAAATGTTAGACATGTCGACGGTTGGAGGTAAGGAATATTTTTGAATCCAATAACAATAGCAAGAGTTTTGAGTTCTTTCAACAGATGGACCATCTGTTGAAATAGATTGGTCATCTGTTAGGTTTGTGGCAAGAACTGTGTTATGTTATTCCAACAGATTACCAATCTATTGCAACAGATTGGTCATCTATTGGAGGAACACATTCCAGTTTGATGAACTATATTATGTTCTACCCGAAAATATTTATCTGTTGCAACAAATGGGTAATCTGCTGAAAATAATTTTATGTTCTATTGTATTTAGTTCCTATTTTACCTTTTTATTAATGCACAAGTTAATAAAAAATATATTTTATATAATAAATAATAACATTTACATTCACAACAATGAGTTTAAAATATCAAAGTCCATAACAAACAACAACACAGGTTTTGCTATTACAATGATTATAGTGGATTATGATCCGGGCATGTAGTTTTTTTGTGGTCAGTGTTCTTACATACGGAGCGCTTATTTTTTCTTGATGGAAATTATTCTCTGACTCCACGCCTCCTCTTATATAGCCTTCTTCCCGATTTGATAATGGTTGGGTCAATATATGGTGGAGGTATTTATCTCCCCTAAAGCTCTATAAGAACAACCCAAGATTCTTTGGGAGGCACCGGATTAATCTTCTAACTATATGCCATTATATATCTTTCCACCAAATAATACGAAGATGAGCACTCATGAATTTTAGTTCCATATTATGCACCATATTAGGCTCGAAGTGCTGTCATACCATGTGGACAAGGTATTTTGTCCAAGTCAAAAACTCTGCACGTACAAGATCTTGTTTGAAGATTGACCGTGGCAATATCAGCATGACCATCGATACTGAACTTCTAATTTGCTATTTGATGAGAAATAACCTATTCCCCAAATTGACATTCATTGATAGTTGTTTTTCAGCTTCTAGAACAAATCATGTTCCTGCGTTCGCGAACTACATACGCCTTTTATGAAATAACTTTCCATACTTCTTGTTTATTTCATCAAATAGTGCCATGATAGGAAATTCTCTTTCAACGCCAAATAATGAATTCACTGATTCAACTATGTTTGACATCGCAATATTATACCTATACAAAAGAATCACTTAGTACGACATCATACTAAACTTGTAACTCAAACAAGACATTAAATTCATAAGAATGTACCTATTTGCCGGATAAAATACCCAACTCTATCTCTCAAAATCGACATGTATAAGATGTTCTTCTTCCTTGGGATGCATATCCATTATTTGATTGAAATAGTAAAAAACTCATCTCTATTATATGTTTTAGCTGCTCTATAAAAAGGGCCACGACCTTTTCGTTGTGAAATTTGTTTAATATTATCTCCAAGATACCTCATGCAACAACTAAAGTGTGCTGAAGTGTAGAAAATTGAACCTATTTTTGGGATACTTGGATGCCTATCCGAAATAAAATACAACTCTTTGGTATGTTCAATGCAGATTTGCATTTGTTAAAAAAAATATCCATACGAGGCATCACATTCCTTGTCTGCTACACAAAAAGTGACAGAAAAGATATGGCTTTCTGCATCCTGTGCAACCGCCGCTAGCAAAACTCCATTTTACTTGCTCCTCAAGAAGGTCCCGTCGATGGCTATGACTTTTCTCAAATGTTGAAAACCAAGAATCCAAGAACCATAGGATATAAAAAATTACTTGAGCCATCCATTTTCATCAACATGCAATACCGTCTTACTTCCAGAATTTGTGGACTCAAGCATATAACGGTAGGCATCGAGGACTGCATACCCGTGCTTGTGTGTTCCCCTAACCAAGTCCTTAGCAATCACCATGGTCGTATATATCTTCCAATAACTGACTTTAACACCTAATTCTATAAGGAGGTGATTGGCCATATCACTTGTAGAAGGGCCTTTACCATTGGGGAATCTATTATGGAAATATTGACCAAGGACCTCTGCCGTGGTGTGAGAATTTTGGCCCGTAATGTGCTCCGAACCATATATGTGATACTTTTGATAAACATTAATGGAGAATCTGTCAGAACTTAATTATTTCACATCCTCCAACCACCATTTGCAATTTGGATTAGCACATTTAAAGGAAAAAACTTTGCTCGAATTAATCACCTTCTTTAGTCTAAAATCTTTTTCAAAGCAAGCAATAAATAAAGAAGTAGATAGTTCTTTCTTATCCTTGAATGACATTTCCTTGTAAAATCCAGTATCTTCATCTTGAAGATTACCCGATTATGTTGATTGAGAAGAGCTGCCCAACGTGTCTCGCAACAACGGGCGTAGGTGTTTGATCATCATTTGGAATACTCATGTCCAGATCATCCAGTTTATCATCACAGGTGTCTTATTGTTATTCTTCTTCTGTATTTTGGTTATTATTCTCTCTTGGTTTTTCAACCACATACACCCTTAACACCTGCCTAGCTGAATCACTACGATAAGCATGTAACCAAACCTGATCGGTTATCTTAAAATGTAGTACCCTTTTATTTTCAAAGAAGTTGTGTATGTAGCTGATGGCGAGTTCTTTCGGTTGACAATTTTTTCCACAATAGCTGATAATTAAGTTCACAAAATCATCATACGAAACATCACTTTGGATTGTCATAGCTATTATATCTAGTATTTCACCCTCCTTCCAATGTCATATATATCGATTTCTCTTCTCTATCCATTCACTATGACAATCCACCTCTATTGTTATTGATCCCTCCATTAGTGGTACCTAAAGAAAAATATTTGTTAAAAAAATTAATTATGACATCATAATAAAATTAATAGTGATTTTATAGTGCCGTAACATGAACTCCAATATATGAGTAGGCTGTTGCAATAAGTCAATAATATGTTGCAACAGGTGAGTTATATGTTGCAACAGATGACTTAACCTATTGGTAATTCATGTTACAGTACTATAGAACCTGAAGATGATTCCAATAGATGAGTCATTTATTGGAACAGGTGACTCATTTATTGCAAAAGATTATACATCTGTTGCAACAGATGACTCGCCTATAGGGATATACTATAGAACATTTGAAGTTGATTCTAACATATGAGTCACCTGTTGTGAAAGATCACTAACCTGTTGAAACATACTGCTCACCTGTTGCACCAGATGATGCATCTATTGAAATTAACTTCAGGTTTTATTGCAACAGGTGAGTGATCTATTTCAACAGATGACTCATCTGTTGCAATAGATAACTCGTCTGTTGCAACAGATGACCCATCTGTTCGATTCATGTTACATCACTATTGAACCATAAATATACATCCAACATATTAGTTTTTTGTTGTAATAAATGACTTATCTTTCGCAACATATGAGTCAATTATTTAAACAAATAATCTTTTGTTGGGTTCATGTTCGGATTCTATCCATTATTTTAAAAACAGCAATAGTAGTGTATCCAGATGAGAAATTCAACTAAAAATCATAATTTTACTTACCAATATCGCCTATGAAGTAATGCCAAAGTGATGTACGAAACTAAATTTGACCTAAAAAATTGGTCAAGTAGCAGCAGGAGCGATAACAACAAATTGCAATGACAAACAAGAAGAAGAAGATGATGATAATAAAGAAGATGATGATGATTATGAATCACAAGATGATGAATAATGTAGCAGCAGTAATGAACAAAGAAAATGGCAAAGATAGAGAAAACAGACAATAATGAAAAGAGAGAGAAAACACGTGTTCCCCCTCTATTTCAAGTTAAATTAGGTTTTACTTGGATTAAAGTATAAATTAAAAAACTTGTGGGATATTATCAAACTTCCCCAACTTTCTTAGTCACTAATAAAGTAATTTTCACCTACACTCAATTTTTAAAACTTGAGTCACCTACACCTCATTTTAAAACTCTTTTATCACTTTTAGCTTAATTGCTCTAATAACCAATCACATTTGCAATTATTTTAAATATTTTGATACGAAAATAAATAATTTTAGTTTTTTATTTAATCATATTTCATTAACTAATTTCTAAAAATAATAAAACATGAAATTTTAAATACTTGTTAATTACATTCCTTTTCATTTCACATTTAAATTTTTTTGTCTATCAATTTAATTTCAACAAACTTCACTCATTTTAAAAAATTTATTTTTCATTCTATTTTAAACACCAAAAGAATTTAACTATGCAAATTAGAAAACTTCCAAAATTTAATTTCATCACTGTCAATTCAAAAACTAAGCACCTACAATTTTATTTTTTTATTTTAAAATTTCAAATTGTTCTATTTTTTATAATACTTTTTCGTGTTCGATTTTATTATTAATATCTTTAAATATTTATTTATTAAGTTATCTCTAACCACTTTAAAAATGACCTACTTCACCAAATTCCACGCCCATCCCCCTACCCTCACCCCCAAGCTCCCCTCCACACACATTTTTATTTTTAAATTTTAAACATTTTTTGTAAAAAGAATCTTACCCACATCACTCTTATCCTTAGTCGCCCCCCTAAAAAATTATATTTTATTTTTTAAATAAATTATTTTTCTTTACCTAGTCCCTCTTACATGCCACCACCCACCCTGACTCTCTACATAACCCAAAAACATTTATTTATTTTTTATTATAGAAATTATTGTTATAATTTTTTTCTTACTATTCCCCTACCTTGGTCCCAATTTTTTTTAACTTTAAAACTTATAAAAAAATTTTATGTCAAATATTTTGAACCGTGTAGAATTTCCTTAATATCAACTTTTTATCATGTATAACATTGAATAAGCTTTCCACAATACCAAATTAGCCCAAATCCGACACTCGGGTGAAGAGTTAGAGCCATTTTAGTGAGATAGTATGCGACCTGGCACTTAAGTGCATCGCGGAGCCAGCCAAAATGGCAATTGTGTAATTCCAGTGAGCCTCCGCGATTCCACCGCATCGCGGTATTGTTTCAGTTCGCAACCAAGGTGGCAACGCGATTTCCACTGTGTCGCGCTGTCATGCAGTTTCCCAATTGTCCAAATTCCAGTGAGCTGACGTGATTATGGCGCGTCACGCCAGCATGAAAAATCAGGATTTATTTTCCAGTTTTGGATTTTAATTCCAAGGGCTTTTGGGTATTTTCCCACTCTTTCTCAACCCTTATTTATACCTAATAAGAGGCTCTCGCCTCATTTTTTCCATCTTCAACATCAAACTAGGGTTTTACAAAAATCAAAACTCTTATTTCTTCTTCAAGAAAGATCAAGAGAATCAAGAGAAATAAAGAATCTCTCCAAGGGCTTTCAAGAAAAAAGTTTCCCCAAGGTATGCGAATGTTGATTCTTGGATCCCTTTCATCCAAGAAGCTCAAGTACCCTTTTCTGAATCTCAAAGATTTTATGTTTATGAGTTGTTAAAGATTCATGTGAGTTGAAATTGATGTTCCTGCTATGATTGAGTTGTGATTTATGTTTGTTTACAAGATTATCAAACTTTGACCTTAGTATATGATACCCATGTGATGTTCATGATAAATCCTCTTTAAGTTACTTGTTAGATGATATGTTAATGTCAATTAAGTGTAGAATTGGTTGAATGAGCAAAACATGTTTCCCATATGTTTGATAAAATGCTTATGAGAAGGAATTAGGGCCATTAGAGCATGTTGATTAGGAAACACCCAATTGTGTATAATGCCATGCATGCCTAGTGTTTGATGAAAAGCCTTAGTAAATGAAATGTGACATGATAGCATGAAATCCCCAATTAGGCGCAACCCATGTATGCCTAGTGTTTGTTGAAAGGCCTTAGCGAACAAGTTGAGACATGATAGTAGGAAATTCCCCAATTGCGTGCTCTTTGATACATGCTAATCCTTTAATACATTCCAAGTGTTTGACGAGTAAAATGTGACATGATAGTATGAAGTTTCCCCAATTATGTGCTATCCAATACATTCCAAGACCAATATACATGCGAAGTACTTGATGCAAGACCTTGTTGAATGGAGAGTGATCTAATAGTATGCTTCCCCTACGCTATTATATGTATATGATTCCTAACTGCTTGAAGTGATGCCTTAGTGATTGTGATGGTGAATATATGTTATGATTCCTAAATGGTTAAAGTAATGCCTTAGTGATTATGATGGTGAATAGATGCCTATGATTCCTAACTTCTTGAAGTGATGCCTTAGTTATTGCGATGGTGAATATATGTTGTGATTCCTAAATGCTTGAAGAGATGCTTTAGTGATTGTGACGATTAATGAATGATCGTGGTTATGATTAGTCAAGAATGGTTATGTTTTACTTTTATGTTTTTGAGTCCTGGGGGTATTTATACCCGATAATTTAGATGTTGTCAAGAGACTGTGTCAGTTTTCACGATAATTTCAGTCAAGCCATGATTCTCAGAACTCCGTGAATTATAGAACTCTATATCCTCAAACAGATACAAAACATAAGAAATCTCAGAAATCTCTGTAATCTCTGTATCGCTAGTAATCTAGACTTACTGTTGTACTCAGCCCAGATCTTGTAGTATTCAAGTGTTTAGTTCTGTCCTTGGTAGTGACCGAGTAATCTATTAAAACTTTGTATCGTCAGTCAGATACCATGATTCAGTAGTATTCCGTCAGATACGAAACCATGTGAATTCAGCTTAACTTGGTTAGATCAATTGAGAAACGTGATCCCTATCAGAATTAGTTCAGTTTGTGTTCAATTGAGAATTCAGTTCAGAGTCTTTCAGTTGGGAGTAGGAACTAGAACCGAGTGAAAAAAGAGATGGCAACTCTCCATCAGAGAGAGGCCGAGTCGCTAGGAGCAATCCCTGAACTCCAGAACTGTGTAGCCAGTGCAAGATGCAGGAGTCCCCGTTAGTAGAGGCTGTCAACGTTAGAGAGGTTTGACTATTATATTGCCTTAGGTTGACTTCCTACGAGGGTCATCCATTAGAGAGGCTTAACCGGAGAGGTCTTTACCCATGGCATTATATTGACACCCTTCCAGCTGAGGTTACAGGTTGGACCTCACATATGGGAGGTCGGGGCATATCAGTTAAGTAACTACTTCCCACAGTTCCAGTTTCAGTATCAATCTTTTAAAATCAGGACTGTGAGGTACAGTCGTCTATCTAAGTGAGGAACTCAGATAGTTCCATTGATTCATGACCATCCGTCAGATAGGCTTGGTCTCATATACAGTTATTTATTATCAGATCAAGAGATCTCCCGACAGATAGGCTTGATCTCAGTCCTAGATTATGTTGAGTATTCTTGTTATTCGATTTAGAGATCTCCCGCCAGACAGGCTTGATCTCAGTCCCAGATTATGTTGAGTATTCTTATTATCCGATTTAGAGATCTTCCGTTAGACAGGCTTGATCTCAGTCCCAGATTCTATTGAGTATTCTTGTTGTCAAATTCGGACTTGATCATTTTCTTATCATTGATAATAGATTCCAGAATCATCCGTTAGAGAGGTTGATCTCCGATCCAGTCAGTGAAGAGCAGTGAGCTCAGAATTCAGTCATTGATGTGAGTATATTCAGTTAGTCAGTTATCAGTATCAGATGATTCAGTGATGCAGTATCTTAGTGTTAGTAGCGAGTTCAGATGATAGTAAAGTAGTATCCGAGTTTCAGTATTTAGAGTTATGATGATTGTGATTATGGTTTGTCCAATCATGTATGTTTTCTCGTTCGGTAATCTCATGATTATTCAGTTATGTAACTGTTCATGCATGAGACCTTGATTTTAGCCTTACCTCATCTGTATACTCAGTACATTCCTACGTACTAACACATTTGCGCTATGGTGTTTTATTTGACACCATAGGTTCAGAGGCACGAGATCCAGAGTACCCTCAGCAGTTCAGTCCCAGTCAGCAGAAGTAGTCGTAGAAGTGAGTCCTCTTCATTCGAGGATGATCCTTAGTTTGCTATTATTGTATCAGACTTTGTTTATTTTCAGTTGACGGAGTTAGTTGGGGACATGTCCCATCAACTCCACAGTTCAAACAGTTAGAGGCTTTTCGGAAAAATGTATCGGTATTCAATTTTTAGTTTGAGTATTTATAGATGTGTTAAACCTTATGGCTTGTTTCTGCCTGTTTCCGCTCTTATTTCTAGATATTGTGCAGTGCTCAGGTACGGACATCAGAAAAAGGGTTAGCTTGTGGTCCTTCTGAGTCATGAGCACCGTGTAACGACTAAGGGGTAGTCTTGGGTCGTTATACTACCTCGCCCCAACTATCATAATTCCCTATCCTCCCCATCCATCACAATATTCATCAATCCGCTCACATTCATTTATATTATTTTGTATTAGATATAAATAAATACTTTTATGAAATATTTTTTATTGTACTGATAAAGTATCAAGTGTCAATTTATTTTAGCATATATGCATGCTATTATTAATACCTAATAATCACATCAAATAATTTAGCTATTAAGTTCAAAATCAACTAACAACTATTAATCTGTATCTTCATTATCCTAAAGAAAAAAAATTCAAATTAAGTTCAAGCGTGTTATCTCTCCAAATAAATTATTCTTTTTTTGTATTCAAAAATAATTTGAGACACAAAGAATTAGTTCATCATTGAAATAAAACAAAATATATAAGTATATTTTTCTTTTGGTTAAATATATAAGCGTACTCCGTTAAGAATTATGATGAATCCATATATAAAGATTAAGAGTAAATATTTAGTAATATATTTTCAAGAAAACTTTTGATATACAATTGATATATGAATTCAGATAAAGAAATTGTCATAAACTTTAACAAACATGAAAGCTATAGAAAGTGATATAGACAGAGCTACATGATTATGGTGCCAAAAAAAAAGAGTAGTGGCAACAATATTACTTCATAAGTCGAATTATTGAAAAAAATGAGATATTAATATCAATTTAAATTGATAATCATTGAATAGCAATTGAGAAAGATGAAGATGAAAATGTATACCACTTTTGCATACACAAAGAAAAGTGTTGAATAAAATACATTTTAAGAAATGAAGAATAAAGAATAAAAAATGCAGTAAATAAATTTATGAATAAAATTGATGATATAGGAGTATATATAATAATAGCTAAGTGATAGAAATCTATTCCAATTCACACTTCATTTAAATTCAAATTCAAATTCTATAGATTTGTTAAAAGAAGATCAGCTACTATTCTTCCTTTTCCTCATTTTTTCAAATATAATACATATTTATATTATAATTTATATATTTGAGTAGAGATAAATACTAAAATCAATGAGTTAATATAATTATTATTATTATTATTAATCATATTTTATTTATTTTATACAATTTTTTCTTTTTTTATTGTTTTTTATCTTCTTCTTTTGATTAAAATAAATTTAAATTTTCCTTCCCCATACATTAGTTTAAGTAAGTTTTATTATATTAATGCAAACATTTAATATGAAAGATATGAAAACCTCCCACAAAGAAAGAATCCTAAATTGCTTATTAATTTTAGTCTTCAGTTTGAAAATTTAATGTAAACCATCTGTAATTTATCGTTCTAGAAAGAACGAGCAGTAAGGAAAGTTAGTTTAAATATTTAATTTAAACTAACTGATAACTTTTCAGATAAAGTTAAAGCACATTGATAAGGTTTATAAGGATATATTCATTAGGACTCCTTAAAAAATATTAAATATAAAAATCTAATATGATATTATTATTATTATTATTATTATTATTATTATTATTATTATTATTATTATTATTGTTATTATTATTATTATTATCTTTTCTTCTTACTCCTGCTACTATTAATAGCACTACGTAGTGCCTTTACTACTATTATTATTCATTTATTATTATTATTATTATATTTTTATTCTTAAATCAAATGAAAAACACACACACATATTATTATTATTATTATTATTATTATTATTATTATTATTATCACCACACTAATACTATTACTATACACTATTTTTGGTTGGCAATTTTACTACGTACTACTATTTATTATTATTATTGTTGTTGTTGTTGTTGTTATTATTATTATTATTATTATTAAATAAAATATATTTAAATATATTTTATTGTTTGTAAAAGGAATAAACTTTTGGAATAGTAAAATTTTATTTAGGACTGTTTAATCATATTTTTCTATTTTTAAGCTAATGGCTTTTTCTCTTTTTTAAAAGATAATATATTTTCAAATTAAAATATTTAATATCCTTTAATTCAAAAATTTTATTACAATAATATTAACTTTTGTCCTAAAATTGCCACGTGGCTTCTCAATAGCTTGCCACGTAGCTTCTTATCTTGCCTTCAGTTTTGCTTATATTTATTTATGTACATGTATATATATATGTATGTATTTATATCTGTATGTATATGTATGTATGTATGTAAGTATATATAAATGGAAAAGTCATCAAAATCATCCTAACTATATCCGAAAAGTCACTTACACACTCAAACTATCGTGACGAACTATTACACACTTGTAGTACGTAAAAGTGAATTTATTTCCACCTCAAAAGCTGATGTGACAAAAAATTTAATAGAAAAGTATGAAAAGCACGTCCAGGAGACAAATTAAAGAAAAAAAAAATAACGAAAAATCACTTCTTCTTTGTGCATTATCCATGGATAACCTTCCCTACATCTTTTTCTTCTTCATGTCATTAATCTTTTCTTCTCTATATTTTTCTTATCAAAATCACTTCATTTTCTTTAACTGATCGACTTTTTATTTTCACAATTCTCCGTCTCGAGCTTGAACAAAATTCGCAATGCTAAGGGATTTGATGATGGTTTGATAGAGTTGATGGTGATATGTCTATTATTTTCTATAATTTACAATGAAGTTGCTTTTATTTTTTGTGATGAATGTTGGGTTTACTGTTATGAGTATGACTAATTTCGATGGTGACAACGATAATGGATCTAGTAGTGAATGATTTAGCAAAGCAACTTGGGGTGAAAATAAACTTTTGTTATGATTATTGTTGTGAATTTCAACATTGATAGTGATGGTGGTTTAATTTTGATAAACATTAAAATCTATTGATGTGGTGTGATTTTGATTGGATTCAGCAGCAGGTGTTGAAATTGTGTAGTATTTTTTTTTTAATTTTTGATTGCGAAAATGATTGTGATATGATTTTGATAATGAGTTTGGTTATGGGTGTTGAATTTTTTGATGGATCTTTGCAATTTTTAGAGGTAACAATGGTGGTGATATGAGCTCGATTTGTAAATTTTTATGGTAGCAGTGGTTGTGGGGTGATTTCGCTAGTGAATTTAGTTGTTTGTGTTGAAATCTATGATGGTGATGATATGAATTTGGTGACGATGCGGCAATGATGGTGGTTTAATGGTGGATTTTGATAATGGATAGGGAAGAAGAAGCAATTGGGGTGACTTGGACATTTTTTTTGAAATTTGATATAAAAAGAGATGTGGCAGTGACATTATGATGACATGTGCGCGAGTGTGTAACACCTTCCATTGTGTGACTGGTTCTATGTGCGTCAGGGTGGAAATAAATTCACTTTTAAATAGTATAGGTATGCATTAGGTCACTCTAATAGTTTAGGTGTGTCTTAGACTATTCGAGTATAGTTTAGGATGAAAACGATGACTTTTCCCTATATATAAATGGACTCAAAACTGTGAGGTTCTTAACAAACTTTATCATAAATGCTCCAAGTTGCGTATTACTCATCTGGATTTTGCAGATGATCTGCTAATCTTTTCTAGAGGAGATACAATCTCTGTCAAGGCACTTAAACAGTGTTTCTCTCATTTCTTTTAAGATTCTGGGCTGCAAGTTAATTTAAACAAGAGTTTCATTTATTTTAGAGGGGTGTCACAAGAAGAAAAACTACTGATTACTCAACAATTAGGATATCCATAGGAAGTACCATGATATTCCTCTATCTACTTAGAAACCTCATGTTTTACAATGATATCCCCATAATGAAAAGATAATGGATAGAATATCATCTTGGACTATAAGAAAGTTGCCTTATTCTAGAAGAGGACACTTGTGCAGATTTTTCTATTTGGAATACGATTTTACTAACCACAAATTTTCATTATTCTTGCCGAAGTCATGAAGTTGATTGATAGTTTGTGTAGAATCTATTTGTATTCAGATGAAGGTAACATTAAAAAAAAGGCCCTTATATCTTGGGATAGAATTTGTTGCCATAAATTTACTAAAGCTATGAACTTGACTAGTATGCAATTATATAACAAGGCAACAGTAGCTAAGATCTATCAAGACAAAAAAACTATGGGTCAAATGGATTAACACTTTCTATATAAAGGATCATACCAATGGCTAGCGCTCAATCAAGCTAACTGGATAACAAGGAAGATTATTGAGGCAAAAAGTGTTGTTGAACAATTACAACCAATTAGCAAAACTGGTAAAAGCTTGAGTAGACAAATGTAGGTGTTACTTTCAATGTTTTTGGGTACACAAATCTGTATTTAGGTGCACAACAACTTCAACACAAGTTCAAGTCTAAAAACAAGAACACCTATGAAGTTACACAACACCTTCAACACAAGAATAAAAATAATCTATCCAAGAAGTGTGTTATACTTTCAGAAATAAGATAAAACAACACTTTAAATCTAAGTCCACCGACTTCAGTAAGTGTCCTTAAGGAATGATTCCCCTCACTGTACCCGGGGTTATGAAATTTTCCTCCCAGGTTAAAATGGCTTTCAATCCAATAATAACGGTACCTCAAATTATTGGATTCGTCGAACTCACTCAACGGCTAATGATCACACTGAGTTTTTGTGGAGAAGAAGAGTGTTGTTTTTACTGTCAAAAATCATGTA
Organism: Capsicum pubescens; assembly: GCA_030864215.1. Lineage (NCBI taxonomy): Eukaryota > Viridiplantae > Streptophyta > Magnoliopsida > Solanales > Solanaceae > Capsicum > Capsicum pubescens. The sequence goes on from CM061546.1 coordinate 229,707,732, forward strand.
TATACCTGAGGAATATGTTAGGTATTTATAGCCTTCATGTTCCCCTTCTGAAAGCAAGCATTGGTTCTGGAAAAAGGTATCTTTTCATTACAGTCACGTCACTTGCGCCCAGTATGTGATGTACCTGCGCTCGATCTGCGGACGCAGGTGAAACTATCTGAAATCCAGTGGCTACCTGCACTGCACATGCGCCCACAGGTTGCCTAGCTATGCGCACAAATCACTATATTGCACAAAAAAGGTGTCTTTTACCTCGAAGGGTAGCATCTCTTCGAGGTACGTTGTGCATTCATTTTCATGGCGTCCGAAATGCACCCGCACATGGAGAAAATAATTCTATCATATTCTTTTGAATTAAATTTCACTTTTTCTTTAAGTTTTAAATAAAATTTGTCTGAAAAATAGATCTCATCGATCGCTCATTATCCAAATCAAAATCCGAAGCCGAGCGACGATGACGACAATGGCGTGAGGAACCACCTTGTTATTGCCTCACTATCGATGTGGAGATGTATTTCTCAATATAAACACATGAAATATTCTTTCTCCCACCAATGTGGGAGAATTTAGTAAGCTTTCCTATTTGAGCACACTTTCCATTTTTAGTGTGAACTTAATTTTCCTCCACTATTTTTCCCTCCATTTTCCATTCACACATACACCTTGAACCCAAAAATCCTCTACATGAATGGGGAATGACTATCTTTTGAAGATTTTATGGACAAACATGTGATCATTTAGCAAAGACTTGATTGCACCTGGATAAGTAGGGTTCCCTTTGAACTTTCCATAGTGAACATGTATCGGATGCACTCGGTCAATTGGTAGATTTGATATCCTTGAACCGTCGAGATTTAATGTACACCTAGACAAAACATGTCACACAACCAACCTTTTACAGTTTATGGTTCTCACAGTTTTGTTCTTTTCAGCTATGAACACGTTCCGGTTTCATGAGAGCTTAGAGAATAGGCCTTTACTAACATTCTCCTTGAAGCGACTTCCACTTCACCCTCGCATAGGTGATTTCTAAACGTTCAATCCTATAGATTAAACTATTTGTTCAAATATACAAAATTTAGATAATCACAAAAATACTTCACACCATAAGTCTTATCCTCGTTTACTGAGTATTTTCTACATCATGAGAATAGGTTAGGTATAATGACAATGTTGAACCTGTCATACACAACTTTGTTTGATCTCTTTGAACCTATATCTTAGGATATCCTGTCTGCTACGTAGAGTTACCACCATGCTGACTTGTCCTAGGCCTTAAACCCATTTCCCTAGATGTCCTCTCAACTCTTTCTTTAGATAGGCCTTTTGTAAGTGGATCCGACATATTATCCTTTAACTTAACATAGTCAATAGTGATAATTTAACTAGAGAGAAGTTATGTAATGGTATTATGTCTCCATCTTATATGATGAGATTTACTGTTGTACATCATGCTCCCTGACCTACCTATTACCGCTTGGCTATCACAGCGTATACATACTAGTGCCACTGGTTTGGGCCAATAAGCAATATCTTCCAAGAAATTGTAGAGCCATTCTTATTTTTCACCGGTTTTATCCAATGCGATAAATTCAGATTCCATTGTAGAGAGAGCAATATAAGTCTGTTTGGATGATTTCCAAGAGACTGCTCCTCCACCGATAGTAAATACATATTCACTTGTGAAATTTACTTCATTCGATCCGGTGATCCAATTTGCATCACTATATCCTTCAAGTACCATGGGATATTTATTATAATTCAAAGCATAGTCTTGAGTGTATTTAAGATACCCCAAAACTCTTTTCAATGCCATCCAATGAGTTTTGTTGGGATTACTCGTGTACCAACTGAACTTACTAATAATGCATGCTATGTCTAGTCTTGTACAATTCATTATATACATTAAATATCCCAATACTCTTGCGTACTCTAATTTTGAGTAACTTTCACCTTTGTTCTTTAGAAGTGTGAAGCTCACATCCAATGGAGACTTGGCATTACCAAAGTCCATATACTTGAATTTGTCAAGTACTTTCTTGATGAAGTGAGACTGTCACAATGCCAATCCTTGGGAAGTTCTATGGATTCTTATTCCTAAGATCACATTCATAACTCCAATGTATTTCATATCAAAATTGCTCTCAAGCATTTATTTCCTAAATGTCTCTACAAATAATCAAAATAGCATCCACATACAAACAAACTATGAATTGGTGATTTAGAGTGTCTCTAATATAAACACATTTATCATATTCATTAATCTTAAACCCATTTGTCAACATGGTTTGGACAAACATCGCATGCCATTGTTTAGGTGCTTGTTTTAGTCCATAAAGTGACTTAATAAGTGTACATACCTTAATTTTTTTCCTGGAACCACAAAACCCTCAGGCTGTTCCATATAAATTTCTTCCTCCAATTCTCCATTTAGGAATGTTGTTTTCACATCCATTTGATGGATTTCAAGACCATATACCACCGCCAAGGTAATTAAAATTTGAATCGACGTTATCTTTGTTACTGGAGAGTATGTATCAAAGTAATCAAGGCCTTCTTTCTATTTGAAGTTGTTTACCACAAGTCTTGCTTTGTATTTATCAATAGTACCATCTGCTTTCATTTTCCTTTTGAAGATTCATTTAGAACCTAAAGGCTTATTTCCTGGAGGAAGCTCAACCAACTCCCATGTATGGTTTCTTAGTATTGAATCAATCTCACTATTGACTGTCTTTTTCCAAAAGGATGATTTTGACAATGACATCACTTCTTTAAAAGTTTGAGGCTCATTTTCTAAGAGAAATATTACAAAATCTGATCCAAACGAAGTTGATTTTGTTTGACGTGTACCACATCTTGGATTCTCATTATTATGTACATTCTCACTTGGTTCATTTTGAGTTTGCTTAGACCCCCCACTAGACTGTTCAAGTCTAGTTTTATATAGATAAATGTTTTCAAAGAATTCAACATTATCTGATTCAATTACCGTATTTTTATTAATATCCTGATGTTTGGAATAATGAATCAAAAATGATATTCTTTACTACTTTTAGCATATCCTATGAACACGATGTCCACCGTCTTAGGTTCTATATTTACCTTTATAGGCATAGGACTTAGACCTTCGCTAGACACCCGACACTTTTAAATATTTCAAGTTGGGTTTCCTTCCTTTTCATTTTTCATATGGGACTGTGTCTTACTTTGGGGAACTCTATTAAGTATTCGGTTGGCTGTAAGGATAGCCTCCCCCTACAAGTTTTACGGTAAACCTGAACTTATAAGTAAGACATTCATCATTTCCTTCGATGTTCAATTTTCCCTTTTTACAATTCCATTAGATTGAGGTGAATACGGCGCCGTAGTTTGATGGAAAATTCCATTCTCTACAAATATTTCCGCAAAGGGGGATTTATATTCTTTGCCCGTATCAATTCTTATAGTTTTAAACTTTTTCTCTAACTGATTTTCAACTTCAGTTTGGTATTGCCTAAATGTATCTATTTCTTCATCCTTACTATTTAGCAAATAGACAAAATAATATCTAGTGCAATCGTCAATAAAAGTTATAAAATACTTTTTTCCACCACGTGATGGTGTTGACTTCATATCACAAATGTCAGTGTGTATTAAGTCTAAGGGATTGGAATTCCTTTCAACGGACTTATACGGATGCTTAGCATAGTTTGAATCCACACACGCTTGACATTTTGATCTATTGCACTCAAAGTTTGGAAAAACTTCTAAGTTAATCAGTTTTCATAATGTTTTGTAATTGACATGTCCGAATCATTCATGCCATAAATCATAAGACTCAAGCAAGTAAGAAGAAATTATTATTTTTTTGATTTCAATATTCATTACATTTATTTTGAATAGGCCCTCATTGAGTTAACCTTTTCCAACATACACTTCTCCTTTAAATAAGTACAATTTTTTCGAAAACAAATACACATTTGAATCCATTTTTGTCATGAAATGATATAGAAATAAAGTTCTTCCGTAACTCCGCTACATACAGGACATTGTTCAAAGTCAACACTTTGCTTGATGTCATTTTCAGGTAGATCTTTCCTGTTCCTTCGACTTTAGCAGTTGTAGAGTTGGCTATATATATCTTCTCCTCCCCTTGAGCCAGAGTAAAAGTAGCAAATAACTCCTTATTAGCACAAACGTGGTAGGTGGCACCGAAATCCATCCACCATTCTCGAGGATTTCCCACCAAGTTTCATTCGAATAGCATGGAACACAGATCATCCATTTATTTCTTGGACTCAGCCATATTTGGTTGGTGCTTATTCTTCCCTTTCTTTTGGGCACAACAATCCATAGACTTGTGGCCAATCTTGTCATAGTTAAAGTACTTCCCTTGAATTTTTCTTGGGTTGATTGCTTTCTTGTCCAGCTTTCTTCCGCTTTTTGGATTTGTTTGGTCATCTTCTACAATAATTGCTCCACTTATTGTAGAATTTGATATCAACCTTATTTTTACGGCTTTATTATCTTCTTCAATACGCAGTCTCACTATAAGATCTTCGACTGACATCTCCTTTTGCTTGTGTTTTAAGTAGTTCTTGAAGTCTTTCTACAATGGTGGTAACTTCTCAATAATTTCAGCGACTTGAAATGACTCATTCACGATCAAACCTACAATTAAGTTCTTGTGAACATTAAGAATATTTTTAATATGATCAACTAAGGTATTCAACAAAATCATACCTTCCGAAAGGAGATCATAGATGATTACTTGTAGTTCCTGCACTTGGGATACAATAGACTTGTTGTCAATCATTTTCTATTTCAGGAATCTTGCAACAAAGAACTTTTTGGTTTCTTTGTCCTTAGTCTTATACTTTCTTTCTAGCACTTCCCACAACTCTTTTGCTGTCTTTGTTCCACTATACACATTGTAAAGGTTATCTTGGAGACCACTCAAAATGTAATTCCTACAAAGGAAATCGGAGTGTTTCTAAGTCTCCACAATAACAAATTTCTCTTGGTCAGGGAACCTCTGGGGCTTCTTCAAGTATGAACCTTTGAAGTCAAAGAGTTTTGAGGTAGAAGAACATTTTCTGCTACCACATTTTGAAGTCAATACCCATGAATTTTCCGGGTTTCTCCGCTGGTGCCATTGTCTGTAGAGCATTCGTACAACTCGTTGTGGCAACACTAGTTGCTGCCACAGTCATTGTAGCATCATGCACTTGACTATCTGTAGTCATTTTCCTGTCACTACAAGACAATAACTTTAGTATATCAAATACTATTAACAAAGTTGCAGCAACCATAAACACCTCTTGTTTCTAGTTTAACGATGAAATTTTTATAACTTTCAATCGTCAACCGAGTGATCTTTAACTTATGATGAAGATTTTATGTCTTCAAATAACTAGTTAAATTCTAACGGAGTAGAAATCTTAAAGCTTTAATCTCCAGAAACCAAGCAATACAAATTTCGACATCATTCCTTAAGAATGTTACTTTCAATGTTTTCGGGTACACAAATTTGTATTTATGCGAACAACAACTTCAACACAAATTCAAGTCTAAAAGCAGGAACACCTATGAGGTTACACAACACCTTCAACACAAGATTAAAAATAATTTATCCAAGAAGTGTTGTATAGTTTCAGAAATAAGATGAAACAAAAATTTAAAGACAAATCCCTCGACTTCATAGAGTGTCCTCAAGGAATAATTCCCCTCATTGTACCTGAGGTTATGGAATTTTCCTCCCAGGATAAAATGGCTTTCAATCCAATAATAACGGTACCTCAAATTATTAGATTCATCGAGCTCACTTAACGGTTAATGATCACACTGAGTTTTTGTAGAGAAGAAGTATTTTTTTGCTGTAAAAAATCATGTCTATACCCGAGGAATATGTCAGGTATTTATAGCCTTAATGTGCCCCTTCCAAAAGGAAGAATTGGTTATGGAAAAAGGCACCTTTTCAGTACAGTCACATTACCTGCGCCCAGTCTGTGCTGGAACTACGCCCGATCTACGGCCCGCAGGTGACACTGTCTAAAATCCAGTGGCTACCTGCGTTGCACCTGCGCCCACAGATTGCCTAGGTACGCACAGAGATCACCCTATTGCGCAAAATAGTGTTCCTTTTACCTCAAAGGGTCGCATCCCTTAGAGGTGCTTTGTGCATGCATTTGCATGGCATCCGAAATGCACCCACACCTGGAGAAAATTATTCTATCAGATTCTTTTGGAATAAATTTGATTTTTTCTTCAAGTTTCAAATAAAATCCGAAGCCGAAGCCGAGCGAGCGATGATGACGACCGCGCGAGGCATCACCTTGTGGTTGCCTCACTATCCATATGAAGATGTGTTTCTCAATATAAACACATGAAAGCTTCTTTCTCCCACCAATGTGGGAGAATTTAGTAAGCTTTCCAATTTGAGCACCCTTTTCCTTTTTAGTGTCGACTCAATTTTCTTTTGTTATTTTTCCCTTTATTTTACATTCACACATACACCTTGAACCCAACAGTAGGTACATTTGTCAGGAGATTAACCAAGAGTCTTGTTGAAATGCCTCATGTTCAAACATGCTACCAGACCTAAAGTATTCTTTATAATGTTGTTCATGCTTCAAAGGAAATTGTTGACCTCTGATAGACTTCTAAATGGGGAATGACTGTTGTTTTTAAAACTTCTGTCCTTTTTTAACCTGAAGATAAATCAATAGAACACGTGTTTGTCCAATATCATTTCTCCACTATACTGTGGAACATATTGCTAAAATGGATTTAAAGGTAAGCCTTCTCACCTTCTGATTGGTACTTGTTTCTGTAATAGACTATCTTAAATGTTAAGGGGAAGTCTTAGCCAACTCAAATATTCAAAATCATATTAGCTGAATATGTATATTCTCTTTGAATTGAAACAAACAACATACTCTCTGCACAAAAGAGCAGAACTATGGGAAATTTGACTAAAGAATTAGCTTACATTTGTTCTGTTAGAGCTTCCCGCCATTAATACGTTCATGTTTAATCTTATTTTTTAAGCATAGGGTATGTTAAAAGTTATAATTTTATTGAGAATAAAATAGAAAACAAAGCATATTGCGTTAGCTACTTGATTTGTAATGTTTGTCGCTGGTAATTAATACAATCTTTAGTTACCAAAAATTTTAAAGAGTTCTTGTAACACTAGCTTCAGTGGGAAGAAGTGCTCATCATTATAATAGATAAAATTTTATCCAAGGTCAACAATATCTTGATAGATATTACATGGATTCAACTAAAAGGGAATTATTAATTATTTTTCATTTAAAAATGCTAGAAAATAGAGTTTTAAAATGTTGGAAAAGTACATTTTAAATATAAATTATGAATGTTTATAGAGGAATGGAGAGTTCTGGGTGCTCTGGGCACACGTTATATTAGCATGCGTGCACCATTGGAGGAGGCCTAAAACTACAAATCTGACAACGACAGTGAACAAGAGATTTTGGGAAGCAGACGAACACAAATATGGTAGCAAATACGCAGAAAATTAGGGAGGGGGGAGGGTAAGTAATATCCTTACTACAATAGTAGTTGAAATTGGGGCAACTAGTTTAACATTAAGTTTTCTGGTGAAATCCACTTCACCGAGAAAGGTCACCACATATAGATGGTATTGAAGGGCCATAGCTCGTCCACAAGCTACTCCTACAAAAAGCAGAGCAATAATGGGAAGTGATTATTTTTCCACCCAAGGTGCATTGTGGGGTGTAGGCGAGACCCCAACCTATATATTTATCATAAACGAGAAAAAGATGGAGGAGGAAATAGACTGAGGCCTCCGAACAATAATGAAGAAAGTTACAATACATTCTCATGGGGAATATTGCATAGGGGAGATCTGGGTTATGAGACACTAGCCTATAAAGATGAAAATCTGTACAAAAAGATGTTATATAAGAAGTATAAAATACCATATTCTGCACATGATTATCAAGAGATACCCTCATTAATAACAAACTAATTTTCCTTGTTTTGAATCTGATATTAGCAATGCTATTTCTATCCATCTTGATGATGGATTTCACCATGTTAGGGAGGGAGTTAACATTGTTATAAACAGTGAGCACTTTATTCCTTTCTCCAAAGTTATCAAGATAGTCAGCTGCATTATTGTACTCTCGATAACCATGAATAAAAATACAGTTAAGCTTGTGAGAAATGTCATGAATATGATCAATGACTTGCTGCAGTTGCCAAGTTGTCTTAATTCTACTATTAATTATATTGATAATCACTTGAGAGTCTGATTCCACAATAACATTATGAAAATTCTTATTATAACAAAATGCAGGTCCCTGAGCTACAACCATAACTTTAGCCAGGTTGTTACTGCCTTATTTAAAATAATCTGCACATGCCATGATGAATAGGCCAGAACTACCCCTAATAATTCCACCACCTCCAATATGACCAGGATTGCCTTTGCAACAACCATCAATATTAAGTTTAACCCAACCCATATCATGTTTCTTGCAAATAATCTTTTGGATAATAACACACGACTTAGCTTTCTCAATTACATTACTAATATCTTTCATCTCACACGTAAGACGAAGAGCAGGGAATTGACTATTGATTAGTATATTAAGATACTTGTAAATTTTAAGGATAATGAATCTTCTAGACATGATCTTGTTCTCAAATCTAGAGGCACATCTACTTTTCCAAATCTCCCAACAAATGAGACTAGGAAGCCAATGTAAGACATGAGCCTGGAGCTTATTTTCTTGGTTTTGTTAATCACCAAGACATTAAAATTTGTATGATATTACCATGTTTGGTACAAATTTCAAATACATAACCAAAAAAGTTCCAAACCTACTTAACAATATTACTAAGACAAAGCAGGTGGTTGGTGGTCTCAACTTGATGATCAACGCAACAAGATCATTTTAAGGGGATGACCAACTTGAATCTTTTAAGATCATCATCAGTAGGAATACAATTACAAAGCACCCTCATCATGAAAAAGGAAATTTTAAAAGGAATTCTATTATGCCAAATCATTTTAGAAGTAAAAGAGATATTCCTTTTCATTCTAAGGCATTGCCAAGAAGACTTACAAGAAAAATCACCAGAATTATTCATTACCCAGATAGGCCTATCCACATTTCCTTGATGGATATCAACCATTAAAATATCATCAATTATATGAGTAGATACACTATCTTTTAGCTTGCTGATATTACATCTTCCATAAGAGATATATTTATTAAAAAGAACTTTTTTGGGAGCATTATAGAAATGAATATAATTGGCCAAAGCACCTTTACTTGTCCAATTGTCCCACCAGAAGGAAATATTTCCTAAACTAATCTTCTAGAGTATGTACTTTTCCGCAATCACTTTTATATTCATCATTCTTCTCCAGTCATGAGATTGTCCATATGACCACTTTCTATGAACAGGATGAAGTCTTTTGCAATTTTTGGCTTCCAAAAATCTGTTCAAAAGTGTATCTTTTGATCTTAAATTCTATTATACTTTGATAGAAAAAATGTTACATAGGTCCGTGATTGATCTGAATCTCACCCCACCTTTCAGAGTAGGGAAGCAAATGGTGTCCCAAGCAAACTAATGCTTCTTATTCTTGGTATCATCTTTCCCCTAAAAAAATTTGCAATGATCATTTCTATCTGTTTAATAATAGTTTTGGGAGGACAAAGTACAGATAGAAGATGAATTAGGAGAGAGTGAAGAACATACTTAATGAATACTGCTTTTCTTCCATAGGATAATAATTTTCCTTGCCACCCTTATAATCTGTTAGAAAATATGGCAATCATAGAGTTGAATAAACAACTTTCTTCTTGCCATCATATATAGGGCAGCCCAAGCAAATCATTGGAAATTGTTGATGACTAAATCCAGAAATATTAAACCTCTTTAATTTTTTCATCAGAGACATTAAAGGATACATAAAGGGCAGATTTTCTCTTATTAAGCCTCTGAACAGAAGTTTGCTCATATAACTCTATGTTAGATATCATTTTTTTCATAGATAACGAATCTCCAGAAGAAAATAACACAACATGGAAGCAAAAAAAGAAGAATGGAACAATAATCATAGCAATTTAGCAATTTCATTTACCAACTTTATAATGATTAACACTCAAGCATCAAATTTCATTTATCACTCATCATACAAGTTTTCAAATGACAACAACAAAATCTACTTACAACCACTTCACTTGTCAGAGATTCTCAAAATATCAATTTAGTTGCGCCCATACAATATTAATTTCAGAAAATTTTCATCAAATAATCAACTCAGCTTGGCATTCTTGGTTCTCAAAACATATCATTTAATACATGTTCTCGATGACCACTAGTTGATCATCTAACATATTAAACACAACTATTACGTCCAAATACATATTGGTACCTTCAAAGTTCCAAATTGTTTACTTGCGTTATCCAAAATGGAGTCAGGTGACCCCTAATTGTTTTGATTGAGATATCAATCGAAATCAAGAAATACCAAACAATTCCTAGAATGCCTCACAACTTCCCAAGGATTTGATGTGGATGTCAACACACCAATCCGCAGGACTCTACTAGACATTTGCTCTTGTACTTGTCAGACTCTACCTAGATAGGAGAATCCTTACCACTCAGTAAGAAAACATGAGGAATATAAATATTATTGCAGATCCTTAAATACATAAAATACACCTTTTTACCCCACAAATCTAATCTACATAGGTACAAGAGCTACTAAAAGACAAGAAAAATAGACAAAACTCAACTTCCTTCATAGGAATGAGAAGATAAAAACTGTTGAAGATCTCTATCCGTATCATACAATAAAACCTGAATTGATCCTGCAATAGGCAATACCCAAAAAAAAGATATAGCAAAGTAACATTAATACAACCACACATACTGATAAGTATCATCAGTCGACCCAAATTTAAACGCACAAATACAACACAAATATATGAAATTAAGCATGCACTTATATAATAATATTATTTTATGATTATTGACCACTTACCAATCACCATTCCCTCTCCTTACTTCCCAATCTTAACTACATACCCATCACCTACTCAATCTATGATCCAATTAAATATATTAATCAGGAATACCAAGGTAATTAATAAACTAATCAATTCTTAACTCATTCCTTACTATTCTTATTTAAACTCTACCTAATCAAGGACCTCACGTAAGTTAATCTTATACATACTTGTTAAAGAAACTAATGTCACCCACTACCACTTAACATATAAGACCAACCTAAGACGTCTCTTAATAACGACATTCAACCAATAATTTGTAAACAAGGAGCAACCATTTAAACACATAATTATCCCATCAATTAGCCTTTCTTTCATAGATTTCTTTTAGCAAGCAATCAAATAAACAAGGGAAGCATATTACAAATATAACTATTCTACTCAGTTCAACCACCAAGACTTATGAAACATTAACTCAAGCCATCACAAATACCTCCATAATGAACCTCAACAATATCAACTCGTTTCAAGTATATTAATAGCTCAAACTACACAAGGATCTAGAATTACCAATAACCATATAACTCAGTTCACTCTTGGAACCAAAATAACACTATCAATAAAACTCAATCCACTTATGGAACTATCAAAGTCTCCAATATCATGTACACACATACTATGGATTTTAAAAATCTCCAAAAGTCATGATCTACAAGGGACAAGATTAGTCCATGTACTAAATAATCCAAACAACTAGTGATAGTCACCCTTATAAAAAATCAGGGGTTATACCACCCTTATTCCAACATCCCCGCCTTTATAAAACCAAAACTCTACGAATTCTGTGATGATCAACCTTTATCGATTTATCTCACAATATTAATCTGTCATAACATATAAAATCACATAATGAGATTTCAACCATAATTGTACTTTAAAACAAGCCTTTTTACATAATCTCACTTCAGGTGATAAAAAACTTATAAAATTATCTAACAAAATAACATTCAATATCACACATTGTAACAAGTAGACAAATGGGCAGTTAACATGCACACATGAACCAAATTGAGTCTTTAACTATAATTAAAAAACCACCTACCCTTCTACTAATGATAATGTCTGAAGAAAATAAATACATAACAAGTAAACACACATTACTTTAGAATAACCTTTGGGCTACTGATATTCGGGATACACACAACCCCTATAATCTACACTTATTACTTTTCCAACTTCCACCTTAACTCTAAGTCATCTCCAAATCACACAATAAACTCATTATGTAAGGAACAAGGAATTCACATCCATCATATTATTATATATACAACACATACATAATTAATTTTTTGCTCATCAATCGATTAGACATACACAAAAAATGTCATAGCAACATCAATTGTAGTACAATACCTTATTCAAGAAAATCAGTCTCATCTCCTTAGCCCTACTTTACTGTTTTTATCCATCCAAATACTTTTCTCGCAGGCCTATGCATGAAATCTCCCATCAATCTACATTATGCATACATTTTCTAACACGTCTTACTACTTAGTTAAATCTAGCTTACATGGATAGCAAAAGCTACTACAAAGGCATGAAATTATAATCTTAAATTCATTCTAGCAATCCCCATCGTGAATACCACAAAAAATTATTGGGTTTCACCCCTTCTAAACATACTCCATTGTCTGCATTACACCAAAGATTTGAGGAAATCCTAAGGGAGTTTTAGCATAAAGATTCGTTTTGGTTTACAACTAAAAAGAAAAATGAATTTTAAACTCGAGTGGATTATTTTTAGTCCCACGCTATAACAAACAACATATTGCTACCATTGATATGACCCGAACTTCGAGAAATGTCGCATGGGCACCTTGAGCTCACATGAATCGGAGGTCGCCCCAATAACCTAACTTAATCTTCAATAATTATCCACAAGGGTCAGATGGGTTCCGACCATATAATAAGATAGCGAAAATGTAAGGCTAGAAAGACAATATCTAATATTTCATTAATAACAATAGTCAAGCCAATATGCCCAAGTCCACAGTCATCCACAAAACTTCTACCAATTTGAAGTTGATAATATGTCGGGACAAGCCCCCGACAATAGCCAAGTACCATCCTATACAAGTCTATGAAATATGGTAATATGACTATGAAAGATAGGTTTTCTGGAGTATAGAAGATCACCACTTCAAGGTCAATGCATGAATCCACTCGAACACCTGTGCACTGCATAGAAGAAGAAGATGCTCCAGCTTCTATATTGCATGGGGACATAGCATCCAGAAATGATTGGCGGTTAGAGCGCTAGTATGTAACTCAAGGATAAGGATAAAATATTATCATCATTCAACAAGTCAAATTATCATGTTCAATCACATTCATACACTTATCATTACTTATAGATACATATACACACATATATATATAACATGCCAACAAGATATCAAGACTTAACAATATTCTCAGACTCTTTAATCATGAGGCATCAAGTGGAGGACTCCGACATTTTACACTTAGGTCCAAACCGTTCTTATTAGGCATACGACTCTTATCACATTCTTAAACACATTCTCATACATATAGACATACACATCATGTTCATATCATGCCATAAAAGAAATAATACATAGTATGCATTCTCAAAACATTTTTTGATGAGACATGGAGTAAAGAACTTTTAATCTTCCACCTTAAAATTTTTTATAACCTTAAACTTCGTTATTACATTAGACATAGGGATCCGAACCCCAAACCAACTTAACCAACATACCACATTTGACCAAGTTAACCAATTTAACCAAGTTGACCCATTCAACCAATCTCATTGCCATTTCATTGAACTAGGAACTCAAATCGCTAGTCGTTTTACTGCTTTAAGAACTCGAATCACTAGCTAATTTATTTCATTGAACTAGAAACTTAAATCACTAGTCGAGGAACTTGATTCACCAGCCATTTCATTTCATTGAACTAGGAACTCGAATCACTAGTCTTATCACCGGCCTAGGAACTCAAATCACTAGCCATGTCATCGACGAGGTATTCTAACCACAAGAGATCTCTTTAGAAAAGGAACTCGAATTATTATTCATACCACCAGTCTAGGAACTCGAATCATTAGCCGTGTAATTAATGAGGAACTCAAGTCACTCATTATTTCGTGGGACTAGGAACTCGAATCACGGGTTATATCATTTGATGAGGAACTTAAATCACTCGTTATTTCATTGGCATCATTGGTCGACATTGAACTCTTGACCTATTAGCTCATGCATTCATATTCATACAATGTATGTCACATTTAAGGGCTTTGGCTCATTTAGCCAATTCAATTATCATACATGACCACATGGTCCTTATGGGAGCCTCCATTGCTCAACCTTCTTAATAGGCCATGCCTTCATTCAATTCATCATACAATTCAATTTGTGGTCCTTAAGACCCACACAAACTATTCACATATCATTAATAATATTATATTATGTATTCACTATACTTGGTTAAATACACTATTCAAGTTCAAGTTTAGGGAATTGAACCCCTTTCCTTAGCTATCAAACCAACATAGTCATAGTTTAACAAATTACATGGCCAACAACATTAACACAACATCAATAACCAACCATTTATACTTATAAGGCCATCACACCATTTTAAGCCATAGGCTAATTCATTAAATTATTAAAAAGGTTCATAGCAACCATTTACAAAGCATTCATAATCATGATAACTCAATACATGTCTAACAAGTCCTTTAACAACCATCCACAAGTATTCACATTCATTTAGACATTATCATGACTCATTCATATCTATTAGGCCGATTCAATAGATACATATTTATCCTTTACAAAACTATTTAACCATTAATCATTACAATAGGCCACATGCCTTGACTCAACTCGTCTTTAATTTCATTTATGATCACCAAGACCCACATAACTATTCATAACTCATTAGAAAGATTTCACCATATTCTCAATATATTTAGGCTCAACATACATAACATGTTTATTTTCATATTTAGGGTTTCAAACCCTTATTAGCCATTATCCCAACAATAATATCAAATACATAATACATGGCTCACAATAACTTTAACATACCATTTACCAATCATTCATGCTCATCGGGCTATTACCCTAACTCAATATATCATCAATATGTAACTAGGCATTTCACTTAGATATTTTCACAAACACCTTGTTTATATACCTCTACCAAGGCTATATCCAAGGCAACAATCATCAACATTAGGGTTTCTTAAGACTTATTGGTTAGACTACAAACAAAAAACACCCACACATGAAAAACATCAACAATAAAATGTATATATATAAGTCTAAGCAATAATCAACATTGTTAATCATTAGGCAATAAAACCTTTTTGATTTGATTTCAAAACCACCATGTACACTTACTAATCCAAGTGTGAAATACATGGGTTTAGAGTTATCTAGAAAAGGAAAGAGGTACATTCCTTAAAAAAGATGACACACCAACAATCTTGACTCTCATTTGCCTCTTGAAGACCACTCTTGAAACCTCTAATCCTCCAAAGATTAGCTTGAGAGAATGTTTAGAGTGTTTGAGTCTTCTAAAATGAAGACTTAGGAGGCTAAAATGCCTTATATAGTGCAAGGACTTAGGGTTTTAGTCAAGGGAAATGACCAAAAGGTCCTGAATAAAAAACTAGAATGTCCATTTGTGTAGGGGTACGACTCCCATACGGTTCATATGGAAATCATAACCTAGGGTACGAGTGGTACACTAAATCATACCCTAGGATTCTCCTAGGTCAACCACACTGTTGTGGGTACAAAAGGGCACCTTTGATTCGTAACCAAAGGGTACGAATCATGCCCCAATTGTGAGCTTGACTTGTAACAAAATAGTCCACTCTAGGTTAGGTTTTCACTCTACACGACCTTGTAGTATACGACTCATATGCATGTTTATAGCCAAGGGATGGCCTTGTCGTCTAGGAGACAATATGCTACCTTAACATTCTACTTAAGGTAAGAAAATGGAGGAGGATAAGGGTACGAGTTGTGACCAGGGGTACGACTCAATCCCTTCAATCATACCCACCCCAGGGATATTAAAAGGAGTTGTATTTTCAAGGGTTCAAGTTTAGGTGTTTCAATTCCCCCCCCAGTTGGACCATGCATCATGAGAAAAGTATAAATGCAGGTTAACACATCAACATGCATCAAGTAACCTTTATACAAGTTAGAAACAACACACAACAATAATATAACACAACACATAGCATGATCATCACCAATCAACAAAAACTTTTTGCAAGGCCACACTCTTGGGTGTTTCAACCATGAAGTCTTTTCTCTCCATAGTGGAATGACGTCAGTTCGTCCTAAATTTTTTATAATCTGAATTTATTTTAAAAAAGTCTTTATGAATATTTTTAAGGATATTAAAGAAATTCTCGTACCTCATGCCCTTTGGACGTAGTGATTTTACTATCGATGGAACAAATTGGACAACAGATATCGATTTACCTATCATTCATCCCTAATTGATCATGGTAGGAAAAGAACTAGATGAAAATGTACTCGAATTATTAGTACTCATACATTGATTAGAATTTTTTATTTCAAAACTTGTTTTGCTGAACTTTATAATAGATTTGCATAAATTATATTGCACCTATCTATACATAATTTATCGCAACCAAGATTAGCACAAGGCTATCTTTGAAAATAGATTATGATTAACCATCATAACCCATTCCTCACCAATAAATCAAAAATTTTCTAAGTAAATTTAAATGGAAGGACAAAATATTTTTTCCCCTAAAAGTGGATTGGGTCCCGCTATAGTAGGAATTTTCCTGGCATAGAAGGCTACAAGATACTATAGTTGGATGGGGGATTTTAAGGTTGAGGAATAGGTTTCCCACCTTTTCAAACACAAAACTTCACTCCTCTCTCAAATTAATTTTCTCTAAACACCGAAAGCATGGTAATTTACTTTCTAACTTTATATCTTTACTCTATTACCCATAATGTTGTAGATTTGTACTTGAAAATGTAGAAAACAAGTAAGTTTTGGGGTTGGTATTTGAAATAAAAAATTTTCTTGAACTTGAATGAATTTTTGCAGCATGTTTGCTTCTCTTACATTTATAATGTCCTTATGGAGTTATAGGCGTAAAATTCACAGAGTTCATGCCCGATTTTGGGCTTGAACAAGAGTAAAATGTGTAGGATTATTTTCAAAACTTTCTTGGTCATTGGGCTTGTGTAGGGGTTTAGAAACTTGGATATTAGTATATAATAGTCCTATGTCACTTCCCCCACCCTTATTTGTGTAAAAAGTTAAAAATGGGTGATTTTTATAAAAAGGCACCGTTGGAGCATCGATTCATGTTAGGGAAGTTAAAGGTCACTATAGTAGCCTCATCCGCTATAGAGGGCTCACTATAGTAGTCCTATGGTAGAGAAATATCTTACACTATAGCGGGTGGCAGGCAGTAGCATTCTTGAAAACTAGAACTTAGCTTTTTTTTATTATTTTCTAAAACATTGCAATTATTTAAACACTTTTATGGTTCTAGCTTGATTTTCGCATGATTTTTACAGGAATACAAACTTAATGGATGAAAACCAAGAAAATTCTCCCCTCTCTTTCATAGATTTCTTGACTAGAACCGCCAGGATTTCTACCAAGACTATGAGAGGATGGGCTTTTACTGTAAGAGGGGGTTTATCATCACTAATATGGCAGAGATGGAACTGAAGTCTTATGTCCGACTTTAGGACTTTGGGTGGATGCCCCTAGTATATCCTCTTTGGGATGGGTCCTTTGGATGGGTTTGGGAGTTTTATATAATACTCATGACCATATGCTAGGATGACCCCCACCCTATTATCTATATTTAATGAGTGGATGTAGACATCAACCTAGCCACTACTAATGAGGTCATAGGGGTTCCAGATGTCCCTAATACTGAATGTGATGCTATACCTTGAAAGATAGACATATAGTGGCTGAGGAACACACAAATTGCTTAGGGTAATTCAACAAGTCTACTAGACCAGTCTCGATGGGATTAAAAACATGTATTTCAGTACAGATGCTTGAAGATGGCTTAATTTGGTGATTAGGAGGATTTATCCTTTGGGTAACTCTTCTGATGTGACATAACTTTTGGCTCTGGTGATGACTTGTGCTATATAAGTATTTCACTGAATAAGGGGGCACAAATAGTATTGAAATAGAAGGACTTCTATCGAGACAACAAAAAATCTCCCTATATTTTAAAGCTGATTATCGAGTTGTGTAAGTGTGCCTAGGGAGGATGATGATAGGGAAATTAAGAGCGATACTTTCTTCAAATCTCTTAAGGTGAAGGGTGCATAGTATTGGATCAAGAATAAGATGAACGTGAGGATAGAGAGGGTGAGCTTCATAGTATTTGAGAAAGAGGATGCCCCTCCCACATAACCCTCGATATCCTATAAGTATCTGGAGGTGGACATAGCTCCTTTAAGAAGATTCCTTGATCATGCCCACTTGACTCTCCAGGGTTCAACCCCTTCCAGCTCCATCCCTATTCAACACTTTTCAGGACTATGCAGAGCTTTGATTAAGATGGATGAGGAGAATAATAAGAGGCTCTCCTAAAAATGAATGATTATCCAGACGTGAAAGGTCGTCAAGGTCATATTTAAATGCTTCTTCCCTAACCACCAGCTTCCTAAGATGAAGAAATAGGATTTCTCCCTTTTTAGTGACGTAGAAAAGGAGGGCTTCAATGCCTCAAGACTTGGTGATGATGGGTCCTTCAACTAGATCCCTCGATTTATGTTAGCTTACCTCTCCTCTTTGTATTTATAATTATCTTTTTTATTTGGGTCTCCTACATTTGGGGTGTGAACAAACAATCTCTTTTATTTTCTCACATATTAATTCTTGTATTTATATTCTTTTGATGCATGCACTATTATTATCTTATAAATTGCATGTTACACCAATTATTTGATAACTAGTAGCTTATAAATGGGTTTGGACAGGTTGGGAATAAAATGCAAAAATAGGGGAAATAGGGCAGGGATCCTACCCAGGTCGATCCCTCTATAGCGGCCTACTTGTCGCTACCACAACACTACCATAGTCAAAAAATTTATGCTATAATATGGTCATAGTTATGGTGCAGTGTTCGCTATAGCTGCCCACATGCAGTGGCCTAGAAAAATTTCTCAGTCCCTCCAGTCCCCTTACCCCATTCCCTTCTACAATACTTTAATTCTAATCCATAAAATAGTTAAATCATAATTCTGAGATCGAAACCCAACAATTTGAAAAGATTGATAATTACTCAAAACTTAATTCTTACACTACATTTATATATTTTGAAATCAACATCAATGAACATATTGGTCTTTCCCTAAGCATTTATCACTGGTCATGCTTATGCTTTTCATATAACAATCACTTAAAATTAAGGAAACTAGTATTAGTTTAGCAATTTCTTCTACCACCTTTACCTGTACCATCCATAATGATTAGAAATCTATAATGATTAACACTTAAGAATAAAATTTTATTTATTAACTCACCATACAATTTCATAAACAACAACATGTAGTCAACTTACAACCACTTCACTTATCACAAATTTTCAAAATATCAATTCAGTTTTAACCTAATTTTAAGAATTTTATCAAAAAATCACTCAACCTGGCATTCTTGGTTCTCTAAAAATATTTGTTAACCCACATTCTTGATGACCACTAGTTGATTATCTAACATATTAAACACAACTCGCATGACCAAATACAAATTAAAACCTTTTAAGTTCGAATTTTGTTGCTTGTGTTTCTCAAACAAACTCAGGTAGCCTGCAATTATTTTGATTTAGATACCCATTGGAATCAATATATAGAAATTGGAACCAACCCATACAACCAATCAACAAGTAAAACACAAAAGGAAAGAAGGAAGGGAAATAATTTTTAGAATGCCTCATAGCTTCCTGAAGATTCGATATAGACGTCAACACACCAATATTCAGGACTCTACTAGACATTTGCTCTATACTTGTAACATTGGGAACCTAGGCTTTGATACCTACTATCATAATACAACTAATAAGATCATGAAGATGTCTACACTAATTCCCCTAGATAGGAGAACCCTTACCACCTAATGAGAAAACATGCAGAATATTATGGAAGAGATATATAAATCTTTTTTACAATAATATAAAGTTTATTACAGATAATCAAATACTTAATACACAATTCTTTACCCTGAATATAATGTTTAGAAAGGTAGAAGAGATGATAAAAAACAAGGAAAATAGATAGGACTAAGCTTCTACCATAGGAATCAGAAGAGTGAAATTGTTGAAGATCTCTCTCCGTATCAAGCAATTAAACATGAACTAATCCTGTAACAGGCTATACCCTAAGAAATATATAACAAGAGTAGAATTAGTAAAACCACACATACTTGTAAACATCATTAACCATCCCAAATTAAATCACGTAAACACAATGCAAATATCTAAAATAAAATATGCACTTAAAAGATAACATCAGTATATGATGATTAACCACTTTCCTCCTTAATTCCCACTCTTAACTATATAACAATTACCTACTCAATAAATTATCCAATGGAATATATATATTTAAGAACACCAAGGTAATTCATAAATCAATCAATTCTTAACTCAATTCTCACTATTCTTATTTAAACTCTATCCAAATCAAGGATTGACGAGTGGTGAATTTACCACTTATTTTCACTCTACTCCCACGCACACTAATATGATTTGAATGTTTAAATGAGACAAATTCTCTATTAAATACACTATTTTCAATATTTCATAGGCATACAGGTTATGAGAAGAAAAAATACAGATATAAGCTGAAAAAGGTCAAAAGACCTGGAGCAGAACATAGTCTCAGTTACCACGATCACGGTCTGAGGTACACAATCACGTCCATTCAAGTCATGTCAAAAGATCGCAATCGCAGTGATCTTAACACATTTGCTATTTTCGCGATCACGGTCAAGCCTCCGCAATCGCATGATAGCGAAAAATAACCCAGGGGAAAAAATTTTATTTGGCCAGCTAGCCCTAAATCCCATTTAATGCTTAATAACCATTCATTCTAAGGAGAATCATCATTCTAAAAACCCTACCTCCCATTCTTATTTTAGGATTTTTGTCATTTCTTAGAGTTTGGAGATAAATTTGTACTGATCTTGAGCTAAGAAGACATTAGAGTGACTTTTAAGTAGAGATTGGCAAATTCCAATGAGGATTCATTGAATCTTAAAGTGTGGTTTGCATTCTTTTTCTTTTTGATTAATCAATTTAATGGAGATTTTGCTTTATTTTTTTTATTATCATTATGAGTAGCTAGTTCTTCCCCTCAAGATTATGTATGAATAGGGTGCATTTATGTATGGGATATGATTCATTTGTGTATATACAAATGTGTTGGTGTTGGGTTCTACTATTATTTGTGTAAATTGATTGGGATTTATGGGTGAAATCTCTAAATACACAAAACAGGTTTGTGGGTGAAATCCTCAAGATCTTGAAAGCCTAAACCATTCTTGAAAGAGGGTTTTGGGTGAACTTTAGGAACCCTCATAATCCTTGAAAGAGGGATGTGGGAATCAAGGAAATAGTTGACAATTATTAGGCTTAGTTTTCTAATTTTCACCATCTTAGACATAAGAGTGAATATGAGGTTTAATATCCCTTGGGTACTATCCTAGAAATAGGAGTGCCTAATTAAGGTATTGGGTGGATTTAATCAACATACTCATTAGGTACTCAAAAGAGTCAATGAGTGACATCTTTGAAGTTTTGTTGAAGAACTAACCTCAAGGAGTTTACACCTAGCCTACCACATCATCAACGATTAGAATTTGCATCAAACTATTATGTTCCCATGCATAACTTGCCTCTAGGAAAGCATAGTTCTAAGATCCATTTTAATTAATTATATTCTAATTATTCTTAATCTTGGATTAGTCCCTTAGAAGCCCAAGAATTTCCTTTACATTCAACAACATTGAAAACCCTCCAAACCATTTTGTACCATAGGTTTGACCCTAGCAAGCAACTATTATTTCAGACTTACTCAATCGTAATTCACATTGTTCCTCGTTGATTCAACCTGAACTCCTAGTTAGGTAAATATATTGACAACGACCTCCTTACACTTAAATTAACGTGTATGTTGAGAATTATCGAGGACTTTACTTGAGTTAACCTTACACATACTTTTTATACAAACCAATATCACCCACTGATACAAGCACAGTTTTCTTGAAGCATATTAAAAAGGGCTTCTATTTAGGGACAATAGCTTGGATCTCAGAAAAAGGCATAAAGAAACAATTACACAAGGTCATGGGCAATCAAGATGACATTCGGGCAATTAAGGTCCCTTGTGGGTTATTTGTGAAATAGTCACTTTTGGTCTATTTTTGTAATAGGCCATTTTTGTCAAGGAAATGACTATAAAAAGTTGTATTAGCCATTTTCATTACTTATATTTTGGATGATTGAATTTTCTTGAATAGTCTTGATATTTAGTTACAATAGGTTAGAGTAGTAATTGGGTTCAATTTCAATTATTAGCTTAGATCAAGTTATTAGGGTGGATTCCCAAATTTCTTGTGTTATCTTATTTTCTTGATTGACCATCGAGTTATCATATTGTGGATTGAATTTGGTTTCTCATGTATTAGAGTCAGTCCTTCTTCTTTCTTTGCTTAATTATTGTTTAATTGATCCTTTTTTCTTTACTTCTCATCTCTTATTTCTGACTTATCCTTTAATTTTGTTGTTTAATTTTATGTTTCAAAATTGATTTATTCACCTATGGCTAGGATCATTATCATTTGGTATTAGAGTTAGGTTAAATAGTTTTTCCAAGAATTCTTAATTCTAGATTCATAAATCTAAACACCATGTCAAAAAATTGGGTAAAAAATAAAAAATGATATGATCCATGTATTGTTTGAGTTTCTAGAAATATATTAGTATTCATTAGTGTTTTTGAAGTTTGGATTTAAAATTTTATTAGATTTGGAGTTGTTTGAAAATTTCACCATTAATAAGCACTAAAAAGCTTGAAGAAGGTAAAGTGGGTTAGTTGGTTGCGGCAAAATTAGAGGTTTAACATTGAATCTAAAATTTGGGGGAAAACAGAGTTAACTTTTCAATAGGGTCAACTTTGAAGCTCATGGTGTTCTTCACGGTTTGAAGAAATTGAAAGTGGGTTTAATTTTCCAGAGCAATTGGTTTGAAATTGGAGTATAAAAATTATTGGAGTTGCTTGTAGTGTTTAAAAGAGCTCTTGTTTAAAAATTGTGCCAATCGAAGCTCCTTTGATTGAGGTTGAATTTTTGAATTTTCGTAGTAATTTTCAAAGCTTGAAGATAGAGAAAATGAATTTATTTTTAGCTTAGAATTGAGGGCTAAAAATTATGAGGTTTGTTCGAGGTGTTGAAAGGAGAACGAGGGTAATTTTTTTTATTGAATTTGGAGTTAAAATGACGGAGTTATAAATTCTTGAAGATTGAGGTTTTCTTGGTATTCTTGAGCTCCTTCATATTGTTCTTGGAGAAAAAGATAGAAAAAATTACACCCTGATCCAAAAATTCTCAAGTGAAAGTTGGTCCTACTGTTAGTGGGTCCACTTGTGGATATTTGAAAAAAATTAAATTGATTTTCCATGTGGACTGCCATGCCGGAAAGTCAATGAGTCAATGCCAACACAACAACCACGTGTCTTCCATGTCATCAACAAGACAAAAACCTGAGCAGTTAGTGCTATAGAAAGGGCCAGGCTATTGTTGTGGAACCCAACCTAGTAGGTTTTTATAGCTTAGTGCCCTAGGAAGGTCTAAACGCTTGCTAGGATGCTCAAATTAGTAATCTCCCAATTTTTTTTCGAAGTGTCCAAACTTCGTATTTTTTTATACTCTTTTCCCTTCAAGTTCTCAACTATTTAACCAACAATTAACATCTTTAATAACTTGTTAACTACTTTTAAACATCATATCATCTCTTTGATTCTTCAAATTAAGCGCAACAATAAGTAACTTTTCTACTTTTGTTACTTAGTTTTCTTTTAAGTCTGATCCTTTTTGTTCTTCTATCTCTTATTTAGTTGTTAATTTTCTTGATTCAAGTTTTTTTGTTTTTAATTGTGTTGTCCTTCTTTCAAGAGACACAAGGATCCATTCCCCCACAAGCATAAAAAACCTTGAATTGATTGAGCAAGCTAGTAACAATATCAATTTGGGAAAAAAGCCATAGAAGGTGAGTTGTGAGTTCATTTAAAAAGTAACATGAGGATTTTATTACTAACTTGTGCGTTAGTTTTGTAGGTACAAAAGGATATATAAGGGAGAATGTCATCCATAGCTTCGGATTATTGTGGAGATGGCATTAGTCACTATGCTTGTAGTGACATAAACTATGAGTATAATAATGATGAGCCACGTGAGTGTTATTTGAGTGATTTTGAGCAAACTAATGAGGCCTTTGAGTACGATGGAGAATCCTATGAAGGAATGATTGTGATCATAAGAAATATGATGGAGAGAACTACTACTTCGGAGATGAATGTGAAATAAATGGGGCTTATGGCTTTTTTGATGAACATAAAGGAGTAGAAGTATCTTTTGATGAATTTAATAGTAAATATAGAGGTTATAGGGGTTCTCATATTCCATACCATGGTGATGAAGACAATGTGAGGTATGATTGTTTCTCCCATATGTCTTATGAAATCTATGTGAAAGATCATGGGAGAAGGAAAAGTTTTTAGGATGGATTATTTTCCTCATCTTATGCTACTGTAATACCCCAAGTTTTCAATATCTAAGCCCATCAAAGGATAGGCCATTAAATTAGTTCTTCCAATGCCACAAGTCTTGCCTTTATCGATGTCATGGCAAAAAGTTAGAGAAATTTTCCCCAAGAGTCTGTCAGGCTGCCAGTGATAGCGATTTAGGCAATGACTCATTACCAGTTGTAACGAGTCGTAACCTAGAATCATTACCATGTCAATGAGTACCTAGGGGATTCTACTCAGTGGTAACGATTCCAACACATGACACTTTATCATACGTAATGAGTCATCATGTGGACTCATAGACACACCAGTAAAGACCCTAAGATTTCCATCTAGGGGTAACAATTCTACCTCATGTCTCATTATCAGTGACAATGAGTCATAGGGTATACCCATTACCTTTATAGAGAGGAACCCAAAAAATGAGTCTCAGTCCATAACTACTCCTAATGACTCATGGATAGACCTAACGAGTCGTTAGGAAGAGGAGTCGTTACCTTAATAGTGAAGGCTCAGAACCTATTCTCTCAGTTCAGAACTCAGACCACGACTCGTGACCAGAGGGTATGAGTAATTGGGTGTGACATGATAACTAGGACCAAAATTTTTGCACAATTTTAACAAGGGGTTTTTGGTAATTCCACCTTTTTCACCCCAAACCCATAATACTTTATCCTTAAAAACATTAATTATCAAGGGTAAACATTACCCTAATCTCTCATAATTCATAAATCATTGAACACATAGCAAAAAAAATAATTTCTTATCTCAAAAGCTAAACTAGGGATCATCAAGCAAGCTTAAGTTTCAAGAAGATGGGTTTGCTTTCAGGTATTTGGGATCAATGGGTACCTTCCACCCATTGAGTTCCAATAATTCCTCCATTCTCAAGTAAAATTTCCTTTCCTCTTATTTTTGTGTTCCAGGTCAAATATGAGTTTTGTCCAACTCTTTCAATTTATTTGTGTATAAATGATGAATACATGTTTTCCCATAAGATTTTTGTCTCCATATGTCCAAGAATTATGAAATTCCATATCACGATTAATTATTGGAATATTAAGCCTTATTCATGACAATCTCAACCATGATCAACTTTTAATATTATCATGTTCCATTGCATTAGTCATTGCTGGTGGGTTACAAACTTCCCATACCTAGGATCTTAAACATGCATTAATTTTTATGTCCATGATTACTTCATATTAGGCATGTATTTTTATTTATAAAATACCATGATTTGAGCATATTAATTTTTAGTTCATGTATCAGTTATACTTCAGTGTCATTCAGTTGGGAGTAGTACTTAGCATCGAGTGAACATAGGGATGGCAGCTCACACATAAGTTTGACTTGAGATAGTTAGTAGCAGACCCTAAGTTCCAAAATTATGGCATCACCTTTGGGACATCAGTTTAGTGGATCCACACCAGCCAGTATTGGTACCCTCCGTAAGGTACTAGCACCCTTCCAACTGGGGTTATATGTTGGACCTCGATTTTGCTCAGATTAGGGTATGTCGGTTTTAGTTATCTCCCACAGTCCTCAGTTCAGTAGTCAAATTTTGTTTAGTTCAGGTTCGCATGAACAAGTGTATAATATTCAGTCATTTCGTTATTCAGATACCAAAGATATGTTTGTACTTGGTCTTGCTGTCAATTTTTTATTCATGCGTTAATACTCAGTATATCTATATATTATCTAGATTTTGATCTAGAATACTCAGTACATTCAAAGTAATAATTGTAAACTTCTTTGTGCTATATTATCCCATAATATTAGTTCAGACACTCAGTAACCGGACCGCATTTAGCGCATTCACACGCCACTCAGCTGCAGCCTTGGTGAGTACTCATCTTCTGAAGACTAGTTATCTTATTAGCTATTCATTTTATTACTTTATATTACTTTAATTAGTTAAAGTTATTTGGGGGCCTGTCGCAACTACTCATTAGGTTTAGAGGCTTTTAGACTGTCAGACATATTTCTTTTCAGTTTCATTGAGTATCTTCAAAAATTATTTATATTTATTTTATGATTATTTCTTTATCAGTTTACTTCAGTTAGCTTTCACTCAGTATTTTGTTACATTTCTCTAGTATTTATTTCTTATGCCAAGCCATGGGTTGGCTTGGGGTCACTTGTAATTCTAAGCACCGTGTTACGACTAAGGGGTGGTCTCAGTTTGTAACACCTTTAGTATTAAAGCACAAGGTTTAAAGTATCCTAGGGTGTCTAAATGATGCATTAAGTAAAGTCTTATTCATGAGTGTGAAACGCGCCATACTTATGGGAGAGAGACTACAAAACATTTTAGGAAAGTCTCACTTCTTTCATTATTCATATCATGCAATGGAGCGCAAGCTCTATTAAAATCCTTCTTATAACTCATCCTCTACTCGTTATAGATATTTCCTCCTTAAAGGGCTAATGGAAGAAGAAATAGGGACAAGCTACTACCACCGCCTATTGTTGAAGACCTTTTGAATGATTAAGTCTCTCACACTGAACTTACGACTGCTTTGATGACATTAACCCAATCCATGGATGATTTGAATAACTAGTAGGTTATTTCCCTATCAAACCTAGTGGTGAGTATGGAAACTACCAGAATCTGCGATTTCACTCGAATGAATTTGCTAACATTTTTTAGATCTAAGTCTGAGGATGATCCACTGGAGTTCCTAGATAGTGTTCATAAAGTGACTACGATTATGGGTTTCACTTTGAATGAGAGTGATGATTTAGCTGCCTACCAATTGTATGGAGTGGACCATACTTGGTTTAAGTAGTGAATGAAGGACCGGGGTATTGAAGCATGGCCTATAGAGTAGGACTAGTTTGCTACTGGTTTTCTAGACAAGTTCTTTCCACTCGAGTTGAGAGAGGCTAAGGTAAAAGAGTTCATTAACTTGAAGTATGGTAACATGAGCGTGAGGGAGTATTCATTCAAGTTTACTCAGTTAGCTAGGTATGCTCTGAATATGGCGGCAGATTTTAGGGCCTGAATGAGTAAGTTTGTATTTGGTGTTTATAAGGGTGTAGTCAAGGAGTATAGGACGACTATGTTTATTAAGGATATAGACATCTCTATATTGATGGTTTATGCTCAATAGATTGAGGAAGAGAATCTCAAGGAGAAAGAAAGAGAAACTAAGAGGGCCAGGATCGATAGTTTCAATTTCTCTCAAAAGAGGTTAGATGGTTGGAATCATTCTCAGCTACCCCAGAGATCTTCATCCCCAACCATCATCTACTAGTGCTTCAGTGCCAAATTTCTAGAAAGATGCTCTTGATAAAACACCAGGCTCTAAGTCCCAGGGTATCATAAATAGTGGTTGCACTAACCCAGCTTTTAGGAGATATGGTAAGAACAACAATGACGAGTGCACGACAGGTAGCGATGTTTGTTTTGGATGTGGCAAGTAAGACCACCAAATAAGCAAGTGCCAAGCAGTTGCACTGAGTGGTAGGAATAATCATCACCATGGACAGACTCATTTTTTAGCAGTTCCAATAGGCCGCTTGACTCAGCAGGGTACCACTTCTAGCGAAACTAATGGATAACGTCATAATCAACTGTATTTCCTTTAGAGTGGACATGAGCAAGAGGGTTCTCCTGATGTGGTTACTAGTATGTTACAACTCTTTCACCTTTATGTATATACATTATTAAACCCCAAAACCACACTTTCCTGTGACTCCCATATAGTAGTTGATTTTGGAGTAAGTACCAAAATCCTAGAAGATCCCTTCACAATTTCTACTCTTCGGTAGCTCTATTATAGCCAGAAGAATATAAAAAAACGCCCAATCATAATATTATAAAAATTCACTTAAGTTAATCTTATAAAGTTAGAGATGGCCGACTTTGACGTCATCCTAGGTATGGATTAGCTCTACTTTTGCAATTACTTAATTGATTGTAGAAATAGAATAGTCCAATTTCAGTTTCCTAATAAGACAGTCCTAGAATGAAAGGATAGTATCTCAATGCCCATAGGCCGGTTTGTCTCTTTCCTCAATGCGAGGAAAATAATTTCTAAAGGGTGCATCTATGTTCTTATTTGAGTCAACGACTCAAGGTCTAAAACCCTGAGTCTCAAGTTAGTTCTAATATTGATTCCAAAAGTGTTTCCTGAAGACCATCTTGGAGTCCCTCTCGAGAGGAAAATTAACTTCAGAATAGATCTCTATTTAGAAACCCATCTTATCTAAATTCCACCTTACAAAAAGCTTCAGTTGAGCTTAAGGAATTGAAAGAACATTTGAGATATCTCCTCGATAAGGTTTTCATTAGGCCTAGTGTCTCTTCATGGGGTGCTCTAATTCACTTCGTGCAAAAAAAATTAGCTCTCTCCGAATGTGCATCGATTATCATCAATTAAACAAAGTCACAATCAAGAATAAGTATCCTCTACTCAGGATGGATGACTTGTTCGACCAACTTTAAGGTGCAAATTATTTCTCTATGATAGACTTCAGATCTGGCTATTATCAGATTAGAGTTAGAGAATGTGATATTTTGAAGATGACCTTTTGAACTCGGTATAGTCACATCGAATTGTAGTTATGTCTTTTGTACTAACGAATGCTCCTTCATCTTTGATGCACTTGATGAACAAGGTGTTCAAGAAGCACATGGACATGTTCATCATAGTATACATAGATGATATTCTCGTCTATTCTTGTAGTGAGGAAGAACATGCAGACTATTTAAATATTATTTTACAGACCCTCAAGGATCACCAGTTATACGCTAAGTTTAATAAATGTGAATTCTAGATAAAATCAGTAGCTTTCCTTGGTCACATTATTTATGATGATGGTATTCGAGTTGATCCCTAAAACACATATGCAGTAAGGAATTGGCCTAGACCTATTTCTTCCTCAAGCATCAGGAGTTTATTGGGTCTGGTCGGTTACTAAAAAAAATTTATTGAGGGATTTTCTTCTATTGCTTCCCCCATGTCTAGAACGACTTAGAAGAAAGTCAAATTTTAGTTGTCCAATTCTAGTGAGAAGAGTTTTTAGGAGTTAAAAACTTGACTCATCTCCGCTCCAGTTTTGACTCTACTAGAGGGTTAAGATGGTTTTGTAGTGTATTTTGATGCTTATAGAGTTGATCTTGGTATTTTGTTGATACAACGGGGCAAGGTCATATCATATGCCTCCAAACAGCTAAAATCTCATGAGAAGAACTATCTGAATCATGATCTTGTGTTGAAAACAATTGTCTTTGCCTTATTGATTTGGATGCATTACCTTTATAGGGTTCATGTGTATGTGTTTAGTGATCACTAGAGTCTTTAGTATGTTTTCACTCAGAAAGATCTACATATTCTTTAGAGATGATGTCTAAAGCTATTAAAATATTACAATATGAGAGTGTTGTATCACCCGAGTAAGGCCAATTTTGTGGCCGATGCCCTTTGCATATTATCTATGGGTAGTGCTGCTCATGTTGGGGATGAAAAAAAGGATTTAATTCGTGAAGTTCACCACCTTTATAGACTTGGAGTTCGGTTGGTTGATTGGAGTGAAGGTAGTGTTTAGGTTCAGAATGGTTTGGAATCCTCCTTAGTTGTATAGGTAAAGGAAAAGCAAGATAGTAATCATATTTTACTTAGGTTGATGGAGGGAGTTTGGAATCAGAAGGTTGAGTTTTCTCCAAGGTGGAGATGGTGTTCTCTTTTATAAGGGTAGGTTATGTGTTCCGAATATGGGTGTTTTGAGGCAGTAGATGTTAGCAGAAGCTCATGGTTTACGATATTTGATTCATCTTGGAGCCACTAAGATGTACCAAAATTTGTGGGAAGTCTGCTGGTAGAGCGGTATAAAGAAAGATATTGTGGAATTCATGGTTAAGTGTTCAAATTTCCCCAGGTTAAGATTGACCACCAGAGGCCTAGTGGTACGCTTAAAAAATTCAATATTCCTACCTAGAAATGGGAAGTGGTGAATATGGACATCATCACAGAGTTACCTCATAATCATTGCCAATATGATTGCATTTAGGTTATTATAGATCAAATGACTTTCTCAGCTTCATTTCTTGCCATTTAATACATCAAACTCCATCAAAGATTATTCTAGACTCTATCTTAGGGAGTTGGCAAAGTTGCTGGAGTCCCTTTGACCATTATATAAAATAGAGGTACCCAATATATCTCTCATTTTTGGAAGACTTTTCAGAAGGGTCTTGGTAACCAAGTTCACCTTAGTATAATTTTTCACCCACAGAATGATGGTCATGCCGAGAGGACCATTCATACTTTAGAGGATATGTTGAGAGCCTGTGTAATTAATTTAAAGAGTAGTTGGGATGACCACTTGCCTTTGATTTAGTTTGTCTACAATAACAGTTATCACTTTAGTATTCAGATGGACCCATTTAAGGTTCTCTATGATAGGAGGTGTAGATATCCCATTGGTCGGTTTGAGGTTAGTGAAGCTGCTTAAATAGGGCCAGATTTAGTACATGAGGCAATAGAGAAGGTTCAGTTGATTAGAGAAAGGATGAAAACAAACCAAACCTATAAAAAATCCTATGCAAATGAGAAGAGAAGGGAACTCGAATTTGATATTGGTGACCTCGTCTATTTGAAATTTTCACACATGAAAGGGGTGAAGAGGTTTGGTAAGAAAGGGAAGATCAGTCCTGTTATGCTATCCCCTATAATCTTTTGAGATGGTATGGGAAGGTAGTCAATAAGTTTGATCTTCCTGCAGAGTTGGAATTCGTGTACCCAGTATTTTATGTCTCCTTTTTGAAGAAATGCCTTGGTGACCCAGCATCAGCAATAGTAGTCCCTTTAGAAAAGATTGGCGTGGAAGGTAGTCTCTTGTATGAAAAGGTCCCTATTGATATCCTTGATCACCAAATTCGTATGTTGAGGAGAAAGAGGTCACTTTATTGATGATTTTGTGGAGAAACCAATCAGTTGAGAGAGCTACTTAGGAGGCTGAAGTGGATATGATCACCAAGTACTCCCATCTCTTCTTTTTGAACCCGGTACCAGTTTGAGGTAATAACTTCCTTAATTAATTAATTCTTTTATTTCTATTTTAGCCATCCAGTCATTTTATACTAATACCATTCATTCATGAGACCAGTTAATGCATAAGTTATATGTTCAGATATTAGTTCATGATTCAGCCAGTAAACATTTAGTGCGAGATCTTAGTTTCCCCTAGCCTCTCAGCTTAGTCAGTTTAATGATCCCAAGGGGGAGATATTGTAATTCCCTAATTTTTCAATATCTAAGACCGTTAAAGTAGAGTCCATTGAATTAGTTTTTCCAATTCCACAATTCTCTCCTTAATTCGATGTCATGGCCAAAAGTTAGAGAAATTTTCCACAAGAGTCTGTCAGGCTACAAGTGGTAACAATTCAGGCAACAACTCATTACCAGTCGAAAAGATTCATAACCTAGACTCTTTACCATGGAAATGAGTGAGTTGGGGATTTTAATTAGTGTTAATAAGTCCAACACATGACTCCTTATCATACTTAATGAGTCGTCATGTGGACTCATAGTCACACCAGTGAGGACATCCGGATTTTTGCCCAGAGGTAACTGGTGACATGTAAGATACACCTGCACTATGAAAATGATACGGTCACTGCCAAATGTAGTAACATAAGAAATGTTGGGGTCAAATCCCAATGGAATACGTGGAATTGTGGCTCTCAACTGTTGCAATCAAAGGGCGGAACTGAAAAATTAAATGTGGGTTTTGAGTAGCAATATCGAACAACTGACGAGTATCACTTTTGGTTGTAATTAGTTGTAGGTGAACACTAGGATTGTGTTTCCCTCGCTTCTCAACTTCGTAGGCTTATCGTGCTTTGTTGAACCAACACGATACCTTATATGTATAATTAATTAGTTATGTACCTTCTACAGTCTTTTGGATGAGAAAATAGATTTCACCCTTTACTTTTTGAATCTCAGGATGTTGCCTTACTAAACCTTATCTTGATCCTATTTAACTATTACATTTTGAGTCTCTAGTTATTAGATAAAATCTAACCATCATATGTAGATAAAACATAAAAGCGTGGATCGACAGTTAAACTCCATATTACTATTATCTTTATCTTTTCCTAGTCACTACTCCTCTTTTGGAGTAAGAAGAAGTAATTTAGGAAGTATCCTAACATGTGCACCCATTAAGAAAACTATTACATTGAAGATAAAGTACTACATGCATGGGTATAGGTTCAGAACAACAATACCACTTTCCCTACTTCGTCAATCCACCAGGGTTTCCACAACTCTAGGTATGGATTTTTAGCCACTCATGCTTGTGAAGTAATCATCAACATTCATGATGAAAACATAAGATAAAATTATAATAAGAAGAAGTAAAAAAAACCAAAAATTGTAACTGTATTAATCAACCAAAGTCAATACAAGAGAATTCCAAGACCAAAATCGAATCTCAGAATCAAAATATGTTTGTAAATATCAAGAGTTCGTAACTTCTACTAAAAATCACATAAGAGGTATTTATTGTACACGAGGAAACCCTAAAACAAATGTTCGAACAAAATAGGATAAAAAAGGGTCATGGTCACTTATTGTCCCTACATGCACCCTTTCATTGGGCGCAGGTAACACATGCGTCCTGTAGGAAGGGTAGATGTAGTGACCGCATGTGCCAGACCAAAAATTTCTGCAGGTCATCTCTCGGGATTTTCAACTTCTGACATATGCTTTGACCATATTTGGTTCACATGTGCTACATACGGTCCGCATGTTGACTTGGCTTTTGTCAGAAGTTATTTTTTAGCTCTTCTTCAATTTTCGCACAAGCTTTGATCATGATCGATTCGGAAAGTATCCCGAACATCCATAATTGATCCCATAAGTAGACAAAAACATCTTTTTTCATCTTTTTACAAACTTAGAATCAAAAACACAATTTCCTGCAAAACATACCAAACCGCAATATCTATCAAAACATCCTCAGGAACTTCCCTATTTTCCTCATTTTAAGTGTCGAAAGTGCTATATTTCTATAGAACATCAACACCCTTAACTTAGAATATTTGTATGTCCTCATGTTACAAAACACAGAAAACAAACAAAACTAAATACGATGCTTGATTAGGAGGACCTAAGCTATTCAAGGCAATCAATCAACACTTTAAGCTCAAAACACAACACCCCTTCCTATCTCACTTTTCAAAACCAACTGTGTAAAACATGAAGCACAACAATGTGACACAATGGGATCAAGTTATGTTATTACATTAGCAATAGACGACCACACATATATACAAGTTACACTAACCAAAATTAGTAAATAGCCAGCAATATGACTTATGTGCCCTCACAACAAAGATGTCCCACTCACGCATATGAAATAATGCATGTCATTGCAGGGACAGTCGAGAGACACTCATACTCAGAAGAGGATTTCCAATCAATGTGCATCAAATATCATAGTCTTTTTCTTATTTTCTTTACCTTAGCTTTCAAACAGTCAAGTTAGGATAAATATAGAATTTTTCTCATCTTGTAGTGTAGACTTTGGGGCTGGTATGGTACATATGGACATGTCAAGTGACTAAGCCTCCTTGGCACTACACTAAACATGGGGTCTCACTTACTAGCCATTTTTTTATTCCACCCTTATTTCTCATTTTTTATTCTTTATTGCGCATTCAGGTTGGGTGTGGTCATTTTTTTTGCTTTTCGTTTGCTACCACACCCAACCTTACTTTCTTTTTCTTTTATTTTACCCTTCTATATACCCACTTTACACTATGAACCCCTATGAGAGCCTCCCTCAACTTAGTCATTTTGCCAGAGTTAAGGTACACAATGTCCAAGGAGGAGCAGGGCCAAAACAGGTTTATTATAGCACAAATAGGAAAGCGAATAGGTGGAACAATAAAACAGGCTACACGGCTCAAAAAAGGAATAAAAGGATACTATTTCACATATAGAACATCATTTCGGTTAAAAGTGGGCTAAAATAAAAAATGACTTATGATCCTTTCCTAACTGACTATCGTTAAACCTAGGCAAGACTAACCAGGAAAGTTCTGAATTCAACATACAATGGAAACTAAGTAGCATCTCACGCACATATAACATAGAGTAGATATTACAAACTACTACTTATCCGGTCCATGCAATTGTTAGAAAGTGATTATCATATCCATAATCCCAATGCCATAACAAGATCCAGAATGTTCACATATATATACATTCACATAGTTCTAAAACAAAAAATTTAGAGGAGTATAATTTTTCTCAAATATAAATAAAACATGACTATTGTCCTAAATACTTAAAAATCTCCTAATTATACTAAAACACAACACAATACAAAATAAAACACAATACAATATAAATTAACCTAGACATGCCATTCTAAAACCATACCACGACCAACAGGAAAAGAAGCACGACAATAAAAACTTATGAAGACTATGGTACACCCCACCCCCAACTAAAAACTTGTGCACTATCATCAATATGCATAAATAATACAAAATAAAAGGAAGTGAGAACATACCTGGGATGCATTAGGCTCCCGTGTCATGAGTATCCCTAGATGAGGGCATATCAGCTGGCAAAGGAGGCGATAATAAGGTGCACTACTAGTTAATTCACCCGTTGCTATCTCTATACATCTCTGTATATCAATTACTACAATCTCCATCGTATTATGTCTGGCCTTTTTAACAGCCTGGTCATATGGTATATCAGGATCCTGCAGGTCTTCTATATAACATCTCTTGGCCCCAAACTACCGAGATCTCCTCCTCATTCTTTATAAGAAATCAAACTGTCTAGGTAAGTGCAAAGGTCATATCTAGGTACTAGGGATATAACTGATGGAGTGGCTTCTATACAGCTCCCTATAAGAGAGCATACCTCTACTAGTAATATATCCAAATCCTCCCTCATCTAGGCTTAATTAGACACCTCTATCTCTGTAAATTAGGCTATAACCTATCTCTCAAACTCATCAAGACATGCATGGAATTTAGCACATACCTCAGATAGTGCATCTCTCTATATGTCCTCCTATCTAGCCTCTGCCTGCTTGATTCTAGTCCAAACCCTTAATCTTATCTACCCATATAGGGTAGTCATATTTGTCTCTACAACCCTCAACCGAACATCAGTATCTCTCTGACTGTCCACTATGCTTTGCCAGAACTATCAAGATATTGTAATCATACCTATAGCAGGAGTGGTAGTGGAAATGGTGCGTAGGCTCTGAAGATACGCCAACCGACTCTGAGGTAGAAGTCGGGGCTGATAAAGAAGTGGCTGCTGTCCACTAGCCCTGAGTACTTATATCTGGGGCCTCTCTCTACTCCCCTATCTCTATATCAGCAATAACACACACATCACCTGCATGTGTGTTACCAGGCTTTGTATAACTTACTGGACCCTCAGTTTGGGCTCAAGGTACTGCGACAGGCTCTCTATATCCCCTATGAAGGCATGGACATACCATATCCTTCATACTCTTTGTCTATTCAGTAGCCATCGCAAGTATTCTCTTATTTACTCCTGGCATCTCAGGTAGACCAGCCTCTTCACAAAGTCTTTCAATCATGCAAGGGAATGGTAGATTAGTTGTCTCCCCAAATACTCTATCATGTATATTATGTCAAAGGTTGGCTCTAAAATCAATAGCATATCCGAACATCATACTAGCAACCAGGGTTGCTTCCTTCCAAGTCTACATATTATCTGAAGCTATAGGGAATAGTCAATATCTTATGAGAAACCACAAAATCTTGTCCTCAAAAGTCAATGGGACCTTCTTGATCACACCGTGACCCTCGATATATGGGGTTGCATCACCCAAAGGTGAAATATAACTGGCTATCAACCTAGCCATCTCAATTTTTTCTCATCTATGCTCAGCCTCTTTCATAATATATCGATCTCGTGCGACTCTCAATCTGTAGTCACACTAAACTTTAGATGCGGAAGTGAAATAATCTGGACTAAAAATGACCTGGTGAGTAGTCTTTGCTGAAAGATCAACTTTGACCCCTCTCACAAGTTTATGATTAAGCTATAGCTGCTCCATGTGTCTTATCAGGACTGGAAATCTAAGCATAGGAAGAACTACTGTATCTTGGTATGATACATAAACCTCAGATACCATAGTCGAGCTTTAAGAACTTAGTGGTCTCAAAATCCACTCTAACTGGTAACTATCAAAGGTAGCCCACAATTGTGGTACTTTTTTAAGCCCAGATAGATCAATCCGACACTCCTTATAAATAATACTCTTAGGCCATTCGCTCTCCAAAATATGACTATCCCTATCAAATATCTCCTGCATCCTCTCTACACACCACCTTAGATTTTACTCATCAAGAGGTGTCTCCAAGGCATGTGTGGATGCGGGACTCTGCTCCTTCTGTACTAGTACATCATGGGTAGTCTTTTCTGCACACTCCAATACTGGGGTATCTTTAACTACTTTACATAAGTGGCGGTACCCTCCTCAGACTGGAGTACCACTGATCTGTATCCTCGGATGAATCCTGGGACCCCACCTCAGACTGAGGGTCCTGAGCTATGACCTGTAGAGTAGTCTTAGAATTTGTCTCTTGTTTCTTATTATTCATTGGAGGAGTGTGTATGGGTAATATCCAAGATGAATTCATCCTTGGACACGATTCAACAACCTGGGTAGCCTAGCACATTTATGATCTACTAACCTTGCATGTCACCCTACCTGCTGCCTTTTTATTCCACTAAATTGGGTAATCCTCCACCAAACCAATGGGATTAAAGGACTCATACCACCTCCTATATGTCTCACCCTTCTTCTTATTAGTATATTTAGGTGTTATATATACATGTAAAAACCAGTCATTGGTTTCCAACAAAGATGAGGGATAACAAAAGTTTAAAAAATACTTAAAATTTGAAAAGTTCAAATTTTTCTTAAATTTTCACACCCTTGTAACCTATTTGAAATCCTAATATGTACAATGTGTTCACACCTATCAATAATCATAATTTTGAAGGCAAACTAAACATGCTCAACTTGTGGTATTACTCTATTCATTCAAGTTCAACATTAGGTTGGGGCCTAACTTTAGAATTTAATTAAAAATAAGGCCCTACATTGAGATTATAGGCTACTTCAAGGTTCCTACATTCAAGCATGATAGATTTTATATCTTTTGAATAGGAACACACATATCAAAGTTTTTATACAATAAATAAATCAATACATGACCATTACGAGCTGAGAAAGTTATCGCTTTTATGTAAATCCTGGAGTGAACAAAGAAGAAATCAACCAAAACCAAAGTTGGTACTTATTTTTAATGTGTTGGGACAAGTTTCCATCTCAAATAGATTTCAATTTAGCCTTTACTTAAGTGTGGGGTTAGTTTGTGTTTTAAGAGGTAACTTTGAATTTAAAGAGAAAATTTGAAGTTTTGAGGATTTAAATGAGTTGGAATAAGGTTAAGGATGTTTAAATATATATGGGGGGCCATTTTAGGTCTTATATAAGTGTTGGCGGGCCTGAAATTTTAATTAAAATTTGGTCCCACTCATGGCCTAGCCGTAACAGCAACATGCGCCTTTCACATACGGCTAGGCATGGGTCACATGTGTCACATATGGCCATCATGTGCAAGGCCAAATTTTTTGGCTCACTTCCTGCAATTTAGACTTGGTATTTTGATATTTTTCCAGTTACTCATGGCCTCAAAACTTAAGTTATGGTCCCAGAAGTTTAAATATGTACCAAAGTCCATAACTTTCAATTCTCATCCTAAAAAATTCACCTTTTTTAATTATTTCTCAACTTACCTGGCCCGTGTGGGACTTGTGACCATGGTGGGTTGATCACACAGTACCCTTACCTGGAAATTGATGAATGTAGAAATTTTACCATATTTTGGGTAATTCCAAGAGCTAAAAACCTACAAAAAAAACAACAAAAATGTTAATACTAAAATAGTGGGTTGCCTCCTACTCAACACTTGATTTAACATTGCGGCACGGTATGGCTGTGTCAGTTACTCAGACATCACCAAAAATCCCATTGGTTGCCTCACATGCAACACTTTATTTAACATCACGGCATGACACGGGTATCTTGATTACTCAAAATTCATCAAGATACCCATAAGAGTACCCTATAGGGTCATCATTACAATCAATCATCGACACCACCCTCATGTCGGTAGTATACTTCATTGATTTTTGAATGTTGAAGGTCGTCTTGTTACCGTTGACTCTAAATTTTAGCTCTCCTTTCTCCATTTCAACCACCGCTCTACCTATGGCCATAAATAGTCTTCTTAATATAATAGGCATCTCGGTGTCAACCTCACAATCCAGAATGACAAAGTCAGCCAAAAAGATGAAGTTATCGACTCTCATGATCACATCAAACAAAATGCCCATAGGTTTCTTCACCATGCGGTCAGCCATCAACAACCACATTAAAGTTGGTTCTAGAGAGTTCAAACCTAATTGCTTGAATACATCCAACGACATCAAATTTATGTTAGCTCCTAAGTCATATAAGGCTATGGAAAATTGAGATGACCAAATTGTATATTGTATAGTTAATGCTTTGAGGTCATCCTTTTTTGAGCCAAAGACCTCACATTGACTGCACTATAGTGGTGCAAGCCATCAACATCCTCTATCTTAGCTCTTTTTTTCTTTGTGATCAACTGCTTCATAAACTTGGCATATCCAAACATCTGATC
Organism: Capsicum pubescens; assembly: GCA_030864215.1. Lineage (NCBI taxonomy): Eukaryota > Viridiplantae > Streptophyta > Magnoliopsida > Solanales > Solanaceae > Capsicum > Capsicum pubescens. Next base: position 229,747,334 of record CM061546.1, read on the forward strand.
CAGTACCTCGAGAAAAGAAATATTCAAGCTCAAATCTTTCAGTATCTCAATGAATTGCTTGAATTTTCCTTTCTCTCTTTTCTACTTTATTCACTGAGGAAAAGGTAGGGGAAATTTTGGAATTTGTCTTATTTCCTGCTCAATAACCAAACCCTTACCTCTTTCCTTTGCAACTGCATCATCACCACCTGTTTCCTTTTCAAATTCCACAACAAGTGTCTGATCAATAGCAGATTCTGCAGCAGATAGTGGGGGATTCATAATAGTCATACCACTCCTTGTAGTAATAGCAAAAACAGGACCATCATTTTTAGGATTTTGAACTGTGTTGCTCGGAAGGGTACCTAGCTGCCTCTGATTCAGTGTTTGTGATATCTGTCCAAACTGGTGCTCCAACTACTTAATAGTAGTGGAATAGGATTTGACCTTTTGGGTCAAACCTGAAATGTCAGCCTTAATTTTCTTAAGGCTGATCTCTTCTAATTTTCTTGAAACTTAACCAACTTGGTCAACATCTTTTCAATTTTCGATTCTACATATCATCTGCCAGACGGAATGTACCTATCTCCCTTTTCTCTATTGTTATCCATTTTCCTCCAGTCACCATCTCGCTCTCTACGATTGTCTCTATATTTTTCATAGTAGTTCTGACCTTGGTTTCTTTGCCCTTGGGCTGGGAAATCCACCAACTGACGATCCAGATAGTTTGCTTCCTCCTCTAATTCTGACTCATAAGCTTTGGAGGCCAATCCCTGTGCTGCTACTGCATTCACTTTCTCAAAAGTCACTGTTGTAAGCTTCTTTGCAAGTACCCCTAGATCAGTTGTTAAATGCACAATTTCTTATGCTATTAAATCATCAACTACTTTATGGTCGCAGGAGGCACCAATAGCATATGTGCCATATACCCTCTCAACCTCTTGAGTTTTCTACCCTTGGTTAGTGAGAGAGATATGATCTAGCATCTTCAAATCTACTTCCCAGCATAGTCTCATAAAATCTCCTCCAGATATGGTGTTTTCCATGGCTCTAAAGCTGATGGTCAAGGGTCTATAAAATATCTCCAATAAGATCTTCCTTGACATCCGATGGTTGGGCACCATACTCAGCTTATTTTTAAACCTAAACCATGCCTCGTACATAGATTCTAACTATAGCTGCCTGAAATAACAGATCGTGTCTTTAAGCTACTACATCCTGGATGGAGAAAAGAATCGGTTCAAGAATTGCCTACGCAACTTGTTCCATGTAATGATAGAGGCTCTTGCCAGTTCCCCTAACCATAAAGATGTTTCTACTATAAGTGAGAAAGGGAACAATCTAAGTCTAAGTGCTTCTTTATTCACCCATGGAATAGTATATGAATAAAAGATTCTACTAAAATTTGCAAGGTGCATATCTACATCATCTGTAGGCAAACCCACAAATAAACCCTTCAAATTTAAGAGTTGGATCATTGCCCTCATGATGTCAAACTTGATGCCTAGGGGTAGAAAAAAAAGAATAATAGCTCTAGTCTCAACCGTCTCAACATATCCCAGATCTTCTTCATCATTTATATATGGATGCACATACTAATATGCTGGGATCACATGAACATAGGCACCTCTAGCTCTATTCTTATATCCACCGAGTGCTTCTCAGTGGTCTACTTCTTGTCTTTGCTCAGCTAGCTCTGCCTTCCTAGCTATCTGCTGAGCTTCTTCCATTTCCCTCCTCTTATTTTCATATTAAGCTAAAAGCTCACCAGTCTATCGATCAACAATATTCTGAACTTCTTTGGGTGGAGGGAAAGGTACAACATCATAAACTCCTTTAGTATTATCATCTCTTTTCTGTTCCACCATCCTACTAGGTGTTTGTAGGATCTTCTCTGGATTCGGATTCACTGGCAGTAAGGTATTGCCTCTAGTCCATATTCTAGGCATACACCAACGTATGCCCAACTAAGAACAAAAAAAACCTAAAAACTGCAATAACTTCAATTCACAAATCAATACCATATTCTTCGACAACAGCGCCAAAATTTGGTGAGGTTAAAGCTACACCTCCACTCTAAAGATGATACAGTCATTGACAAATATAGTAACCCAACAAAGATTGGGGTCGAATCCCAAGGGAATACATGGAATCATAGCTCTCATCTATTGTAACCAATGGGCAAAACTAGAAAAATAAATGGGCAGTTTTGAGTAGCAATATCGAACAAGTCGCGAGTATAAATTTTGGTTGTAATCAATCATAGGTGAACACTAGGATTGTGATCCCCCATTTTCTCAACTCCATAGGCTTGCTGTGCTTTATTGAGCCAACCCTATACCTTGTATGCAGAATCAATAAGTTATGTACCTTCTACAGTCTTTTGGACGAGTAGAAGGATTTTACTCTATACCTTTTGAGTCTTAGGATGTATCCTTACTAACCCTTATCATGATCCCAGTTAACTATTAAATTTTGAGTCTATAGTTATTAGATAAAATCTAACCATCTTACGTAGAAAAAACCTAGAAGCATGGATCGACAGTTAAACTCCAAATTACTTTTGTCTTTACCGTTTCCTAGTCACTACTCCTCTTTTGGACTAAGTATCAATAATCTAGGTGTGATCACAATGTGTTCAACCATTAATAAAACTATTCTATTAAAGATAAAGAAATGCATGGATGGGTATCGATTCAGAATAACAATAGCACTTCCCCTACTTCATCAATCTGCCAAGTTTTTCATAACCCTAGCTATGGGTTTTTAGTCGCTCATGCTTTTGAAGTAATCATCAACATTCATGATTGAAATCATAAGATGAAATCTCACTAATAAGAAGTAAAAAAAAACAAACCCATAACTGTATTAATCAACCAAAGTCAATACAAGAGAATTCAAATACCAAAATCGAATCTCAAACTCAAAATATGTTTATAAATATCAAGAGTGTGTAACTTCTACTAAAAAACACATAAGGGGTATTTATAGTATATGAGGAAACCCTAAACTAAATCCCAAACAAAAAGGATAAAAAAGGGTCAATGGCAACTTGTGGTCTTTTCATTCATCCTATCCTTGGGCACAGGTAGCCATGTAGCCTGTAGGGAGGGCGCATGTAGTCACCGCATGTGCCAGCCTAAAATTTCCTATAGGTCAGCTCTTGGGATTTTGGACTTCTGACACATTCTTTACCCACATGTAGTTCACATGTTCTACATGTGGTTCGGATATTGACTTGGCATATAATAGAAGTTATTTTTTTAGCTCTTCTTCAATTCCCACACATGATTTGATCATGATCAATTTTAAAAGTATCCGAACGTCCATAATTTTTTTCATAAGTAGCCAAATAATATTTTTTCATATTTTCACAAACTTAGCATCCAAAACATAATTTTTTACAAAACATACCCAAAACATGTCATATCTAACAAAACAACCTTTGAAACTTGCATATTTTCCTCGTTTTAAGCATCTAAATTGCTATATTTCTATAACACATCAGTAATGATTCTACCTCATGACCCATTATCAGTGATTATGAGATATAAGGTGGAACCATTAACTTAACATAGAGGAACCCAGAAAGGCTCAAAAGCCAGAATCTCAGGTCAAGACTCAAACCACAACTCGTTACCAGTGTGTACGAGTCATTGGGTGAGCCGTGATGATTGGGACCAAAATTCCTGTATGATTTTAACAAGGGATTATTGGTAAATTCCACCTCTTTTAACCAAAAACCCACGATGTTTAAGCCTTTAAAACATCAGTCATCATGGGTAAACATTACCCTAACCTCCCATAACTCAAAAATCATTCAAAACACAACAAAAGTAGAGATTTCTTCTCTCGAAAGCTAAACTATGGTTCATCAAGAAATTCTAATATTTAAGAAGATTTCTTCAAGGTGTTTTCTTTCAAGTATGTAGGATATCATCAATGGGTTCCTTCCACCCATTGATTCCAAAGAATTCCTCCATTCGTAAGTAAAATTTCCTTTCCCTTTGTTTTTGTGTTCCAGATTAAAATATGAGTTTTATTCAACTCTTTCAATTTATATTGTGTATGAATAATGAATACATGTTTCTGCATTATATTTCTGTCACCATGTGTCCAAGAATTATAAACTTCCATATCATGATTCATTATTGAAATATTAAGCCTTATTCATGACATTCTCTACCATGATCAGTTTTAAATATTATCATGTTCCATTGCATTAGTAATTGCTGGTTGGTTATGAACCCCCGATACCTAGGAGCTTAAACATGCATTAGTTTACATGGTCATGATTACTTCATAGTATGCATGCATTGCTATATACAAAATACCATGATTTGAGAATATTAGTTTTTAGTTTATGTATCAGTTATACTTCAGTGTTATTTATTTGGGAGTAGTACTAAGAACCGTTCACACCGAGTAAACCCAAGGATGGTGGCTAACCCTTCAGTTTGGTTGAGACCATTAGTAGCAGTCCCTAAGTTTTGGAACTACGGTACCATCATAGATTATAAGAGGTCACCCATCAGTTAAGACTTGAGAACCTCATCCTTTAGTACATCAATTTAGTGGATCCACGCCAATCAGTGTTGGTATGCTTGGTAAGGTATTAGCCTGATTCTAAATAGGGTTACAGGTTGGGACCCAGTTTTTCTCAAATTAGGGTATGTCAGTTATAGTTAGCTCTTACACTCCTCAGCTCAGTATTCAAATTTTGTTCAATTAAGGTTTTCATGACAAAGTGTATAGTATTCAGTCATTTAGTTATTCAGATACCCAACAACTGTTTATACTTGGTCTTGCATTAAATTTTTATGTTCATGCATTCATGCTAAGTATACATGTATATTAGCTAGATTTTCATCTCACATACTTAGTACATTAAAAGTACTGATCACATACTTCTTTATGCTATTAACTCATAATGTATGCTCAAATGCTCAGTACCCAAACCACCCTTTGCACATTCACATGCCGCTCAACTGTAGCCTTGGTGAGTCCTCATCATCCAAGGAATAGTTATCTTATCAACTATTTATTCAGTGTTTTATCTTATTTTAGTTGGTCAGAGTTAGTTGGGGTCCTGTCCCAATAATTCATCTCGTTTAGAGGCTTTTAGACAGTTAGACATATTTTTTTTCCAGTTTTATTGAGTATATTTAGACTATATTTATCTTGATTTTATTATTATTTCCTTATAATTTTACTTCAGTTATCTTCCTCTTAGTATTTTGTTACATTCATCTAGTATTTATTTTTTATGTAAGGCCATGGCTTGGCTCGGGGTCAGTTGTGACTCTAAGCACCATTTATGACTCGGGGTAGTCTCGGGTCGTAATAGATACTTTCTATTTAAGTTGAGAGGGTACATATGTGTTGGTGAAACCAATTCGAAGACATCATGTGGATCATAGTTGAAGAACATTCTCTACTTCTTATGGTGCAAGAACTTGTACTTCTTATCTGTAATGGATGGATTTTTGGTCCTTGAAAATTTTCTAAAATTTTATCCTCATTGTCCTGACTTTGACTCCCTTGATGAGTTGTAGGGAGTTCTGACACTTTGTAGGGACTTGATCGTAACTTAATCAGGACAAATGGCTTTGTATTCTTCTCTGAGTATGAGTGGCTCTTAACTAGTCGTCAAGACTTCTTATGGTTTGTAAGGACCATGTCGTAAGGTGGACCAAAAGTTAGTCCCAAGACATTGTCTTTATTACATATTAAAGCCATGAGTCGTGAGTTGTAAAGACTTAAAATGAGTCGTGAAGACTCATGTCGAGTCATTATGTCCCAATCATAGGGTATCGAGTATGCCATTCTAAATTTTTGCTATCTTTTGTACGAGAAGTGGTTATGAGCTGTCAAGTATGGTTATGAGTTGGTGGTATGAATCATAGCTAGACTATTATGGGGCCTTGGTAGTTTTGTCTTGACTACGACTCCTTGTGATGAGTTGTAATGTGTCTATATGAGTCGTGTTGTAACCCATAGTCACTTGCGATAATTTTTAGTCTTTTCATTAAGGGCACTTTGAACATTTCCCCTCATCCTCAATTGTAACTCATGACCTAAAACCCCATTGGGGATCCTATTAGCATTGTTAACTCAAAAAAAAAATCTCAAAAACTCGATTAAATTCTCTCAAGCAGCCATACTTAGGGTTTCCAAGAAGTGGGTTGTTAATGAAATATCTATGTTGATTTTGAAAATACAGGTTGAGGGTTTTTGTATAATTACTGTTTATGAAATGTTCCATGTTTATCCCTGCATGGGTTAAGTTCAAATAGTGGTTTTATAGTCAATTTGATGCATGAGAATGGTGAATTAACTATGGATTATAATTTCCCAATCTTGTGACTTTTAAAGTGGTTATGACCCCAACCCCATATTGTGAAGTTAGTTTTTAATTATGATAAATATAGGAGGGTGTAAAATTAAACCAAGGGGGTTGTGAATTCCCCCAAGTTAAGATAATTGGTGTGGCATGTTGATGTTACTTTTCCAGTTTAGTTGCTATGACGATACCAACAATGTGTGCCTTATGTGTAATATGGTTCAATGAATAAAAATGTGTTATACTTGTTTTAATTGGGCTTTAATAAGGATTGTGTAGTTGAGTCATGAAAGTGGAGGTCCCGAGGGACAAATACTAGAAACTGCAGTTGTCGACGTATGAGTCTATTTGACTGGGAGGTTCGAGTCCTCTTTATTATTATTATCATATGATTGGAAGGTTTGAGTCCCCCAAATCATATTACATGATTTGCTATTTTTGTCACCTTGATATGTTGGGAGGTTTGAGCCCCCATAATGCATATGTATACCCTCTGGTTCATGTCGCCACATGCACTGGGGCCCTACTAGCTGGGGGAGAGCAGGGTCCATATACCCCGTGGGTTTCTTTATATGTTATGATGGTTGAGGTACACAACTAGGCTAAAGTTTTAAAGTGTATGTTAAGCCTTGTTCCCTATCCTGATAGGTGATATATCTATATGTATATGTATTTGATTATGTGCATTGGTTTTGCATGATTTTGAACTGTTGGTCATGGAATTATGCTATCCTTATCCCTGAGTACATGCTAGTGTTCACCCACTGACTGTCTCCGAATGTTGTATCACCATGCGATGTGGGCACCAAAGCTTCCTCTACATTTTTATGCAGAGTTAGGTTGGTTGTATCAGTTTATTGCATTGTAGTAAAGTGGTGAGCTTCCATACCCTGGAAAGATTAGGCATTTCACCAGTTTTTATTCATAGATTTAAGTTGATGGATACTTTTATTATCATTAACATTACCCTTTTCATTCTCATTGTCATCTATCAGAGTCGGGGATATTCCCCGTCCAAGACTAGTTTTGGTTCTTTGTTTAGAAGTCTTTGTTTGGATTACTGTGGATATTGGGTGTTGGTCGGCTATTTGGACGGTCATCGGTTGTTTCTTATAAATATGTTTTGACTTTTCTTAAGCTTATTTCGTGCTATCTTGTTATATGTTCAGAATTTATCCGATATTGGGGGTGTTGTGTTTGGTTTGGTTATATGCGGAGGGTGATCTCCGGTCCATAGGAGACTTGAGATACCTGTCATGGCCAGGCCCTAGTTTGGGTTGTGACCAAGATGGTATCAGAGCCTAGGTTTGGTATCATTGGGTGTCCAAAAAATTCATGTTAAGTAGAGTCTAATTTATGTGTGTGTAGCATGCCATAGTTATACGGGAGCGACTACAAGGCATTTAGGAATGTTTCCCATTCTTGTTGTTATATTTTTAAGCTATAGATTCTAAGGTTTTAAATATCCTCTATTTTTTGTATGTTATCTTTACACATCATGCCTTCCAGAAGAACTGATTCTCATGGAAACCCTTCTATCCCATCCGAGGATAATGTGGATGGAGCTCATCCAACTCTAGGAGTTCAGACCCGATCTAGGGTCGCTGCTTCTGATTACCCTATGGGATCTCTACTGATTCACCCTATCCCCTCTTAAGCACCCAAGGCTGGCATGTCTAATGCTGAGTTTCGCTAATCTATTCATTTACTTACCCAGTTGGTGGACTTTCAGACTAAGCATGTTTATTTTGTTGCTCCATCATCTGAGGCCACTAGAGTTTGCCAATTCATGTGGTTGAGTCCTCATATTTTTACTAGTTATAAAGTTGAGAAAGATCCTTAAACTTAATTGATGAGATAGAAAGGATCTTTTATGTGATGCATGCTACTGATGTGGAGGGTGTAGAGTTTTTTGCTTATCTATTGAAGGATATAGCATACCAATGGTATGAGAAGTGGAACCAGTATAGGGGTGAATATGCTAAGTCTGCCTTGTGGGATGATTTCTCTAAGGCTTTCTTTGATCATTTCTCTCCTCGTCAGTTTAGAAAATCTAAGGCCGAGGAGTTTGTGAATTTGAAACAAGACACCATATCAGTAAAGAAGTATGACTTGAAGTTTCATCAGCTGTAGCGTTATTCTCCTGAATTAGTGTTTAGCATGAGGGCTAGAATGAGGAAGTTTTCTTCAGTGTTGTCTCATGAGTTGATCTTGGAGAGCAACACAACCTTGTTAAACAAGTATATGGACATCTCTATACTTTTGGTGTATATGCAACAAATGGAAGAAGAAAAGAAAAAGCAAGAGAAAATGAGTGAAAGGAAGAATATGAAGTTTTGCTATTCGTATTAGGATACAGGTCAGCAACAGAGTGGTAAAGAAGGTTGAAAGTGGTCTAAAAAGAAGTGGGGAAATTCCGATTCCTACTTTATGGCTAGTTCTCTTTACCTAAATCCATTGGGTGATTGTCGTTCTCAGTGTGATCGTGGGTTTAGAACACTAAGATGCTAGTCGCAGGATAGTGAGGCTCAGTCAGCTCCATCGTATCCTCCTTGTAGATTTTGTGGTCACGTGCATTGTGGTGTTTGTTAAAAAAAGAGGAGCAAGTGCTTTGAATATAGTCAGATTGGTCATATTCAAAGGTATTGTCTTCTAAGGTTGCTTTTGGGGAAAATAAGATTCTTGTTGCTACTTCATCAACTCCCGCACTAAAAGGTCCTACTTCTGCTACTAACTCTAACACTGGTTAAAACCATTTGTATGCTCTTTCCACTTGCCAGTATTCTGAGGCGTCCTGCGATGTTGTTACTGGTATGCTCAAACTTTTTTCTCATGATGTATATTATCTACTTAATCCTGAGTCTACTCTCTTTTATGTGACCCCTTATGTGAGTATCCATTTTGGCTTTAATCTTGAGTGTTTTTTTAATCACTTATCTATGTTTACCCCTTTGGATGATTCTATTATAGCTAGAAGGTTCTATAGGGGTTATGTGATGTTGGTCTATGGAAGGGATAACTTGGTGGATCTGATAGAGTTTGACATGTTAGACTTTGATGTGATTTTGGGGATGGGTTGGTTGTATTCGTGCTATACGTCTCTTAATTATCAGATCCATAGGTTCAGTTACCTTTTCCCTAATGATCCAGTGATCGAGTGGGAAGGTAGTTCCCTAGTGCCTAAATAAAGGTTCATCTCGTATCTTTTAGCCCATAAATTGGTTTTAATAGGGTACCTCTTAACTTAGCACATGTTAAGGATTCTAGATCCGTATGTTCTTCTTTGAAGACTGTCCTTGTGGCCTGTGAATTTCCTGAGGTGTTTCCTAATGATCTTCTTGGAATTCCCCTCGATAGAGAAATTGACTTTGGGATTGATCTTTTTCCAAACTCTCATCCTATTTTTATCCCTCCTAACATAATGGCTCTGGCTGAGTTGAGAGAACTTAAAGAGCAATTGAAGGATCTTCTTGATAAGGGTTTTATCCGCCCTAGTGTGTCTCCGTGGGGTGCTCCATGCTCTTTGTGCGTAAGAAGGATGGTTCCCTTCGATATGTATTGATTATTGTCAATTGAATAAAGTAATTGTAAAGAATAAGTATCCATTTTCAAGGATTGATGATATGTTCGATCTGCTTCAGAGTGCTAAGTTTTTTTCCAAGATTAATCTTCTGTCAGGTTACCATTGGTTGAAGATTAGGGAGGCATATCCTTAAGACTACCTTCTGAAATTAGTATGGTTATTTTGAGTTTTTAGTGATGTCCTTTGGTTTGACCAATGCCCCAACAACATTTTTGGACCTTATGAATCGAGTTTTTCGACAGTTCTTGGATTTGTTCATGATTGTCTTTATCGATGATATTTTGGTATATTCTAAGAGAGAGGTAGATCTTGTCGATCACCTCTGCCTTGTGTTGCAGACCATAAAGGATCAACATTTGTATATAAAGTTCTCTTAGTGTGAGTTTTGATTGAATGTTGTGACTTATCTAGGTCTTGTTGTTTCTAGTGAAGGGATCATGGTGGATCGATAGAAGGTTTCGGTGGTTAAGAAGTGGCCTAGACAATGACTCCAATTGAAATTCAAAGCTTCTTGGGTTTAGTCTGTTATTATAGAAGGTTTGTGGAGAGTTACTCTTTTATTACTACCCTATTGACTATGTTGACTCAGAAGAAGGTGAAATTCTTGTGGTCTGATGCTTGCGAGGGTAGTTTCAAGAATCTAAAGCATAAGTTGATTTCGACTTTGGTCTTGACTCTACCTAAGGGCACTGAGGGTTTTGTTGTCTATTGTGTTGCATCTCGGGTAGGGTTGGGTTGTGTGTTAATACAACATAGGAAGGTGGTTGCTTATACTTCTAGGCAGTTGAAAGTTCATGAGAAGAATTATTAAATCCATTCTTTGGAATTGTTAGCTGTGGTGTTTGCATTAAAAATCTGGCCGCATTATTCATATGGGGTCCACGTTGATATTTATTCTTATCATAAGAGTCTACAATACGTGTTCACCCAGAAAGAATTGAATCTCAAGCAAAAAAGATGGCTTGAGTTTCTCAAGAACTATGACATAAGTCTTCATTATTATCCAGGTATACCTAATGTGGTTGCTGCTTCTCTTTGCAGGTTGTCTATGGGAAGATTATCTCATGTGGATGGGAGGAAGCGGGATTTGGTGAAGAATACTCACTGTTTGGCTAATCTCGGAGTTCATCTCTTGGATTTCGTGGATAGTGGTGTGATTGTTAAAGAGGTGGCAGGGTTATCTCTTGGTGTTGAAGTAAATGAGAACCAAGTGTTGGATCCTATTTTGATGAAAATCAAGAATGATGTGGGTAGGCAGAAGCTGATGATTTTTTGAATTGGTGGTGATGGTATCTTGAGGTACCAATGTAGATTATGTGTTCCCGATGTTGATGGTTTGCCAAGTAAAATATTGGCCTAAGCTCATGAGTCGCGTTATACTATTCACCCTGGTTCGATGAGAATGTTTCATGATCATAAGGAGATTTATAGGTGGAATAATATAAAGCGGGATGTGGCAAATTTTGTGGCTAAGTTCATGGTCTCTCTGCAAGTGAAGGTAGAGCACTGATGACATCCAAACAACACCTCCTATTGATGATGATACAATCACTGTCAAAATATATTAACCCAACAAAGGTTGGGGAGGAATCCCAAGGGAACACTTGGCTTTACAGATCTCAGCTGTTGTAGTCAACGGGCAGAACAAGAAAAGTAAATGGAGGGTTTTGATGTAATCTCAAGAAAGTAACTGTACTAACTTCGACCGTATTTTGTGTAGGTGAACACTAGGATTGTGTTCCTCCCGACTTCTACTCTCTATAGTCTTATCGTGTTTTACTGAACCAACCCGATACTTTGCATGCGAAATATATAAGTTATGTACCTTCTGTAGTCTTTTGGACGAGAAGAAAAATTTCACCCTTTACCTTTTGAGTCTCAGGGTGTCTCATAACTAACCCGTATCTTGATCCCAGTTAACAATTACCTTTTGACTCTCTAGTTATTAGATGTAACGTAACCATCTTACCAAGATTGAACACAGAAGCATGGATCGACAGTTAACCTGCAAATTACTGTTGTCTTATCTTTTCCTAGTCACTGCTCCTCTGTAGGAGGAAGCAACAATATCTAGGCGGGATCCTAATGTGTGCACCCATTAAGAAAATGATCATAGCGAAGATAAAGCAATATTTGCATGGGTATTGGTTTAAAACAATGAAAGCGCTTCCCCTACTTTGACAATCCACAGGGTTTCCACAACCCTAGCTATGGGTTTTAGCCACTCATTCTTGAAAAAATCAATAACATTCATGTTTGAAATCATAGATGAAATCACAATGATAAGAAGAAATGACCCCACAACCGTAACTGAATTAATGAACCAAAGTCAATACAAGAAAAATCCAAAGATCAAAACTGTATCTTGGAATCAAAATATGTTTGTGAATATCAGAAGTGCATAACTCTAACTAAAAATAACATAAAGGGTATTTATGGTACAAGAGGAAATGCTAAAACCAAATCCCAAATAAAATAGGAGAAAACTGGGTCGGTGGCCACCTGCTCTTTGTACTTGTGGTTTGGTAGAGGGCACAGGTAGTACCTACGGTCCTGACCTACTGGGAGAAAAAATCCTGCAGGTTCAGCTCTTGGGATTTTGGACTTCTGGTACTTGCTTTGCCTACATGCGGTCCATAGGTCCTACTTGTAGCCACATATTGACTTTGTAAGTGTCGGGAGTCATCTTTTCATCTCTAGTTTGATCTTAAACATGCTTTGATAAAGAACAAGATGGAAAACATCCAGAATCTCCATAATTGCTCAAAAAATGGCCAAAACACCTTTTTTCAACTTTTTCACGAACTTATCATCCAAAATATGATTTCCTGCTAAACATACCCAAAATATATCACATCTAACAAAATAGCCTCAGAAACTTCATATTTTCCTCATTTTAAGTGTTGAAAGTGCTATATTTCTATAGAACATCAACACCCTCAGCTTAGAACATTTGCATGTTCTCAGGAAATAAAACACAACAAAAACAAAACTATGCTTAACTAGGAGAGACTAAGCTATTCAAGGCAGTCAGTCAATATGTAAAGCTCAAAACACAACATACCCTTCTAATCTTATTTTTCCAAAACCAACTGTATATGAGCATGAAGCACAATAATGTGACACAACAGGATCAAAGTATGGCAATTACATTAACAACAGACAGCCACTCATATATACTAGTTACACTACCCGAAATAAGGAAATAGCTAGCAATATGACTCAAGTACCCTCACAACAAGAATGTCCCACTCACTCATATAAAATCATGCATGTCAATTCAGGGTCGGTCAAGAGACACCCACACTCAGAAGAAAAGTTCCACTCAATGCATGTAAAATAACATAGGCTTGCCCTTATCTACTTTAACTTGGCATTCAGATTGTCAAGTTAGGATCACTATAGGACTTTTCTCGGCTTGTAATGTAGTCTTGGGGATGGTATGGTACATATGGATATATCAAGTTACTAATCCTCCTTGGCACTACACTAACTTTGGGGTCTCACTTACTAACCATTTCTAACTTTATTTTTGCCTTTATTTCTCCCTTTTTATTCTTTTATGTACATTCAAGTTGGGTGTGGTGTTTTATTCTTTCTTTTTCTTTTTCTTTTTCACAATCTTTCTTTTTTTTTTCTTTTGCTTTTTCTTTTTTTCTTCTACCACACCCAACCCTACTAACTTTTTCTCTTATCTTATCTTTCTTCATACCCATGTTACACTACGCACCCCTAAGATAACCACCCTCAACTTAGGCATTTTGCCTGAGTTAAGGTGCACAATGTCCAGGAGGACTAGGTCCAAAATAGGTTCATTGTACTATAAATGGAAAGGCGAATGGTGAAACAAGGAAAAATAGGCTACAAGGATCAAAATAGGGATCAAGAGATATAATTCACACATGGAAGGTCATTTAGGTTAAATGTAAACTAAAATAAAAATGGCCTATGATCCTTTCCTAACCGATTATCCTTTAACCTAGTCAAGACCAACCAGTTAAGTTTTGAATTTGACACACAAAGGGAACTAGGTAGTATCTCACACACATAATACAGAGTCAATATTAACAACTACTACTTATCCGGTTCATGCAATTGTGAGAAAGTGATTATAATGTCCTTAATCCTAATGCTATAACAAAATCCACAAAGTTCACACATATATACATTCATATAGTTCTAAAACAAAAATTTTAGAGGGCTATCAAAAATCAGTCAAAACATGACTACTGCCCTAAATACTTAAAATCTCCTTATTACGCAAAAACGAAACAATATGAAGAAAAATACAATATGGCACACAATTATCCTAGATATGCCATTTCTACAACTATACCGTGATCGATAATAAAAGAAGAATGACAATAAAACCCGTGGAAGCATAGTATTCCCACCCCTAACTAAAAACTATACACTATCCTCAATGTGCCAAAACAAAGGAAAATATAGGAAAGTGAGAACATACCTGGGATGTACTAGGCGCCCAAATTAGAAGCATCCCCAGATGAGGGCATATCAAATGGAAAAGGCAGTGTTGGTTGTGTTGCACTACTGGATGATGCACCCTCTTCTATAGATACATGACTCTGCCTATCAATGAATGCAGACCCGTGAAATCATGCCTGGTCTTTTTAATGGCCTGTTCATATGATAAATTAGGTTCATGGAAGTCATCTATGAGACCTCTCTTGGCCCCAACTGTTGGGACATCCTCATCACCTTCTATGAGAAAATCAAACTATCTTGGTTCACTCAGAGGTAATATTTGGACTACCTGGGGCATAACTGAGGGAATGACTACAACATGGCTCTCTATAAGAGACGTACCTCTGCTCGTAACATATCAATATCCTCACTCATATGAGCTTGATCTGGTACAGTTATCTCTGTGTATCGGAATATAACCCATCTCTCAAACTCATCGAGCTATGTCTGAAAGGTGACACGTAGCTTGGAAAGTGCAGTACTCAGTGTGGCCTCCCATCAGGCTTGTGCCTACTCAAATCTAGTCAGAACCCTTAAACTCATTTTCTCATAGAGGGTAGTTATTTTAGTTTCAACAACCCTCACTCTAGTATCGGTGTCCCTCTGGATACCTACTAAGCTTTGCACAAACTTACAAGATATAGTAATCATACCTGTCGCAGAACTTGTAGTGGATGGGCGAGTGGGCTCTGTAGAAGCACACACCGGCTTTGAGATCTAAGTCGGGGTTGAATAAGAAGTAGCCTATGCCCCCTCTCCTTGTGTACTAAAATAAGAAACCTTTCTCTGCTCTCCTATCTCTATGTCAAAACTAACACCCTCATCATCTCGATGTGCCTCAGTAGGCTTTGTGGAAATTTTTAGGCCCTCTAACTGGTCCCATGGTACTTCTGCCTACTGTCTTGATCTCCTAGAAGTGCTTGGACATTCTAGACCCTTCATGTTTGTCATCTATGCAATTGACATCGTAGCTACCCTCTTATCTATACCTGGTATATCTGGTACACCAGACTTATCACATAGTTTCTGAATCATACAAGGGAAAAATAGATTAGTAAGCTCTCCAAATGCTCTGTCATGTAACTCAAGGAAAATAATAGCAGCAAAATCAACATCATATTCGACCATCAGACAGGAAACTAGTGTTGCTCCCTCCACAACAATATATTATCCAAAGTAGTAGGTATCAGTCGGTATCTAATCAGAAACCACCATAAATTGGCCTCCAATGTAAAGAGAACCTTCTTAATCACAAACTATCCCTCAATCTATGGGGTCGTATCACCCAACGGTAAAATATAACTGGCTATCCACCTAGCCATCTCGATCCTCTCATATTGGTGCTTAGCCTCTTACATAATATGTCGATCATATTCCATCCTCAACCTGTGGTCGCACTCAGATGTAGATGCAAGAATGATGTAATCTTGGCCAAAGATAACTCTGCAGATAGTCTCCTCTGTAATATCAACTTTGACCCCTTTAACGAGTAGATGATCAAGCTGTAGTTACCTAGCAAATCTGATAAGCCTGGATGATGGAACATAGGAAAGACTATGGTATATCTGTAGGATGCATAAAATTCCCATACCATAGACGAGCCGTAGGAATTGAGTGTCCTAGTTATCCACTCTAGTTGATATCTATCAAATATTACCTGCAACTCTTGTACTCAATCTATCCCCGATGGGTCAATCCGACGCTCGTTATAAATATCCCTCGTAAGCCTTCCTAGCTCCCAATCATGAATGTCTAACTCAAATATATTCCACATCCCTTCCACATACAACCTCGGAGGTCCCTCCTTGAGAGGCGCCTTTGGGGTATGTGCAGGTATGGGGCTCTGCTGTACTGATACATAGTGGGAAGGCTGGTCGATACCCTTATCAAATTGGGGCACCACTTTCTACTGTACATGAGTGGAGGTACCCTACTCAGACTCGGGCACCATGGATGACTTCTCCTGCTCAACCTCATCAGATAAATCGTAGGACCCCTCCTCAGACTGGAGGTTCTAAGCAACAACCTGTGGAATAGTCTCAGATTCTGTCTCCTCCTCCTCCTCATCATCATCATCACCAGACAGAGAAGTATGTGGTGGTGACATCATGTTATACTTCATCCACGGACGAGTTACAGCTGACTGAGTATCCTATCTAGTCTTTACTCTTGTGAATATGTGTGTCACTGCAACTGCAGCGTCTATACGACACTGCCCTCGGGTACTCTTCTATTGAATGGGTAGGCTCGAGAGACTTTTCCAATCTCCTAAAACTACCAGTCTTCATCTTCTTAACTGCCTTAGGTTCCATATATACCTGAAAAACTAGTTGTTACTTTCCAAAAAAAGTGAGGGATAACAAAAGTCGAAGAAAAACTCAAAATTTGAAAAGTTTGAATTTTTCCTTAATTTTTGCACCCCTATAACCTATTTGTGATTCCAACAAGTCCAACGTAGACACACTCATCATAAATCAAAACTTTCAAAGCAAGAAACATGCTCAAATATTGGTATTACTTTCATTCATTCAAGTTCAACTTCCGATTGGGGCCTAACTTTAGTTTTTTCTTCAAAACAAGGACCCATATTATGTTTTTATACTACTTCAAGTCTCCTACATACAAGAATGATAGTTCTTATATATTTTGTAATAGAATACACATATCAACTTGTTTAAGCAATATATAAACTAATATATAAACATTAGGAGTTGAGAAAGTTACCTTTTATATGAAAAAACAGAAGAGAATAATGAAGAAATCAAGCAAACCAATGTTGGAATGTATTTTTAGCATGTTGGAACAAGTTGGTATCTCACACAAGTGATAATTTAGCCTTTACTTAAGTGTGGGGTAAGTTGGTGTTTTAAGTGAGAATTTTTAATTCAAAGGAAAAAAATAAAGTTTTGATGATTTGAATGAGTTAGAATGAGGGTAAGAATGTTTTTATATAGGTGGGGGTCTGTTTTAGGTCATATTTAAGTGTTGGTGGACCCAAAATTTTAATTAAAAAGTTGGCCTTAAACTTGACCTAGCCACGACTTGTACCTCTAGCCCATGCCCACGGTGTGACCCTGAGTGTAGACCACCGGCGGCAGCAGGTGCTGGGCCAAAAATTTTAGCCCACTTTTCTGTAACTCGGACTTGGCATTTTGATATTATTACAGATACTTACTGTCCCACAACCTGAGTTTTAGGTCCCAAAAGTATAATTAGATGAAAAATTCCATTACTTGCCATTTTTCATCTTCAAAATTTCAACTTTTCATCTTATTAATCAACTTACCGTGTGAAATTTGACACCATGATGGGTTGTCATATAGTCCTTTTCCTGGAAATCGATGAATTTGCAAATTTTACTGTATTCTAAGTAAGTCCATAAGCTAAAAACCTAAAAAAAGACAAAAACAACAAAAAATGTAAACACTAAAATAGTGGGTTGCCTCCCACTCAATGCTTGATTTTGCATCACGACACAACGTGGCTAGGTTGGTTACTCAGTCTTTACCAACAAGCCCATGGGTTGCCTCCCATACAACACTTGACTTAATGTCGCGACACGACGCGGGTATCTTGGTTACTCAGTCTTCAACAACAAGCCCATGGGTTGCCTCTCAAGATCCAAGTCTCGAAGATGGTGAAAAATAGCAAAAATTAGGGATATAACCCACACAGTCATCGCCTAAGAGACCACCAATTACTTAAGCAGACATCACTTAAGAAAATAAGTGTCGCTTAACCGATACCCACCTCATCACATAAGCAACATGTCTATCGCTTATGCGACAAACACCTAAGCAATGGGGGAGTCGCTTAAGCGTTTCCCCTAGTTAGCTGTCAGGTTGCTTAAGCGACCATAAGGTTTCCTAAGTAGGTGCACTAGCTAAGTGGTGAACCATCTGCTCCAAGTCTCCACGAACCCCTCGTGATTCATCCAGAATCCCTAGAATTCAAATGAACTATGCTACTAGATTAAATTTGACATTCCAGACTCAACGATGATATCAGATTTTTGAAAAGAATGTCTTGTTCACAAAGTTGACCGCCAAAATTTAATTTCATAATAGTTCAAATCGAGGGTCAAAATGATATATAAAAGTCGTAAAACCACACCAACCATGTTACCAATCTAAAATTGACATTTTAGATTTGCTGGTATTATTTGTTTTGTCATCTATCGCACATATCAATAAATGTTGGCATAAGTCAATTATAAAGCCTAACCATCTAATTAGCCAAAAACTGAACCTCTAAGGCGAAAGGCCTCTCCTAGGCCAAAATATGTGCCAAGCTACCCATGCTAGTGAATTTTTGTCTTAAGGCATCCTTAACCACATTAGCCTGGATTGACTTATAGAGAATAATAAGGTCATAATACTTAAAAACTCAAGACAACGACGTTGCCTCATATTGAGATCTCGATGGGTGAAGAAATACGGAAGACTACACTGATCTGAAAAGATCCCACAACAAACTCCATATAAGTAGAGCCTCTACAACTTCAAATGAAAAACCACACATAACTCCAATTCATGGGTAGGGTAATTCCTCTTACGGGGCTTCAACTGAAGAGAAACATACGCAATCACCTAACCCTTCTACATCAACACAACACCTAATCCAATACTTAAAGTATCACAAAATATGGTAAACCCACACCCTCCTTGGGCAAGGTCAAGATAAGAGATGAAGTCAATAAATTCTTGATATTTTGAAAGCTTGCCTCATAAGTATCGGACAACTAAAAGGAAATTTTCTTCTGATTCAACTTCGTCAACGGAGTGGCAGTAGATGAAAAATGCTAAACAAAGCACCGATAGTAGCATGCTAAACAAACACAACTCTCAATCTTGATAGGAGAAGTAGGCCTAGCCCAATCACGAACTACTATAATCTTGGTTGATTCAACCATAGTACCATCCTTAGTCACCACATGACCCAAAAAAGAAACAGACTCCAACAAAAAATTAATACACTTGGAGAACTTAGTATACGCCTTCTCATCCTTTAATCCCTGAAGAAAAATTTGTAAATGCTCCTCATGGTCAGCCTCACTCTTAGAATAAACCAAGATATCATCTATAAATATAATGGCAAAAGAATCAAGACACGATCGAAATACCCAGTTCATCAACTCCATGAACATTGTAGGGACATTGGTCAACCCAAAGTACATAACCAAGAACTCATAATGATTGTAGCCAGTTCGAAAAATGTCTTTGGAATATCCGAAACTCTAGTCCTCAGCTTATGATACTCGAATCTCAAATCAATCTTTGAAAACAGCAAACCACACTAAAGATTATCGAATAAATCATCAATACAAGGAAGAGCATACCTATTTTTAACAATCACCTTGTTCAACTATAGATAATCAATACACACACACATAGACCCATAATTTTTCTCCACAAACATGACATGGATACCCTAAGGTGATACACTAAGTTGAATAAATCACTTATCCAATAACTACTGCATTTGATTATTTAATCGCTTCAACTTTTTTGGGGTCATCCTATAAGGCAGAATAGAAATAGGCTTGGTGCCCATCTCAACCTCAATAGTGAAGTCAATATCAAGATCCAGAGGCATACTAGGCAAACCCATAAGGAAAAAATCCATGAATTCATAGACAATATAGACTGAATGCATAGAAGGAGGTGAAGAAACACTAGTAACACGAATGTGACCCAAATAAGATAAACATCCTTTCTCAACTAAGTAAAGATCTTGAAGAAAATATATAACTCTCTTGGGACCCAAATGAAGCACACCTGTCCAAGCTATCCTTGAAGTACCTAGCAAAGCTAAGGTCACAATCTTAGTATAACATTCTAGGACAACATGATAAGGAGCTAATCAATCCATAACCGAGATAACATCAAAATCTGCCATATCTAGGACAATCAGATCTATCCAAGTCTCACGCCTAGTAAAAGTCATAACACAAGATAGATGCACCTGATTCACCACTAAAGAGTCTTCTACAGGGGTAGATACACAGGGACATGTCAAAAGGCTCATTAGCAGAATAAAAAACCATACCAAAATTTGAAAACACATAGGAGAAGGTCGATCCTAGATCAAATAACACAGATGTGATCTGAAACAAACATGGATGATACCTATGATGATAGTGTCGGAAGCCTGTACCTTTGGTCTAGTGGGTATAGAATAGTACTATCAATCACCACCACCTAAATGGGTAGCCCTTTGCCAACCATCACAGGTACCACTACTTCTGCCTTACATACCTTTAGTAGAACCTCTACCTATCACATCCAATATTGGAGTAACCCTAAGAATACAATGGGTACAACCCTTATCCAAGTGTCTATTCTTATGACACATAAAGAAACCCCTACAACCTACTTAACAGGGGGTACGACTGACCTAGAATGATCACTTAAAGATGCTGAACTAGAAGACCTACCACTTGAACCCTAAAAGGCTACCTAAAATGGTCTACTATGATACCCATGGAAAAATCAAGAATCTCTACCTTGAGAAGTGTGGCCTTAGAACTCGCCCTGACGGCACACCCTCTTGGAGTCTCCCTTAGACGTTTGAATGATAGATTTAGTCATCTTAGCATGGTTCACTATACTCTAAAACGACACTCCATACACTACTATTTGCGAAGTAGCCAACTGAAAAGAAAAATCCAACCCCTTCATAAACTTCTAAATCTACTCAGACTCAGTGGTAATAATGGTATAAGAATATCTAGACAAGGTATGGAAACGTGCCTCATTCTCTGCAATAGTTATGGAGACTAGCTCCAGCCTACCAAACTTATCTCTCATCCAATCCCTAGGAATGTAAGGCACAAAACTAACCCAAAAGGCCTCAACAAATTGATCCCAAGTCATTGATACTGTCACGACCCAAAAACCAAGGGTCATGATGGCACTTATTGCGGAAAGCCTTGAAAAGTAAGACTATCACCCAAACTGATATGAAATAATAGATAATACAAAAAAACAAGGTAAGACTCCTAGAGTGGAGTCAAACAACACATATATATAGTAAAATTGGAAGGACATAGTCAATGAAACCAACCAAATCCCAAAACCTAGTTTCATAGTGTAAGAATACAACTAGTACAAATCAAGATAAAAATATATAAGGTATCAAAACAGGAATAACTTTTTCTGTGAATATGATATTGGGTGTAATTGTGCATTCTAGCCTTGCTATTTTAGCCTTTTTTGCTTTATTTTGAGGATGATTCATGTGATTAATATATTTATAATGAGATAAATGTGCATGTAAGTGTCCATGTATGTGTTTACAATGTTTAATGGTGTTTCCACACAAGTTTTAATTCAAATTTATCATTTAGAAGTCAACCGAGAAAACTAGTGTGACTAGCTTGAGTAAGGTATTTTTCTAGTCTATCGTGTTGGGTTCTAACATGTTTAATGAGTTCCTAAGGTTATTATTGTGAATTTAAATGTGAAAAAACTTGGTTATAATGTTAGATGTTTAATTGTATCTAGCGAAAGGTCAAAACAATAAGTTAGAGATCAAAGTGAATGAAGCGTATGCATCGCTTGTGTTTCTAGTTCACTATGTTAGATGTTGTGTTGTTTTGAGCTCTGAATTGTTATGTTTAATGATATAGGATGCTTGGTAAATGGACTATGATGATATATGAAAGATTTAAAAGCTTCAAATCAAGTGGAAAGAACTCAAAAAGTCTTGGACTGGATCACGGAAGCACAAAACACAGTTGATGCAAATTTGGACACCTGAATGTATTGGGCGAGTGAAGGCGCGTGAAAAGGGTTCTTGGCGTGTGCGGCACACCACTGTATTCTGAACGCACCAAAAATAGTGAACCAATGCACACTAGATGCAATGTGACACTCCTTCAATGCGATAACCAGCGCGGAGCATCACTGTTTCCACAGACGGAAAAAAATTGAATCCTTGTTCAACAAGGCATGGGCTATTTCTTATACTCTAAATAGGACCTTATACACATTTTTATTTATTCTTGGACGTCTTTGGATATCTAGGGGCTGATATAACTTCATCTTTTTAGGTTTTTCTTATTTTAATTTAGTTCATTCATGTTTTTAGTTATTAATTACAATCTTGTGATTACGATTATGACTATGTGTGGCAAAACACCCTTTTTTCGGCGTTAAGGCCAAGATCATGACTACTTTCATTTTGGATCAAGTTTGCTAAGTTTATTATCATTATTGGTTTTTTGTTTATGCTTTTTTTAACTATCTTAAGGATTAGCTAACCTTAGAATAAATCAATTGTCAACCTTGTGAATTCGGGAGAGGGAATAGGGCTATAGAACATTGGAGTAAACAAAGTATGATTTGTATTGTTTTATGAAATAAGGAATTCACATTAGTGTCTAGGACAAGGTTTTACTTTGATGCCTTACTTGATTCACTCATAGGATGATTGATCAAAGAACTTAATTGAACTATTACTTCCTCGCTCAACGATGTAGTTGTAAAGTTCAAATTAGGTGAACGGTTAGAGGTCGAGAGACCATAATTGTGAGATTAACCCTACGAATCAACAACCAAGATAAGCAATTTAATGAATGAAGTTCAATAACGTAGTATAATTGTTCATAAGACTTAACCCTGGATCTCTACCCATTGATTGTCCGGAGTCGTTACATTTCTACTGTAGTTTAGTTTCATATTAGTTTTCAATTCTAAAACTTTATTGTTTACTTTTTCTCAATTGTTAAACTAGAATTGGGTAGTTGTCAACACAAGTCCCTGCGGGATTGATACTTGGCTTCTTGAAGGCCACTTTACAACTTGGTAGACCATGTACACTTGAATGTGCACTGTCAAGTTATTGGAGCCATTGTCGGGAATAAACCTGGGTCACCCGTGTGATAGGCGAGAATACTTACCACTATACTACAAAGACTATATGTAATGCAAGTTTACAACACTAGGCATGTTATACAAAATTGAAAGCTCAAGAATCCTACTCCAAAACATCATAGCCTCATGAATTTACTCAATACATGGCTAACTCATGCATATTGTTCAATATAAGACATCATTCAAAACACCCACATTCATCAAACATGTACCCTCACAACAACAGAGTTACCCATAAACACACACAATAATGCAATTATCATAATGGGTATACAAATCAAGTTACGCTCACTCTTACAAAGAATTAATAAATTACACATAATGAACCATAGTCTTTCCCTTAGTGTCATACTCCACTAATATTAGAATGTGAAATTTGGGATAAAATAGGTCTTTTCCGGGTTGTAATGTAGGCTAAGGGACGGGTAGAAACTATTTTGGCCAATAATAGTAACTATCTTTCCTAAGTTCTTTAATACATCACAATTTTTCATATAAAATCACCTTTCAACAACCTATTCACACCTTTTCCATATACCAATATATTTTTGTTTTGTCCTATCTCTTTTAAGCATTTTTACAAACACATGGTGGGCGTATTGTCTATTCTGTCAAGATTTATTTTTTTCCTTTTTCATATCCATGGGAATATTTCTAACACCATTTACATCACTCCCAACCATAACACATCAAATATAAACACCAATAACTATTACATTGGGTCATCAATTTTACCTTCCTCCTACTTCTTAAATTTCACACTCCTTACTCAATTATTTTTACAATTAAAGCACTTAGGAGTTTTATGGAAAACATTTAGGCCATTCAAAGCAAAGGGGTTAGCCTACATATGAGGCTACCAAAGAAAATAAGCTAAAGGCTCAATGGGGCTTAACTAGGATTATGCACAAAGGTAGGAAAAAGAGAGGGTAAAACAAGGCTATCAAAGAAATGCCTATATCATCTCCTAAACCCACACTCTTTATTTCGCTTTAGACACACACTGAGCAAGTTCTAGACATCACATGCAACAAGTAATATACAATAAACTCACATCACACATGGCACAATGCTCAACTCACATAGCATCACCATAGACTCCAACCCAAACAATAGCATGAATTCAAATTTAAGCCACCAAGTACAAGAGTCTCAAAATTAGAAATTCCCTCAATCACCATGCTTTTACCAAAAAAAAAGTACTTGCACTATGCAATCAAAAATAGCACTAACTCAAATATCTCACTTATTCCTATCCTAAATATTTTTAAAAATTGAGCCAAAAATTGGGACTTTCCCCACCCCACACTAAAAATTCTACTTTGTCCCCAAAGTGAACTTTAAAAGTAAGAGATCAAAATACTCCCTAAGGCCTCTAGGCCTAGCTAGTAGCATCTTTAAACATAAAGGGGGTTCGTAGGACCCCACACTCAGTCTTTGCCATGCTCCTTAGCTCAGGTTTCCAGTACTAAGACGTCCCATCAACCTGTGACTCAACCAAAAACAAAAACTACCTGAAATAAAAATAAAACTAAAAATAAAAACACACTTTCCTTGGGTTACCTCCCAAGAAGTGCCTGATTTATTGTCGCGACACGACCCAATCAAAGTTTTCCTCCATCTTGAGGATCTAAATTTCACCCCAACTTAGCATCCATCCTTTTGCCTCATTCATAGGGTGGTGGTACAAAGATTGAGGAACCGAGTAATGGATGATGCATGATAAACCACTCGGTCTTAAAGTGAGGTGTGTTTTTATGTTGCTTGTCTTGTGCAAAATTAAGAATATAGGATTCTTGTTTCTCATCTTCACACTCTTCGACTATTTTAAATAATTCTACCGACAAGACATCATCTAAACATAATGTATAAAAATACTTTGAGTGAGGCTTAACTAATCCTTTTTAAAAATCTACACAATCTACTACACACTCAGTTTTGTTCACCTTCTCAATTTCAGTCTCAAAAGAAAGATGACAGTTGAGTGGCTGCGATCTTTTGTTTTCTTCACAAATTGTCTAGTATCCTCCTCATATTTTTTTTCTCTTAGAATCTGTGGACATGGTGGTGGTGGTATCTCCTTAACCTCCTTAATTGTCTTTTGAGCATCACCCTCAAACGTGACTGATCAATATTAAAACCACACATATCTGCAAAGTGATATATACTATAACAAACGACACACCAACTTATGGGCTGCTCCACATGTGTGAAACAAGCAGGTCCCCTCCAAATGCTTGGATCAAAATCTGGACAAAAAACCTCATGGTGGGGTCCTCCATAATAATAAAAAGAATCATCATCCCTCAAAAATCATCTATCCAAGGCTGACATCTCCAGAAGTGTGATTAAAAAAATAATAAAAGAAACTAAAAAAAACTAAAACAACTAAATTATGTAAATCTCAATATGGAAAAACTAAAATAAGATTGTTGCTTATTTACAAGTCCCCAGCAATGGCGCCAAAAACTTGAAAGCACCCAAGCACACACGCAAGTGTACGTGGTCTACCAAGTAATATAGTGGGCTTCAAGAAAGCCAAATATAAATCCCATAGGGACTTGGGTCGACAGCTATTCAATTCTAGTTTAACAATTGAGATCAACTAACCAAAAAGAGTGTTGAATAATTGTAAACTAAAAATAAAATAAACACTGCGTTAAATAAAAGTCTTGGAACAATCAATAGGAGAAAGCCCAGGGTTAAAGCACTCCGAACAATCATACTATGTTATTAAATTTCATTCGTTAACCAGCTTATCTTGGTTGTTGATTCGTAGGATTAATTGCATGATCATGTTCTCTCGACCTCTAACCGTTTACCTAATTTGGACATTACAACTACATTATTAAGTGAGGATGTAATAATCCAATTTAGGTAAACGGTTAGAGGTCGAGAGATCATGATCATGCAATTAACCCTACTAATCAACAACAAAGATAAGCAAGTTAACAAATGAAATTCAATAACATAGTATGATTGTTTGGAATGCTTTAACCCTGGGCTTTCTCCTATTGATTTTTCCAAGACTTTTATTTTTATGGAGTGTTTATTTCATGTTTAGTTTACAATTATTCAACACTCTTTTGGTTTACTTGATCTCAATTTATAAACTAGAATTGGATAGTTGTCGACATAAGTCCCTGCGGATCGATATTTGTCTTTCTTGAAGCCACTATAAAACTTGGTAGATCACGTAACTTGCATGTGCGCTTGGGCGCTGTCAGAATAGAAATAAGGACATAGTCTAAATAAGGAAATGCAGTAGTCAACTCCAGATGCATAAATTAACTGCTACCTCAAAAATCTCCAATGTTACATGACTCGAAGCTCGGCCTTGTCGTAATGGGCATCCCAAGTACGATAAGGATTGGGGACTGCCCCTACTACCCAACCCAACCACCTATATCCAGCCTTAGGTGGGCTGAATTTCGAACATATAACAAGATAGAGTTATTGTTCCCATTATGACTGGGATAGGGTCACAACCATGACTGACCCAACCGAGTCCAACCGTACCACACCAGCTGCCAAACCAGACCAAACCAAACCATAGGACATAAACCACAGAGAATACCAAAACATAATATGATTAATCCCAAAATGTAATATGATGAATTAGTGAGAAATTATGTTCGATGATGCCAGCCTCCAAGCTTATTCAAATGTCAAGGCCAACACCAATACCAATCCCGACAATACCAACCCCCAGCAATATCACAAAGCCTATATCTGAAAGAGTACACAAATTCGATTGGGACATACCGCCAACCATGGACAAAAACAGTATCCAAAGTAAAAGAAAAGTGTCTAAAGAAATCTATAACATTAAATAATGTTTTCCAAAAGGATGGTCGCTTACCACTTTAATCCAAATGCTGATACCAAATCCACGTGATAAACAGGTGGAGTAGAATAGTTGGATCCTGTATAAAGTGGCTATACAACTTCCAGTAGACGGAATTAGCAAGTGACCACAAGAAGGAATCTCAAGATAAGTATAAAATAATGCCAATAATAAAACCAAGTAAAACCATTCATAATGCATACAACCATACATATATAAGGGCTGGAAAAGGGAACCAGGTTTAGTATCCATTGAAAACCTTTACCTGGACTATGTAGATTTGCTGACATAACCATCCATGGGCCATATGAGTTCAGCTCCGCCTACTAAAAGAGTCCTAGTACGTGTAGCTGCACGACTTGGCAATATCCCATGGGATGACTAGTACATATCCCAATATAAAATGTGACACATGCACACAGTTATCAAGATCCCTCATATAGGAAAATATAAGTTTCCAGTTTTGGTACCTCCGAGACTGCCACCTTCCACGACTTAGCTACACACCCCGCCATTAATACCTAATTAAAACCAGTTTCAAAATAACCAAACCATTATCCATTTATAAACCAATGCCAATATTAGTGGTATCATCATACCACTCATTACTTGCAAGTAATATCCATAGCCAAACCATTTAGGTTAAGGGGACCTCAGTTGCCCTTCCAATAACTATATTAAATCTACTTGGGAAATTTCAATGTTCTCCCCAAGCATAACCATTTAGCCTTTAGCCTTTTAAAACTATTTAAACCATGTATAAATCCTTTATCTAGTTTAAAACATGCAAGAGTTCCATTAGAAGAAGTCAATGCAATGAACATATCTTTATAAGCATTTTATCAAACACCTTGGGGGCATAATATAACAAAAACCAATTCCAAAGGCCATTAAACAATTACCATGCAATCCAATTGTCCAAAACCACCATTAATGCATATAAAAGCATAATTCAAACCATAGGAAACCATAACCAAATATTCAATATCAAAACCCCTAAATATTAGTTGAAAACCATAATCATGAAATAGTAAAACCATGAAATCTATAATATAAACCATTCCTTTAGTTGATATTACAATGAGGGAAGAGAATCATGCGTTATACCAAACAATTGATGGAAGGAAATCACCAAAGTAATTCTCAAAATGAAACCCTAGCCTTCTTGCCCTAAAATCTCTTGAGAGAATTATGGATTGTTTTGGAATAGTTTCTAAGTGTTAATGAATAGAATAATAGGGTTAATATCCTCCGATGTGTATTAGAAGTTGTGGGTCCTAATTAGGGTAAGTAGGGAAATGTCCAGAATACTCCTACTTAAATCCCTTAAAATCCCGTCACAGGAATATGACTAACCCATACAAGTCATACCCTTCAATATGATTGGTACCCACCACTTGTATCCAAGACTCAACTCTTGGGTCAAACACTTTCCAATACACGACTCATCCAACCAAGTCGTAACCACAACATAGGATTAGTACCCATAAACCGTATCCTTGGCAGAATAAAATACCAGGAGGATCAGACACTGTCCCCGATACGATTCCTTGATACAACTCGTAACAATACTTATGACATTTACCCCTAAGTCGTACCTATTTTAGTAATCAAAACCATCCCACCAATTAACACTGGTCAACATACGCTAGGACCATAACACTAGTACCCCAGCATACGACTTGTACCCATGACTCGTATTGGGTCCGGAGAATGAAATTCCAGGTAATTTCTAAGGGTAAAACCCAAGATATTTCAGTCTCCCCCAGTTTCATCCCTGAATGACAAACAATATAGGATAACCACACACAGAGTCATTTTCATTATTAAACATCCCTTTTAACAAAGTTAGAAAACAAAAAGGCAAAGATATAAATCTTTTCTTTAACAAACTCAGAAAATAGAGATGTGTTGAAAACACATACCTTCTGCATGAATCCCAAAAGCATAACACAAATGTGGATACTTGGACTTCATGTACTCTTCCGCTTCCCAAGTAGTTTCTTCCACATTATGGTTTCATCATAAAACCTTAACCGAAGCCATACCTTGGTCTGGAACCGATGAACCTGCCTATCTAATATCTTAATTGGGACCTCTTCATAAGACAAAAAATTTGAAATACCCAATCCTTCCAATGGAACACCAAAGAAGGATCACCAAGACACTTCCTCAACAGAGAAATATGAAAGACTGGATGAACCAAACTTAAGCTAGATGGTAACTCCAACTTATAAACAACATTGCCAACTCTCCGCAAAATAACATAAGGACCAATGAACCGAGGATTGAGTTTCCACTTTTTGCCAAACTGCACCACTCTTTTCATGGGAAACACCTTGAGGAACACCCTATCCCCAACCTCAAACTCCAAGTCTCGATGCCTAACATCTGTATAGAACTTTTGGAGACTTTGGGAAGCTTTAAGCCTTTCCTGAATCACCTTGACGTTCTTGATCGCCCGATATACCAAATTAGGACCAAACATGTCCGCCTCCCTAATTTTAAACCACCCAATAGGAGATATACACCTCTTATCACACAACACCTTGAAAGGAGCTTTACCAATATTTGAATGATAGCTATTGTTGTAAGAAAACTCCACCAAATATAGATGCTCAGCCCAATTGCCACCACAATCAATCACATAGGCCCAAAGCATATCCTCCAATGTCTGAATGGTTATCTCATCTTGCCCATCCAACTGTGGATGAAAAGCTGTACTCAGACTAACCTTAGTCCCCAACCCTTTCTTGAAAAACTGCCAGAAATGAGACATAATTTGCATACCACAATCAGAGATAATTAAAACAGGCACTTCATTCAACTTCATAATCTTCTAAAGATACAACCACACATAATCCTCCACCGAAAAGGTAGTCTGCACTGGAAAGAAATGCGCAAACATGGTTATCTTATCAACGATGACCCAAATTTAATCATACTGATTTTGAGACCGAAGAAGATCGGTAACAAAATCCATATTGATCATTTCCTACTTCCTTTCGGGAAAATTAATTTCTTGATACAACCCTCCTGGCCTCATGTACTTAACCATAGCTTGTTGACACACTATACATTTGGCCACGAAATCAGTAACATCCCTCTTCATGCCATTCCACCAGTAGATCTCCCTAAGATCATGATACATCATAGTCGAGCCGAGATGAAAAATATAGTGCGACTCATGCACCTCATCGAAAACCCTTTATTATAGCCCGTCGACATCAGGAACATATAACCTTATTTGGTACCGTAAAGTACTATCACCAATGATATCAAACACCACTCCCTTTTGTCCACCAACATCACCCTTGATCCTCATCAAGACAGGATCCAACAGTTAATTTTAGTTAATCTCCGCACGAAGGGACGATCGAACCACTTCTTGCACCATCACAATACCATACATAGAGTCTAACAGACAAACTCCAATATTAGCCAAGCGGTGAATATCCTTTATCAATTACTTCCTGCCTTCCTCCACATGAGCCAAACTCCCTATGGATAACCTGTTAAGAGCATAACAAACCACATTACCCTTACCGGGATGGTAGTGAAGACTCATATCATAATCCTTGAGAGTCTTAAGCCACCTTCTCTTCCTGAGATTAAGCTCTTTCTGAGTGAACACTTACTGAAAATTCTTGTGATCAGAAAAAATATGCACCTGAACACCATACAAATAATGACGCCATATTTTAAAAAAAAATACAACTGCCAACAACTCTAAATCATGAGTAGGAAAATTCCTCTCATGTACCTTCAACTTCATGAAAGAATAGGCAATCAACTTCCCATGCTACATCAAAACAAAACCGAACCCTATCAGAGATTCATTATAATAAACCACAAACCCATCATTGTCTTCTGGCAAAGTCAGGATTGGAGCCAAAGTCAACTTATCCTTAAAGTTCTCAAAACTCCCTTCACAAGTACCGACCAAAAAAACTTAACCTTCTTTGGAGTCAAATTAGTCAAAGGAGCAGCTATTGATGTTTGGTGTATTTATGCATTCTAGCGTTACTATTCTAGCTTATTTAGCCTTATTTTGAGGAAAATTCTTTTGCTATATATGGTGATAATGATATAAATGAGCATTTATGTGTCCAAGTATGTTTTTACAATGTTTAATAGTGGTTTCACATGAGTTTTGATTCAATTTGAGAATTTAGTGTTCAACCGAGAAAACTAGTGTAACTACCTTAAGCTAGGTGTTTTTCTAGTCTATTGTTTGGGTTCTAATGTGTTTTAATGAGTTACTAAGATTGTTATTATGTATTTTTATGTGAAACAACTTATTTATAATGTTTAAGGGTCAATTGGATCAATAAAAGAGTCAAAACAATGAGTTAAACATCAATGTGAATTTAGCCTATACTTAGCTCGTGTTTCTAGTTCATCATAGAGGATGTTGTGTTATTTTGAGCTCTAAATTGTTGTGTTTAATTCTATAAGATTCTTTTTAAATGGATTATTATGAAATATGAAGTATATAAAAGCTTTAAATCAAGTGGAAACAACTTAAAAGGGCTCAAAAATGACCACGGAAGAACAAGATTCAAGCTAGACGCAATTTTGGACCCCTGTATAGTATTGAGCGCCTATTCACATTGTGTTTTGCCAATGGGCGCGTTATTCATTCCATTGGATTCAGAAGGGATCTAAACCAGTGAAACACTGCATCACAGAGCCTTTACAGTTCTTAATTTTCCAAAAATAGTGGCTCAACGTGATAACACTGCTTCGCGTTCAGAACCAAATTCGAGAGAAAAGTGCCCAGTTGCACCCAGTGATGCCATATGACACTATGGCGTGATGCGGAAAATAAGGATAATTTTCTTTTAATGATGTATAAACCTAATCCATGTGGGGTTATGACTTATATATCATAAATATAATGTTTTAAAACACGTTTTTGACAATCTTGGAACCCCTAGATCACTTGGAACACCCTTGGAGGCTACCAAAACTTCTTTTTAGGTTTTTATTTCATTAATTTAGCTTTATTTTATGGTTTTAATCATTCATACAATTAATTGGATGTTGATTATGGCTATGAGTGGCTAAAAACTCCCTTTCCGGGGTTGAAGCCAAGAACATGAGTACGATTGTTTTGAATTAAGTTCTTTTGATTTGCATATCATTATTGATTTAATGTTTATTCTTGTTTTAATTATTTTAAGGATTTGCGACCCTTATAATACATCAATTTTTGACCTTTTGATCTCGGGAGAGGGAATAGGGAGATAGAACATCATAATAAACAAACTATGGGTTTTTATTCTTTTATAAAATAAAGAATTGAACTTAGTACCTAGGACAGGGATGTACTTAGGAGCCTTATTTGATTCAATGTAGGATGATAGCTTTAACATTTAACTATATTATTACATCCCCTCTCAATGATGTAGTTGTAATGTCCAAATTAGGTAAACGATAGAGGTCGGGAGACCATGATCATGAAATTAACTCTACGAATCAACATCAAGATAAGCAAGTTAACAAATGAAATTCAATAACGTAGTATGAGTGTTCAAGGTGCTTCAACCCTGGGTTTTCTCCCATTGACTATTTCAAGACTTCTAATTTATGCATTGTTACTTTTCTTTAGTGACAAATTTCAAAACACTCTTCTTGGTTACTCTTGCATCAAATTAATCTTAGAAGTGAAACTAGAATTGAATAGTTGTTAGATCAATTCTCTGTGGGATCTATACTTGGCTTCTTGAAGGCTATTTTACTACTTTATAAGACCAAATACACTTGTGTGTGCTCTTGGGAGTTGTCAGCTATCAAAGAAAAGCTTTCCACAAACCGCCTATAATACCCGGCTAAACCCATTAAGTTCCAAATAACGAATGGAGTCGTGGGCCTAGTCCATCTCTTCACCACAACAACCTTCCACGGATCCACCATGATCCCTTCACTCGAAATTACATGACCCAAGAAAGTCACAGCGTTCAACAAAAACTCACACTTAGAGAACTTGGCATACAACTATTATTCCTTTAAGGTCCGCAACACCACACGAAGGTAATTAGCATAATCCACCTAACTCTTTGAATAAACTAAAATGTCATCAATAAACATAATGATGAAAAGATCTAAATAATGGTTGAACACCCTATTCATTAAGTCCATAAATGCTGTCAGAGCATTAGTCAATCCAAATGACATCACCAAGAACTCAAAATGTCCATACCGAGTATGGAAAGCCATCTTAGGCATATCCACCTTCGTAATCTTAAGATGATGGTACCCAGACTGAAGATCTATCATAGAAAATAACTTGGCACCCTGTAACTGGTCAAACAAATCATATATTATTGGGAGAGGATACTTCTTCTTGACTGTCACTTTGTTCAACTGCCTGTAGTTAATTCACATCAGATGGAAACCATCCTCCTTGTACACAAGCAACACCAATGTACCCCACAGAGAAATGCTAGGATGAATAAACCCTTTACCAGAAGATCCTTAAGTTGCTCCTTGAGTTCCCTCAACTCAACCAGAGCCATTCTATACGTAGGAAAAGAAATTAGATGAGTCTTCAGAAGAAAATCAATACCAAAATCAATTTCCCTATCCATAGGAACATCAGCAGATCATCCGAAAAAACCTTTGGAAACTCATAAACCAGAGGGACCAAAGAAAAAAAAGGACCTTCTGAGTTAGAATCTTCATACCAAGTGATAAATACAACCATTGGAGATTAACCTTTGAGCTCTGAGATAAGAAATAAACTTCCCCTTAGGAGCTAACAAACTACCTTTCCATTCTATAACTGGTTAACCGGGAACTTAAAGATAACCCTACGAGCTTGACAATCTACAAATACATAACAAGAATGCAACAAATCCATACCCAGAATTACATCAAAATCTACCATATCCAACTCAAACAGATCCGCTAAGGTTTGCTCGCTACCAATAGATACCACATATCCCCAATAGACTCTCCTACCAATAACCGAGTCACTTATCGGGGTAGAAATAGAAGACACATCTTAAGAGTGGACCACAGATCAAGTTAATAATATACGTCATGAGAGAAAAGCTATAGGTACCAGTAACGACATCAGGTGATACCTCAAATTCCCGTTGGGATGCCAAAGCATAAAATTTGTTCCAATAAACACTAGAACCAGGAGTAGTAACAAAAGCAGATGCCACCCAACCAGGTGTAGGAGCAGAATATAAAGACACAGAAATCTTATTTTCCCTTGTAGAAACCTTATTAAATGGACAATCCCTGAGCTAGGCCTACCTGGCCATAGTTGACGCATCCATGCTTTCCTTCCTTACAATATCCTTGATTAGAACGACCATAGAATCGACAAAGAACACACAAAGAAAATGAATAACCTCTGCTCTTCTGAGATTGGGAAACCTCTTCCCGAGAATTTTCACCACCTTTATGAAGCTTGTCTCCCGACTGGTAAGGAGCCCTGGTAGAAAAGGAGCCAGAACTCCACCATTTTTTTTTCTGCCACTTGCTCTACCACCCTGAGAATGAGTACCTTCTTTATCAGAAAACTTGCTCCTCTTTCCCTACCTATCCCCAAAATCCGCCTATTTCTTCTTCTCATCCTCAACCTGCAGCATATGAATAATCAACCTCGAGATATCCATATCTTTAATTAGCAAGGTATTCTTGCTCTCTAGAATCAAATTTCTATTCAATCCAGAAGCGAACTTCCTCATTCTTGACCTCATATCAACCACCAAATCAGGAGCATACCTTGATAGCTAATGGAACTTCAAAGCATATTCTTTTACTGGTATCCTCCCCTGCCTGAGGTTCACAAACTCCTCCATCTTAGCTTTTCTCAACTCTTGAGGAAAGAAACAATCTAAAAAGGCATTAGAAAAGGGCTCCCATAACTCTTTCTCTTCTATATCACCTCCATCCCTATCCCACTCCCCATACCGCTGATAAGTAATATCCTTGAGTTGATAAGTTGCAAAGTTGACCCACTCTACATTAGTAGCATGCATCACCCGAAAGATCTTTTCCATCTCATCCTAGAAGACTTGTGGATCCTCCTCTACCTTCACCCCAATAAAAGTTGGAGGACCCATCTTTATAAGCTTACCAACCCATGTGGACTCAGCAGAAAAAGCACCAGCCACACCACGCTCAGCCTGAGCAACAACCAATTAGGTAATAACATGGATAGACTGACAAAATATTGCATTCACCACGTTTCCCTAAGGGACCTGAGGAGAACTAGCCAAAATAGGAGAAACTTTAGCACCGTCAGGAATAGGACCATAAGATCAAAGATGTACTCCAGACGTAGGATGTACCCCTTCAACATTATCCCCAGATAGAACGAAGGAATTTCCTTGTGTCCCAGATCTAGGAGGCATGATCTGAAAGATGAACAAACAAGGATTAGAGGAGACTCTAGGATTAAGAACTCAAGCTTGAAGATTGAATACCAAGAAAGTGAAACTTTTCTAAATGTCTTGTAGCCTCTCTCTTATTAGTGTGGCGCGCTTCACACCCCTAAAAGAGACTCTACTCGACACGACTTTGTCGACTTCCCAATTGACCATGATCCTAGGATCTGACACCAACTTGACATGACCCAACCCCAGGCCTTGTTGTAATGGGTATCCCAAGTCCAACCAGGACCGAGGAACGCCCCCTATTACCCAACCCAACCACTTATATCCAGCCTTAGGTGTACTGAATTTTGAATATATAAATAGATAACGTTATTGTTCCCATTATGACTCTGGGATAGGGTCACAACCGTGACCAACCCAACCGAGTCCAATCGTACCACACCAGCCGCCTAACCATACTTAACTAAACCATAGGCCATAAACCATAGAGAATACCAAAACATAATATGATTAATCCTAAAATCTAATATAATGGAACAGTGAGAAATCATGTCTGATAATGACAACCTCCCAGCTTATTTCAATGCCAAGGCCGACACCAATACCGATCCAACCTATACCAACCCCCAAAAGTACTAGAAAGTCTCTATCCGAAAGAGTGCACAAATCCAATTTGGACATGCCCCTAACCATGGACAAAACCAATATCCAAAGTAAAAGAAAAATGTTTAAAGAAATCCATAACATGAAATAATGGCTTCTGAAAGGATGAAATCTCACCACTTGAATCCAAATGAAGATACTAAATCTGCGTGCTAAACAGGAGGAGTAGAATGGCCAGTTCCTGCATAACATAGGTATACAGCAGCCAGTAGATGGGGTTAGCAAGTGACTGCTAGTATGAATGTCAGGATAAGGATAAAATAATGCCAGTTATAAAACCAAGTAAAACCATCCATAATGAATACAACCATACATATATAAGTGCTGGGAAAGGAAACTGGGCTTAACATGCATTAAAAACCTTTACTTGGGTTATGTAGCTTTGCCGTCTTAGCTTCCTATGGACCATATGGGTTTAGCTTTCCCTGCTGAAAGGGTCCCAATGTGTGTAGCTAAATGACCAGGGAATATCTTATGGGATGACTAGTATATCCCCCAACATAAAATATGACACGTGCACACGGTCATCAAGACCCCACATATCGGCAAATATGAGTTTCTAATTTTGGTCCCCGCGGGACTGCCACCTTTCACGGCATAGATACACACCCCTCCATTAATACCTAATTAAAACCTATTTCCAAATAACTAAACCATTATCAATTTATAAACCAAGGCCAATATTAGTGGTATCGTCATACCACCCATTACTTGCAAGTAATATCCATAGGCAAACCATTTACGTTAAGGGGAACTTAGGTGCCCTTCCAATAACCATATTAAATCTACTTAGGAGACTTCCATTTAGCCTTTATCCTTTTTAAACCATTTATACTATGTATAAATCCTTTATAAAGTTTAAAAGATGCAAGAGTTCCATTTGAAGAAATCAATGTAATAAACATATCTTTATAAGCATTTTATCAAACACCTTAGGGGCATAATATAACCAAAACCAATTCCAAAGGCCATTAAACCATTACCATGCAATCCAATTGTCCAAAACCACCATTAATGCATATAAAAGCATAATTAAAACCATCGAAAACCAAAACCAAGCAATCAATATCAAAACCTCCAAATAATAGTTGAAAACCATAATTATGAAATAGTAAAACCATGATATCAATCATATAAACCATGCCTTTTCGTGAAATTATAATGAGGGAAGAGAATCATGCCTTATACCAGAGAATAGATGGAAGAAAATCACCAAACCAAGCCCCAAAGCAATCCTCAAGATGAAACCCTAGCCTTCTTACCCCAAAAGCTCTTGAGAGAATTATTGAGTGTTTTGGAATAATTTCTAAGTGTTAATGAATAGAATAATAGGGTAAATAGTCTCCAAAGTGTATTAGAAGTCGTGGATCCTAATTAGGGTAAGTAGGGAAAAGTTCAGAATACCCCCACTTAAATCCCTTACAATCCCGTTGTAGGAATACGACTGACCCATATGAGTCATACCCTTCTATATGATTGGTATCCACAATTCGTATCCAAGACTCAACCCTTGGATCAAACATTGTCTAGTAAATGGCTTATCCAACCAAGTCATAACCATAACATACGATCCGTACCCATAACTTGTATCCCTGGCAGAATGAAATACCAGGAGGATTAAATATTTTCCCCTATATAAGTCCTTGATACAATTCGTACCAGTCCCTATGACTTATACCCTTAAGTCGTACCCATTCCAGTAATCAAAACCATCCCTCCAATTAACACTGATCAATATATGACAGGACTATACCACTCGTACCCTAGCATACGGCTTGTGCCCATAAGTCGTATTGGGTCTGGAGAATGAAATTTTCTAAGGGTCAAAACCCAGGATATTTCAAATATCGCTGGAATCAACCATCGTGAGGCACACTCAAAC
This sequence comes from Capsicum pubescens, assembly GCA_030864215.1. NCBI lineage: Eukaryota > Viridiplantae > Streptophyta > Magnoliopsida > Solanales > Solanaceae > Capsicum > Capsicum pubescens. Next base: position 229,785,349 of record CM061546.1, read on the forward strand.
CTAGATTTTCACTGAAAGGGCGCAGTAGGGGTAAGTACAGTCCACTTGTACTTACTAGATATCATAGACTGACTGAGAAAAGTAGAAAATAAAGCATACAAAATACACACTAAGCGCTCGTCATCTGTAACCAGAAAATATCCCAAACGGCAGCCCACCATCTCTACTAATAGTTCTATAATATTCACATACACCATAGCAATACGAAAGAGAAATACAAGAATACAAATATCACACATATGAATATGAAGGAAGAAATACACATACACAAGTATCACATCTTGGAAAATGATACATCACAAAAATGTAAAAAGGAAATACTAATACAATAGAGATAATGATGATGGTGCATGAGGTTGTCGTACATCCTCCATATACACCTACAGAGCTAAAGCTTCCCAATAGAGGACCAATGGAGGGGTTCTTCAACCCATATACAACCAATATCCATAACTCCTCACCGACACATATATCATTAGAAGGTTTTAAAGAAGTCATATTTTTTGTCAGAAAAAAATAATGTTTCTAGTATTTCCATGGCGGTACCAATGTTTCATGAATGAATTATGATATGAGGATGTAATGCTCATAACCAATCAGACTCAGAAATTCCATATATACCTAATATACCTACCAAGTGAGCCAAAATTCACTCATTAATCCAACTATATATGAATCAAACATAATCCATATTCTAGAATAAAAAACATTAAGATGTCACCATTGATACCATATTAGGATTTTTCATCAACCCAGATTACAATTAATTTCCACATACACAAGAAAAATAATATTATATAAGACCCCACATAGTCACACTAATATATAGGCCTCCACATGGGCATAAGACAATAATTTAGCCATTTTCTGATTAGTTCCCACACCCTTAACATTATTTTGTAGCAGTATTAACTACTCAGCCCAGTCTAAAAAAAGTTAGGCCATAACCTACCTTGAATGCCGAAAACTGGTCCAAAAGCCTTCAATCCAAAGCCTTATTCCAAGAAACAGACTCAGAATCAACTAAGAAATAGAAATATAAAATTTATATGTCAAAAGAAAGACAATGATACCTATATTGCTTAAGTTTGAGTTGGGGTCAAAATGGACCACCAAAATAGGTTTTCAAATAGAAGGGTAAAATTGTAATTTTTATTTTTGAAACATGTTCCCATACTCTTAGGAGTCTACAACTGAGAATCTTAACAAAAATAAGTTAAAAACAAGGTCTAAATCGAAGAAAAAATATTTTTGAACTTTACAGGCAAATCCATTTTAAAAATTGAGAATTAAAGTTGTTTTGAGGATAAAATTGAAAGAAATCTGATTATTATAAGATTAGAAACTCACCCAAGTGAGAATGGGTTGAAATTAGGATTTAAGTTGGAGAAATACATTGTTCGGGCAAAAATTCCCAATTTCCCACTTTTAAATCCGCGTTAAACAAGTTTTAAATGATAGAATTGAGGAAAAGTAATTGAAATAGGTGTTTTGGAGCTTACCCAAGCTTAGAAATGGAGGAAATTGCTAAAATTCACGAAAACCTAAGCTCGAAGTCTTAAAAATAGGCAAAATAGTGAAATATAGGTATTTAACGGACCCAGGTATGACATAAGAGATCACTGGGTTACTTAAGCGACTACCACTTAAGCGACCAAGTGTTGCATACGTGGTACCTTCCATGATGGCAAGTGTCGGATAGGCGAGTCCTTCAATCATGACCAAGATGTCGCATAAGAAACACTTGGGTTTGGTCTGCTAGTCGCATAAGCGACCAACCAATCGCGTACGCGGGTGCACCAACTAGAGACTTAGAGGATTCCAAGTCTCTGCGGACCCCTCTGAATTCATCAAAAATTTCGTGAATGCAAATGAACTATGCTACCCTATCAAATTCGATGCTTCAGACTCAATGGAGATATAAGATTTTCAAAAAAATGTGATTTTTACAAAGTTGAGTTGTTAAACCAAATATCACAACTTTTTGAATCGTAGGTCAAAATGAGATATAAAGTCGTAAAACTATACCAACTATGTTGCCACCATTAAATTGATGTTTTGGATATACTAACGCAGTTTATTTTGTCATTTGATGCAGAGATTGGTAATGTTAACAAAAATCAACTATAAGGCTTCTCAAGTTACCAACCACCACAATATCACATAAATCACACCGAAGAGCACCGGGAATGTGCAGAACATCACCATACCCTAAAAACACCACAAAGAAACCACGGGGACACTAAAATTCTAGTTCTCCCTCAAAGTAAAGGCAAAGGAAAAATAACTAAATTAGTAAAAACTTAGGGATAAGAAATACGCATATCAAACTCGACCTCCCAAGTAGCCTCATCATAGGCCGGTGCCTCTACTGGACCTTAACCACTGAAATATCTCTAGAACACAATCTTCTAATATCCCTAACCATAATCCACATCCCAAATAGTTTAAAGGATATCAAATGGGCCAATATACATGGGACTGAGCTTTCCCCTCTTCCCAAACCTTATCACAACCTTCTTGGGTGAAACCTGAATTATAACATGGTTACCAAATATAAATATCTAGGCACGATGTCTATTATTTGCATAACACTTCTGCCTACTCTGAGCTTATTGAAGTCTATCCTGAATTATCCGAACTCTATCTAGAGACTCACAACGCAAGTTTGTACCTCGAGGTCTAATCTCAAAAACCTCAAACTGACTAATTGCAAAGAAAAAAATGCCTCCCATACAAAGCCTTAAAATGAGCCATATTGATTCTTGAATGGTATCTATTATTATATACAAACTATGCCAAAGCTAGATGCTGCTCCAACTAATCACCAAAATCCATCACACAAGCGTGGAGCATATCCTCTAGTACCTATCTAGTCTGCTCTGATTGTCCATCAATCTAGGGGTGAAATGTCATTCTAAGATCAACCCGAGTACCCAACTCATCCTGTAAGGTCTTCAAAAAATCAGATGTGGACAATGAACCTCAATCTGAGATAATAGACATTGGCATATCATGATGATGCACAATCTCATAATTATAGATACAGGCCAATCTTTCAGCATTGAAAGAGACCTGAACATAAATAAAGTGAGTGGATTTTTTCTATCGACCACGATGACCCAAACACAATTAGAACCATGATAAGTAAGAGGCAATCCAGTCACGAAGTCTATGGTGATCCGTTACCATTTTCACTTTAGAATGGGTAACCTTTGAAGCAAATCACTAGACCTCAAATGTTCGGCCTTCGCGTGCTGGTAATATAGGCAATGAGCTAAAAAATCTTATACATCCTTCCTCATATCACCCCACCGGTAATGTTACCTCAAATCACGATGCATCATACTTACTCCTGGTAGATGGAATACCTTGAACAGTGGGACTCCTCCAAAAACAATGTAATCCCATCACCCATTGTCAGCACACAAACTCAACCTCCAAACTTTAAAACACCATTTGAATCAAGTGAGACTTTCTTAGACTTGCCAGTCAACACCTTATCCTGAATCAATCTCAGTCCAACATCATCAAACTGTTGAGCTCAAATCTGCCTCATCAAACAAGACCTAGCCTCTATGAATGCCAAAACACACCCAGGTGTCAAAATATCAAGCCTAATAATCTGGTTAGCTAAATACTAAACCTCTAAGGCCAAAGGCCTTTCTTTGGTCAAAAGATGCTCTAAGATACCCATGCTAGACAACTTTTCACTCAAGGCATCTGCATTAGCCTTGCATGGATGGTAGAGAATTATCAAGTCATAATCATTAAATAACTCAAGCCAATGATGCTGCCTTAAATTAAGATCTCGTTGGGTGAATAAATATTAAAGGCAACGATGATTTGAGAAAATATCACAATGAATTCCATACAAATAGTGCCTCCTTAAATTTAAAGAAAAAACAACCATACATAACTCCAAATCATGGTTAGGGTTATTTCTCTCATGGGGCTTCAACTGACAAGAATTATACACAATCACCTTGCCTTTCTGTATTAGCACAATACCTAAACCAATATCTGAAGATTCATAAAAGATGATAAAACCTATGCTGTCTTTGGGCAAAGTCAAGATAGGAGTTGAAATCACCAAATACTTTAGCTTTTGAAAGCTCGCTCTACAAGCATCAGATCACTTAAAGGAAATATTCTTATGAGTCAACTTAGTCAACAGAGCTGCAGTAGATAAAAACCCTAAACAAAATGCAGATAGTAGCCTACTAAGCCAACAAAACTCCAAATCTCAGTAGGAGAAATAGGTCTAGCCTAATAACAAACCGTTGCAATCTTGGCCAGATCGACCATAATACCATTCTTGGTCACCATATAAACCAAAAATCACACTTAGATAACTTAGTATACAACTTCTCATCTCTCAATCTCTAGAGCATAATATGCAGATGCTTCTCATGATCAACCTTACTCTTTGTATAAATCAAGATATCATCTATTAATATAATTACAAAGGAGTCGAGATACGATCAAAATACCTAATTCATCGGCTCCATAAATGCAGCTGGGTCATTGGTCAACCCAAAAGACATGACCAAGAACTCATAATAATCGTATCGAGTCTAAAAAGTTGTCTTCAAAAAATCCAAAGTTATAATCCTCAGCTGGTGATCTCGGATCTTAAATCAATCTTTGAAAACACTGAAGCACCCTGAAGCTAATCAAATAAATCATCAATATTAGGAAGAAGATACTTATTCTTAATTTTCACCTTGTTCAACTATCGATAATCAATACACATATGCATAGACCTATCTTTTTTCTTCATAAATACTACACGCGTACCCCAATGTAGTATACTAGGTCAGATAAATCCCTTATCTAATAACTCCAGCAGCTGATCCTTCAATTTCTTCATCTTGATTGGGAACATCCTATAAGGAGGAATACAAATAGGCTTGGTTCCTAGATAAACATCAATGGAAAAGTCAATATCATGATCTGGAGGCATACCAAGAAAATTCGTGGGGAACACATCCATAAACTTACAGACAACCCAAATAGAATCCAAAAAAGGAGGTGATGCAATACTAGTATCATGAATATAAGCCAAATAAGACAAACTTCCTCTCTCAACCAAGCTATGAGCCTGGACATAAGATATAAACCTTTTGGGACCCGATAAAGTGCACCCTTCCAAGCTATATTTAGCATACCCGGTGAAGCTAAAGTCACGGTCTTAGCATAACCATCTAGGACAACATGGTAAGGATATAACTAGTCAATATAATAGATGATATCAAAATCTACCATATCTAATACAATTATATCTATCTAGATCTCACGCTCAATCAAAGTCACAACACAAGATCGGCACAACTAATCCATTACTAAAGAGTCTCCTATGGTGGTAGATACACGAATATGTACACAAAGAGGATCACAAGTATAATCAAACCCCAAATTAAAATATGCAGACAAATAGGATAAAGTCTATCTGTAATACCCCATACTTCTACCTAGCTTAAATTCATCCTAAAAATATTAAAGACTTGTTTTAAAGATGAATACACTTTAATACATGTGGTATTTTCAATATTTTCACTTTTTATCATGTGGAAAATTGAATAAGATTTCCATCGATACCAAATTCTCCCAAATCTGGCACTCAAGCGAAGAGTTAGAGCCTTTTTAGTGAGACAGTGTATCACCTGAGCCATCAGTGCATCGCGGAGCTAGCTTAAATGCCAATTGTCAATTTCAAGTATTGCTCCGCGATAGTGGTGCGTCACGCCAAAGGCCCATATCACAATTGTCCTTTTTCTAGTGAATCTCCGTGATGTCTCCGCATCGCGCCAAACTTTCAGGTCCCAAACAAATTGGCAACACGATAGCTCCATGTTGCGCCACCATGCAGATTCCCAATTGTCCAGTTCTAGTGGATTTTTTATATAGTGGCGCATCGCGCCAAGGATGAAAATTGGAAATTTTCCAGTTTTCACGATACTAAATTCCAGGGGCCGTTTGGTCTTTTTACCATGACTTCAATTCCGCCCAATCATGGGATTTAACCCTAAGAGTGCACTATTTGCTCACTTTTACATTAGTCTCTCGAATTAAAATCAACTCTACTCAAGAACAAGAACCCTAGCTCTCAAATTCAAGGGCCAAATCACTAGAACTCTCCATAAATCCTTCCAAATTCATTATCTCAGGTATGCATAGTGTTCATTCATGGATTCCTTTCATCCATGAAGCCCTAGAATCAAGTTTTTAATCATGTATTATTAATATTATGGATGGGTTGATTATGTTTGTGTTATTGTTGTTGTATGATTCCCAAGTTGGAATCTTTATATGTTTTTATAAAATTACGTTAGTATATGAGTTTAAATCCATGAATTGAGTGGTTTATGATTTGTTAATTGATAATTATACCTATTCCCTAAGTTGTGCATGTAAGGTGTTTGATAAAATGCCTAGAAGACTAAAAATCATGCAATATAGTTCAATTGTGACTTAAGTGATGCATACATGTTTTACCCTTATGTTCAAAGAACTCCTATGCTATAAATGTGCCTTGTAAATATTTGTTTGATTGCTCATGAATTAGCCTTATGAAATTATACCATGTTTACATTATTAACCCTTTCCTTGGACCGTAGTTTCAACTTTCTCTTCTCGGTCTCAAGTTGATTAGATGAAGATAATTATCTAAAGTAGAAAGCGATGATTATCTTATTTTGAAAATTAACTTCAAATCACTATTGTGATCTTCTTTTCCCAATTTCTACCTCCTTCTCAAGTTCATTATGAATACATGTAGGTTCTCAACGCTGGCCACTATTAAAAAATTAACTATAGTAAAGAAAACATCAATACATGCAAGAATCTTTATCTAGAATGACTTGGCACTTCCTCTACTTTGTTAATTCACTAGGGTTCCCACAACCCAATCTAAGGGAATTAGCTGCTCATAGTTGCAAGACAATTCATGGAATTCATAGACAAAATCATAAAATTAATCTCCCAAAAATGAAAGAATAAAACCCAAAGTCTCAAATTGAATAATAAACCAAAAAACCAAGAACAAGAGACTCTCAAGAACACAATTCAATATTGAAATCAAAAGATGTTTGTGAATAATATTTATGATGTAAACTTTACCTTAGAGGGCATATATGTGCCTTTACAGTCATAAACTAACTAAAAAATGTCTAAAGGGTATTTATAGATTACATGGAAACCTAGAAATCAAAATCCTAAATAAGAGAGGAAAATTTGACTAAACGTACATAATAATGAATAAAAACATCATTGGAGTATATTTAGGTTACATGGAAACCCTAGAAGATCAATCTGAAACAATCTAGGAAAAGTGAGTCGACGACCACCTACGGGCCGTAGCTGGCACCTATGCCTAGTAGGTGCTGGGATGAATGTGGTGCCCGAATTTTGGCTCTATGGAATTCAATTTATGATACATAGGGACCCACCTACACCCCTTAGGTGGTACCTTGGGGTGTAAGTTCCAAGTTGTCATTTTTTAGTTTTTCATTTCGTATTCTTCTGGTTAGCTTCTAACATCTAGTTTCTTGAAAAATCACTCCATAAACACATCGAATCCAACAAAATATCTTTAAGTACATGCATATTCTCCAAGTTTAGTCATCATAAGTTCCGCTAAACAATGGCACATCAAGACCCTCAACACAAAATGTTGCATGTCCTCAGGTAACAAAAACACAACAAAAAATATGGCGATGCTTAACTAAGAGAAACCTAAGATACCTATGACAGTCAATCATCAAATTTAGCAAGAAGCAAATTACCCTCTCCAAGTTCAACACCTTAAAACCAACTGTGTGTATCTATGAAGCACAACAGTGTGACACAAAAGAATTAATCTATGACATTACATTAGCAATAAATAATCATGCATATGTACAAGTTACACTAACCAAATAAGTAAGCAACTAGAAACACAACACATGTTCCCTCACATCAAAGGAGTCCAACTAACTTAATAGGATTATGTATGTCAATGTAAAGATGATGAAAAGACACTCATACTCACAAAGAGGTTCCAATCAATGTGTGCAGAATACCATAGGCTTACCCTTATTTTCCTTACCTTAGATTTCAAAAAGTCAGGTTAGAATCACTATAGGACTTTACTCAGCTTGTAATGAAGGCTTGGGGTTAGTATGGTATGTACGGATATTTAGTGACTAATCCTCTTTGGAACTACACTTACTTTGGGGGTCCACTTATGAACCAATTTTCTTTTATTCCATCCTTATTTCTCCCTTTTCAATCTTTTATTGAACATACAAATTATACCACACCCATCCCTTCTTTTTTTCTCTTATTTGCCAATTTTCAGAACCACTTCACATAACACACCCTTATGATAGCCACCCTAAACTTAGGCTATTCTCTTGAGTTGAGCTGCACAATGTCCAAAGAAGACCAGGGACAAAATAGATTCATTGTAACAAAAATGGAATGATGAAAGGTATAACACAAAAATAGTCTATACAAGCTCATAATAGGGATCAAGGGATACTTATTCACATATGGAAGGTCATTTAGGCTAACAGTGGACATATTTCAAGAACGACCTATGATCCTTTCCTAATCGACTATCCTACAACCTAGGCAAGACTAATCAGGCAAGTTCTGGATTCAACATACAAAGGGAACAAAGTAGTTTCTAACACACACATATGGCATAGGGTTGCATCACAAGATACTATCTATCTAGTTCAGGCAATCGTTAGCTATGATTATTATGTCCCTAATTCTAATTCTATAGTGAGATTCACAATGTTCACATATATATACACACACATAACACAGTTCAAAAACAAAATTTTTTGAGGGTTTTCTTTTCTTCTTAAAAATCAAAACAAAATACATCAACTTCCTTAGACACTTATTTTTCTCCTAGTTAAATATAAACATCACAGTACAACATAAAACATAATACGTACTAAACATGTCGGCTCTACAAGGAATAGGACTCCAAGGAAAAGAGGCACAACAATAAAAACCCTAAGAGGACATCAAGACCCATAAGCAGCCTTACCCTCAACTTAAGACATGCATTGTCCCCAATGCATGGGGCCACTACAAAGAAAGAGATTTAGAAACATACATATGGCACCATAGATGCACAAATCTGACGTCAATCATAATAATATGAATGAATGTACAAATAAAAAATACCTTTGGTTGCCTCCCATGAAATTCCCAATTTAATGTCGGGCATGACGTGGCTATGTTGGTTACTCAGACTTCACCAACAAGACCATGGGTACCTTGACTACTCAGACTTCATCAAGGTAGCCTAAGAGTTGGCCTTCAATATTCTCTTTCCACTTTGAATATGAATTTTACCCCTAATTGATTTTCTTATTTCCTACTATGTTCAAGGGGCAGTGGTATAAAAATAAAGAAACCAATCAATAGATGTGGCATGTTGCAACTCTTGGACCTTAAGTGAGGAATATAATTCTTTGATTCTGGCTTAAAGAATTCAAGGATATGGACATCTTTTTCCTCCTCCTTCCACTCTTCTTTAGGTTTGGATGGATCGATCAATATCTTTCTATCTGAATATAATGTGGAAAAAATGCTTCGGATAAGGTCCAACACATGAATTGCATCATTATTTACATCCCCACATAACTCTAGTCTGCTCTTCTCAATAGTGACAACATCCTTAAAAGTATGAGAAAGTATAGACTCCTCCAATTTTAGCTCTTCAAGTTGGCTTATAAGAACTTTCTCCGCCTCACACAAATTATCACCAAATTATTGGGATTACACACATCAACCTTTGCATTCAATTCTACTTGTAAGTTGTGAATATCAAAGGCAAACCTATCAACCTTTTGACAGAACTCCTCTTTTTTCTTTTTCTAGGAGCGCCAATGTGTCTAGTATGCTCTTATTATGCTCTAACAATATATCAATCACGCTTCTGCAATAATGCACTATATCAAAAGAATAAGGATCAATAAATAATTAGTCATCATCACTCCACACTTGCTCTTGTAAATATGTCATATTTAGAAGAGTAGAAGATTATAAGAAAATAAAACCTGAAAACTTCAACAAATTCAATAAACAAATCCACAATAATATTCCCTGACAATAGCCCCAAAATTTCAATATCGCTTAAACTACAACTCATTAGAAGGATAAAGCAATTGATTTCAAAATATAGTAACCCAACTACATTGGGGTCGAACCTATAGGGAATAAATAGAACTATCTCTTAAACTTGATAAAATCATCAGGTAGTGTAGAAAAAGTAAATGGGTGGATTTGCTAAAATAGTAAACAATAACAAGAATTGGATGCTTTTGGTTGTAATCAATCTAAGACGAACACTAGGCTTGTGTTCCCCCTGGCTTCTAACTCCGTAAATTTATCGTGCATTGTCAAGAAATTCCAATACCTTGCATGCAGAATTTGACAAGTTATGTATCACCAACAGGCTCTTGATATATTTTGGTGAATTTTACTCAGCTTCTCTCGGTCTTAGAGTGTCGCATTACTAACCCTTACCTTGGACCCCAGTTTAAACTATCTCCTCCCGGCCTCAAGTTGATAAGATGAAGATAGTTATCTTAAGTAAAAAGTGATGATTAGCTTATTTTGACAATTAACTTCAAATCACTATTGTGATATCCTTTTCCAAATCTCTACGTCCCTCTCAGGTGTGTAGTAAATACAAGAGGGTTCTCAAAGTTGGCCACTACTAAGAAATCAATTAAACTAAGGAAAACCTCAATACATGCAAGAATATTTATCTAGAATGACTTGGCACTTTGGCTACTTTATTAATCTACGAGGGTTCCCACAATCCTATCTAAGGGAATTAGCTGCTCATAGTTGCAAGACAATTCATGGAATTCATAGACAAAATCATAGAATTAATCTCACAATAATGAAAGATTAAAACCTAAAGTCTCAAATTGAAATGAACCAAAAAACCAAGAACAAGAGACTCCCAAGATCACAAGTCTATCTTGGAATCAAAAGAGGTAGTGAATAATATTTATGATGTAAACTTAGACCTAGAGAGCGTATATGAGCCCCTACAGGCATTAACTAAAAAAATTGTCTAGAGAGTATTTATTTATTACATGGAAAACCTAGAAATCAAATCCTAAATAAAAGTGGAAAACTTTACCAAACGTACATAATAATGACTATAAACATCATAAGAGTATATTTAGGTTACATAAAAACATCATAGATTCCTCTAGCACTACACCTAGGTAAGGCAAATCATTATGCCCACTCACTACCTTGAGCCCATCCACTACTCACAACTCACCCTCTAGATGGGGCTTTCTCCTTGGATGAAGGCTCCACATCTCTAACCTCATGATATCTAGTCATCCCCATCATTGCAGAAAGAGTAAAGTAAGACTTAAAACACAAGGTATGAAGAAAATCCACACGATAATGATCAAATGAGAGAAATTTTCTAAAGACATCCTATAGCCTCTTAAAGATAGATACCAACATCTATGTACCAACCCGCGAGAGTCTATTAGATATATTGTTCTTACACTGTGAAGAATAATGAACCTGGATGCTCTGATACAATTTTGTCACAACCCAAAAACCAAGGATCATGATGGCACTTGTCGGTAAGACTTGACAAGTTAGCCTTCACCCAAACTGATATGAAATAACAGATAATACCAAAATTCAAGGTAAGACTCCTAGAGTAGAGTTAAACCACATACACATATAGTAAAAGAAGAAGTACATAGCAAATGATACCAACCAAATCCCAAAACCTAGTGTCACAGTGTAGGAACATAACTAGTACAACTCGAGATCAAAATACATAAGGTATCCTAACAAGAACAACTATCTCTGAATACAAATAAAGACATAGTCTAAGTAAGATAATGCAGTAGTCAACTCCGAATGAATGAAATCAACTGGTACCTTTAAAAGCTCCAAATGTCACCAGAATCAACCATCGAGAGGTACACTCAAAGTTGGATCTGCACTAAAAGGGCGCAATCAAGGTGTGTTTGGTCTATTTGTACTCAGTAAGTATCATACGCCGACTAAGAAAAGTAGAAAAAAACATACAAAATACATACTAAGGGCACATCACCAGCAACCATATAATCTCCCAAATGGTATCCCACACAACCTCTACTAATAGTTCTATAACATTCATATACACCAGAGCAATACAAAAGAGAAATACAAGTATACAGATATCATACATACGAATATGAAGGAAGAAATACGCATAGACAGGTATCACATCAAGAAAAATAATAAATCACAGAAATACAAAGTAAATACAAATGCAATGAAGATAATGTTGATAATGATAATGATGATGATGATAATGATGATGATATATGAGGTTTTTGCATAATCACTGTATATACCTACGGAGCTAAAAATTCTTTATGTAGGACCTATGAGGGGTTCGTCAACCCGTAGACAACCAATATACAATACCAATATCCATAACTCCTCTCTAGCACATACATTGATAAATGGTTTTATAATTGTCATATTTTTCATCATATTTTTATGGTAGTACCAAAGTTTCATCAATGAATTATGATATGAGGACGTTGATAACGCTCAATCTACAACTCTCATAAGAGTGTAAAGCGGTCGTTGTCAAATATATAACCCAACTGGGTTGGGTATTGATCCCATAGGGAATAGCCGGTCAATGAGTAAGCAAAGATTACTAGACTTTTGGAGCAAGTCTCATAAAAATGGGGGATTTAACATGCAAGTAATGTAAACAAAGTAATAAAAACAACAAATAAAGGAGTAAAAACGGTTTGCTTGGTTGGTTTTTGATCAATGAGAATTGAGAAGTTGGGGTTATGTCCACCTTATGAGTTGTACGTCTCTATTGGCTATGAGTTGTGCGGAATTCAGACATGCATGTGCTTATAGAGAATTGTATTCGATGGTAAATCCAGGCATCTTTCGACCTTAACCAGGACTATTTCACTTTAACTCTTTCGAGCTTAAAGCGTATCTAACAGTACGAATTCTCAAAGAGGTTAATCCAGTTACGGAACTAACTTTTTAACAGGGTTTGGTGGCCTATTACCTTGACATTATCTCTTTTTCAGACATATAACTTTTCTTTCGAACAAGTTAATGCTATACTGGCGTATTTTATGCGTTTGCAACCACAAAGAATTTAGATTAAGATGAAGAGAATAATGATATAAGCAGCATACGTGTCACGAATTCACAAACTCATAGCAATAGATAGTATCTCATATGGCTTCCATAACCCCAACAGAGAAGTTTAGTTACCCATGAGTGCGAACGAAATCACAATAGACATTATTAATATACCACAATAAAAATCTCGTGTAGTAAGGTGTGGTGTGGCGTTTTAGGCGTGAACTCCCTTGCAGAGTAACGTTTCTCTTGTTGTGGAAATTAAGAATTGAATAGATGAATAAAAAGTAGAATTAAAAGTAGAAGAATTGTTTTCAGAGTTAAAAGTAATGGTCGTCTTCTCCAAATCTCTAGCAGAATAGGGTATTTATAATACTCCTCTCCTATTCCTACTAAGCTACTGCATTACTTAACCCAATCCTACTGGGTTACTGCATCATTATCCTACTCCTAATAAGTTACTGTTAGTCCCCAAAGTCTTTAGAATTGTTGTTTTTGCCCGGGACAGATTTTCCATGCGCCACCTTTGGTCCTTGGCGTCCAAGTTTTGCTTTCCTCCTTTCGTGAAGCTTTCTTTGGCGTCAAGTTATCCATAAAATGCTGAATTCTGCATCATTTATACCTGAAAACTTGCTAATCATGTTCGTTAGCTCACTTATAGGAAAAAGGACTAAAAGTGCATGAAATATATAATTTGTCCTCAAAACTTAGCTAAAATATGGGTCAATTATAGTACTTTAGGCGTGTAAATACACCTATCATCAACACCCCATACTTAAAGCTTTGTTCTTCCTCGAACAAAATATCATGTCCATCTAAACATCTACTTAGGGTTTCACAGCAACAACACAAAATATTCGTCAAGACAGGCACGACAATCATTAACAAAGAGTAGTTTTCTAATCACTTCTAGAAACAATTCAGCCTCCAACATAGACTCGTGATGATGATTAATTCGTATCCAAAAGTTAAGGCCCAAAGAATCATATACGACTTACCCAAAACTCATCAACCATGTGTGTCTCACAATATGTCACCCATAATTACTCAGAAGTATTTCATTTTTCAAAACATGGGTATAATATTATCCTTGCTCTCACTCTCACAAAGAATTCATATGTTTGCAACTGATGACCATAGGCTTGCCCTTAATGTAATGCTCCACTAAATATCAGAATGCTAAGCGTAGGATCAAATAGGTCTTTACAGGTTGTAATGTAGGCTAAGGGACGGGTAGGACTATTTTGGCCAGAAATAGTGACTAAGTTCCTAAGCGCTTTAATACATCACATTATGCCATTAACACTCTCTTTTAATCAACCCTGCTACCTTTCTTTCATCTATCACCCCTTTTCACCTATTTTTCCATTCAAGCATAATTATGTTTTTATTTAATCATAAACACAATTTATCTTTTTGTTTTTCTATTTCTTTTTCTTTTCTCTTTCTCTTTTTTTTTTATAACACACCTCCATGATAGCCACTCTTTTTCATAACAAATTCAAGTACCAATACACTCTAAGGCATCACTCTCACCCAATTTCCTCTTATTTTGTCACATGACTTCACAATTTAAAGCACTTAGGAATTTGGATCAAATTATGGTCTTGAAAAAAATGGATTAGGCTTACATATGAGGCTGTCAAAGAAAATAGGCTAAAGGCTCAAAAGGGGGTTAACTAGGATAATGTCCACGGGTAGGTAAAAAAAGTAAACAAGTATAGGTTGCCAAAGAAATGCCTAAATCATCTCCTAAACTCGCACTCTTTATTTCGCTTTACATACATACCAGGAAAGTTCTAGCATCAGCCACAAACATAGAATATACTATATCCTCACACACACAAGGCACATGGTCGACTTTATTGGGAGTAGTATAGACTCTTGACCCAGCAGATGAAGGAATTGAACTACACAATTATCACATAGTGAGTCACAATTAGAGCCTAAATGTCTCAATAGTAATGGTTTTATCACAAACTCTTGTCATAATACCATGCTGCCTATTAGAACAATTTCATGCAAAAAAAAATTTAACTACTAAAAAAAAAAAAAAACAAACATAAATAAATGTAAATGCATAAATAAATGCAAATGCAGATAAAGAAGTATAGCATGCAAATACCAGCACCCCACACTTAGACGAGACACACTGCCCTCAGTGGAAAATAAATAAGAAGAACCTGATTAGTCGGACTCATTCTCTATGTCTGGGGTCATACCCCCTGCATCAGAATCATCATCAGAGTCGTCGTCATCAGAGTTGTCTTCCACGTCGGAGTCTGGCATTCGTCGATCATCATCGGTTGGCATGTCGTCATCAAGAGGTTCCTCGAAGTATGTACCTACTCCACACATTGCCTTTGCATGCTCATTCATGGGGTAGTCATAATCCAACATTTGGAGCTCTGCAGCAGTTGGAGCACGACCCCCGCTCATCATTGTAAACCGAGTCATGCCATAAAGATGGCGAAAGAAACTCTCATCTCGAGCATGCCTTTCTTAAGTGGTAAGGTTGACTCCATGCGTGGTTTCAGCATCTTTAACCTTCATGAGGTTAACCTTCTTTGGGTTGTGTGGGAGTTTATGATCAGCCAGTTCCTCTTCGATGTCTTCTTTCCTTAGTATTGCAGTCAACAGGTTGCCAAAACTGCGGTGGGACCTCTTGTGTAGCCTAGCTTTCCGCATTGTGGAACGAATAATTGCCCCAACGTTGATAGGGATATTCTTCATCAATGCGTATACCAAGCACACTCTATCTCTTGTTATCTTGGTTTACTGAGTCCCTGGAATTAGGCAAGAGTTGACTATGCGCAACCATATCCTTGTTTCCCTATTCAAAGGAGCATATGGGAAGGTGTTGTGTCGACCAGTGTCCTTGTGTCTACTCCAACATGCCATGGAATTTGTTCCACATAGTGTATGTCTCATAGCTCTATATGGAGGTCTACTGTACAGCTCCTTGAATGGTGATGGATCGACTGAAGTCAAGCCAAGAAAGGAGTTGAAGAAATCCGCATTGAGTTGTAAAACTTGGCCCCGAATCTTGACCTCGCTTCCTGTGGTTTTCGGTGACCAGTTGGCATAGAATTCTCTTGTTAAATCGAGATTGCATTCTCCCATGTCTCGGAAGATGAAATCCAGATGTAATGCCATGATCTTGGCCAACATGCGCGGTTATTTCTTTGCTAGGCTTTCCTTGTTTATCAAGTCCACATGAACATATTTTCTTTCTTTGTTGTTCCTAAACCATTCCTTTGCTTCCTCCTCAAGAACCCATTTTATTCCGAACATGCGGTGTGGTAATTGCATCGAGGATGATTCTCCTTGCTCTTTGCGGCCTCTTTTCTTGCCTTTTTGTGAAGTGGTAGCCTTATCTTTGCCTTGTCTTGCTTTGGGTGCCATTGTACCTGAGACTAAAATAATGTTCATGTTAGCATCATCTCGATGGATACAATCTATAAACGAGCAGTAGGGGCACCACCCCACACTTAGTTTGTTGGTACAGACTAGTGAAGTGAAAGTGGTCGACTAGTCAGACTTCATCGACATACGTTTTAGGTGCTATATTCCAACAATAAAATCAGAGCAGTCATACTTCTTGTAATCTTGGCAATACTTTCATGTTTGATATATCAAGACTACTACATAGGGATTGAATCAAGGTATAGTATCTAAATAATCACAACCTCCTATGTCGGTAGGCAACTATAATTCTTATCCCGATGAACAAGTCATTCCAACATGTAAGTATTCAAGTTACAAGATTATGCAATTTTTTTGTGACCATATTAATTCCGCAAAAGTATGACAGTGCATCAAAATCAAATACAAGTTGGTAACAAGTTAAGATCATTCTTACGTATACGTTCACTCACTTGGTTGTATCACAACAATTCAATCACTTTCAAATCACCAATACTACTTCAAGATTTAGCAATTCATAATAGGCGTAGTAGTGTAGTACTTACGGAATATAAATGAAGAACAAAGTAGCACTTACTTGATTGATGACTTTGGATGATGTTCTTGTGAAGAAGAAGAGCAAAAGGAAAATTTTGGAGTGGATTTGGGGACTATAGGCGGCGCTTATGCTAGGTTTCCAATGTGTTTTTGGTTCAAGACTAAGTCTCATATTTATAGGAGAAGGTTGGGTCGGGTTTTGACCCATTTAAAATTGGATTTGGAGACAAGAAATGACCATAGGCGGCGCCTTTTGCTTTGCCTATGCTTGGCATAGGCGGCGCCTTTTGCATAGCATTGTTGAGCATAGGCGGCGCCTATGCCATGACATTCTTAGGCATAGGCGGCGCCTATGCCATAGAATATGAGATTCAGAGACAAAAGACATTGGCATAGGCGGCGCCTATGCTATGGCATACTTGGGCATGGGCGGCGCCTATGCTATGGCACACTAGATTCCGAGAGCTTAGGCCATAGAATAGGCCTTGCCTTGCTCGTGGCCTAGTTTTATATAGGCCTAGCCTTTTTCGTTGCCTATATTTTCATAAGCAATGCCCAACCCATATCCTTTTTCTTCTTCATCACTAACTTACCACCTTTTACATGCAATACGTCCAAATCAAAATTTGAAACCAATCTCCTCGTTTACGCCTCTTCCACCTACACTTGCTCAAAGACAACAAAAATGATTAGAACGATGGGTTGCCTCCCATGAAGCGCCTTAGTTTTGGTCGTGGCACGACTCTTATTTTTGGATTTTTATTTATCAAAAGCAAACACATAAACGAAAAAAAACGATAAACGATGGGTTGCCTCCCATCTCTTGCTTGATTTATTGTCGCGGCACGACATAGTTACCTCGAGTACTTAGACTTTGTCGATATAGATGGTGGCCATATATTTTATCGAGTCAAGAGGACCGATATATGGTTTTACTCGTTGGCCATTCACCTTAAAGACAACACCATTATCGTCTTCTAGCTCAACTACTCCAGTCGAGTAGACTTGGGTAACTTTGTACGGACCAGACCATTTGGACTTTAACTTACCTGGGAATAGCTTCAGTCTGGAATTGAAAAGAAGTACCATATCATCCTTTTGAAAGTTTCGTTGAACAATCCGCTGATCATGATACTTTTTCATCCGTTCCTTGTAGAGGTCTGCTCTTTCGTATGCATGTAGACGGAATTCATCCATCTCATTCAGCTGTTCCAATCTCAGATTCATGGCATCATCCCAATTCAAATTAAATTTTCTTTAACGCCCACAATGCTTTATGCTCGAGCTCAATGGGCAAGTGACAAGCCTTCCCATAAACTAGTTGGTACGGGGACATGCCAATTGGCGTTTTGAATGCAGTCCTATAAGCCCATAGTGCATCGTCCAGCTTCCGAGACCAATCCTTCCTATTAACATTTACAGTCTTAGCAAGGATTTGCTTGATCTCTCGATTGGAAACCTCTATCTTTCCACTAGTTTGTGGGTGATAAGGTGTGGCTACCTTATGTTGCTTGACACCATATTTGGCCAATACGGATTTGAATAGCTTGTTGCAAAAGTGAGATCCTCCATCGCTTATAATAGTACGTGGTACTCCAAAGCGAGAGAAGATATTCCTCTTCAAGAATTCTACAGCACGCTTTCCCTCATTGTCGGCCAATGCTACTGCTTCAACCCATTTTGAAACATAGTCTACATCAACTAGGATATATTTCATTCCAAACGAATTTACGAATGGACCCATGAAATCAATACCCCATACATCAAAGAGCTCTACTTCAAGAATTTTTGACATAGGCATCTCATGGTGTTTTGAAATAGCACCTTGTCTCTGACATTGGTCGCATCTTCTAACAAAGTCGTAGGCATCTCTAAATATCGATGGCCAATAATATCCACTTTGCAATACCTTCCTTGCTGTCCGATTACCTGCGTGATGTCCCCCAACTTGGGAAGTGTGACATGCTTCCAATATATTAGGCACCTCTACATGGGATATGCATCGCCGAATAACACCATCCGCGCATCGTCGAAACAAGTATGGCTCATCCCAAAAGTAGTGTTTTACATCATGCATAAACTTCGTCTTTTGATGGTAAGATAAGTTTGCAGGTATCACATTACTCACCACAAAATTCGCAAAGTCGGCATACCATGGTAACTCTTCCATTATCGTGGCTCATATCTCCTCGTCAGGGAATGCATCATCAATCTCGATTTCAGGCTGTGCTATATGCTCGTTCTCAAGTCTAGATAGATGATCAGCCACTTGGTTCTCGCAACCTCTTCTATCTTTTACCTCGAAATCAAATTCTTGCAGCAGCAATACCCATCGAATTAGTCTTGGTTTTGCATCCTTCTATGTCATTAGATATCTTAGAGCTGCATGGTCTGTATGAACGATCACTTTGGTTCCCTACAAATAAGCACGAAACTTCTCAAACGCATACACGACCGCTAGGAGATCTTTTTCTGTGACAGTGTAGTTCTTTTGGGCTTCGTTCAGGACCTTGCTCGCATAGTAGATAGGATGGAATAATTTCTCCCTTCTCTGGCCAAGTACAACGCCTAATGCTACCCCACTGGCATCACACATGACTTCAAACGGTAAAGACCAATCTGGTGCTACCATGATAGGAGCTTCAATTAGTTTTCCTTTGAGGCATTCGAATGCCTTCAAACAATCTTCATTGAAGTCAAATTTTGCATCTTTCTTCAAGAGTTTGCACAATGGACTTGCAATTTTGGAGAAGTCTTTGATAAACCGTCGATAGAAACCTGCATGACCGAGGAAACTACGGACTCCCTTTACTGAAATTGGGGGTGGTAGCTTCTCAATAACTTCAATTTTCGCTCGATCAACCTCAATTCCTTTTTCGGAGATTTTATGCCCAAGGACGATACCTTCGTTGACCATAAAGTGGCACTTCTCCCAATTCAGCACTAGGTTGAATTCTACACATCTTTGCAACGCCATACTCAGGTTTGCTAAGCACGCTTCAAACGTCTTACCAACAACTGAAAAGTCGTCCATGAATACCTCCAAAGTATCTTCAACCATATCAGAGAAAATGGACATCATACAACGCTGAAAGGTGGCTGGTGCGTTACATAGCCCGAATGGCATACGTTTTAAGGAAAACGTACCATATGGACATGTGAACGTTGTTTTCTCTTAGTCTTCGGGGGCAATACAAATCTGATTATATCCAGAATAACCGTCTAAGAAACAAAACCATCCTTTCCCCGCTAATCGATCTAGCATTTGGTCCATAAATGGCATTGGAAAGTGATCTTTGAGCGTCCATGAATTTAGCTTTCGGTAGTCCATGCATACTCTCCATCCGGTGACGGGTCTGAGTGGAATAAGCTCATTTTTTTCATTCGCGACCACCGTCATGCCTCCTTTCTTGGGAACACATTGTACCGGGCTTACCCATGTACTGTCAGAGATTGTATACACAACTCCTGCATCTAACCACTTAATAATTTCTTTCTTTACCACTTCTTGCATAGGTGGATTGAGACGCCTTTGATGCTCAATGGTGGGCGTGCAATTTTCTTCAAGCTGAATCTTGTGTGTACAAATCCCAGGTCGAATAACAATAATATCTGCGATGGTCCATCCGATGGCTCTAATGTACTTCCGTAAAATAGCAATGAGAGCTGCAACTTGTTGCTCACCCAAATCTGCCGCCACAATGACTGGAAGTGTGTTTCCTCTTCCTAAGAATGCATACTTTAAATGACTAGGCAGCTCCTTTAATTCTAACGTGGGTGGCTCTTCAATAGATGGTTTAGCTGGTGGTGTTGGTCGATTTTTGAGATCAAGGTCCAGCTTCTTGGGAGCATGAGGATATGACCCAAATCCTGTTAGAGCATCAATAGTTTCTTCATAGTTTTCAGCATCCTTACTCTCTCCATTCATGAGAACAACCGCCAATGGGTCATCAATAGTTTGTTCTTCTTCAAGTAATTCTTTCTCATCATCAACATAAACATCCACTACCGAGAATACGTTCAGATCTTTGGGTTGCTTCATTGATTTGCACAGGTCAAAGCGAACTACTTTGTCATTTATTCGGAATGAAAGCTCATTAGCTATCAAATCAATAAGCACACTTCCCGTAGCAAGGAAAGGGCGCCCCAAGATTATGGGAACTTCTGAGTCTGCCTCACAATCCAAAATAATGAAGTCCGCTGGAAAGATGAATGAAGAAACCTTCACCAATACATCACATAGAATACCAACAGGTCATTTTACCGACCTATCCGCCATTACGACCCTCATATTGGTTGGAGTAGTATCACCCAACCCCAACTTTTTATAAATGGATAGTGGCATCAAATTGATGCTAGCTCCTAAATCGCATAATGCCTTGGCAAAATTCAAAGATCCAACGGTGCAAGGAATAGAGAAAGCACCGGGGTCAGCCTTCTTCTGAACTAGTGATCGGGTAGCGATTGCGCTGCAGTGATGAACATTATCTTTCAACTCATAGCTTGCTGCCCGCTTCTTTGTCAAAAGATCCTTCATAAATTTTGCATACCCAGGCATTTTTTCAAGTGCCTCCACCAATGGAACATTAATGGTCAACTGCTTTAACATAGTCATGAATTTGCTGAACTTTGTATCGTCCGCCACCTTCTTCAATCTTTGAGGAAAAGGTGGTGGTGGATATGGAATTTTTTTCTCCACGGCTTTCTTCTTCTCTTTCCTTCGTTTTTCAGCCTTTTCAGGCTGCAACATACTCGGTGTACCGTCATGGACGTCGTGGGTGGATTCTATGGCAGCTTCTCCTTTTGCCTTGTCATCAATGTCTGGTACTTCGTCAACTACTTGCTTGCCTTTTGATGAAGTTTCCAGCACCTTACCGCTTCGGGTAGTAATGGCCATGCATGACCCATCATTCCTTGGGTTTTGCACAGTGTCACTAGGAAGGTGCCAGTCTTTCTTTGATTGAGTGCTGCTGAAAGTTGGCTCAATTGCTGCTCTATTTGCTTGATCGAAGTGGAATGTGAATCAACCAATTGCTTCATTGAGGAAAAATCATTTATTACCTCCATTACTCCTGCGCTGGTTGCTTCCACTCCTTTCAACAGTTTAGCCATCATCTCTTCCATATTTCCAGAACTAGATGTGGTGGCGTCACGTCTTCCAGGGGGAACATACAAACCACTTTTGTCATTCTTGTTCTTCCAGCTACCTTGGTCCTTGTTTCCAGATTTATCATAATAGTTCTGACCTTGGTTTCCTTGGGTATTACCTCGGAAACCCACCTGATTGTTCAAGTAGTTGGCCTCTTCATCCGAATCAGATTCGTCTCTTCCTTTTGACGCAATGGCTTTGACTTTTTTGGTCTTCCCTGATAATAGATGCTTTGTAAGAAGATCCACTTGTGTCTTCATGTGCGCCATATCTTAATCACGTTCTTCTTCTCTTCTCCTTTGGTCTGCAGTCATGCCTATAGATAAAGTGGGACTTGCTACCTCAGAATCCCTGGTATGCCAAGCTCTACTTTGCTTCGTCATCCGGTCTATCATATTGCTTGCTTGACCAAAGGTGAGATCCATGAATGATCCTCCAGCCGCATTATCCACAACTGGTTTAGTTATTGAATTCAAGGCTCTGTAAAGTATCTCCATTAGGTGAACATTAGTCATGTGATGGTTTGGGCACCTCATTAGCTTCATTTTGAACCTCTCCCATGTTTCATGAAGGGCTTCAGTTGGAAGCTGACGAAAGTTGTTGATTTCATCTCTCATTTGTGCTCTTTTGTATGGCGGAAAGAATCTTTCTAGGAAAGCGTCTCTCAATTGCCTCCAATTTGTAATAGAATCAGGATTCAGCCCATTCAACCATAGAGTTTCCTCCTCAGACAGAGACAATGGAAATAGACGTAATCAAATTGCATTCTGACCAACGCCAGGATTTTCAAACGACTTGCATGTAGAAATAAAGTTGATGAGATGCATATTCGGATCATCGCCTGCTAGTCCACCAAATAATCCCTTGAGTTGCAATAACTGAATCATGGTGCTTGTGATGTTAAACATGGCTCCAGGTGCCAATGGTGGAGGAATAATGGCTCCTGTGGCTCCGGCTCCATCAAGATCATCATCATCATTGTCAAAAGCTGGTTGCATAGCTCGGCGTTCAGGCCTATACCTAGCTTGACGATCTCTTCTGTTGGCAGGTGTTGCGATCTCAGCAGCATGCCTAGGGTTTAGTAGCTCGTCATCACCTAGATCCTCATCGTCAGGATTTGTTTCTCTCCCAGGGTTATCAATATTCTGTTGATGCACTTGAGCGGCGGCTAGCGCAGCTAGTCTTGCCTGTTCCTGTTGAGCAGCCATCCTTTCAATTTCGTGTTGTGCCTCCATTCTGCCAATACGTTGTGGTTCAGGATTGATAGGTAATAACGGTTGACCAGAACTTCGGGTATGGTGCATGTACTGAATAAAAACCTGCAGTAAACAAAAACAAAAACTAAAAGTAAAAGTATGAGAATCTTTGACCAAAGGGTCTAGTAATTATTACGAACTTAATTGACACTTGTATTCCCCGGCAACGGCGCCAATTTTTGATAACGCTCAATCTACAGCTCTCATAAGAGTGTAAAGCGATCGTTGTCAAATATATAACCCAACTGGGTTGGGTATCGATCCCACAGGGAATAGCCGGTCAATGAGTAAGCAAAGATTACTAGACTTTTGGAGCAAGTCTCGTAAAAAGGGGGGATTTTAACGTGCAAGTAATGTAAACAAAGTAATAAAAACAGCAAATAAAGGAGTAAAAATGGTTTGCTTGGTTGGTTTTTGATCAATGAGAATTGAGAAGTTGGGGTTATGTCCACCTTATGAGTTGTACGTCTCTATTGGCTATGAGTTGTGCGGAATTCAGACATGCATGTGCTTATGGATAATTGTATTCGATGGTAAATCCAGGCGTCTTTCGACCTTAACCAGGACTATTTCACTTTAACTCTTTCGAGCTTAAAGCGTATCTAACAGTACGAATTCTCCAAGAGGTTAATCCAGTTACGACACTAACTTTTTAACAGGGGTTGGTGCCCTATTACCTTGACATTATCTCTTTTCCAGACATATAACTTTTCTTTCGAACAAGTTAATGCTATACTGGCGTATTCTATGCGTTTGCAACCACAAAGAATTTAGATTAAGATGAAGAGAATAATGATATAAGAAGCATACGTGTCACGAATTCACAAACTCATAGAAATAGATAGTATTTCATATGGCTTCCATAACCCCAACAGAGAAGTTTAGTTACCCATGAGTGCGAAGGAAATCACAATAGACATTATTAATATACCACAATAAAAATCTCGTGTAGTAAGGTGTGGTGTGGCGTTTTAGGCGTGAACTCCCTTGCAGAGTAACGTTTCTCTTGTTGTGGAAATTAAGAATTGAATAGATGAATAAAAAGTAGAATTAAAAGTAGAAGAATTGTTTTCAGAGTTAAAAGTAATGGGCGTCTTCTCCAAATCTCTAGCCGAATAGGGTATTTATAATACTCCTCTCCTATTCCTACTAAGCTACTGCATTACTTAACCCAATCCTACTGGGTTACTGCATCATTATCCTACTCCTAATATGTTACTGCTAGTCCCCAAAGTCTTTAGAATTGTTGTTTTTGCCAGGGACAGATTTTCCATGCGCCACCTTTGGTCCTTGGCGTCCAAGTTTTGCTTTCCTCCTTTCGTGAAGCTTTCTTTGGCGTCAAGTTATCCATAAAATGCTGAATTCTGCATCATTTATACCTGAAAACTTGCTAATCATGTTCGTTAGCTCACTTACAGGAAAAAGGACTAAAAGTGCATGAAATATATAATTTGTCCTCAAAACTTAGCTAAAATATGGGTCAATTATAGTACTTTAGGCGTGTAAATACGCCTATCATCAGACGTAATTCTCATAACCAATCAGGATGAGAAATTCCTTACCCAACTAATATACCAACCAGTAAGACAAAATCTACTCATTAATCCAACCATCTATGAATCCAACAAATTCCATATACCAATAGAATAAAAAACATTAAAAGGTCACATTAACACCACATTAGGTATTTTCATCAAACAATATTAAAACTAATTTCCACATACACAAGGTCAATAATATCATATAAGACCTCACATGGTCACAAATAATAAATAATGTTCCAGAACCGCAAAATAACATCAATATATAGGCCCCCACATGGTCACAACACAATAATATAGACATTTTCACGATTAGCTCCCACACCATTAATAAGATTTTGTATAAATATTAACTACCCATCCCAGCCTAAAGAAAGTTAAGCCAAAATCTACCTTGAATGCCATAAACTGGTCCAAAAGCCTTACTCATACGAATGGACTCAAAAAAACTATAAAACAGAAATATAGAATCTATGTGTCAAAAGAAATTTAAAGATACCCATATTGCCTAAGTTTGAGTCGGATTCAAAGTGGACCTCCAAAATGAGTTTTTCAAAAAGAAGCGTAAAATCATAATTTCTTTAAACATGTTTCCCATACTCTTAGGAGTCTAAATTTGAAACCCCAAGTGAAAATAAGTTAAGAACAAGGTCTAAATGAAAGAAAAAACATTTTTGAACTTTATCAATAAAGATCCCCAAAATCTATTTTAAAAATCGAGAATTAAAGTTGTTTTGAGAATGAAATTGAAAGAAATCTGATGATTATAAGATTAGAAATTCACCTAAGTGAGAACGGGTTGAAATCAGAGTTTAAGTTGGAGAAATATAATTTTTAGGCCTTCTGGGACATAATCCCCAATTTCCCATTTTTAAATCTGCGTTAAAACAAGTTTTAAAGGATAGAATTGAGGAAAAGTAATTGAAATAGGTGTTTTGGAGCTTACCCAAGAATAGAAATGGAGAAAATTTCTTAAAATTATGAAACCCTAAGCCCCAAGTCTGAAGAATTGGGAAAATGGCATAATATAGGTATTTCAGGGACTCGGGCATCATATATGCGATCACCGGTTCGCTTAAGCGACTAGGTGTCGTATACATGGTACCTAGCCTAATAGCAGGTGTCGTGTAAGCAATTGCATCATCGCATAGGTGAACCTCGTGATCGCGACCCAAATATATCATAAGCAATACTTGGGGTATGTTCTTCCAATTGCGTAAGCGACCAACCAATCATGTACGAGGGTGCATCAGCTGGAGACTTAGACCCCTTGGTATTCATCCAGAATCTTATGAACACAAATGAACTATGCTAGATTTGAACCGATAAATATATTCAATGTTTAGACTTGAACCGATAAACATAATTAAGATACCCGCACTTAAACCAGTAAGTATGTCATCAATGTCATGTAATTCTTTAGACTAGAACCTGGAATATATCATCAATATCATAATCATCCTGCGGACTCAAATTGGGTATATATCAATATAAAATATAATTAATAGTACCATCAATATCATAAGCAATGGCATATTTAATAGGCATCAACTCTAAACAACAACCATCATAGCCATCAAGTGTCAAAGCTTCTCAATGTTACCACAATAAGCATTTTCAAGGCGTACCACAAGCGCATAAAAGTCTACAAGAGCTAACATGCATCTTAGCCCAAGGTGAGTCAAGGCCCACTTCTAATCCTTGAAGTTTCATTATAGGTAAATTCTACCCAAACTAGGCTAAGGTATCTAAATCCACTTTTAGATGTCCACTAAGTAATCATTAGCCCTATGAAATTTTACCTAAGATATGAGAAACTAGATTAATTATGCCTAAATTACGATCTTCGGGCAGCCTAGATGGTCCATCGAGCATAAGTATTTCCATTCATCAAACCTATACCGAAAACCCATCCCAATTCTAACACAATATCATAAACATACTACAAATTATCTTAATCTAGATGGAGATAAATCTAGCCTACCTAGACGCCTAAGAAAGTTCAAAAGATCCGCTAAATCACCACCTTTCCCTTTCAAGAAGCTTATCCAATATGCCAAGCTATCAAAATCATATTATACTCATCAATATGAGAATAATGATACCCATTTTGCACCATTGTACTTCTGATAAAAAAATTACACCAAAATTCCATATTGGTCCCATTTACGAAAATCGTATTTTTGAAACCAAACCAATGTTTCCTTATGCTCAAGGAGTAATTACCCTATAAAATAGGTTAAATATGAGATAAAATGGGGCTAAATCAAGCCTCCAAGTTTTAGGGAATTTGAACATAAAAGATGGGAAAATTAACTATGGAATTAGAGGAATCTTACTTCAAATTCAAAGGAGAATCGCGAAATAAGAGTTAATTAAGCTCTCTAAATCACCCACAAGCTTCAATCTTAAGATTTTCCTCTCTTTTAAGGTTTAAGTCCTAGGAGAATCAGTGAGAAATGAGAAAAATGGGCTGAAAATGTGGTATTTATACCCTTTCCTAGAGCTTAGGTGTCGCTACCGCAACCTCGCACCTCACGATCGCATCTTCTGGTGACTGTCATATGAGTTGCATTCAAAACAATGGTATCATTATCATCATGCATGTTAGCTAGCTTGCAGATCACTATTAGCGATCCAAGGTTCGTTATTAGCGATGTACCCGATAAGTTTTCCAGGTGTCCGCCAAGCCCTCGGGATTAATCTAGAAAACCATATACACAAATGGACTATGAAACCATAACAAATTTAATGTTTTAGGCTCAAATGTGCAGAAAAAATTTCCATCCGTGGTTATTTTGACAAAAAGTGGATCCCACACCCATATTCCATTTTGTTAACTTTCAAACAAATGGTCAAAATGAGCCTGGGTTCCTCGAGAACCAAACCAAGAGCTTCCAAGCTTAAAATTGATTTTCCAGAGCTGTTGGATCAATCAGAATTAACATATAAGATTTTTTGACTAAAGGTTTTTCTCGGTGTCCATTTGGAACCAACAAAGACTTCAAAATAGAGAATTTTCTCTAGAAACCAAACGAATTGCCCGATAACCAAATTTTCAGTCCCAGCAAGTCATAAATGACTTGGGTTAGCTATATGAAAGGTATAACGATGAAAATAAAAAAATATGGAAAATGGATTGAAGGGTCATTACAATATCCACTACTAAAGGAACTTTCTTTCACAAAAGTTTAAAGGGTTAGAATGTACTTAAAGTATCGAATAGGTAAGGATAATGGGTTTGTATCTAGTTCTCAATCTCCTAAGTAGCCTCCTCTATTGGGAGGTTCCTCCACCGAACCTTAAATATAGGAATATCCCTAGTGCACAATCGTCTGGCTTCACTGGACAAAATAAGCACAGGCTCCTTCACGAAGATTAATCGCACATTTAACAGAACTGAGTCCCATCTAGGTACATGAGATGTATCTGGGATGTATAACCACAACCTTCAAAAATGGAAAAATAGATGGAAAACAACAATAACTAGAGGGAGATCTAACTCATAGGTCACCCCACCAACTGTGTGAAGGATCTAGAAAAGTCAAACATATCTGTGGTTGAGCTTGCCGTTCCTCCCAAACCTCATCACACCTTTTATAGGAGATACATGGAGGAGTACCCAATAACCAAATCCAAATCTCAAGTCACGAAGCCTACGGTTTACATAGGCCTTTTTCCTACTCTGAGTTGCACTCAACCTATCCTAAATCAGCCTAACTCTATCTAATGACTCCTAAAGAAAATTAGTACCACGGGGTCAAATCTCAGAAGTCTTAAACCATACAATCGATAATGATATCTCCTACTATAGAAAGCCTCAAAAGGAGCCATCTCAATATTCAAATGATAACTATTATTATATTCAAACTCTACAAAGGCTAGGTGCTCCTCCCATTAACCTCCAAAATCCATAACATAGGCTCAGAGTATATCCTCAAGCACCTAAATAGTCCACTCATTTATGGATGGAAGGTTGTACTGAGATCCATATGCGTACCTATCTCCTCCTAAAAACCCTTCAAAATTTATAAGTGAATGAAAAACCCCAATATGAAATAATAGATATAGGCACACCACCCAAATAGACTATCTCCATTACATAGATTTGGGTTAACATCTTGACACAGAAGGACATCTGAAGAGAAATGAAATGTGTCGACTTGGTCAACCGATCTATAATGACCCAAATACCATTATAACCACAAGAAGTGCGCAGAAAACTAATAATAAATTCTATGGTGATCCACTCTCATTTATACTTAGGAATGGGCAATCTCTAAATCAAACTACCTGGTCAATGATGTTCAGCCTTCACCTACTGAGAACAAAGTCAACGAGCTATAAATTCCACTATATTTCTCTTTATACCACTCCACCAATACTAGTATCTCAAATCTCTATACATCTTTGTTATACCTAGGTGAATAGAATACCTTGAACTATGAACCTCATGAAAAATCAACTAAATCAAGTCATCGATCCTCAAAATATAAATGCATCTATCAAATCTCAAAACACCCTAAGAATCTATCGTAACCCTCTTGGATTGACCACTCAACAGTTGATCCCAGAGAAAATAGTCTATTATCCTCAAACTGACGATCCTAAATATGCTCAAATAGAAAATACCTAGCCTCAATGCTAGGAAGAATCCTCCTAGGGTCTAAAATAACAAGGGAAACCATCAAGTTGGCTAAGGATTGACTGTACCTTGCCAAAGGCCTCTGAGAAATTAAAATGCAAGACAAGCTACCCATACTCACCATCTTTTGACTCAAGGTATCTGTTACTATATTTTCCTTGCCTAGATGGTAAAAGATAGAGATATCATAATCCATAAGAAACTCCATCCATCTATGCTTCCTAGCATTAAGATCCCTTTAGGTCATAAGATGCTGAAGACTGCAATGATCGGTGAAAATGTCACTGTGCACACCATCGAGATAATGCCTCTAAATCTTTAGTGTGAAAACTAATGCAACAAACTCCAAATTATGAGTGGGGTAGTTGCGGTCGTACACCTTAAGCTACCTCAAATCATAAGCAATAACATTACCCTGCTGCATCAACATATAACCCAAACCAACATCAAAAGTATCATAATATACGGTGAATACCTCACCCTCAATAGGAAGAGCCAAAATAGGAGCTATTTTAAGAGACACCTTGAGCTTACTAAAGCTCAACTCGCACTCCTCGGACCATCGGAAAGAAAACTCCTCCTGAGTTTATATAGTCATAGGTGCTAAAACAGTAGCCAAACCCTCAATGAATCATCGATATTAGCAGCCAAACTAATATATCTATGAACCTAGTAACAGATGTAGGTCTAGCCCAATCATGAATAGCCTCAATCTTCCTCGGTTTTAGTATAATCTCATCCTTAGACACTACATGCCCAAGGAATGTCATTGACTCAAGCCAAAACTCACAATTGAAGAACTTGGTGGAAAGCACATGATTTCTCAAAGTCTAGACATGATCCTCAAATGTTGTGCATACTCCTCTATACTCCTCTAATACACATGGATGTCATCGATGAACACAATCATGAATGAATCCAAACAAAGTCTGAACACTCGGTTCATCAAGTCCATAAATGTAGCTAGGGCATTAGTTAACTCAAAAGACATCACTAGGAACTCGTAATAACCATAACAGGTCCTAAAAGTTGTATTTAGGATATCCTCAACTGGTGGTAACCAGATCTCAAAAAAATCTAAGAAAACACTACTGCACCCTAAAGTTTGTCAAACAAATCATCAATACGAGGCATAGGATAATGATTCTTCATCGTCACCTTATATAGTTACCTATAGCCAATACACAAACACATGGAGCCATCATTTCTCTTCACAAATAATATAGGAACTCCCCAAAGAGACATACTTGGTCTAATGAAACCTTTACCAAGAAGATCCTAAAGATGAGAATTAGCTTCCTAAGATTGGTATGATCCATACGGTAAGGTATCATAGAACTAGGTTAGGTGCTAGGATCAAGATCAATAACAAACTCAATCTCATAGGTAGAAAGTATACCAGGTAGATCGGTAGGGAAAATGTTAGAAAACTCATGAACTATAGGAGCAGAGTAAAGCGATGTACTGTCCGCACTAACATCACAAATATAATTGAGGTAAGACTTGCAACCCCTTGGAATAAGTCTACTAGAACACATATAATAAATAATCCCTATCCACTCACGGCTAACAGCTCCCTACCACACGATCGGGGGTATGACAGGCATAGCTAAGGTAACAGTCTTGGAAAAATAATCCATGATCGTATGATAGTGAGATAAATAGTCCATGCCAAGAATTACATCAAAATCCATCATATCCAATACAATAAGATCAACATGAGTATCAACATCTTTAATAGTCATAACACAAGATTTGAAAAATCAATCCACAACTAAGGAATTGAAGCACCCCAAACTTGGACCCTTAGAAAAATTTCCTAAGTTGAGTACTCTAGACAAGGTACGACTAGAAGGTATAAGTCGTATGCTTTGGTACGAATATGACACTCTCTCTCGTATGTTAGGTAGTGTGTTTGGGGTTGTCTTCTATCCAAGATATGGCTAAGAATCATACTAGTGGTATGATAGGATACGAGGTGTATGATGCCAAGTCGTATTATGCTTATTGATTAGCTTAGTTGAATCTGTCCAAGGTATAGGTTAGGGGTACTTCTCATACCTTAAGGTATGATTTTGGTATGTGTTTTCATATGATGATCAGTTTGGAGGTCTATGGAGAGGTCTAGGGTATGAGTTAGGGTACCCTCATACCCTAGGGTATGGCTAAGGGGGGAGGGGATAGTGGTAACCTCCTGCATGCATATTTTTAACTATTGAGTTGTGGGTATTTCAAACATTTACCACCCCAAAACCTTTATATCCCCATGATATATATCATGTTGTGGCCTCTCATAACTCACTTTGGATGGATCAAAATACTATCTCTAAACACTCTCTTGATGATTGAGGCTAGGGTTTCTACAAGTGCTCTTCAAATGGCTTAAGAGTCAAGTTTTCTTTCGTAAATATTCCTGTATAAGGCATGTTACTCCTTCTTCATTTTTAGTTCCATCTAAAGGCATCTTTAATTAATTGTTTTCATGGCGTAAATATTGTATGATTTTGGGTTTTCAAATATATGTTGGTCTTTTTGGTTACAATGGTTAGTTATGGTTTTCCCATGTATTTTAGTTTTGATTTTCATATTATTATGGGGGTTTGAATAATTGGTTGCATGGGAATGGTTAATTGGACATGATTTGGGCTTTGGGAACCCTATGCCCCCAATATATTTGATAAAATACCTATGAGAATGTTTCTTTTAAATTACTGGACTTTCATCGAACTATACATGGTATAACTTAGTAATGAAAATGGTTAAATGGTAAGGTCTTGGTGATTATGGTTGGTATAATTGAAATCCTTGTGGGGTATAATGGAATCCCCTCAGGCAACATAATAATGATAACTAGTGGGGTACATGTGATTCCCCATGTCAACTTAACAATGTAATCTATGGGTACATGGGAATCCCTTTACTTAAAAAGGATGGTTAAGGACATTTCTTATAAGTTATAGTCAGTATGATGATGCCACTACTTCTGGCCTTGGTTAATAATAAATGGAATTAGTGGTTTGGTTGTGTGTTAATAGTTTTAATTAGGCAATAATAGCGGGGTGTGATAGCTAACCGTGAAGGTGTGAGTACAAAGGACAAACATTAAAGAGTTATGTCTGTCAACATAAGGATGGGTCATGGCGACCATATACTTAAGAGGTACACGGGAATCCCCTAACACTTGTATATATGTATCATGGATAGTGAAGGGTACAAGTGAATCCCCTACTCCTATGGTATCTCAGATTCATACGACTACCAGCATCGGGGTCCGTCTAGAGGGTAACACTAGACCCATATACCCAATTAGTGAATTATGATGGTTATGCTACATATACCTAGGTTAATGATTATAATGGAATGCTAAACCCGATTCCCTTTCTCAGCATATTTATATATATATATGTATGGTTGTGAATGCATATGGTTGGTTTACTTGAGTTTATAAAGGTTGGATTTTTTTATCCTTATCCTAATTTTTTGCTAGCATACACCCTTTATCACATCCTCGAGCAGTTATCCCTACGTGATATAGGAATCATCCATACTACTCCTTCTGCTCATTGATTGAATCCTAGGACAATCGGTGTTGGATTAAAGTGGTGAGCTTCAATAGTACGTAAGGCATTTATTTTATGTCATGAATTACTTTACATACTTTCATCTTTTTATAGTCTTTTGTTTTTTGCTATGGTCGGGGGCATGTCCTGACTAAATACTCTTTGGTTTTCTTAGAGGCTTTGTATGGATAACTGTGTACTTGGGTATGGAATTGTTATGATTTATATATGATATGCATTGGATTATCCTTTTTAGTTTGGTTGGTTGATTATTGGATGGACTAACTTGGTTAGGTTGGTCTCAGATTTAGAATTATCCTAAAGTCATCACATTGCTAAATACATTATCTTATCATGTGTTCGAATTTCATCCGACACAGGGTATATGTTGGTTGGTTGGTTTGGGTATCAAGGGTGGTCTCTAGTCCCAGTTGACATGAGATGCCCATTATGATAAGGCCTCAGTTTGGGTCATGTCATGTTTGTATCTAACCTTAAGTTTTGGTTTTATGGGGTGTTCACAAAGTCGTGTCGAGTAAAGTCTTACTTATGGGTATGTTGCGCACAACACTTATAATCAGAAGGTTACGAGGCATCTAGGAATGTCTCACTTTCTTGTTGTTCTATTTTTGGGCTATAGAGTCTTAAGTCTTGAACTCTTCTCTAAATCTTCTTTTGTTCACCTTTCAGATTATGTCCTCTCAATGATCTAAAGTTCATGGAAACTCATATTTCCTACTAGAGGATGACATGAATGGATCTCATCCAACTCACGGGGCAAAAACTTGGTCAAGGGTCACAATTTCTAATTTTTACCATGAAGTTCCACCGATATTTACTGACCCTACCCTGGAAAGTGGCACTCATGATCAGTTACCTTAATGACAGGTTATAAATGTCGTGTTTTGATATTCTATTCATCTATTGACCTAGACAGTGACAACACTATCATGTCAGTCTGGTCCTATTGGTATGGAAGAGAATAAGTTAAGGCTGGGAAATAGGCAGAGTAAGAGATCTTAGTTTTCTGAACAAAGAAGAGGCTAATAGTATTGTGGTAAGTGGTCTAAGAGGAAGAGTTAGG
Source organism: Capsicum pubescens (assembly GCA_030864215.1). NCBI lineage: Eukaryota > Viridiplantae > Streptophyta > Magnoliopsida > Solanales > Solanaceae > Capsicum > Capsicum pubescens. Next base: position 229,819,711 of record CM061546.1, read on the forward strand.
TAGGTCCTAACTATTATTCAATGGCTAGTGGTCCCTAGCCGAAGCCATTGGGAGGAAGACATTTTCATATTGGTAATGCTTCTAGCGCACAAGGTGCCTAATCTTGAGCTAGTAAGGACTAATCTTACTATCTACTCTTCTTGTCGATTTTATGGCTGGTCACATTATGGTTATTATGAGGAAGAGAGGAATCATTATTTTAATTATGGTCAGTTGGGTTATATGCAATGGGAGTGTCCCATAAGTATTGTCACTTGGGTAAATAGGAAACCAGTTGCCACTTCTCTAGCTCTTGCACCAAAGAGTGCTACTTTTGGCTCTAGCACTAGTCGAGATTATCTCAATGTTTTTACTATCCCTCAATTGTCCAAGTAATCTTCTGATGCTAACACTGGTATGTAGAAAACTCTTTTTTCTCATGGTGCATATGGTTTACTTGGTCTGAGGTACCCTCTCTCTTATGTGACCCCATTTGTGGATGTGTATTTTAGTTTTGGTCCCTAGTGTTATTTCATACCCTTTTCTAATTCTACCTTAGTAGGTGACTCTATGATTGCCAAAAAAGTCTATAGGTGGTGTTTGTTATCTGTTGATAGTAAAAGGGTTTTGGTGGATTTGTTTGACTCAGACATGGTGGATTTCGATGTCATTTTAGGGATAGATCTTTTACACTTGTACTATGCATCATTATACTATCAAACCCATAGAGTTGTCTTTAGACTTCCTGGTGAGTCGGATATGGAATGGGAGAATGGTTTCCTAGCTCTTAAGGGAAATATTATATCACATATTAGAGCTCAGAGATTAATTTCTAAAGACATGTCTCTATTATTTGGTCCAGGTTAAAGATTCTAACCCAAAAGGTCCTTCTTGGCATTCAGTTTTGGCGGTGAATGAGTTTTCCTGAGGTCTTTCCTGATGAATTTTCTTGTGTCTTTCTAATGAGGAGATTGAGTTGGGGATTAATCTTGTTATGGATGCTTGTCCAATTTTTATTCCTTCTCTATAGAATGACTCTGGTTGAGTAAAAGGAGCTTAAAGGGTAGTTGAAGGATCTCTTAGAAAAAGATTTTATCTGTCCTAGTGTTCTTTGTAAGGTTACTTTTATTCATTCATACAGAAGAGGGATGGTTTCCCCTGGGAAGGTATTGGTTGTTGGTGGGTGAATAAGGAATTTAGGGTGTCCTCCTTGAAGGGTGGACCATATATGTATGTTCGATATGGGGTGCTTTGTTAGGTAGTGCATTTTGGTTGATAGACACTAAGTGTAAATATTAGATATTGATGTTGGTTAAGGAAGTATGCTATCTCGGGGATAGCAATGTGAAAATTAAGAAGGTAAGTGGTAGGTTGAATGAGGTGTACATAAAGGGGTGAGGTTGATAACTTGGGGAATGTAGGAGTTGGAAGGTTGTGACATATAGGACAGGGATTTAGGTTGAACTAGTGGATTGGTGGTTAGGTCATTGGTTGGGTTAGAGCATGGAGTTTAGATAACTATGCTGGACTCTAAATGGCATTTAGGTGGATGAGCTTTTAAGTATAAGAGAACCAAGCATCCCTAGTGATCATCCTTTGTGATACCCTTTCAAGAGGAGTATTGTGATTATAGGTATAGTAAGATTAAGGTCTAGGGTTAATCTAAAATCTTCTTTTAGCGGTGGACTCCTAGGGAAGGTTAGGGAGTATTTACTCTTATTCTAGTGATTCTCTCCTATCTCGGTTAAAAGATCACTCTCCTAGTGTTGCATTCATTCTGGTAACTCTTGTCCCTAAGGTTTGCATTTTGTATTTAGCTTATTCCTTAGATATGAATCTTGACCTTACATTACATTACATATGTATATGTAGTTGTGTTTCTTTTGGTGTCAGATCCTAAGGACTCTTACTATGGTGTGTTGTGTTTGGATGGTTCTTTATTCATGACCCAAGTGGTTGTTACGAATTACTTCATACCTATTGTACCGTGTCTCATTTCATCTTGAGTAGCATAAGTGATTCTTGTACTTTAGTTCGATAATGTCCCTTTAATGTTAGGGTAGTAGTGGCTTTGGAGGTGTGATGATGTTTTGAAATAGAGGAAAGGTAGAAGTCCCTAAGTGGGGAAGAGTCTGGGGAGACTACTAGAGCTAAGGTTTTTGAGGGTAAGGTAAGGTTGTTGTCATGAGGAATGGTTAGGAGAAGAATAGGAGGTGAGAACCTTTGTGGTAAAATGATAGAGATTACTAAATCTTTAGAGGGGTAGACAATACCGTAGGTATAGAAAAAGTAGGCTTGAATGTTGTGGTTGGTAGATATACCAATCGTTGTGTTGGGTACTTAAGAAGCTTGGTGAGGCATGATGCTTAGCTTCAGTGATGGGGAGGAGTAGTGTTTTGGGATAGATTTAAAGAGTAGAGCCCTATGGCCTTAGTTAAGTCCTTTTAGCTTTGGAGGACTGAACATAGAAGCAGTGTATGATTAGACTCAATCTCTCATAGTGATATATCTGTGGGAAATTCTAAGATAAATTAGGCATTCCCTCTAGCATGAGTTCCATTCATCTGGTATTGCATGTGGTTGTGTTGAGGTAAGGTGTGGGTGTTTCTTCGTCGGTTGTTTGTTTGGGTGGTATTGGTATCTTGGAATCTTTTTCCTAAGGAGGTCTCGTTGAGGATATTGGGTTGGTAATTTTTCCGGTTACGAACAAAAGGTATGGCTTCGATGAAGGTTCTATGTTGGACCAAAAGTTTGAGGAATCCATTTGGTATGCAGAAAAGAACATGGAGTCCAAGTATCCGTGTTGGCTCTTTGTTCTAGAAACTTGTGCGTAAGGTGTGTGTTCTTCATTACTTCTTTGTTTTATAGCATGGCTAAAGAAAAGGAATATTTTCTTGCATCTTTGTTTTCTAACTTAGAAAAAGTCAGAATAAAAGTGTTGGGTTAAATCGTGCTTGGGGTATGTGATGATCTTCTTATCTTGAATCATGTATTTGTCTTTTTAACTTGCTTGAAGGGAATTTTGATGGCTATTAATTTGTTAAATCATGCTTGCAATGGCCATTACCCATAATTTGAGGATTACTGATCCTAAGTGGGGGATAATGAAACACCCCAAACTTGGACCCTTTGAAATATTTCCTAAGTTGAGTACTCGAGATATGGTACGACTTAAAGGAACAAGTCATATGCTATGGTATGGCTATTGAGATCCCTCTCATATGTTAGGTAGTGTGTTTGGGTTTGGTTATGTCGAAGATACGACTAAGCATCATACTTGTCGTATGGTAGGATACGAGGTGTATGATGCCAAGTCGTAAGATACTTATTGATTAGCCTAGTTAAATCTGTTCACGGTATGGGTTAGGGGTACTTCTAGTACCTTAGGTTATGAGTTTGTCATATGTTGTCATATGATGATAGTTTGGACGTCCGTTATGAGGTCTATGGTATGAGTTAGGGTACCACTCATACCCTAGGGTATGACTAAGGGGGTGGTCATACCCTACTGCATGCATATTTTTAAATTTTAATATGGGGGCATTCCGGACATTTCCCACCCAAAAAACCTTATGTACCCACGTTATATATCATGTTGTGGCCTTTTATAACTAACTTTTGATGGATAAAAACACTCGAATTACTCTCTCTAAATACTCTCTTGAAGATTGAGGCTAGTGTTTCTGAGGCTAGAGTTTCTACACGTGTTCTTCAAAGGGATCAAGATTCAAGTTTCCTAATATGAATCTTCTTGTATATGGCATGTTACTCCTCCATCATTGTTAGTTCCAACTAAAAGAATGTTTTATGAATTGTTTTCATGGCATAAATATTGTATGGTTTTGGGTTATCAAATATATGTTGGGGGTTTTGGTTACAATGGTTGGTTATGGTTTTCCCTTGTCTTTTACATATGATTTTCATATTATTATGGTGGTTTGAACTATTGGTTGCATGGAATGGTCAATTGAAACATGGTTTTTTCTTTGGAAACACTTTGCCCCTAAAATGTTTGATAAAATGCCTATGAGAATGTTTTTGGTTAAATTGTTGGACTTTCATCGAACTATACATGGTATAACTTGGCAATGGAATCCTAAATGGTATAAATGGTTTAAATGGTTTGGAATGGTTAAATGGTAAGGTCTTAGTGGTTATGGTTGGTCTAATTGAAAGCGTTGTGAGGTACAAGGGAATCCCCCAAGCAACATAATAATGATCACTTGTGGGGTACATGGGATTCCCCCAAGTCAACTTAACAATGTAATCTATGGGTACATGGGTGTCCTTTTTCTTAAAAAGGATGGCTAAGGACATTGCTTGCAATCTATAGTCGGTATGACGATACCGCTACTTCTAGCCTTGGTTAATAATAAATGGAATTGGTGGTTTTGTTGTGTTGTTATGGTTTTAATTGGGCAATAATGGCAGGGTGTGATAGCTAACCGTGAAGGTGTGAGTCCAAAGGTTGGACACTGGAAACTCATGTTTTCTAACATATGGATGGGTTATGGCGACCATATACTTGAGGGGTACACGGGAATCCCCTAACATTTGTATATATGTATCATGGAGAGTGAAGGGTACACGAGAATCCCCTAATCCTTTGGTATCTCTAGTTCGTACGGCTATACACATCGAGGCCTGTTCTGGGGGTAACACTGTACCCATATAGCCTATGGGTGGATTATGATGGTTACGTTACACTTACCCAAGTAAATGGTTTTAAAGGCATGCTAAACTAGGATCCCTTTTCTGTCTTGGTTATCTATATATATGTATGGTTGTGAATGCATATGGTTGGTTTGCTTGGTTTTAAAAAGGTTGACATTATTTTATCATTATCCTGATTGTATGCTAGCAATCACCCTCTAACCCATCCTTCGGTGGTTATATCCCTACGCGATGCAAGAACCGACCATACTTCTCATTCTGGTCATTGATCAAATTCGAGGACAATCGGTGTTGGATTGAATTGGCGAACTTCCATAGTTTGGAAGGCATCCATTTCATGTCATGGATTACTTTACATACTTTCGTCTTTTCATAGACTTTGATTTTTGGATATGGTCGGGGGACATGTCCCGACTAGATATTCTATGGTTTAGTTTAGAGGCTTTTTATGGAAAACTGTGGACTTGGGTATGGAGTGGTTATGATTTATATATTATATGTGTTTGATTATCCTTTTTGGTTTGATTGGTTAGTTATTGGATGGATCGACTTGGTTGGGTTGGTCTCGGATATAGACTTATCCCAAAGTTATCAGATTGTTAAATATGTTATCTAGGTATATGTTTGGATTCCATTCGACATAGGGTATATGTTGGTTGGTTGGGTTGGGAATCGGGGGTGGCCTCCGGTCCCTATTGGACTTGAGATGCTCATTACAATAAGGCCTCGGTTGGGGTCTTGTCAAGAATCACCCATGGGAGTAGATACATATAATGTCATAGATAATAAATCCCAATACAACTCTAAATGTGGAGGAAAATAAGCAAATACATATGAATAAGTGGATCCTAGATCAAATAAAGCAAAGGCCGACAACTGGCATATACCAGAATCGTACCTATGACAACAACATCCAAAGACTCAGCATTGGGTCTAGCAGGTATGCATATAATTAACCATGCTCGCTACCCGGCTGGGATCCTGATTGATCTCCTTTCCTACCTACCTTAGAACCTCGACGAGAACCCTGGGGCCCACCCCTATGACTATGTGAACCACCTCTAGATAACTGAAGAACTTCTCTAATGGGGGAACACTTTGGGATGTGACAGCAATCTCACAATGACTAGGGCACTCTCATGAATAATGACCAAAAGCTCCACAACTATAACATGTCACCTGAGCTGAACCAGAGTCAAAATATTGAATTGACCCAAATTAACTGTAAGACCTCGCAAAATCCTAAGCTTAATTCACTCCTTTAATGCTTGCCAAGGGATCCCAGACTTAGAAAATTCTAGCTAAGTTTTTAGACTTAGTTTATTTTTATCCTTTGAAAGTTGGCAATCTTATTTCACGACCTTAAAGTCCTTTAAATCTCTATAGCTTAGTTAATTCATTATCAAAGATGTCAATAGGAATTCCCGGACAACTTTTTAATTTTTTGGACCTCGTTTAGACCAAGTTCTAGTGTCCAAAATAGTGAGTTGACGCGATGTTGGCACGTCACGTCATCCATCGCATCAACAGATAAAATATTCCCAGCTCAAGGCAATTTCTAGTGAGCTAATCGATGTCGACGTGGCTCATTGGCTATCACATCAGTGCCAATGACACAGCATGTCGACCAGCGCGTCGGTACCCAGTTTTTAGTCATTAAAATACTCGTGACCCCAGGGTTATTTTAGTATTTTTCCCAGCCCTACATATCCCTAAAACACGAAATTCAACCATTACTCATCAAAGTACACTTGTTTTCTCTCAAATTCTCTCTACAACAAGCATTAGGGTTCTTAGTTCAAGAATCGAAACTCCAGAATTTCACCATCAATCTTCTTAAAGTCAAGTATTAAGGTATGTTAGATGTTAATTCATGGGTTTCTTCCACCCATGAAGTTCAATAATCCTTTTCTAAATTCAAAGATTATATATATTTGAGTTTTCATGAATTATGTGAATAGATGTTTATGTTCATGTTGTTGTTGGGGGTTAATTCATGTTTTAGATGACAAGTTTCAAGATTTGATTCTAATATGTGATGACTTACATAATGTTCATGATAAACCCTTAAATTTGCAAGTTAGTTGATATAGCCATGATGATTTAGATGTATTGATTGTTGTATGACCAAAGCATGCTCCTCATATGTTTGATAAAAGTCCTATGTGAATGAGATAGAGTCATTATAGCATGTTGACAAGAAATCCCCAATTATGTATAATTTAATGCATGCCAAGCATTTGATGAAAGACCTTATTGAATGAATCATGAAACATTAATATGCTTCTTTATACATTTATAAGTTTATGACTTTCAAGTTCTAGATGAAATGCCTCATTCATTGTATTATGAATGATAGACCACTGTCATGTTATTCAAGAATTGTCATGCTTTATATTATCCATGCTATTGAGTCCTGGGGGTATTTAATACCTGATAATTTAGTTGTTTGCCTAGAGCCAGTGTCAGTTTCAAGACAATCTCAGTCGTACCACAAGCAGTATAACTCAGTCAGTTACAAAACTTAGGATAACTCAGTAACCCTAGTATCAGTCTAGTCCAGCTCAGTAAATTAATTCAGAACCCAGTAGCATTAAGTCAGTTAACAGAATTCAGTAGTATTTTGTCAGTCAATGGAACTCAGTAACTCAGTTTAGTTCGATTAAATAGTATGATAAGTAACAGCTCAGTCAGGCCTAGTATGAACTAGAAAATCAATTTAGTGTCTTTCAGTTGGAATTAGGATTCAGCATCGAGCGAGCCTAGGGATGGGGGCACACCCGTTAGTAAGGACTGGATCCCTAGAAAAAATCCTTAAGTTCCAGAACTACGTAGCCAGTGCAGGTATGACATGTCACCCATTAGATAGGACTGACATACTCAGAGATCAACCATAAGTTTATGACTGATATCAGGGGTCACCCGTTAAATTAGGACTGACTCCATAGCTGTTGTCTTTACCCGTGGTACGATACTGACACCCTTCCAGCTGGGGTTATAGGTTGGACCCAAATTAGTTCATAAAGGGGCATATTGGTCAGATGACTACCTCCCACAGTTTTAGTCTCAGTCTTCAGAATAGAACTCAGATTAGTATTACGGAATTAAGGACTATTAGACACAGTCACTCAGCTCAGTAAAGAACTTAGATAGTTCTATAGATTCAGAGATCACCCGCTAGATAGGCTTGATCTCAGATTCATTCAACCATTTTCATTAATAGTAGATTCATAGATCACCCACTAGATAAGCCTGATCTCAGCTTCAGTAAATCAGATATCAGTATCAGTAGACTCAGCTATCATAAATCCAGTTATTATAATTAATACTCAATGATACTACGATTTAAGTTATAGTTTATGTACTCATGCCTACATTTCCACTTAGTCATGTTCACGTTACGTAGTCAGTTACAGTTCAGGCATATGAACCCTTGCATTTAGCCACCTCATCTAGAATACCAGTACATTCTCACGTACTGACACATACTTTTCTCTTGCGCTATGGTGTCTTAGACCATAGGTTCAAAAGCACAGGATCCCGAGCACCCTTAGTAGTTCAGATTCAGCCAGCTGCAGTAGACTTTGCAATGAGTCCTCATTATTCGAGGATGTTCCTTATTTTATTATTGCATTAGATTTAACATTTCAGTAGATGGAGTTAGTTGGGGGATTGTCCCATCAAATCCTTATTCAGACAGTTTAGAGGATTTTCAGACTAGAGTGCTTTCATATAGTTATTTTAGTTTTGGTATTGTTATACTTTATTCAGTTTTATTTCAGTATTGAAACTTATGGAAAGTTTTCTACCTATTTTTTACATTTGACAGTATATTATTCTTTGCTAAGTTACATATATCAGTCATGAGTTAGCTTGTGGTCCTTCGGGGTCATAAGCAGTGTGTAGCGTCCGGGGTTTTGAATCCGGGGTGTTATAAACTTGGTATTAGAGCCTAAGTTTCAAAAGTGTCCTAGGATGTCTGAAAAGCCGCATCTAGTAGAGTCTTTTGCATGGGTGAGTTGCGCGCCACATTTATGTACAGGAGACTATGAGATATTTTAGGAACAATTTCTCTTCTTTCAGTATTCATGTCGTGTGAGTGAGCATGAGCTCCAGTAAAACCCTCGGTCTAATCTGTTTCTTCCTTTTGTTTACAGAATATGCCTCCTCGTAGAGCTAATGCCCACAAGAATGATAACCAACCACCTCAACCCGCAGATCCTTTGAATGACAACTAATATTCAGGGTAACCATCAGGCTGTAGCCCTACCTCAATAATATGGGGATTTAGCCGTAACCAAAATAAGAGATTTTATAAGAATAAACCCGCCAGAATTCTTTGGGTCTCAGGCAGGTGAGGACCTACATCTTTATCTTGATAAGGTAAAGAAGATCACTTGAGTTATGCATATTTCTGAAGAGGGGAGTGTAGAATTGTCATCCTATTGGCTGAAAGATGTTTCTTATGATAGGGTAGTGATGTGGATGAAGAGTAAAGGGGAGGATACAGCTCCCATGACTTGGCAAATATTTCAAGATACGTTCCTAGATAGGTTTTTCCCACTTGAGATGAGGGAGGATTAGATAGAAGAGTTCATGAACCTGAGGCAGGGCTCTATGACAGTGAAGGAGTATTTCCTCTAGTTCATCTAGTTGTCTAAGTATGCCCTTGAGAAAATGGTTGACCCTAGAGCAAACATGAGTAAGATTGTGACCGGTGTGTCTGGGTTGGTGGTTAAGGTATGTAGGACTGCTATTCTCAATAGAGACATGAATATTTCTAGATTGATGATGCACACTCAACAGATTGAGGCAGGGAAAGCTAAGGAACGGGAGAGGGTAAGTAAGTAATCCAGAACAGGTAGTTTTAATTTTTCTCAGCCAGGGTCACAGAGTGGTAAGCGTTCTCAGCATAGTCAGAAGTTCTTAGTACCATCTCTATCTTCAACTAGTGCACTTTTACCAAAGGGGGAGATACTATAAGACCCCACCAAATTCTAAGCTTAATTCAGTCCTTTAATGCTTGCCAAGGGGTCCCAAACTTTGAAAATTCTAGCTAAGTTTTCAGACTTAGTTTATTTTTAGCCTTCGAAAGTTGGGAATCTCATTTTGCGACCTTAAAGACCTTTAAATTACTATATTTTAGCTAATTCATGATCAAGGTTGTCAATGGGGATTCCCAGACGAGTTTCGGATTTTTTGGACCTCGTTTAGACCAAGTTCTGCTGCCTAAAACAGTGAGTCGACACGATGTTAGTGTGTCATTTCGTCCATCACATCGATGAATAGAATGTTCTGAAGCTCAAATCAATTTCCAATGATCCAATATAATGTCGACGTGAAGCATTGGCTATACGTCGGTACTAACGATGCGGTGCGTTGGCCAGTGCATCGGTACACAGTTTTCCATCATTAAAATAGTCGCGACCCCAGGGTTATTTCAGTATTTTTCCCACCCTTATATATCCCTAAAAGATGAGATTCATACATTATTCACCAAAGTACACTTGTTTTCTCTTAAATTCTCTCTAGAACAAGCATTAGGGTTCTTAGTTCAAAACTCGAAACTCAAGAATTTCACCGTCAATCTTCTTAAAGTCAAGTATTAAGGTATGTTAGATGTTGGTTCATGGGTCCCTTCCACCCATGAAGTTCAAGAATCCTTTTCTAATTTCAAAGATTATATATATTTGAGTTTTCATGAATTATGTGAATTAATATTCATGTTCATATTGTTGTTGGGGGTTGATTCATATTTTAGATGACAAGTTTCAAGATTTGATTCTAGTATGTGATGACTTACATAATGTTTATGATAAAACCTTAAATTTGCAAGTGAGATGATTTAGCCATGATGAGTAAGATGTATTGATTGTTGTATGACCAAAGCATGCTCCCCATATGTTTGATAAAAGTCCTATGTGAATGACATAAAGTCATTATAGTAGGTTGACAAGAAATCCCCAATTATGTATAAGTTAATGCATGCCAAATATTTAATGAAAGACCTTATTGAATGAATCATGAAATATTAATATGCTTCTCTATACATTTACAAGTTTATGACTTTCAAGTGCTAGATGAAATGCCTCATTGATTGTATTGTGAATGATAGACCATTGTCATGTTATTCAAGAATTGTCATGCTTTATATTATCCATGTTATTGGGTCTTGGTGGTATTTAATACCCGATAATTTTTCCGTGTGCCTAGAGCGAGTGTCAGTTCAAGACAATCTTAGTCATGCCATAATCAGTAGAACTCAGTCAGTTACAGAACTTAGGATAACTCAGTAACCTCAGTATCAGTCCATTCCAGCTCAGTAAATTAATTCAAAACCTAGTAGCATTTAGTCAATTAACAGAATTCAGTAGTATCCTATCTGTCAACGGAACTTAGTAAGTCAGTTCAGTTCGGTTAAACAGTACGATCAGTAATATCTCAGTCAGGCCTAGTATAAACTAGGAAATTAGTTTAGTGTCTTTCAGTTGGGAGTAGGATTCAGCACCGAGCGAGCTTAGCGATAGGGGCACACCCGTTAGTAAGGACTGGGTCCCTATAAGAAATCCCTAAGTTCCAGAACTACGTAGCCAGTGTAGGTATGAGATGTCACCCATTAGATAAGAATGACATACTCAGAGATTACCCGCAAGTTTAGGACTGATCTAAGGGATCACCCATAAGATTAGGACTGACTCCATAGCAGTTTTCTTTACTCGTGGAACGGTACTGACACCCTTACAGCTGGGGTTACAAGTTGGACCCCAATTAGTTCAGTAAGGGGTATGTAGGTTAGATGACTACCTCCCACAGTTTCTATCTCAGTCTTCAGAATAGAACTCAGATCAGTATTATAGAAATCAGTACTGTTAGACACAGTCACTCAGATCAGTAAAGAACTTAGATAGTCTTATAGATTCAGAGATCACCCTCTAGATAGGATTGATCTTCTGTCGATCATTTTTATTATATGTAGATTCAGAGATCACCCGCTAGATAGGCCTGATCTCAGCTTCAGTCAATCAGATATCAGTATCAGTAAACTCATTTATCAGAAATCCAATTATTAGAATTTAGTACTCAGTGATACTACGATTTCAATTATAGTTTATGCACTCATGCCTATATTCCCACTCAGTTATTTTTACGTTACGTAGTCAATTACAGTTCATGCATATGAACCTTTGCATTCAGCCTTACCTCATATAGCATACCAGTACGTTCTCACATATCGACATATACTTTTCTCATACGCTATGGTGTCTTATACCATAGGTTCAGAAGAACGAGATCCCGAGCATTCTTAGCAGTTAAGATTCATCCAACAACAGTTGACTTACCTGTGAGTCCTCATCATTCGAGGATATTCCTTATTTTATTATTGAATTATATTTAGCATTTTAGTAGATGGAGTTAGTTGTGAGATTTTCCCATCAACTTCTTATTAAGATAGTTTAGAGGCTTTTTAGACTAGAGTACTTTCAGATAGTTGTTCTAGTTTTGGTATTGTTATTCTTTATTCAGTTTTATTTCAATATTGAACGTTATGACAAGTTTTCCACCAGTTTTCTACATTTTATGGTATATTATTTAGTGCTCAGTTACATATATCAGTCATGGTTATCTTGTGGTCCTTCGGGGTCATAAGCATCGTGTAGCATCCGAGGTTAAGAATCTGGGGCGTTACAAACTTGGTAGTAGAGCCTAAGGTTCAATAGTGTCCTAAGATGTCTAAAAAGCCGCATCTAGTAGATTCTTTTGCATGGGTACGTTGCGCGCCTCATTTATGTGCAAGAGGCTATAAGATATTTTAGGAACAGTTTCCCTTATTTCAGTATTTATGTCGTGCGAGTGAGCATGAGCTCCAGTAAAAACCTTGGTCTAATTTGTTTCTTCCTTTTGTTTATAGAATATGCCTCCTCACAGATCTAATGCCTGTAAGAAAATAACCAGTCACCTCAGCCCACAGATCCTTTGACTGGAAATGTGTGACATGCATAGTTTTGGGTAGCTTTTCAGATGCTAGCTCAAGTTGTGACATATAATATTCAGGGTAACCATCAGGATGCACCCCCACCTTAGCAAGATGGGGATTTAGCCGTAGCCAGAATAAGAGATTTTATGAGAATGAACCAGCCAGAATTCTTAGGGTCACAGGCAGGTAAGGACCCACAGCTTTATCTTGATGAGGTAAAGAAGAGATCACCCAGGTTATGTATGTTTTCAAAGAGGAGAGTGTAGAACTTCCATCCTATAGGCTGAAGGATGTCCCTTATGATTGGGTAGTGATGTGGAAGAAAAGTAGATGGGAGGATGCAACTCCCATGACTTGGTAGATATTTTAAGATGTGTTCCTAGATAACTTTTTCCCACTTGAGATGAGGAAGGATAAGATAGAAGAGTTCATGAACCTGAGGTAGGGCACTATCATAGGAAAGGAGTATTACCTCAAATTCAACCAGTCATCTAAGTATTCCCCTGAGCAGATGGCTGACCCTAGAGCAAGCATGAGTATGTTTGTGACTGGTGTGTCTGGGTTGGTGGTTAAGGAGTACAGGACTGCTATGCTCAATAGAGACATGGATCTTTCTAGATTGATGATGCACACTCAGTAGATTGAGGCAGGGAAAGTAAAGGAAAGAGAGAGGGTAAGTAAGAAAGCCAGAATAGGTAGTTTTAGTTTTTCTCAGCCAGGGTCACAGGATAATAATCGTTCTAAGCATAGTCAGAAGTTTTCAGCCCCAACTCTATCTTTAGCTAGTGCACTAATACCAAAGTTCCAGAATGAAAGTCATAATGGGATGCCAGGCTCCAAAACCTAGGGTAGTGTGAGAAGAGAGCGTACCTATCCACTTTGTGAAGAGTGTGGTAAGAATCACCTAGGTGCATATAGAGCAGGCAATGAGGTTTGTTTTTTATTTGGTAAGCCAGGCCACAGGTTACGGGAGTGTAGAATAATGGCTCAAAGGGGTAGAGATTTGTGTCAGCAGGGTGCCACATCTAGTACCACTAGTGGTCAGCGTCAGAAAAGATTCTATGCACTTCAGGCTCACCATGATCAGGAAGGTTCCCTTAACATTAATTCAGGTACATTATGAGTCATTCATGTTCATGATATGCTTTCTTAGATCCTTTGCTCCCAGTTGATCTTAAATTTTTAGCATAAGTCAGTCAGTAAAGCCGCAATTCAGTTTAGCAATCAAGCAGTCAAATTTGTATGGTTTATTTTTCCCATCTTTCCATCTAGTCATATTATTAGAAATCTCAGGAATGTAACTATTCCCAGATAGAACATCCTAGTAGTTTCAAGTTTAGCTCTGTTCATAAATCATGCATTAGTTTTAGATCCTAGATATTCAGTCATGATTCAGTTCGTAGGTGCATAGTGCATCTCCCCAGTATCTCAGTGCATTCTTAGAGGGACATAGTGTCCCAATGGGGAGATACCCTATAATTCCCCGGTGCTTTCATGTCCTTAAACCCATTTAGTTTCATGCTTAAATTTTCCTTACAAACTCGATATCAGTCACCATTACAGATTCAGTCATGCATTCATGAGTCAGGTATCCATGCATTAGATATGCATGTCCAGTATGAAATTTCAGTAAATCAGTAATGTCGGTTATATAGTCATGCTTCAAATGTTTATGTCCAGTAAGTAAGTTCAGTCTATCAGAAATCTCATCTTAGTCAGTTTTATTCGAGGACGAATGTTTCCAAGGGGAAGATATTGTAATACCCCACAAAATCCTAAGCTTAATTCAGTCCTTTAATGATTACCAAGGGGACCCAGACTTGAAAATTCTAGCTAAGTTTTCAGACTTAGTTTATTTTTAGCCTTCGAAAGTTGGCAATCTCATTTTGCGACCATAAAGTCCTTTAAATGTCTATATCTTAGTTAATTCATGATCAAGTATGCCAATCGGGATTCCCTGATGAGTTTCAAATTTTTGGAACCTCGTTTAGACCAAGTTCTAGTGTCAAAAATAGTGAGTCGATGCGATGTTGGCGCGTCCCGTCGTCCATCGCATCGACATATAAAATGTTCCTCAGCTCAAGGAAATTTCCAGTAAGCCAACGCGATGTCGATGCGGCATGTTGGCTATCGCATCAGTGCAAACAACGTGATGCGTCGACCAGAGCATCGGTACCAAATTTTCAGTCATTAAAATAGTCGTGACCCCAAGGTTATTTCAGTCATTTTCCCACCCCAATATAACCCTAAAACACGAGATTCAGCCATTATTCACCAAAGTACATTTGTTTTCTCTCAAATTTTCTGTTGAACAAGACTCCAAACTCAAGAATTTCATCGTCAATATTTTTAAAGTAAAGTATTAAGGTATGTTAGATGTTGATTCATGGGTCCCTTCCTCCTATGAAGTTCAAGAATCCTTTTTTAAATTCAAAGATTATATATATTTAAGTGTTCACGAATTATGTGAATTGATATTCATGTTCATATTGTTGTTGGGGTTGATTCATGTTTTCGATGACAAGTTTCAAGATTTGATTCTAGTATATGATGACTTACATAATGTTCATGATAAACCCTTAAATTGCAAATGAGTTGATATAGCCATGATGATTTAGATGTATTGATTGTTGTATGACCAAAGCATGCTCCCCATATGTTTGATAAAAGGCCTATGTGAATGAGATAAAGTCATTATAGTAAGTTGACAAGAAATCCCCAATTATGTATAAGTTAATGCATGCCAAGTATTTGATGAAAGACCATATTGAATGAATCATGAAATACTAATAGGCTTCTCTATACATTTACAAGTTTATGATTTTCAAGTGCATGATGAAATGCCTCATTGATTGTATTGTGATTGATAGACCATTGTTATGTTATCCAAGAACTGTCATGCTTTATATTATCCATGCTATCGAATCCTGGGGGTATTTAATACCCGATAATTTAGCTGTGTGCCTAGAGCCAGTGTCAATTTCAAGACAATCTCAGTCGTTCCACAATCTGTAGAGCTCAGTCAGTTACAGAACTTAGGATAACTTTGTAACCTCAGTATCAGTCCAGTACAACCTAGTAAATTAATTCAGAACCCAGTAGCATTTAGTCAGTTAATAGAATTCAGTAGTATTCTGCCAGTCAATGGAACTTAGTAACTCAGTTCAGTTCGGTTAAAAAGTACGATCAGTAACAGCTCATTCAGGCCTAGTATGAACTAGGAAATTAGTTTAGTGTCTTTCAGTTGGGAGTTGGATTCAGCACCGAGCGAGCCTAGGGATGGGAGCACACCTGTTAGTGAGGATTGAGTCCCTAGAAGAAATCCTTAATTTCCAAAACTACGTAACCAGCGTCTGTATGAGACGTCACCCGTTAGATAAGACTAACATACTCCGAAATTACCCGCTTGTTTAGGACTGATCTCAGGGGTCACCCATTAGATTAGGACTGACTTCATAGTAGTTTTCTTTACCCGTGGCATGGTATTGATACCCTTCCAGCTAGGGTTACAAGTTGGACCCCAATTAGTTCAGAAAGGGGCATGTCGGTTAGATGACTACCTCTCACAGTTTCAGTCTCAGTCTTCAGAATAGAACACAAATTAGTATTATGGAAATCAAGACTGTTAGACACAGTCACTCACCTTAGTAAAGATCTTAGATAGTTCAATAGATTTAGAGATCACTCACTTGATAGGCTTGATCTGAGATTCAGTTAATCATTTTTATTATCAATAGATTCAGAGATCACCCACTAGATAGTCTTGATCTTAGCTTCAGTCAATCAGATATTACTACCAGCAGACTCAGTTATCAGAAATACAGTTATTAGAATTCAGTACTTAGTAATACTACAATTTCAGTTATAGTTTATGCATTAATGCCTACATTTCCACTCAGTCATGTTCACATTACGTAGTCAGTTTTAGTTCATATATCTGAACCCTTGCATTCATCCTTACCTCATCTAGCATACCAGTAATTCTCACGTACTGATGCATACTTTTCTCTTACGCTATGGTGTCTTATACGATAGTTTCAGAAGCACGGGATCTTGAGCACTCTTAGCAGTTCAGATTCAGCCAGCAGCAGTAGACTTAGTAGTGAGTCCTCATCATTCGAGGATGTTCCTTATTTGATTATTGCATTAGATTTAGTATTTCAGTAGATGGAGTTAGTTGGGGGATTGTCCCATCAACTCCTTATTTAGACAATTTAAAGGCTTTTCAGACTAGGGTACTTTCAGACAGTTGTTTTAGTTTTGGTATTGTTATACTTTATTCAGTTTTATTTTAGTATTGAACCTTATGGCAAGTTTTCCTCTAGTTTTCCATATTTTATAGTATATTATTTAGTTCTCAGTTACAGATATCAGTCATGGGTTAGTTTGTGGTCTTTCGGAGTCATAAACACTGTGTAGCATTCGGGGTTTCGAATTTGGGGCGTTACACTAACCACCATAACTGGAATAGCTAGAAGATGAACCCCTCGAAGAATGATAAAATGAAGAGCTACCTAAATTGGTTGACTAGGCTGACTCTAAGGATGATACAGTGGATGCAGAGATACCTATCATGAGGAATACTACCTCTGAATCAACTACTATAATGGCACCCACTAAAATTGCCCTTATATCTATGTCTCTTATCTTTTCCTCTATAGGTTTCACGGCACATCTCCTCCATCACTTGATTGTGATATGACACCTCAGCAAAAGACCTATCTATAGCAACCAAACTCTAAGTAATGACCGAAATCTCCACAACGATAACATGTCACCTGAGCTGAACTAGAGCCAGAAGATCCGATTAACCCAAAGTAACCAGCTCAACTAGAATAGCTAGAAGATGAACCCCTCAAAGACTGACCTTTAACCGGACCAGTTGAAGAGTGTAACTCCCCGAAATCTCATCCTGAAGCATCACAAGGTGCTCAATGCTACAAACAGCCTCAAGCTAACCCTTTGGTCCTACTACTAAATCTCATAATTACTTTAGGGATTTAAAATTAGATAATAAGAATAGTTCTCATCAAATCTCAACTGAAAACACTGAAAATATATGTCTGAAACACGAAATACTAAAAATGTATAACAAACATATGAAACTCTAGTCTGAAAAAGCCTTTACGACTCTAGATCTAGAGAGCCATTGAGACAAATCCCCAACTGATTCATACTCAACTGAAAAGAATTAGCCACTGATATCAAATCTGAGGGTCTGAGAAATAGGTCCTCGAGCCATGAGGACTCACCAACTGCAGAGTGTAGATCAAGGTACTTGGATATCACTGATGATGCTGAGACTAAGCACCTGAACCTACATTATTACATAATGTATCACATAGACGTATATGTGGATGAGCACTTTGAGAATGTACTGAGTATATGGGGGTGTATGCATTTACATAAACAATATCATTACTCTTTATAAAAATCTTGCATCAAATATGAATGACTCATATTGCTTGAATAAGTTTGAAACATAAATCTCCTAAATCATGGATAATGAAACATGTAATATAAATCTCGTGAGTCATTATGCTTAACTCAAAAATCTGTATTCTCCTCTTATTCTCAAAACTTATATGCTAAAGGAATCTTTAAACAATGGTTTCTACACTCATACTTTCATCTTAAGGAGAATGCAACTTCTCTGAAACTCAAGGACTTAGAACTTTAGAAACTTCAAGACATGGGAAAAACTCTAGACTCTTATGAACTTGGGAGTTTCTTCTAACTGACTTAAACCATGTGAGCTACATGGAGTCCAACGTCTCGCCCACGTTGGGGAGAGCTGTTCTACCCTTTTCATTGGAATAGAACCTCAACTCTAGTGATCACTATCTCGGCCTCAGGTCCATAAAACTCAATCCTATGAGGGTACGTAGTTCTGGGAAAGTAGGATGTGCTAAACCCACACTTCCCGCTCGGTGCTAAATACTACTCTCGCACTCAAGCTCAGAACTTTTAGGAAATCCACCTCAAATCAACTCAAGGGTCTAGAGTGAAGACCAAATTTATAATTCTCTTAGCTTTATATCATAAATACTGAATAATATGGATTCCTGTCTTAACTCAGGCTTAAAAGCAATCTTTCTTTAAAATCAAAGTACTTGTTGATTGAATCATACTAAACAACATACTCTTCAAGAAACATCAAAACTCATACTTGGTTTAAAACTTATACTCATTCTCAAGTAATCTCAGTTTCATAATAAAGCTTAAATCATGACATCAATCTTGGAAACATCAAATCAATACGAGGATCTGCAACTCATAGCATAATTTCTCAACTCACGTCATAAAATAGTGAAATAATCATGTAAATCAAGACTTGAACAAATCGTACTCTCATAATCTCAAAATAAAATAATTTGGGTATAAACCCGCTTGCAAAAATATGAAATTCTTTAATAAAAAACAATAATTTGGGCATAAGAACGAAAGGAGTGTACTTGTTCAAACCCCACATAGCTTGAATTAGAAGCTTTGGATGAAATTTCTCTTTTGGGACTCTATTCGTACTCTTGAATGAGGGTTATTGAAACCTTTGACTTGAGACCCTTGAATCTTGACTCAATCTAGAAAATCTATGGTGAACCCTTGAGGTTCTTGGAAGAGGATTTGGATATTTAGGGTTTATGGTTGAGGGAATTTTTGAGAAAATCTCATATGATACTTGTAGTGGCCCTAAATACTAATGTTTGTACGGTTTAAGAGGCTTAGAAAAAGTCCAAAGTGCCCTTTTTAACTTCTGTACGAAGCTGGAAAAATTAAACTGGAAACCTGATTTTATGGGTCGCCGCAACGCACACTATCACGGTGGCTCACTGGAAATAAACAAATGGGAACCTAGGAGTCACCGCGATGTGGAGCCCTTACGTTTTCCCACTGGTTGGGACCTGGAACTTCAGTACGACGCGTCCCAATCATGTTGGGCCACTGGAAATTGATTATTGAGAAATTAGGGTCCTCCGCGATGCGCCACTATTTTGCCGTTCCACTAGAATTTGACAATTGTAAGATATAACTTCTCCGCAATGCGCCAAACACTAAAATAACGGTGTTTTACGACCAGAACTTAGATTAGCCATAACTTTTTGCTCGGTTATTGGATTTGGGCGGATCTTATATCGCTAGAAAGCTAATTAAATTTTCCTTATGAAAAAAATGTCAAAATTAGGTAAACTCCATATGTTTTAAACCTTAATCACTTAGGAAGTCATTCCATAAACCTCTAGAGACAAAATTAGTCTTAAGAAAAAGTTTGGTGTATTACAATGAGCTACCTAAATTGATAGATTGGGCTGACTCTAAGGCTGATACTGTGGATGCAGAGGATATTTACCATGAGGACTATTATCTAAGAATTGAAAACTACAATGGCAATGATAACGCTCAATCTACAGCTCTCGTTTGAGTGTAAATCGGTCGTTAGCAAATATAGAACCCAACCTGGGTTGGGTGTCGATCCCACAGGGAATAGCTTGGCCAACAAGTAAGTAAAATTACTAAACTTTTGGTGCAAGCCTCGTAAGAAGGGGGGATTCTTGTTTTGCAAGTAATGTAAACAAAAGCTGAAAATAATAAAGTAAAAAGAGAGAGATTGTTACGTTGGTTGTAAACAATGAGAATTGAAGCGTTGGGGTTATGTCCACCTTCTGAGGTATACGTCTCTATTGTCTATGAGTGTGTAGAATTCTGTCATGCAATTGCTTATAGAGGATTGTAGTCGATGGTAAATCCAAGCATCTCTCGGCCTAAACAAGGACTATTTCACTTTAACTCTCTCGAGCTTAAAGCGTATCTAACGGTACGAATTCTCCAAGAGGTTAGTCCAGTTACGGTACTAGCTTTTTAATAGGAAAGAGTGTCCTACTACCTTGACATTATCTCTTTTCCAGACAAATAACTTTTCTCTCGAACAAGTTAAATGTTAGACTGGCGTATTCTTGCGTTTGCAACCGCAAAGAATGTAGATTAAGATGAAGAGAATAATGATATAAGCAATATACGTGCCTTGAACTCACAAACTCACAGCAATAGATAGTAACTCATTCGGCTTCCATAACCCCAACAGAGAAGTTTAGTTACCCATGAATGCGAAGGAAATCACGATTGACATTGTTATTATATCACGATATTGAGTAATGGCGTGTAGATCAAGTGATAGGCGTGAGGCGTGATTTCCTAGGCAAAGTAACGATTCTCTTGTTGTGGAATTTAAGAATAGAAGAGTAGAAGAAGAAAAATAGAATTGAATTGTAAGATAAGATGAGAGGGATGGAAGAAGGTATTGTGTTCTCCCTCCTTCCTCCCTCCTTCTTCAAAATCTCTAGCATTATAGGGTATTTATAATACCCATATCCTAATCCTACTAAGCTAATGAAATAAATAACCAAATCCTATTAGACTAATGAAATCCTTAACCCAAATGTACTAGGTTAAGGTAACATTATCATAATCCACTTAAAATAATGAAATACAAAATAATGAAATACATAACCTAATTGTACTAGGTTAATGTATCATTGTCAAAATCCAGCTTTGTGTCTGTAAGTCCCCAAAGTCTTCAGAATTGTTGTTTTAGCCCGGGACAGATTTTCCATGCATCACTTTTGGTCCTTTAGGCGTCCAAACTTCCTTTCCTTCCTTCGTGAGCTTTCTTTAGCGTCAAGTAAGCCATAAAATGCTGAATTATGCATCATTTATACCTGAAACTTTACTAATCATGTTCGTTAGCTCATTTACAGGAAAAAGGACTAAAAGTGCATGAAATATATAATTTGTTCTCAAAACTAGGCTAAAATATGGGCAAAATATATTGATATAGGCGCGTAAATTCGCCTATCATCAACACCCCACACTTAGAGCTTTGTTCGTCCTCGAACAAACTATCATGTCCTTCTAAACATCAACTTAGGGTTTTACAGCAACAACACAAAATATTCGTCAAGACAAGCACAACAATTATCGACAAAGAGTATTTTTCCGATCATTAGTAGAAACAGTTTAACCTCTAGCATAGACTCGTGATGGTGGTCAACTCATATTCAAAGGTTAAGGCACAAAAAATCATACACGACTACCCAAAACTCATCAACCATGTGTGTCTCACAATATATTACCCATAATCACTCACAAGTATAGCATATTTTTTAAACATGGGTATCAAAATATCCTTGCTCTCGCTCTCACAAAGAATTCATATAAAGCAACTGATGACCATAGGCTTGCCCTTAATGTAATACTCTACTAAATGTCAGAATGCTAAGATTAGGATCAAGTAGGTCTTTTGATGGTTGTAATGTAGGCTAAGGGACGGGTAGGACTATTTTGGCCAGGAATAGTGACTAAGTTCCTAAGCGCTTTAATACATCACTTTGTATCATTGACACTTTTTTCTTTCAACCTTTCTTCTTTCTTTTGTTATACCACCCTTGTTCTCCTCTTTTGTTTTTCAATTTTAAGCACAACTCGCTTTTCAGCTTTCTTTTCCTTTTTCTTTTCACAACATACCTCTTATGATAACACTTTCTTTTTCATAACACATTCAAGCACCATTACAATTTATAGCATCATACTCACCCAATTTCCTCTTATGTTGTCACATGACTTTTTCACTTTAAAGCACTTAGGAGTTTGGATCAAATTACGGTCTTGAAAAAAATAGATTAGGCTTACATACAAGGTTGTCAAAGAAAATAGGCTAAAGGCTCAAAAGGGTTTAACTAGGATGATGTCCATGGGTAGGTAAAACTGAAGGTAAACAAATATGGGTTGCCAAAGAAATGCCTAAATCATATCCTAAACTTACACTCCTTATTTTCGCTTTGCATACATACCAGGCAAGTTCTAGCATCAGCCACAATCATAGAATATACGATTATCTCACACACACAAGGCACATGGTCGACTTGCTTGGAAGTAATATAGACTCTCGACCCAACAAGTGAAGGAATTGAACCACACAATATCACATAATGAGTCACAACTAGAGCCTAAACGTCTCAATAGTCACAATTGTAGCACATACTCTTGTTATAATCTCATGCTTCCTATCAAAATAATTTCATGCGAAGCTAGAAAAAATTTACTACTAAAAAAAATGAAAAAAAAATGAAACAAAAACAAAGCAAGCAAACATAGATGCGAGTAGAGAAGTATAGCATGCAATACCACCACCCCACACTTAGTCGGGACACTGTCCTCAGTGGAAAATAAATACAAAGAACCTGGTCAATCGGACTCGTCCTCAATGTCTGGGGTCATACCCTTTGCATCGGAATCATCATCAGAGTCGTCATTCTTAGAAGTTCCTCATAAGTATCCCACTTAATTCCAAGAGTGAGTCGAGGTATTTGCAGCGAGGAGGGTTCTCCTTGCTCTTTTCGACCTCTTTTCTTGACCTTTTGGGAAGTGGTAGCCTTCTCCTTGCCTTGCTTAGTGGTGAGAATTCCACGTTGGTTAATTCTTGGGATCACAATCCGGTTTCTTAGGAGTATAAGACTCTATTTCTGTTAGAGCAGCCATAAGTTCTTCATAATCTTCATTATCCTCATGCTCAACTTTCAGTGGCGCAACAGACAATGGCTCAACAGTAGGTTGTTTCTCTATAGATAATGCTTTCATATCCTCATGATGAACATCAGCTACAGATAACTCATTCATATCGCTAGGCTGCTTCATGGCTTTGCATATATCAAAGCGGACCACTTCGTCATTAATTCGAAACAAAAGCTCATTATCTTTCATGTCAATAAGCACACTTCCAGTTGTGAGGAAGGGGCATCCCAAGATTATGGGAACGTCAGAATCCACCTCACAATCCAGAATAACGAAGTCTGCAGGAAATATAAATGAAGATACCTTCACTAACACATCATTCAAGATACCCACAGGTCGTTTTATCGTCCTATCAGCCATCACGAGCCTCATATTGGTTGGTGTTGGATCTCCTAGCCACAACTTCTTGTAGACGGATAGTGGCATCAAATTGATGCTAGCACCCAGATCGCACAATGCCTTAGCAAAATTCATAGATCCAACCGTGCAAGGAATAGTGAAAGCACCAGGGTCTGCCTTCTTCTGTACTAAGGACCTTGTGGCAATTGCACTGCAATGATGAATATTATCTGCCGGCTCATAGCTTACTGCCCTCTTCTTTGTCAACAGGTCCTTCATGAATTTAGCGTACCCAGACATTTTTTCTAGCGCCTCTACCAACGGAACATTAATGGTCAGCTGCTTCAACATGGTCATGAATTTGCTGAACTTTGTATCATCCGCCACCTTCTTCAATCTTTGAGAAAAAGGTGGTGGTGGGTATGGAATTGTTCTTTCCACGGCTTTTTTCTCCTCTTGCTTCCATTTTTCAGCTTTTTCAGGTTGCAAATCGTGAGGGGTGACATTATGGACGTCAGGATCAGCTGCTGCGGCATCTTCCCCTTTCACCGTATCATCAATGTCCACTACTTCGTCAACCACTTGCTTGCCCTTAGATGAGGTTTCCAGCACCTTACCACTTTGGGTAGTAATAGCCATGAATGACCCATCATTCCTTGGGTTTTGCACGGTGTTGCTAGGTAAAGTGCCAGCCTTTCTTTGATTGAGTGCTGCTGAGAGTTGGCTCAATTGCTGCTCTATTTGCTTGATTGAAGTGGAATGAGAATCAACTAGTTGTTTCATTGAGGAAAAATCATTAATTACCTCAGTAACTCCTTCACTTGTTGCTTCCACTCCTTTCAATAATTTAGCCATCATGTCTTCCATACTTCCAGAACTTGATGTGGTGGTGTCACGTCTTCCAGGGGGAACATACACACCACTATTGTCATTCTTGTTCTTCCAACTACCTTGGTCCTTGTTTCCAAATTTCTCATAGTAGTTCCGACCTTGGTTTCCTTGGGCATTGCCTCGGAAACCCCCCTGATTGTTCAAGTAGTTAGCCTCTTCTTCTGAATCAGATTCGTCTCTTCCTTTTAGTGCCACAGCTTTCACTTTTTCGGTCTTCCCTGATAATAAATGCTTTGTAAGAAGATCCATCTGTGTTTTCATATGCGCCATATCTTGATCACGTTCTTCTTGTCTTCTTCTTTGGTCTGCAGTCATGCCTATAGATAAAGTGGAGCTTGCTACCTCAGAATCCCTGGTATGCCAAGCTCTACTTTGTTTCGTCATACGATCTATCATATTGCTTGCTTGACCAAAGGTGATATCCATAAATGATCCTCCAGCCGCATTATCCACCACTAGTTTAGTTATTGAATTCAAGGCTCTGTATAGTATCTCCATTAGGTGAACATTAGTCATATGATGGTTTGGACACCTCGCTAGCTTTGTCTTGAACCTCTCCCATGTTTCATGAAGAGCTTCAATGGGAAGCTGACGAAAGTTGCTGATTTCATCTCTCAATTGTGCTCTTTTGGATGGCGAAAAGAATCTTTCTAGGAAAACGTCTCTCAATTGCCTCCAATTTGTAATTGAATCAGGAGTCAGCCCATTCAACCATAGTGTCGCCTCCCCAGACAGAGACAATGGAAATAGACGTAATCGAATTGCATTCTGACCAACACCAGGATTGTCAAAAGACTTGCATGTAGAAATAAAGTTGATGAGATGCATATTCGGATCATCGCCTGCTAGTCCACCAAATAATCCCTTGAGTTGCAATAACTGAATCATGGTGCTTGTGATGTTGAACTTGGATACGGGCGCTAATGGTGGTGGAATTATAGCTCCAGTGGCTCCGACACCATCAAGATCATCATCATCGTCGAACGGTATCTCACGTTGTGCATCCATTGATGCACTGAACAAAAACCTGCAGTAAACAAAAACAAAAACTAAAAGTAAAAGTACGAGAGTCTTCGACCAAAGGGTCTAGTAATTATTACGAACTTAATTGACACTTGTATTCCCCGGAAGCGGCGCCAATTTTTGATAACGCTCAATCTACAGCTCTCGTTTGAGTGTAAAGCGGTCGTTAGCAAATATAGAACCCAACCTGGGTTGGGTGTCGATCCCACAGGGAATAGCTTGGCCAACAAGTAAGTAAAATTACTAAACTTTTGGTGCAAGTCTAGTAAGAAGGGGGGATTCTTGTTTTGCAAGTAATGTAAACAAAAGCTGAAAATAATAAAGTAAAAAGAGAGAGATTGTTACGTTGGTTGTAAACAATGAGAATTGAAGCGTTGGGGTTATGTCCACCTTCTGAGGTATACGTCTCTATTGGCTATGAGTGTGTAGAATTCTGTCATGCAATTGCTTATAGAGGATTGTAGTCGATGGTAAATCCAAGCGTCTCTCGACCTAAACAAGGACTATTTCACTTTAACTCTCTCGAGCTTAAAGCGTATCTAACGGTACGAATTCTCCAAGAGGTTAGTCCAGTTACGGTACTAGCTTTTTAATAGGAAAGGGTGTCCTACTACCTTGACATTATCTCTTTTCCAGACAAATAACTTTTCTCTCGAACAAGTTAAATGTTAGACTGGCGTATTCTTGCGTTTGCAACCGCAAAGAATGTAGATTAAGATGAAGAGAATAATGATATAAGCAATATACGTGCCTTGAACTCACAAACTCACAACAATAGATAGTAACTCATTCGGCTTCCATAACCCCAACAGAGAAGTTTAGTTACCCATGAATGCGAAGGAAATCATGATTGACATTGTTATTATATCACGATATTGAGTAATGGCGTGTAGATCAAGTGATAGGCGTGAGGCGTGATTTCCTAGGCAAAGTAACGATTCTCTTGTTGTGGAATTTAAGAATAGAAGAGTAGAAGAAGAAAAATAGAATTGAATTGTAAGATGAGATGAGAGGGATGGAAGAAGGTATTGTGTTCTCCCTCCTTCCTCCCTCCTTCTTCAAAATCTCTAGCATGATAGGGTATTTATAATACCCATATCCTAATCCTACTAAGCTAATGAAATAAATAACCAAATCCTATTAGACTAATGAAATCCTTAACCCAAATGTACTAGGTTAAGGTAACATTATCATAATCCACTTAAAATAATGAAATACATAACCTAATTGTACTAGGTTAATGTATCATTGTCAAAATCCAGCTTTGTGTCTGTAAGTCCCCAAAGTCTTCAGAATTGTTGTTTTAGCCCGGGACAGATTTTCCATGCATCACTTTTGGTTCTTTAGGCGTCCAAACTCCCTTTCCTTCCTTCGTGAGCTTTCTTTAGCGTCAAGTAAGCCATAAAATGCTGAATTATGCATCATTTATACCTGAAACTTTACTAATCATGTTCGTTAGCTCATTTACAGGAAAAAGGACTAAAAGTGCATGAAATATATAATTTGTTCACAAAACTAGGCTAAAATATGGGCAAAATATATTGATATAGGCGCGTAAATTCGCCTATCATCAGGCAACCACTAAAATTACCCTGATATCTAGGTCTCTTATCATTTCCCCCTTAGGCCTCACAACGCATTTCCTCCGTCACCCGAGCATGATCAGACACCTAATCAAAAGACCTACCTATAGCAACCAAACTCTGAGTAGACATATAATGAGAAATTCTCAATCCTTGAACAAAGAAATGAACCCTCTCTTACTAAGTATCCAGAATAGAATATCATGCATAGCCAACTTATTAAAAGAAGCCTCATACTCCACAACAATTATGGAGCCATACACCAATCTAAAGAATCAATCCCTCAAATGATCCCTATGGTTGTGAGGCATGTATTTCTCTAAGAACATCTTAGAGAAACGAGTCCAAGTCAAAGAAGAGGATCCATATGGCCTAGAATCAAGAAAACTTCTCCAACAATGTCGAGAAGCCAAGTCCAACTAAAAAATAGTGCAATCCACACAACGAGTTTCAACTAGGCTTAAATTATAGAGCCTATCCTCACAAGCAATCAAAAACTCATACACATCCTCGCCCAGTGCACCAGAAAAGCCAATCTCAAGAATTAAACCTATATCTTCTGCTTCTCAATTGATATAGTAGGGGAAACCACTGGCTGAGTAACTACCGATGCAGAAAGGACCTCAACTCTGGGAGCTGCAGCTATATGTTGCTCCCCCACCTCCGTACCTCTCTGATTTATAGACTGTGCACCATCCGATGGTGCACCACCAACCTACCTCAATATCTAAACCAAAGAATATTTAAGCACTAAAGAAGAAATAAGACCTGGTGGAGCCTGGCCTGGTCCCTGGCCCCATAATAGAAGTATCTCTTGCTCAAGAGAGGGTTTAATGTCTAATGAAGGACCCCTATCCTAGACCCTAGTTTGTGATACATCTCGAGGTTCTCTACGACTTTTGGTCATCTATAAATGGTGGCAAAAACCCTATACTCAGTCTCGAGACCCTCATCTCATACATCAATAGAATGTGACCTAGCAATCTGCAAAAGAATGAAATCAAAGAAATGTTCTATAAACCAACTCAAACTCTTAGCACAAAATGAGTTAAAGAAGTGAAGATATCCTAAGAATGTCCCATAGCCTCCCAAAGATAGTAAATGGAAGTCATCATTCTAATCTACATAACTCTACTAGACACTTGCTCTTGTACAAACAATACTGGTGAACCTAGGCTCTAATACCAATTTGTCATGATCCAATTTATGTGTCATAATGGCACCTACTAAATCCTACCAATAGGTAAGCCGAACCATAACCCAGAGCTAAATGAAATGGTTAACTTGGTGAGAATTTGCCTCAAAAGAGTGAAAAACAATATTACAATTTATAAATAAAGAAGAGAATGGAAATATTCCAAGTGAAGCTAATCATAAAGAACCAACCCCATGACCTAGTAGAGCCAATGCAAGAGCATCTAGCAATAATACAACTCAATTCATAAAATAGTCAACACAATCCTATCTCAAAACTAAAGACTAAACATAAATAAGATAGAAAGAAATGGGAAAATCCAACTCTAAGATCTCACCCTATATTTGGGATCCAACACAATACGATCAACACATCAAAGAAGGCAACCAATACTTAGATCTGCACCAAAAAGGTACAGAAGTGTAGTATGAGTACCAAAACCACCGGTACTCAGTAGGCATCATCGATCAATTGAGATAAATCATGATATAAATATAATAAAATGAAAGATAACATACCTAAGTAAAGGTTGAGACAAACGTATATCAATTCCTACATCGTTGTGCATAAATAAGTAAATAAATTAGAATAATAACATTACATGACATAAACGATCAAATGCATGCAATTGTAAATACAAAATTGGCCCTCATAACCCAATTAGTATGAAAAGTAAATAATCCAACGCAAGCCCCCATAAGCCTGGTGGATATAAAAAAGATAATACAACTCAAATAGCTATTATCTCTCAACCCTTATTATGCCACTAGAATCAATTCATAGCATGCCACATTATAAGCATTTCTTCCTTTTTAGACTTAGTCAAAATCACTATTGTCAATCTCATACCTTAATATCATCATATCATAATAAGTATATCATCATAGTATAATGTATATATCCAGACTCGAATTGGTAAATATAATTAATAGACGAACTTGAATCAGTAAATATAATCTAAGCCTAACTTGAATCGGTAAATATAATCAATAACTGAACTTGAAATGATAAATATATCATCAATTTCATATCATCATCCAGAGTCGAATAGGGTATATATCTTTAATATTATGATCATCTTCTGGACTCAAACCAGGCATATATCAATATATAAATACAATCAATAGTATCATTAATGTAATAAATAATGGCATAAATAACAGGCATCAACTCTCAACATTAACCAACAAAATCATCAAGTGTCAAATCTTCTCAATGTTACCTCAATAAGTATTTTCAAGGAATACCACAAGTGTATAAAGGTCAACAAGAGCTAACATGCATCTTAGCCTAAGGTGGCTAAACGACCCACTTCTAATACTCGAAGTTCTATTTTAGATAAATTATATTCAAACTAGGCTAAGTTATCTAAATCCACTTCTAGATGTCAACCAAGTTATCATTAGCCTTAAGATAGGAATTTTACCTAAAACACGAGCAACTAGATCCATTATACCTAAATTACAATCTACAGGTACACTAGAAGGTCCATCTAGCCCAAGTATTTCCATTCATCACATCTACACCTAATACATATCCCAAATCTAACACAATATCATAAACATAGTATGAATTAGCTCAATCTACAAGGAGATAAACCTAGCTGACCTCAATGATCCATTAAATCACTTCCTTTCCCTTCCAAGAAGCTTTCGTAAGATGCCAAGCTATTAAATTCATAATCTACTCAACATTACGAGAATTATACCTACATTGCTCCATTGTTCTTTGGGTCAAAAAATCACACCAAAATCCCATGTGGGTTCCACTTATGGAATACGCATTTCCAAAACCAACCCAATATTTTCTTATGCTCAAGGAGTAACTACCCTAAAAATGGGTGAAATATAACATAAATTAGGGAAAAAATCAAGCCTCCATTTTTTTGGATTTGGAACAAAAAAGATGGGAAAATCAACTATGGAATTAGAGGAATCTTACCTAAAATTCGAATGAGAATTGCAAAATAAGCATTCGTTAAGGTCCCCAAATCACCCACAAGCTTCAATTTAAGCTTTCCTAACTTTTAGGGTTTATGTCCCAATAGAATAGGTGAGTAATGGGAAAAATAGGCTAAAAATAGTGTATTTTTACCCTTTCCAGGTGCTCGATTATCGCTATCGTGCCCCGACACCTCGTGATCGTATCTTATGGAGTTTTTCACATGAGTTACATTCGTGATAGTAATATTTTAATCTTTATGCTCGCTGCCTACCTGTCTGATATTAGTGATCCAAGGCTCGCCATTAGAAATGCACAAGATACAGCTGAGACTTGGAATTTCCAAGTCTCTTCCAAGACCTTGGGATTCATCTGGAATCCTATATACGCAAATGGATATATGCAAATGTACTATGTAACCATTCCAAAATTGACATTCTATACTCAAAGGAACAGTCAAAATTTTTATCAGAGGTTGTTTCAACAAATAGTGGGTCATACACTGTAACACCCCAAAAATTTCTCTCCTAATCGGAGCCTTAGAGTGTGTTCTGTGAAGAAAAAATCTAATGCTAAAAGTTTGAGAGGTGTCTTTCCAAGTGTGAAATACTTTGAACCGTGTATAATTTCCTTAATATCAATTTTTTTTCATGTATAGCATTGAATAAGCTTTCCATCGATACCAAATTTGTCCAAATGCAATTCTTGGGTGAAGAGTTAGAGCCATTTTAGTGAGACAGTGTGCCACTTGGCACTTTAGCGCGTCGCGGAGCCAGCCAAAATGGTAATCACCAAAATCCAGTGAACCTCCACAATTATGGCACATTGTGCCAAGGCTTAATTTTAGAATTGTCAATATCCAGTGTACCAACGTGATTCCACCGCGTCGTGGTGCCTTTCCAGTTTGCAACCAAGGTGGGAACGCAATTTCCACCGCGTTACACCGTCATGAAGTTTCCCAATTGTCCAATTTCTAGCGAGCTGGCGCGATTATGGAACGTCATGCCAGCATGTAAAAATTAGGATTTTTTAGTTTAATTCCAAGATCTTTTTGGTCTTTTCCCACTCTTTTTCATCCCCTATATATACCCGATAAAAGGCTCTCAGTCTCATTTCCTATCTTCAAAATTAAAACTAGGGTTTTAAAAAATCAAAACCCTTATTTCTTCTTCAAGAAAAATCAATAGAGTTCAAGAGAAATCAAGAGAAATAAAGAATCTCTCCAATAACTTTCAAGAAAAGAGTTTCCCCAAGGTATGTAGATGTTGATTCTTGGGTCCCTTTCATCCAAGAAGCTCAAGTGTCATTTTCTAAATCTCAAAGGTTTTATGTTTATGAGTTATTTATGATTCATGTGAAATGAAATTGATGTTCCAGCTATTATTAAGTTTTGATTCACGTTTGTTTATAAGGTTTTCAAGCTTTGACCCTAGTATATAAAATTCATTTGATGGTTATGATAAACCCTCTTCAAGTTGCTTTCTATGTGATGTGTTCATGTCAATTAAGTGTAGAAATGGTTGACTAAGCAAAGCATGCTATCCATATGTTTGATAAAATGCTTATTTGAAGAATTAGGGTCATTATAACATGTTGATTAGGAAACCCCAATTGTGTGCAAGTTCATGCATGCCAAGTGTTTGTTGAAATTCCTTAATAAATGAATTGTTCCATGATAGGATGCAATGCCCAATTAGGTGTAGACCCATGCATGCCTAGTGTTTTTTGAAAGGCCTTAGTGAACAAGTTGATACATGATATTAGGAAATTCCCTAATTATGTGCTCTTTGATACATGATAAGCCTTTAATACATGCCAAGTGCTTGATGAGTAAATTGTGACATGATAGTATGAAGTTTCCCAAATCATGTGCTATTCAATACATGCCAAGACTGATATATGTGCAAAGTACTTAATGCAAGACCTTGTTGAATAGAGTATGATCTAATAGCATGTTTCCCCTACGCTATTATATGTCAATGATTCCTAACTGCTTGAAGTGATGCCTTGGTGATTGTGATGTTGAATATATGGTTGTGATTCCTAAATGCTTTAGTGATTATGATGGTGAATATATGGTTTTGATTCCTAAATGCTTGAAGTGAGGCCTTAGTGATTGTGAAAGTGAATATATGGTTGTGATTCCTAAATGCTTAAAGTGATACCTTAGTGATTATGATAGTGAATATATGGTTGTGATTCCTAAATGCTTGAAGTGATGCCTTAGTGATTGGGATGTGAATAAATGGTTATGATTCCTAAATGCTTGAAGAAATGCTTTGGTGATTGTGATGATGAATGAATGACTGTGGTTATGACTAGTCAAGAATGGTTATGTCTTACTTTTATGTTATCGAGTCCTGGGGATATTTATACCCGACAATTTAGCTACCGTCTAGAGCATGTGTCAGTTTTCACGATAATCCCAGTCGGGCCATGATTCTCAAAACTCAGTGAATTATAGAACTCTGTATCCTTAGACAGATACAACACTTAAGAAATCTCAGTAATCTCAGTAATCTTAATAATCCCCATATCGTTAGTAATCTAGCCTCAGCGCTGTACTAGGCTCAGATCTAGTTGTATTCAAGTGTTCAGTTTCGACCTCGATAGTGACCGAGTAATCTATTCAAACTCTGTATTGTCAGTCAGATACCGTGATTTAGTAGTATTCCATCAGATACGGAACCATGTGAATTCAGCTTAACTCAGTCAGATCAATTGAGAAATATGATCAATATCAGATTTAGTTCAGTTTGTGTTCAGTTGGAAATTCAGTTCAGAGTCTTTCAGTTGGGAGTAGGACCTAGAACTGAGTGAGGGAAGGGATGGCGACTCCCTATAGGAGAGAGGCCGAGTCGCTAGGAGCAATCCCTGAACTCCAGAACTGCGTAGCTAGTGCAGGATGCGGGAGTCACCGTCAGTAGAGGCTGTCACCATTAGAGAGGTTTGACTATTATATTTCCTTAGGTTGACTTCCTGTGATGGTCATCCATTAGAGAGGCTTGACCAGAGAGGTCTTTACCCATGTCACAGTATTGACACCCTTCCAGCTGGGGTTACAGGTTGGACTCCACCTATGGGAGGTTGGGGCATGTCGATTAACTAACTACTTCCCACAGTTGTAGTTTCAATATCAATCTTCAGAAATCTAGACTGTGACGTACAGTCGTCCATCTCAGTGAGGAACTTAGATAGTTTCATTGATTCATGACCATCCGCCAGTTAGGCTTGGTCTCAGATTCAGTTGAGTATTCTTGTTATTAGATCCTGAGATCTCCTGATAGATAGGCTTGATCTCAGTCTCAGATTTAATTGAGTATTCTTGTTATCAGATCCAGAGATCTCTCAATAGATAGGCTTGATCTCAGTCTCAGATTCAGTTGATTATTCTTGTTATCATATCTAGAGAGCTCCCGATCGATAGGCTTGATCTCAGTCTTAGATTCAGTTGAGTATTCTTGTTATCAGATCCAGAGATCTCCCGATAGATAGGATTGACTCAGTCTCAGATCCTTTCGAGTATTCTTGTTATCAGATCCAGAAATCTACCGATAGATAGGCTTGATCTCAGTCTCATATTCTGGTGAGTATTCTTGTTGTCAAATTCGGGCATGATCATTTTCTTATCATTGATAATATATTTTGGAGTCATCTGTTAGAGAGAGATTGATCTTAGATTCCATCAGTCGAGAGCAGTGAGCTCAGAATTCAGTCTTTTATGTGAGTATATTCATTTAATCAGTTATCAGTATCAGATGATTCAGTGATTCAGTATCTCAGTTTTAGTAGTGAGTTTAGATGATAGTAAAACCATATCCGAGTTTCAGTATCTAGGGTTGTGATGATTGTGATTATGGTTTATGCATTCCTGTATGTGTTCTCGTTCGGTACTCTCATGATTATTCAGTTATGTAACTGTTTATGCATGAGCCCTTGCATTTAGCCTTACCTCATCTGCATACTCGGTACAATCCCGTACTAACGCATTTACGCTTTGGTGTTTTATTTGATACCATAGGTCCAGAGGCACGTGATCCAGAGTTCCCTCAGCAGTTCAGTCCTAGTCAGCAGCAGTAGATGTAGAAGGGAGTCCTCTTTATTCACGAATGATCCATGTATTATTATTGCATCAGACTTTGTTTATTTTCAGTTGACGGAGTTAGTTGGGGACATGTCCCATCAACTCCACAGTTCAGACAGTTAGAGTCCTTTTGGACGGATGTATTAGTATTCAGTTTTCAATTTTGAGTATTTATAGATGTGTTGAACCTTATAGCTTGTTTCTGCCTGTTTTTCCACATTTATTTTCAGATATTATGTTGTGTTTATGGTACATATATAAGGAAAGGGTTAGATTGTGGTCCTTTGGGGTCATGAGCACCGTGTAACGACTAGGGGGTAGTCTCGGGTTGTTATATACACCTATATTCCATTTTCTTAACTTTCAGACCAATAGGGTGAAATGAGCCCGAGTGACTTAGGACCCAAACTAAGAGTCTTCATAGCCTAAAATTAATGTTCTAGAGCTTCTGGAATAGTCAGAATTGGCATACAAGATTGTTTAGCTGATGTTTTTTCTCAGTGGCCATTTGGAACCTATAAAGACTTCACAATAGAGAATTTACTCTATAAACCAAATTAACTACTCGGTAACCAAACTGTCAGTCTTATAAAGTCATAAATGACTTGGGATTCTATAGGAAAGCTTTAAAAATATGCAAAAATATGAAAAATGACTTAAAGGATCATTACAAAACTAATATCATATTATCACGTGTTAATAATAGATAAACGATAAAGTAGGGTTATGTTCACCTTGGTATTTCAATTCTTTCCGGCTGTAGGTTATGCAAGTTCATACTTATATTGTGATTATATAGAAATGTAGATAAAATTTCCACCCAAGTGTTTTCCAATCTTCAAGGATAGATTCACTTTAATTTTCTCAAACTTAAAGTGATATGATAATTCCACATATTCTCCAAGAGATTAATTAGGCTAAGGCATCAATTTATAAATTAGAGATTGAGAGCTATAATTTCTTGTCACTATTGTCTTTTCCTAACAACAACTTCTTTGTTCAAGTAAGTTATGTTTTAAGGCACACTCTTAATTTAACAACCATAAGAATTTATTAAAATGAAGAGAATGTGATATAAAAGCATCTTAAACATAAACTCAACAATCCATAACATAAAATTTAGATTACTCCAAGGCCCCCAGAATCCTAGTTATGGAGATTTAGCCACTCAGGATTAGAATTAACATCCAAGAAATCAAAGTATTCATACTATATATTAAATAATGTAAGATCTTACAAAAATGAACACTAATGGAATAATCTTAGCCTATCTTATCTACTCCAAATGATGCGTAACTTCTTCTCAAAACTGGGCTTGGGGTGTTTATAGATGCATGGTTTAATAACCCTTAAGACTGATGACTTAATTTAGAAAGAACACATTGCCTCGGAAATGAAAGTTGTGCCACATAGCCCAACGCGTGGCTTAGGGGTTGTCGCACGAGGCCTCCCGTACACCCTAGGAGTTACGGCATGAGGTACCTTGTTTCAACCTCCAGTTAAGAAATTTTGCTTCCTTCTTAAATCCTTTGCCCTCCATGGTCTTCCTATGTCTCCATTTGCCTCATTTTCTCCTGAAATAGTGCTAATCATGTAGGTTTACTTGTTTACATCAAGAGAAAGATAAAACATACATATTATTACACTTTGCTCTAAAAACTTAGCTCAAATATGGGTAAAACATGGTACTTAGGTGTATAAATTCACCCAATATCACCATCCCACACTTAAATCTTTGTTTTTCCTCAAACAACTTCCTACTTTTTGCTCAGTACACAAGGCTCCAATATCACTAATTAAAATAAGATAATCAAGTTAAGATCACATAACACACATAAACAACAAGTCTTACTTTTAAGAATGCCAAATAGATCTATGAATAATCACTCGAAACCTCCTACCCTCAATAATAGACTCTTCAAAATTAGCAAACTCATGCATATTCCCCAATCAAAAAATCACATAAAGTCTCAATTCGTCATTAAACATGACCCCTCACAACAAGAGAGCTCCCCCACGTTACTCACCACATGCAATTTATCACACAATTTGGGGGTAAAGAAAAAGAATTTCCACTCAACCTCTAAAAGAATTCACATGCACATCGGATAACCCATAAAATTTCTCTTAGTGTAATAATCCGCTAATATAAGAATGCTAAGACATAGGATCAAGTAGGACTCTAATGGGTTGTAATTAAGCTAATGGGCAGGTAGTAGTATTTTGGATAGAAATAGTGACTAACTTCTTTAATACATCACATTATCATTGATCTTGATTTCAACCAATGAGTTTTTCCACCACTATCTAATTTATTCTTTCTTTTGTTTCGACCTTATCTCCTTTAGTTATCTTGAATTTTGAATGTAGGGAGTTTTTCTTATCCCACATGACTCATGATTATCACTTTTATTCTTATTCCTATTATTATTATTTTTTCCCTTTTTCATTCATTAACTCCCATCAACCAACAACAAAAAATCATGTATCACACCAATATCTACTATGTTGGATCTTCATTTTCACTTTTTTCTTTTGTAACCTCTCACTCCTATTCTCTAAATTTTTCCAACTAAAGTGCTTAGGTGTATTGGAATCAAATTATGATTAACCAAAGAAAAGGAATTGGCCATATATGAGGCTACCAAACAAATAGGCTAAAGTCTTGAAAGGGCTTACTAATATCATGCACAAAAGGGTAGTCTTCACGGATATTTTGCATGACTATCAAAGAAAGGCCTATATTATCTCCGAAACCTTACATACTTCATTTTGGTTTGCACACACACTGGGCAAGTTCTAGACACCATAATGTAAGACTGGACAAACAAACATTTTACTCACACATTGCACATGTTCAGATCAAGGTGAATCCATGTTAGATTCTCAATCAAATAATGACATGAATTCAAATTTTAGCTAAAATTATACAAGAGTCACATAATAGAGCCTATATGTTTCAAAACTAGTCATCCATCCACCCATAACACATGTTTTCCACAACTTTTGGTATACTTGTGGCATACGGTCATGCAACCAATAAAAGCACCTAATTTCAATTTCATGGCAGGGTTTTGTGTTGTATCCAAATGCACACACAAGTGTACACGATCGTGCAAGTAATATAGGATTGAGAGTCCAGATATCATACCCACAAGGACTTGTCGATCAACTATTTTTTTAAATTAAACGGGTCCTTATTATTTATTCAAGAAGTAAAATCCACAAGATGTATTTATGAATTAACTAAACTAAAAATAATAATAATAATAATAATTAAAATAAAAGAAAATAACTAATGAACAATTAACCAAGATATAGAGAAAATTTTATACGCAATCAATGAATGAATCGATCTAGGATTATGGATTCTCTAATAATCATGTCAAGTATCAATTTCATAAAATTATTTGATTATCTAGGTATTGATTTTCGAGGTTGACACTACTAGAAATTTTCCCTATGGCGACGGTTCAAAAACCATTACAATATGTATATCAACCATCGCCATAGCTCTACTGCAATGTTTAAACAACTGTCCTATGTATGATCATTGCTATAAATCTATCACAACAACTAATGCGACGGTTTAATGCGACGGTTGGTAGAAATCGTCGCCATAGACCAACCTATAGCAATAATTATTTTTTATTTTATTGGGACACCTGTTTTTACCTATAACATCGGTTAATAACCGTTGCAATTGATTCTACTGCAATGATGTTAAACCATTGCAATAGAAGCTATTGCGACAGTTTTATAATTCTATTTCAATGATTTTTTCCAATCTATTGCAACTACTTTTAAAGCCTATTGCAATAGTGTATTATTCTGTTGCAATATTTTTTGACTGCCTATTGCGATAGTTTTGTTGGCCTTTTGCAATTGTTTTTGACTATGTATTGTAACAATTTCTAATACTATCACAAGTATTTATTGATCTATTGCAACGATTATTGCCACATGTTGTAACTAGTTCAAATATCAATTGCAACAATTTATATAAAATACTTATCCATATTGTAAATTTGCATTTAAATAATAAATTATAATAAACAATTATATGCACATAAAAAAACAAAGTTCATTCATTAATAATCACATAATCCAAAATATGGAACAAATTAAACTAGTAATCTAAATACAAAAGAAAAATGTTAAATAAGTACCCAAATGATTAGTTAGGTTTTTACATAGTATCAAGTTCTAGTCGCGATAAGTTTCACCAAATCCAATATCAAAAATATGGATAATAGAGCACCTATCAACAATCCCAAAATCTTCTTAAGTAAGGTCAATGTCTTTATCACTTTTTTCATTTCTTCATTTTGGACACCTACAAAAAGAGAATAAATAACTATCAAATAACTCAAAAGACTCAAACGATAGATTCACGCTTTATAGTATGAGATTAGAGGCTATTGCATCAAAGACCATATAAATAATAGAGCGGAGATTATACCATAAATAAATAAAAATCATAAAGTATGGACATGAAGGACATCTAGGAACAACTAGGTATTATTCACGCTACTTTGACTGACCCTTGGGTCATCCTTGGAGATTTTAAGTGGCCAAGGTGAATCAAATCCCCATTGGAAAGAGCAAAAAAGTTTGAGCAAATTTCATTTTTGTCACTGGACCAAGAACTTACTTTGCTTCTAGTCTCCCATAACAAATACTTGTTATATATGTAATGGATTTCTCAATATAAATAAAGATCTGTAGTGCTACTACACATGGAACAACATAGACTTTCATGTTTTAGATTCACAATATGAATTGCTTAATTCAAACTGGACCTATCAATAGTACTTTAAAGAAACATAAAGCTAAAAAAATACATTTTTGGACCTCCTTTTTGGATAAATCACTTTAGGAACTCTACTTTAGGAATCACACTACAAATCATTCCAATCAGCTAAACTGAAAATATATTTTATCTCATATATGCGGGTAATAAAAGTAAAACAAAAAAATCTAAGGGATCATCATAATCTTAAGAGTGAAAGAAAAGCAAGTGGACTTTAGATTATGATAGGCTAGCACTTGGCATTCTAAAAATGCTTAAGTAGAAGTAAGATAGAATACTAAATGTAGGATTATGCTATATCCATCATCCCTGTTCTATGCCAAATTCATGAAAAGAAATACCTTTCTATTAAAGTATTCTTTCTAAAACTGCCCTTGTCAACTGATGTTTCAACAAAAATGCATCCCTTTTTCTTCAGGGAGAAGGATGGCAGTCTGCCTTTTTCTTCGTGTTCAATATAGTAAGTTCATATTATTAGAAGTTAAAATACCATGAACCAACAGAAATTATTAGTTGGAAACTCACAAGTCTGACTCAGTATATCTGAAAACATTCCAATTTAAAAATATAAAGTATATCTTATATAAACTTCATCTAAATACATGTACTTTCAGATTAAGAAATTAAAACAAATGGAAGACTTGGTAGTATTTCATCCAGAAATTAAATGAACAATATTCACACAAGTAAAACAATATAGATGATAAGAAAGAGTTATATGGAAGAGCTATATATAAATTAATTGAGTCTACAATAAAGTTAAAGTTAAGGGGAGGGAGGGAGATCGTGAGACGGGGAAAGGGATACATGATAATTTGAAGGCAAATAACACCTAAAAATTAGTTAGAGACTAGATTGTGAATGCATGTTCATTTAACATCTCAATGCTTGCGTATTAGAATAAGAGTATATAGTGTTTCACCTATCAAGTAAAAAAAATAAGGACACACAACTTTGTCTAAAATGAATATTCCCAATGGGGACCTAGTGCAACAGGCTGATTGCGCCAAG
This sequence comes from Capsicum pubescens, assembly GCA_030864215.1. Classification (NCBI taxonomy): domain Eukaryota; kingdom Viridiplantae; phylum Streptophyta; class Magnoliopsida; order Solanales; family Solanaceae; genus Capsicum; species Capsicum pubescens. The sequence continues at coordinate 229,859,785 of CM061546.1, forward strand.
TAACTTAAAGTGGTTGTGATTTATCTTGGTGTAATAACAGAAGCTAATACTAGAATTTAAAGAAAAATAGATTGGACATTAGTAAGTGCAACTTGGTTTCTCATGTATGGAGCTCTAGAGGCCGTGTTTAGATGACCAGGTTGATCAGATCATTCCCCTATTACTATGAGTATAGAAGTTATCCTACAAATTTCTAGAAGACCATTCAGACTATTCAATGTTCTACTTTATCAAGAGAATTTCTAAACTATTGTGAATTAAGTCTGGGGTCAAACTATAAGAGGATGTACAGTGTATTCAGTATGGCAACAACTTCTGAGTATAGGTAACCAAGCAAAGACACTCAATCAACAAATGTCATCTCTGGACCAGAAATTATTAGAAATAAAAATAGATCTACAATAGATTCAGGTATACCTAGCTACAAACTTATATGATGAAGAGCTGATTAGGAAAGAAAAAGAAGTGCTAACTCAGATTCAGATATGGGATGCTTTAAATATGCAAGTTCTTAAACAGAAATCAAGATCATCTTGGATAGCTCATAGAGGTTCTAACTCAATTTTTTTCATGCCCATTTGAAGAATAGACAAGCCAAGAATAGGATGCATCCATATGTACTAATCAGGGTGTGAGAGTTACAGAGCAAACAATAGTACAACAGGAGTTTACAAGCTTCTTTCAACAACTATTAGGTATTATAGCTACTGAACTGCCATGCATTAAAATTCAAAGTTCAAGGTATTGTTTATGCTAAAGCACCAATCAACAGAGATAATTACTAGACTATATGACAGAGTTGAAATTTATGATACTAGAATATATGAGAATTACTAGTCACGTCTCACTTGAATATATTCAATGTGAGATGTTTTTATGCATCACTAGTATAAGAAATTCATCCAGTGGCATAAATGAAATCAATAAAAAAGGAAGAAAAAATGATGAGAAGAATAAGAAGAAGAAATGGAGACTGACCTTTATTGTTACTACCAATAGATGGATGATTTATTGGTTGAATAGCAACCTCTTCTCCCGAAAAATGAACATTGAATCTTAGCATATTTGGATCAAGTGTTAATCCTGGATTTAAACGCTTTAGTTATGCAATGATGTTCATTGTAACATCTCTTTCAATGACATCACTTTGAGCATTGAATTTTTCCTGCATTCTTTGTTGCATCCGCTCTTCCAGTTCATCCAATCTCTTTTCTAGCAGTTCAATAGCAATATTTGAAGAGGGTCCAGAATCACTTGCTTTTTGTTTCAAAAGAGACTTGGTAACCCCGCATCCGTATAGTTTTACTTGACCATGATGATCAAGCCCCATAACAGTTGTGAATGTATCAGTTGATTGACTTTTATTTTCAATTTCTTGAGTTTTTACTCTCTCTTTTTCAACCTACAAGTTAGATTCAAGAGCAAGTTAATTTAGTTGATTCAATATTTAAGAAAGAACAAATGATCTTGATCAATTTTGAATTAGAAAATTTCATACTATTTTGTTTGTAATATCTTCATATGAGTCCTTATATACTCGATCAGGATTCCTTCTTTTAGTAGCCACAAAGAATTCCTTATTTGATAAAGCGCCAAAATTTTCCTTCCTTTTTTCCTAGTTACATGCAATTCCACATTAAAATATTTCCAAGTAAAGTCAACAAGTTCATAATAATAATATGACAAAACATCAAACCTCGCAGATTAGAGAAAAAATTATTTTGCCAACAGTGTGCGGATACTTAAACTTTTTCCAATTATCTTTGTTAGTGATGGACGTATCCTGTAAGACAATATTTATGAATAAGTTTTTAATAAAAATATTGGGGCAATGAAGGATTAAACAAATAAAATTTAATGCCTTATATTGAAAGAAAGAATAATGTAAAATGGAATGTCAGGCGTGATAATTTCAATGATAATAGCATGAAACAATAATATAACAGTTCTCCGTATTGATATCATACCTTAGCTTCTTCAGAATTCCAATACTTAAGGATATCATCAAATATAGATTCTAAAACAGTGTCAGGACTTTTGCCATTCAAAGTTCATCATTGGCATAGGCATTAAAGTGTTTTTTCTTAAACCTAGACTTATACCCTCCAAACGCAGCATCAATTGATCTCATAGACCAATCTTTCTAGTTGTTGGGAATGTCATATTTCTCCTATAATTTGGTTCAATTGGATTAGTGCAAAAACTATGAAAAACTTTCAAGTAGAAATCAAAATATTGAGAACTTAGAACCTCGATATAGCTCCACATATCATCGTGTGTCTTCAACTTTTTCAAAGTAACATTAAGAGGACAATATGCCCCATTCCTTACCAATGTGCCAAAAAAGCTTCCAAACTCAGTGATCGCTGCTTTAGTTGGACAAATAGGTTGTTTCAACCCATTTAGCACTATTAGTTGACGATCACGCCGTCCATGTACTGCTTGCATTTGTGTAGCACCTCATTTTCTTTTTTTTTCATTGAAGGGCCTACAATAATATGAATAATAAAATTACTAAAATGCAGATAATTTTTAGAATAGAATGAAATAAAATATATATATATATATATATATATATATATTCTGGCCTTCTCCAAATTGCTTATTTGCTTCAAATTAGGAAGTTGTGACTGATCTTGCTGCACTTGTTCAACTATTGGTTGTGATGCACGGGTGGTGGACTATACCAATTCTTGTTGGACATCTCATCTATTATTGCTGCAAGAAAGATAGAATCATGAAAAACCTACTGCAGTTGTTCTGCTACTTGAGATATAACTGTATATTATTTGACTTCTCCTCTGCTTTTGATTTTATTCTGTTGCATTTATGTAGCCTGTATTCTTCTTCTTGTGTTCTAGTATATGTTTGTTTCGTAAAGTTGTTAGTGATCCAACTAAAATAAAGTTCTTAACTTTTTGATGATTTCTTGCACACCCTTCTTGATTCATGATTTTTCAAGTCACTGTAAGTTCAAAAAATATCAAATAGGTCCACACTAAGTCCAAATAACACGTTTCCACTAAAGAACAACAGAAAGCAAAAGCAATAATTTTGGAATAGAATTTCTACATGTAATGACCTCCTGAAGTTTAATTCCAAAAGGGGAAAAATAATTTTAAAGGACCTTATCAAGTAACCAAGATATGATGGAACAAAAGTACTATCAGAACAAAAGTACAACATTAGCAACATAAAAAACAACAAAGATAATATATGTCCCAGCATATTTGTAGCTCCCGTTATAGTGGAGTTCACCACTGAATAATTTCCTGGACATGATTTATTCAGAAGCCATGATCTTTTAGGGAAACCACTACCAACATAAGAAGTACTACTAGTAAGGTAGTCATATTATCTACTACAGCTCAACAAACAACAAAATTCTAGTACTAGGTTTGTTGTTGTTTTGATGCTTCATTTCTCTTTGCTCTTTTGTTCACTTGAATGTTTAATTTATCAAAGGTTTCTCTTTACCCTACTTGTTAGCTTATGCATCCTTCAACACCATATAGTATTTATAATTCTATTTCTTCATATCTGATTGTGGAATCAGAGGTTATTCATATACAGCTACCCTTAGTCAAGAAATGAGAAGAGAAAACAAAAGACAACGCCTTCACACACACAAATTCTGGATACAAATGAATTGTAACCATGTAGGCTCAAGGATAAATATGCTATTTCAATGTTAGTAGAAGAATATATGGATAGAGAGAGTAAAGAGATACCACATACCTATGACAAATAAACTCCATAGGGAAATGGTTCCAAAGATACTTAGAATCAATAGAGAGAGAACCACCTATTTCATCATCCAAAAGAAAGATTTCACAAACTAAGAGATGGAAGTTACAGTTACAGTATAGTGTATATATAATTACTCATGTTGCATATAGAAGCAAGATGACCATTCTGTGTGAACTTTAATATTTAACTCCAAAAGGTGGTTGATTATAAGTGTTTTACTATGTTATGTTTTAAACTTTTGAGTAATGAATACACTATTTTGAATCATAAAGAATAGAATTCTTGTGTGAAACAAAAATCTCAAGTGTTATAGACATAAAAGATCTCAGGTAATTGGACAACAATGTAAATAAACAAATGATATTATGCTAACACACACAAGCTCTTACAAAATATTGTACCAAAGTAGCAAACTATAAATGTAAAGTAAATCTTACAATTTTAGACACTGATTTGCATCATCTTAAATTCACCCTTGTGTTACAAAGTACTAACAAAAGAGAAAATATTACATAGAAGAAACATGAACAGAAAAAGCACAGAAACAAGATTGTATTCCAATTGGTAATTTCTGTTATACACTGCTCTCACCTTCCCCACCCCTACCCCCACCCCCCCCCCCCCCCACCCCGTCTGATAAAACCTATACTCAATGGCTTCAACTGAACTAATATTTTCAATACAAAATATAGATATATGCTAATACTTGTTCAAATAATATGGTGTTGTTTGCTGCTTTCTAGGTTCCTGAAATAGAAGTAGAATGCTTCCCTCCCAAGGTAGATATGTATTTAAAGAATGAGGCTCAAATAGATTTGTACATAATAGTCTCGGGGAACATTGGTAAGTTAATATATTTGGAACATTACTTGAACAGTCAGATTTATTGTTTGAGTTCTTAATTTGTTATGTATTATCGCAGGATTTTTTAGAAGATATAAATTGATGTGAACAAGTATGTATAGAACTCAACAATCATTATATCCATTTTATATATTAAAATTCAAATACATTAGCTTAACTTATTTTTGTGAAACTTGTCCATAAACAATTCATTGGAAAGGATGTTGTCGTAGAGTCGTTTAGAGAAATAGGTGTTTTACTTGGAAGACCACAACCAAATGTTGTTAATACAACTGAAATACCTAAAATTTTATGCCTTAGCAGAAAAATTTTATTGAACATTCTTTGAGACAATACAGAAGATGAATGAATTATAATCATACATCTCGTTCAGGTATGTGTAAAAGGATATAAACAAATTATGCGACACACGACTATGAACGTTCGTCGAGACAATCCAAAAGATGAACATTGATCAATACACAGTAAAACTAAAATAAAACAGAGAGACTACCCAAATTAAAATCGAGATTGAAAATTAGGTCGAAAGTCATTACCTTAATCTAATGTCAAAATTGAGAGCTCTTAATGGATTTGTATACCTAATGAAAAAATTCAAATCAATCGTCAAATAAATATATACTATTGTTTTAAAGAGACCACAAAATTGAGTTGGCAGCAATAGAAATTCGGCAAAACAGAACCGCCAATAACATAGCCATGAACAACAAAGTATAATTTCAGCAAAACAATACTGACAATCGATAAAATTCAGTGAAAAAAATAAATGATCAATATAAAATATTAACAAATTTAAGGAAAAAAAAACTCATAGAAACAACAAAATAAAGCTCTAAGAAGCATTCAAACAAGAAAACTCAACAACTTTACTAGTTAATTCATTAACATCAACACTTGACCTGAAGGTATACAGTGACAATTAACTTACACGATCAGCGTCAGTGAGAGACGGTAGAGAAAAAGTGTCGACAACAGATTATGCCAAAGAATTTAGACTATTTTAGTTGAATCCATTAATGTTCGCAATTACCTTTCTAATGCTTATAGAATTGATTGTTGTTCTATGGTCAAGATTGGTGTTCCCTTTTCTTCGTTTTTCTGAAATAGGGTTCTATTGAGAATCGATCAATTAGGTTTTGTTCTAAGGGTTTTCTATTGAGAAAGAAATCAATGTTTTAATAAAATGAAAAATATTTTGGCGGACTTGTGTGAAACTTTAGGGAGGGAAATTTAAAATAATTTATATATCTATTGCAACTATTTATTTTTCTAATAAGTGTCGTGATAGATGTTTTTTGGCAATGAATTTCATTAGTGTTCATACATATACCTATTGCAATAATTCATGTTCAATAGAAACAGTCATAGCATAAAATCCTAATAGCAGAATAATTATTTTTTGCAACGGTTGAAAGCATTTCCATAAATAGTCAATAGCAATGCATTTGCAACCGTCTCTAAAAAGTCGGTTGCGATAGACCTGATTTTTGGTAGTATGATTATATGATCATGGTCTTTTGATCCTCTAATCATCTATCCGAATTGACCTCACAACTACATCGTTGAGCGAGGATGTGATAACCCAAAACTAAAGCATTTATATCTTCTCATTTTGTAACCAAGTAAGACGATTTAGGTATATTCCTACCCTAGTCACAAATCAATTCATTATTTTACTAAAGTAAAGATCTTACTCCTTATATTCAATGTTTTATCTCACGAATTCTCCATTCGGGTTCACAATAAGAATATAGATTTATTGTAGTGGTAGCTAAGAATTAAAATAGTAAGCTCGAGAATATAAGAACAACTATGATAATAACATAAATCAAATTAAGTAATTACTAGACAATCATGTTGTCAACTACCATCATCGTAGAATGAGACGTTCAATTCCACATAGACATGGAATAATTACAACAAATCATCCAATGAAAAATGTAAAAATAAATAATTAAGGATAAGAAAAGATGAAAGCAATATTCTCCTTCATCCACAATGGCTTCTAACTCTCTCTAGGTCAAAAGTTATGTAAATACTGAGTTTGTGAATATTTATAGGTTGAGGAAAAAGACCCAAATAAAATAACTGAGTCTAAAATGGACTAGAATAAATAAAAGTAGACTACATAGAGTTTGTGTGGCATTCCATTAACGTGGCTAACTATTGGCAGCGAATTTCATTTTAAATTCAAATGTCACTTTTTAATATTTTTTAAATTTATTCAATTAAGTCGTTTGCTTGATTTTCTTGTATAATCTTTTATCTTTAATTCATTTTAGCTCCAAATCTCTTCATCTTCACATTATTTTAACCATAGAAATTAAAATATAATATTAAGCACAATTCATAAAATCAATGCTCAAAAAATACAAATAAAAATACTAAATATTAGGTAAATAATGACTAAATATATATAATTTTGGCCTAACATCATTTTACCTTCTACTCTCTACACATGACTAATTTTCTCTTAAGACGGGCGTCATCCATTCATCATTGAGAAAAATACTTAACTATGACTCTATTTCACACATTCTAATCCCAAAATAAAAAGAAAAGATAAAAATTTAGTCCTATTCGGTTCAAAGGGACTATACTCAAGAAAAGAACCAAAAACAAATGCCAAGGAATCCAAAAGCAAAACAAATAAAAACCAATAGTAATAACAATACGTACTCCTATAAAATTAAAACAGGTCAACAAAATTTGAGTTATTACTTATTATAAACCAAAATAACAAATAAATCCTATCATAAGAAGTCTTGAAAACACACAAAGGACACTTTCACCCCACCCCACACTTAAAACAAAGCATTATCCCTAGTGCTGGCAAAATAAGAACAAAATGATGGGTAAAAGAATTTCATTGGACTAGTAATCCTCTTCCTTCTCATCGAGACTCATACATCCTGCCTCAGAATCCTCAGCATAAAAATCAACCTCAACATCAAAATCCACCAATAATAGATCATCATCGGTCGGCACATCATCTTCAACTAACTCACTGAAAGTTTGGCCCACGGAACACATAGCTCTAGCATGCTCATTCATTGGGTAATCATAGTCCAACTGGTCCAAATCCTCAGTGGTAGGTGTTTGAACGCCACACATCATAGTCATCTTCGTCATGCCATGTAGGTGGAAGAAAAAACTATCATCTCGTACATTCCTCTCTACAGTAGTGAGGGCTTGAACCTGGCTAGAATCAGGCTTCCTAACCTTTGTAACATCAACCCCTCTTAAATTTTGAGGTGGCTTGTATTCTATAGGGTCCTTCTCGACCTTATTCTCTCATAAGAACTTGTTTAAAAGGCCTCCAAAATTAAATCAAACTTTCTTGTGTACCCCGACCTTTCGTCTAGTTGCGTGGATCACATCCCCAACATTTATCGAAACATCAGTAATAAGGGCATAAATAAGACATAGTCGATCATGAGAGATTCTAGTAAAATGGGACCCTAGAAAAAGATTAGCACCAACAATACTCAACCAAATACATGCCTTCTTGTTTAAAAAACATAAGGGAAAGTTTTGTGAAATCCCTCATCTTGATGACGCTCCCAATGAGCCATAAAATATGAACCAATTAATGTGTGAGTTATAGATAAATAAGGTGGCCGACTATATAGATCTCGTAATCTAAAATGATTCGACTCCGATATGCCAAGAATAAAGTTGAGTGCCTCGACAATCAACTTCACAATCTTCCCGCATATCCTTTCACATTTCCCTAAGTATCAGGGAACCAATTAGCATAAAATTTCCTCACTAGATCCAAGTTGCACTCACGTCATATCATAAAAAATGAAATCAAGTTTCAACTGCATAATTCTAGCTAAGATATGTGGGTGTGAAGTCCCAAATTATCCTTATCAATTATTTTGGTAGATTGGTACTGTTGGTTCCTTATTGTCTTTTTACCATTGGACACCATCTTTCTTCATCCACTTTATACCAAACCTTCTATGGGCAATTTGAGAAGCCAACGGGAGCTAGATGTACCTCCCTTAACTTTTCCCCGTACGTGCACACTTTTGTAATTGTTGGGAGCTAGATGCAACTCCCTTAACTTTGCTCACCTTCGGTGCATATTTCCTGTAACAACCACCAGCACCAAGCATTAGCAATATACTACATTGCTAGCTATAATTAAGAGGGGGAGGTCGAAGGACCACCCACACTTAATTTGTTAACCAATACAACTCAAGTGATGCCATCAGATACTAAGACTTCACTGACACACAAATTGGGAGGGCACATTATTATAGTTCAAAACAACATTATAACATTGTAAGTAGCCTCTAAGCATCTCACCATTATGGCAAAACCAAAACTAACTCACCAAAAATAAAATAAACTCAAAAGAAATGAATACAAGTTAATCTTAATGAAAAACATGCCATAACACTTCAAGTTTGCTCACAAGAATTACACATACAATTGAATAGAAATATTCAATCATACCAACATTCAATTGTACACATTGAATCCATAAAATGGAAAAATAACTAAATAATTCAAAACATGAATAAATTAAACACACCCACAAGCTTTACTATCCATAATTATGGAGTTAATCCTTCAAAAATATACCAAGAAAACCCACTAATTACTAGCAACAAAACATTAGAAACAAGAAAGTAGAAAAGAAAATATGCCTTGGAGTGGAGAACTAAGAAAAAAGATAAATTTGTGTGGATGGAGGTTGTATCACAAGTTTAAGAGGGTATTTAAGGGCGGTGTGATGCGATTTAGGGTGAAAGTATGGTGAAAAATGGAAATTTGATGTTTGGGGGTATTTATGTGATGAGACCGGGATGAGTTGACCTGATTAATTTTTAATTAGAGAATTTTTTATTATATAAAGTTGTGGAACGATATGTATCACTATAAGGGGAGGAAGGTTGTGCATCGCGGTTGGCTTTACATGGGTGAAACATTGGAGGTTGCTGGGAGAGGTGCAGTGTGAAGGTTGATGCAGTGTTTAGGGGTTAATGGTGTGAGGTTTGAGGATATGTTTGAGGGTTTAATTGTGGTATTATTGTTAAGGTATGGGTTTTTCTTCGTAGAAGTCACTACTTGGGTGAAATAATAGCGGGTCAGAGGGAAGGGTGCGACGCGAGGGGTAGGACAAGAGGGAAGGGTTGCAACGAAGGTTGCGCTATTTTCCCCCAAAAACTTACCAAACTTAATTTGTATCCATACCCAACGAATTATTCATCCAATTTCATCTCCACAACACTCCCAAATATCTACAAAACAAACAAGTTCTATTTAGAAAGGTGGGTTGCATCCACCAAGGACCGTAGTCTCAGTCGAGGATCGACGCTTGTTTTTTTATTTTTGTTTTTCTTATTCTTTTACTTTTTTTCTTGAACATATGACATATACTATTATAATACAATAATTTGTTGCCTCCCATAAAATTCCCGATTTAACATTGTGGCACGACATAGGTATCTTGATTACTTAGACTTCACCAAGATACATTGACATCACCATCTTAAATTCTTCTTGTTGACAAACATATTGTTTGATACACTGTCTATTAACATATAAAGCTTACAATCTCTATTATCAAGCCCTACATATCTAGATGCAAACACTTGAGTTACCTTTAATGGGTCAGATCACTTTGATTTCTGCTTTCCTAGGAACAATTTGAATTTTAAGTTAAACAGTAAGACTGAATCCCCAATTTGGAACTCCTTGTTCTCAATACTTTAACCATGGTATAGTTTTATTCCCTCTTTGTAATGGCTAGACATTTATAAGCTTTAAGACGAAACTCATCCATTTTATTCAACTGATCCAATCTTAACTCAAATACTTTCTTTTAACTCAAGTTTAAATGCTTCAACACCCACAATGCTTCATACTCCAATTCCACTGGAAAATGATATGACTACTAAACACAAGTTGGTATGGTGACATACCTATTGGAGTTTTGAAAGCGGTGTGGTAAGCCCATAGATCATCATAAAGATTTCGTGACCAATCACCACAGTTAGCATTCACAAACTTTGTCAAAATAATTTTAATCTCTCTTGTTAGATATTCAACTAGCCCGTTTTTCTGGGAATGATAAGGAGTAGCCACTTTATGTTGCTTAACAGCTTATTTTGCCAATGCAGCCTTAAAAACCTTATTATAGAAATGTGAACTCCATCTTTAATGATGGTATATGTCGTACCAAAGCAGGAAAAAATGTTCTTTTTAAAAAATAGTACTACCATTTTAGCCTCATTATCAGTTAATACCACAGCTTCAACCCATTTGGATACAAAATCCACATAAACTAAAATGTGCTCGCACCCATAAAAACTCATGAAAGGGCCCATGAAGTTATTTCCCCACATATTAAACAATTCAACCTCTAGCATGGTTGCATAGGCATTTTCGAGTGCTTAGAAATTGATCCTTGTCACTTCCATTGATCACAAGATTTAATGAACTCATAATCATCCATAAATATGTTGTCTAGTAATAACCACTCGAAAAAAATTTCTGAGTTGTGTGGTCACCTACATTATATCCTCCTTCTGGAAAAAAACTGACACTCTTGCAATATCTCAAGCATCTCCTCTCCGGGTGAAAACTTTCAAATTACATTATCTACACACATAAGAAATAAATAAATCTTATTCAAGAAATACATGTTCACATCATGGAGGAATTTCTTTCGTTGTTGATAGCTTTCCTCTACTATAATATCGCTCACAAAGTAATTTTCAAAGTCAGCAAACCAAGGAATAAGGTTGAGGGTAGCCGCAAGGACTTGATTTTCTAGGAACGAATCATTAATCTCAAGTTCCTCTCTTTTGCTTCCTTCATTCTCCTATCTGGATAGATGGTCAACTACTTGGTTCTCACAACCTTTCTGTCTTTCACTTTCTTTGAAATCAAAATCGTAAAGCAGAAAAACCCATCAAATCAACTGGGGTTTGGCATCTTTCTTTGCCATCAAATATCGTTATTCTTTGTGGTTAGTATGCACCACCACTTTGGACACCAACAAGAATTCTCAAAATATCTTAAATGAATAAATTAAAGTAAGTAGCTCTTGTTCAGTGATAGTGTAATTTTTTCTGAGCTTCATTCAATGCTTTACATGTATAATATATTAGATGAAACAACTTCTCTTTCTTCTACCTAGAATTGTACTAAGGGACACTCTATTTGTATCACACATTATCTTAATGTTTTTGGACCACTACGGTGCAATCATGATATGTGCTTCCACCAACTTCTCCTTGAGTCATTTGAGTACTTTCAAGCACTCCCCATTCCATTCAAATTTAACTTCCTTCTCCATCAATTTGCCTAAAGGATTGGCAATTTTGGAGAAGTCTTTGCTGAACCACTTATAGAATCCCGTATGACCCAATAAACTTCGCATCCCTTTTATCGAAATAGGTGGTGGTAACTTTTAAATCACTACAATTTTTTCTCTATCCACTTCAATCCCTTTAGTTGAGATCTTATGGGCCAACACTATGCCTTCCTTGACTATAAAATGACATTTCTCCCAATTGAGTACCAAGTTAAACTCTTCACATTGCTACAATACATGACTCATATTGGTCAAAAAATTATCAAATGAATCTCCAACCACCAAAAAATCATCCTTGAAAACCTCTAATGTGTCCTCAACCATGTCGGAGAAAATCAATATCATACACCTTTGAAACATAGTTGGGACATTGCATAACCCAAATGGCATCTGTTTGAAAGAAAATGTCCCATATGGGCATGTTAAAGTAGTCTTTTCTTGATCCTCAGGTTTGATAGATATTTGGTTATACTTAGAGTAACCATTCAGAAAGTAGTGCCAACCCCTTCAAACCAATCTATCAAGTATTTGATCTATAAAGGGTATTGGAAAGTGGTCTCGGAGTGTCCACAAACTTAAACTTTTGATATTCCATACATACTCTCCACCCTGTCACTATCCTAAGAGGTATCAATCATTCTTTTCATTTGCTACCATAGTTATTCCTCTTTTTTGGTACACATTGGACAGGACTTACCTATTTGTTGTTCGAGATTGAATACACCACTCCTGCATCAAGACATTTAATTATATCTTTCCTTTCCACCTCTTGCATAGGTGGGTTAAGCATTCTCTGATGTTTAATAGAAAGCATACAATATTCTTTCAACTAGATTTTGTGAGTACATATGCCCGGTGGAATACCAATGATATTGGCAATTGTCTACCCTATAGATCTCTTGTACCTTTTCAATATCTATACAAGAGCTTCAACCTGATGCTCCACCAAGCCAGCTACCATAATCACTAGCAATGTATTGCTCTATCCCAAAAACACATATTAATGATGACCTGGCGACTCTTTCAACTCCAACATGGGTAGTTCTTCAATGGATGGTTTAGTAGCCAATGTTGGTCTATTCTTCAAGTCCAAATATAACATCTTTGGGGTATATAAATATGAACCCACTATAGTCAAAGAACAAATTGTTTCATCATTCTCTTTAATTCCCTTGCTATCAAAGTTCATTAACACTGCTACCAATGTTTCAACAACAAAGTTTTTTGTAACAGGCACCACTAGAATAACCTCATAAACAACATCAATAAAAAAGACTATACTCATCTCTCTTGGCTGTTGCATAATATGGAAAACATGAAAATTGACTTCTTTATCATTGAGTTTAAACTTCAGCTCATTTCTTTTAATTTCTACTAGTACTCTCCTAGTGGCTAAAAATGATCTACCCAATATTATGGGTATCTCAAAGTTAACTTCACAATCAAGAATTACAAAGTCTGAAGGAAATATAAATTTGTCTCTTTAACTAGCACATCATAAAGACTACCAACTGGTCTCTTACCAGAATGATCTTCCATCAACAAGCACATAGATGTCAATTTAGGAGTTTCTAAACCCAACGCTGACAAATTGCCAGCGGCATGAGGTTGATACTTACGCCTAAATCACAAAGTGCTTTAGAAAAACTAAAAGCCCCTATCATACATGGTATAGTAAATGCTCCTGGATTGAATTTCTTTTACGCTAGTGATATCATTGCAATGGCACTGCAATGATGAAAATTGTCCACTAACTCATACCTAACTATTCTCTTCTTCATGACTAAAACCTTCATAAACTTAGCATATCCGAACATTTGTTCAAAAGCCTCAACAAATGGTACCTTTATTGATAACTATTTCAACATATCCATGAACTTTATATTCTTGTAATCTTCCACATTCTTCTTAATCCTTTGTGGGAATGGAGGTAGTGGACTAGGAATTTTGGTTAGAGATGCTTCCGCCTTCTTCCCTTTTTCATGCCCTAAGTCATGAGCACTTCTTACCTTAAATCTAAATATCTACTCTCTTCTCACCAACTCTCTTAGATTCTCAGACTCGGTTGGTGTATTATCCATCACTTTATCATCTAAAAAACATCATCAACTTGTGGGTTCACCATCAGACGTGGTTCTAGTAACATTCTACCACTCCTAGTGGTAATAGACATATATTTGCCATCATTTCTTGGATTCTGTACCGTATTACTAGGTAACGTTCTATATTTTCTTTGTTTAAATGTGGTTGATAATTTGTTCATTTGTTGCTCTAAATTCTTAATAGAGATAGAATGGGAGTCAACTAATTAACTCATGGTTTATAGATCACCCCATATTTCCTTGACACCTGCATCAGTTTACTCCACCCCTTTAACAACTTAGCCATCATGGATTCCATAGACATCTTTCAAAAATCATTGGTCATATTGTCATGGTTCCAATGTGGAATATAAGTCAGCTTCAGACACATTTATTTTTTCAGTTTCGTTGATCACTATCTCTATAACCATCTTTGTCATAATAATTTTCCATGTAATAGTTTCGACCTTAGTTTCATTGGTCATCGGCCTGGAAATCCCCTGGTTATTCAAATAATTGGCCTACTCCTCAGAATTCTATTCATCTACCCTACTATGAGACCCAACTACTTTGACGTTCTCTACATTACCTAAAAATAAATACTTAGTGAGGAAGTCCATTTGTATTCTTATACGAGCCATATCCTGTTGATGTTCCTCTTCTCTTCAACATTGTTCCGCCGATATCCAACTGAATAAGTGTTGCTTTCTACCTCAAAATCCGTGGTATTACAAGGTCTATTTGTCATTATTAGACTATCTAAAATCTTAGTATCCTCAGTTAAAGTGCAATCCATAAAAGCTCTTCCAACTACATTGTCCATTGTTGGCTTTGTGTTTGAGTTCAAAGCCCTATAAAATATCTCCATCAAGTGCTCATTAGCCAGCTTATGATTTCGGTCCTGAATTAATTTCTTATTAAATTTCATCCATGTTTCATAAAGGGGACTCATTAGACAGTTTCCTAAAGTTACTGATCTCATCCCTCAACTGTAACATCATGGATGGCGAAAAGAACTTTGGTAGGAAAGCTCCTTTTAGTTGCCTCTAATTTGTTATAAAATTGGATTCCAGATCAGTCAGTCATATTGTTGTCTCGGAAACAGCCTCAGATGATCGCATTCTGTCCGAATCTAGGATAGTCAAATTAATTACAAATATTGAAAAAATTCACCAAGTGAATAGTTGAATCATCACTAGTGACACGACTCGAACCAGGGCCTTGTCGTAATGGGCATCGTAAGTTCATCAAAGATCGGGGACCACAACCATAAACCAACCCAACCAACCTACGCATATCTTGACTCAGATGAATCCCACACGTATAACAAGATAGCATGTAAGCATAACCTGAGACTCTAGGATAGGTCTATAACTGTGACCAACCCAAACAAGTCCCACTTTCAAGTTTCTAACCAATAACCATTATCCTATCAAACCGTGAACCAAATGAATTCCAATATAATTATATAATCCAAAATAAAAGAGGATGGAACAATCATAAATTTAGTCCAACAATATCAGCCCCAATACCAATGCCAATACTAAGGCTGAAACCAATACTGATCCCACCTATTCCAACCCATAGTAGTCATACAAGCCTCTAACCAAAAGAAAAATATAATTCGATTGGGACATGCCCCCAACCATAGCCAAAATACATAACCATAATATAAACCAAGTATGTAAAGACATCCATGATATGAAATGGAGCCTTCCAGAATATGGAAGCTCAACACTTCAATCCAATAGATCATCGCGAATCCGATCACTAAGCAGGAGGAGTAGAGCGATTGGTTCCTGCATCGTGCGGGGATACAACCTATCGAAGATGGGTTAGCAGGTTAACTCTAGCATAAACTTAGGATAAGGATAAAATAATGCCATCAAGAAAAATCAAGTAAACCAACCATGGGCATACAACCCCCCCCCCCCCCCCTCAATAAATATAACACCATGCTCAGATAAGGAGCCGGGTTAAGTATGTATATAAAACCATTAACCTGGGTATGCGTAGCTTAACCATCCTAGAACCACTCGTGGTCTATATGGGTCTAGTGTAGCCCACTGAACAAGACCCAATGTGTGTAGCCGTACGAACCAAAGATACCACAAGAATAGGGATTCCCAAGTACCCTTCGATCTCTATGATACATATATATAGTATACTTAGAGGATTCTCATGTACCTCATAGTATCATATATGATCTCTACGACCATCACTCATGTCAGTAAACATGAGTTTCCAGTGTCCTTCCATTGGACTAGCACCTTAACGGTTAGATATCTCTCCCTACCATTATTGCCCAATTAAAACCATTACTATCCAACCAACCCATTATTCTAGTTTTATTAACAAAGGCTATGAGTAGTGGTTTTTTCATACTGGATATAGCTTGAAAACAATGTCCTTAGCAAACCTTTTTATGTATAGGGATTCCCATGTACCCATAAATTACATTATCTAGTTAGCTTGGGGGAATCTCGTATACTCCACAAGTGTTCCCTTAATATGTTAACTTGGGGATTCCCTTGTACCCCACAAGGAATTTTAACTAAACATAACCTTGACCACTAAACCTTACCATTTAACCATTTAGGGTTCCAATACCAAACCACACCATGCAATAGTTCCATTCAAAGTCCAATAATATAGAAAAAAATTTATCATAGGCATTTTATCAAGCATGTAGGGGGCATAGTATTTCCAAAACCATATCCAATAACCAATTAACCATTCCCATGAAACCAATTGTCCAACCCACCATCAAAGCACGTAAATACATAATTAAAACATGGGAAAACCATAACCAAGAAATTAATACCAAAACCCCAACATATATTTGAAAACCCAAAACCATACATATTTTTATACCATAAAAACATTGCATAAACATGCCTTTAGTTGGAACTAAAAATGAGCGAGGAGTATGCCTTCGATTTATGGAGATGGTGGAGAGAAATCACCCAAACAAGCCCCAAATTTCTGCTCTAGATGAAACCCTAGCCTTCCTATACCCAAGAGAATTAGAGAGAGTTTATAAGTGTTTAAGATTAGAATAATAGGGTAAATAACCTCCCAAGTGTGATATAAGTCATAGGGCCTTAATAGGTTAAGTGGGGAAATGTCCAGATTACCCCTAACTTAAACTACTTAAAAGTCTCGTCAGATGGTATAACTCACCTATACCAGTTGTACCCTCCAATACGAGTGGTACCCACCACTCGTACCTAAGGCCTCCCTCTAAGACCCAACACTGTCCACCATATGACTTACCTAACCCAAGTCATAGCTAACCATAAGATCAGTACCCCTAAACTATATCCCTGGTAGAATAGAATCAAAGAAGGTTTGATCACTGTCTATCATACGAGTTAATAGTACGACTCGTACCCTATCTTATGGTTCATGGTGAGCCACACGTACTCAGATCTAACTTACGTTACTGAGTCTCAAATTATGTGAAGTAAAAACCTACACCATACAAGCCATCACCAACTATACGACTCATTCTACCAAGTCGTACCCATTCTAAAAACTAATCCAACCCACCAACCACCCTTTGTTAGTGTACGACCAAGCCTTACCAACTGTACCCCAATATAAGACCCGTACCCCCTAGTTGTATCTTGACCAGAAATAAGAAATCTAGGAAATATTCTTAAGGTCCAAAACCCAGGGTGTTTTAGTCTCTCCTACTAGGATCATTCATCTCCTAATGACAGACAAGGTAGGTCAAACACAAGCATGATTTATTTGCATTATCAAATATCAATCCAACCTTCAACCAAGTTAGAAAACATAGATGCAAAGATCTATTCTAACCCTTAACTAAGTTAGAAAATAAATATGTGATCAAGAACATATACCCTCCACATAAATATCCAAAGCAGAAATTAGATGCAGATATTTGGACTTCATGTCCGCTTTCACTTCCCATGTAACATCTTCTACCTTGTGGTTCCACTATAGAACCTTAACCGAGGCCACATCCTTGGTCTGTAATCGAAAAACTTGCCAATCCAATATCTCAATCGGGACCTCTTGATAAGATTGAGAATTCGAGATATCCAATCCTTCTAAAGGAACCACTAAAGAAGGATCACCAAGATAGTTTCTCAACATAGAGACATAAAATACCGAATGAATAAAGCTCAAATTAGAAGGAAACTCTATTTTATATGCCATATTACCAACCCTACGCAAAACTAAATAAGGACCAACCTCCCGGGGACTGAGCTTCCCTTTTTTACCAAACATGCATCACTCCCTTCATGGGATATATCTTCAGGAACACCTTATCCCCAATCTCGAACTCCAAATCTTTATGCCTAACATCCGCATAGGACTTTTTGGTGACTTTGGGCAGCCTTAAGCCTATCCCAAATGACCTTCACCTTTTCCATAGACCGAACATATCCACCCTACCAAGCTCAAACCACCCGATTGTAGATCTACCTCACCTACTATACAATGTCTCAAAAGGGGCCATCTCAATTCTAGAATGATAGCTATTGTTGTAAGCAAACTCTACCAAAGGTAGATGCTTAACCCAATTTCCACCATAATCAATCACACACGCACGAAGCATGTTCTTCAATGTTTGAATAGTCTTCTCTGCTTTCCCATTCTCTACGGATGAAAAGCAATACTCAGACTAACCTTAGTACCCAACCCCTTCTGAAATGACTGCCCAAAGTGAGATGAAAACTATATACCACAATCAGAGATAATTGAAATAGGTACCCCATGCAGATTTACAATCTCATAAAGATACAACTACGCATAGTCCTCAGCCAAAAATTTAGTCCACACTAGCAAGGAGTGAGCATACTTTGTCATCCTATCCACAATGACCCAAATCTAATCAAATTGATTACGAGGCCAATGAATAGCAGTTACAAAGTCCATATTGATTACCTCCTATTTGCATTCAGGAAACTCGATTTCCTGATACAACCCTTCGGGCCTCATGTGCTCAACTTTAACTTGTTGGAATACCATACACTTGGCCATAAAATCAGCCACATCTTTCTTCATACTACTCCACCAATACATCTCCTTGAGATCATAATACATTTTTGTTGAACTGGGATGAACAACGTAGTGTGATTTATATAACACTTTGTTGCAAACCATCGACATCAAGAACACATAACCTCCCGTGGTACCACAAGGTACCATCACCGCTGATCTCAAACATCATCACTCTTTTCCCACCAACCTCACTCTTAATTTTTATCAAGATGGGATTTAGTATTTTCTTTTCCCTAATCTTTACACCAATAGATGACCAAACCACTTCCTATACCCTCATACCACCATCGTTGGAGTCCAAGAGATGAACTCCAAGATTAGCCAAGCGGTGAATAACCATCACCAATTCCTTCTTCTCTGTTACATGAGCTAAACTCCATATGGACAACTTTCTAAGAGCATCAGCAGCCATGTTAGCTTTACCGGGGTGGTAGTGAAAACTCATACCATAGTCTTTGAAAAGCTCCAACCACCTCCTCTGCCTTAGATTTAGCTCCTTCTGAGTGAACACATACTGTAAACTCTTATTATGAAAAAAGATGTCCACGTGCACTCTATTCAAATAATGCCGCTAGATTTTCAAAGCAAAAACCACCGCTAAAAGCTCCAAATCATGAGTAGGATAATTCTTCTCATGTACCTTCAACTGCTTTGAAGCATAGGCAATCATCTTCCCATGCAACATCAAAATGCAACCAAGTCCTACCCAGGATGCATCACAACAAACCACAAACCCCTCATTACCTTCAGGCGATGCCAAAACTAGAGCCAAAGTTAGCTTATCCTTCAGCTTCTCAAAACTCCCCTCACAGACATCCGACAAATAAAAAATTACCTTCTTCTAAGTCAACTTAGTCAATAGGTAATCTACCATCGAGAAACATTCCACAAACTGGCAATAATACCCAGATAAACCTAAGAAGCTTTGAATGTTGATTAGAGTCGTGGGTCTAGGCAATCTTTTAAGCACAATAACCTTTTGTGGATCCACCATGATGCTCTCACTAGAAATAATATGACTAAGAAAAGTCACAGCGTTCAACGAAAATTCACACTTGGTGAATTTGGAATACAACTGCTACTCTTTCAAGGTCTACAACACTACAAGGAGGTGATTAGCATGATCCACCTCAGTTTCTGAATAAACCAGAATGTCATCAATGAACACAATAACCAAAAGATCTAGAAATTGCTTGAAAACCCTAATCATCAAATCCATAAATATTGTTGGGGCATTAGTCAAACTAAATGGCATATCCAGGAACTCAAAGTGCCTATACCGAGTACAAAAATATGTCTTAGGGATATCCACCTCCCTAATCTTAAGCTGATGATACCTAGACCGGAGATCTATCTTAAAAAAGAATTTGGCACCTTACAACTGATCAAATAAGTCATCTATCCTTGGAAGATGATACTTGTTCTTAACTGTCACCTTATTCAACTGTCAATAGTCAATGCACGTCGGAAGGGAACCATCCTTCTTGCACACGAATAATACGGGTGTAGCCCAAGAGGACACACTAGGATGGATGAAACCCTTATCCAAGAGATCCTTAAGTTGATCCTTGAGTTCCCTCAACTCAATCGGATCCATTCTATAATGAAGAATAGATATTGGAGGAGTGTCCGAAACCAAATCAATACCAAACTCAATATACCTATCCAGAGGAAAACCAGGAAGATCAGTCGAAAAGATCGTAGAAAACTCAATTACCACCAGAACTGAATGTAAAAAAGGACCTTCAGAGTTAGAATCTTTTAGTTGGACCAAATGATAGAGACACCCTTTAGAGATTAATCTCTAAACTCTAAGATAAGAAATAATCCTCCACCTAAGAGATAGGGAACCACCCATCCACTCAACAATCGGTTCACAAGGGAACCTAAAGACAACCTTACAGGTACGACAATCTAAGGACGTGTAACAAGAGTATAACCAATCCATCCCTAGAATAATATCAAAATCCACCATATCAAGTTCAAACAAATCCACCAAAGTCTGCCTACTACCAACAGATGCCACACACCCCCTATAGACTCTTTTAACAATCACCGAGTTGCCTACCAGGGTAGAAATAGAAAAAGGATCTGAAATAACCTCAGGATCAAAACCAAAACACACAACCATAAAAGGGGTCCCAAAGTGAGTGTGGACCCCAGATCAAGAAAATAATATACGTCATAAGAAAAGAGTTATAACATACCAGTAATGACATCAGGTGATGCCTCAGATTCCTACTAAGTTGCAAGAGCATATAACCTATTCCAACCTGTGTTGGTACCAGAAGCAGAAATAGATGTAGAAGCATCACATTTTAGATAAGAAGAAGAATATAAAGAAAACAGAGCCTTAATCACTCCCAAAGAACCCTTACTAACCAGAAAATTTTTGAGCATATGGCCTGGATGACCATATTTTAAACACATGTCCCTCCCCTCATCACAGAAAACCCTATGCAACTTACCACAGCACCAACAAGGAGGGAATAATAAGGCCAACTGAGCCTTACTTTCTTGATATTGGGCACCCTATGCCGAGAAATTATTGCCACCCTACTGACGCCTATCACCCAACTATATCGAGTAAGAAGCACTAGCTATAGAGAAGGAAGCAAGACTCCCCCAATTCTTCTTTGGCCACTTATGCCATCTCGGCCATCTTGTTGTTGAGCACCACCCTTTTTAAATGACCTAAACTTTTTACCCTGCCTTTCCCTAAATTCATCATGCTTTCTCTTTTCTTCCTCCACTTATTGCATATGAATCTCCAACCCAGGAATGTCCGTATCCTTGATTAGCAATACAGTCTTGATTTTTAGGATCAAATCTTGATACGGTCCAGAAGTAAACTTTCTCATCCTTTCCCTTATCTCAGGAACTAATTCCAGAGCATACCTTGACAGCTGATGAAATTTCAAGGCATATTCCTTGGCAAACATTTTCCCTTGTCTCAGATTGACAAATTTTCTCCGCCTTCTCTTCCCTCAACTCCTGAGGAAAGAAGTGATCCAAAGCATTCAAGAAACCCTCCCACAAAGAAGACTCCTCAATATCACCTCTCACCCTATACCATTCCTCGTACCATTGGTACGCCACATCCTTAAGCTGGTAAGCAGCAAAATTCACCCTTTCCACATTCGTGGCCTGCATCACCTAGAAGATTTTCTCTATTTCATCCAAGAAACCTTAAGGATCCTTCTCCACCTTCACACCAGTAAAAGTAGGAGGATTTATCTTCATAAACTAACTAACCCTTGTGGCCCCAGCAAATAAAACACTAGATGCATCCCGCTCAGCTAGAGAAGCAACCAACTAAGCAATAATATGAATCGGTTGATGAAATTCCACATTCATCACCTCATTCTGAGGAGGACTAGTATCAATAGATAGAACTCCAAAAATATCAAGGATGGGACCCCTAGACAAAGTATGGATCCCCTGAGTAGTCTGTTTCCCTTTAACATTATCCCCAGCTAGGACAGTAGAGTTACCTTGTGTCTCAGATCGTCAAGGAATGCTCTAAAAATTAAAAAAAATAGAATTAGAGAAGATTTCATGACTTAGACTCTAAGCTTGAAAATAGAATACTAAGAATGTGAAACATTCCTAAATGCCTTATATCCTATCCCTTATGAGTGTGGCGCGCTACACATCCATAAAAGAGACTCTAATCGACACGATTTGTGGACTCTGAATTGACCTTGATACTAAAGCTCTGAAAACAACTTGACGTGACTCGAACCAGGGCCTTGTCATAATGGGAATCTTAAGTCCATCCAGAACTGGGGACCATCCTCGTTACCCAACCCAACCAACCTACGCATATCTTGAGTCGGATGAAACTCGAACGTATAACAAGATAAAGTGTAAGCACAACCTGAGACTTTGGGATAGGTTTATAACCGTGACCAACACAAACAAGTTCAACCATCCATTTGCCAAATAATAACCATTACTGAACAAAACTATGAACCAAATGAATTCCAATATAAATATAGAATTCAAAATAAAAGAGGATGGAACAATCATAAATTCAGTCCGACGGTATCAGCCCCAATACCAATGCCAATACTAAGGATGACATCAATATAGATCTTGCCCATTCTAACCTATAGTAGTCACACAAGCCTCTAACAAAAAGAATAACATTATCCAATCGGGACATGCCCCCAACCATAGCAAAAACCAATATCTATAAAATAAACCAAATATGTAAAGACATCCATGATATGAAATGGATCCTTTCAGAATATGAAAGATAACTAAATCCTATAAATGACCCTAAATTCGATCACTAAGTTGGAGGAATAGAGCGATCGATTCCTTCATCATGTGGGGATACAGCCGACCGAAGATGGGTTAGCTTGTGAATGCTAGCATGAACTCAGTATAAAGATAAAATAATGTCATCCAGTAAAATCAAGTAAACCAACCATATGCATATAACCCCCCACCCACCCATATACATATAAAGCCATTCCAGGAAAGTGAGTCGGGTTTAGCATTTAAAATCATTAACCTAGGTATGTATATCTTGATCATCCTAGAACCACACACAGGTTATATAGGTCCAGTGTAACCAACTGAATGGGCCCCGATGCATGTATGTGCACGAACCAGAGATACCATAAGAGTAGGGGATTCCCAAGTACCCTTTGCTCTCTATGATACATATGGGCAGTGTACTTAAAGGATTCCCATGTACCTCATAGTATTATATATGGTCGCTATGACCAACACTTATGTCAACAAACATGAACTTCTAGTGTCCATCCATTAGACTCGCACCTTTACGGTTAGCTAACCTACCCCACCATTAATCCCAAATTAAAACAATCATCATCCAACCAAACCTTTATTCCATTATTATTAACAAAGGCTATGAGTAGTGGTATTGTCATACCGACTATAGCTTGCAAGCAATGTCCTTAGCCAATCTTTTGATGTAAAAGGATTCTCATGTACCCATAGATTGCATTATCCAGTTATCTTGGGGGAATCTCGTATACCCCATAAGTTTTCATTAGTATGTTCTCTTGGATGATTCCCTTATACCCTACAAGGAAGTTTAATTAACCATAACCATGACCACCAATGTTTATCATTTAACCATTTAGGGTTCTATTACCAAGCCATACCATGCAATAGTTCCATTAAAAGTCAAATAATATAGTAAAAACTTTATCATATGCATTTTATCAAACATGTTGGGGGCATAGTGTTTCCAAAACTTAACCCAATTACCAATTAACATTCCCATGCAACAAATTTTCCAACCCACTATTAAAGCATGTAATTACATAATTATAACATGGGAAAATCATAACTAAGCATTTAATACCAAAACCCTAATGTATATTTAAAAACCCAAAACCATATATCTAATTATACCATAAAAACATTGTATAAACATGTATTTAGAAAGAACTAACAATGAGGGAGAAGTACATGCCTTAGATTTATGAAGATGATGGAGAGAAATCATCCAAACAATCCCCAAATTGCTCCTCTAAATAAAACCCTAGCCTTTCTTTACCCAAGAGCCTAAGAGAGAATTAGAGAGAGTTTATAAGTGTTTAAGATTAGAATAATAGGGCAAATAACCTCCCAAGTATGATATAAGTGGTGGGACCTTAATAGTTTAAGTGGTAAAATGTCCAGATTACCCCTAACTTAAACAACTTAAAAGTCCCATTTGATAGTATGACTCAACCATACTAGTCGTACCCTCCAATAAGAGTGGTACCAACCTCTCGTACCTAAGGCCTCCCCCTGAACCCATCACTATCCACCATATGACTTACCCATCCCAATTCATACCCAACTATAAGATCAGTACCCCAAAACTATATCCTTAGCAGAATAGAATCAAAATAGGTTTGATTAATGTCTACAATACGAGTCAATGGTATGACTCATACCTTATTTTATAGCTCATGGTAAGATACTCATACTCAGATTCAACTTAAGTTACTAAGTCTCAGATGAAGTGAAGGAAAAACCCACACCATACGACCTATCACCAACCATACAACTCATACAGCCAAGTCGTATCCATTCCAGAAACCAATCCAACCCATGAACAACCACTGGTTAGTGTACGACCAGGCCTCACCAACGTTACCCCAGCATATGACCTGTACCCCTAGTGGTATCTTGACCAGAAGAAAGAAATCTAGGAAAATTTCTAAGGTTCCAATACCCAGGGTGCTTCAACCAGGTAGTCCACCAAACAACACTTTAAAGTTGAGTAGTTGAATCATTGTGAAGGTAATGTCGAACTTCACCAATATAGACAATGGGGGTAGGAAAAATTTCTCTAGTATCATTAGATTTATCCAAATTAGCATCATCATAATCTAGGAAAAATTGCACCATAGAATACTAGCGTCTTCTACCCCGTGCTTGCTGATTAGGGTTAACTGGAGCAACATTATCAGCACATTGCCTATTCATCGAGAGAACCAACTTATCATCTCACATATCCTCACTATCCAGATTTCTTACATGTCCAAGTGCATCAATTTTCTTTTGGTTTAATTTGGCAGCGGCTAGTGAAACCAACCTTTCTACCTTTTGTTATACTTCCATATTTGTTCTCAGAGTTCTTTAAAGTTAGGATTGTAAGGTAATAAAGTCTTATCGGACCGACGAGTTTGGGATGCACAATCAATAGTTTGAAAAAAAAAAACAACAAACCAAAGTAAATTAAAGAAACTTAACCAAGAGTCAATCAATCAAATAAACTTAATTGACAACTGTACTCCCCGACAACGATATTGAAATTTGATACGCCCAAACTATAACAAAGAGTGTAAGCGGTCATTGTCAAATATATAACCCAACAAAAGTTGACGTTGAATCCCAAAGGGAATAAGGTGCTAATTAAGTTGTATGTAAATTAATAAACTTTTAATCAGAAATTTCCAAAGATTGGGGGATTTTGGTTGAAATATTAATTGAACACTTGCGGTTTGGTACAAACTAATATTGTCTTATCACATGTTAATAATAGAAAAATGGTAAACTAGGGTTATGTTAAGCTTGGTATTTCAATTCTTTTCGGCTATAGGTTATGCGAGTTCATACTTATATTTGTGATTATAGAGAAATGTAGATAAAATTTCCATCTAATTATTTTCCAACCTTCAAGGAGAGATTCACTTTAATTTTCTCAAACTTAAAGTGATAACATGATAATTCTTCATATTTTCCAAGAGATTAATCCGGTTAAGGCATCAATTTGTGAATTAGATATTGAGACTTTAGTTTCTTGTCACTATTCTCTTTTGCTAACAACAACTTCTTTGTTCAAGAAAGTTATTCTTTAAGGAACACTCTCAAGTTTGAAACCATGAGAATTTATTAAAATGAAGAGAATATGATATAAAAACAACTTAAATATAAACTTAACAACCCATAGCATAAAATTTAGATTACACCAAAGCTCCCACAACCATAGTTATGGAGATTTAGCCACTCATGATTAGAACTAATATACAAGAAATTAAAGTATTCATGCCAAAGATTAAAGATTGTTAGAGTTCACAAAGATGAACCCTAATGGAATAAGCTTAGCCTCTCTTCTTCGCTCCAAATGATGCATAACACCTTTTTAAACCCAGGCTTAGGGTGTTTTATAATTGCATGATGCAATTACCTCCAAGCCTCTTGACTTAATTTACAAAGAACATGATTCCTCGGAGAGGAGGGTCATGCCGCACAGCCTAAGCCGCACCCCAGGAGTCACGACATGGAGCTTAGAGTGCACCTTGGGGTAAGCTACACCTCGAATTAAAGTAGAAGCAGTCAATGCAAAGTATAGTAACCCAACTCAGGTTGGGATTGAACCCACAGGGAATATATGAACTATCTCTCAAGTTTGCTAAAATCAACGGGTAGTATGGTAAAATAAATGAAGGGATTGTAGTTGTAAACTATGAAAAGTAATAAACCGTGGAATGTTTTGGTTGTAATCAATCATAAACAAGCACTAGGATTGTGTTCCCCTTGGCTTCTCAACTCATAGGTTTATCATGATCTGGTGAATCAATCTAATAGCTTGCTTGCAGAATATGATAAGTTATGTATCACCAATTGTCTTGTGGACTCATTAGTGAATTTCACTCTTTACCTTTTGAGTCTCAGAGTGCCTCTTTGCTAACCTTTATCCTAGATTCCAGATTAACTATTACCTTTTGAGTCTCAAGTTATTAGAAGAAGATAATTATCTTAAGTAGATAAATATGATTAACTTATTTTGACAATTAACTCTAAATTACAATTATGATCTTCTTTTCCTACTGTCTACCTCTCTTGTGAAGTAAGTAGTAAATATAGGCAGGATCCTAATGTTTGAAACCGCTAAGACGTCTATCAAACTAAAGATGATAACAATACATGTAAGAATATCACTTAAGAATCAACTTTACACTTTCCCTACTTTGTTCATCCGCCAGGGTTCCCGCAACCCTAACTGTGAGATTTAGTCACTCATTATTGGAAGACCCATAGAATTTAATGAAGAAAGTATATTATCAATATTGCAATAATAGAGGAATAAAACCCAGAGTCTCAAAATTAATAATCAACCAAAATCAAGAACAAAATAATCCCAAGATCAAAATTAAATCTCAGAATCAAATATATGTTTATTAGTAAGAGCGCATAACCTAAATAAGAAATGTTAAAATAGTATTTATAGAGTACATAGAAATCCTAGGAAACCAATCCAAAACAAAGAAGGAAAATTTGAGTCGATGGACACCTACTGGGCCATTTATGGGCCGTAGGTGGCACCTACGGACTGTAGGTGGTACCACATAAGTGCCAGGCTCCTAAAAGTTCTTAAACTTCTCTAGAATTTGATCTTTTGAGACATATTATGGATCCTACAGACCAAAGGTAGCACCTACGGGCCATAGGTGCCTTTCTTAGGTAGAAGAATCCTTTTTTCAGCTTCTGAATCAGTTTCTCAGTTTCTCTGACACATACTCCGGCACTTACGCCTAGTAAGTAGTACCTATGGGTTGTAGGTGCCCATGTAGGTTGTCCAAAACTTCAAGTTTCACTCTTTATTTTCCATATTAGCTAAAAAACTTGATTTTCTATAAAACACAACACAAAACACATCACATCTAACAAAAAGACCTAATTAACTTGTATATTTTCATTATTTTAAGTTTCAAAGTGCTATGAAATAATAGCACATCATAGGATTAGGAAACACCCTAGGGGTTGCGGTGTGGAGGACTTTACTACAGCCTCCAGTTGTTCCATTTTGCTTTCGTCTTACATGCTTTGCACTCCATGGCCTTCTTATGTCTCTATATACCTCATTTTCTCCTAAAATAGACAAATCATATGGGTTAGCTCATTTACATTAAGAGTAAGATAAAACATATGTATTATGACACTTTGTTCTAATGACTCGGCTAAAATAGGGGTAAAGCATGATACATAGATGTATAAATAAACTCAAGACTAGTCATTTATGGAAACCCTAGCGGTTTGAAACTAAAAAGTGACCGAACTGCTGATAGATGAGAGAAAATTGAAAATACCCCTTATCTAATACTACTCTCTTGATACAGAATCTAATGTTTAGAAAAATTTTCTGCTAGATCCCGTATATCCTAGGGATTTTAGTTCAATTGGTCATAGCACGATTTGTTTTTTGGTGTATTTATCTATTGTAAATCATTGAAATTGAATCCCTATATGCATCTCTCAGTTGGTAAGTAGTATAAGCTACTCTATGCTACTCCAGCAAACTAAGGTTATGAAACTTCTCATGTAAATCAATCAAGAACTTATAGGATTACAAGACCATAACACCACTAAACATAGGAGAACCCAAGTGAGTAAATCTCACAAACCTCTTCTGATCCTCAGAAGACATAATTGTACCCATAACAATAAGAGGCATAGTAAATCTGGAAGGTTGAGATCCCACCGGAAGAGGTAACATAAAAGAAGTCTAAACTTCTGGTCTTTGAATACCACACTCAGATGATGGAACAGAAGGAGGAACAACACTCGAAGTCTACAGAGTATCATGAGCAGATATTTGAACCATAAGAAGGTTTACACTTAAAATCAAAGGAACACCATAGACAAACTTTGGCATAGAAGAAGGTACAATATATGGAGCTAGAGAAACACCAGGTGCACTCAAAGGAACACACTCCAAATGGGTTAGTAAATAAATCAATAACCCCTCTAAGATAGTGGTAAAATAACTTTATCAGACTGGAGTAGGCCCTATATCTCAAACATGCTCGACTCGAGGATCAGGGGAGATCCCTATAGTTCTACCTCTAGATGGGCCAAATCCTTGTGCTCATCCACTACCTAGAGCCCGTCCATAGCTCGAAACTCGCCCTCTAGGACAAGCCCTCTTCTCAGATAATAGCTCCACATCTCAAGCCTCACAGGATCTAGTCCTCACAAACTATGTGGAAGAGAATAAAATACTATTTAGAACATAGAGTATGAAATATCCGTATGATATAGAATAAAATAAAGGACGCTTCCTAATGATATCTTATAGCCTCTTAATGATAGATACAGACATCTACGTACTAATCTGCGAGACTCTACTAGATAGCCTGTTCTTATACTGATGAGTCGAATGAAACCTGGATGCTTTGATAACAACTTTCATGACCTAAAATCCAAGGGTCATGATGGCACTTGGCATGGCAAGCCTTGAGAAGTAAGCTTATTACCCAAACTGATATAAAATGAGAAATTAATACCAAAACCCAAGTCAAGACTCCTAGAATAGAGTCGAACCTCACATATATAGTAAAAGAAAAAATACATAACCAAAGATACCATACAATATCCCAAAACCCAATGTCATAATGTAAAAACTACTAAATACATCTTTAATGCCTTAAGATACAATAGTAGTCCAAAAGGATCATAATTTATCTCTAGATACAAAACAAGACATGAAATAGATAGGAAGGGGTAGTAGATCAACTCTCAAAGTGAAGACGATTTCTACCTCAAATATACTCTAGATACTTCCTAAATCAACTACCGTGTAGCGCATTCATAACTGGATCAACACCGAAAGGGTATAGTAAGGGTGAGTATGGTTAACTTTTACTTAGTAAGTATCATAGGCAGACTGAGAAAAGTAGAAAATAAAGCATATAAAATACTCACTATGGGAACGTCACCTACAATTAGAAAATGTCTAAAATAGTAGACCACACTATCTCTACTAATAGTTCTAAAATATTTGAATATACCACATACAAATACACAAAAAACACAAGTATAATAATAACGATCACCTATACCATTCAAGTTGGTAAAGGACGATCGTTGTCAATAGCCCAACGTTTGCTGAGGTCGAACCCAAGAGGAGCAAAATAATATTTCTAATCCTGTGGGTGTTAATAGTTACTAAAAATATACTCGTAAGGTAAACAAAGTAAAATTCATGATTTAAAATGGGAGGGGGGAGGGGTTGGTTTGGAACAAGGATTTATCAATATCAACTCAAGTCAACAAATTAAGGAAACACTTGATTTGAAATTCAATATGAGAAGGATCTTGGGATTATGTCTACCTAAGGGCAAGTTGTGCAAGGGCATATAATAATTTGGTGCAAAGTCTAGTTATTAATGATGTGGTAGGCTAAGTCGAAGGTCCTTGACGTTAGTTTGTCAACAAAACCTTGAGAATATCACTAGTTGACCCTTTTGAGTACCTAACTAGTATATCAATTACAATTGTCTAATACCATAATTGGGAATCCCTATTTCTAGAAAGATGCTCGAAACATAGCTACTCTCTATTCACCCTTATTTCTATGATCGCAAAAGATAGCACACTATATCCAATAATTGTCTAATATTTCTTTATCATCTATATTCCTATTTCAAGGATGATATCAGTTCCAAAAGTTCACCCACACCCCTCTTTTAAGAATGGTGTGATATTTCAAGAATTTAGGGTTTACATCCACAAATCCATTTATGGTATTTACGGATTTCACCCACAAATCCAAAAAAACTAAACCAAGTAATAGTGAAACCCATCATCAACAAACTAGAATATACATAAATACATCACAACCCACACATAATTGAACCTTAGTTCAACATAATCTCGAGACAAGGAAAGTTTATCTACTCAAGAAGTAAAGAGAGAAATATACCATAAGGTTCGTTCAAAGCATCCATCCTTCAATTTCACTAAATTCAAGGTATAAAATTCAAAATACAATTGTTGCACAATTTAGGATTTGTAAACTTCAAATTCAGTTCTTTCAAAAGTCTAGAATACCAAAATGAGAAAGGGTTTGAGCCTTTTAAAGGATTTGGGGTTGGTTGTCTATATTTACAAAATTTCCCCTGGCATATTCCCACTAAGTCATGATCGCAACACAGTTTTCATAATCGCGACTACCACAACCACGATACAATCACTATAATTACGATCCTTTGACCTTACTTGACTGACCACAATTGAGGCCCTCAGACTATGATCCCGGTAACTAAGACAGATTTCTACTTCAGGTCTTCTTGTTGTACTTCTTTTCTCATTTTTGACCCTTTTCAGCTCAAATTCACACCTTTCCTCCTCATAACTTGTATGCCTGAAAAATATAGAAATTAGTGCATTTAATCACAACTTTGTCTCATTCACATAGTCAAATCATAGTATTGTTCATAAATGTTGAGTGCCAATGAGTGGTAAATTCACCTCTCATAAAAAAACCCAACTTAAATCTTTGCTTGTCCTCTAGTAACGCTACCTCTTACCATGAGACAATGCACATTTAAGCCTCTTTTATACAACCCAATGATCATAATGACTTCAATCTTGGTTACTACCACAAGTAGCTCTTCAAACATAGTCAAAGCTATTCTCACGACACCCCTCATCATAAAATACAATCTCAAGGATGCAAATGAATTTAAAGAGAAACAATGCAACAATCATAAATACTTTAAAAGTGACTCTCTTTTGACCTCAAATCCACTATACTTCTTTTGACTCATTATTCTGTAGATGACAATATCATCCACCTCATGTTTTTCACATGTATCCTTACAAGAAGGATATCCCACACATACCAAATTTTCAAATATACAACAAGGGATTTTAAGTGCAAAACTATCTCTAACACAAAGACTCTTTGTAAGACCCCGCAAAATCCTAAGCTTGATTCAATCCTGTAAAATCTAGTAAGAGGTCCCAAACTTAGAAAAATTTAGCTAAGTATTCATACTTAGAGTTATTTTAGCCTTCGTAATTTAGAAATCCTTTTTCACGACCCTTATGACCTTTAAATATCATTTTTTTAGGTTGATTCATGATCAGGAATGTCAGTAGGTATTCTCAGATAAGTTTTAGATTTTTGGACTTTGATTGAAACATATTTGAAATCTCAAACTAGTGGATCAATTCTATGGACGACGCGTCAGCTCAAACTAGTGGATCGATGTGATCTCGACGCGCCACATCGTCCATCACGTTGATGAGTATTTTTCCCCAGCTCCCAGTGCAAATTCCAGTGAACCGATGTGGATTCGACACAGCGCATTGGCTATCGTGTTGATTCTAATGATGTGGTATGTCAGTATACGCATCGCTAAATCAGTTTTCAGTCATTAAAAAACTATATCCTCAGGGGTAATTTAGTCTTTTCCCACCTTATGTCAGCCCCTAAAATATGAAATTAAGCCCTTTTAGAGGCAAAATCCATTCATCTTTCTCAAAATTTCTCAAGAAGAAAACCCTAGGATCTCTAATTCAAGATTCAGCCTTCAAGAGCACTCCATCATTCTTCACAAATTTGAATAACAAGGCATGTGAAGTGTTCATCCAAGGATTTCCTTTCACCCTTGGAGTTTAGGAAACTCTTTCTAGATACAAGTTAATTGATTTCATGGATTTCATGCTGGATGTTGAATATATTAATGATTATGATATTAATGGAGATCGAATTCCATGATTTGTCCCAAGTTTCATGCAAACTAGTTTAATTGCGAATTGAATTTTATGAACTACACGTGAAACTCTTGAATTGTAAGTTGAATGTATAATCCATGATATTACTACATATTTATTGATATGTGAAATACCCATGCTCCCCAAGTGTTAGTCAAAATGCTTATGTGATTAGACTAGTCCAAGCAAAACATGTTATTGTGTAATTTTAATCATGCACAAGCTCGTGTATAACAAGTGTTTGACCAAAAATGCCTAAGTGAATATATTATTATCAAGCTAGTACCATTATGCTACTAAAGTCATGCAGTGATTTACTTTTCATGCTATCAAGTCCTGAGGGTATTTAATACCCAACAATTTAGTTGTTTACCTAGACCCAGCGTAAGTTGCAGAATAATCTCAGTCATGTCACAATTAGTAGTACTCTTAGTCAGTAACAAAACTCAGGAAAAACTTAGTAGACTCATTATCAGTCCAGTTCAGTCCAGTATCCAGTTTAGACCTAAGTAAATTTAGTTAGTTAACAGAATTCAGTAGTATTCTATCAGTCAATAGAACTCAGTGAACTCAGTTTAGTTCAGTTAGACAGTATAATCAGTAACAGTTCAGTCAAGCCTAGTATGAACTAGGAATCAGTTTAGTGTCTATTCAGTTGGGAGTAGGATTCAGTACTGAGTGAACCCAGGGTTAGGGGTAATTCTGCCATTAGAGGGTTTGACCCTTAGTAGCAATCCCTGCATTACAGAACTACGTATCTAGTGTAGGTTAAGATATTTTTCTGCCATACTCGGGTTGATAGATCTTATACGAGTTTTCCTGGCAGTGAGGGTTAATAAAAGATCTTTCTGTCAGAAAAGGTTAACTCACAGTTGTCTTTACCCATGTCATGGTAATGACACCCTTCCAATTGGGATTACAGGTTGGACCCCAATCTATTCAGGAAGGGGCATGCTGGTTAGATAATTACCTCCCACAGTTACACTTTTAGTCTTCAGAATAGAACTCAGTTTAGTTCTACAAAAATTAGGACTATCAGACACAGTCATTCGATTTAGTATAGAACTCAGAATAGTTCCACAGAATTAGGACTGTCAGATATAGTCACCCAGTTAACAATAATATAGTATCAGTAAACTCAGATATCAGTAAATCAGTAATTCAAAATTCAGTATCCAGTATTATCACGACCTCATACCTTTTTTTTGCTCTATGATGTCTTATGTCATAGGTTCAGATGCATGGGCTCCCGGTCATACTAAGTAGCCCGATCCATCAGCAGCAGACTATTAGTGAGTCCTCATAGTTCTAGGATATGATTTTTACTTTAGTATCTCAGTTTATCAATTTTCAGTAGTTGGGGTTAGTTGGGGGTTTGTCCCGTCAATCCCTTATTCAGATAGTAGAGGCTTATCAGACTAGAGTATTTCAGATAGATGTATCACTATTCAATTATTAGTAATCAGTATTTATTTACAGTTTTGAACCTCATGGCAAGTATCTGCCTAATTTCTGCATAATACAGTATTATTATTCAGTTATTGCAGTAGGTACCTATCATGGGTTAGCTTATGTTCTCTTAGGATTATGAGCACTGTGTAGCGTCTGGGGTACAGACTCTGGGAGTTACAAACTTGGTATCAGAGCATCCTAGGAAGTCTAAAATCTGAGTCTAGTAGAGTTTTGTGCATGGGTGTATAACGTGCCACACTTATGGACAGGAGGCTATTAGATGTTTTAGGAAAAGTTTCCCTTCTTTCAGTATTCATGTCATATGACTGAGCAAGATCTCAAGTTAAACTCTCAGTCTTATCCATTCTCTCATTTTCGTTTATAGAACATTTCTCCCAAAAAGACTAATGAAAGAAGAACCAGAAATTAGTCAGCACCTCAGCCCATCTAGACAGATCCCCTGGATGAACATGTCTCCCACACTGAATTCAGAACATCTTTCACCACCCTAGCTCATTCTGTGGAAGCCTAGAATAAATGCCCAGCTATCATTCTAGCCAACCCAGTGGCCAATACTGCTGCATCCAGGATTAGGGACTTCACTCGAATGAACCCTCCATCTTTTACCAGGTCAAAGTCAGATGAGGACCCACAGGAATTTCTTGATCAGGTGTAGAAGGTTACAGATATTATGAAGGTGACAGCTAGTGAGAGTGCAAAGTTAGTTTTATATCAGTTGCAGGGTATGTCTCACTCATGGTTCAAATAGTAGAAAATAGATAGGGCTGCAGATGCAAGGCCCATATAATCGGAGGAGTTTGCTATTGCTTTTCTGGATAGGTTCATCCCGCTAGAGTTGAGGGAAATAAAGGTTCTGGAATTTATAAATTTGAAGCAGGGCAACATGATGGTACAATAGTATTCTCTCAAGTTTACTTAATTATCTAGATATGCTCCTTATATGGTAGCAGATAGCAGATCTAAGATTAGTAAGTTTGTGTTTGGCATGTCTAATAGTATGGTCAAGAAGTGTAGTACCGCAATATTGACTAAGGATATGGATATATCTAGGCTTATGGTCCATGCTCAGCAAATAAAGGAGGATAAAAATATGAAGAAGGAGAGAGAGAATAAGAGAGCGAAAACTAGTATTTTTAACTTTGCTCAGCCTAAGTCAGAGGGTGGGAATCATTCTTAGTTCCACCCAAAATCCTCAGTTCTATCTCTGTCCTCAACCAGTTCTCTCATGCCAAAATTCAGAGATGGCAATAGAGATAGGGCATCAGGACCTAAACCCCAGGGTAGTGTTAGCAGTGCCCGAACAAATCTTCTCTGCTAGAAGTGTAGCAAAAACTATCTGGGTGTCTGCAGAGCTGGAAATGACGTATATTTAAAATATGGAAACCTAGGCCACAGAGTTAGACAGTATCCTCAAGGGGATTCGCAGAGTCAACATAACCGCCTCTCAACTCAGTCCGGTCGCCCAAAACAGCAGGGTGTCGCTTCCAGTGCCAACAATGGGCAATGCCTAAATAGACTCTATGCACTTCAGTCCTAATAGGATCAGGAAAGTTCTCCTGATGTCTTCATATCTACATTACAAGTTTATCATTTGCATGTTTTTCCTTTGCTAGATCCAGGAGCTTTTTGGTCTTTTGTTACTCCATATATAGCTATTGACTTTGGAGTCAGTCCAAAAATTCTAGTAGAGCCTTTCTCAGTCTCTTCCCCAGTGGGTAAATCTATCATAGCCCGGTGGGTATACAGGAACTCTCCGGTTATGGTATCTCAGAAAGTCACTTCAGCAGACTTAGTTGAATTAGAGAAGACCGATTTTGATGTCATTCTTGGCATGGATTGGCTTCATTCCTGCTATGCCTCGGTCGACTACAGAAACATAATTATCCAATTTTAATTTCCGAATTAGCCCATCCTAGAGTGGAGGGGTAGTACATCAGCACTTAGGGTCGGCTTGTTTCCTACCTTAGGGAAAGGAAATCATATATAAGATATGTGTCTACCATCTCGTTTGGGTCCAGGACTCTAGATCAGAAGACCCTACTCTTGAGTCAATATTAGTAGCATGTGAATTCTCAGATATGTTTCTGAAAGATCTTTCTGGAGTTCCTCCCAAAATGGAAATCGACTTTGGAATAGACCTTATTCTAGATACTCAGGCCATATCTATTCTGCCATACAAAATGGCTCTAGAAGAACTCAAAGAATTAAAAAAACAGTTGAAAGATCTCCTAGATAAGGGATTCATTATACCTAGTGTGTCCCCATGGGGTACACCAGTTTTATTCATGCATAAGAAAGATGGTTCTCTCAGAATGTGTGTTGACTACCGTCAGTTAAATAAAGTCATGGTCAAGAAAAAATATCCACTTCCCAGAATTGAAAACTTTTTTGACCAACTTCAGGGTGCCTATTAATTTTCTAAGATAAACTTTAGATCAGGCTATCATCAGCTCAGAGTCAGAGAATGTGACATTCTAAAAATAGCTTTCAGAACTTGGTATGGTCAATTCGAATTCTTAGTCATGTCAATTGGTCTTACTAATTCCCCAGCAGCTTTCATGGACTTGATGAACCATATTTTCAAGAAGTACTTGGACATGTTCATCATAGTCTTCATAGATGACATATTTGCCTACTCTCGCAGCGAACATGATCATGCAGACCATCTCAGAATAGTATTATAGACTCACAAAAACCATTAACTATTCAACAAATTAAGTAAGTGCCAATTTTGTCTAAGGTCTTGGTAATATCATTTCTGGTGATGGAATTAAAGTTGATCCCCAAAAGACCAAAGTAGTGATAAACTTGCCCAGACCCATCTCTCCATCAGATATTAGGAGTTTTTTTAGCTTGGAAGGCTACTACCGATGGTTTGTTGAGGGATTTTTATCTATTGCATCCCTATGTCCATATTAACTCATAAAAAGGTCAAATATCAGTGGTTAGATTCTTGTGAGAAAAGTTTTTAGGAGTTGAAAACTCAACTCACTACAGCCCCAATTTTGACTCTACCAGATGGTTTAGACGATTTTGTTGTGTATTGTGATACTTCCAGGGTTGGTTTGGGGTGTTTTTTGATGTGCAGAGGTAAGGTCATAGCCTACACCTCTAGATATCTCAAACCCCATGAAAAGAACTATCCAACTCATGATCTTGAGTTAGCAGTAGTAGTATTTGCCTTAAAGATTTGGAGGAACTATTTGTATGGAGTGCACATTGATGTGCTTATTGACTATAAGAGCCTACAGTATGTGCTCTCTATGAAAAACCTAAACCTTTGTCACAGAAGATGGTTAGAGTTGTTAAAATACTATGACATATAAGTTCTGTATCATCCGGGCAAAGCTAATGTAGTGGCTGATACTCTTAATAGAATATCTATGGGTAGTATTACTCACGTGGATGATGGAAGGAAAAAGTTATCTCAGGAAATTCATCAGCTTATCCGACTAGGTGTTCACTCAGTCGATTAATTAGAAGGTAGTGTATGGGTGCAGAGTAGTTTAGAATTATCCCTAGTGTCTGAAGTAAAGGAAAAGCAGGATAGGGATCCTATCCTAGTTAAGTTGAAAGAATTAGTAAAAGATCAAAAGATAGAGGTTTTCTCCCAAGGGGGAGATGGTGTATTGCGTTGCCAGGGTCATCTATATGTTCTAGGTGTAGATGACATAAGACAGAAGATTCTTACAAAAGCACATAGTACATGTTACTCTATTTATCCAAGGGCCACTAAGATGTACTGTGATTTGCGGGAGATCTATTGGTGAAGTGGGATAAAGGTACACTGTTCACCTCTCATTTTTTGAAGGCTTTCCAAAAGGGTCTTGGTACCCAAGTCCACATTAGTATAGCTTTTCACCCTCAGACATATGGTCAAGTAGAAAGGACCATTCAGACTTTAGAGGATATTCTTCAAGCGAGTGCGATAGTCGTTAAAGGTAGTTGGGATAACAACTATCATTCCAACATTCAGATGGCTCTGTTTGAGGCGCTCTATGGGAGGAGATGTAGATTTCCCATTGGTTGGTTTGAAGTAGGTGAGGCCACAGTGGTAGGGCCTGACTTGGTATTTGATACCTTAGGAAAAGTTCAGTTAATTAGGGAAAGGCTTAAGACAGCTCAGAGCCGATAGAAATCATACGCTAATGTGCATAGAAAGGATCTCGAGTTAGAGATTATATGTATTTGAAGATCTCTCCTATGAAAGGAGTGAAGAGGTTTGGAAAGAAGAGAAAGCTCAGTCCCCGATATGTCGGTCCTTACCGAATTCTCAGTCATTTTGGAAAGGTAGATTACGGGCTTGAGTTTCCTTCAGACTTAGCTTTAGCCCATCCAGTGTTCCATGTATACTTGATAAAGAAATGCATAGGTGACCCAACAGTTGTAGTCCCTGTAGGGAATATAGACATTCAGAATAGCCTCTCTTATGAGGAGATTCCAGTCGAAGTCCTTGATTTTCAGATTCGCAAATGGAGGAACAAAGAGGTCCCTCTACTCAAAGTTCTTTGACGGAACCAGTCCGTTGAGGGAGCTACTTGGGAAGCATAAGCAGATATGAGGATAAAGTATCCTCACCTCTTCTCCGCAAACATAGAATCAGCCCAAGGTAAAAGTTTTTCCTTGAACTTACTTAGTTCCATGCTTAGATTTTCCTTTATAGACTTGGTAACAGTTACCATTGCATATTTAGTTGTGACTTGATGCATCAGATATGCATGTTCAGCATGAGAAACTCAGCTTATTAGCAATCCCAGTCATGCATTCATGAATCATGCTCAGCTATGTACTTATGCATCAGATATGCAAGTTCAGTAGGAAATTTCAGCATATCAATAGTGTCAGTTATGAAATCATGTTGTAGTTATGAATATCCAGTATCTAAATTCATTCTATAATTATTCCCATCTTAGTCAATCTCATTCGAGGATGAATGTTCCCAAGGGGGAGATATTGTTAGACCCCACAAAATCCTATGCTTGATTCAATCCTGTAAAAGCTAGTAAGGGGTCCTAGACTTAGAAAAATTCATCTAAGTATTCATACTTAGAGTTATTTTAACCTTAGTAAGTTGGCGATCCTTTTTCACGACCTTTATGACCTTTAAATATTGATTTTTAGTTTAATTCATGATCAGGAATATCAGTAGGTGTTCTCGAACAAGTTTTGGATTTTTTGAACATTGTTTGAAACACATTTGAAAGATCAAACCAGTGGATCGACACAATCTCGATGCGCCTCATCATCCATCGAGTCAATGAGTATTTTTCCCCAGCTCACAGTGAAAATTCCAGTGAACTGATACGGACTCGACACGGTGCATTGGCTATCGCGTCAATGCCAACGACGCAGTACGTCGCTCTGTACATCGCTAAATCAGTTTTCAGTCATTAAAAAGCCGCATACTCAAGGGTAATT
The DNA here is from genome assembly GCA_030864215.1 of Capsicum pubescens. Classification (NCBI taxonomy): domain Eukaryota; kingdom Viridiplantae; phylum Streptophyta; class Magnoliopsida; order Solanales; family Solanaceae; genus Capsicum; species Capsicum pubescens. Next base: position 229,899,724 of record CM061546.1, read on the forward strand.
GGGTCTTTTCCCACCTTATGTCAGCCCCCAAAACACAAAATCAAGCCCCTTTAGAGGAAAAATCCATTCATCTTTCACAAAATTTATCAAAAAGCAAACCCTAGGATCTCTAATTCAAGATTCAGCATTCAAGAACACTCCATCATTCTTCACAAATTTGAATACCAAGGTATGTGAAGTATTCATCCAAAGGTTTCCTTCCAGCCTTGGATTTCAAGAAACTATTTCTGAATACAAAGTTAATTGATTTTATGGATTTCATGTTTGATCTTGAATATATTAATGATTATGATGTTAATGGTGATCTAACTCCATGATTTGTCCCAAGTTTTATGCAAATTAGTTTAATTGTGAATTGAATTTTTGAAATTACATGTCAAACTCTTAAATTGCAAGTTGAATGTAGAATCCATGATATTACTACATGTTTATTGATATGTGAAATACCCATGCTCCCCAAGTGTTTGTCAAAATGCTTATGTGATTAGACTAGTCCAAGCATAACATGTTATTGTGTGATTTCAATCATGCACAAGCTCATGTATAACAAGTGTTTGACCAAAAATGTCTAAGTGAATGTATTATTAGCAAGCTAGTACCATTATGCTACTAAAGCTATGTGGTGATTTTCTTTTCATCTATCGAGTCCTGGGTATTTAATACCCGACAATTTAGCTATTTACCTAGAGTCAGTGTCAGTTGCAGAATAATCTCAGTCATGTCAGAATCAGTTATACTCTCAGTCAGTTACAGAACTCAGGAAAAACTCAGTAGACTTAGTATCAATCTAGTTTAGTTCAGTATCCAGTTTAGACCTCAGTAAATTTAGTCAGTTAACAGAATTTAGTAGTATTCTTTCAGTCAACGGAACTCAGTGAACTCATTTCAGTTCAGTTAGATGGTATAATCAGTAATAGTTCAGTCAAGCCTAGTATGAACTAGGAATCAGTTCAGTATCCATTCAGTTGGGAGTAGGATTTTGCACCGAACGAACCCAGGGATGGGGGCATTCCTTCCAGCAGAGGGTTTGACCCTTAGTAGCAATCCCTGTGTTACATAACTACGTATCCAATATAGGTTGAGATATCTTAATATAATACTAGGGTTGATATATCTCATACGAGTTTTCCTACCAGCGAGCATTGACGAAAGAGATTCCTATCAAAAAGGGTTAACTCACAGTTATCTTTACTCGTGGCACGGTACTGACACCTTTCAAACTAGGGTTATAGGTTGGACCCCAATCTATTCAGAAAGGGGCATGTCGTTTAGATGATTACCTCCCACAGTTACAATTTTAGTCTTTAGAATAGAACTCAGTTTAGTTCTACAGAAATCAGGACTGTCAGACACAGTCATTCAATTCAGTATGGAACTCACAATAGTTCCACAAAAATAGGACTGTCAGATACAGTCCCCCAGTTAAAAGTAATATAGTATCAATAAACTCAAATATCAGTAAATCAGTAAATCAGAACTCAGTATCCAGTGTTATCACGACCTCAGTTACAGTTTATGTATTCATGCATGTACTTTTATTCAGTTATACACATGTTATTCAGTCAGTATTGTTCATGCATATGAACCCATGCACCTCATCCAACCTCACTTAGCACAGTACATTCAATGTACTGACACATACCTTTTTTTGCGCTATATTGTCTTATATCATAGATTCAGGCGCATGGGCTCCCGTTCATACTTAGCCGCCCAAGCCATCAGCAGAAGAATAGTGGTGAGTCCTCATATTTCGAGTACATGATTAATACTTTATTATCTCAGTTTATCAGTTTTCAGTAGTCGAGGTTTGTTGGGGGTTTGTCCCATCAATCCCTTATTCAGACAGTAGAGCCTTATAAGACTAGAGTATTTCAGAAAGATGTATCAGTATTCAGTTTTCAGTACTCAGTATTTATTTATAGTTTTGAACCTTATGGCAAGTTTCCTCCTAATTTCCATGTAATACCGTATTATTATTCAGTTATTGCAGCAAGTATTATTCATGTGTTAGCTTGTGGTCCCTCAGGATTATGAGCACTGTGTAGCATTGAGGTATAGACTCAGGGCGTTACACTCCCGATGCTAACAAGTACCATGCCATAGGCTTTCCCTTATTTTCAATGGCCACTACAATGAATACACTTGGTTAGTGATCTCAAAGGGCCTTTAGAGCATGTAGCGTAGGTTCGGGGAAGGGTAGGATATCATTTAGGAACAAAATGGTTATACCCTCCTTGAACATCTACATCACACTATTTCATCCATCTTTTTACCATGTACCACTTCTTTTGTTTTCACTTTTTACATTTGTGCCTACTTTTATTACCTTGATTCACCCAACTTTTGAAAGCATTTTGTTTTCATTACTTTTCCTTGTACACTTCATGCATTTCTTTCCTTTGTTGGGTCATTTGTTTTTTTATTCATTTTGTCTCATTGCTTAGCTCTTAGGCACTCACTTACAATTTCGTGGCCCAAAGTTACCTCTTTCAATTTTCACCACCCCAATTAGGGTTTTAGCTTCAAGTTGCAATTTTAAGTTCAAGGAGGGTAGGGTTCAAAAGGGGGATGAGATTTGAATGACTCACAGCTTGCAATGTGGTTTCCAAGAAAAGGTTCAAAGGCTCAAAGTGGGTGACTAGGGATGAAATCTATTCAAGGATAGGCTTTTTAGGCTATAGTGGATTTCCAAGTACACTAAGATGGCCTAGAATCATTTCACCAAACAATCATAATCCAAATTAGCCTTGATAGACTAATGGGGAAAGTTCTAGATGGTAAAAGTATACATGTTTAGACAAATAAGATCACCGGACAAGGCATGCAAACTCATAAAGGGGGCTCAATTTCCCCTCCCATTAGAGACAAAAATAGAGTATCTACCCATTCTTTAAATTGTTGGAGTCACAAAAAGAGGAAAAGAATTGTTACAAGGCCGCTCACGTCCGTGCCCTTGATTTTTGAAAAAAAATTGGATAGAGGAGGGGTGTTTGATTCGCATTTGCATGACAAATAATTTTATATTTATGGCACCAAATTAAGTCATCGTCTCACATCTCAGCTTTCACACGAGAAAACCATATGGCTACTCAGACTTGGCCATAGGTAAGTGTGATCCCAATTCCAAAATTCCATAGGTACTCAGACTTCCCTTGCATTTATAGCCTTGATGTTATGGGTACTCAGACTTCCCTTGCATTCATTGGATTAAAACCAATCATCATGATTTTTCCTTAAGAATGTCGTCACTCAATATATCATAGGGAAAGGCTCATCGGATATCACCATAAGTAATATAAATATAAAGTAAAAATCTTAAAACGACTAATCCATGAAAATGTGGGAACCATTAGAGTGCCCAAATTCTACAACCCAAACAAACAAAATAAAAATCAGCCAAATGTCATCAAAACATCCAAAAATATCTAAATAATATAGACAAAAATAAATAAATATGGAGACAGGCTTCCCCAACTAAAAAGCTTACAATTCCCTCAATACATAAACAATAAAGCATAACGATAGATAAGGGTGCTCCTTGAAACAGCATCAAGAGTTGATCTCTCCCTCGGACTCTGCATCATCCTCTGCATCCTCATGACCGAACTACTTCACTGGGGCCTCATCATCACTCTTCACTTGGGAGTAAGAAAGTCTATCATAGTGTTTTAGGACCTTCCAAAGGCCCTTTACCCCCTTCAATATCTTGCTAAAAAATTTATCCCTCTTCTTTACCCTTTTCACCATCTTCTCCTGCGAGTCCCAGAGCTCTCTATGAGATATTTCTAATGAAGAGTAGTACCTCTCGATCCTAGCAATGGTGTCTCCCGACTTCTTCTGGTCTTCCAAGTACCTCTCAAATCAGAGCACGACACATATGAATGGCGGGTCGTGGAGGGATATCCTGGCCCCTGGGGAAATCCCGACATGAGCTCCCTAATGACCCTAATATAAACACCAATAAGAGGCCTAGCTGCGGATGTTCTACAAGTCTCATACTCCTCACATGTCGACTTTCTCAAGTGGATCATCATCTTCTTGATTTTTCATGGTGCGCCCTCACCTCAAATTTTGAGAGGGTGAATGGGGGTGCCAGGGTGCACCCTAGTATCTCCGGAATAACCCTTAATGCCTACTTGCCTACACAACTCTATAATTAAAAAGGGTAAAGAGACGAGTGTACCTCCATGGTTCTTCAAGAATTTCTTGTTTGTGACTATAAGCTGACCTATATTCAAAGGAATGTCGTCTAGTATGCAAGAAACCATCCGAACCTGCAAGTTTGGAATTACTGTCATGTGGGTGTAAGGAGAGACTTGGCTACAGATAATGTTCAACCAAATCAAGACCTCGACAATGAAATTATTCATTGATATATTTCTCTAGGTAGCTGCCCAAGAGACCTCCTTGCCCGGTACAACCTCTCTGCCATCCAGCTACTCGACTCACACCCTTAGCTACAAAGTCAACCATATTTACATTTGGGATCCCATACAGGTCATTAATTTTATCTTCCCCAAAATGAACCTCCTTCTCTCGGATCTTGATAATCTTGATGGACAGGTATGAGAAAGATACTACGCTAAGGTTAGCATAGAATTCCCAGACCCACTACTCATTTACCTTCCAAGGATCTAGGGAAAAACACTACCACCCAATAGCTGCGAGTCTATCATGAAATGCTAGAATCTTTTTTGATACTTTATCCAAGCATATTCCTCTTTCGAGGAGCACCTTTGTTCTCGAATGATCACCATAGTATAGAGTGTGGAACTCGGGGGCCATGAATCGGACTTGGTCGTAACATTCCATGATATAATCCTGAAAAATATGAGAAGAACACAACAACAATAATCATCAACAATTTAATATACAAACTATACTATATTTTCCACTAAAGCTCATGGGATGGTTACTTGGTGGTGTTTGGACAAAAATTTAAAGTGCAGAAATTTTGGCCCAGGCTGGAATGCAACCTCAAATGTAGAAATCGCGGGCCATAGAGATGCAATCGTGGTACTGTGATTGCGGTCCCGATGACCATGATTGTGGTATTTGAGATTGGTTCAAGCTAGATTTTTCAATAGTCAAAAACCAAATTCTAAGCCATAACATATTCCCAAACAAGAATGAATACTAAAAACATTGAACAAGATTACTAGGTACTCGTTTATCACCTTAATGTGAAAACAACTACCCATGCACTCATTTGGGTATTGGATCAAACACTTGGTGTACACCCTATATTTTACTCAATTTCAGACACAATTTGGGTAGTCAAGACTTCCCCACATGTGTGCACACTATTTCTAGCAGCTAAACATCACACAAGTACGATTTAATCAAATTTTTAGTAATGAAAATCATAATTTTAGGCCTTCCCTATAACATGCATTATATGACCTATTTCTCAATAATTAAACAATGAACCAAGATACTTACCGAAGGAAATAATGAAACAGGGATGCTCAAATAATTTTGAATGCCCAAAATATTCCAAGGAGTGGGTAGAAATTAAGAGAAAAGTTGAGAAGGGAGTGTGGGGGGAATGGAAGTCTGATGGTCTTTTTAAATTTATTTAACTATGATCGCAGTCCAAGGTCCACGATCGCGGATACGTGGGTGACCGCGATCACAACATGAGCCCTGCGATCGCAGTAACTGAAGCATTTTTGCACCTTTGTTTTCCCCTATTCAGCTAATTACTCAATTTTGGCACACTTTCCCCTGTTCAGTCCAATATGTAAAAATTTCACACTTTTCACTTCTCAAAATCATTCAACATACTCCATATGCCACAAATGCATGGATTAATTAGATGACAAAATTAAAATCTACCCTATTTAATTAAAAACAAAGGATATGAGCCACGTTCTAGCATTTGTGGGTTGCCTTCCATATAGGTCTTTAGTTATCATTATGGCACGACATCCTTCAACTTTTACAAGTTGGATCCTCAATGGACCCATATTTCACTTCCTCATCTTCAACATCGATAATTGGTACCACTTGAAGCTCCATGGGTTGTTTCTTTATTTTGCATACCCAGAAGGACACTTTACTATCATGAACTCTAAACCTCATTTTCCCAATCTCCAAATAGACAACGGCTCTACTAGTGGAAAGGAAAGGTCGACCAAGGATAATAGGCACCTCTTTGTTCATTTCACAATCTAGCATTACGAAATCTATCGGAAGGATGAATCTATCAACTTTTACCAACACATTGAACAAAATACCAATTGGTTTCTTGATAGATCAGTATGACATTTAAAGCCTCATCGACATTGAAGTAGTGGTGCTCAAGCCAAGCCTCTGATAAATTGAAAAGGGCATGAGATTAATACTCTCACCAAGGTCACATAAAACTTTTTCAAACTTATGTGTCCTGATGGGGCATGTGATTGTAAAGGCCCCGGGGTCTTCCTTCTTTTCTGCTATTGCGCTACTCATGATAGCACTACACCCATGGGTGACATCAATGGTGTTACCTTCAACAAGTTTCTTCTTCGACATCAACTTCTTCATAAGCTTAGCATACCCCAAAATTTCTTTGATCGCCTCAAGCAGTGGGATATTGATAGAGGTTATTAAGATTAGCCATGAATTTCTTGAGCTTATGACACTCCTCGTTCTTCTTATGCCTGTGTGGAAATAGCGGGGGAATTTGTATGGTAGGAAATTCATCACTTCATGGATCATTATTCTCTACCACCTCTTTATTAATTTCCATTGGTTCTTTTTCATCCCCTTTTTTTAGAGATTTTAGAGCTTTTTTTTTGGATCAAACATAATATTTTTATTCACATTCATATGCTCAATGTTGGGATCTTTTTCATCCACACTTTCTCCCTCAACTTCTCACTAATAATCCCTTAGGGTCTTTCCACTCCTAGTGACTATGGAAAAGACTTGAGCATCATTTTTCTAATTCACAACGGTGTCACTAGGAAGACCTTCTTTTTGTCTAGCATTAATTTAAGTGGATATTTTCCCGATTTGAGTCTCCAACTATTTAATATAAGTGGAGTGAGACATAACTATTTGGTTGATTTGTGAAAATTTGCCTTTTAATTCAGGGATCATCTTGTCTGTTCCCTCCACTTTTATCAAAATTCTTGCTAAGACATCTTCGGTTTTATATTTGTTGGGGTCGATGAAGTTTGCTTCTTTTCTCTTTACCCGATCATGAGGGGGCACATAATGATCATACTCTCGGTATTTATCCCTCCATTCACGGTCATGATCATGATCCATCAAACCTTGATTCTGACCTTGCCTTTGATAGGCTATGTGGGACCCCCTCTCCCCCCCCCCCCCTCTCCCCTAAATAATTAGCCAAATACTGAATCTTTTTATCAATCTTCTTGGCCTCTTCTTTATCATAGGCCTTGGATACCATGACATTCACCCTTTTTGTGGGTAAACCCATCACATGCAAAGTTAAAAGCTCTAATTGTGTCATCATTTTTTCCATGTTTTACTCCCTCTTCATCTATCATCCTTTGCTCTTTATCAACAAATAAGTTAGTAGAGGATCCTTTTGATACCTCGGTATCATGGGTGTGACATCCCCGGTTTTTCTTAGTAACTTTCTCAAGCAAGTTAGTAGCTTCATGATAAGTCAACTTCACAAAAGAAACCCCATTCGCATTGTCTACCAAGGTTTTCTTTAGCGGATTAAGAGCCCGGTAGAAAATTTGGAGAAGCATCTTCTCCAGGACCTCATGGTTGGGACATTGTATGAGCTTTCCGTTAAATCTTTTCCACACCTTGTACAAGGATTCTCCATTCAATTGCCAAAAGTTAGTGATTTCATCATGCAATTATAGCATCTTGGACGGTGGAAAGTATCGGTCAAGAAAGGGAACGGTGAGTTCATCCCATGAAGTAATTGATTCAGCCGGAAGAGATGGAAGCCACAATACCACCTCTCCCATTAGAGAAAATGGGAATAAGAACAACCAGATGGACTCTTTGGTTATGTGTGCAATATCAAAGGGTGCACACACTTCAATGATGTTTTTCAAATGCAAATTGGGGTCCTCATGGGCTTGTCCCAAAAGAATTCCCTTCATTTGTAACATATGCAACATAACACTTGTGACGTGAAAGACTTCTTTCCCATAAGTAGGCGGGATACGGATGGCACTTGTTTGTCCAATATCATAGAGTTGCTCGTTATTATCAAGAGGATCGTCGAAGGACCCAACAATTCTTGCATTATGACTCATAGTTTCGTGAATACTATACGAATCACCTAAAATGAAACAAATGCAACAACAAAAATAAATACTCACCACTACGGGTATACCCTAAGTAAAAATAAACACCACATAAGTGAAAGCTAAATGTGACTCCCCGGCAACGTCAACATTTTGATAACACTCACCTATACAATTCAAGTTGGCAAAGGATGGTCATTGTCAATAGCTCAACATTTGTTAAGGTCGAATCCACGAGGAGAAAATTAGATTTCTAATCCTATGGGTGTTAATAGTTACTAAAAAGATACCCGTAATGTAAATAAAATAAAATTCATGATTTAAAAAAGGGGGGTTGGTTTGTAACAAGGATGTCCAATATCAACTCAAGTCAACAAATTAAGGCAACCCTTGATTTAAAATTTAATATGAAAAGGATCTTGGGATTATGTCTACCAAAGGGCAAGTTATGCATGGGCATATAATGATTTGGTGAAAATTCAAGTTATTAATGATGTGGTAGGCTAAGTCGAAGGTCCTTGAGGTTAGTTTGTCAACAAAACCTTGAGAATATCACTCGTTGACCTTTTCAAGTTCCTAACTAGTGTTTCAATTACAACCACCTAATACCTTAATTGGGCATCCCTATTTCTAGGAAGATGCCCAAAAGATAGCTACTCTCTATTCACCCTTATTTCTAAGATGGAAAAATATAGCACACTACATCCATTAATTGTCCACTATTTATTTGTCACCTATATCCCTCTTTCAAGGATGATATGGGTTCCAAAAGTTCACCCATACCCCTCTTTCAAGCATGGTGTAAGCTTTTAAGAATTTGGGGTTTTCAACCACAAATCCATTTTGGGTATTTGGGGCTTTCACCCACAAATCCCAACTAACTAAACCAAGCAATAGTGAAACCCATCATCAACAAACTAGAATCTACACAAATACATCACAACTCACATATAATTGCACCTTAGTTCAACATAATCCCAAGAAAAGGAAACTTTAGCTACACATGAAGTAAAGAGAAAGATATATACCATAAGGTTCATTTAAAGCATCCATCCTTCAATTTTCACTAAATTTAAAGTATCAAATTCAAAATACAATTGTTTCCTATTTTTGGGTTTATAAACATCAAATTCAATTCTTTCAAAAGTCTAGAATACCAAAATGAGAAAGGATTTGGGGTCAACTGTCTATATTTACAAAATTGCCCCTAGGTATATTCCCTATAAGCCGCGATCGTAGTAGAGTGTCTATGATCGCGGCTACCACAACCGCGATACAATCAACGCAATCGTGATCCTTTGACCTGACATGATCGATCACGATTGCGGACCTCAAAACCGTAATCGTGGTAACTATGACTGGTTTCTGCTTTTGGTCTTCCAGTTGCACTTCTTTTCTCCTTTTTGATCCTTTTCAGCTCAAATACACATCTTTCTTTTTCATAACGTGTATGCCTGGAAAATGTGGAAATTAGTACATTTAACACAACTTTGTCTTATTCACACGTTCAAATCATAGTAGTGTACACGAATGTTGAGTGTAAATGAGTGTTAAATTCACCACTCATCATATCCAAATATCACACATACAAGTATGAAGTAGAAATACACATAGATAGATATCACATCAAGACAATAATACAATAGAAAATAAGCATAATATTTATGAAATGCAATGAAGATGATGATCTGATGCACGAGGTTGTCACACAACCTCTGTATACACCTACCAAGATGTGCTCCTAAGGTAGGACCCATGGGTATTCGTCAACCCAGATATAATCCAATATCTAATACCAATATCCATGACTTCTCTCTAGCACAAACATCGATAGAGGGTATAAATATGTCACCAAGCAAGTATTTTTAGTGTTTCCATAGTGGTACCAATATTTCACAGGTATATATAATATGAGGATGTAATGGTTACAACCAACCAAAATGAGATTTTCCAAGCCCAACCATGTGAGTCAGAAATTCACTCAATATATCAACCAACCATGAATTCAATGTAATCCATATTCTAGTAGAGTAATATAAATAAAAATATTCCATTGATACCACATAAATTCCAATTTAGGCTTTTTCACCAGAAAAGATACCACCAAATATACATACATAAGGCCAACAATATCAAATAAGACCCACAACGGTCACAGAAAGTAGATAATGTCTCAAAACTACCAATAACAATAACATAGACCCCTACACAAGCACAACACAATAATAAATCCATTTCCATGAAGAGTTGTAACACCCATAACATAATTTTAGACCAAAATTAACTACCCAGTCTAGAAAGGTGAAAATCTCTCCAAAAAGCCTTAACCAAGAAACTTTATCCTCATGAATAGATATGAAATCAACTAAAATACACAAATATAGAATCCACGTATTAAAAGAAAGCTAATGATACCCATATTTTCTATTTCTAAGTTGGGGTCAAAATGGACCCCCAAAATGGGTTTTCAAAAAAGAAGGTTAAAATATGATTTTTTTTATCAAAATATATTTCCCATGATTAAAGAACTTATAGAAGAGAAACCAACTAAAAACGAGTAGAATTTGGGGTTTGAATCAAAGAATTTCATTCTTTCGACCCAAAATTCCCAAATTCCACCTTGAATTCTAGTTTTGAAAGGATTTAAAAGACAAGAATTGAAGAAAAATAATTGAAATAGGGGTTTGGATCTTACCTAAGATTAAAAATGGAAGAAATTTCCTAAAACTCAAAAACCCAAGTTCTAAGTCTCAAAGATGGTGAAAAATAGTGAAAATGGGGGATATAACCCATACAAGCATCGCCTAAGCATCGACCGGGTCGCTTATCGCTTAAGTGACCAGATGTTGCTTAAGTGATAATCGCCTCAACACATAAGCAAAGATACAGGCACCTAACTAATGGAGGAGTCGCTTAAGTGATACCCTCATATGGATGTCATGTCACATAATCGACCATAAGTCACCTGAGCAGGTGCACCAGCTGGAGACTTGGAAAATTTCAGGTCTGCACGGACCCCTTGTTAGTCATCTAAATTCTCAAGAATGCAAATGAACTATGTTACTAAACTATATTAGATGATCCGGACTCAATGGCAATATCTAATTTTCAAAAAACAAAAATTCACAAAGTTGACCCCAAAACCCAATTTCACAATTTTCCAAATTGAGGGTTGAAATGAGATAAAAATGTCGTAAAACCACATAAACTATGTTACTGACCAAAAATCAACATTTTGAATCTACTAGCGTGATCCATTTTACCATCCGATGCACAAATCAACAAATGTTGATCAAAGTCAACAAAGTCTTTATAAACACCGAAAACCACAATCTCGTGCAAATCATACTAAAATACACTGGAAACCGTACCAATCATCCCCAAAACTTAGAAATTCCACAAATAACCCACATGGAGGGGTAAAATAGTAAAATCATACAAAATATTTCACAAATATCAGCAAAAGTTAGGTTATTACAACACACATACTATGATTCTAATAAATCCCCACAAGCAATGACCTATAGGAGATGAGCTTAGTCCATGTACAAAATATTCTAGACAACTAGTGTTTACTACCCTTATCCCAAATCAAGTTCTAGACCATCCTTATTCCAATGTCCCTACCCTTATATTCCCTAAAATCCACCAATTCTATGATGATCAACCTTTACCAATTTATCTCACTATATCAGCCCATGTCATAACATGTACAATCACACAATGATACAACTCAACACATTGTACTCTAAAACAAGCCTTTTTACATAATCTTATTTCAGGTGATCAAACAACGTGTAAAATTACCAACAAGTTAACATTCAATATCACACATTCCAACAAGTAAGAAAATAGATAGTTAACTTGTACACATGAACCAAATTAAGTCTTTAAATACATTTCACCATCAACTATCCCTTTCAACCAACAATAACCTTCAAAGCGAATAAACACAAAAAAATAAGTAAACACACATTACTTTGGAATAAACTTTGGGCTATCAATATTTGGGAAACACCCAACCCCTTTAATTTACACTCTATTACTCCCAACATCCGACTTAACTCTAAGTCATCTCAAAATCACAGAATCAACCCATCAAGCAAGGCATTCACATCCATCATTATAACTACTCATTTTTTGATGAATTATGTGAACTATTTATTTTTGTGTGATTTTACCATTTTACTTCCCCCTCACCCCAATGTTGCTTTACGGTATTTCTGGAGCGTGTGGATGATTGGTATGGTTACTAATGTATTTCGGTATAATTTATGTGAAATTATATTTTTGGTGGCTTGAAAAGCCTTATAATTGTCTTTGGTCAACATTTATTGATATGTGCATCGAATAGCAAAATAGAATGCGCCAGTAGATCCAAAATGTCAATTTTAGGTTGGTAAAATGCTTGGTATGGTTTTATGGATTTTAAATCTCATTTCAACCCTCGGTTCAAAAAGTTGTAAAGTTGGTTTTTGGGGGTCAAATTTGTTAAAAATATATTTTTTCAAAAATCTGATATCACCATTGAGTCTGGAGCATTGAAATTGATAGGGTAGATTATTTTGTTTATGTTCATAAAATTCTAAATGAATCTCGAGGGGTCTAGGAGACGTGGACACTATATATACCCATGTTTTACCATTTTTTCCTATTTTTGAGACTTGTAGTTTAGGGCTTCACACTTTTGAGCAATTTCATCCATTTCTAAGCTTGGGTAAACTTCTAAATACCTATTTCAACTACTTTACTCCAATTTTATCATCTAATTATTGTTTTGACGCAGACTAATGTAGGAAATTGGGGATTTTGATTTGTAAGGCCTAAAACTTGTATTTCTTCGATTCAAATCCCATTTTCGACCCACTTTCACTTGGCCAAGTTTCTAATCTTATAATTGTCAGTTTTCTCTTAATTTCAACTTCAAAACATCTTAAGACTCTTGATTTCATAAAGGATTTTTGAGAATTTTTGGGAATTTTGATGGTAAATCTTAAACATGATTTTTCTTTAATTTGGACCTCGTTTTTAACCCGTTTTCACTTGAATTTTCAGATGTATACTCTTAAAAATATCAGAAATATGTGTTTGAAATAAGATTATGATTTTCTCTTCTTTTTCAAAAACCTATTTTCAAGGTCCATTTTGACCCCGACTTGGAAATAGCAATGTGGTTATCGTTGGCTTTCTTTTGATGCATAAATTCTTATTTTCATGTTTTAGTTGATTTCAAGTCTGTTTGTGAGGAGTAAAGGCTTCAGATTAAAGGCTTGCTGACCAATTTTCAGTATTCGAGGTAGGTTATGGCTCAACTTTCTTCATACTAGGTTGTGTAGTTAATGTTGTTACAAAAGCATGTTAAGGTTGTGGTAACTAATCATAAAAATGGTTATTTAATTGTGTTTTGATCGTGTAGGGGGCTATTTACTAATGTTATTTGGTAGTTTTGAAATATTATTTGCTATGTGTGACTGTGTGGGGACTTATATGATATTGTTGACTTGTGTACATAAAATTAAGCATAATTTGTTAATAAAAAGGCCTAATGTGGTATCAATGGTGTATTTCTATTATACTGCATTCTATTGGCATATGGATTATATGGGTTTTATGGTTAGTTGGATTAATGGATGGGTTTTTGGCTTACTTGGTTGATATATTGGTTAGATATAAAGATTCTCATTCTAGTTGATTATGATCATTACATACTCTTAACATATACTTCATGAAACATTGGTACCACTGTGGAAATGCTAGAAATATTGAAAATGCTGGCTTTTTCTGATAGAAAATATGACATCTTAAAAGACCCTCTATCAAAGGATATGTGATGCGTCATAGAAACACGGCTCATTCGATGCTTAAAACAAAGAATTTATGCTTAGACTTAGGTTATTTTGGTAGATATGATATAGTTTTGTGGTTGTTGCAGGTGAAACAAATGAATGATTGTGTTGGAATAAAATTGGAAGAAAAATCTCTGAAAAAGATGAACTCTATGCAGCATACGAGTCATCTTACAAGTCGTCAACACATCATACGGTTCATCGGTTTACTCTGTAAGAACAATAGTAAAAAAATTTAAGAATTGAAGTTAATTAAAGAGTGGATACAACTGTAAAGTACGAATCATAAGATGTGGTTACGATTATGGAGAAGTAGTCATTGAGAGAACAAAAACCTAAGTTAAAGTTAGAGTTGAAGTATCATAAGAAGACAAGTCATAAGAACTGAGTACGACTCAGAGGGATAAGTCGTGAAGATACTAGTATCTAGAGCATTGAAATATTAAGGCCCGGGTAGTAAAGAGTGAAGACCACAAGTTGTATGGTCCAGCTATGACTCGTGAGGATGAGTCATAAAGACAACATAGGCCTAAAGCCGTGAAAGATCAGTCACTGGAGAACTTACGAAAAGTACTATATGACTCGTAAGAAGACCTTATGACTGGACTATGCGTGTCGTACCTTGTGCCGACATACTTTTCCTATTTCATTTTAATTAGGATTTTTAGGTTATTTTGAGACACTATAAATACTTCAGGGTTATTCTTTTATTAGGTTATGCACTTTTACAAAACTTTTACTACTTTTAACATACATTGCTCTTTGAGATTTTGGATTTTATTCAATTGAAAAATTTAATTTTCTTCCTCTTATTCTTGTACAATTAATTATATGTATTCCTTATTGATTATCATGGATTGTGGCTAATTTCCTTGACTAGGGTTGTGGGAAATCTAGAGGATTAACTACATAGAGGAAGTGGGAGAGGCATCTATTCTATTATGATTTCATGTATGTTAATCTTCTTTATATTAGTTGACCTCAGAGCTACTACAGAAACTTGAGGATTGCCTATATTCGAGAACATCCTCACAAGGGAGTTTAAGATTAGGAAAAGAGGATTAAGGATGTAATTTGAGACTTACGTCCATCTTATAATTCCTCCAACTCATATAATCAACTTGAGACCCAAAAGGTAAAGTTGAACTAAGGTTATAGACAAAGAGCAATAAGGCGACACCCTGAAACTCACAAGGTAAAGGGTGAGATTTATTATCACGTTCATAAGACAAATGATAATACATAGCTTGTTGACGTTCCATAGAGAGCTAGAAAATAAGTGAGTTTAATATAAGAAGTTTACAGAGTTGAGAAACCAGGGGGAACACAGTCTTAGTGTTAGTCTTCTACTCTTTACAAACCCAAACATTCATGTTCGGTGACTACTTATTGTTAATTCCAAATTTCCCCTATTTACTTCTCCATACTGCTCATGAATTACATCAAGTTAAGATACTTTTCAACATTTTCCCTGTATGTTCGACACCAAACTGGTTTTGGTTACTATATTTGGCATCGACCACAACATACTTATTTGGTGGTTAGTTTTGGGCGACATCAAATTTTAGGGTCATTGTTGGGACAGATGGTAAGAATTATTGACTGAATTTGGCAAAGTTCTTGGGTTTTATTTTTTATTCTTGAATAAGAATATGATGGTGTATATTAAATACTAGGACAATAGGCAATCCCTTACTCCGTTTTGATCTAGATCCTGAAAGAATTCTTCAAACACCGTAAAGGATGTCAGAGCAAGTTCATGATGGTGTTCCTATTGGGGTTCAAGACCCTTAAATTATACCCCCTCCTCCAACTTTTAATCCTAATTTAGCACTTCTTCGTACAATAGGAGATCAACAAAATATTATAGATAGATAGACATAGCACATATTAGAAGAAGTAGCTGAGGAGACACGTTTAGGTAAAGAGTATAAGGTAGCACAGAAAGCAGAATTAACCTGACCAAGAGAAATGGTTGAGTGTTAAGAGAGAGTTCAAAGAGGCAGAGCTCCAATGATTCCTGCATATCAGCAACTTCATCCATATGATGAAGACGAGGACATTGGATATGTTGACCCTACTGAGATAATAGCCATCATTTCTTCATCTCTACCCCCAAATGTTAAATTTCATATTACCAGTGCAATGATCCTGCTTCTAAACTTGAAGGGGGGTTTTGGCATCAGCAACAGATGATGAAAACATACATCTTTCTATTTTTACTGGGATTTGTACGTCAAATACTATTCCGGGGGTAAACCAAGAAGCATTAAGGATGAGGTTGTTCCCATTTTGTTGACTGGAGAATCATCACTATGGTTAGGATAGCTTCCAAAAGGATCAATCACTACTTGGTATAAGTTGCGTAGAAAATTTTTGAACAGTTTCTTCCCTCCTGCAAGGATATTATAGCTGCAAGGTGAAATGTACAATTTCAGATAGCTACCTGTAGAATCCATGTATGAGGCATTGTTTAGGTTCAAAAAGAGGTTAAGTATGGTTCCTAATGTAATACCCCGTACTTCTACCTAGCTTTAAATCATACCAAGAATGCTAAAAACTTACTTTAAAATATTAATAAATTTTTGTACATGCGGAATTTTTAAGATTTACACTTTTTATCATGTGAGAAATTGAATTAGATTTCCAACAATACCAATTTCGTACAAATCCGGTATCAGAGTAAAAAGTTATGGACATTTTACTCAGAGCAGTCAGAATCACCTAGGTGCGACGGCCAAGTTGACGGACCGTCAATCTAGCAACGGACCGTCGCCTAGACCTTCGCAACTAATGAAGTGAGGCAACCTTCTATATAAGGTGTGACGGACAGGTTGACGGACCATCTCCCAAGACGTCTCTACTTAGGTAGTGAGTCCTGTTCTTTGTCCATGTACGACGGGCTCGACGGTCCATCGCACGAGCCAACACAGATCCTATTCAGTTATTTTAAGGCTATTTTTAAAAGGGTATTTGGGTATTTTTACACCCAATTTAACCCCTAATTACCCCCGACCATAACTCATAAGTTTATTATTCTTTTACAACATCAAATTAGGGTTTCTCTCCAAGATCTATCCTCGAGAACAAGAAAACCCTAGGTGTTTAATTCCAAGTCAAGAATTCAAGTTTTCCTCCATAAATCTTCAAGTAATCATATCCCAGGTATGTCATGTATTGATTCATGGGTCCCTTTCACCCCTGAAGCTCAATAATCTCTTTTAAAATCCAAGATTTGGGTATTTGTGAATGTTCATGATTTAAATTGAATTGAAATTCATGCCCATGATGCTGTGTGGTTTTGATTCGTGTTTTAAATTACTTTTTCCAATGATTGACCCTAGTATGTGATGGTTTGCATAATAACCATGATAAACCTCCTTCAAATTACAAGTTGATTGATGTATCCATGATTATTAGATGTTTTGATGATTTTATGACCAAAGAATGCTCCCCATGTGTTTGATTAAATGCCTATGTAAAACAAAAGTGTCATACTAGTATGATAATATGAAATCACCATTCATGTACAAGTTTATGCATGTCAAATGTTTGATGAAATGTCTTACTCAATGAATTATAGATTGTTGATGTTAGTCATATATTCAAGAAAGTCATGCTTTGTTAATTTTTTTCCATGGAGTCCTGGGGGTACTTGTACCCGAAAAATATAGATGTGTGCCTAGATTCGGTTTCATGTTTTCATGATATCCTCAGTCAGTCATGTGACTCAGGAAATCTCAGTAATACAGTAATCTCAGTACTATTCCATTTATCAACAAAACTCAATTAATTCAGTTAAATCAGTTCAGTAATCCATGTTCACTGTCTATTCAGATGGGAGTAGGAATTAGCACCGAGTAAACCCAAGGATGGGAACTCACCTGTTATATGGGGGTGTGATTCTTAGAAGAAATCCTTTCATTCCAAAACTATGTAGCCAGTGTAGGTTAAGATAAAATAGCCTGCTATATAAGGGTAGATGAGGTGGATTAACCTGTTATATGAGGTTTCCCACCGTTCTCACTAGAGTTTCCTTTTATATGAGGGTTACTCACAGATTTTCCTTACCAGTGGAGCGGTACTGACACCCTTCTAATTGGGGTTATAGATTGGACCCCAACTCAGCCATAATGGTGTATTAGGGGCATCTCTGTTAGATACCTACTTCCTATAGTTTCAGTTACAGAATCCAGACTGTCAGCTACAGTCATTCAGTCTCAGCAATAGAACTCAGATAGTTCTACAAAATTCAGGACTATCAAATATAGTCAACTCAGAATAGTATGAAACTCAGCTAGTTCCATCAGAAACTAGACTGTCAAATACAGTCTCTCAGTATCAATTATTTCAGTTATACAGTTATCAGTATCTCTTTTTATCAGTACTCAAATTCAGTAATCATGTTATCACGAACTCAGTTACAGTTATTATGTATTCATGAATGTATTCTTATGCTCATGTTGTCCAGTCAGTTAGTATAGTTCATGCATGTGAAATCTTTGTATTCAGCCTACCTTCCATGCATACCAGTACATTCAAAGTATTGATGTATTTTTCTATGATGTTTTATACCATAGGTTCAGAAGCACGAGCTCTAGAGCATCAGTAACATTCCAGTCTCAGCAGTTAGAGATAGCAGTGAGTCCTCAACCTTCGAGGAAATGACCATTATTTATTATCTCATTAATTAATTTATTAGTTGGGGTTAGTTGGGGACATGTCCCATCAACTCCTTATTCAGACAGTTCAATCAGTTAGGGGTTTTTCAGACTATCATATTCAGACGGTTATTTCAGTGTTTGGGTATTTTATACCCCATCCATATGTTATGATTTGTTAGTTATGTTTTAGTTTTGAACCTTAAGGCCTTTCAGTTCATGTTTCTGCATTTATACAGTATATTATGCAGTGTTCTGGTACAGATATCAGTCATGGGTTAACTTATGGTCCTTTGGGTCATGAGTACTGGGTAGCGTTCTGGGTACCAGATTCGGAGCGTTACAAACTTTGTATCAAATCCTAAGGTTCAATAGATTCCTAGTAAGTCTAAAAGCCACATCTAGTAGAGTCTTATGCATGGGTATATTGCGCGCCACATTTATGTGCAAGAAGCTATAAGATGTTTTAGGAACAGTTTCTTTTCTTTCAGTATTCATGTCATGCCAATGAGCATAATCTTAATCTAAAATCTCACTGTAATCTATTTTCCCTTTCTTCTATAGAACATGCCTCCTAAGATAAGAAACGAGAATCAGCCAGACCCTCAGCCGAAAGATCCTTTGGGCGAACATGTTTCTCATGCAGAGTTTAGAGATGCATTTACTACTCTTGCTCAGTCAGTTGCTTCTCTAAATGAATGACCAACTGTCATTCCAGCCAACCCAGTTGCTAAATCAGCTGTAGCCAGGATTTGGGACTTCACTCGAAAGAATCTTCTATCCTTTCTTGGGTCTAAGTCAGATGAGGACCCTCAGGAATTCATTAATTAGGTTCAGAAGTTTACCGACAACAATTGTATGATGTTGCTCACACTTGGTAAAAGTAGTGGAATTCATAATAGCCAGATGATGCAGGGTCTATTGAGTGGGAGGAGTTTGTAACTCTATTCTTAGATAGATTCTTTCCCCAAGAGCTAAGAGGTGCTAAGGTGTTAGAATTCATCAACCTCAGGTAAGGAAATATGACGATGAAAAATTATTCTCTTAACTTTACTCAATTAGCTAGATATGTTCCTGAGGTAGTTGCAGATAGCAGGGCCAAGACGAGTAAGTTTGTTTTTGGGGTAAATGATAGTGTGGTCAACGAGTGTAGGTCTGCGATGTTGAATAGTGACATGACTTTAGCCAGGCTCATGACTCATGCTCAGCAGATAAAATATCCAAAGATTAAGGTGAGGGAGAAGCATAATAAGTGAGCAAGGACAGGTAGTCTCAACTTTGCTCAACCCAAATCAGAAGGAGGAAACTATTCTCAGTTTCGTCCTAAGTCATCATTTCCAGCTCCTTCTTCAGCTAGCACTCCATATCCTAAGTTCAGAGATGGTAAAAAAGATAGAGAGCCAGGATCTAAGTCTCAGGGCAGTATTAGCAGTTCCCGTACCTATCCTGTTTGCCAGACTTATGGCAAGTACCATCAAGGTATTTGTAGAGCTGGAAGTGTTATTTGTTTCAGATATGGCAAGCTAGGCCACAGAGTCAGAGACTGTCTTCATCCATGTCCTCAGGGCTAGCAGAACCGTTCCTCAGCTCAGTCTGGTAGCCCAAATTACCAGGGTGCCACTTCTAGTGCTACTAGTGGGCAACGCCCAAACAGACTCTGTGCTCTCCAGTCCCGATAAGATCATGAAAAATCTCCTGATGTAGTTACTGGTACATTATAAATCTTCCATGTACATGTTTACGCTTTGCTAGATCCAGGAGCTTCTTTGTCTTTTGTGACTCCATATATAGAAGACGATTTCGGAATAAGTCCCAAAATTCTAGCAGAGCCCTTTTCAGTCTCTACCCCAGTGGGTAAAACCATCATAGCCCAACGGGTATACAGGGACTGCCTAATTATGATATTTCAGAAAGTTACTTCAGCTGACTTGGTCGAATTAGAGATGACTGATTTTGATGTCATTCTCAGTGCGGATTACTTTATTCCTACTATGCCACAATCGACTGTAGAAATAGAATAGTCCAGTTTCAGTTTTTGAATGAAACTGTACTAAATTGGAGGGGTAGTATTTCAGATTTAAGAGGTCAACTTATTTCCTACCTTCGAGCACGGAAAATGATATCTAAGGGATGTGTCTATCATCTTATTCGATCTAAGAATACTAGTTCTGAAACTCCCAGTCTTGATTCAGTTCCAGTTGTGAATGAATATTCAGATGTCTTTCCCAAAGATCTTCCAGGAATTCCTCCCGCAAGGGAAATTGACTTCGGTATTGATCTTCTTCAAGATACTTATCCTATATCTATTCCACCATAGAGAATGGAACCATCAAAAATAAGAGAATTAAAAGAGAAATTGAAAGATATCTTAGATAAGGGATTCATCAGACCCAGTGTTTCCCTGTGGGGTGCACCAATTTTATTCGTGCACAATAAAGACGGTTATCTCAGAATATGTATTGACTATCGTCAGCTCAATAAAGTCATGGTCAAGAATAAGTATCATCTTCCCAGAATCGATGACTTGTTTGACCAACTTCAGGGTGCCAGCTATTGCTCTAAGATAGACCTCAGATCCGGCTATCATCAACTCAGAGTTAGAGAATGTGACATTCCGAAAATAGCCTTTCATACTCGGTATGGTCACTTCGAATTCCTTGGCATATCCTTTGTTCTTACCAATTCCCCAGCTGTTTTCATGGACTTGATGAATCGTGTGTTCAAGCAGTACTTGGATATATTCATCATAGTATTTATAGATGATATTTTGGTCTATTCTCGCAGTGAGCATGATCATGCAGACCATCTTAGAATCATACTTCAGACTCTCAAAGATCATCAGATGTTCGCCAAATTTAGTAAGTGCGAATTTTGGCTAAGGTTAGTAGCATTCCTTGGCCATATCATTTTTGGTGATGACATTAGAGTAGATCCTCAAAAGACCAAAGCCGTAAGAAACTTGCCTCGCCCTGTCTCTCCATCAGATATCAGGAGTTTCTTGTGTTTGGATGGCTATTACAGATGGTTTGTTGAGGGATTTTCTTTTATTTCAGAAGAAAGTCAAGTTTCAGTGGTCAGATCCTTGCGAGAAGAGTTTTTAGGAGTTGAAGACTCGACTTACCTCAGCCCTAGTCTTAGCTCTTCTAGATGGTTCAGATGGGTTTGTGGTGTATTGTGATGCATTCAGAGTAGTTTTATGTTATGTCCTCATGCAGCATGGCAAGGTCATAGCCTACGCGTCTAGGCATCTCAAACCCCAAGAGAAGAATTATCCAATTCATGATCTTGAGTTAGCAGCCGTAGTATTTGCCTTAAAGATTTGGAGTCATTATCTATACGGAGTTTATGTGGATGTGTTCACAGATCATAAGAGCCTTCAGTATGTTTTTCGCAGAAAGATCTCAATCTTCGTCAGAGAAGGTGGTTAGAGCTCTTGAAAGATTACGACATGAGTTTCTTTTATCATTCGGTCAAGGCCAATGTTGTCTCAGTAAACTGCCTATTGGTTGTGTTGCTCATTTTGAGGATAGTAAGAGGAAGCTAGGTCAGGAAATCCATTAACTTACCAGACTAGGTTTTCACTTAGTCGATATAGAAGATGGTGACATATGGGTTTAGAGTAGTTCAGAATCATCTCAAGTTTCTGAGGTGAAAGAAAAGCAAGATAGAGACCCCAACCTTGTCAAATTTAAAGAGTCAGTCAAAGAACACAAAGTAGAGGTTTTCTCCTGAGAGGGAGATGGTGTGTTGCGTTGTTAGGTTCGTCTGTGTGTTCTAGGTGTAGATGACTTAAGGCAGCAAATTCTTGCAAAAGCGCATGGAGTACGCTACTCTATTCATCCAGGGGACACAAAGATGTACCACGAGTTTCAGGAATTTTATTGGTGGAGTGGGATGAAGAAAGATATTGCAGAGTTTGTGGCTAAGTGCTCTACATGTCAACAGGTTAAAATAGAGCATCAGAAGCCTAGTGGGTCTATGGAAAAATTCAATATTCCTACTTAGAAGTGGGAAGAAGTGAACATAGACTTCATGACGGGTTTGCCTCGTACTCGTCGTCAGCATGATTCAATCTGGGTCATTGTAGACAGAATGACAAAGTTAGCTCATTTCCTTCTAGTCCATACCTCTTATTCAGCCGATGATTATGCCAAACTCTACATCAGAGAGTTGGTTAGAATGTACGGTGTTACATTATCTATTATCTCAGACAGAGGTATCCAGTTCACCTCTTATTTTTGGAAAGCATTCCAAAAGGGTCTTGGTACCCAAATTTATCTCAGTACAGCCTTTCATCCTTAGACAGATGGTCAAGTAGAAAGGATCATTAAAACTCTAAAAGATATATTACGAGCGTGTGCAATTTATTTCAAGGGTAGTTGGGATGACCACTTGCCTTTGATTGAGTTTGCATACAACAACAGCTATCATTCCAGTATTCGGATGGCTCCATTTGAAGATCTCTATGGTAGGAGATGTAGATCTCCAATCGGTTGGTTCGAAGTTAGTGGGGCCTCAGTTATAGGGCATGACTTAGTATTCGATGCCTTAGAGAAAGTCCAGTTGATCAGAGAAAAATTCCGGGTTGCTCAGAGCCGATATAAATCTTATGCAGATGTGCACAAAAAGGATCTCGAGTTTGAGATTGGTGATTTTTCTATCTAAAGATCTCTCCCATGAAAGGAGTGAAGAGATTTGGCAAGAAGGGAAAGCTCATTCCTAGATATGTTGGTCCCTTCAAAATTCTTAATCGATTCGGCAAGGTAGCTTATGAGCTCGAATTGTCTTCAGATCTAGCCTCAGTTCATCCAGTCTTCCATGTCTCTTTTCTCAAGAAGTGCATAGGTGACCCAGCAGTTATAATCCCTATTCAGATCATAGATATTCAAAATAGCCTCTCTTATGAAGAGATTCCAGTCAAAATACTAGACTATTAGACTCGTAGATTGAGGAACAAAGAAGTTCATCTAGTCAAAGTTCTTTGGCAAAATCAGTC
Source organism: Capsicum pubescens (assembly GCA_030864215.1). Taxonomy (NCBI): domain Eukaryota; kingdom Viridiplantae; phylum Streptophyta; class Magnoliopsida; order Solanales; family Solanaceae; genus Capsicum; species Capsicum pubescens. The sequence goes on from CM061546.1 coordinate 229,923,452, forward strand.
CGTTGAGGGAGCTGCTTGGGAAGCAGAAGCAGACATGTATACCAAGTATTCTCACCTCTTCTCCGCCAACTCATATCAAGCTCAAGGTAATAGTTCTCCTCAAGCTTTTTAGTTTCATGTTCAGATTTTAGTTACAAGCTTAGCATCCATGTTATGTTCAGAATTCCATTATAAACTTGGTATTAAATACCATTGCATATCCATTCATACATTCATACGTCAGTTCAGTTATATAATCATGCATCATATATGCATTCTCATTGTGAGAACCTTAGTTCATCAGAACACTCAGTCATGCATTCATGAATTAGTTATACATGCATCAGATATACATGATCAGTATGATATATTCAGTTATCAGTCATGTCAGTCATGAGATCATGTTCCAATTGTTCATGTTCAGTATGTATGTTAGTTTATCTTCTTCCCTCTCATTCAGTCTCATTCGAGGATAAATGTTCTCAAGGGGAGATATTGTAATACCCCATACTTCTACCTAGCTTGAAATCATCCCAAGAATGTTAAAAACTTACTTTGAAATATGAATCCATTTTTGTACATGCAGAATTTTTAAGATTCACTTTTTATCATGTGGAAAATTAAATTATCTTTCCAACTATACCAATTTCGTCCAAATCCGGTATCGAAGTAAAAAGTTATGGACATTTTACTCAGAGCTGACAGAATCGCCCAGGTACGACGGCCAAGTTGATGGACCATCGATCTAGCAATGGACCATCGCCTAGACCGTTGCAACCAAGGAAGTGAGGCAACTTTCTGGATATGGTGCGATGGATAGGTTGACGTACCGTCAAACTTGCGACGAACCGTCACCCAAGCCGTCACTACTTAGGAAGCAAGTCATTTTCTTGGTCCACATATGACAGTCAAAACGACAGACCATCGAGCCAGTGATGGACCATTGCACGATCCATCGTAGATCCCAATTAGTTATTGTAAAGCCATTTTTAAAAGGGTATTTAGGTCTTTTTCCACCCGATTTAACCCCTAATTACACCCGACCATAGCTCATAAGTTCATTATTCCTTTACAATATCAAATAAGGGTTTCTCTCCAAGATCTATCCTCGAGAACAAGAAAACCCTAGCTGTTTCATTCCAAGTCAAGAATTCAAGTTTTCCTTTATCAATCTTCAAGAAATCACAACCCAAGTATATCATGTGTTGATTCATGGGTCCCTTTCACCCATGAAACTCAAGAATCTATTTTAAAATCCAAGATTTGGGTATTTGTGATTGTTCACGATTTAAATTGAATTAAAATTAATGTCCATGATGCTGTATGGTTTTGATTCATGTTTGAAATTACATTTTTCAATCCCTTCAAATTACAAGTTGATTGATGTATCCATGATTATTAGATGTGTTGATGATTTTATGACCAAAGAATGCTCCCTATGTGTTTGATTAAATGCCTATATGAAAGAAAAGTTCCATACTAGTATGAAAATATGTAATCCCCATTCATGTACAAGTTTATGCATGTCAAATGTTTGATGAAATATCTTACTCAATGAATTATGGATTGTTGATGTTAGTCATGTATTCAAGAAAGTCATGCTCTGTCAGTTTCTTTCCATGGAGTCCGGGGGGGACTTGTACCCAAAAAATATAGTTGTGTGCCTAGAGTCGGTGTGATATTTTCACGATATCCTCAGTCAAGACATAATACATAGAACTCAGTCAGTCATATGACTCAGGAAATCTCAGTAATACAGTGATCTCAGTACTATTTCATTAGTCAATAGAACTCAGTTAATTCAATTAAATCAGTTTAGTAATCCTTGTTCAGTGTCTATTCAGATGGGAGTAGGAATTAACACCGAGTAAACCCAAGGATGGGAACTCACCTATTATATGAGGGAGTGATTCTTAGACGAAATCTTTGCATTCCAGAACTACATAGCCAGCATAGGTTGAGACATCATAGACTACTATATGAGGGTAGATGAGGTGGCTTAACCTATAATGTAAGGGTTCCCACTGTCTCACTAGAGTTACCTATTATATGAGGGTTACTCACATATTGTCCTTACCAGTGGGGCGGTATTGACACCCTTCAAATTAGGGTTACAGATTGGACTCCAAATCAGCCATAATGGCATATTAGGGTCATGTCAGTTAGATAACTACTTCCCATAGTTTCAGTTACAGAATTAGCACTGTTAGATACAATAATTTAGTCTCATTAATAGAACTCAGATAGTTCTACAGAATTTAGGACTGTCAGATATAGTCGACTAAGAATAGTACAAAACTCAACTAGTTCCATCAAAAACTAGACTATCAGATACATTGGTTCAGTATAAGCTATTTCAGTTATACAGTTATCAGTAACTCATGTTATCAGTAACTCATGTTATCAGTACTCAGATTCAGTAATCATCTCATCACGAACTCAGTTACAGTTTTTATGTATTCATGCATGTATTCTCACATTTATGTTTTCCAGTCAGTTAGTATCGTTCATGCATGTGAACCCTTTGTATTCGGCCTACCTTTCATGCATTCTATTATATTCAAAGTACGGACGCATTTGCGCTATGGTGTTTTATACCATAGGTTCTGAAGCACGAGCTCCAGAGCATCAGTAGCATTCCAGTCTCAGCAGTCAGAGATAGCAGTGAGCCCTCTACTTTGAGGAAATAACCATTCTTTATTATCTTATTAATTAATTTATTAGTTGGAGTTAGTTGGGGACATGTCCCATCAACTCCTTCTTCTGATAGTTCAGTCAATTAGAGGCTTTTCAGACTATTATGTTCAGACAGTTATCTCAGTTTTTGGACATTTCATACCCTATCCATATGTTATGATTTATCAGTTATGTTTTAGTTTTGAACCTTAAGGCCTTTCAATTCATGTTTCTGCATTTATAAAGTATATTATGTAGTGTTTAGGTACAGATATCAGTCATGGGTTAGCTTGTGGTCCTTAGGGGTCATGAGCACCATGTACCATTTCAGGTACCAGATTTGGGGCGTTACACCTAATAATAGAATTACAGGATCCAACCTATTGGAAATCTTCTAAAGATAACTAAATGCCAGTTTTTGAGAAATGAAAAATACAATTTTGGGATGTGTATTTATGCATTTTCGATGGGACGTTGTGCAAGAGATGCTAGATAATATTTTGGTAACCAATTGAGGTTGGCATAGTAGAGATGCTGAGTGTGGTGCAGGTACATATGCTATTGAAGAAGCTAATAATTATGGAGTTAGTCATGATTTGGTTGCATAAGAGGTTGCCTAGCTTTGAACAATCATTGGGCTTCTTATAAAAAAAATTGCAACAATGAGTATTGAGAAAGAAAATGTAGTATGTTCACAGAGTTCTAATTCTAACTTACAAAACTGAGTTTAAAGAGAAAGCAAAGTATCTTGATCGTCAGTTAGCAGATTTTTTAGCCCAAGGGCAAGGAGTTGGCAGATTTTTGAGCCCAAAGGCAAGGGAATCAAGGTCGAAACAATTATAATGATAGATACAGAGACAGGAGAAGAAACTGAGATAGATATTAGAGATGCAAAAATGACTAAAAAGAGAAGAGTGATAGATATGTCCCACTAGGTAGCTGGGATATAGAGTCTAGAGTGGAGCAATGTTGTCGAAACTAGTTAAAGGCCAAGAGAGTCAAGAAAGTTGCCTTAAAGAGATTAAGGCATACATGTCAGGGGGAATTAGAAAGTTGAGTCACATTCTACCACAATTAAACAACTGGAGTAACAGTATGGTCATATGTCGACCACGTTAAATTAACGGCAACCTGTACTCTTCCTAGTAATTCGGTGATAAATTCAAAAAATGATAGTCATATCCATTCCATTACCACTTGGAGTGGTAAAATCACCATTGATCCACCTGCACCCCCTATGATCAATTCAATGAATGAAGATGATCTTATTGATGTTAATAATAGTAGCACGCAAAACAAAGAAAAAGAAATGGCCAAGGAGCTTATTTTGAAGACTATCCGAATACCTCACCCTCTTTACCTCAAAGTCTTAAAAATAAGAAAGAAGAGGGTAAGTATCAGAAATGGTCATTTAAGTTAAAGGAGTTGTCAGTCTATATACCACTTGTAGAGGCATTAGAATAGATTCTAGGATATGAAGAATTCATGAAGGACCTATTCGCTAAGAAGAGGTCAGTCAGTTATGAGACAACCAACATTATTTATAACTGAAAAACTATCGCTACTAGATCACTGGTAGAGAATAAGAAAGATCCTAGTCCTTTCACCATTCCTTGTAACATTGGGTCTTTCAACTTCACTCGGGCAATATCTGATTTGGGAGCTAGTATCAACCTCAGGCCACTAGCTATATTCAAGCAGTTCGGTTGGGATCTCCCAAACCAACCACCATGAGACTATTGATGGCAGATTAGATGGTGAAAAAGCCAGTTGGTATTCTATATAATATATTAGGTAAGGTGGCCTCTTTTATTTATCTTATTTATTTCATGATATTAGACTGTGAAGTAGACTTTCAAGTTCCAATTATTTTGGGAAGACCATTCTTGGCTACAAGAAGGACATTGATTGATCTGAAGCTAGGATATTTAATATTGCGACTCAATGATGAACAAGAGATGTTCAATGTATGAAAGTCTATGAGGCAGTCGGATGAGCTAAGGATGATATCTGTGATTGATGTGCTTAATGAAGAGATGGACTCATTCTATGACGTTGATGTAGTTACTATATGGGATGATAGTTCTAAGGCTATTCCTATTGAAGAAAGGTTGTGTGTTGAAGCTTTCGCAGCTGTGAGCATGAACTTCGACAGTGATGGTACTGATGATTATGATGATATGGTATGTGTACTCTATGGGAGTGGTTCTTATACTCATGAACAAAAGAAACTTGATTTGGATATGAAAAAGAAAACCACTCCACCTGTTCGTCCATCTATTGAGGAGCCACTCATATTAGAGTTGAATTCCCTTCCCTCTCATCTATGTTATACATTTTTGGTGGCTAACAACTCATTACCGATAATCATTACAGCTGACTTAATGAAGACAGAAATGGAAACTTTTTTATCAGTTCTACAGAAATTCAAGAGTGCCATAGGTTGTCGATTATAAATATCGTGGGTATCCCGCCTAGTCTTTGCACTCATAAAATCCAACTTGAACTGAACTTTTTTCTAAGTATATAACATCAGCGCAGTTTAATCCTCCTATACAAAAGGTGGTGAAGAAAGAAATAATTAAGTGGCTAGATATTGGTGTAATGTATCCTATTACTGATAGCAAGTGGGTTAGTCCAGTACAATGTGTTTCGAACAAAGACGGTAGTAATGTTGTGCCTAATGAGAAGAATGAGCTAGTTCCAATGAGGCCATTCATAGGATGAAGAGTGTGTATGGATTTTAGAAAACTCGATGCATGGACCAAGAAGGACCACTTCTCCATGCCCTTTATGGACCAGATACTTGACAGTCTAGTGGGCAGAGAGTGGTACTATTTTCTGGATGGGTATTCAGGCTACAACCAAATTACTATTGCGCCTGAAGACCAAGAGAAAACAAACTTCACTTGTCCTTATGAGACCTTGACATTCAAACGTATGCCATTTATGTTATGAAATACTCCAACCATATTTTAGAGATGTATGATGTCATTCTTATCTAACATGGTAGAATACACCATCAAAGTGTTTATGGATGATTTCTTAGTAGTTGGTGATTCTTTTAATGACAATGACTATTTGGTTCACTTGGAAAACTCTCAATGATGATGTAAGGAATGCACTTGGTACTTAACTAGGAAAAGTGCAATTTCATGGTTAGAGAAGGTATTGTGCTTGGGCACAAGATTTCCAATAGAGGTATATAGAGCTAAGATTGGAATGATTGAGAAATTACCTCCACCAATTCCTGTGAAGGGTATTCCAAGATTTTTAGGACATACTGGATTTTACATGTTATTCATCAAAGATTTATCAAAGATTGACAATCCTCTCTGTAGGCTTCTTGATAAAGAGGTGAAGTTTGATTTTGATGAATCATGCATGAAGGCTTTTGAATGTCTAAAAGAAAAGTTGATGATGGCTCCTATCATCGTGTCCCCAGATTGGTCCTTGCCATTTGAGATTATGTATGATACAAGTGGAGTGGCCTTAGGTTCTGTACAAGGACAACGAAAAGGAAAGATCCTACATCCCATCTACTATGCCAGCAAGGCACTAAACCATGCTCAAAAGAACTACATAGTTACTAAACAAGAGTTGTTAGTAGTGATTTTTGCATCTGTAAATTTTGGTCATAGATGATTGGGAAAAAGGTAGTTGTACACACTGATCATGAAGAAGTGAGGTACTTAATGGCAAAAAAAGATGGAAAGCCTAGACTGATTAGGTGGATTCTCTTACTACAAGATTTTGATTTTGAGGAAAAGGACAGGAAAGACACTGAGAATCAAGTTGCAGATCATTTGTCTAGATTTGAGAAGGAAGCTATATAGAAAGTTCAAGATGGGCTCAAGACTGATAATAATTTTCTAGACAAACAGATATTGGCCTCTTCTCAAGATCTGATTCCATGGTTTACTAATTATGTAAATTATCTAAAAAGTGATCTAGTCCCAGAATAGTTTTTCTTCTAGTAGAGAAAGAAATTTATGCATCGGACAAGGAAATATTTTTAGTATAAACCTTACTTAATGAGAATCATTGCAGATGAGATTATTCATAGATGTATTCCTGAAGGGGAGATGTTGAGCATCCTTAAAGCCTGGCATGCTTCCCTAGTTGGGGGTCACCATGGAGGAACCCGCACAACCCATAAGATCTTGCAATCTAAAAAGCTTTTGAACCAGCATATTTTTGTTGTTGTTTATGTGTTTTATGAAGCTGACAATAGGAAGAAAAATTGTACTTAGGGCAGTAGACATGGTTTTGAACGATTATGCAGAGTTTGTTTGATTTTGAATAATTGTGCTGAAAAATTGATACCCCTCCTAAAATTTTGTTGATTGTGTGAGGGACGACTGTGAATCTGATAATGGCATTAGAATTAGGGATAGAAAAACTATGGAAAACAATTGCATAACTATATAAGTATTAACTATCAATGTGACCTTGTACGAGGTGTGTGTGAGGAGTTACCTAGTTCTAGGTGTGGTGGAATTCAGAACTTGCCTGGTTGCTCCTACCTAGGATTCAAGATAGTTGAGTAGGAGATGATCATAGGCCATTTTTTTTAATTCCACTCGAGCCTAAAATGCCTAACCAAACGTATCATAAATCACTTGATCCAAAAATTTGAGCCTAATTGACCCATTTGTTTCTAATTATACTAATTTCACCTTCTTATTCACTTACAATGAACCTATTTTAGCCCAGGTCCTCCTTGTACATTGTGTACCTTAACTCAGGAAAATCGCCTAAGTTGAGTGTGGCTATGATAGGGGAGCGTAGGGAAAAACTAGTACAAAGAAAAAGGTGTAGAAAGAAAATAAAGAAGAACAGGTTCTATGAAAGTAAAAGATAATAAAATAAAAAGAAAATTGCAAAAAAAGGAAAGAAAAAGAGGAAAAAAGGAATGTGAGAAAAGAAAACCGCACCTGGCCCAATCTGAATGTTCTTTAAAGTAAAAAGGGAGACAAAAAAGCTGAAATAAAAGGAAGAAAAAGTGTACACCAAATAAAGCATAGTGGCAAGGTGGCGTAGTCACTGAAAAATCCCAAGACAATACCATACCATCCCCAAACGTACGTTATAAGTTGAATAAAGTCCTTTAGTGATCCTATCCCAACTGTCTGAAAACTTTGGAAAGAGCATATAGGCAAGCTTATGGTATTCTGTATACATCGGCTGATACTTCTTTGTGAGTAAGAGCGTCTTTTGCAATATTCCTAAACAAAAATTATGGATCTAAATTGAGTGAATGGGACTTCCGTGATTGTTAGCATATAAGGGTTATGTTGTTAGGTTGCTAGACTATTCGGTGAGTGTGATTTTTATCTATATCTAGTTCTATGTTACTAATTTAATGACATCATTAGATTTTTTTATGTTTCTCTGTGTCCCAAATCGATATACACAGTTGGATTCTTGAAAAGTTAAAACTAGGAAGGAGAATAGCAATGTTGAAAACTAAACTGAAAATCACTGCCATAGGTATCTTAGGATCTTCCTATTTAAGCATTGGGGTTGTTTTAGAAATTTGATTATTGTTTTGTATTGCCTATGGACACGCAAATATTCTAAGTTGAGGGTGTTGATGAATCGTAGAAACACGCCATTTTTGATTCTTAAAACAAAGAATTTATGCTTGGACTTAGGTTATTTTGGTATATATGATGTAGTTTTGTAGTTTTTGTAGGTGAAACGGGTGAATGATAGTCTTGGAATGAAATTGGAAGAAAAAGCTCTGAAAAAAATGAAATTTGTGTAGTATTTGAGTCATCTTACAAGTCATCAACAAATCATATGCCTCGTAGGTTTACTAGTAAGTACAATAGTAATAAAAGTTAAGCATTGAAGCTAAGTGAAGAGTGGATACGAATGGAGAGTATGAATTGTAAGATGTAGCTACAAGTCTGGAGAAGCTGTCATTGAGAGAACAAAAACCAAAGTTAAAGTTAGAGTTGAAGTCTCAAAAGAAGATGAGTCATAAAACTTTAGTATGACTCGTAAGAATAAGTCATGAAGAGACCAGTTTCCAAAGCATTGAAATATTAAGGGCCAGGTGGTAACGAGTGAATACCACGAGTTGTATGGTCCAGGTACAACTCATGAGGATGAATCATAAAGACTACAAAAGCCTGAAGTCGTGAAAGATCAGTCACTAGAGTACTTACGACAAGCACTGTACGACTCGTAAAAAGACCTTACACGTGCACTACGTGAGTCATGTCTTGTGCTGACATACTTTTCCTATTCCGTTTTAATTAGGATTTCTGGGTTACTTTGAAATACTATAAATACCTTAGGGTTATTCCTTTATTTGGTTACGCACTTTTACAATACTTTTACTACTTTTAACATACTTAGCTCATTGAGATTTTGTTCTTGAGATTTTGGGTTTTATTTAATTGAAGACTTTAGATTTTCTTCCTATTATTCTTGTGCAATTAATTAAATGTTTTCTTTATTAATTATCATGGATTGTTGCATGAACATGAGCGGCTAATTTTCTTGACTAGGGTTGTTAACCCTGATGGATTAACTATGTAAAGGAAGTGGTAGTTTCATCTATTCTATTGTTATTTCATGTATCTTAATATTCTTCATATTAGTTGGCCTCAGAGCTACTGTAAAAGCTTGAGGATTGCTTGTATTCAAAAATGTCCTCACAAAAGAGTTTAAGATTAGGTAGATGGGATTAAGATAGTAATTTATGATTCACGTCCATTTTATAATTCCCCCATCTCATCTAATCAACTTGAGACCCAAAAGGTAAAAGTTGAACTGAGGTTATAAACAACGAGCAATAAGGTAACACCTTAAAACTCACAAGGTAAAGGGTGAGATTTATCATTACGTTCATAAGATAGGTGATAATACATAGCTTGTTGACTTTGAATAGAGAGCAAGAGAATAAGTGAGTTGAACAAAAAAAGTTTATGGAGTTGAGAAACTAGGGGGATCACAGTCCTAGTCTTCGTCTTTTACTCTTTACAAACCTAAACATTCATGTTTGGTAACTACTTATTGGTAATTCAAAATTTCTCCTATTTTGTTTTTCTGCACTGCTCATAAATCACAACAAGTTACAAAACTGTTTAACATTTTTCCTGTTGCTTTTACCCCAACCTGGTTTGGGTTACTATATTTAGCATTGACTGTAGAATACTTCTTTGGAGGTTAGTTTTTGAGTGACTTCAATATAAAGAGAGGAGATGTGTATATAGTATAGGATATGTATTATATATAGGTTGACAAAACCCCCATGGGTTCTATATTGGAAAGCTTTAGCTTCATAGGTGTAAATGGTGGTTGTGCACAACTTCCCTACTTGTATTTTCTATATGTTTAGATATTAGAACAATTAGTAGAGATGTGTGGGCTACTATTTAGGACATTTTCTGGTTGCAGGTAACGTACCCATAGTGTCTATTCTTTATGCTTTATTTTCTACTTTGCTCAGTCAGCCTATGATACCTACTGAGTATAAGTGTACTATACTCACCTCTACTATGCCCTTTCAGTGTAGATCCTGATTCAAGTGCACCTCACGGTGGTTAACTTCTGGCGATACTTTGGAGCTATTTAAGGTAGTGATTGGATTTTTTCTTCGAGAGTTAACTAGTAACTTTCATTATTTAGAATATGTCTTTATTCATATTCAAAGACTGAGTTGTTCCTATTTTGGATATCTTATGTATTTTTATTTTGAATCCTACTAGTAATGTTGATATACTGTGAAACAAGGTTTTGGGATTATGGTATTGTTGATTATATCTCTTTGCTTTACTATATTTTATGGTTTGGCTTTATTCTAAAGCCTTACTCAGGTTATTATTAGGCTTACTAGTCAAGGGTTTCCATGAAAAGTGCCATCATGACCCTTAGATTATGGGTCTTGACAAACTGGTATCAGAGCTACCAAGTTCTTTTGTATCAATAGTGTAAGAATGAGGTGTCTAATAGAATCTTATGGGTTGATACATAGATGTCCACAACTATCTTCAATAGAATAGAAGATGTCTTTAGGAAAATTTCCTTATTTTATTCCTTATCATGCAAATTTATTTCATACCTTTTGTTCTAAGTCATATTTTACTCTTTTCTATGTAAATGGTGATAACTAGATCTCGTGAGGTTAGAGATATAGAGCATTTATCCTATAGGTGAGTCCAATCTAGAAGGTGAGTTGTTAGTTATGGATGGGCTCGAGGTAGTGGATGGGTACATGGATCTGCCCTATTTAGATGTAGTTCTAGGGGACTCTCCCCTAAGACTCATGTTGAGCATGTTGGAGGTGTAGATGATGTTTTGGTCATACCAAGTTTTTCTACCCTAATCTTGGAGGGGTTGTTGATTTTCTTGTTGACCCATTTAGAGGGTTCTCCTTCAAGTGTGTATGGTGTTCCCCCAGTACTGAGTACTACACCTTTGTCTGTGCTAGAGTCTTCTTATAGTGTTCCTCTCCAATTGTGGATCCTCCAATGGTACTTACTTTTGCTTTTGGTACTCCACGGACTCTGAGTGTTATTCTTTCTTCAACGCCTATATTTGAGTATGGTATTCCAAGATTAGGAGTTCTACCTTCATCTTTGTTACCTCCTAAAATGGGGTATCAGCCAACTAGATTCACCATGCTTTCTCTTACGGTGAGCACAGTTATGTCTTCTGAGGATCAGAAGAGGTTTGAGATATTCACTCATTTTGGTCCTCTTAGATTTAGTAGTGCTATGGGAGAGGATGCCTATGAGTTCTTAATTTACTATCATGAGAAGTTGCATAGCTTGGGTTCATTCGAGTCACATGGTATTGCATATACTACTTATCAGTTAAAGAATGATGCTAGAGATTGATTAAGGTCACTTGTTGGTTACAGACCTTTTGATTCTCCTGAGATAACTTGGGACTAGTTTGTTGAGGCCTTTTTGTAGAGGTCCATGCCTTAGATTCTGAGGGATCGAATGAGCTTGATCACCTAGATCATGGATCTATAACTATTTTAGAGTATGAGACATATTTCCATGCCTTGTCTAGATACTTTTATGCCAACATTTCCACCAAATATGAGAAGATTTGAAAGTTTGCGAAGGGGCTAGATATTTTTCTTCAGCTAGATACATATCAGGTGGTAGTTTTTGGAGTATCATTTTAGAGTAGAGTGGATAATGCTAAGATGACTAATGGTATTCTTTGAGAATCTCAGGGAGGTACCAAGAAAGTGCACCATCTAGGCGAGTCCAGAGGTCATACTTCTCGAGGTAGGGATTCTAGAGGTTTCTATTATTATCATGATAGACCTGTGCAGACATCCTTGCAGAGTTTCGATAGTGGGTCTTCTAGTACAACAGTGCAGGATGGCTAGTTTTGGCCAATTATACCTCTTCATATTGAGTCAGATCGTAGAGCTTGCTCTATGTGTGATGAGATTGGCCATTTGGTTAAGGATTGTCCCCATTATTTGTTTAGAGCTACTCTTATTTTAGCTGTGAGAGGTAGATGTTCTACCAGAGGTGTGCGAGGCCGAGGTAGTGGTGCCCATGGGGCTACTCAGGAAGTTGGTGATCATGGACAGTGTTATGCCATACCTGCTAGATCATAGGTAGAGGCTTTTGATGTTGTTATCGCAGGTATCATCCCCATTTATTTCTGATCTTCATTTGTGTTTTTTTATTTTTGATCATCTTTCTTTTATATGCCTGTATATTTTGCTTTGCGTTTTGAATATGTTAGTAAGCCTCTTGCCATGCCTATACATATATCTTCCCCTATAGGAGATTTATTAGTGGTGGATCGAGTATACTAATCTTATGTTGTGATATTTGTTGGGTATGTGGCTTGGGTAGATTCATTTGTCTTAGATATGGTTGACTTTGGCGTTATTTTGGGAATGGATTGATTGGCTCCTTACCATGTTGTCCTAGATTATTATGCTAAGACCGTGACTTTAGCTCCACCGGGTATGGCAAGTATAGCTTAGAAGGGTGTACTTTATTCATATCCTAATAGGTTCATATCTGATGTTCATGCCTGTCGCTTGGTTAAGAGGGGATGCTTTTTTATTTGGCTCATATTTGTGATACTAGTGTTGTTTTACCTCTTTTTTTGGATTTTGTTTGTGTTGTCCATGAGTTCGTGGATGTGTTTCCTATGGATTTTCCTGATATGCCTCAAGATTATGATATTGACTTTGCTATTAATGTTAAGCCGGGCACCAAGACCATCTCTATTCCTCCTTATCGGATGTCCCTAGCTGAGTTGAAAAAAATGAAGAATCAATTATAGGAGTTGTTGGATAGGGATTTATCTAACCTAGTGTGTCACCTTGGGGTGCACCTGTCTTGTTTGTAAAGAAAAAAATAGTTCTATGCATATGTGTATTGATTATCGACAGTTGAATAAGGTAATCATCAAGAATAAATATCCACTTCCTCATATTGATGATATGTTTGATCATTTTCAGGGTGATGCAGTATTTTCTAAGATTGATTTGAGATCTAGGTATCACCAATTGAGGATTAGAGCTTCAAATATTACAAAGATAGCTTTTAGGACTCGATATAGTCATTATGAGATCTTTATCATGTCCTTTAGTTGACTAATGCCCCAGTTTCTTTTATGGATTTGATGAACTGGGTTTTTTTACCTTATCTCGACCCCTTTATTATTGTATTTATAGATAATATCTTAGTTTATTCCAAAAGCGAGGCCGATCATAAGGATTATTTATGGATTGTGCTTCAGAGGTTAAGGGATGAGAAATTATATGCTAAGTTCTCCAAGGATGACTTTTGGTTGGATTCTGTCTCTTTCTTGAGTCATATGGTGACTAAGGATGGTATTATGGTTGATCGAGTCAAGATTGCAGTGGTTCGTGATTGGGATAGGTCTACTTCACCCACCGAGATCCATAGTCTTGTTGGCTTGGCAAGTTACTATCGGTATTTCACAGAGGGGTTCTCATCTATTGCAGCTTCATTGACCATGTTGACTAAGAAGAAATTTTTCTTCCAGTGGTCCGATGCTAGTGAGGAGGTATTTTAAAAGCTCAAACATTTGATGACATCAACTTCTATCTTGACTTTTCCCAAGGAAGGCATGGGTTTTACTATCTCTTGTGATGCTTCAGGTGTTGGGTTAGGTTCTATGTTGATGTAAGAGGTTAAGGTGATTTCATATGCTTCTCGTTAGTTGAAACTCTTTGAGAATGATTACCTTACCCATGATTTGGAGTTGTGAGCAATTGTTTTTTCTTTAAAGTTATGGAGGCACTACTTGTATGGAGTCTATTATGATATTTTCTCAAATCATCGTAGCCTTTGGTACTTCTTCACCCAGCGGAACCTTAGTATGAGGCAGCGTCATTGGCTTTAGTTGCTTAAGGATTATGACTTGACTATTCTCTATCATCCAAGCAAGGCTAATGTAGTTGTAGATGCCTTGGGTTAGAAGTCAACCAGGATGGGTATCTTGGCGTATCTTTTAAAATAGAAGAGGCATTTAGCCTTAGAGGTTTAGTCTTTATCAAACTAAATGGTTAATATTGATATTTTGACACCTGGGTATGTTTTAGCATTCGTAGAGGATAGGTATTTATTGATGGAGCAGATTCAGGCTCATCAATTTGATAGTGTTGAATTATTACTGATTTAGGATAAGGTGTTGAGTGGTAAGGATAAGGAAGCCTCACTCAATTGTAATAGGGTTTTGAGGATTTGAGGCTGAGTTTGTTTTCCAAGAGTGGGTGATTGGATTGGATGGATTTTTGTGGAGGCCCATTGTTCTAAGTATTCTATCTATCCAGGAATGACTCTGATGTATCATTACTTGAGGCAGCATTACTGGTGGGAAGGTATGAGTAAGGATGTAGCATAATGTGTAGCTCATTGCCTATGTTGCCAGCAGGTGAAGGCTGAACATATAAGGCTGGGTAGTTTGCTTCTGAGGTTACCCATTCCCGAGTGGAAGTGGGAACAAATCACTATGGACTTAGTGAATAGATTGCCTCATACATCTCATGGTTCTGATAGTGTTGGGTCATCATGGATTGATTGACCAAATCAACTAATTTTATTCCGATTTAGGTTTTTTACAGTGCTAAGAGGTTGGCCCATATCTATATTCATGAGATTGTGCATCAGCATGGAGTGTTATGGTCTATCATCTCAGATTGAGGTTCAATATTCACATCTTATTTTGGAAGAATTTTCAGGAGAAGTTTACTCAAGTTGATCTTAGAAAAGCACTCCACCCCCAGGACGATGGTCAATCGGAGCGGACTATTCAGGTTTTGGAGGATATACTCCAACTTAAGTGAAAGATTTTCATGGACAGTGGGAGTAGCACCTAGCTTTGGTAGAGTTTGCATATAATAATAACTACTATTTTAGTATTGATATGGCTCATTTTAAGGGCTCATATAGTAGATGTTGTCTCTCTCCAGTTGGTTGGTTTGAATTTTTTGAGTTTAGACCTCGAGGTACGAACTTGCTTTGTGAGTCTTTGGATAGAATTCAGATTATTCAAGATAGGCTTCGAGCGGCTCAGAGTAGGCATAAGTTTTATGAAGATCGTAGACTTCATACCTTGAGATTTGGTATTGGTGATAGAGTTTTCCTTCTAGTTTCACCCATAAAGGATGTGATGAGGTTTGAGAAGAGGGGAAAGCGTAGTCCCAAGTATATTGGCCCATTTGAGACTCTTCGTACTGTTGGTGATGTGTCTTATGTATTGGCTTTTCCCCCAAGATTTATCAGTTGTTCATCCAACTTTTCATGTTTCCATGCCTCACTTTTACATTCTAGATAAGTCATATGTCATTCGTTGGGATTCAGTCCAGTTAGATGAGAGGCTTTTTTTCATTGAGGAGCATGTCTCCATCTTGGCTAAAGATGTTAGGCAGTTGTGTTCAAAAGTTATTCCATTTGTTAAGGTCTAGTGGAGACATCAACCAGTAGATGCACAGTTCTTATCCCTAATTTTTTGTTGATCCAATTATTTTCCCTTGCCTTTAGTTCGAGAACAAATAAGACTTTTAGTGGTGGAAGATGTAATGACTTGAATTTTGATGAATTATGTGAAATATTTAATTCTGTAAGATTTGACCATTTTACCCCTCCAAGTGGTTGCTTTATGGTATTTTTGGGGTGTGGGAATAATTGGTACGATTTCCAATGTATTTAGGTGTGATTTATATGAAATTATGGTTTTTGGTGGCTTGAAAACCCTTATATTTGACTTTGGTCAATATTTATTGATATGTGCATCAGATGGAAAAATGGACTGCACCATCAGATTCGAAATATCGATTTTAAGTAGGAAACATGGTTGGTGTGGTTTTATGACTTTCAAATCTCATTTCGATCCTCGGTTTGAAAAGTTGTGCAATTAGGTTTCGGGGGTCAACTTTGTGAAAACAACATTTTTTTTAAAAATCTAATATTGCCATTGAGTTCGGAGCATTATATTTTATAGGGTAGCATATTATGTTTGCATTCACGTGATTCCGAATGAATCTCGAGGGATCCACGGAGACTTGGACCCTGTATATACCCATGTTTCATCATTTTCCCTCATTTTTTAGACTTAGAGATTAGGGTTTCGCACTTTTGAGCAATTTCATCCATTTCTAATATTGGGTAAGCTTTGTAACACCTATTTCAACTACATTACTCTAATTTTATCATCTAATTCTTGTTTTAACGCGAATTAAAGTGAAAATTGGGCATTTTGGCCCGGAAGGCCTAAAACTTGTATTTCTTCTATTCAAACCCCATTTTCACTTGGGTAAGTTTCCAATCTTATAATTATCTATTTTCTCTCAATTTCATCTTTAGAACAAGTTCAACTTTATGATTTCAAAAAGAATTTTTAGGGATTTTTTCTGTAAAGCTTAAACATGTTTTTTCTTCAATTTGGACCTCATTTTTAACTCGTTTTCACTTGGGTTTTCAGATGTAGACTCCTAAAAATATGAGAAACATGTTTTTGAAATAAAATTATGATTTTGCCCTTCTTTTTTAAAAACCCATTTCGAGGGTCCATTTTAACTCTGACTTGGAATTAGGCAATATGGGTATTGTTGGCTTTTTTTATGCGTAGATTCTATTTTTCTGTGTTTTAGTTGATTTTGAGTCCATTCATGAGGAGTAAAGGCTTTGGATTGAAGGCTTGCAGACCATTTTCAGCATTCAAGGTATGTTATGGGTTAAGTTTCTTCAAACTGGGTTGGGTATTTAATATTGATACAAAAACATGTTAAAAGTGTGGGAACTAATCATGAAAATGGATATTTTATCTATTGTGCCCGTGTGGGGGCCTATATGTTGATGTTATTTGGTAGTTTTGGAATATTATCTGCTATGTGTGACCGTGTGGTGTCTTATATGATATGGTAAGCTTTTGTACATGAAATTAAGCATATTTTGTTGTTGAAAAGGTCTAATATGGTATCAATGGTGTATTTCTACTGTATTGCATTATATTGGCATATGGATTATGTGGGTTTCATAGATGGTTGGACTAATGGATGGATTTTTGTCTCACTTGGTTGATATATTGGTTGGATATGAAAATTCTCCTTTTGGTTGATATAGAGCATTACATCCTCATATCATATACATTCATGAAACTTTGCTACCACTGTGAAAATGCTGGAAATACTGGCTTTTTCTGACAGAAAAAGCAATATTTTAAATAACCCTCTACTTAAGGATGTGTCAGAGAAGAGATATGGATATTATATTGGATATGACTTGCATACAGGTTGATGAACCCCCCATGGGTCCTACGTCAGGAAGCTTTAGCTCCGTAGGTGTATACAGAGGTTGAGATACAACCTCGTGCATCACATCATCAACATCTTCATTGCATTTACATCATTGTTCTTATGTGTGATTGTATTGTTGTCTTGACTTGTTATCCCACACATTGTTATACTTACCTTTACTTGTGTTTGATGTTCGTATATATGTATATGTTCTCCTTTTTCCCTACTTGTATTTGTTATATATGTGGATATTATAACTGTTAATAGAGACCGTGGGCTACCATTTGGAATATTTTCTGGTTATAGGTGACGTGCCCTTAGTTTGTATTTTGTACGTTTTATTTTCTACTTTGCTCAGTTAGCATATGATTCCTACTGAGTACAAGTGGACCGTACTCACCCCTACTGTTCCCTTTTGGTGCAGATCCTAGTTTGAGTGTGCCTCACGATGGTTGACTTTGGACGATACTTTGGAGCTATTCAAGGTAGCATTTGGATTCTTGCTTTCAGAGTTGACTACTACCTTTCTTTACTTAGAATATATCTTTATTCGTATTCAGAGATGGAGTTGTTCCTTTTTTGGACATCTTACGTATTTTATTCTCGAGTTGTACTAGTGATGTTCTTACATTGTGACATAATGTTTTGGGATTATGGTATTGTTGATTATATCTTTCCGCTTTACTATATTATGTGGTTCGACTTCATTCTAGAAGCCTTACTCAAGTTATTTGTTATTATTTTACCTTTTTGTATCAGTTTGTGTAATAGGCTTACTTGTTAAGGGTTTCCGCGACAAGTGCCATCATGACCCTTAGATTTTGGGTCGTGACAATAATTTAGTAGCTATTAGTTTTGTTGATTATATCTTTCCGGTTTACTATATTATATTGTTCGACTTCATTCTAGAAGCCTTACTCGAGTTATTGTTATTATTTTCCCTTTATGTATCAGCTTGTATGATAGGATTACTTGTCAAGGGTTCCCGCGACAAGTGTCATGATGACCCTTAGATTTTGGGTCATGACAATCATACTATTAACTATCAGTTTAACCATAGTACACCAGCATAACTAACCATTTTTACTCATTAATCGATTAGAGATGCACAAAAAGTAATAGAGCAGTATCAATAATAGTATAATACCTTATTCGGGAATATCAATCTCATCCCTTTATCCGTACTTTATTATTTTTATCCATCTGAATACCTTACATGCAGGCCTACGCATGAAATTTTTTATCAATCTATGATATATAAATGTTTTCTAATACAAGTCTTACTACATAGTTAAACCTAGCCTACCTAGGTGCGAAACAACTATGATGGAGGTATGAACATGAAATCCTTACTTCATTCTGCTAATTTCTAGTATCAATACTGTAGGAAAAAACTGGGTTTCACCTCTTCTAAGCGAAAGGGAAATTGACTTTGGAAAAAAACTTCTTCTAGATACTCAGCCCATATCTATTCCGCCATACAGAATGGCTCCATTTAAACTCAGAGAGTTCAAAGAAAAGTTAAATGACCTTTTAGACAAGGGGTTCATCAAATCGAGTGTTTCCCCGTGGGGTGCACCAGTCTTATTCATGCGTAAGAAAGACGGTTTACTCAGAATGTGTATTGACTACCGTCAGTTGAACAAAGTCACAGTCAAGAATAAATACCCACTTCCTAGAATCGATTAATTGTTTGACCAACTTTAGGGCGCCAGTTACTTTTCAAAGATAGACCTTAGATCAGGCTATCATCAGCTCAGAGTCAGAGAATGTGACATTCCAAAGACAGTTTTTTGAACCCGGTATGGTCACTTCGACTTTCTAGTCATGTCCTTTGATCTCACAAATGCCCCAACATCTTTCATGGACTTGATGAACCGAGTGTTCAAGAAGTACTTGGACATGTTTGTTATAGTCTTTATCGATGACATTCTTGTCTATTCCCGAAGCGAGAATGATCATGCAGATCACCTCAAAATCGTACTTCAGACTCTCAGAGCCCATTAGTTGTTTACCAAATTCAGTAAGTGCAAATTTTGGATAAGGTCAATAGCATTCCTTGGACATATTGTTTCTGGTGATGACATTAGAATTGATCCTCAAAAGACCGAAGCAATGAGAAACTGGACTATACCCATCTCTCCATCAGACATCAGGAGTTTCTTGGGTTTAGCTGGCTATTACCGTCGGTTTGTTGAAAGGTTTTCATCTATTTCAACCCCATGTTCAGATTGACTTAGAAGAAAGTCAAGTTTCAGTGGTCAGATTCTTGCGAGAAGAGTTTTCAGGAGTTGAAGACTCGACTCACCTCAACCCTAGTTTTGACTCTACCAGATGGTTCAGATGGGTTTGTTTTGTATTTTGATGCTTCCAGGGTAGGTTTGGGTTGTATCCTAATGTAGAGAGATAAGGTCATATCCTATGCCTCTAGAAAACTTAAGCCCCAAGAGAAAAATTACCCTACCCATGATCTTGAGATAGCAGATGTAGTGTTTTCTTTAAAGATTTGAAGGCACTATTTGTATGGGGTGCATGTTGATGTGTTCACGGATCACATAAGTTCACAGTATGTATTTTCACAGAAAGATTTAAATTTGCATCATAGAAGGTGGTTAGAGTTGTTAAAAGACTATGACATGAGTGTTTTGTGTCATCCAAGCAAGGACAATATAGTGGCGGATGCCCTGAGTAGACTGTATATGGGTAGTGTTGCTCATGTTGAGAATGGTAAGAAGAAGTTAGTTCAGGAAGTTCATCAGCTTGACCGACTAGGTATCATCTTAGTTGATTCAGAAGAGGGTAGTGTGTGGGTGCAAAATAGTTCATAATCATCTCTGGTTTCTGAAGTAAAAGAAAAGAAGGAGAAAGATCAGAGTCTAGTTAAGTTGAAAGAGTCAGTCAGAGATCAGAAAGTAGATGTTTTATCCCAAGAGGGAGATGGTGTGTTGCATTGCCAGGGTCGGTTAGGCGTGCCAGGTGAAGATAACTTGAGGCAACTAATTCTTGCAGAAGCGCATGGTGTGTGTTCTCTATTCATCCAGGGGCCACTAAGATGTACCGTAATTTTCTTGAGATCTATTGGTGAAGTGTGATGAAGAGGGATATTGCAGAGTTTGTAGCTAAGTGTGCTACGTGTTAGTAGGTTAAGATTAAGCACAAGAATCCTAGTGGGTCTATGCAGGAGTTCAGTATTACCACATGGAAATGGGAAGAAGTGAATATGGACTTTGTGAAGGGTTTGCCTCGTACTCATTATCAGCATGAATCAATTTGGGTTATTATAGACAGGATGACCAAATCTGCTTATTTCGTGAAAGTCCATACTTCTTATTCAACTGAGGACTACGCCAAACTCTATATCAGGGAGTTGGTCAGGTTACACAGAGTCCCAGTGTCCATCATTTCAGATAGAAGTACCCAGTTTACCTCTCATTTTTGGAAAGCATTCCAGAAGGGTCTTGGTACCTAAGTTCACCTCAGTACAGCTTTTCACCCTTAGATAGATGGTCAAGAAGAAAGGATCATTCGAACTCTAGAAGATATGTTAAGAGCATGCATTATTGATTTTAAGGGTAGTTAGGATGACCACTTCCCTTTGATCGAATTCGCATATAATAACAGTTATCATTCCAGTATTTAGATAGCTCCATTTGTGGCTCTTTATAGTAGGAGATATAGATCTCCAATTGGTTTGTTCGAGGTAGGTACGGTCGCAGTTGTAGGACCTGACTTAGTGTTTGATGCCTTAGCAAAGATTCAGTTGATTAGAGAAAATCTTAGGGCAGCCTAGAGCCGACAGAAGTTGTACGCAGATGTGAGGAGAAAGGATCTCAAGCTTTAGGTTAGTGATTTTGTGTTCTTGAAAATCTCTCCCATGAAGGGGGTGAAGAGGTTCGGCAAGAAAGGGAAGCTTAGTCCCTGATATATTGTTCCTTACAGAATTCTTAACCATTTCTAAAAGGTAGCTTATGAGCTTGAGTTGCCTTCAGATCTATCTTTAGTGCAACCAGTATTCAATGTCACCTTGCTACAGAAATACAATGGTGACCCTTCAGTTGTAGTCCCATTAGCAGGCATAGATATCCAAAATGATATCTCTTTCAAAGAGGTTCCAGTCCAAATCCTTGATCGGCATATTCGCAGACGGAGGAACAAAGAAGTTTCCTTGGACAAAGTTATTTGGCGAAATCAGTCCGTTGAGGGAGCTACTTGGGAAGAAGATGCATATATGTGGACCAAGTATCCTTACCTCTTCTCTGAAAACTCAGATTCAGCTTAAGGTAACAGTCTTCCTTAGATTTACTCAGTCCCATGTTCAGTTACAGTTACAAACTTCAGTTATCATTGCATATCATCTTCATGACAATAATGCATTAATGAATCAGTTCAGCCATATACTCATGCATTAGATATGCATGTTCAGTATTAAAAATAAGTTTATCAGTAGTATCAGTCATATATTCCATGCTTCTGTTACGCATGTTCAGTATGTAAACTCAGTCTATCAGTACTTCCCAGCTTAATCCGTCTCATTTGAGGATGAATGTTCCCAAGGGGGAGATATTGTAATACCCCATATTTTCCTAGCTCAGTTTAACTCTGAGTACTCGAGTATCTCTATATAAATTTTCAAAATACTCAAAATTTTTAAGTTTAAGAGTTACCATTGCATAGGAAATTCAGTCAGATTTCCAACGATATAAAATTTGGCCAAATCTGATAACCAGGTGAGAAGTTAGAAAAAATTTAGTAAAACAGTGTGGCACCTGGTGCGGCACCATGTCACGGAGCCAGTTCAAATGGTATTCATCATTTTCCAATGAAGCTCAGCGATAATGGCGCATTACGCTAATGTTACAATTCACAATTGTCATTTTTCAGTGAGGGACCACGATCCCACCGCGTCGTCCCAAAGAGCCATTTTGCTAATTGTCAAAATCCAGTGAGACTCCTCGATGGTACTGCATTGTTACAAGGGTCAATTTCACGTTTGTCCCTTTTTGAACAGTCCTATCCATATTCCAATGGCTCACCGTGATGCCACCGCGTCGCGGAAAAACCCAAAATCGGGTGTTTAGTGATGAATTTTAATAGCTTTCCAAGGGTAAATTGGTATTTTTTTCATGGCCCTAATCAGTCTAAACACGAGATTAATGCCCTAAATAGCCTATTATATCATTATTTACTCACTTTCTCTCAAGATTAAATCATTCTCTCTAAAAAGGGCAAAACCCTATTTTTCAAGAATCAAGAACAATCTCAAGAATTCCTCCAAGAACCTTCAAGAATTAATCTTTTAAGGCATGTTAAGTGTTCATTCATGGGTTCCTTTTACCCATGAAGTCCAAGAACTCTTTTTAAAATCACAAGCTTATAGATTAATGATTTACATGTTTCAACTAAAGTGTATTCATGTATGATGTTGTTTAGGGTTTAATTCCATGATTAATTATAAGTTTCACGAAAACTAGATAGTTTGTGGGTTGATTTATGTGATCTTCATGTTGAACTCTTGAACTACAAGTTGAATGTAGTAGCCATGATATTATTATATGTTTATTGCTATAATCATGCTCCCCAAATGTTTGATAAAATGCTCATTGAATTGGATAGTGCCATTATGACATGTTATTATGTGTTCATATTCATATACTAGTTCATGTATATCATGTGTTTGAAAAAATGTCTAAATAAATGTATTGTGAACAAGAAACTAGTGATATGCTTTCAAGATCATGCCATGCTTTACTTTTCATGCTATTGAGTCCTGAGAGTATTGAATACCCGAAAATCTAGCTGTTTACCTAGAATTTCAGTAGCTTTAGAATAGTCTCAGTAATGTCACAAATAGTAGTACTCAGTCAGTTACAGAAATCATTGAACTCAGTCCAGTTCATTTTGTTAACATGATCAATAACAGTTCGGTCCAGCCTAGTATAGTCTAGTGATTAGTTCAGTGTCTATTCAGTTGGGAGTAGGATTCAGCACCGAGTGAATCCAAGGATAGGGGCTCACCTGCTAGTAGAGGGTGTGATCCTTAGAAGCAGTCCTTACATTCCAGAACTACGTAGCCAATGTAGGTTGAGATATCAACTTGCTAGTTGAGGGTTGATAAGGTGTTTTTCCTTCCAGTTGAGGGCACCACCGTTCTCATTCAAGGCACCTGCCAGATAAGGGTGACTCTTCAGCTTGAGTTTTCCTGTGGCACGGTACTGACACCCTTCCAGCCGGGGTTAGAGGTTGGACCCTAATCATTTCAGAGAGGCACTTGTCAGTTAGATGATTACCTCCCAATATTCAGTTTCAGTCTCAGTACAGAACTCATTTCAGTTCTACAGAATTAGGAATGTCAGACACAGTCAATTGATTATCAGTAATTTAGTTATCATTAATTTCAGATATCAGTTACTCAGTTATCAGAACTTAGTACTCATCTTCAGTAAAGGCTCAGATACAGTATACGTGTATATGCATAGTATTGTATACTCAGTATTTACAGTAGTTTCATTTATCCAGATACTCTCATATTTAGTTACTCTATCTTATTCATTCAGTTACTGTTCATGCATATAAACCCTTGCATTCAGTCTTAACTCATCTAGCATAACAGTAAATTCCACGTACTAATGCATACCCTTTCTTTAGGCTATGATGTCTCATATCATAGGTTCGGACGCTCAGGTTCCTGACCGTGCCTAGACAAATTAAGTTAGCAGCAGCAGATTCAGTAGTGAGTCCTCATCTATCGAGGATATAATTTTATTTTAGTATTTCAGTAGCTTCAGTATTTCAGTAGTCGGAGTTAGCAAGGGGCTTGTCCCATCAACTCCACTTTCAGACACTTCAGTTAGAGGTTTTTCAGACTAGACTAGTTCAGATAGTATTTAGTTTTCAGATGTTATTTCAGTACTATATTCATTCTAGTATTCAGATTATGAACCTTATGGCATTTTAGCCTATTTTCTACATTATTTCAGTATTATTATTCAGTGCTCACAGTAGGTACCAGTCATGGGTTAGTTTATGGTCCTTCGGGGTCGTAAGCATCGTGTGGTATCCAGGGTGAAAACTTAGGGAGTTACAAAATCCATTACATAATAACATGGCATCTCTAAGTAATGGTCCAACACATCTTTTTAAAGGGTGAGAAATTCAAATATAATAAGATGTCACCTCGAATCCAATATGCCTTCTTGAAAAGATAGATGGACTAAATATAATAAGATATATCACCTCGAATAAGAGTGAAAATTCTATATGTCTTCAATAAGGGTGGATGACCCAAATACTATAAGATATGTCACCTCAAATACGGGTGACAATTTAATTTGTTTTCTCGAAAGGGTGATTGACCCAAATAAGATATGTCACCTCGAGTGGGGTGACAATCCAATAGGTTACTTAGAGTATAGAAAATCCTAATATATTAAGATACATCTAATTTGAATGAAGTGACAATACAACTTATCATTTTTATGAGATTTGGAAACCTACCTGCACTCAAAAAACTTGTTAGTTTAAGAACAAGAATATTGGTATAGTCAAACCATTATAATAGGTAACAATAATTTGGTAACCATAAAAGGCTCATAACCCTATACAGACGTGTTGAGAGGGGTTCTATGGGTTGATTAGAGATGTCTTATAAGGTGTATCCCTACTTCAGATGAAACCTCTTATAAAGGGAGGTATTGTTGATGAGGAATGTTTAAGAAGTTGAAAATTGAACGAAGATTTTTGAAAACATTAGAAAATTCCAAAAGTTTTTCCTTCTTCCTAGTTCAAGACACTTAATTAAAATAGTGTACAAAAGAAGAATTGACTATTTGAAAGATACCTCTTAGTTTTTTCTGATGGTTTGGAGTTTGAAATAGTGAAAAGACTAAATCTTTATATAGGATTGCCTACGTATCTTGCTGGAACAAGAATTAGGTCAGACATAGTTCGGGCCTAAATTTAATTGAAATAACATAAGACTTGATCATAGGATAAAGGATTAGATTCCTCAATATATAATAAAAGGTAGAAGTGAATTTGTTGAACTTCATCCTTTGCATCGGGAATCCTTGAAAGGACTTTTGCATATGTTGATCTTCTGGATTGAATCATTAATATTTGAGAGGACCCATTGCGTTATAAAGTGACCTAGGTATCTCAAATAATACTCATTAACAATATAATAATTTTTTTGTAACTAAGCCATGAGTGTAACAGAGCATAGAGTTTGAAGATAAAGTCGTTTGACTCGTGATGATTAAGAGATAATGGTAAGGATAATATATTCATAACTTAATCATTATACGGGGTAATTTTGCTACAAAATCAAGATTATAATGAACTAATAAGTACATAAATCAAGAGAAAAAGGGATGAAGTAGTATATATTATTATGGCAAAGCCACAGTGGGTCTTGTAATGCCCTTTGTAATGATTAATGTTGTTAACTTTGTTAAATCACTATTTCTACATCTAAACAAAAAGTCATAGTTTTGATAGACCGACTGTGTTGGTTTTACTTTGCTCTCTTGATTCTCCTTGTCGATCAATGATATGCAAGCTATTCTGGACTTGAAGTGCAATTTTTGTGGAATTTTGGGGTATCTTGCTCAAAAATTCTGCCCCACTCTACAACATAGAAACTCTCGAACATTCTAGTAACTTATGACATTAATTAGTATGGATTTTTTAAGATCTTTTCAAAAAATTTGCCCTAGTTAATGCCATGTCCATATAACTTTAAAAAGATCCTCTTGTTGTATTTTTTAGATCCCTCAAAAAAATTTGTGCTAGATTCTATGAAAATCTTATGGGAAAAATAACTGAGCTGGTATGGAACCTACGTGTTCCCGTTGTTTCAATATACAATGAAAAGACAAATTTCGTAAGAGGTTGACCAAAATCGACAAATGCCTTCTACATATCCCATTCTTCAAAATTCAGGTTAAACATAGTTTGTACAAAGTAAAAAAGAAAATTTACTATATTTGATAACATTACCAATGATAATATAGGTAATTCATTAAAACTAAAAGGTATTATTATAGGAAAATCAAATCATAAAGTGAGATTACAAGGAAAGAAAGTGACAAGGTGAGACTATAAGAAAATAAAAATGAGAAAGTACGATTATAAGAAAAGAAAACAATAACTTCTAAATGCAAGATAGAAGGACACCTAAAGTGCGCCTTTGTGGAAACTTTATTCTACTTTGAAATAGATGGTGTCAATGACAACTTCTTGTGATTAGGCAATGGATTGTTATTAATGTTGGTTGGAGCTTCTACAAATGTTATCACCTTTTTGTCTATTGGATCCTAAATTTTTTGCTTAAGAGTAATACATTTCTTGGTATCATATTAAACAACTCCATAGTGGTAAGCACAATACTTGATTAGATCATAGCAATTATTAAAAGTGTTCATAGGCTTCTACTGGATGAAGTAACCTTTCCTCTTTCAACCTGTCATAAAGGTGAGTAAGTGGTTCTTATAATGGCATGAATATCTTGGGATTCTTCCTTTCATAGTTTGCACAAGGATAATTATTTTGATATTTTTATGGTGGAGGTTGAGCATGATATATTGTTTGTGCATTGTAGACCAGATAGTGAACATATTCAGAATTGGGTTAGTATCATGAAGATCGCTTGTAGTTAGATGAACTTTCTTGAGTCATCACTCCCATTACTTCTTTATTTTTTTATTTCCATTTTCATAAAAGACAGTCTGGAAGCCCTTATGAGTGGATAGCAGTTCTGTCAAATTTATTATCCTCCTTGTCTTGAGGCCATCCTTAATTATTTATCCAATCTTGCTAATATTAGTAAATGTTTTTCCATCCATCATCACTATGCAATCAAAAAATTTTGGATTTAGTGGATGAACTAACTAATCATTTTAGCTTCATCTATAGGAGGATGTACCATATATGCCTCTTCTCTCCATTATATGGCATATTTATGAAAACTCTTATTTGATTTTTATCTTAGATTTGTGATAGAGATTTTGCCAAGATAATATCGACATGAAAACTTTAGTGATCCACAAAAGCATTTTCCAAGTCATTCTAAGTGATTCATTTGATCACATCTTGTTTAACGTACCATTCTAGAGCCTTTGCACTCAAACTTTTACTAAATAGCTTGACTCATATTCCTTTATTTTCACCCATACCAATAAAATTTTCACAATAAGTTCTCTCATAAATGTAGGAATTTTTTAACCCATCAAACTTTTTTAAATTTGGAATCTTTTAACCAGGAGGCAACTCAATCTCTGGAAATGCACACAACTCTTTATATTTCAAACTTTGATTACTTTCATTCCCTTTAAAACTTCCATTGTATCTTCCAAAACCTAAAGCTTTCTATTAACCGTCTCATCAGTGTACATTATAGATCATTCTCAGTTTTAATATAATGATTAGCATCTAGGCGGTATAACCCTTGAGTTTGTGTCACTAGTGGGGCGCTAGCATAGGTGTACACTGGCGGAGCGTGGTGTGACAATGATATGTTCTGAACTTTTAGAGGATAAATTGTTTACATAAAAAGATCATTCTTAAAAGCATGATAATTTTGAGAAGTGGTAAAATGACCTCTCTGATCAACTCTTTTTGATGTTGGAAACGTCATCCCTTTTTGTTGACCATCGGGAGGCAGAGTCATGTTTGGAGTAATCTGAGAAGGTGTTCTACTTTACATCACCATGAGCCTTAGTTTGACTATTTGTTGTTCCAAAAAAGCAACGACCTCTGGATTATTTCTCTTTCATCAAGGCACTAGGGTCCATTTTCATGAAGAAGGTGGGAATTGACTCAGATGAAGTGTTTGTGATGATGAAACTAGGGTCCATAGTTGAACGAGTCTTTCAATTAATCAACGTAAGAATTGATGAGTCTGTAGTTGTGTTCTTGACCTTAGACCATATAAAATAATGATGTCCGGCCAACAATTACTTGAAATTGATTTTCTTTTAGTCTTTATAAAACGAGCAAGTTTGATTATCAATACAAATCAGCCTCTCTCTAAAATAAAAAAAAAACACTCTAAAAATTAAAAATATTAGTTCATGAATTATAATGACTAATCAAAGTAATTTATGAAACTAATGACATATATTTGATTTGAAATAGACTAGTCCAAAATTTTGGAAAATAGAACACTTTGTGAAAGTAACTGAATGATCAGAATTTTGACTATTTTGATGGATATAGAATTTGAGTTAAGTGATTTTGAAGAACCTGGTTGTTCACAGATTAACTTCCTAACAAATATTATTTGTAAAGTTCTTTTGAAAATAATGTGGTCTTACTATTAATAGGATTTTTTTATAACTCTAGGTATAATTAAATGCAAGAAAAATGATTTGTAAGAGCAACATGGTCAATGTGAATTAGAAAAGGACCTACAACTTTTTAATTGAACTTGGGTAAATTGGAAGGAATTTTATTGATGGAGTTGTAAGGATATTTTAGGATGACCAAATTTTGAATCTTATATGCCTACTAATGCTCTAAGAATTTGAAATACAATAATGGAATAGTCTTGTTTAAAGCCAAACATGTGTTATTTAAACTCACAAACCAAGCAAATACAAATAAAGAAAAATAATGAAATACTTTAGTACATAAATAATTTTTTATATGTACTAGCATTCATGGTACCTTTCAAGCCAAAGGTAAGCCCAATGTTTGAAGGATATACATGTCGTTTGTAAGACATTCCATTGCCCCTAAAAATATATTATACAAATTTCGTGGATAAATCAAATGGGGATAAAAATGTGGGAAAGGGGAAATAAATGATATTAGTCTCATGCAAAGAAACAAAACTGAACTAAACCTCGTTGATGGTCCTTGGATCTTGAACTTCTTGAAATTTCTAAATACCTTTTAGATGAAGATCTTCTCTAGCTTACAATAAAAGAAACTATCTAAATAAAATTCTCAACCCCAATGTACAATAGTTTATACAATACGGCATTACATCCTTCAATTTAAACACATAAGGGATAATCGTCTGTTATTGACTCTCGATCAATAGACGCAAGGTAGGTTTTTCTAATAGGCTCAATAATTCTTTAGGTATTGGATCGTCCTAGGCTCATGCCTAAAAAGGGTTTTGGTTTTTCTCTATCATAGGTATCCTAGAGTGGGCTTTGACTAGGTTCACAAGTGGATAACTTGAGTTTGGAAATACAAACAGTCATCAATGCCTAACAAAACAATAAACTGTTGTATTTTCAACACTTTCATTTGGAATTGATCAATAGAGGCCGTGAAAATCGTGAAATCCCAAACATTAAATATCAAATGAGGAAGTATGCCATGAATGCAACAGTTAATAATTGCAAAAATCTAACACATAATTACAAAAGTAATAATTACTATAAATATTAGCCAAACACATTAAACTCTTATAGTTAGAATCTAGATTAATCCCCAGCAGAGTCGTCATTATATTACAATCTATTTTTTAAAAGTAAAAAATATTTCATAACTTTGTGGCGGAAAAAAGTCTATTTGATTTTATTTTGAAAAAGATTTTTTTTAGTTTTTAGAGAAATTAAGAAAACCTTTAAAAAAAAGGTAATTTTAAAACCTTTTTAATAAAAATAATCAGAGTCTAGGTAAGATCGTAACTAAATTTGAAAGAAGGTGTTAGGCACTTACGAAATCCAAAAATTGTGGTTCCCAGCGGATTTTACTTGCTTGGCTAAACTTGAAAAATTTCTTAAGTTATAAAAATCTTGAATTTATTTGAAAATATTATTTTAAATAAATAAAATTTATTTGATACTTATCCATTTAATCCAGTCCAAATATTGAAATAAACTAAACATCAATGTTTTGAAATAATTCTAGCTTAAACAATTTTATTCAAATTAAGACTTTGGACTAAATGGTTAACCCAACTTTTTAAACATGAATTTTAAACCACTAATAGCTATGTAAGGATATAAGTAAATCCTCAAGTTATTATATAAACTTGTGTTTGCCTAAATTAAAATCAAATTTAGTAAGTAACTACATGGCAGAGGTGTTGAAATAATCATATTTTCAAAAATAACTCTAAGGGATACATCCATATCTAACAAAATAAGGATTAATATTCACAACAATGAACAAATAAAAATAATTATTAAAAATACAAAAGTTGAGATTTTATCCTTTATTTCTACTCTTCTCATCCTTCAAAGCATTGTGTCATTTATTTCAGAGCTTTTAAACTCATCCACTTGCTCTGTTGTTGCTAGATTTTTGGGGCTTAGGCCTTGTACATGCTTCCCTCTTGATAATTTAGAAGAGGTTGACTCAAAGATATCAAATGCAAGGTAATAGGAGTCCAAATGGACTCGATCCAGAGTGTTCATGTAAAGAAAGAAAAGGTAAAGATTAGGAAAAAAATCAGTTCTTAATAGATGAAATATATCAAATTAGCAAGCCGTTTAAATTTGAAATGATTCTCATAGGTATAAAGATTTTCCAGAATAAGAATGTGAGAAAAATACATACATCCTACCATTTTAACAAAAATGAAGATTCTATGCAATGGACATTTCCCACACAAATGACAATATGACCACATGATAGTATAAGGAGCTGGCTGAAAAATCCACTTATTGAAAAAACTATTTCGAGAACTTTACAAGCTTAAAGCAAAGACACCAAGATTACACTTTATGAACTCTATGTTTGTGTGATGTTGCAACACAAACAAGTGTCTTGTATTTTTAAAAAAGAATTGCACAACAAGCCATGAAATAGGAAAATACAAGACTAACAATAAAAAAAAAAAATCCATTTAGTTAGGAGCTTGCACAGGAAGCATTAACAAATGAACATCCTAACTAATGAACATTTTTAACATAGACTAAATCAATATATGTAGACATAAAGGCACGACATACTTTCAAATCTTTTAGGCAAACCATCATAACATAAACCATAAAATATTTTACATCATACAACAATGATGCTCTTATGTTCATTTAGGAATCTAGTTGATTCAATATACGAATCAAAAAAACTATATTCAGGGAAACGTAACTTTAAGAAATGTGAAAATAGTTTGACTAAAACCTAACGAATGCATAGTGGTTTTAAAGAGCTAAATCACTAATGATTCTAACAAATTACAGAATTAAGAGGGGAGAGAGTTTTGACACTGCCAAAAATAATTCTAAAATCACACAATATCAAACTTAAATATGCCCTAGTAATCTCATTTGACAACTGTGGATAAGAAAAACTGAGTATAATACCTTAAAACTAATAAAAATAGATAATTTATTTCATTAAAAAAATCAAGATAAGTAAAGTAACTATCAGCTAACCATGAACTAAATCAGTCGCGAGAAACAAACACACGGGCTTAATAACATGAGTTAAAAAGGCAAACCTTAAGGAATAAACATTAACAGAGAAATAACCAGAAACATATGAATTCGAATCATGGTATCCAATACCTCATTAACATCTAATATTTGAAACACCTAGGCTTTGGATCCTTACTAAATTTCCCAAGTTGTGAGGTTCTGGGTTGGGTACGAATTGAGCATAACATTCATATGCTAGGGTACGACTAGTACCCTCCCCTCTCATACGGAGATCAGTTTAGGTTGATAACATGCTGTCCAAGATACGATTTATCCCCTACTAAGTCGTATGTTAGGGTACAGGTCGTATACAACTTAGTCATACGAAGTGTTGGTCTTAATCTAGTGGTCACCAACTTGGGTATGGGATGTTTGGTACCACTCGTACCTTTGGGTACTAGTCATGCATGTATGGTCTAATGTTGGGAAGATTAGGGGTCCATGGTTAAGCCTAGGTTATGAGTTAGGGTACCACTCGTACTCTAGGGTGTGGTTTAGTTATGGAGTCGTACCCTCCTGGGAGTTCACTTTTACAGACTTTAGCTGAGGACTTTTTAGACATTTCCCCACCCCTAAACCCTTAAAACCCTCACCATATAACATATTTTGGCCCTTTATTCCTCGCATATACAAGATCAAAACACTCCCAAATCCTTTCTAGAACTCCTTCAACAAATATTGGGGCTAGGGTTTATCAAAGAGGCCATCTAGAGACTTGAAGATCAAGAATCCTTTCGTGAATCATCTTGTAAAAGGCATGTGACTCTTACTCGATTATTATTTCTCAAATATCATATTATTTAAACATTGTTTATGAATTATTTATAGTGATTTTTGAGACAAATGTTGAGGGTTTTGATGTAAAGTGATGCGTAATGTTTTCTCTTATTTAAACTTGGGATTATATATGGTTTTGGTGATGGTTTATACATGTGGGTGCTTGTTGATTGTGGTTTAATAAATGGGTCAAGATTAAACCTAATATAGTTTTGGTCATGGTAAGATTATGCCCTCAAGGTGTTTGTGAAAATATTTACTAGAAATAACTAGTCACATGTTGATGGTGAATTGAACTAAGGCAATGACTTAATGAGTAAGAATGATTTGTAAATGATATTGTAAAGGCCTTGTTGGCCATTTAATTAGTTAAATAGTGCCCTTGGTGGTTTAATTGGTTAAAAAGGGTTAGAGTCCCAAATATGAAATTGAATTGTGTTTGAACTAAAGCTTGTTGTAAGAGTCCTAACTAATGATTTGATAAAGGTCTTGATGACCACAATTTGCCTTGAATGATAACTGAAACTAATGTATTGGCTTATTAAAGTGATTGATTGATATATAATTCATGAAGACCTTGTGGTCATGTATGATGTTGAAATATGGCCTTAATGGCTCAAAATGGTTAAATGGGTTAAATTCCCCAAATGTATATGTAACGCCCTAAGTCTGTACCTCGGACTCTACACAGTGCTGATAATCCCGAAGGACCACAAGCTAACCCATGACTGGTACCTGCTGCAATAACTGAATATTAATATGATAAATATGCAAAAAGTAAGCAAAAAAATGGCCAT
Organism: Capsicum pubescens; assembly: GCA_030864215.1. Classification (NCBI taxonomy): domain Eukaryota; kingdom Viridiplantae; phylum Streptophyta; class Magnoliopsida; order Solanales; family Solanaceae; genus Capsicum; species Capsicum pubescens. Next base: position 229,956,826 of record CM061546.1, read on the forward strand.
AAGGTTCAATTCTTTAAATAATACTGGATATGGAATCACAATACCAAAAATTAAACATCAATATTTAAAAGTGAACAACTGTTTAAAAATACTCTAGTCTGAAATGATTGTAAACTATCTGAACTGTGGAGTTGATGGGACAATTCCCTAACTAACTCCGACTACTGAAAATGAACTGAAATGCTAAAATAAATAATCACGTCCTCTAACTATGAGGACTCACCACTAACTCTGTATACTGAGAATCTGAACTGCTAAGGGTGCTCCGGAGCCCGTGCGTCTGAACCTATGATATAAGACATCATAGCGCAAAAAAAAGGTATGCGTTAGTACTTTGAATGTACTGGTATGCTCAGTGAGGTAGGCTAAAATGCATGGGTTCATAAGCATGAACAATTCTAACTGAATATTATGAGTATGACTGAATGAGAGTACTTTCATGAATTGGAAACTGTACTGAGATCGCAATAACACTGGATACTGAATCTGAATACTGATTAACTGATATCTGAGTATATTGATACTGAATTACTGGTAACTGAATAATTGTATCAGACATTCTTGATTATGTGGAACTATATTGAATCTCTGAGCTGAGTGACTGTGTCTGACAGTCCTAAATCTGCAGAACTAATCTGAGTTTCATACTGAGACTGAATCTAAAATTGAGACTGTAGCAAGTAATCATATAACCGACATGCCCCTTCTCTAACTAATTTGGGGTCCAGCCTGTAACCTCAGTTAGAAGGGTTTCAATATCGTTCCACGGGTAAGAACAAGTGCTGAGTCTCCCTCATCTGGAAGGTGCTCTGAACGAGAATGGTGGTAACCTCAACTAATAGGTAGATCACCTCATCAACCCTCAATTGGCAGGTTGATGTCTCAACCTTCGCTGGCTACTTAGTTCTGGAATACAAGGACTGTTTCTAAGGATTTCACCCTTTACTGGCAGGAGAGTCCCCATCCTTGGGTTCACTCGGGGTTGAATCCTACTCCTAACTTAATAGACACTGGACTGAATTCTAAACTGTACTAGGCTAGACTGAACTATTACTGATCGTACTATATAACTAAACTGAACTGATTTTACTGAACTGAGCTAGACTGATTCTGAGTTCACTGAGTTTTCCTAAGTTCTGTAACTGATTGAATTCTACTGATCGAGACATGACTAATTCTACTCTATGACTGACCATGGCTCTAGACAACCAGCTAAGTTATCGGGTATTAAATACCCCAGGACTCGATAGCATAAACTTAAAAGACATGGCATAATCTTGAGACATGGTAACTAACTACTTAGTCATCATTCATTCATTTGGTCATTCAAGCAAACACTTGCACACATGCTAACATGATATAATTTCACTATTCAACTCACATGGACAATTCATCAAACAATTATGGGGCACAATATATGCCATAATACTAAAACAACATGTAGGCATCATGATTCAATTCCAATTACACAATTCCAAGAGTTTCAACATGAATTCACATGATAAAGCACACATATCAATTAACCCTACATGAATCTTGTAATAAATCGTGAATACACTTTAATTCAAATTATGGAAATTATGAAATCTCTCCACATGAACTTTAAAAGAGATTCTTGAACTCCAAGTGTGGAAAGAACCCTTGGATGAACACTTCACATACCTTAGTTGGTGAATTCTGAAAAATTAACGGTGCAATCTTGAGCCTTGAATTTGAATTTAATTAACCTAGGTTTTTGTTCTTGAGCACTTTGTGAAAGAATGAATATAACTTGCTAAAAGAGGGCTAAATTTTGTGTTATAGGGGATGAAGGGCGTGGAAAAAAGACTAAATTAACCCCGAGGATGCGACTTTTTAAATAACTATAAACTGAACCATCAACGTGCAGTCTGACGCGCTATATCATTGGCATTAATGCGGTAGCCAATGCGTCGCATTGATTCTGCGTCGGTTCACTGGAATTGGATGCTGGAATCTAGGGAAAACATTTATCAACACTATAGTTGATGTGACTCATCAAGATCGCGTTGATTCACTGGTTTAGGATTCTAAAGGTGCTTCAAACAAAGTCCAAAAAATCTGAAACTTGTTCCAGAACACCTATTGACATTCCTGATCATGAATTAACTCAAATATCAATATTTAATGGACGTAAAGGTCATGAAATAAGATTTCCAACTTTCGAAGGCTAAAATAACACTAACTCTGAATACTTAGCTAGAATTTTCTAAGTTTGGGAACCCTTAACAAACTTAAAGGACTAAATTAAGCTAGGAATTTTGTGGGATCTTACATTATCTCCCCCTTGGAAACATTCGTCCTTAAATGAGACTGACTAACCTGAGAATACTGGTAGACTGAACTTACTTACAGAACATGAACATCTAAAATATGATTATCTGACTGACATTACTGACATACTGAACATGCATATCTGATGCATGAATACATGACGGAACTGACTCATGAATATATGAATAAATATGCAATGGTAATTAATACCAAGTTCATAATGGAAAATCTGAGCATGAAACTGAATAAGCTTAAGGAAAACTATTACCTTGAGCTGAATCTGAGTTTGCAGAGAAGAGGTGAGGATACTTAGTTCGCATATCTTCTTTTGCTTCCCAAGTATCTCCCTCAACGGACTGATTCCGCCAAAGAACTTTGAATAGAAGGACTTCTTTGTTCCTCAGTCTGCGAATCTGATATCAAGGATTTCGATTGGAATCTCTTCGTAAGAAAGTTTGTTCTGGCATCTATGCCCTCTATGGAGATTACGGCTAATGGGTCACCTATGCATTTCTTTAGAAAGGAGACATGAAACACCGTATGGACTAAAGAGATCTGAGGGAAACTCAAGCTCGAAAGCTACCTTTTTTAAACGGCTGAGAATTTGGTAAGGACCGATATACCGCGAACTAAGTTTCCCCTTCTTGCCAAACTGCTTCACTCCTTTCATAGGAGAGATTTTCAAGTACATATAGTCACCAATCTCAAACACGAGATCCTTTCTGCGCACATCTGCATACGTTTTCTGTCGGCTCTGAGCTGTCTTAAGTCTTTCCCTAATAAACTGAACTTTCTCTAAGGTATCAAATACTAATTTAGGCCATACCACTGCGGCCTCACCCACTTTAAACCAACCAATGGAAGATCTAAACCTTTTCCTATAAAGTGTCTCAAATGGAGCCATCTGAATACTGGAATAATAGTTGTTGTTGTATACGAACTCAATCAAAGTCAAGTGGTCATCCCAACTACCTTTAAAGTCTATTGCACATGCTCACAGCATATCCTCTATTATTTGAATAGTCCTTTCTGCTTGTCCATCTGTCTGAGGGTGAAAGGTTGTACTGAGGTGAATTTGGGTACCAAGACCCTTTTGGAATGATTTCTAGAAATAAGAGGTAAACTGGGTACCTCTATCTGAGATGATGGATAATGGAACACCGTGCAATCTAACCAACTCCCTGATATAGAGTTTGGCATAATCCTCGGCTGAGTAGGAGGTATGGATTGGTAGGAAATGAATTGATTTATTCATCCTGTCTACAATGGCCCAAACTGAATTGTGCTGATGACAAGTGAGAGGTAAACCCATCATAAAGTCCATGTTCACTTCTTCCCATTTCTAGGTGGGAATGTGGAACTCCTTCCTGGACCGACTAGGTTTCAGATGCTCAATCTTAACTTACTGACATATTGAACACTTATCCACAAACTCTACAATATCTCTCTTCATCCTACCCCACCAATAGATCTCTCACAAATCAAGGTACATCTTAGTGGTACCTGATGAATAGAGTAGCACGCACCATGCACTTCTGCAAGGATTCTCTTCCTTAAGTCATCTATGCCTTCCACATATAGTCGACCCTGACAACGCAAAACACCATCTCCTCCTTGGGAGAAAACCTCTATCTTGTGATCTCTGACTAATTCTTCCAACTTGACCAGACTGGGATCCCTATCCTGCTTTTCCTTCACTTTGGAAACTAGGGGTGATTCTGAAATACTTTGCATCCATACACTACCTTCTGCTGAATTGACTAAGAAAACACCTAGTCGGGATAGCTGATGAACTTCCTGAGCTAACATCTTCTTACTGTCCTCGACATGAGCAATACTACCCATAGATATTCTACTGAGAGCATCGGCCACTACATTAGCCTTTCCTGAATGATACTAAACATTTATGTCATAGTCTTTTAACAACTCCAACAACCTTCTCTGATGGGGCTTTAGGTCATTCTGAGAGAATACATACTACAGGCTCTTACGGTCAGTGAACACATCCACATGCACACCATAAAAATAGTTCCTCCAAATCTTTAAGGCAAACACTACTGCTGCTAAATCAAGATCATGAGTAGGTTATTTCTTCTCATAGGGTTTAAGCTAACTAGAGACATAGGCTATGACCTTACCTCTCTGCATCAGAAAATACCCCAACCCAACTTTAGAGGCATCACAATACATAAAAAAGTCGTCTGAACCATCTGGTAGGGTCAAAACTAGAGTTGTAGTGAGTTGAGTCTTCAACTCCTAAATACTCTTTTCACAAGAATCTAACCACTGGAATTTAACTTCCTTCTGAGTCAGTCTGGACATAGGGGATGCAATAGATGAAAATCCCTCAACAAACCTTCGATAATAGCTGGCCAAGCCCAAGAAACTCCTAATATCTAAAGGAGAGATGAGCCTGGGCCAGTTTCTTACTACTTTAGTCTTTTTGGGATCACCCCTAATGCCATCACCGGAAACTATATGGTTGAGGAAAGCTACTGACCTTAGTCAAAATTCACAATTACTAAATTTGGTGAATAACTGATGATTTTTTAGAGTCTGTAATACTATTCTGAGATGGTCTGCATGGTCGTGTTCACTGTGGGAGTAGAAAAGAATGTCATCTATTAAGACTACAATGAACATGTCTAAGTACTGCATGAACACACAGTTCATCAAGTTCATAAAAGTTGTTGGGGCATTGGTAAGACCAAAGGACATGACTAAGAATTTGAAGTGACCATATCGAGTTTTGAAAGTTGTTTTTAGGATGTCACACTCCCTGACTCTGAGTTGGTGATAGCCTGATTTGAGGTCTATCTTAAAGAAAAAACGGGCACCCTGAAGTTGGTCAAACAAGTCATCGATTTTGGGAAGTGGATACTTGTTCTTGACCGCTACTTTATTTAATTGATGGTAGTCAATACACATTCTGAGGAAACTATCTTTCTTACGCACGAATAAAACTGGTGCGCCCCACGAGGACACACTGGGTCTGATGAATCCCTTATCTAGAAGATTCTTTAATTGTTATTTTAATTCTCCGAGTTGTACAGGTGCCATTCTATATGGCAGGATAGATATGGGCTGAGTATCTGGAAGAAGGTCTATTTCGAAGTCAATTTCCCTTTCGGGATGAATCTCGAGAAGATCTTCGGGAAATATATCTGGGAATTCACATGCTATTGACATTGATTCAAGAGTAGGGTTTTTTGAACTAAAGTCTGAAACTCAAACGAGATGGTAGACACATCCCTTAGATATCATTTTCCTTTCCCGAAGGTAAGAAATAAGCTGACCCCTAAGTGCTGAAGAACTACCCCTCTACTCTAGGATGGGTTTATTTGGAAATTAAAACTGGACAATTCTGTTTCTGCAGTCGACTGAGGCATATTAGGAATAAAGCTAATCCATATCGAGAATGACATTAAAATCAGTCAACTCTAATTTGACTAAGTCTGCTGAAGTAACTTTCTGAGATACCGTAACCGGACAGTTCCTGTATACCCGTCGGGCTATGATAGATTTATCCACTAGGATGGATATTGAGAAAGGCTCTTCTAGGATTTTGGGACTGACTCCAAAATTGGTAGGTATATAAGGAGTAACAAAGTACAAGAAAGCTCTTGGATCTAGCAAAGCATAAACATGCAAATGATAAACTTGTAACGTACCAGTGACCATATCAAGAGACTTTTATGATCCTTTCGGGACTGAAGAGCATAGAGTCTATTTGGGCGTTGTCCACTGGTGGCACTAGAAGCGGAACCCTGCTGATTTGGGTAACCAAACTGAGCTAGGAAACGGTTATACTGACCCTGACAACCTGACTGTGGATAATCTCTGACTCTGTGTCCTGTCTTGCCACTCCTAAAACACATATCAATTCCTTCTCTACAGATACCCTGGTGGTTTCTGCCATACTTCTAACAAAGGATATTAGTTTGGGCACTGCTAATACTTCTCTGGGATTTAGGGCCTGATGCCCTATCCCTGTTGCCGTCTCTAAATTTCAGAAAAGGAGCACTGGCTAAGGACGGAGTTGGGACTAATGATTTCGGGTGGAACTGAGAATGATTCCCACACTCTGACTTAGGCTGAGCAAAGTTGAAACTACCTTTTCTCGCTCTCTTGATCTTTCTTTCCTTCTCTTTATTCTTGTCCTCCTCTATCTGCTGAGCATGAAACACAATCCTTGATATATCCATCTCTTTAATAAGCATTGTGGTCGTACACTCCTTGACCACGCTTCTAGACACCCCTGACACAAACTTACTCATTCGAGATCTGTTGTCTGCTACCACATGAGAAGAATATCTATCTAATTGAGTAAATTTGAGAGAATACTCTTTTACTGTCATATTTCCCTGCTTCAGATTGATAAATTCTAGAACCTTCACTTCCCTCAACTCCAGTGGGAAGAACCTATCCAGAAAAGATGTGGCAAACTCTTCCTACTCTATGAATCCTGCATCTGTGGACCTTTCTACTTTCCACTATTTAAACAATGAGTGTGCCACATCCTGCAACTGATACGTGGCTAACTCAGCACTCTCAACAGCATTCACCCCCATAATATCAGTAACTTTTTACACCTGATCAAGAAATTCCTGTGGGTTCTCATCTGACTTAGACCTGGTAAACGATGGAGGGTTCATTCAGGTAAATCCCAACTCCTGGCAACAGCACTATTGGCCACTGGATTGGCTGAAATGGCAGCTGGTCATTCATTTTGGGCTACCACAGAATGAGCTAGGGTGGTAAATATTGCTCTGAACTCAGCGTGGGAGACGTGTTCATCCAGTGGATCTAGCTGGACAGGTTAAGGTTATGGCTAGTCTTCTGTTCCTCTTTCCTTAGTCCTCTTTAGAGGTATATTTCAGTAACGGAAGAGAAAATATTAGACTAAGAGTTTAAATGGAGCTCATGCTTACTCGGATGACATGAATACTGAAACAAGGGAAACTTTTCCTAAAACATCTTGTAGCATCCTATCCATAAGTGTGGCATGCAATACACCCATGCACAAGACTCTACTAGATGGGGCTTTAAGACTTCCTAGGACTCTATTGAACCTTAGGCTCTGATACCAAATTTGTAACACCCCGAGTGTGTATCCCAGATACTACACGGTGCTCGTAATCTTGAAGGACCACAAGTTAACCCATGACTAGTACCTGCTGCAATAACTAAATAATAATATGGTAAATATGTGAAAAGTAGGAAAAAACTGGCCATAAGGTTTAATACTGTAAATAATACTGGATAAGGTATCACAATACCAAAAAATGAACATCAATACTGAATTTGAACAACTATTTCAAAATACTCTATCCTAAAATGCCTCTAACCTGTCTAAACTGTAGAGTTGATAGGATAAGTCCCCAACTAACTCCGACTACTAAAAATAAACTAAAATGTTGAAATAAATAATCACGTCCTCTAACTATGAGGATTAACCACTAACTCTGTATACTGACAATCTGAACTGTTAAGGGTGCTTGAGAGCCCGTGCATCTGAACCTATGATATAAGAAATCATAGCGCAAAAAAAAGGTATGTGTTAGTATTTTGAATGTACTGGTATGCTCAGTGAGGTAGGCTAAAATTCATTGGTTCATATGCATGAAAAATACTAACTAAATTTCATAAGTATGACAGAATGAGAGGACATGCATGAATATAGAAACTCTACTGAGATCGTAATAATACTGGATACTGAATCTGAATACTGATTAACTAATATCTGAGTATATTGATACTAAATTACTGGTAAATAAATGACTATATCTAACATTCTTAATTCTGTGGAATCATACTGAATTCTACACTGAGTTGAGAGACTATGTCTGATAGTCCTAAATTTGCAGAACTGAACTGAGTTCCCTACTGTTGGAAGTAATCATCTAACAGACATTCCCCTTCTCTAACTAATTTAGGGTCCAACCTATAACCCCAATTTGAAGGGTGTTAATACCATGCCACAGGTAAGGACAAGTACTGAGTCTCTCTCATCTGGAAGGTGATCTAAACAAGAATGGTGGTACCCTCAACTAGCAGGTACATCACCTAATCAACTTCAACTGGAAGGTTGATGTCTTAACTTACGCAGGCTACATAGTTTGGGAACACAAGGACTGTTTCTAAGGATTTCACCCTCTACTTGTAGGTGAGTCCCCATCCTTGGGTTCACTCAGTGCTGAATCCTACTCCTAACTAAATAGACACTGGACTAAATTCTACACTATACTAGGCAAGACTGAACTGTAACTAATCGTACTATATAACTGAACTGAACTAATTTTACTAAACTATAAACACTTGCATACATGCTAACATGATATAATTTTACTATTCCACTCACATGGATAATTCATCAAACACTTATGGGGAACAATATATGCACATAATACTAAAACAACATGTAGGCATCATGATTCAATTCCTAATGTACAATTCTAAGAGTTTCAACATGAATTCACATGATAAAGCACACATATCAATTAACTCTACATGAATCTAGCAATAAATCATGAATACACTTTAATTTAAATCATAGAAATCATGTAATCACTCTACATGAACTTTAAAAGAGTTTCTTGTACTCCAAGGGTTGAAGGAACCCTTGGATGAACACTTCACAAACCTTAGTTGGTGAATTCTGGAAAATTAACGATGGAATCTTAAGCCTTGAATTTGAATTTAATTCACATTGGGTTTTTATTATTGAAAAATTTGTGAAAGAATGAATATAACTTGCTAAAAGTGGGATAAATTTTGTGTTATGGGGGCTGAAGGGAGTGGGAAAAAGACTTAATTAACCCTGAAGATGTGGCTTTTTAAATGATTGTAAACTGAACCATCGATGCGTAGGCCGATGCGCCGCGTCATTGGAATCGATACGATAGCCAACGCGTCGCGTCGAGTCTGCGTTAGATCATTAGAATTGGACGCTGGGAGCTGGGAAAATATTTATCAATGGGATAGTCTTAGGATTCCAAAGGTGCTTCAAATGAAGTCCAATAAATCCAAAACTTATCCAGGAACACTTATTGACATTCCTAATCATGAATTAACTCAAATATCAACATCTAATAGATGTAAAAATCGCGAAATATGATTGCCAACTTTCGAAGGCTAAAATAACACTAAGTCTGAATACTTAGCTATAATTTTCTAAGTCTGGGACCCCTTAACAAGCTTAAAGGACTGAATTAAGCTAGGAATTTTATGGGATCTTATAGTATATAGTGTGATGTAAATACATAGACAAAGGTTTAGAGTCCAAATGACGACTAGTAATGGACGCGATGGCTTATGGTTAGATTCTACTTGTCAAATAAAATGGCTTATGGTTAGAGTCCACTTGACTAATAAAAAGGGCTTGTGGTTAAGAGTCCACTTGACTAATAAGATGGCTTGAGTTTAGAGTCCTCTTGCTCGATATAACCTAAGCAGTGGAAGGTTAGAGTCCTCTACATCATGGTTCGTGTTTGAGTGCTTTGAATTGCATGCTAAGGCCTTGTTGTCTTTTGACACTTGGTCTATCCATATGTATTACATATCTATGTTTATAAATGTCGTGGCTTAGGATGGTTTGACTCGATATTAAATAATGATGCTATTTTATCCTTACCCTTGAGTTACATGTTAGCGCTCCAACTGCTAACCTTCTCTGAATGTTGTGTCCCTATGCGACATAAGGGTTGGAGAATCTTCTTTTCTTCTTACACAGTGATTAGGTATGTGGTCAGTTCGACTGTTAATACTAAAGCGGTGAGCTTCTATCCTTCGAAAGGTAAAATTTTCATGGTCTTCTTAGTTTATGTCATAGACTTATTTTAGATTTGATTTTTGCTATTGTCGGGGGCTTTTGTCCTACCATATTATTGACTTTGGCTTATAGAGCTTGTGGATGACTATAGACCTGGGTAGATTGGATGTTGAATATTGCTATTAATGAATGGCTAGATTTTCATAAGTCATGATTTTTGGCCTTGTTTCTGCTATTTTATTATATATTTAGAGTTCATCCAATGCTTATGGATTGATGTTGATGGTTAGCTTGGGTTAGCAGGGTGATCTCCGATTCTAATTGGGGATTGATATGCCCATATAAAAAGTCCCAACTTCGGGTCATGTCAAGTTGGTAATAGATCCTAAGTTCATAATCAATTGGGTTTCCACAAAGCCGTGTTAAGTAGAGTCTCTTTTATGGGTGTGTAGCGTACCTCACTTATAATAGAGAGGCTACAAGGCATTTAGGAATGTTTCACTTTCTTGTTGTATTATGTCAAGCTATAGTGATTAACTTCTTGGATCATTCTGATTTCTGTTTGCTCATTTTTTAGATCATGCCTCTAAAAAGATCTAAAGTTACTGCAAACCCTTCCGTCCTGACTGGGGATGATATTAATGGGACTCTCTCTACTTATGGATTCCATACTCGATCTAGGAGTCTGGTACCTAATGGTCTGAGAGTTCCACCGATTCCCTTTAGTCCTCCTCCAGTTCCTCAGGCTGACATGTTGAATGCTGATTTTCAATAGTTGATTCATATGATTGCTTAGTTAGTAGCTTCTCAGGATGAGCGTGGTTCCTTTTCTACTCCATCTTCTGAGGATACAAGGTTTGTCCAATTTATAAGGTTGAGTCTTCCGACCTTTACCTATGTTAAGGTAGAGACTCGGGGTTTTTTGGATGAGATAGAAAAGATTTCTAGATTCATGCATGCCACTAATATGGAAGGAGTTGAGTTTACAACCTATCAACTGAAGGATGTGGCATACTAATGGTTTGAGGAGTGGGAACGGACAAGGGGTGATGTTGATGAATCATCTTTCTGGGAGGATTTCACTAATGTTTTTCTGGATTGCTTCTTTTCTCTAGAGTTGAGGGAAAAAAAGGAGGAGCAGTTTCATCTAAAGCAAGGGAGAATGTTCGTCAAAGAGTATTCCATAAAGTTTCACTAATTGTCTAGGTATGCTCCAGAGATGGTATTGGATATGAGATCTCAGATGAGGAAGTTCACCTCAGGATTCTCTCGTGAGTTGTTCCTTGAGAGAAAGGCGGCTTTGTTTATCAAAGATATGGTTATCTCTAGGTTAGTTGTGTATATGCAACAAGCGGAGGAAAAGAAAAAAAATAAGTTAAGTTTAGTGAAAGGTAAGAGAAGACGTTTCAGACTTTAGTGAAAAGTGATGGGATAGAGGTGGTGGCCAAGAAAGAAGTAGGGGAGTTCAGTTTCTTTCTCCTCGGCTAGTTCTCCTTACCCGAGGATATTGGGTGATCGTCGGTCTTAGTTTGGTGGTGGATTCTAGGCCTAGGGTTCCCATTCTCAGACTAGTGGGGTCATTTGCTTCTATCCTACCCTCTTTATTGATTTTGTGGTCAGCATCATCATGGATAATATTAGAAGAGGAGGAAGAAATGCTTTAGATGTGGTCAAATTGGGCACATACAGCGAGAGTGCCCCTCTCTAGTGGATTCTTGGGCCAACAAGGACCCTATTGTTACTTCACTTGCTCCTACACCCAAGGGTGTTGCTTCTGCTTCTGCTTTTATTTCTGGTACCGATACTGGTCGGAATTATTTTTATGCAATTGCTACTCGCCAGGATTCTGAGGCATCTCTGGATGTTGTTACAGGTATGTTGAGACTTTTCTCCTGTGATATGTATTGTTTGATTGATTTAGGTTCCACTCTTTTTTATGTGACCTCATTTGTGGTTGTTCATTTTGGCTTTGGTCCTGAGTGTCTGCCAGTTCCTTTTTATGTTTCTACCTTGGTAGGAGACTCTGTGGTTGTTGAAAGAGTCTATAGGGGTGTGTTGTAGCTGTTGGTAGTAAGGAAACTCTTGTAGACTTGATAGAGCTAGACATGGTTGATTTTGATGTTATTCTAGGTATGTATTGGTTGCATTCATGCTATGCTTCCTTAGATTGTTAGAACCATAAGGTTACGTTTAAATTCCCTAATGAGCCATTCATTGTATGGGAAGGGGGTTCTTTAGTTCCTAAGAGAAGTTTTATCTCATTTCTTAGAGCCTGAAAGTTGATTTCTAAGAAGTGTTTGTATCATGTGGTCCAAGTTAAGGATTCTAACTCGAAAGGTCCTTCTCTAGAATCGGTTCCCATGGTTAATGAGTTTCCCAAGATCTTTCCAGATGACCTGCCTAGTATTCTTCCCAATAAAGAAATTGATTTTGGGATTGATCTTTTTCTGTACACTCATCCAATCTCTATCCCTCCTTATAGAATGGCTCCAGCTGAATAGAAGGTGATTAAGAAGCAATTAAATGATCTCTTAGATAAAGGTATCATCCATCCTAGCGTGTCTCCTTGGGGTGCTCCCATGTTGTTTGTGCGTAAGAAGGATAGTTCCTTTTGAATGTGCACTGATTGTCGTCAGTTAAACAAAGTGAACATAAAGAATAAGTATCCTCATCTTAGGATCAATGATTTTTTTGATCATCTTCAAGGTGGAAGGTGTTTCTCTATGATTGATGTTTGGTTAGGTTATCATCAGCTTAAGATTAGAAAAGTGGATATCCCTAAGACTTCCTTCAGGACCTGGTATGTTTACTATGAGTTCCTAGACATGGATTTGATTAATAGAGTCTTTCATCTATTTTTGGATTTATTTGTCACTGTCTTCACTAATGACATCTTGGTCTATTCTAAGAATGAGGTGGGTTATGTCGATCACCTATCTGTTGTGATGCAAACATTGAAGGATTGTTGTTTGTATGCCAAGTTCTCAAAGTGTGAGTTTTGGTTGAAGGTTATGACTTTCCTTGGTAATGTTATTTCTAGTGAAGGGATTATAGTGGATCCACAAAAGGTTGCGATTGTTAAGAAATGGCCTAGACTTGCGAGTCCAACCGATATTTAGAGCTTCCTGGGTCCAGTCAGTTATTATAGGAGATTTGTGGAGAGTTTTTTTATGATAGCTGCTCTATTGAAAAAGTTAACCCAGAAGAAGGTCAAGTTCTTATGATCGGATGTATGTGAGGGAAGTTTTGAGAAATTGAAGGATAAATTGACTTCAGCTCAAGTTTTTACTTGCCCCAGGGTAATGATGGTTTTGTAGTGTATTGTGATGCTTCTCGTATTGGGCTTGGTTATCTATTGATGTAACGACCCAAAATCACCTCCCGGGATGTCACACGGTGCTTAGGGCTACAAGTAGCCCTAAGCTAACCCTTTGAGCCTATCACTTCTCATAATAACTCATTCAAGAAGGAATATACAAAACACTGGCACTGTCATATCAAATGAAAGGAAATACAAAGATAATACTCGGTCCAAATTACCACAATATTGGAAATCTCAACACAACCACAGTCTAATAACTAGTCTGACAAAGCCTCTACTGCTCCATGAACTAGAGAGTTGTTGGGACAGATCCCCAACTGACGCAAACTGAACTGAAGTAATAACATAAACACTCGAATACTGAAATGTATGAAGATAGGCCCTCTAACCATGAGGACTCACCAATAGAAAAATGTTGACAAAGGTACTCAGGAATCTCTTACGAGGCTGGAACTGAGCATCCAAACCTACATTATAAGACAATGTAGCACATAAACGTTTATGTTGATTAGCACTTGGGAAAATACTGAGTATGTGGGAGTGTATGCATTTACATAAAACAATATCAATACTCTTTAATGAAATGATACATGCAATAGAAATGACTCATATGGCTTGAATAAGTGAAAATGTAAATCTCATAAATCATGTAGAATGAAGCATGTAACACAAATCTCGTGAGTCATTATACTTTAGCTTTAAAATCTGTACTCTTCTCTTATTCTGATTATTCATAGGCTGAAGGAAACTTTAGACAATACTTTCAACTCTTGCATATATCTCATGGGGAGTAAAACTTCTTTAATGCTCAAGAACTTATAACTCATTTGAACTCAAACACTTGGAACTCGGAATCATATGACTTTGGTTTAAAAACTGATGATCAACTCTTATTAGTAGAGAAAACTACTTCCTTCTTTGGAAAATACTCAAAAGCAATTTGTTCACTTTAGAAAATATCTCATATTAAAGATTTTGGGAAAATATTCTATCTTAATGGAAAATACTTTAGTTTAGGGAGGTTCTCTTAACCGACATAAACCATGCGAGCTACATAGAGTCCAGCATCTTGTCCTCCTAAGGAAGAAACCTCATGTTGGGGAGAGGTGCCATACTCTTGCCAAGGAGTATAACCTCAACTCAGTGATCACTTATCTTGGCCTTAGGCCCAATCATCTCGGCCTTAGGCCCAAAATCTCAAACCTACGGTGGCACATAGTTCTGGGGTAAGAAACCGGGGTAGCTTACCCAACTCAGTGCTAAATACTACTCCCTTTAGTTTATCTCACTCATCTCATGGAAATCCACTTTCAAAATAATCTCATGGTTCATAAGAACCCAACAATCAAATCTGTAATCTCATGTGGTAGAGTGGATTTCAAAACTCTATAACCATTAGATCAAAACATTTCTCAATAATCTCAAAATACTCAAATCATGGGTGCTTATAGAACAATAGTTCATAAAATTGCATGTGTCAAGTAGGGATTAATAACCCATAATTCAATCTCAAGTTAAAACTTATCATAATGCATAATAGATAGCATATAGATTCATAATTCATGTAGAAATCTTGAAGTTACAGCAATTTGTCTCAAAATATCAACATACTCATATATTTCAATTTCTAGAACACTGAAACTCTTAAATTCTCAAGGAGTAACAACATAGGGTATAAACCCAGCTTCAATTTCTTAAGAAAACATGCAAAAATCATGCTATTTGAATTTCAATTCATGGGAAACATCAAGATATTGCAATCAATAACAATGGGTAAAAAACCCTAATTTAATATCATGTAAAATCTTATAGATTGCAGAAAATTATATTTTAAATAAGCCTTTGAGAACAAGGGTGAAAGGATTACCCTTGTTCAAAACCCCACATACCTTAGATTATAAAATTGGATGAACAAACTTGCTTCAGACTCTTCTTCTTACTCTTGAGAGAGGGTTCTTGCAAACCTTGAACTTGGGGAACTTAAATCTCAACTCAATTTGTAGAATCTATGGTGAGTTCTTAGATTTCTTGGAGAAGGGTTTTAGATTTGATCTTGAGGGAAAAACCCTAGCTCTCTTGTGTTTTGGATGACGAATGAAGTCATTTTCTTCATTTGGAATATATTTGGTTGATAAAAGAGTGGAAATACCAGAGGGTCCCTTTTAAAAATGACTTAAAATACTGAACGGGGGTTGTGACGGTCGGAGCAACTATCCATCGCTAGCCTGATGATCCATCGGATCGTTCGTCGCACGCCAATCAAAAAAATAATACACTACCTTGATGTAACGCCAATCCTAAACCTCCCTTTAGGATCTAAGGAACCACCCTCCCATTCAATAATCAGTTCACCCGGGAACTTAAAGATAACCTTACAAATCTGACAATCCAAGGATGCATAGAATGAGTGTAACCAATCCATACCCAAAATAACATCAAAATCCACCATATCTAGTTCATACAAATCAACCAAAGTCTCTTTATTACCAACAGATACCACACACCCCCTATAGACTCTTTTAGCAAACAAAGAGTCACCTACCAAGGTAGAAATAAAAAAAAGATCGAAATAACCTCGGGATCAAAACCAAAATACATAGGAATAAATGAGGTCACATAAGAAAGAGTGGACCCTAGATCAAGTAAATAATAAATATCCCAAGAAAAAAGTTGTAATGTACTTGTCACGATATCAAGAAATACCTCAGACTCCTGTCTTAGTGAGTGCATATAACCTATTCCGGCCTGTGCCAGTACCAGAAGCAAAAATAGATATCGAAGCAGCACCCTTTAGTGTAGGAGAACATAAAGAGGCAACCAAAACCTTGTTTGCTCCCAAAACAACCTTACCAACCGAACAGTTTCTAAGTATATAACCTAGCTGACAATATTTAAAATACTTGTCCCTCCCCTTATCGCAGAAACCCTAATATAAATGACCATAAAACCTACATGAAGGACATGATGAGGTCGAATGAACCCCACTAGCCTGAGATTAGGCACCCTGTGCCCTAAAACTGTATCTACCCTGTTGATGCCCATCACGCGACTGCTTCGTGTAAGGAGCACTAACTATGGACAAAGAACTAGAACTCCCTCACTTTTTCTTTATCCAGTTACCAACATCTCGACCACTTTGTTGTTGACCACCCTACATAGAAAACCTGAACTTCATACTTTGCCTTTCCCCTATCTCAGCCTGTTTTTTGTTTTCCTCCTTCACGTATTGCATATGAACAACCAACCTATAAATATCTATGTTCTTGATCAGTAATATAGTCTTGCTTTTAAGGATCAACTCACAAGACAGTCCTAAAGTAAACTTTCCATTCTGGCCCTCATATCAAACACCAAATCTGGAGCATACCTAGACAACCAGTAAAACTTTAAGGCATGCTCCTTGACTGATATCATCCCCTATTTTAGATTAACAAATTCCTCTACCATTGCTTCCTTCAACTCCTGAGAAAAGAAGCAGTCCAAAAAAGCATTAGAGAAAGTCTCCCACAGAGAAGATTCATCAACCTCGCCCCTTGTATACTCCCATTCCGCGTACCAATGGTACACCACATTCTTTAGCTAATAGGAAGTAAAATTCAACCCTTTCACATTCGTAGCCTGCATGACCCTAAAGATCTTTTCTATTTTATCCTGAAAACCTGAGGATTCTCCTCTACTTTAACACCAGTAAAAGTTAGAGGAATCAAACTCATAAACTATCCAACCCTTGTGGCCTAAGAAGATACAATACCATATGCACTATGCTCAGTTTGAGAAGCTACCAACTGAGAAATCATATGAATCGACTGACGAAACTATGCATTCATCACATTAGCCTGAGAAGCCTGAAGAAGACTAGAAGGAACAGATGGAAATCTTGAAATATCAGGGACTGGACCCCTAGATGAAGTATAGATCCCCTGAGTAGAACGTGTCCCATCAGTATCATCCCCAAATGGGATAGAGGAGTTTCCATGCATATCAGATCATTGAGTCATGATCTAAAAGGTGAACAAACGAGAATTAGAGAAGATTCCAGGTCTTAGACACCAATCTTGAAAATAGAACACAGAGAAGAGAAACATTTCCTAAAAGCCTTATAGCCTTTCCCTTATGAGTGTGATGCACTACACTCTTAAAAGAGACTTTACTCGAAACACCTTTGTGGAATCCCAATTGACCATGAACCAAAATCTCTGATACAAACTTGACATGATCCAAATCAGGGCCTTGTAATAATGGGCATCCCAAGTCCAACCTGGACCAAGGACCACCCCTATTACCCAACCCAACCTCTAACTATACAAACCCTGAGTTGGATAAATTCCAAACTTACAGCAAGATAATGTTTATTACAATTCTAGACTCTGGGATAGTTCCGTCACTATGACCAACCCAAAAAAGTCGAACCATTCATTATCTGACAAATAACAAAAACCAAAACAAAATTGTAAACCAATCAATACATCCCTTACTAAATGAGTTCCAATGTAATTATATATATAATACCAAAACATAAAATGATGGAACAATCATAAATACAGTCAAATGATATCATCCTAGTACCAATGCCAATACAAAGGCTGACACCACTACCGACACCGCCCAAACTAATTCAAATTAGTTCCACAAAGTCTCTAACCAAAAGTAAAAAAATATCCAGTTGGGACATGCCCCCAACCATAGACAAGACCAATGTCTATAAAACAACCAAAGTATGTAAAGACATCCATGATATGAAATAGAGCCTTTAGGAATATGAAACTCACCACTTCAATCCAACCTAGCTGATCCTGAATCTGATCACTAAATAGGATGAGTGGAATGGGCGGTTCCTACATTGCTTGGGGATACAGTTGCCTAAATATGGGTTAGTGAGTGAATGCTAGAAAGTACTTAGGATAAGGATAAAATAATGCCAACTTTTAAAACTAAGTAAACCAACCATATGCATTCACAATCATACATACATATATATAACCATGATGGGAAAGGGAATCGAGTTTAACATGCCATTAAAACTATTAACCTGTGTATGTGTAGATTAATCATCCTAGAACCAGCCATGAGCTATATTGGTCCAGTGTAACCACATGAACGAGCCCCAATGTGTGTAGCCGTACGAATCAGAGATACCCTAGGAGTAGGAGATTCTCGAGTACCCTTCGCTCTCTATGATACATATGTACAAGTGTACTTAGAGGATTCCCGTGTACCATATATGTATCATATACGGTATTCATGACCAATCCTTATGTTGGAAAACATGAGTTTCCATTGTTCATCCATTGGAGTCATACCTTCACAGTTAGCTATCACACCCGAACATTATTGCCCAATTTAAACCATTACCATACAACCAAACCACTATTCTATTTATTATTAACTAAGGCTATGTATAGTGGTATCGACATATTGACTATATCTTGCAAACAATGTCCTTAGCCGGCCTTTTAAAGATAAGGGATTCCCATGTACTTGGAGGAATCCTATGTACCCCACAAGTGATCATTATTATGTTGGCTTGAGGGATTCCTTTGTACCCCACAATGCTTTTAATTAGACCAACCATAACCACCAAGACCTTACCATTTAACCATTCCAAACCATTTATACCATTTAGGGTTTCATTACTAAGTTATATTATAAAAAAGTTCAATGAAAGTCCAACAATTTAACCAAAAATATTCTCATCGGCATTTTATCAAGCATATTGGGGGAATAGTATTTCCAAAGCCAAAACCTAATACCAATTCACCATTCCCATGTAACCAATTATTCAACCACCTTAATAATATGAAAACCATAAGCAAAAGACCTGGAAAAACCATAACCAACCGTTATAACCAAAACCCCCCCACATATAATTGAAAACCCAAAACCATACCATATTTATGCCAGGAAAACAATTCATAAAAAATTCCTTTAGTTGTAACTAACAATGAGAGAGGAGTAACATGTCTTAGATTAAGAAGAAGATGAGAAGAAATCACTCATTTGAGCCTTGATTGACCACCTTGAAGGAAACCCTAGGTTTTTCCTAACCCAAGAGCCTTGAGAGATTTTGAAAGAGTTTATTGTGTTTGATTAATTGTAAATAGCTTAATGAACCCCAAAAAAGGTGTTTTAAATCGTGGGGTCCTAAGGAGCTATAAGGGGAAATGTCCAGAATACCCTCAACTTAAACTATATTAATTTCCCATAAAAGGGTAAAACCACCCCCATCCATACTCTAGGGTACGAGTGTTACCCATCACTCATACCTCAATTAGAATCTCAACCCCCCATACTAACTAACCTATGACTCCTAAATCCTACTTGTACCCAATCATATAATTGGTGCCCATAAACTGTACCCTAGGTAGAATAGAATCACCTAAGTTAGGACAGAGGTGATTATATGATTTTTATCATATAGCTCATACCCCTATCATATAACCCTTATAAAGAAGTCATACCTTGGACAGTAGCCAACCCAACCTTACTAATCAACATACGAGTGATGACCCCTAATTGTATCCCGACATACGACTAGTACCCATAGTCATATGATGTTCAGCGACGTTAAAATTCAAGAAATTTCTAAGGATCAAAACCCAGGGTGTTTTAGATTACTGGTCTAGAGAATGTCCTTGATGTGAGACTTCTAGTCTCTCCATTTTTTTATATCAGCCTCGTGATGTTGTTGCACCGTCAGTTAGAGATTATGTTCTTAGAATCTCAATTGATAATTTACTTGATTGGTTCGTATTTGGACCCATTCAAATTTATTTTTCTTAGAACCATCGGGCATGTGATTATGGATTTCACCATGATAGGTGTGTTTTATTTCCCATGTTGACCTTTTTCATTTGTGTGTATATGGGTCTTTGTACCCATTAATGATTATATGCCTTGATGATTTCATAATGGTTATTGTATGCCTTGTTATTGAAGTCATGATTATATGACTACCCCATAGTTTATTTCTTTTAGTAGTGGATGGAGTAGATTTGTATTGATATTATCTTCTTATGGGTATAGCATTTGGGTTCAAGACTCATTTATTTTGGCACATTGGTCTTATTATAGCCTTGAGTGGTACTTACTATTGATGCTCATCCTAGTACCGCCTATTTATTATATTGATGTTTATATTAATGTGTTATTTTTTTGATTGCTTGATGTTATTGATCCTTATTGGATAGTTATTTAGACTAGTGTTATATAGTTATAATTCCATTCTTTGTGGTTATTATTCGGTGGATTAAGCACCTCTAGCTCGATTTGATGATTTCTTTCCTATAATGAGGCGAGGTTGATTGTTTCTTTTTTTGGTTGTATTAGATTAACTGTGGAGTCAATTATAGCATCTAAGGTATGTTACCTTTTATAGTTTTATATGGTGCTAGACTTGGTAATTTAGTTATATTGCTCGTTATTGAGTTTGAGATTCTTAGACTAACCTCCTGAGTTGTAAGGGTTTTGTATCGGACATCCTCATATACAACCCATTTTTTAGCTGGACCAGTTTTTGACCCATTCTTCATTTGTGGCTATTTTAATGCTTGATAATGGTTTTGATATTATTATTAAAAGGTCCGTGGATTCATCTCTTAGAATTGTTAGATTCATCTCCTTGTGATGGTTTGCCTTTGTTATTGGTGTAGAGATTTGATGATCATTTACTACCATAATGTGGGTCTTTTTTAAAGTGGAGTTAGAGAGTTAGAGAAAGTGGTCTCCTATGATCACTAATTGAGTTGGAAAATCAAAAGTTCTTCATCTTGAGTTGCTTGGTTCATTTTATGGTAGTGGTCTTGACCTTAGCATTGGTGTCGAGATTGTTATTTTCTTCTTCAGCAAGATAATTCATAGATTGATAGAGTTATGATTATCCTACTTGGGTGGATTCAAGAAATCCCCATTTCAAAGTTGTTCAACCTAATGAGGCTTGATGGAGTATTTCTCCTTGGTAATATATGACTATGACTTTTCTTTGCTGAGATAGAGTGTTGGATTAGTTAATTTCTAGCTTAAGTTGCATTTCTCCAAGTTGCTAGAGATATTGCTATTACTAGCATGGTTTACAACCTTGGGGGATTCCTCAAGTATGTTTTGGTGGTTTATGCTCTCCAGCAGATATAGAGTGGGTTATTTGTATTTTTAAGTCGATGATTTATCCTTCAGTATGATTTTTGATTTGTGGATACATTTTATGCCCTCTAGTTGATATAGAGTTAGTTGGTTGCATTTTCAATTGATGGTTTATCCCTATGGTGATTTTATCCTTTAGCTATATCTCGATTTTGTCTTTGTATGATTGAGCTTGGATATGTCAAATTTGGATACTAAAGTTGATTTGAGTATTTGGCATTAATATAGCCTTATTGGCTTGGTTTTGTCTTGACGCCTTGGAATGGAGATTAGAAAGTTATGATAGATTTAGAGTATGAATACATACCCATCTTCAGGTTTGGTTTTGGTAGTTGAGATCGAGCAATCCGGCCTTGGTGTTGAGATTACTGCTTGGAGTTGTAGAGCTTGAGTGCAGCCTTCATTTTAGATTTGTATCGGCTCGAATTACATTTATAGTCTGGTTTAGCCTACTTCATGGTTACCTATTTGCTCTTTTTGACTTTGGTTGGATAATAGTTGATAAGTGTTTGGATGATAGCCTATGGACCCTGTATTGGTTCCTTCAGCTTTAACCATAGGCCTTCAATCTCCTTGGGAATTTTGGATGATATACTTAGTGGGAGTTATTTACTTGAGTTGGATTCAGTATGATTTTATTTTTGGTTGATGGGACATCTTGGAATGGATAGTTCAATAATGAGTAGTCATTTCTTGATCTTCAAGATTTCAGTTGGATTACCACCTAGACTAGTTATAGCATTTGCATAGATTAGATTCCTTGATTATCTCTATTTGTGAGCCCAAAAAGTACCTTGTAGGCATATTATAATGTTTATCGTGTGGACTTTCAGTGGATCAACTTCAGTCCTTCGAGTTTTATATGATGAGATTGTGTGAATAGGACTCTTGTGATTTTTCCTCTTGGGTTAGAGTGGATAGCAAGTGCAAAATGGTAAAGAAAGGTTTTATTTGGATTCAAAGTTGGTGGTATGACTCATGTATTGGGCTATTTTTATCTCGGATGAGCCTTTGTCTATTTGTGTGGGTATCAAGATGGCATCAGTGTTTTTTCGTTCAAATTTAAATGTATCAGCCTTTCTCAATTCAGTTGGAGGCTAGTTGGTGGTTGAAGTTGAGTTCTAGTCGTTTGGAAGTGAAGTGAGAGAGCTGGTTGAAAAAGGGATACCTATGGCAAAATACCTCAAAATTGTTCTCTCTTATTAGAGGTTATTTGAGGGGTCAAACTTAGAGCATATGGGCCTAGTACCTCATCCTTTTGTGCTTTTGATATCCTTCTATCCATTGACTTTCGAGGATGAAAGTCCTTTTAGTAATGGAAATTATAATGACTCTCCAGGTTATTTTTCATATTTTTGCTTATTTTAACCGTTAGAGCTTTCCCATAGCCAATCTATGTCATTTATAACTTGCTGAGACTGACAGTTTGATTATTGGGAAGTTCATTTGGTTTTTAGAGCCAATTCCTTATTTAGAAGTCTTTACTGGTTCCAAATGGCCAACGGGCAAAAACTTCAGTAATAATCTCGAATGCAAATTCTGACTATGCTAGCATCTACAAAATATCAATCTTAGGCTAGGTAGAATTTTGGTTTGGGTCCTGATGCACCGAAACTCATTTCGACCAATTGGTCGGAAAGTTGGAAAATTGGAAATTTGGGTGTGGGACCCATATTTGGTCAAAATGACCTCGAATGCAAGTCCAACTTTGCCATTGCATCCAGAATGTCTAATTTAGTGTGGTTACATAGTTCATTTGCGTATATCAAATTCCAAATGAATCCCAAGGCCTTAGAGGAAACTTGGAAAATTTCCAAGTTTTAGGGTATATCTGGTGCCGGCAATCGCAGATAGTATACCAAAATGTTAGTGAAGTTGCACTAGGGGTTTTGGCAATTGCATCATCTTCTCCTATAGCTAGATAGTGTGATTGCATGCATGAGAGTTCAATTGCAACACCTTATTGCCTAAAAGAGGTATAAATAAGCCCCTTAGGTCGCGAATTAGCTTATTTTTCACCCAACCCTTAAGAGCAAAAGCCCTAAGGAGTGTGATAGCTCAAAATTGAGACTTGTCAGTGACTTGGGATCTTGTTTAACATCTATTTTTGTGATTATCATCTGAATTAAGGTAAGATTTTGGCCTTAATTTTCTTGGAACTTGACCAAAGCCCCCAAATAGCTTGAGGACTTGATTTTAGCCCCAATTTATCTTGGTTTTCACCCCTTTATTTAGTGTTATGATTCCTTGATCATGTATGAACATTGGGTGAACTCAAAAACATGATTTTTGTAAGTGGGACCCACTTGGAGTTTTTGATGTCTTTTTTGGATCCAAAGCACAATGGTACAATATGGGTATCATTATTCTCGTATTGATGAGTTGATTATGATTTTGATTGCATGATGACATTTAGGGATCATGAAGTGAAGTTGGATGTTTACTTATCGATTTAAGGATTTACAGTTCAACATTAAGGTAGGCTTCTGTCTACTCTTCTTCGTAAGAGGATATGCGTTATATATTCCATGTGAATGTTAAGATTGATTATGGATAAAATGACTTAGTCTTTATTATTGAAGTTTGGTGGTTAGATGAGGGTTTTGACCCATAAGATGAAATATTTTTTACACTTTTAGAATCCTAATGCCTTTTTCTTATATTGAGCTAATTAGTAGACGGATATGATATGATGCTAGGTTTGGGATGTGGTTTAAGCATTGGAAGCATGGTTAGTATGATTAACCTTATTTGTACTATTCTAGTGATCTAGGAACCATAAATTAGATGGACTTGACTAAATTACTCATGTTTCTAGGTGGGTTACTTATCTTAAAGTTGATTATGGCTTATGTATCATCAAGAAGTTAATTTAGATACCTTAGCCTACTCCGTAGTATAAATTGCCTAAATATGGAATTTGAGGATTAGAAGTGGGTTCTTCTAGCCCACCTTAAGTTAAGACTTGTGTTGGCCCGTGTGGACTTAATTACGGATGTTAGGCATAGTTGAGACTAGTAAGCCTTAGAATAAGTTTACTTTGCGACTTGGAGAATGATGATGGTATTTCCCCCAGAGAATGATTAATGGATCATGGCCATGATATGGTTGTAGATGTGATGTTTGGCCTATAGAGATGATATTCCTCGTAGATGTGGTAATTACCCTATAGAGATTATGCTCCTCATAGTTATAATATATGACCTATGGATATGAGATGCTTTATGGGGGTGACATTCCTCATAGTTATGATTTATGGCCTAGCGATATATTATGCCTCATAGATGTAAGATGCTTATTGATAATATGCCTCCTAAATATGAGATGCTTATTGATATTATGCCTCCTAGAGGAGATATGACTACAAATATGCTTTATGGATTATAGATATGTTATATCTCCTAGTTATGCTATGGCTTATATATATGAGATAACTTACAAATATGATTATTGATACAAGTTTCGGATACGTATGTGAGCCTAAGGTCGTGATTATGATGTTGAAGTTATTCCATATGAATTATTGGGCCAAAGGTCGTGTTATAATATAGGTTAGACATCTGGGAAGTGTTTATCCTTGTAAAGGATGTGGTTGTAGTTTATGAATATATATATATATATGTATATATGTATATATGTATGTATATTGATGCTTATGATTCCATTGTTTGAATACAGGGGATGGTATGCATAGATTTGGTACTTTCATGATCATTAAATTGGTAAATGATGTGATTCTAGCTAAAGTATGATCTTATTACTATCTTTCCTAAATAATGGTTAAAGCTCGCTTTTCACCTTAAAAATAGATTTGTTTGTAATAATAACTACCTTGCCTTATTGAATAACTTATATATAAAAGAGGTTAATAATGATGTTTTAAAGATTTGATCAACATAAATTCCAGTCTATGATTTGATACTACTAATTACTCTATGAGAGATCCGAACTCTTTCTACACATTTATAATGATTTAGTCCCAAAGTTCACTTCGTGCACTATATTTTTGGATTTAAACTCTTTTTAGCCACGGCTTGAGTCTGTTCACCTATTATATCTATATACGAATCTCTCTGATATTGAATGGAGAAAGATATTGTATTGTTGATATAAATACCGGGTAAAACCCGACGACAAATTTTAGTATTGATGATATATATGTGTGTGTGTGTGTTGATGATTATGATGATACTTATTATATACTCGTCAAGGCCAGAGGATATAGTGATGATGATGTTGATACCCGTCAAGGACATAGAATGATTATATTGATGTACCTATGTCTACACCGACCGTTTCGAGTCGGGCTAGTCCTATGTATGGCAGCTATATACCCAACAAGGCTGGAGGATTATTATGATGATGATGGTTTTGATGGATATGGTTATGATAATGACTTTGTTATATTGATTATATACTTTACATTCATTCTTGCATGTGCATTTCCTATCACCGGTATTTACCTATATCTATCAGGCCATATGGGGGGTCGCATAGGGATGGGTTATGACTAGGCATTGTGGTGTTGTATGTTGATTGAACCTTCTGAGCCTGGGGTTATGGGGTATGTGAAAGGCTCGCTAGTTATTTGGTTTTCTGGACTAGCCAGTTACTCGCGTTGTTGTTGATATTATTATTATCATTGTTATGATCATTGATATGGCTAGTTTGTGACTAACTGATTATTGATTAGGTATTGATTTCTGAGGTATGATTCAGATCTCTTCTATCTTAAGATTTCACTATTTTGCATGATTATCTCATGATTATATGTATGGAGTAGAAACCCTGGGTATGTTAGTATAAAAGTCTTGTAAGGATTATGAAGTCTTAGAATGAAGATATGATGATTTAGGATTTGCCTCGAGTTGACCTTGTAAATACACACACACACACACAAATATATATATATACACACACATATATATGTATGTATAACTAGTTGTATGTACGTATGGTATTACCGTATCCCCTTCCTCCATTTCTTCAGATTGTATATTTATTCCTTGGCCTTATATACTGTTATATATCCTTCTTTCGCCCTTTATTCGTAAATTGGTCAGGTATAAATGGTATAATGTTGAAATTCCTAAGTATTGCTGGATAGGATAGTTCATCCTTATGATTTCCTTAGCCTTATTATGTTAGTCTCTTGGACATAAATAGTATAGGTTATCCTTATTATCTCATTGGTTGTCTTATATGGTTGCTAGAAATTTGGGTGTAGTTTTCCATTCTGTTTATATGTTATATATATCTGCATTATCTTTGGAGCTCATTTGGCAGTTCCCTACATAGTACCATATGTTTGGTACTCTTACTACACTTTTGCAGCCTACTGATCATAGTACTGGTTAGCGCTATTGATGTGTGTATCGTGCGGAACAACCATGGTTCAGAGACTTAGAGTGTGATCTTGACGTTTGGAGTACTACTTACCTCCCTCTTGTGTATTGCATTAGACTCTATGTTGTATTCGGAGATAAGTTGTATCAGTGTATTTCTCTTGGCATATAATATTTTGTACTCTTAAGCCTCATTTGTTTGCACTTATTGGAGGTCTGAATCTGAATGGTTCAGACTTCAGACCATTAAGTGTATTTTTTTTATTAAGATTTTAGCTCTCAATAGGTATGAATAGATCTTAATCATTCAGATCTAGAATCAAGCCTTAATAGGTCTGAAAAGATATTCTGGTATTTGATAATATTCACCACTCTATTCATAATCAGCAGTCACCACCACTAACCACTTCTTCCACTACTACCATTGTCAACTACTACCCACTACCACCAACCACCTTCACCATCATAACCATCATCGACAATAAATATCGCTATCAAAC
Source organism: Capsicum pubescens (assembly GCA_030864215.1). Lineage (NCBI taxonomy): Eukaryota > Viridiplantae > Streptophyta > Magnoliopsida > Solanales > Solanaceae > Capsicum > Capsicum pubescens. The sequence goes on from CM061546.1 coordinate 229,984,192, forward strand.
AATATTGTCAACCGCTACCACACCTACTACCTCTATTATTCTATTATATTTACCGCCACCGTCAATAGCACCACCATCATCAACCACTACCGGCCAATCCCTACTACTGACCAACTCATCTATCAAAACTAGACCATCACTAACTACCACCAATAAATCACAACCTCCACACATTCTTTGGTTGGCACCACCATTGTCACTAGTAACGCCACCTCTACCACCACTTCAACGACTACATCACTACAATTTATCTCTACTAACAACCATCTCCACCATCCCAACAAACAACATCTCCAACTAGCACCAACACATCATAAACCATCATGCATTTATGTTTCAGCCAACACAATCAACACCTCAAACTACTAACATCAAGCAACGTCATATCACAACCACCAACATTATTTATCACTAATATCAATCATTGTCACTGCAACCACCATTATAAACCATCTCCACTATCACTAACAAATATAAATGTTTTTTTCTCAATCAAATAATAATTTTTTGGTATTAAATTACATACTTTTACAATATATAATTAATATTTTATTTGAATTGTATTTTTTATTTTATTATATATACAAATAAAAATATTTTGTACATTCAGATGTTGAAAAACAAATAGTCTTAATCATTTAATTTTTAGATCTATTGACAATATCTTAATCATTCAGATATGCATTCAGATTCAGACGTTTGGATATTAAAAAAATATAAATGCAGCCTTATTATATTAGAAGCTCTTGTACTGTTACCACCAGGTTTTGGGACTATATCATGTATTTGATCTTTTATTACATCTATTTTGCATTTTTTCTTTATCTATTTGTGTAGTGCGGTGCTAGCCATCCCAGACTATGGGTTCGACTAACTAACGGTGGGTTATAGTAGGCGCCATCATGACCTGAGAAATTGGGTCATGACAATGATGATCTAAGAAAATCTCAGAATGGAGTCCATACAAGTAGTGCCTCCACAACTTTAAGTAAAAACGACCTTGCACAACTATAAATTATGCGTAAGGTAATTCCTCTCATAGGGATTCGACTAACGAGAAGCATAAGCAATTACCTTACCCTCATGTATCAACATAGCAACTAACCCAACACCAGAATTATCACACAGATGGTGAAACCCATGCCCTCCTTAGACAAACTCAATGTCACGACTCGAACCAGGGCCTAATTAGGATGGGTATCTTAAGCCCACCTTGAGCAAAAGACAACCCCCTTAGCCTAATATCCAGAACACAATAAAGATAAACAGCAGAAAACAAATATATATACAGAAATAAAAGTAGATAAGACAAAGACAGTCTAAAAATCATAACCAACATACAACCCACACATGTCCACAAAAGCCTCTAAAAACCAAAATACCAAATGGGTCGTTACATGCCCTCGACCAAGACCAAAGGAGAATAAAAAATGAAATACTAACAGTTCCCAAAATATGAAAAGAAACCTAATGAAATGGTAAAGTTTTTTGGATGATGGGGGCTCACCACTTCATAGCAACTCAACCAATATCCACTCCACCTAAGACTACACACAAGTAAATAAAGAACCCTAGGACCTTACATAAGGAAATGATGCAGCGTCTATGGACGGTAAGTAGGATAAGAAATGGAATGTCACTCAGGGAAATGGACAAAATAATGCCATGTCCAAAGTCAGACAGAACCATATGCACACATTCATTATATATACATATATATATATAAGATATTGGGATAGGGTACAAGGGTCATGAACATGATATTTTAAAACCATTAACCTGGATTGTATAGCTCTATCCGTCCTAAGGGAACCCAAAAATGATATGGGTTCAGCTCTCCCTACTGAAAGAGCCCCAGCGCATGTTAGCCACAGGAACTAAAAAATTTGAGGGAGGTCCAAAGACACCAAGGATCCAACCATCCAAAAATATATATTGTGTGAATTATACACATGGTCATAAAGACCCCCACTCCGGTAATGTGGTTCACGTATTGGTCCCCCCGGGACCTCCACCTTTACGATGATCTACACAACTCCCTTTAAGCCCAAATTCAATTATTTACACATAATCCAAAGTGTTAACCAAGGAGTTTTTTATTAAGGCATTTTCCACTTTGTGTTATCAGACTAATGATGCTTGAAAGCTAGTCCAATTATGTCATTCCAATCTAGTTAACCAATTTAACTCATAGGTTCTATTTTAAAAGCTAAAACCATGGCCACCAAGGCCTTTCAAATCCATTTTTAATCCACTTAGCCTTTATATGTAATGCAATGTTCCAAAAACAAGTTAAATCATGCATATATCTATGTTCCAAAACCAAATTACAAAGTAGGTTAAGGTTAATGCCAATTCCAAACCAAAAATTCATAAATTTGGGGGAACCCATGTCCCCCATTCCAACCATTTTAACCATGAACTCATTCAGCCCCAAAAATCATTAAGTAAAGCATAACCAAAATATATAAGCCATGGGAAACATAATTCAAGTAATAATCACCAAGAATCCTCAATCCAATTTCATAACCAACCATTAAAACCACATGAACAATGATTAATGTATGCCATTATATAAAATTAATGTTTAGGGAGGAGCGACATGCCTGAAACATACAAGAATAGGAAGAAAATCCAAAGTTGAGAGCTTGAAGATTGAATTTCTTGAAAACCCTAGTTTTCTCTTGGTTTGGGGAGTTTTAGATGATGATAATCGTGTTTGATTTGATTAACTGATGTTAATAGGGTCCCTTAGACGTTCTAAGGCCGTGGTTAAAGAGTATAGGAAGTAAAAGACCACATTACCATAATTAAAAACTTAAAGGAGAAATGGCTCCCAGTTGTTACTCGTGGCTTGAGCAGAAACTTTGGGCATTCACACTGTTATGGTCACGAGTCCCTCACCATGACTCGTGACCTTACTCTATGACTTTTGGGGTCTAGTCGTGACCATGATAGTGACTTAGGGAAACCTTACTGGTTAGGCAACGAATGGCACCGTACAACTCGTGATAAGTGGTAATGACTCATCACCTGAGTCATTGCCTTAGCATTGTTCAATTTCTCTTCAAAAATTTCAGAGTCCAAAACTTGGGGCATTACACTACCCCCCCCCCAGATTATTCATCCCTAAATGAGAAGTTAGAGGCACCCTAGCATGAATATAAGACAGAATGCAACTAGAACTAAGAACAAATTCGAAATCCGGTTAGAATAAAAGAATGCATACCTTAAACATCTTTATCCAACTCGGGGAACAAGAACAGATATTTAGCCTTCATATCATCTTTAGCTTCCCATGTAGCTTTTTCCACCTTTTGATTTCTCTAAAGCATCTTTACAGAAGCTACAACCTTAGTTCTCATCCTATGAACCTGCCAATCCAAAATCTCCACCGGGACTTCCTCATAAGATAAGAAATCTAAAATATCAACATCCTCCAGAGGAACAACCAAAGAAGGATCACCAACGCACTTCTTCAGCATAGACACATTGAAAACAGGATGAATAGAAGCTAATCTCACGAGCAGCTCCAACTCATAAGCAACATTCCCAACTCTCCTTAAAATCTGATATGGGCCAATAAAACGGGCACTGAGATTTCTTTTCTTCCCAAAAATTATCACTCTTTTCATAGGCGAAACTTTCCAGAACACCCAATCACTAACCTCAAACTCCAACTCTCTTCGCTTCACATCTACATGACTTTTGGCGACTTTGGGCAGTCTTAATACTATCTCTAATCATCTTTACCTTCTCTATGTCTTGGTAAACCAAGTCAGGTCCAAACAACGTAGTCTCACTAACTACAAACTACCTAACAGGAGACCTACACCTTCTACTATAAAGAGCCTTGAAAGGAGCCTTCTAAATATTTGAATGATAACTATTATTGTACGCAAACTCAATAAGAGACAAGTGATCAACCCAACTACCTCCGAAATCAATCACACAGGCCCTTAGCATATGCTCCAAAGTCTGAATAGTCCGCTCTTCTTGTCCATCTATTTGAGGGTGGAAAACGGCACTAGGGTTCACCTTAGTCCCCAAACCTTTCTAAAAAAACCACCAAAAGTGAGAAGCAAACTGCACACCTCGATCTGAAATGATGGACATTGGCACATTATTTAACTTTACTATCTCCTTAGTGAACAACTTAGCATAATCCTCCCCCGAGTAGTTAGTCATTATTGGCAAGAAGTGAGCAGACTTAGTCATTCTATCCACAATGACCAAATAGAGTCATACTGATTGCGAGACTGCGAAAGACCTATAATGAAATCCATATTGATCATATCCCGCTTCCACATCGACAACTCTATCTCTTTATACATGCCACTAGGCCTCAAGTGTTCTACCTTAACTTGCTGACAGACCATACACTTAGCCACAAAATTTGCCATATCTCTCTTCATATTATTCCATCAATAGATCTTCTTCAAGTCATGGTATAAATTAATCGAACCCAGATAAATCGTATGTCTAGACTTATGAGCCTAGGTCAAAATTCTTTCTCACATCCCATCAACATCAGGAACACACAACCTACCTTAATACCTCAAGATGCCATCTTCCCTAATATCATAAGCCACAACCTTTGACCCACATCATCCTGAATCTACATAAGTATGGGATCCAAAGTCTGTCTTTTCTTTACCTCAGCACCAAGAAATAATTTAACCAATTCTTGAACAATGACTCCCTTATCCTCGAAGACAACCTATGAATGTCCTTCACTAATCCTCTATTCTCCTCATCAACATAAGATAAGCTCCCCATAGACAACCTGCTAAGAGCATCAATAATAATATTAGCTTTACATTGATGGTAGTGAAGGCTCATATCGTAATCCTTAAGTAATTTGAGCCACCGCCTCTACATGAGATTTAATTCCTCCTGAGTGAACACGTATTGCAGGCTCTTATGATCTAAATAAATATCTAAATGCACCCCATACAAATAATGATGCCATATTTTCAATGTAAATACCATACTCTCTAACTTTAAGTCATGAGTTGGGTACTTCCTATCATGGATCATAAGTTGCCTAGAAGGATAGTCTACAACCTTACAACGATGCATTAAAACATAGCCCAGTCGCATGAGAGACATATCAAAAACCACAACAAAACCATCAATACCCTTAGGTAGGTCAAAACTGGCGCAGAAGTCAATTTATCCTTCAACCTCTTAAAGCAACACTCACAAGCTTTGGAGCATAAGAACTTAACCTTCTTTTGTGGAAACTTTTCAATGGAACAGTAATAGAAGAGAAACTCTTCACAAACCTCCTAAAATACCCGGCCAAACCCAAGAAGCTTCTAATATCAATTTGAGTCGTGGGTCTAGGGCACCTCATAACCACGTCAATTTTCTATGGATCCACCTTGATCCCCTTACTAGAAACAATATGCCCAAGAAAGGTCGTTGCCTTCAGCCAGAACTCATACTTAGAAAATTTAGCATACAACTTCTAATTCTTAATTGTTTCCAACACAATTTAGAGGTGATAGGCATGATCCTTCTCACTCTTAGAATACACCAAGATATCATCAATGAAGACTATCACAAATGATCCAGAGGCTGCCTAAATACCTGGTTCATAAGATCCATAAAAGAAGTCGGAGCATTAGGCAACCCAAATGACATAACTAGGAACTCATAATGGCTATACGGGATAAGAAAGCAATCTTGGGAATATCAACTTCCCTAATTTTCAACTGATCATACCCCAGACAAAGATCAATCTTAGAGAAATATCTATCACCTTAAAGCTGGTCAAAGAGATCGTCAATCCTAGGATTGGGATACTTATTCTTCGCTATGACTTTATTCAACTATCGATAGTCTATACACATCCAAAGGGGCCCATCCTTATTTCATATGAAAAGCACAAGAGCACTCTATAGGGAAACACTAATATGAATGAAGCCCTTATCAAGAAGATCTTTTCACTACTCCTTCAATTCCTTTATTCTAGATGGGCCATTCTATAATGAGGAAGGGAAATAGGATAGGTATTCAGTAGAATATCAATCCTAAAATCTATTTCCCTATCGGGAGAAATTCCAGGAAGATCATCGGGAAACACTTCAAGAAACTAACTAACCACGGGGACATATTACAAAGAGTGACTTAGAACATAATGCACACAAGGATGGGATCAAAATATTTAAGCACATAAAAAATTTTCCTTTCAAACAAATGATCAACTTGGCATTCACAAGTTAGGATTCATTCAATTTAAGCCCAAGTTCATCAAATATGGATACAAGTACATAAACAATACCCCAAAGAGGCAATGACACAATTGACCTAGGGTCCTCAATCATAAAACGACCTTTGGGAAAGAGGTCTCTCATCATCACAAGGTCACAAAGAAGGGTATTACATGAATGGAATTCATCTTAAATTTATTGGAAATTCCCCCCATGCACAACTTGGGTCTATCAAGTGGGTTGTAAATACACAAGAAAGATTTTCCATCAAAGGGAAGGATACAAACATTCACAATCAAACCTTTATTATCATTTTGACCAAGCATCAAGTTTGTTGTGAAGAAATTTTCGCACCCCAATAGGTCTCTGGGGTCAAATGGGAGAAGTAACTAAGAACATGGGTCAAGGCTATACTCACTTTTCCCTAAGGTGGCATCATTGTCATTAGACATACCCTTAAGTAGATATAAACCACCATTATCATCAAAGGGATCACAACTCAAGTTAACATAAGAATCAAGTAATTCATCCCCATATTTATCACATAAGGTTGGGGTGTTATACAATGGATCACAATTAAAATCACTTTCACAAGAACAATCACTAATTGGGTTTCTTAAACACTTAAGAAAATCAAAGTCCTCATAACCCAATTGATCATTCTTTTTCAAAAGTAGGAGATCACCATCAAGAATAGGATGGTTAACATAATCTTTACTCAACCCTATAGTTTTAATGGATTTCAAGAAATAGGGTAACAAGTGAATCTTCAGCATCCCACTTTTCCATTTAAACACACCATCTTGCACTTCACTAGGTGTCATGCAAGGACTGATCTCACTATTTTCACACAAGACATCTTGCTTTGAGAGAAATTCACTATTCAAAGGTAATGAGTTTAAGCATACAAGTTAACTCTCACAAAGACATACGTTTTGCTTTACAACATTTTCATCCATATGATATCTTTGAGCAAAACTATCATTAAGGAATTCATCACACAATATTCTCAAAGAATGATCTCCAATCCTATGATCAACTCTATCAACATCATCACTAACTTGAGACTTATCAAACACACCACACTATGCTCAGTAGTGGACTACATTTATGAGTAAGTTGATCATCATTCACATCCTCACTAGTTGTTGGCAACTCATATACCAACGTAGACTCACCTTGGTTTTCACAAGGGTCAACTAGTGTGTGAATACTCTTGTCACTTGGTAATGGAACCTTATTCAAGTTATAAGTGCTAGCACTAGATGGACATAAATCATTCTTATGAAAAGAATCAATTTTGTCATCTAAACGATCAACTAGTTCTTGCATACTTACAATAAGAGTTTGTTCCTCATACAACCTAACAACACCAAGAGTATCACAAAAGGAAGACTCATGCACTCCTATTAATGTTGAGCTGGGCGCCAAGCCTATGAGGGTCCGGATAAGAAAGTTTTCTTTGGGACTGTCTTGTAAGTTGATCCTAGAAAGTAAGGCTGCCTTGGTGATCAAGTACATAGATATATCTAGGTTGGTTGTCTACATGCAATAAGTAGAGGAAGAGAAGAAAAAGTATGCTAAAATAGGAGAGAGGCAGAGCAAGAAGTTTAAGTTATATACGTAGGGTGGTGGCCAGTAGTAAAGTAGCAGTTATGGTGGAAAGTGGCCCAAGAAGAAGTGGGGCAACTCTAGGTCTTATTCAATAGCTAGTTCTCCCTACCCAAAGTCATTGGGTGATAGGATTTTCCATTGTGGTGACAACTTTTGGGCACAGAGTTCCTAATCTCAAGCTAATGGGGCTCGATTTGCTCTATCATGTCCTCTCTATAGGTTTTATAGTTATCTACATAGGGGTTTTTGTGATGAAAAAAGGAATATATTCTTCGATTATGGTTATCTAGGACATATTCTTAAAAATTTCCTATCGATAAGGGTATCTCTAGGGCAAACAAGGCTCTAGTTGCTTCTTCTTCAGCTCTAGCACCAGAGGGTGCACCCTCTAGTTTCGGCACTAGTCGAAACTATCTTTATGATCTTACTACCCGACAGGACTCCAAGGCATCTCCTGATATCATGATTGGTATGCTAAAACTCTTTTCTCATGATGCATATTATTTACTTAATCCAAGTCCACTCTCTCTTATGTGACCCCTTTTGGTTTTGGTTTAAAGTGTGTTTCGGACCTTTTTTCTGTCTCTACCCTGGTAGGTGACTTTGTGATTGCTAAAAAAGTCTATGGGGGGCGTGGTATCTGTTGGTAGTCAAAAGACTTTGGTGGATTTGTATGAATTATATATGGTTGATTTCGATGTTATTTTAGGGATGGATTGGTTGTACTCGTGCTATGCGTCCTTAGATTTCTAGACCTATAGGGTTGTCTTTAAATTTCCTAAAGAGCCTGTTATTGAGTGGGAAGGTGGTTTCCTAGCTCCTAAGGGGAAGTTTATATTATATCTTAGAGATCGGAGATTAATCTCTAATTGGTATCTCTATCATCTAGTTTGGATTAAAGATTCTAACTCAGATGGTCCTTTTTTGCCTTCGGTTAGAGTGGTGAATGAATTAACTAAGGTCTTCCCTAATGACCTTCTTGGTGCTCCTTTGGATAGGGAAATTGAGTTTGGAATTGATCTTGTTTTGGACACTCGTCCAATTTCTATCCCCCTTAGAGAATGGCTCCGGCTGAGTTGAAGGAGCTCAAGGAGCAACTCAAGGATCTTTTTTAAAAGGGTTTCATCCATCCTAGTGTGTCCCCATGGGGTACACCGGTGTTGTTCATGCGTAAGAAGAATAGTTCCCTTTGAATGTGTAATGACAATTGATAGTTGAATAGGGTGATGGTAAAGAACAAGTATCCTCTTCCAAGGATAGATGACTTGTTTTATCAGTTGCAGGGTGCCAAATTCTTTTCTAAGATTGATCTTCGGTCTGGGTATCATCAGCTTAAGATTAGGGAGGTAGATATCCCTAAGACTGTTTTTCATACCCGGTATGGGCATTTTGAGTTCTTGGTGATATCATTTAGTTTGACCAACGCCCTGGTGGCATTCATTGATTTGATGAATAGGGTCTTCCATCAGTTTTTGGATCTTTTTGGCATTATCTTCATAAATGAAATTCAGGTGTACTCTAAGAGTGAAGTGGATCATGCCGATCACCTCCGGGTTGTGTTGCATACCTTGAAGGAGTAGCAGTTGTATGCCAAATTCTCTAAATGTGAGTTCTAGTTAAATGTCGTTACTTTTTTGGGGCGTATTATTTCTAAAGAGGGGATCATGGTAGATCCGCAAATGATTACAATGGTTAAGAAGTGGCCTAAACTTAAGACTCCAACTAATATTCAGAGTTTCTCGGGTTTAACGAGTTATTGCAGGAGGTTTGTGGAAAGTTTTTCTTCTATAGCTACCCCGTTGACTAAGTTGACTCAGAAAAAGGTAAAGTTCTTGTGGTCTGATACTTGTGAGGGTAGTTTTAAGAAGCTGGAGGATAAGCTAACTTCAGCTCTGATTTTGACTTTGCCTGAAGGCACTGATGGGTTTATGGTTTATTATGATGCATCACGTGTGGGACTCGATTGTGTGCTGATGCAGCATAGTAAGATGATAGCCCATGCCTCTAGGAAGTTGAAGGTGCATGAGAAGAATTATCCTACTCTTAATTAGAATTGTTAGTTGTGGTATTTGCACTGTAAATCTGGCATCACTATTTGTATGGGGTACATGTGGATCTCTTTTCCAATCATAAAAGCCTTTAGTCTATGTTCACCAAGAAAGATCTTAACCTCAGGCAAAGGAGATGGCTTTAGCTTTTCAATAACTATGGCATGAGTCTTCACTACCACCTAGGTAAAGCTAACGTGGTTGTTGATGCTCTTAGTAGGTTATCTTTGGGATTCTTGCTCATATAGATAAGTAAAAGCGGGAGTTGGTGAAGGATATTCCCCGTTTGGCTAACCTTAAAGTTTGCCTCTAAAATCTGGGGATGGTGGTATGTGTTTTCAGAAGGTGGCGCAGCCGTCTCTTGGTACTAAAATCAAGGAGAAGCAAATGTTTAATACTGTTTTTATAAGGATCAAGAGTGATGTTTGTGGGAAGAAGGTGGAGGCCTTCGAGATTAGTGACAATGGTATCCTGCCGTACCAAGGGAGGTTATATGTTCCCGACATTGATGGTTTACGGGAAAGGATCTTAGCTGAGGCCCATGAATCACGCTATGTTGTTCATCCTAGTTCAATAAAGTTGTATCTTGACCTTAAAGAGATGTATTAGTTAAATGGTATGAAGAGGAATGTGGCTGATTTTGTGGCAAATGCATGGTGTGTCAACAAGTAAAAGTTGAGCACATGAGACCCAGATGATTATATTAAGAAATTAAATTGCCTGAATGGAAATGGGAAGTGATCAACATGGATTTCACTACCGGTCTTCCTCAGTCTCAGAATTAGTTTGATTCAGTTTGAGTCATCAATGATAGTATGACAAAGTCGGCTCACTTTTTGCCAGTAAGGACTAATTTTTAGGCTGCGGATTATATGAGGTTGTATCTTCATGAGATTGTGAAGCTGCCTAGGATGCCTATCTCTATCATCTCTGATCGTGGCACTAAGTTTACATCTCACTTTTGGCGGTTATTTTAGAAATGGTTGGGGACTAAAGTGAGTCTGAGTACTACTTTCCATCCGCAGTTAGATGAGCGATTAGAGAGAATTATTTAGACGTTGTTGCGTGCGTGTGTGATTGATTATAGTGGTAGATGGGTTGAGCATTTACCTCTTATAGAGTTTACTTACAATAATAGCTATCACTCTAGCATTGGAATGGCTCTATTTGAGGCCTCGTATCTTAGAAGGTGTAGGTCACTTATTGGGAGGTTTGAGGTTAGTGAGGCAGAGATGTTTGGCCTAAATATGGTTCACTAAGCTATGGAAAAGGTAAAGGTGATTTGAGATAGACTTAAGGATACCCAAAGTAGCCAAAAGTCCTATGTGGATGTAAGGTGAAGAGCATTAGAGTTTGAGATTGGGGATAGGGTGTTCTTAATGGTCTCTCCCATGAAGGGAATGATGCGGTGTGGTAATAAGGGGAAGCTCAGTCCCAGGTATGTGGGTCCATACTTAGTTTTGTGAAGGGTTGGAAAGTTTGCATTTGAGTTGGAGTTGTCTTCTAGTTTGAGATCCATTTATCTGGTGTTATATGTTTCTATGTTGAGAAAGTGTATAGGTGATCCATCTCAAATAATGCCTATTAGAGATATTGATATCTCAGATTCTTTATCTTATGAGGAGTTCCCGGTTGAGATCTTGGATCGGCAGGTTCATCGATTACAGACTAAGGATGTCGCTTCAGTTAAGGTTCTATAGAGGAACCACAAGATTGGAGAAACTACTTGGGAAGAAGAAGAGGACATAAAATCCAACTATCTGATGTGTGAGCTAATGCTAACACATTTGAGGCTTTTAACTAGAAATAATTGTAAAGCCTTAAGCAACTTTTGTCATTTTTGATTGCTTTCTCTTTGATAATGCAGGAAAGTCAAGATGCAAGCAAACCAAAGACAATAAGAGCAAAAGAGGTGAATTTGGAATAAGTGGCCATGAAAGTGTAGTTGACGACTTATCTGATAAGTTGTTAAATTTGTGATAAGTTATCAGAGTTATTATCAGCTGTTGACAGTGTGAGGAAGTTGGAGCAGAAGTGTGACGACATCCCCTGATAAGCCGTCAGGTGTCTGATAAGCCGTCAAGAATGCCGTCACTCAGAAGCAGAAAATTTTCTAACGACATGTCTTGAGAAGCTATCAGATATCTGATAAACCGTCAGGCATGTCGTCACTCAGAAGCAGAAGGCAAAAATTTGAAGCATGCCTGACGACATATTCTGATAAGCTATCAGAACTCTGATAAGCCATCAGGCATGTCATCACACATAAGCAGAAGGCAAGAAATAGGAATCATGTCTGACGACATGGTCTGACAAGCTATCAGAGCTATCAGATCTCTGATAAGCCATCAGACATGTCGTCAGCTAAGGAGAAAAATCTGAATTTTTAATTTCATTTTTTTCTTAAGTTACGGATATAAATAGCAGCTTTTAGGGTTTCGTTAAGGAGGGCTTAACATCTTAAACTTATTCCAAAGACTACTTTACTTCTCTTTGGTCTCTAAACTTGGATTTCAATTTTCAATTCTTTGATTTAGTTGTGGGATGTTCTTCTTGAATATGGGAAGAGAATCAATTTTTGACTACAACTTTTGTAAGTTTAATCACTTTGAATTATGAATTCAGTTATTGTTATCGCTTTCTCTTTCATGTGGAACTAAAACCCACAACTAGGGTTGTGGGATCTATGATTACTCCTGTATTATCTTAATAGTTGGTTAGGGTTCGAGTGATTGTGGGAACATCTTGATAACTCTTTTGTATTAATTATTTTTTAGTTGGTTGCAAATAATTAATCTCGTCTTATGTTGATTTGGTTGAGCTGAGAAATAAACTAAAGGTAGTGAATTATCAACGAGGATTTGGGAAGGTTAACTTCCCATATAATGATTAATGTTGTAACAAGATTAATCAATTCAAAATAAAATCAGTGTGAATAGAAGGTTCCTAAGTTTGAGAGAATTAGGGAACTCAACATCTAGGTAGGTTGAGAAACACTTAGATGAACTGTCGATACTGATAATTTAGTGTTTCTCATAAGTCACGAGAATCCAATACTACAACTATTATTCAATGGGGGATTATTAATCATAGTGATCACAACTCTAGTTTCTCTATATCATTGATTTGAAATATTGCAGTTTAAGCTTTGAGTTCTAAGGCGAATTGAAGTGTTAATAACTTTTGTTCAATCATTAATTACCCCCATTTTATCTTTCCGTATCATTTTTTTGAATTTAACTTGTTATAGTTTTAAATTAGTTTAATCGCCACTCACATTGTTCCTCGTGGATTCGACCCCGACGCCAAAGTTGGGTAAATATATTGACGATGACCTCCTTGCACTAAATTGACGTGTAAGTTGAGCGCTATCAAAAATGGCATCATTTTTGGGGAACAATTTCACGTATTAAGTTGGTTTGGAATTTTAGCCTACTTGCTTGAATTCAGACTTGTAAATATTTGTTTTTAGTTTTCTTTTATTTCTTGTATTAGGTAGATTTTTATTTTAGTTTACTTATTACTATGGAATCGTGGAATGAACATGAGCTTGGTGGTTGGAAATATTATCTTAATGATCCATGTCCATATTGTGATGGACCTCACTTTTGGCATGATTGTAGATATGCTTCCCAGAGAGAGATGTGTTCACCATCTCCATCCTACCGGGAGTATGATTGTTCTTTTTATGGTGGTTAAGATGGACATTGGAGTGATTGCCCAAATGCCCCCTCCCCCTATTGCGCTAACCCAAATTCTAATTCTTCTTATGAGTTTGATAGGTCTTATGGTCAAGAAAAAGAAGAACGAAGCACCAAAAATAGTGGCATTGAAGCTATGTTTCAATGAATGTTGGATCTCCAGGAAGAAACATCTAATATCGTATATGATATGCATCAATACATGAAGCCAATCATTCATGAGGAGATGTATATAGAGGTCAATCATTCAAAGAATTCTTCTATTTTATGTTTAGATGATATCTTGCCTGTGGAATCATTTAAAATAATGGAAGAGTGTGAAGATGAGGAGGAAAGCTCCTATATTTTGGAGTTTGTCTTTCTAAAAGGGTATAATACAACCCCAATCTTGAAGGCCAAGAAATTTAAAGATCGATGTCCATTTAGTGGCTTTTTAAGATTCTCACCGTTGCCAAATGAGCCCACACGAAAGTTTGATGCAAAATTGGGCAAGAAATTTAAATCTTCGAAGTGGCGTGATAGAATGTTCCTTATCATGCTCTCACATTTTCCCAATGTACCTAAAAGATGTAAAGATCGAAAGATGGGCCGACGATTCAAATCATCTAAGTGGGGGGATAAAGGATGAAGCACTTTCAAGGTATCTTGATGAATTCGGAGTAGTCAAGATAACCTAGTCGTGCCGCGACATTAAATCAGGCGCTGCTTGGGAGGCAACCCAAGGTGTTTTGTTGTTTGTATTTGTATTATGTGTTTGACATCAGATCTCTGCACCTATGGTGCCACAGGTATGTTTCTAACTCTCTTGTTTTCGTTTGATGCATTAGGGACAATGCATTATTTTAAGTTGAGGGTAAGACTGCTTGTGGGTGTTGATGTCCTCTTGGAGTTTTTATTGTCGTGCCTATTTTCCCGGAGTCTTGTTCCTAGTAGAGCCGGCATAGTTAGGTGTATTATGTTTGTTTTGTGATGTGTTGTGGTTAACTGGGGGAAAAATAAGTATCTAAGAAAGTTGACATATTTTTGTTGATTTATCTTGGAATGATAAATACCTCTTCAATTGTCTATTTGGTAACTGTGTGATGTGCATCTATATATGACTATTGTGAATCTTTTTATAGTATTAGTACTAGGGACATGATAATCACTGCAAACAATTACATGAACCAAATGGGTAGTAGTTTGTGATGTACATTTGTGCCATGTGTGTGTGAGATACTACCTAGTTCCCGTTGTGTGTTAAATTCAGAACTTTCTCGGTTGGTCTTGCCTTGGTTGTAGGATAGTGGTTAGGAAAGCATCATAGGCCGTTGTTGATATTAGTCCACTTTTAGCCTAAATGATCTTCCATGTGTGAATAATATCCCTTGATCCTAATTTTGAGCCTGAATGCCTATTCTTTTTATTATACCTATCACCTTCCCATTTGTATCACAATGAACCTGTATTGGCCCTGGTCCTCCTTGGATATTATGCACTTTGACTTAGGCAAATAGCCTAAGTTGAGGGTGGCTATCATAGGGGTGCGTGATGTAAAGTGAGTATGAAGAAGGGTAAAAAAAAATATGCAAGGCTGGGTGTGGTAGAAAATGAATGAGAAAAGAAAAGTTGTAAAAAAAATGAATGAATAAAAACTGCACCAAGCTTGAATGTGCTTTAATCAAGAAAGGGAAAAATAAGATAAAAGGTTGATAAGTGAGACCCCAAAAAAAAGTGTAGTGCCAAGGAGGCTTAGTTACTTTAAATATCCTTGTGTATCATACCAACCCCAAGCCTACATTACAAGCTGAAGAAAAGTCCTATAGTTATCCTAACTTAACTGTCTGAAAGATTTGGTAATGAAAATAAGGGTAAGCTTATTGTATTTGGCATACATTGACTGGAACTTCTTTCTGAGAGTGAGTGTCTCTTGACCATCCCCGCATTGACATGCTTGAGTTCACATATAAGTAAGGAGGGACTTCTTTACTGTAAGGGCACATCGGTTGCATTGCTAGTTGCCTACTTATTTGGAAAGTGTAATTTGTATATAGGCATGGTTATTGTTGCCAATTTGATGTCATATCTTAATTCCCTTGTGTCACATTGTTGATCTTCATTGATATACACAGTTGAGTTTAGAGTGATTGAACTTGGAGAGTCTAATGTGTTATTAGCTAAAATGGATGATTGACTGTCGAATGTGCTTTGTATCCTCTTAGTTATGTTTAAGTTGCTTGAGGACAAGTAATTGTTTTAAGTTGAGGGTGTTGATGTGTGATCTAATGCTAACACATTTGAGGCTTTTAACTAGAAATAATTGTAAAGTCTTAAGCAATTTTTGTCAATTTTGATTGCTTTCTCTTTGATAATGCACGAAAGTCAAGATGTAAGAAAACCAAAGACAATAAGAGCAAAAGAGGTGAATTTGGAACAAGTGTCCATGAAAGTGTAGTTGACGACTTATCTGATAAGTCAACAAATTTGTGATAAGTTATCAGATTCATCGTCTGTTGTAGACAGTGTGAGGAAGTTGGAGCAGAAGTCTGACGACATCCCCTGATAAGCCATCAGGTGTTTGATAAGCCGTCAAGAATGCCGTCACTCAGAAGCAGAAGATTTTCTGATGATATGTCCTGATAAGCTATCAGATCTTTGATAAGCCGTCAGGAATGTCATCACTCAGAAGCAGAAGGAAAAAATTTGAAGCATGCCTGACGACATGTTCTGATAAGCTATCAGAACTCTGATAAGCCATCAGGTATGTCTTCACACATAAGCAGAAGGCAAGAAATGGGAATCATGTCTGACGACATAGTCTGATAAGCTATCAGATCTCTGATAAGCCGTCAGACATGTCGTCAGCTAAGAAGAAAAATCTAAATTTTTAATTTCAAATTTTTCTTAAGTTACGGATATAAATAGCAGCTTTAAGGGTTTCATTGAGGAGGGCTTAATATCTTGAACTTATTCCAAATACTACTTTACTTCTCTTTGGTCTCTAAACTTGGATTTTAATTTTCAATTCTTTGATTTAGTTATGGAATATTCTTCTTGAATTTGGAAAGAGAATCAATTTCTGACTACTTCTTTTGTAAGTTTAATCACTTTGAATTATGAATTCAGTTATTGTTATCTCTTTCTCTTTCATGTGGGACTAAAACCCACAACTAGGGTTATGGGATCTATGATTACTCTTGTATTGTCTTAATAGTTGGTTAGGGTTTGAGTGATTGTGGGAACATCTTAATAATTCTTTTGTATTAATTATTTTTTTGTTGGTTGCAAACAATAAATATCGCCTTATGTTGATTTGCTCGAACTGAGAAATAAACTAAAGGTAGTTAATTATCAACGAGGATTTGGAAAGGTTAAGTTCCCATCTAATGATTAATGTTGTAACAAGATTAATCAACTTGAAATAAAATCAGTGTGAGTAGAAAGTTCTTAAGTTCGAGAGAATTAGGGAACTCAACATCTAGGTAGGTTGAGAAACACTTAGATGAACTGTTGATACCGATAATTTGGTGTTTCCCATATGTCACGAGAATCTAATACTACAACTATTATTCAATGGAGGATTACTAATCATAGTGATCACAACTCTAGTTTCTCTATATCATTGATTTGAAATATTGCAGTTTAAGCTTTGAGTTCTAAGGCGAATTGAAGTGTTAATAACTTTTGTTCAATTATTAAAAAACCCCATTTTATCTTTTCATAGCATTTGTTTGAATTTAACTTGTAGCTATAGTTTTAAATTAGTTTAATCGCCACTCACATTATTCCTCATGGATTCGACCCCGGCTCCAAAGTTGGGTAAATATATTGACGATGACCGCCTTGCACTAAATTGACGTGTAAGTTGAGCATTATCAATATCTGTTCCTATTTCTGCTCCAGGAATTCATATGGAAGGTATGTTTTCTTCATCATACTTTTGTTTTCAAACTTTGTTAAAGAAAAGATTTATTTCCTTGCATATTTGTTTTCTAATTTATTTAAAGGTTAAAGCTGAGGTGTTGGGGTGCAAATTATGCTTGTATTGCCTTGTTCCATCATTCGAGGACAAATGATCCAAGTGGGGAGAATTGAAACACCCTGGGTTTTAGTCCTTGGAAAATTTAGTGGTTTTTGAGTCTTTGTTGATCATACAACTCAACATAAGAGTTTTATGGTGTGGGTACAGGTCGTGTGATGTAATTCATATGCTAACTAGTGTTTGGTGGTTGAGTTTCTGGTTTGGTTAAAGCTTGGGGGTATGAGTCGTATGGTTGGTGACGGGTTGGTTGGTTAATCCTTCACTTAATATGAAACTTGGTGATTTGAATGGCCTCTGAGTACGAGTAGCTCACTAACAACCGTAAGGATAGGGAACGAGTGGTATGATCTAATCGTATGTTGTCCAGTGTCCAGCCTAAATATTTTTTCCTAGGGTCCGGGTTGAAGGCACGGATCGTATGACCATGCTATGACTGGGGCGATTTCTCTCCGTCTTCTTTGTAATCTAAGGCGTAGTACTCCTCCCTCCTTATTAGTTCAACTAAAGGCATATTTTATGGATGGTTTTCATGGCATAATTATGATATTGTTTTGGGTTTTGGATTATATATTGGGGGTTTTGGTTATTAATGATTGATTTATGTTTTCCTATATTTTTACTTATGGTTTTCATATTATAATGGTGGTTTGAACATGTGGTTGCATGGGAATGGTCAATTGGTACTTGGTTTGGTTTTGGAAACTATATGCCCTCAACATGTTTATTAAAACACCTATGAGAATGCTTTTATCGTAGTTGTTTAAATGATTTTAATGGCTAAATTATAAGGCATTGGTGTCCATGAAAATGATTAGAAACCTTGTGGGGTTCATGAGAATCCCCCAAGTGAATCTAGTAATGGTACCTACAGGGTACATGGGAATCCCCTAGGTGATTGGCTAAGGACATTGCTTGCAATCTATAGTCAGTATGAGAATACAACTTCTTATAGCCTTGGTTAATCTTATATGGAATTGGTGGTTTGACTATGTGTTAATGATTTTAATTGGGCAATATTGGAAGATTGTGATAACTAACCGTGAAGGTGTGAGTCCAATGGACGGACACTGAAAACTCATATTTTCCAACATGAGAATTGGTCATAGCGACCATGTACTTGTGGGATACACAGGAATCCCTAAGTTATACTTGTATTTATGTATCATAGAGGGTGAAGGGTACACAAAAATCTCCTGCCTCTGTGATTTCTTCGGTTCGTGCGGCTACATGTGTTGGGGCCGTTCAAGAGGTAACACTAGACCCATATAGCTCGTGGGTGGTTCTAGAACGGTTAAACTGCACAAACCCAGGTTAATGATTTTAAAAGGCATACTAAACCTGGTTCCCTTTCCGTTATGGATTATATATAGATGGATGGATGGATGGATGGATGGATGCGAATGCATATGGTTATTTACTTGGTTTTAAATGTTGGCACTATTTTATCCTTATCCTGAGTGCATGCTAGATTTCACCCGCTAACCCTTCTTCGGGCGTTGTATCCCCATGAGATGCAGGAACCGGCCATACAACTCTTCCTACTCAGTGATCGGATTCAGTAACATCTTAGAGTTGGATTGAAGTGGTAAGCTTCCATACTTTGGAAGGCTCCATTTCATGTTAAGGTATTGTAATCATACTTTGGTTATTTCTTAGACTTTGGTTTTGGCTATGGTCGAGGGCATGTCCCGACTGAATTCTATTTTACTTTTGAATAGAGGCTTTGTAAGACTACTATGGGTCGGTATGGGTGGTGTTGGCATTGGTGTCAGCTTTGGCATTGGTATTGGTATTATGGCTGATATTGGTTGACTGTATTTGATTTTTGATTGTTCCATCTTATTATGTTATAGAATGATTATGGATTGGTTTACATTATGGTTATTGGTTCGGCATTGGATGGTTTGACTTGTTTGGGTTAGTCATGGTCCTGGACCTATCCCAAAGTCTTATGTGGTAAATAACTCCATCTTATTATACGTACAGAATTCATACGACTCAGGGTATGTATTTGGAGGTTGGGTTGGGTATCAGGGGTGGCCTCCGATCCATCTTGGACTTGGGATGCCCATTACGACAAGGCCCTGATTCGGGTCATGTCAATATATATATATATATATATATATATATATATATAATTATTCCACATTTTCTTTTATTTCTCTTGGTAGTCCATTACTAGCAGTTTCGGACTACGAGTTGACTTTCCTACTAGTAGGTTATAGTAGGTGCCACCATGACCTGAGAAATTAGATCGTGACAATTGGACAGTAACGTAATGAATTTTTGAATAAAACTTAGGTGAATTGGAAGGAATTTTGTCGATGGAGTTCTAAGGGTATTTTAGGAGGATTCAAATTTTGAGTTTTGTATGCCTACTAATGCGCTAAGACTTTGAAATAGAATAATGGACTAGTCTTATTTGAAATAAAAAATATGTTATTTAAACTCACAAATCAAGCAAATACAGACAAAGCAAAATAAAGAAATACTTTAGTACATAAAATATTTTTTACGTGTCCTAGCATTCATGGGACCTTTCAAGCCAAAGATAAGCCTAGCGCTTGAAGGATATACATGTCATTTGTTAGAAATTTCATTTTCTCGAAATATATATTATACAAATTTCATGGATAAATCAAATGGGGATATATAATGAGGAAAAGGGGAAATAAATGATATTAATCCCAAGTAGTGGAGCAAGTCTAAATTAAACCTCCTTGAGGATCCTTCGATCTTGAACTTCTTAAAAGTTTTTAATACCTTTCGGATGAAGATATTCTATAGATTACGGTAAAAGAAACTATCTAAATAAAATCCTCAACCCAAAGGGGCAGTGGTATGTATAATCCGGCCTTATATCCTTCAATTTAAACATATAACGGATGATCATTTGTTATTGACTTGTAGTTAATAGATGCAAGATAGGATTTCCTACTAGGCCTAATACCCCCTCAAGTATTGGATCATCCCAGGCTCATGCCTAAAAAGAATTTTGATTTCGCTCTATCCTAGATATCTTTAGTGGGCTTTGACCAGGTTCCGAGGTGGAAAACTTGGGTTTGAAAATACAAACAGTCATTGGACACCTAACGAGCCAATAAACTATTTTATTTCCAATACTTTTATTTGAAATTGATCAATAGAGGCCACGACAACTGTGACACCCCGCATTACATATCAAATGAGGAAGTATGCCATGAATGCAATAGTTAATAATCACAAAAATTTAAACACATAATTGAAAAAGTAACAATTAATATAAATATTAGTCAAACACATTAAACCCTTATGGTTAGAACCTTGATGAATCTCCAGTAGAGTCACTATTCTATTATGATCTATTTTTGAAAAGTCAAAAAATCCATAACTTCGTAGTTAAAAAAGATCTATTTGATTTTATTTGGAAAATATCTTTTAGGAAAAATAGAGTTGCCTCTTAATTTTTAGGAAATTAAGAAAAATATTTTAACAAAGGTAATTTTAAAAACCTTTTTAATAAAAACAATCAGAGTTTAGATAAGAGTTCAAGTAAATTCGAAAGAAGGTGTTAGGCAATTACCAAATCCACAAAGTGTCGTTCCCGGCGGATTAAACTTGTTTAGCTAAACTTGAAAAAATTTCTTAAGTTATAAAAATCTTGAAATTATTTTAGAAAAATTTTGAATTTATTTGAAAAAGTTATTTTAAATAAATAGAATTTATTTAATACTTATCCATTTAATCCATTCCAAATAATGAAATAAACTAGACATCAAAGTTTCAAAATAATTCTATCTTAAACAATTTAATCCGATAAGACTTCGGGCTAAATGATTAACCCAACTTCTTAAACGTGGATTTTGAGCCATTAATAGCTATGAAAGGATATAAATAAATCTTCAAGTTATTCTATAAACCTATGTTTGCCTAAAATAAATCAAATTTAATAAGTAATTAAAAGGAAAAGGTGTTGACATAATAAGGATTCATCCATGTCTAACAAAATAAGGATTAATATTAACAACAATGAACAAATAAGCAAAAGCAATAAAAATATACAAGCTGAGATTTTAGCCCCCATTTTGACTCTTCTCGTCCTACAAGGCATTGTGTCATTTATTTGAGAGCTGTTAAGATCATCCACTTGCTCCGTTATTTCTAGATTTTTGGACCTTAGGCCTTATACTTGCTTCCTTTTCCGTGATTTAGAAGAGGTTGACTTGAAGATATGCAAGGTAATGTGAGTCCAAATGTACTCGATCCAGAGTGTTCATATAAAGAAAGAAAAGGTAAAGATTAGTAACAAATTCAGTGCTAAATAGATGAAATAAATCAAATTAGCAAGCCATTTTAATTTGAAATGATTCCCTATGGTTTAATGATTTTTCAGAATAAGAATGTGAGAACAATATATACATCCTGTCATTTTAACAAAAATGAAGCTTCTATGTGATTGCTATTTCCCACACAAATGACAATATCAACACATGATAGTATGAGGAGTTGGCTTAAAAATTCACTTGTTGAAACAATTATTTTGGAAACTTAAGAAGCTTGAAGCAAAGACACCAAGATTACACTTCATGAACTCTATATTTGTGTGATGTTGCAACCAGCAACCAAGTGACTTGTATTTTTAAAAAAGAATTGCACAACCAGCCACGAAATTGGGGAATACAAGACTAACAAGAAAAAATAAATTCCATTTAGCTAGGAGCTTGTGTAGGAAACTTTAACGAATGAACATTCTTTAGCATAGACTAGACCAACATATGTAGACATAAATGCACGACATACTTTCTAATATTTTAGGCAAACCATCAGAACATAGACCATAAAATATTTTACCTCATACAACAATGATAATATTGTGTTCATTTAGGAATCTAGTTGATTCAATACACGGATCTGAAAAACTATATTCCAGGAGACTTAATTTTAAGCAACGTGAGAATAGTTCGACTGAAATCTAACTAATGCATGTTGGTTTAAAAGAGCTAAATCACTAATGATTATAACAAATTATAGAATTGAGGGGGGAGGGGGGGGGGGGGAGTTTTGAAATTGCTGAAAATAATTCTAAAACCACACAATATCAGACTTAATATGCTCAAGTAATCTCATTTGACAACCGTGGATAAGAAAAACTGAGTATAATACCTTAAACCAAATCAAAGTAGATAATTTATTTCTAGAAAAAAATCAAGATAAGTAAGGTAACTCTCAACTAACATGAACTAAATCAGTCACGAGAAACAAAGCACAAAGACTTAATAACATGAGTTAAAAAGGCAAAGCTTAAATAATAAACGTTAACAGAGAAATAACAAGAAACATATGAACTCAAAACATGGCCTTCAAGACACCATTAACATCTATATTTGTAGGGGGTGCGGATAACTTGGGTAATAAATAGATCTATTATAGTTATTATAGTTCTAATGGATCTATTTTTATTTGTGCGTAGATATTTCTTAACTTCTCTAAACATTTTTATTTTTAGTGTATTTATTTTAATTTTATTAATGTTCATATCTTGGGGGTGATTAGATGGTATTTGATTAAATGCTTTACTGTAATATTCTTTAGTTTTTTCTCTTAGTCTTTGTAATTCTTGTATATTATTTTGGAGGTATTCTAAATATTTTATATCTTTTGTTCTAAAATATTCAATTAAATTCTCTTTCATAAATATTTCTGTCAATCTTATTTCTTCCATATCTTGTCTCCAATATTTTAAATACTCATAGTCTATCATTTTATCCTAAAGTAGTTGTGATACTGCAAATTTCTTTGTAATAATTTATTCTAATTATACTATACCTGATATTAAATTCTAGGTTATCTATTTTGTTAATTATTCTGTCTTTTTCATCTGTGAATAATTCTATGTCTAAATCATATTCTAAACTGTATTTTAATTCTAGTTGTTTTATAGTTTTATTTATCCAAATTAATCTTTCTTTTAATTGTTCTCTTCCTTTTCTAAGATGGTTTCTATAATTAATTTCTTCATATAGCCAACTTTGTTTTTCTCTAACTCTTTGAATATATTCTAGCATTTCTTAATCTGTATAATATTTATCTGAATAATTATCTAGGTAGTAATAGTGATTGTCATCACTTAAGTATATTTCTCCTAACTCGTCTTCTATCTGATTTATATCTAACTCTTCATCTTCAATGTTAAATATTTTTTCCCATATTATTTTTTTTACGTCTATAATTTTTATATCTCTAAGTATGTATAAAACTAGTACTTCAAAATTATCTGTCATTTAGATGGGTTAATTAAATGCTTTTTCATAAATTTTTTTTAGTTGTTTGTTTTAATCTTATTAATTCCTTTATATTTTCATTAAGATATTCTATATATTTTATATCTTTGGTTCTCATATATTCTTCTAAATTTGTTTTCATTAGTTTTTCTATTAATTGTATATTTTTCATATTCATTTTCTAATACTCTAAATATACGTAATTTATCATGGTTGATGTGTAGGTTTGGTTTGTAAGTATTTATAAGAGTAGTTAGGTAGGTGAGGTATGTAATTTATTCTAGTCATAAAATATTTATCAAATATTTTTTCCAATATAATTTTTCTTATATCTACAATTTCTATATCCTTAGTACATACAAAACAAGTATTTTAAATTTATCTATCATTTTGTCATATAAATAAAAATTCATTTTCCATATGATGCTTTTTCAAAATATTTTCTTCAATCATACATAATAAAATATGATCATTTTAGATTACTATATACTAGATCATTCTTAAATAACATATTCTTCGGTCACTATTAGCATGGTAATCTGGATACTTTTTCCTTAAACAGCGCCTCTACTCTGGCTACTCCCCTATCACGGCTTTCTTGCCTCACCGGTTTCACCTTTAGGATGGCATAGTTCTTAGGATTTTTTCTCCTTTTCCACTTTGCTAATAAACTTCTTAACATGCTATTTTTCGAATAATTCTACTATAAAGTAACTAACATGAACCTATTTTATCATATCATGATTGTTAGGAATTTATGAATATAGTTATTCATAATCATAAATAAATATACCTGTTCTGGTAGGTTTGATAATTCTGGATTTTGTTCATCCATAGCTTTTGCTTTGAAATATATCTGTTTTTTATTAAATATTCAAAAGTATTTTGTTTACAAAGAAGGAGGTTTTCTTCAACACATGAAGACTTACCTCTAACTGAGCAAAATGCTCGTCTATTTATAACCTAAGAATGAAAGTGTGTATACTATTTTACTTTACAGCTGTCCTAATATATCTTTACACGTCTCTCACTTAATAATTACATCTTTTACAAAAAGTCTTACAAAGACAAAAAAGCAATTATGGCAAGTGCCAAAAAGCCAACAAAATTTAAAAATTCAATAGTTCTTATACATTATTTACGTAAAGGAAATAAAGAAAGTTATCTACATGTCGCTTTCATGATTTAATAGCTTGTCTTTTATTTGCTCCGTTGTTATCTTCTAGCTGGCGTCCTTATCTTCTTGGTTGATTTTTTCTTTTATTCTAGCTGGACTTCTGGGATAATATTATCTCCTCCATTACATCTAGAACATTGATGGTCTGGATATTTGTGTCCAATTATCTTGCAATATCTTGTTAATAATCCGTCTGAAATAAATCATTTCCTAATTGCTCTTGCAGTAGATTATTTTTCTGGGCTAAGTAACGGCATTATTCATTGTCTGACATCTTCCATATCTGTTTATCGTAGTTCTCTTGAATTTGAAGAAATCATTTTATGGTCTCTTGAATAATAGCTTCATATTGGGTTTTCATTGATATAATTATTTGCTAATTCTTGAATAATTGTAGCTATTTCAATAAGTCGTTTATTTGCGTAAAAATTAGGTATCTCGATTTTGGGTATCTCTAGTTGTTGCATGATATCTTTCGGTATAATCATATCTCTGGTTAATCCTATTTTTATAATTTGTATAACTGGTTTGATCTGGTTGTATAATATCTCTGCTGGTGCAGTATAAAACTTTATATAAAATAGATTTTCTTTGGTTACTCTTTTATAGGTGGTGAATACTTTATGTAATTCTTCTATAGATGTTAGTTCTTCTCCATCTTAGGTATATACGGTATTTAATACTCCATAGTCGAAATATGTTTTTATTAAGCTTGGATTGGTTTTGGGTAGTGCGATTAGCTTGTTGTAACCTTGCAATTTTTGGGTTATGTAGTTTGTGTTTGGTTCTTGGATATTTGTAGCTCTGGGGTTAAGGTTTATAAAAGTTTGTACTTTGTAGATATTTTCTATATATCCTCAGGCTATATGGTTATAAGCTTTTTTATCTTGGTTCAAACTATCTCGATATGTGGTAATTTTTGGGGGTATGTACAAGGGGTCTTTTTGTGCTTTTGGTATAAATGGTTTTTCAAATATCTTATTCATGTTCATGTTCTGGTATCTTTGTCCACTAACTCCTTTGCTTGTACCTACAATTGTAGATTGATAAACGTTATGAGTTTTATGGAGTGTCCCAACGTCTTCTTTTAGCTATGGAATTTTAATGTCTTCCGATCGACATAGCTCTGCGCACTGCTGAGTTAGCTGATTTGTAGTTTTAGACTTCAGTTTAACTTCATTAGTCTTTAGCTTTTCTATTGCATTATCCATACTGTTCACTTTCATTGAAAGCGTAGTTAGGGTTTTGAGTATCTTTTCTAAAGCATCATCTTCTATTATATCAGTCTGTGTAACTTTGTCTTGATATGTAATCTGCAATAACATTTTTGTTAGTACTAATTACTTCAATTGTAAATGTAAAATTTAATATATTCAATACTAGTCTCTGAATCTCTTTTGTTGTAACTGAAATTTGTATTTTCTTTGTTAGCCCCAGCGAACCTGGGTATTATCTGTTCTCACAATAAATTTGTTATATACAATATATGGTTCAAATGCTAATAAATATTTATATAACGAACATAATTCTTTTCTATTTATTTTCCATTTTATTTCTGTTTCATTAAACGTACCTGAGTAGTATCTGCAATGATGTTCTAATTTTTCATTTTCGTACCTATATTTAAGTACTCCTCCATAACTATATTCACTTGCATCTTCTTCTACTATATATGTAAAAAATTTATTTTTGTCTGGGAATTGTAATTTTGGTAATTCTTTACAAAGTATTTTTATTTTCTTGACTCATTTTTTTATCTTCTTCGTTGTAATTATATTCTACGTCCTTTTTAAATTTTTTCTGTAAAGGCTTTAGGTTTTCTGCTAATTTTGGTATATATATTCTCTTACTTGGTTTTCTAATCCTAAAAATGATTGTAATTTCTTTTTTGTATCTAATTTTTCTTTTGAATTTATTATTTTTTGTACTATATGTTGTTGCATTTTTACTCCACTGTTATCTATTTGTATTCCTAAAAACTCTATCTGGTTTTTCATAATTTTGGCTTTCTTTTCACTTAAACTTATTCTCGATTTTTCTATTATATCTGTAAATTGTTCTAATAATTTTAAATGTTCCTCTTTAGTTTTTGTATATAGTAGTATATCATTTATGTATACTATATAATTAGGTAATTATTTAAAATAACTATCCATAAAATGTTAATATCTACCTGGTGCATTTTTATATCCAAAATGGCAATACGTTCCGTTCATAAAATCCTTGTGGTACCGTAAATGCAGTTAATTCCTTAGAATTTCCATCTAACTTTAAGTGATAAAATCCTGATTTACAATAAAATTTACTAAAATAATTATATCCTTGTATTTGTTTAATTTTTAATATCTTATTTGGTATTGGATAATTATATGTTATAGTTTTTTCATTTAGGTTTCTATAATCAATAACCATTCTACTTTTTCCTCTTTTTTGTTCACGATGTTTATTTACTATAAATGCTGGAATATTGTGTTTACTATTGCTTTTGTATATACTGTTTTTCTAATAATTCATCTATATGCATTTTAAATTCTTTTAAATCGTCAAAATTATATGTTAATGGTTTTTGAGTTATTATGCTATTTTTATCTATTAATTCAATTTTTATAGTAGTTTTATGTTTTTCCCATCCTCTTAATGGATCTTCACTATATAATTGTCTTAATTTTTTTTTCATTATTTCTACTTTATCTATTGAAAATATAGTTATTTCTTTTTTATTTATCGAAAATACAACTAGTTCTACTGTGTCTTATGTATTTTTTTATATTTTCTAACTTTTGTGTAATTTTTTCACTTCCTTCTATCCAATCAGTTTTCTTTCTTATTTTATTAATAACTCTTCTTGCCTTTACTTTTTGTTTGCATGGTGTTGTAAACCACTAATTTGTTTTAGTTATTATATGTGGGTATAATTTATCTAAAAATGACATTCCTAAAAGCATATCTTTTGATGTTAGTTCATAATTATAGATTTCTTCTATTGTTATTATTTTATTCCATATCTGTATTTTTACATTTTTAGCTTTATATGTAATTAAGTTTCCTTCATTATTAAATTCTTTGACTACTATTGGTGTTTTTAATTTATCCCATTTACTTTCTGGTAAACAGTTGTATCTACGTAAGTTTGCTTCTGCTCCTGTATTTATCATAAGTGTATAATACCTATTATAATATCCTTCTACTATTATTTTTACAAGTACATATATTTTCATATCATGTTAAAGTTCTTTTTATGAATAATCTTTCTTTATTATATGTTATAGATAATTGTGTATGTTCTATATTGTATCGTTTTACTTGTTCTAACCATTTTATTCCTAATATTATGTCTGATTTTTGCATTTCTTCCTTTATTTCAAATTCTTTTTTTATTTTTCTGACTCCTGTAATTATTTCTTTTTCTGTCGTATCTTTAATGTTTATTAGACTCCTTGGTTGATCTGGGCATATATCACTATTAAATTTTATTTCTTCACTTTTTACTAGATATTTTGCTATATAATTTTCTTCTTGTCCTGTGTTTAAGAGTATTAAATATTCTTTTTCATTTATTGTTCCTGTTATATAATATTGATTTAATTAACTGTTGAAGTTGTTTTATAACTTGTTATTTTTTATGAGCTTGATGATTCTGGTTTTTCATGAGCTATTCTTTTTGTTGTGCTTATTCTATCATTTATTATTTCTAAATCTTCTTCTATATTTATGTCTTTATAACTATAATCATTATTATCAATTGTTTTTACAAATTGTTCAAAAGGACTTTCTATTTGTATTTTATTAATTTTATTTTTTCCTGTTATTTTATGTTTTGTTGTTAATACATATAGATTTTTACATCTTGCTGTAAATATTTTACTTCCTGGGGTTAGTTTTATTCCTGATATTTTCCAATATAATACTAATGATTTATCTATATTTTTATCTGTTATTGCTAATGAATAATTCACACTTATTATAAATTTAAATTTTTGGTATATTAAATTTCCTTTTATGGTTGTTATTATACTTTTTTCTATATGTTTTATAATTCTATCATCTGCTAAATATAATTCTATTGGTGTATATATTCCTTCTCTAAAACATGTTTTTATTAATATCTCTGTTCCTCCAAGGTGTATATATTTTATTGGGTCTTTACTTTTTATATCGTTTATTTCTTTATTAATTATTCTTTTTGTTACTAGTGGTATACTAGCTCTTCCTTTTGCATATCTACAGTCTATTTCATGTTCTTTTTGGCTTACTACGTAGTATTCTTCCTTTTTTCTACTAAATATATTTTTTATTGTTGGTATTTTAAATATTTTTTCTACACTTAAGGCTAACTTTTTTCCTTTTATTTCGTCAAATATATTACTGTCAAATATTATTTTTTGATCTGTTCCTTCTTCATTTAAATATTCTTTCTTTGTTATTATTTTTATATCTTCTTCAGTTATTTGGTTCATTTTTATATCTTCTTCAGTCATTTGATTCATCTAATTCACTATTTATTTCATTATCTATTTCATTTTCCGAAATTTCATATATACTATCTTCACTTTCTAATTCATAATATATATAATCTATCTGCATATATTCTGTATTTTCTATTTTAATTTCTGATATATGTTTATTTTTTGGATTTTTTGGTAATTTACAATCTCTAGCTAAATGTCCTAGTTTTCCACAATTATAACAAGTACATTCTTTTATAGATTTTTTTTTTCTATATGGTCTTTTATGTTTATAATTTTTTACATAATATCCTTTTCTTGGTTTCTTATATTTATATTTTGATTTTTTGTATTTCTTATATTTCTTATGTCTTTTTCTTTTCTTATAATATCATTCTTCACATCCAAATTGGGGTGCTATTTTATCTTTGCAACATGCTAAATTTCTTATTAATGTTTTTTTCATTTTTATTTTTTCTCTATATTTTTCACATAGATTTCTATACCATTGTTGTAAAAATTTTATTCTTGCTCCTAGGGTATCTACTATTTTTGCTTCATCCCAACTTTTTATTATTTTTGAACTAAATGGTTCAGGTAATTTACTAAAATATAATCTTCTTATTTCTTTACTTTCTTCTACATTATATGTTCCTTTATAATAATATTCTTTAAATGCGCACGTATACTCATCTATATAGCACATATTACATATTGCTAATTTTAACATTAAATTCCTATTCATATCTTTCTCTTTATTTTGCTCTTCTTCTTTTGTTGTTATACTACTAAATTCTTCTCTTATAGCTATTTCATATTTTTTCAATATTTCTGTAGGTAATATTTTAGTAGGTATTGATGTTCCTTCTGTTTTATTATCAGATCTTAGTACTTTTTTACTTGCTTTGGCTAGGTTTAAATTATGGTTTTTAAACCTAGACGAAGCAAGTAAAAAAGTACTAAGATCTGATAATAAAACAAAAGGAACATCAATACCTACTAAAATACTACCAACAGAAATATTAAAAAAATATGAAATAGCTATAAGAGAAGAATTTAGTAGTATAACAACAGAAGAAGAGAAAAATAAAGAGAAAGATACGAATAGGAATTTAATGTTAAAATTAGCAATATGTAATATGTGCTATATAGATGAGTATACGTGCGCATTTAAAGAATATTATTATAAAGGAACATATAATGTAGAAGAAAGTAAAGAAAGAAGAAGATTATATTTTAGTAAATTACCTGAACCATTTAGTTCAAAAATAATAAAAAGTTGGGATGAAGCAAAAATAGTAGATACCCTAAGAGCAAGAATAAAATTTTTACAACAATGGTATAGAAATCTATGTGAAAAATATAGAGAAGAAATAAAAATGGAAAAAACATTAATAAGAAATTTAGCATGTTGCAAAGATAAAATAGCACCTCAACTTGGATGTGAAGAAAGATATTATAAGAAAAGAAAAAGACACAAGAAATATAAGAAATACAAAAAATCAAAATATAAATATAAGAAACCAAGAAAAAGATATTATGTAAAAAAATTATAAACATAAAAGACCATATAGAAAAAAAAAATCTATAAAAGAATGTACTTGTTATAATTGTGGAAAACTAGGACATTTAGCTAGAGATTGTAAATTACCAAAAAAACCCAAAAAATAAATAAATATCAGAAATAAAAGTAGAAAATACAAAATATATGCAGATAGATTATATAGATTATGAATTAGAAAGTGAAGATAGTATATCTGAAATTTCGAAAAATGAAACAGATAATGAAATAGATAGTGAATTAGATGAATCAAATGACTGAAGAAGATATAAAAATAATAACAAAGGAAGAATATTTAAATGAAGAAGGAACAGATCAAAAAATAATATTTGACAGTAATATATTTGACGAAATAAAAGTAAAAGAGTTAGACTTAAGTGTAGAAAAAATATTTAAAATACCAACAATAAAAAATATATTTAGTAGAAAAAAGGAAGAATACTACGTAGTAAGCCAAAAATAACATGTAATAGACTGTAGATATGCAAAAAGAAGAGCTAGTATACCACTAGTAACAAAAAGAATAATTAATAAAGAAATAAACGATATAAAAAGTAAAGACTCTAAAAAAAATATGTACATCTTGGAGGAACAGAGATATTAATAAAAGCATGTTTTAGAGAAGGAATAAATACACCAATAGAATTATATTTAGCAGATGATAGAGTTATAAAACCTATAGAAAAAAGTATAATAACAGCCATAAAAGGAAATTTAATATACCAAAAATTTTAATGTATAATAAGTGCGAATTATTCAGTAGCAATAACAGATAAAAATATAGATAAATCATTAGTATTATATTGGAAAATATCAGGAATAGAACTAACCCCAGAAAGTAAAATATTTACAGCAAGATATAAAAATCTATATGTATTAACAACAAAACATAAAATAACAGGAAAAAATAAAATTAATAAAATACAAATAGAAAGTCCTTTTGAACAATTTGTAAAAACAATTGATAATAATGATTATAGTTACAAAGACATAAATATAGAAGAAGATTTGGAATTAATAAATGATAGAATAAGTACAACAAAAAGAATAGCTCATGAAAAACCAGAATCATCAAGCTCATAAAAAATAACAAGTTATAAAACAACTTCAACAGTTAATTTAAATCAATATTATATAACAGGAACAATAAATGAAAAAGAATATTTAATACTCTTAAACACAGGACAAGAAGAAAATTATATAGCAAAATATCTAATAAAAAGTGAAGAATAAAATCTAATAGTGATATATGCTCAGATCTACCAAGGAGTCTAATAAACATTAAAGATACGACAGAAAAAAAAAACAATTATAGGAGTCAGAAAAATAAAAAAAGAATTTGAAATAAAGGAAGAAATGCAAAAAGCAGACATAATATTAGGAATAAAATGGTTAGAACAAGTAAAACGATACAATATAGAACATACACAATTATCTATAACATATAATAAAGAAAGATTATTCATAAAAAAAATTTTAACATGATATGAAAATATATGTACTTGTAAAAATAATAGTAGAAGGATATTATAATAGGTATTATACACTTATGATAAATACAGGAGCAGAAGCAAACTTATGTAGATACAACTGTTTACCAGAAAGTAAATGAGATAAATTAAAAACACCAATAGTAGTCAAAGAATTTAATAATGAAGGAAACTTCATTACATATAAAGCTAAAAATATAAAAATACAGATATGGGATAAAATAATATCAATATAAGAAATCTATAATTATGAACTAACATCAAAAGATATGCTTTTAGGAATGTCATTTTTAGATAAATTATACCCACATATAATAACTAAAACAGATTGGTGGTTTACAACACCATGTAAAAAAAAAGTAAGGGCAAGAAGAGTTATTAATAAAATAAGAAAGAAAACTGATTGGATAGAAGGAAGTGAAAAAATTACACAAAAGTTAAAAAATTAAAAAATACAGAAGACACAGTAGAACTAGTTGTATTTTCGATAAATAAAAAAGAAATAACTATATTTTCAATAGATAAGGTAGAAATAGTAAAGAAAAAATTAAGACAATTATATAGTAAAGATCTATTAAAAGGATGGGAAAAACATAAAACTACTATAAAAATTGAATTAATAAATAAAATAGCATAATAACTCAAAAACCATTAACATATAATTTTGGCGATTTAAAAGAATTTAAAATGCATATAGATGAATTATTAGAAAAACAGTATATACAAAAAAACAATAGTAAATACAATAGTCCAACATTTATAGTAAATAAACATAGTGAACAAAAAAGAGGTAAAAGTAGAATGGTTATTGATTATAGAAATTTAAATGCAAAAACTATGACATATAATTATCCAATACCAAATAAGATATTAAAAATAAGACAAATACAAGGATATAACTATTTTAGTAAATTTGACGGTAAATCAGGATTTTACCACTTAAAGTTAGAAAAAGAATCTAAGGAATTGCATTTATGGTACCACAAGGATTTTATGAATGGAACGTATTACCATTTGGATATAAAAATGCACCAGGTAGATATCAACATTTTATGGATAGTTATTTTAAACAATTACCTAATTGTATAGTAGACATAGATGATATACTACTATATACAAAAACTAAAGAGGAATATTTAAAATTATTAGAATAATTTACAGATATAATAGAAAAATTAGGAATAAGTTTAAGTGAAAAGAAAGACGAAATTATGAAAAACCAGATAGAGTTTTTAGGAATACAAAAAGATAAAGGTGGAGTAAAAATGCAACAACATATAGTACAAAAAATAATAAATTCAAAAGAAGAATTAGATACAAAAAAGAAATTACAATCATTTTTAGGATTAGTAAACCAAGTAAGAGAATATATACCAAAATTAGCAGAAAATCTAAAGCCTTTACAGAAAAAATTAAAAAATGATATAGAATATAATTACAACGAAGAAGATAAAAAACAAGTCCAAAAAAATAAAAATACTTTGTAAAGAATTACCGAAATTACAATTTCCAGAGCAGATGCAAGTGAATATAGTTATGGAGGAGTACTTAAATATAGGTACAAAAATGAAAAATTAGAACATCATTGCAGATACTACTCAGGTACGTTTAATGAAACAGAAATAAAATGGGAAATAAATAGAAAAGAATTATGTCTGTTATATAAATTTTTATTAGCATTTGAACCATATATTGTATATAACAAATTTATTGTGAGAACAGATAATACCCAGGTTCGCTGGTGGCTAACAAAGAAAATACAAATTTCAGTTACAACAAAAGAGATTCGGAGACTAGTATTGAATATATTAAATTTTACATTTACAATTGAAGTAACTAGTACTAACAAAAATGTTATTGCAGATTACATATCAAGACAAAGTTACACAGACTGATATAATAGAAGATGATGCTTTAGAAAAGATACTCAAAATCCTAACTACGCTTTCAATGAAAGTAGACAGTATGGGTAATGAAATAGAAAAGCTAAAGACTAATGAAGTTAAACTAAAGTATAAAGCTACAAATCAGCTAACTCAGCAGTGCGCAGAGCTATGTCGATCGGAAGACATTATAATTCCAGAGCTGAAAGGAGACGTTGGGACACTCCATAAAGCCCATAATGTTTATCAATCCGCAATTGCAGGTACAAGCAAAGGAGTTAGTGGACAAAGATATCAGAACATGAACATGAATAAGATATTTGAAAAACCATTTATACCAAAAGCACAAAAAGACCCCTTGTACATACCCCCAGAAATTACCACATATCGAGATAGTTTGAACCAAGATAAAAAAGCTTATAACCATATAGCCTGAGGATATATAGAAAATATCTACAAAGTACAAACTTTTATAAACCTTAACCCCAGAGCTACAAATATCCAAGAACCAAACACAAACTACATAACCCAAAAATTGCAAGGTTTCAACTAGCTAATCGCACTACCCAAAAACCAATCCAAGCTTAATAAAAACATATTTCGACTATGGATTATTAAATACCGTATATACCCAAGATGGAGAAGAACTAACATCTATAGAAGAATTACATAAAGTATTCACCACCTATAAAAGAGTAACCAAAGGAAATCTTTTTAATATAAAGTTTTATACTGCACCAGCAGAGATATTATACGACTACATCAAACCAGTTATACAAGTTGTAAAAATAGGATTAACCAGAGATATGATTATACCGGAAGATATTGTACAGCAGACAGAGATACCCAAAATCGAGATACCTAATTTTTATGCAAATAAATGACTTATTGGATTAGCTACAATTATTCAAGAATTAACAAATAATTATATCAATGGAAACCCAATATGGAGCTATAATTCAAGAGACCATCAAATGATTTATTCAAATTCAAGAGAGCTACGACAAACAGATATGGAAGATGTTAGACAATGGATAATGACGTTACTTAACTCAGAAAAACAATCTACTGCAAGAGCAATTAGGAAAAGATTTATTTCAGACGGATTATTAACAAGATATTGCAAGATAATTGGACACAAATATCCAGACCATCAATGTTCGAGATATAATGGAGGAGATAATATTATCCCAGAAGTTCAGCTAGAATTAAAGAAAAAATCAACCAAGAAGATAAGGATGCCAGCTAGAAGATAACAACAGAGCAAATAAAAGACAAACTATTAAATCATGAAAGCGACATGTAGATAGCTTTCTTGATTTTCTTTACGTAAATAATGTATAGGAACTATTAGCTTTTTAATTTTGTTGACTTTTTGGCACTTGCCATAATTGTTTTTTTTGTCTTTGTAAGACTTTTTGTAAAAGATGTAATTATTAAGTAGGAGACGTGTAAAGATATATTAGGACAGGTGTAAAGTAAAATAGTATACACACTTTCATTCTTAGGTTATAAATAGATGAGCATTTTGCTCAGTTAGAGGCAAGTCTTCATGTGTTGAAGCAAGCCTCCTTCTTTGTAAATAAAAAACTTTTTGAATATTTAATAAAAAATAGATATATTTCAAAGAAAAAGCTATGGACGAACAAAGCCCAGAATTACCAAACCTACCAGAACAGGTATATTTATTTATGATTATGAATAGCTAAATTCATAAATTCCTAACAATCATGATATGATAAAATAGGATCATGTTAGTTACTTTATAGTAGAATTATTCGAAAAATAGCATGTTAAGAAGTTTATTAGCAAAGTGGAAAAGGAGAAAAATCCCTAAGAACTATGCCATCCTAAAGGTGAAACCGGTGAGGCAATAAAGCCGTGATAGGGGAGTAGCCAGAGTAGAGGCGCTGTTTAAGGGAAAAGTATCCAGATTACCATGCTAATAGTGATCGAAGAATATGTTATTTAAGAATAATCTAGTATATAGTAATCTAAAATGATCATATTTTGTTATGTATGATCGAAGGGAATATTTTGAAAAAGCATCATATGAAATATGAATACTTATTTATCTGATGAAATGATAGATAAATTTAAAATACTTATTTTGTATGTACTTAAGGATATAGAAATTGTAGATATAAGAAAAATCATATTGGAAAAAATACTTGATAAATATTTTATGACTAGAATAAATTACCTACCTCACCTACCTAACTACTCTTATAAATACTTACATACCAAACCTACACATCAACCATGATAAATTACGTATATTTAGAGTATTGGAAAATGGATATGAAAAATATACAATTAATAGAAAAACTAATGAAAACAAATTTAGAAGAATATATGAGAATCAAAGATATAAAATATATAGAATATCTTAATGAAAATATAGAGGAATTAATAAGATTAAAACAAACAACTAAAGAAAATTATGAAAAAGTATTTAATTAACCCACCTAAATGACAGATAATTTTGAAGTACTAGTTTTATACATACTTAGAGATATAGAAATTATAGACGTAAAGAAAATAATATGGGAAAAAATATTTAACATTGAAGATGAAGAGTTAGATATAAATCAGATAGAAAACGAGTTAGGAGAAATATATTTAAGTGATGACAATCACTATTACTACCTAGCTAATTATTCAGATGGATATTATACAGATTAAGAAATTCTAGAATATATTCAAAGAGTTAGAGAAAAACAAAGTTGGCTATACGAAGAAATTAATTATAGAAACCATCTTAAAAAGGGAAGAGAACAATTAAAAGAAAGATTAATTTGGATAAATAAAACCATAAAACAACTAGAATTAAAAGACAGTTTAGAATATGATTTAGACATAGAATTATTCATAGACGAAAAAGATAGGATAATTAACGAAATAGATAACCTAGAATTTAATATCAGATATAGTACAATTAGAACAAATTGTTACAAAGAAATTTACAGTATCACAACTACTTTAGGATAAAATGATAGACTGTGAGTATTTAAAATATTGTAGACAAGATATGGAAGAAATAAGATTGACAGAAATACTTATGACAGAAAATTTAATTGAATATTTTAGAACAAAAGATATAGAATAGTTAGAATACCTCCAAAATAATATACAAGAATTACAAAGGTTAAGAGAAAAAATTAAAGAATATTACAGTAAAACATTTAATCAAATACCATCTAATCACCCCCCAAAATATGAACATTAATAAAATTAAAATAAATACACTAAAAATAAAAATATTTAGAGAAGTTAAGAAATATCCACTCACAAATAAAAATAGATCCATTAGAACTATAATAGATCTATTTATTACCTAAGTTATCCGCACCCTCCTCCAAATGGTAGTGTGAGATTCAAACCACCAAATAGTCAAAGAAGATAATCCTAGGCGTCCACAACACATAATCCCACCATTACGAAAATCGCTAGTAGCACAAAGAAGAAAAAAAATAATAATAAAGGAATTAAAATCGAAAGATGAGTTTACCTTTTATGGAGCAACAAACAGAGACTTCAAGCTTGTCGGATTCTCTTCACACCGCCGAAAAACTTCAAACAAAAATTCTTGGATGAAATCCTAAGCCCAACAGTTTTAACTTCAATAAAAAATTCTTAGCTGAAATCCTAAGCCCAACAGTTTTACAAGGATTCAGCGCAGGAATTTTAATTTAGCGAAATCCCTATATCAATTGGGGTTCTCAGTTAATTCCTCCTCTCTTTTTTCTTTGCGGAATAGTGGTGTATTTGTAAAAGGGTTTTGAAATGGATTTTTGTTGTTTGGTCGATGTGGAATAGAAATTCCAAAGGGCTTTTGGGGATTTTGAGAGAAAAAATAAACCCCCCCACAATCAATAGAATTTTTTCACTACATCATACCTTGATAGTATGAAATCGCGGAAAATTCATCGATTTTTGTGGAAAAGAATGTTGGGAATAAGTCATTTGGATGAGCTGGACGTTCATGTCATTTCTTCTTCTTGTACGTGGAGGTCCACTGGTCGAAGGTTTGGGGTGTTAGTAAGTTGATATTTAGTTGTTGTGTTGTTTGACTGTTGTTATCGTTGGTGAAGTTGTATATTTGTTGTTGTTGTTTGGTGTTGTTTGTTAGTGTGGTTATCGGGTTCTGGCTGAAGGAAAAAGGATCTATAAAGTTAGGTCGGGGTCATTAGGTTGTTGGGCTAGAGCAGTGTTGGATAAGATTAAAAGGGGTAGTGTTTGGGGCTGGACGACTATTGTTATTACACAAATAGTTTTCAATACACAAATACACAACATATGTTTTCAATATTACAACAAATCTCAACTCCCTAAGCATATTACAAAAATTTCAACATATACACAAAATGATATGTATATGTTGGCTATGTTATGTATATTAATAGGGAGAGAGAGTAAAGTAATTAAAAAAGTGGAAGAGAGTGTAATTACTTTTAAAAGATTGATATTTATGTTATTTATGCCTAAAAATTACACAAATACACAACATATGTTTCCAATATTACAAAAAATCCCAACTCCCTAAACATATTACAAATACACAGAATGCTATATATATGTTTAGGGAGTTGTGATTTTTTGTAATATTGGAAACATATGTTGTGTATTTGTGTAATTTTTAGTTGTTATTATTGTTGTGGAGTGGGCTGTCTTTGTTGGGCTATTGAGATGGGGTATATGATCTTAAAAAGGGGCTGGGCTAGTGTTTAGGAATTAGGGATTTAAGAATTAGGTCATTTGTCAACTAGCCTCATTGTTAGAATTTAGTCAATTGTGTTTCAATCTTAGCCTGATGAAAATCAATTGACCAAATACATTGTAATTGTGGCGAAATTAATTTCAATTAAGGTTCAATTTAATACATTGATTAAATTAAAACAACGTTTGAAACAAATTAACAATCGATTCAATAATAAGCTTCTTGGTTTAATAAAATCAAATAAATATTTTTTAAATAAATTATTTACAAGAACAAATTATATTTAGATCAAGATATTACCCTTTTAAATTAATTTTCAAGATAAACCTTGATTGAATTTGATTTTTCATAAAATAATTATTTAAATAACAAAATTATACAATCTTGTATGTATGAGTATAAAAATATATAATTGTTACTTAAACTGACAAAATTAACCCAAATAAATATTTTAAAAAGCATTTATCCAAATGAAATAATCATTTCAAATTTATTTAAAACCAAAGAAACACAGGATTAAACTTAGTCGTGTAGGGAAAAATTAGGCGTCAATAATCTAATAAAGGGTCTAAGTATACTAAGAATGATAATCAAGTTGACAAAATATTCTAAAAATAAATTAGGTTATGGTAAATGGAGAATGACGTTTAAAATTACTATATGTGAAGCGAAATTCTTACTAGGGGGTATTTGTGATGTCACGATCCGATTTCTCAAGTCATGATGATGCCTACCTTATCCCACCAGTAGGTAAGCCAAGCAATAGCTAGAATGATAGGTAGTAGGCTAACGAGAAGAAACTAGAAAAGACCACATCTAATGATGATAGTAATAATAGTAAGCGGAAAACATAAAGGAAACATATAAAGTATATCAAAACAAGAGAAGGAAAAGGACCAAAATATACAAATGAATCCCACCCAAGACTTGGTAAGGCAGGTACAAGAGACACTACTAAAAAGACCCAAAGTACTATAAAGAATAAAAAATATACCTAGTATATACGAGCAATCTCGAGCACTAAAGACTAAACTGGAATAGATAGAGAATGATCAACCTTGAACGATAACAAGCTCACCCTACTCTAAATTAGTAATGAAAGGTAGTAACCACGTCAATGGGGACTGCTAGTACTCGAATCTGCATTGGGAAAAGATGAAGAAGTGTAGTATGATTACCAAAGCAATGGGTACTCAGTAGGCATCATCGGTCGACTGAGCTCAATACAGGAAAAGTATAACTAAAATGTGAAGGTGTAATATAAGTTAATAGTAAACAAGGATAGAAAGGAAACAACTATCAAACTACGCAAACATGATAATGTAATAAGTAAAAGCGATACAGAAAGATAAATAATATTGTAATAAAATGCAAACCAAACATAACCTAATTGGGGCCCCATAAGCCCGCCAGACATACTAAAGAGAACAATTAACCCAACTGTGCCCCCATAAGTCAGTGGAACACCCAAGAAGCAATTAATGAAAATAAACATAAATAATCTGTAACTGAACCCATCCCGCGAAATGATAATAGTCATCCAGATATACACCATTCTTGAACCGGCACCAATGGGTAGTAACAAAAGGCCAGACATCAGGCACGAACCGATACTAGTGGATAATAACAAGAGGTCATATGTCGGATTCAAACTGAAAATAGTGGGTAATAATGAGAGGCCACATCTATGATCTACAACAGAACTCATAATCAGATGCTAGACTCAAATCGGAACTCAAAGGAACCACAACTCGCAGAACAACAGTAATCAGTACCAGAACTACCAAATCATCATAATCAGATGTCATACTCGAATCAAAACTCATAATAACCATACCCAACTATAAAACTAAAACCCAAACTATACCATAACCAATGCCAAAGTGATACCAAAATTCACAATCAATGACAGAAATAAAGTATATGTTAAGTAAGTATATGTTAACCGGATAAATAAGGTATGATATACATATTAAATGATATGCAAACCAAAAGAACTTATCCAAACCTAGTATAATAGTACATAATTATCATCAACAAGCTCAATCTAAAGATAGGGTAAACCTAGCCTACCTGAACGCCAAAGCTAAAAACCTCTTCCTTTTAGGAACCATGATTGGTATCAAAATATACCTGCCCAAAATCACGTTTCAACACATTTATATATAAATTGTGCTTATTTAAGTACTATTTCATACCACGAAGGGGAAATCCTAAGAATATGTATTGGTAATATACATATAGGAACAAGTATATTGCCTAGCAACAAGGTGACAAGGTTGTTAACCTACTAAGTCTTATTTCCACTTAATCTTGATGCTAATCTAATTTTAAGGCTACACCAACCCACTAATTGACACCTAAAAGACAAATGTCATGCTGGAATATATATATATATATATATATATATATACATACATACACACACACATATACTCAAACTTAACCCTGTTATGTATATACTCGGGTACTGCATAAGTTCATGGTAAGATAATATCATATTTTAAATATACCATAGTTTATAGAAAAATATTTCTGATAAAACCTCTATTACATAACAACAACAACAACAACAACAACAACAACAACAACAATAATAATAATATCTTAACATATCTAGATTCACTATCTCTACTTAAAATATCAATAGACTAGAAAAAAACTATCTCTACTTAAAATATCAATAGACTAGAAAAAACTATCAGAAAGTAATATAATATATTATAACTAAAGAAATTTATCAATATCAAAAATATTTTAGAAGGGTGATAAATTATATTTTTACCAAATGCTAATTTAAAATAAATATTTCACAATATATTTCATATTACTGAAATTATCAAATGAACCGGTCGAAAACCAAACTGTCAGTACCAGTAAGTCATAAATAACTCAGGATGGTTATAGAAAATCTATAGACACTGAAAATACATAAAAATAAGGAAAATGACCGTGAGGGTCATTACAACATCTACTACTAAAAGGACTTTCGTCCGCAAAAGTAAAGGATAAGGAAATACCTGAAAGCTTAAACAGGTAGGGATATTGGGCCCATATATCACGCTCGATCTCCCGAGTATACTCCTTCACTGGATTATGATGCCACTAAACCTTAACTACTGAAATGTCTTGGAGAATAATTGTCTGATATCTCTGGCCAAAATAGATATTGATTCCTCTACAAATGCCAACCTCTCGTCAAGTAGAACCGAATCCCATCGAAGCATGTGCGGCTCATTAGGAATATACTGTCGAAACATAAATACATGAAATACTAGGTTGATGGCTAAAAGGGCAGGAGGAAATACCAACATATATACCACCTCTCTTATAGTTTGCAGGATCTCAAAGGGTCCAATATATTTGGGGCTAAGGTTTCCCATCCTCCCAAACCTCATCACGCTCTTTATGGGTGATACTTGCAGGAAGACCTTATAACTAACTCTGAACCTTAATGGACGACATCTGCAATCAGCATAACTCCTCTTTCTACTATGAGTTGCTTGAAGCCTATCCAAAATCACTAAAACTTAGTCCAATGACTTGCAAAGCAAATCTATGCCATAAGACCTGTCCTTCAAAGTCTCAAACCAACCAACAGGAGATTAATATGATCTACCATACAATACCTCAAATGTTGCCATCTGGATAATCAGATGAAAGCTGTTATTATATGCAAACTTTGCCAAAGGTAGAATCGGTCCCACTGACCCCCAAAATCCAACACACAAGCGCGAAACATGTCCTCCAAGACCTGGATAGTCCATTCTGGCTGCCCATTAATCTGGTGATAAAAAGAAGTGCTAAGGTGAACCTAGGTACCCAACTCCTCTTAAAATATCCTCTAGAAGCTAGAAGTGAACTGAGAGCCTCTGTCTGAAATAATAGACACAACATGTAAGCAAACCACCTCTTAAATATAAACATGGGCTAACCTCTCAGCACTGTAGAAAACCCAAACGGGAATAAAATATGCAAACTTAGTCAATTGATCCACGATGACCTAAATGCTATCAAAACCACAAGAAGTGCGAGGCAACCCACCTATGAAATCCATCGTAACTCATTCCCACTTCCACTTAGGAATGGATAGCTGCTAAAGCAATCCACCAGGTCTTTGATGCTCGGCCTTTACCTGCTAACAATAAAGGCATCGGGCCATAAACCCTGCTATATCTCTTCACATACTACCCCACCAGTAATATTACCTTAAATCCCTATACATCTTAGTTATCCCAGGGTGAATAGAGTACTTAGAGATATGAGCCTTGCCATAAATCAAATTGCCAACCCTTGGAATACAAATACGATTGTCAAACCTCAAAACACCCTCGGAATCTAAGGTATCCCTCTTAGATGAACCTCTCAACACCTATCCTCAAATGCTACAAAGTTTCCTAACCACAAACTGACAATCCTAAATCTGCTCCAACAAGGTAAATTTGGCCTCAACACTAGTAATGATCCTCTAAAGGTCAAAAATATCCAGACGAATTATCAAGTTAGATAAGGACTAGATGCCCAAAGCCAATGGCCTCTAAGAAACAGAAATAAAAGCTAAGCTACCTATACTCACAGACTTCTGACTCAAGATGTCTCTTAAATACCCCGGATCCTTGGTTCTTGAAAATTTCTAAAATTTTGTCATTATTGTCCTAACTATGACTCCCCTTATGAGTTGTAAGGTTCTTGACGACTAGTAAGGACCTAAATCATAGTCAAACTTGTGTATGTTCCAAGTGTTGTTATTCTGGTAATGACTAGGACCTAACAAGTCGTATGGTCCCCTAATGAGTCATATAACGTAAGTTGTAGTGACACTATATTGGCTACAACTCGTTGTGATGAGTCGTAATATGTCGTTACGAGTTGTTGTGTGACCCGTAGCCACTAGCGATAATGTTTTAGTTTTTAAATTGAGGACACTTTGGACATTTCCCTCTTTACCAACATAGACCCCACATCCATAAGACACCTTTGGGGAATTATTTTAACACTTTAACAAATCAAAAACTCTCTTTACTCTCTCAAATTCCTTTAAAAAAAGAAGTTAGGGTTTCTCCAAAGTTGAGCATCTGGGGGTCAATTCAAGGTTTCATCTCCATAATTGATAATCATTTAGGCATTTTACTCTTCCCTAATGTTTAATTTGCTAAAAACATGTGTTTTAAAGTATTATTCATATGGTTTTAATATTGTTTTTTGAACATGGGTTGAGGTTTTTGCATGTTTGTGTTTGAACAATGCTTTTCCATGGTTTACATATGATTGTTCATGCTTTAATTATGGTTTTAAAATTGTGGAGTACATGGGTATGGTGAATAAATTAGGGGATTGCGATTTTCCTCTATTTGTTAATATTGACCATTGAAGTAATAATGACCTCAACCCATATTATGAAATTGGTTTTGAATAT
Organism: Capsicum pubescens; assembly: GCA_030864215.1. Classification (NCBI taxonomy): domain Eukaryota; kingdom Viridiplantae; phylum Streptophyta; class Magnoliopsida; order Solanales; family Solanaceae; genus Capsicum; species Capsicum pubescens. The sequence continues at coordinate 230,028,746 of CM061546.1, forward strand.
GAAAAGTATGCACATTGAACTACTCTTGAACTATTGCATAAAGAGAAAAGTTAATAAAGCATAATAATTTTGAATTGAACCTTATGGGGTGGTGTAATTCCCTAAGCTAATGTATTATTGAACCAAGGGAGTTGTGAATTTCCCCTAAGTAATGATAATTGGTTTGGAGTGTTGATATTACCTTGCAAGTATAGTTGGTATGACGATACCAATAGTGTATGCCTAAATGTGTATTAGGTTTAATGAATGGGAATGTGTGATAAATGATTTAATTGGACTTTAATAAGGGTTGTGTAGTTGAGTCGTGAAAGTGGAGGTCCCGAGGGACTAATATTGGTAACTGTGGTTGCCGGCACGAGGGTCTAAATGACTGGGTGATTCTAGTCCTACTTATTATTATTATATGATTAGGAGGTTCGAGTCCCCCACATTATTTTACATGATTGGATGCTTAAGTCATATTGATATGCCGGGAGGTTCTAGTACCCTATGGTGCATATGTATATTTTCTGGTTCATGTGGCTACACGCACTAGGGACCTTTAAGTTAGGGGAGAGCTGGATCCATATAGCCCGTGTGTTCCTTCTTATATTATGACTGGTGAGCTACACAATCCAAGATAAAGTTTTAAATTGCATGCTAAGCCTTGACCTTTTCCCCGGCATGTTATTTATGTATGTATGTAATGATATTCACATAGTTTTGAATTGGATTTGACTTGACTTTATTTTATCGCCTATCCTTGAGTAACATACTAGTTCTCAACCCACTAGTCATACCCAGATGTTGTATCCCCACGCGATGAAGGCACCAGAGATATTTCTACTTTTCCTGTGCAGAGTTAGGTGGATCGGCTTGGTTCATCATTCCTTAGTGGTGAAGTGGTGAGCTTTCATTGTTGTAAGACTTGGACATTTTATTAGTTTCCATTCATAGATTAGAATTGAGAGTTTACATTATCATTAAAATTGTCATTATCATTGTCAGGGTTGGGGACATGTCCCGACACTTTATTGATTCTGATTTTGTTAGAAGGCTTTATGGATTACTGTGGATTTGGGTGATGTTGGTTCATTATTTTTTGTTGGTTATCGGTTATTTGATTATACACATAACTTAGATTCTTTAGCATATCTTATGCTATCTTGTTATATGTTCGAAATCATTCGATGTTGGGGATATTATGTTCTGTTTGGTTAGGTGTTGGGTGGTCTTCGATCCTCATTGGACTTGAGATGCCCATCACGGCCAGGCCCTGGTTCGGGTCGTGACAGTTTTCTACCATATTTACCTTGCTCAGATGGTAGAGAATAGAGATAGCACAGTCCTTTAGTAACTCACTCTATCTACACCACCTAGAATTAAGATCCTTCTGGGTCATAATATACTGAAGACTATGGTGGTTATTAAATTTCTCATAGCGAACCCCATACAAATAATGTGGTTATTAAATATCTCATAGCGAACCCCATACAAATAATGCCTCCAAATCCTAATCTCAAATACTACCGCTGCCAACTCTAAGTCATGAGTTGGGTAGTTGCACTCATGCACCTTCAACTACCTCAACGCATATGCAATAAGAAAATCGCGCTTTATCATAACACACCTCAAACCAATACTAGACACATCACAATAGACAGTAAAACCTTTTCCCTCACCTAGAAGATTCAAAATAGGAGTTGATGTAAGCAAATGCTTGAGCTTCAGAAAGCTCGCCTCGCAACTCGTAGACCACTAAAAAAGAACTTACTTCCTGGTCAATCTAGTCATAAAGGCTAAAATAGAAGAATAAACCTCAACAAAACCTATAGTAACAAGTCAACCCAACAAAACTGCGATCCTTAGTAGGTGATGTAGGCCTAACCCAACTACGAATAGCCTCAATCTTTGTTGGGTCCACCATAATACCATCCTTGGACACTACGTGCCCTAAGAATCTACAGACTAAAGCAAGAACTCGCAGTTTGAGAACTTAGTATAAAGCTGATAATCTCTCAAAGTGTGGAGCACAGTCCGCATATTTTTCTCTTGCTTTTCCCTACTTCTAGAATTTACCATAATGTCATGAACAAATAATATCATGAAGGAGTCCAAATGCGGCCTGAACACGCGGTTCATCAGATCCATAAAAGTTGTTGGAGCATTGTTCAGCCCAAAAGACATTACCAGGAACTCATAATGACTGTAACAAATCCTGAAGGCTATCTTAAGGATATCTGCAGCCCTTACTCTTAGCTGATGGTAACTAGACCTCAAATCTATCATAGAAAACATTATTTCACCCTAAATCTAGTCAAATAAATCATTAATACAAGGCATAGGGTACTTATCCTTCATGGTTACCTTATTCAACTTTCTGTAGTCGATATATATATGATAGAGCAATCCTTCTTCTTCACAACAAAACTGGAGAAACCTATGGTGGCACACTCGGTCTGATAAAGACCTTACCCAGAAGATCCCAAAGTTGAATATTTAGCTCTTTTAGCTCAGTAGGAGCCATACGATAAGGATCCATATAAATAGGTTGGGTGCCTAGCTCAAGGTCAATAATAAACTCTACATTGTGCCCAAAATGAAGGACAGGTAGGTTAATCATAAATACATTAGAAAACTCATAAACATTAGGAACAAAATCAACCCCTCAATATCAATCTCCTAACCCAAATGTAAGAAATAATCTCGGTTGATGCATGGCTAACAGTACCCTGCCGCACAATTGGGGGTATACCAGGCATGACTAAGGTAATTATCTTAGCAAAACAACTTAAGATCGCATGGTAAGGAGATAACCAATCCATGCCTAGAATCACATCAAAATCTACCATATCTAGGACAATGAGATCAATTTGAGTTTCAAACTCGCGAACAGTCACCAAATAAGATCTATATACCCGATCCACTACTAAAGAATCACCCACGGGGGTATCTACTCATAATTTCACAGATAAGGACTTCAAACATAACCCATGTGCAATGCAAAATAAGTGGAAACTTATGAAAATATGGAACTGGGACCAAACAAAATAGAAGCTGGTGATGGCATATGAAAATCATACTTGTGTACCTAGTACAGCATACAAATTACCCTGTTCACTACTAGACTAGAGGTCTATCGATCACCTATTCTACCTCTCTACAAACTACCTCTAAAACCCTAGGGACAACCCCCACGACCCTGTGCACCACCCCTAGCAAGTGGTGACACTGATCTAATCGACTATGTAGTCTAAAGTGATGGCTCTATTATCCTACATTAGGGACACTCATGGGTGAAGTGACCAACAACCCTACAGTTATAACATGCCTCGGGCACCCTGCTCTATCTAGAAGGTCCGGTGGACCACAAAGTAACCCCAACTACTTTACTAATACATCTTTAAGGACCGAAGAAGATATAAAACTAGGTGGAGCCTAGGCTTCCCCAAGCCTACCTATCGCTGTGGTGGCAGAATATTTGTAGCTCTCTTAGTCTTAGGAGCTATGTCAAGATCAGGTGATGGATCTCTGGCCTGATCTAGAACTGGGGTTGCTGCTCAATCCTGCCCCTAACCTCTAGGTTGACCTTGACCCCGAAATCAAACTCTAGCAGTGGGCTTGAGGTCCTAATCCCTGGATTCAGCACCTCACATCCTAGCTATTTGCGTAAAGAGTGAACCAATAAAGATTAAAAATCAACTCAAACCCTCCGCAAAAAAATGGATCAAGAAAATGAAATTTTTCCCTAAAAATGCACCATAGCCTCCCGAAGATAGGATATAGACATATCCATACTAATTTGCAGGACTCGACTAAACATTGCCTCTAGTACCAATAGTACTACTAAAACCTAGGCTCTGATACCAAGTTGTCATAACCCGACTTCTCAAGTCATAATGTGTCACGGCCCGAGGCTACCCCTAGTAGCGACAACGATGCATACGGCCATAAGTGACCACATGCTAACCCATGATTTGGTACCTGCTATGAGCACTGAGTAAAATAATAATAATACAACATGTGTGAAAGATAAGCTGATAAGATACGGTCAACTAAAATATCAAACTATATATAAATGACCTATTTGAAATATCCGATAAGTACTGGAAACTAAACTATCTATCTAAAACAACTGATAATAATGAAAACTAAAAGACTATCTAACTGTATGACTAACTATCTATCTAAAAACCTCTAAACATCATGAGGAGTTGATGGGACAAATCCCCAATTAACTCTGACTGACAAAACATAAAGAAATACAGAAATAACTATAAAAGCACATCATATCCTCGATGGAAGAGGACTAACCACTACTGATACTGAGTAACGCTGATCTATCTAAGAGTAGTTAGAAAACTGAGCGTCCAAACCTATGTTATAACAAAACATAGCGCAAAGGAAAATTATGCGATTAGTACTTTGAATGTACTGGTATGTGAGATGAGAACTGACTAAAATACATGAGATAATTGAGCAAGAATGCATGAACATGTAATATATGAGAATGTAAGACCAAGCATAAATATGTTGTTGAGGTGATCTGTAATCTGAAAGACTGAATTCTGTATGACTGAATAACTGGAAATCTATACACTTGGTCAAGAAAACCTGAGCTGGGATACACTGATTATTGATTGAAACTTGGGAGGTATCATGTAACCAACATGCCCCAATCTAAGCTACTCGGGGTCCAATATGTAACCCCAGTTAGAAGGGTGTCAGTACCGTTCCATTGGCACTAACACTGGCTGTGTGGATCCACTAAACTGGTGTCTTGAAGTCCTAAGAAGTAACCCTCTACTAACAGGTTCTCTCATGAGATATATGTCAACCCTCAACTGGCAGGAAAATATCTCAAACCTATGCTGGCTACGTAGTTCTAGACCTCAGAGACTGCTACTAGAGGTCACACCCTCTACTGGCAGGTCAGCCCCCATCCCTGGGTTTGCTCAGTGCTAAATCCTACTCCCAAATGAACTAAAATTGGTACTGAACTGAACTAAATTCAACTGAACATTATTTTTTATAGTGCTCATCATGATCATAAATATCTAAGTATAATGATAAGATTCATGGCTTAACTTACTTATTACTTAAAAATCTAAAATAATGTAAAACACATAGGTATCGGGTGTTCATAACCCTCCAGTACTGAATGATCATAAAATACGATATCAAAACATAAAACTGTAGTATGGAATCATGGTTCAAAGACCCAAACATAAACATTTCCCCAAATAAGTGAGAAGCATGAACTTAAACATGGGAATGTGTTAAGCATGAGGAAACAACATGATTATATGGATAAATTCATAATTTGGGGATTTTAACATGAAGTAAATGGAATATGACTTGGAAACTTGCAACTCAAAACATGAAATAGCTTAATTCACTTGGAAACACTTGTAGACATGGCTTGTAATTGATTTAGCAAGAACTTCATGGATTAATTTAATAAGATTCATGAATGATTTCATAAAGTAGTATAAGATTTATACTTTTAACTTAAAATAGGGTTTTTGGGATCAATGTGAAAGATACCCATTGATGAATACCCCACATACCTTAAATTTCTTGGCTTGGTGAAGTAAACTTGACCTTTGAGCCTTGGGAGATGATCTTGAGAAGAAACCCTAATCTTGTTATGGAGAATGGAAATAGGGATTTTGTGTTATTTAATTGATGAAAAATATAGGAAAATTAATGCCCCTTGGGTTAAATGTCGTGGGTTGGGAGTTATAAGGGGAGAAAAGACCAAAAAAAAACCTTAAAACCTTTTGGAAATCATCTGGGAGTCGTCCCATTGTGTTTGGGTACGACTCGTATGTTCTAGGTACGGGTTACATCTTGAGTCATCACCAGGAACCAAAATTTTGACCCTTATTGTTGTGGGTATGACTCCTCCTGATGACTCCTATATTTAGGGTACGAGTCATCATCAAGAGTCGTACCCTACTGGTATCTTTAATTATGCTTCAGTAATTTGGTCATAACTTTTCACCCCGATATCGAATTAAGGAAAAATTTATATTGTTGGAAAGCTAATTCAATTATCTATCTATTGGTCAGTCTTGATATCAGAAATTCTTAGTATAAAAGAAGTTATGATTGTTTGAATATGACTATAGTTATATTGTTCGTATAAACTTAATCGCTAAGGGATGTTTTGACTTGTTCATGAGCTAGGAGATATTTGAGGACTTAATATACGTCTAAGTAACTTATAAAGCTATCAAAACATGAGGATTGATTTTTGGATCTATCACTGATCAGGATACGAGTCATAAGTTATGACTTGTAACAAGTCATGCAACTAGCACTCATCCTCTCGTAAGCTGGACAGAACTCATCTCACCTTACATTGACTTGGTTACGACTTACTATGTACAACTTGTATGATTAACTTATGACTTCCAAGGTTTAAGTCATACCTTTGATAAGCCCAAATTACAACTCTCGTTAGAAAGTGTAAGAGGTCGCTGTCAAATATAGAACCTAACTGGGTTGGGTGTCGAATCCCACAGGGAATACTGTACTCACTAAGTATTATTGTTGTTATTACACTGTTGATCAAGGGTTCCAGAATAAAGTGGGGGTTTTGATTTATCAACTGTATTCAAATGTTTGTCACAGAAAGTAATCCAAATATCAATTGTATTGCAAATAGTAATTCAGTATGGGTAGTCAAACTAGAGTTATGGTTACCAAGATGCTTAAGAAGCTAGGGTTGTGAACTATTTTGAATTCCCAATGAACAATTCTAATTGCAAAAGTAATTGAATTCTATGGTTTACCCATTAGTTTCTCAACCTAAATGAGTAGCTTATCCCTTAATTCCTTGAAACTTAAGGAACGTATTATTTATTCAACTATATTCTCACATGGGTTGATCGGGTTAAGGCATCTACCCTCTATCCAAAAGTTAAAGCCTTTAGATTTATGTAAACCTTTTCTTTTCCCAACAAACACTTTTCTATTCGAACAAGTGTTGTTCTTGGGCTGACTTTTCAAGTCTGCAACCAAGAAAAGACATTAAAGTGAAGAAGGGTTTATGCAATATCAATTACTCATGGGAATCTACTAGATTCACAACCCCCAATCAACTATTCACATTAAGGCTCCCATAATCCTAGTTATGGGAGCTTAGCCACACATCTCCATCACAAAAAGAGAAGAAGTCATTGTGTTATTCATAAATTAATTCAAAATTTACTTACAAAAGTCAATATTATTATTCTTCAATCTTCAATGGATAAAATGATAATGGATCTAGATCCACAATTCTAGAATGAATCTAAAAAAAAACTATGTACAATATGTTTCAAGTATGGAAAACTCCCATAAAAGATAAAAGAGATCCTTAATAAAACGTAAAACTGGGTATTTATATGTTCCCAGGTAAAAAGGATTTAAAATTTGAATTCAGAAAAAAAATTGCATCTAAATTGGTGGTCCACCGCAAAACTGGTGGTCCACTATTTTGACCGTTGCTGAGTGTTCTAAAATCCTGAATTCTGCTTGAATCTGGTGGTCAGATTGGTGGTCCACCACAAAACTGGTGGTCCACCATTTTGACCACCAGTGTGTCTTCTAAAATCTTGAATCTGGTGGTCAGATTGGTGGTCCACCACAAAACTGGTGGTCTACTATTTTGACCACCAGTATGTCTTATAAAATCTTGAATCTGGTGGTCAGGTTGGTGGTCCACCACAAAACTGGTGGTCCACCATTTTGACCGTCGCTAAGTGTTATGAAATCCAAAATTCTGCCTGAATTCGGTGGTCAGGTTGGTGGTCCATCGCAAAACTGGTGGTCTATCATTTTGACCACCAGTGGGTCTTCTGAAATCCTGAATCTGGTTGTCAGGCTGGTGGTCTACCACAAAACTGGTGGTCCACTATTTTGACCGTCACTGGGTCTTCTGAAATCTTGAATTCTATTTTAGGTCAGGTGGTCAGTTTGGTGGTCCACCACAAAACTGGTGGTCCACCATTTTGACCACCAGTGGTGTTTTTCTGCTAATTTTATGAGTCTTCTCCTTCAGCTAGCTCCTTACCCTGAAACATTAGAATCCAACACTAAATGCAACCTTGGTTGCTTGTAAACATGCAATTTGCCCAAGAAAAAGATGCACAATATTCCATCAAAAGCCGGAACATCAACCTTAAACAGAATATCACCCATCACACACTGTCATGTGTACGAGTTGAACATACGACTTGTATGATGTCCATACGACTCAAAGGCATGAGTCGTATGTTGTACAGTGACATTAAAACAGTATTACAATATCTCCCCCTTGGTAACATTCGTTCTAGAATGAGACTATTTAGGATGAGAGTACTAAGGTAATTTGACACCATACACTGAATGTTCAGGAATTGAAACGTGATTAAACAACTAGGTCTGAGACATGATGCAGGGACTGAACTGGTTTCGTGAATACATATAATGACATGAAAATAGTTACATAGCTGAAATAAAGATCGAAAAGATTCAACCTAAAGAAAACCATTACCTCAAGTTGAGTCTAAATCCGTGGAGAAAAGATGAGGGTACTATACTCACATATCTGCTTCTACTTCCCAAGTATCTCCCTCAACAGACTGATTTCTCCATAGAACTTTCACCAAGTGAACCTCTTTGTTCCTCAACCTACGAGTCTGATAGACAAGGATCTCAACTAGGATTTCTTCTTAGGATAGACTATCTTCCACCTGCAGACTATCTAAGGGCACGACTAAAGATGGGTTGCCAACACATTTCTTTAATAAAGAGACATGAAATACCGGATGCACTGATGCCAAATCTGCTAGAAACTCTAACTCATATGCTACTTTCCCAAAACGACTCAAGATTCTATATGGGACAACATAGTGGGGACTGATTTTCCCCTTCTTGTCAAATATATTCACTCCTTTTATAGGAGAAATCTTCAAATAAACTTAGTCACCAACATCAAAATCAAGATCTCTTCTTCTTATATCTGCATAAGATTTTTGACGATTTTGGGTTGTCTTCAGCCTCTCTCAAATTAACTGAACTTTCTCCATAACCTCAAATACTGAATCTGGCCCTATCAAAGCAGCCTGACCTGCTTCAAACCAACCAAAAGTATATCTACATCTCTTTCCATAGAGAGCCTCAAATGAAGCTATCTGAATACTAGAGTAATAGTTATTATTGTAGGCAAACTCAATCAAAGGTAAGTGGTTATCCCAATACCCTTAAAATCGATAACACGGGCTCTCAACATGTCCTCTAAATTCTAAATGGTCCTCTCTACCTGACCGTTCATCTGGGGATGGAAAGTCGTACTGAGATGAACTTGGGTACCAAGACCCTTCTGGAAAACCTTCCAAAAATGAGAGGTAAACTGAGTACCTCTATCTGAAATGATAGATAATGGGACCCCATAAAATTTCATCAACTCCCTAAGATAAATCCTAGTGTAATCCTCAGTTGAGTATGAAGTATAAAATGGAAAGAAATGGGCTAACTTAGTCATTCTATCAACAATAACCCAAATTGTATCATGTTGACGATGTATACGAGCCAACCCTATCACAAAATCCATATTCACCACCTCCCACCTCCAAATGGTGATAAACTCCTGAAGTATACCATTAGGACTTTGGTTCTCAACCTTAACCTGCTGACAATTTGAACACTTAGCCATAAACTATACAATATCCTTCTTCATGCCACTCCACTAATAGATTTCCCGCAAATCATGGTACATCTTAGTAGCTCCTAGGTGGATAGAGTATCGCGCACAATTTGCCTTAGCTAATATTCATTGTCCCAGAGTATCAACACACTGAACACATAGTCTTCCCTGAGAACGAAGCATATTATCTCCCCCTTGGGAGAAAACCCCCACCTTCTGATCTCTAACTGCCTCCTTCAACTTAACCAAACTGGGGTCCCTATCTTTTTTTTCTTTTACTTCAGCAACCAATGAAGATTCTGAACCATTCTAAACCCATGTACTACCTTCAACCGAATCAACCAACCAAACACATAATCTAGCAAGCTGATGAACCTTATGGACTAACTTTTTTATCTCCCTCAATATGAGCAACAGTACCCATAGACAACCTACTAAGGGCATCTGCCACTACATTGGCCTTGCTCGGATGATACATCACACTCATATCATAATCTTTTAACAACTTAAGCCATCTTCTCTGGCAAAGATTCAGGCCTTTCTATGTGAAAACTTACTGTAAGCTCTTGTGATCCATGAACACATCAACATGAACCCCATAAATATAATGCCTCCAAATCTTTAAGGCGAAGACAACAGTTGTCAACTCAAGATAATGGGTTGGATAATTCATCTCATAGGATTTAAGATGACTAGAGGGATAGGTTATGACCTTACCTCTCTACATTAACACATAGCCAAGACCAACTCTAGAAGCATCACAGTAAACTATAAATCCATCTGAACCATCTGGAAAAGTCAAGACTGGGCAAAAGTGAGTCGAGTCTTTAACTCCTGAAAACTCCTCTCGCATGAATCTGACCAGTTAAAATTGGCCTTCTTTTGATTCAATCAAGACATGGGGGAAGTAATAGAAGAAAACCCTTCAACAAACCATCTATAATAGCCATCCAAACCCAAGAAACTCCTGATATTTGGAGGAGAGATGGGTATAGGCCAGTTTCTCATTGATTTGGACTTTTGAGAGTCAACTCGGATGCCATCACCGAAAACTATATGGCCAAGGAAAGCTACTAATCTCAACCAAAATTTGCACTTACTAAACTTAGCGAATAACTGATGATCTCTAAGGGTCTGCAACACAACCCTCATATGATTTGCATGATCATTCTCATTATGAGAATAGACAAGGATATCGTCAATGAAGACTATGAAAAACATGTCCAAGTACTGTTTGAACACCCTATTCATCAAGTCCATGAAAACTGTAGGGGTATTTGTTAGTCCAAAAGACATAACTAGGAATTCAAAGTGACCATACCGAGTTTTAAAAGCTGTCTTTGAAATGTCACATTCTCTGACTCTGAGATGATGATAGCCAAATCTGAGGTCTATCTTAGAAAAATAACTGGCACCTAAACTTGGTCGAATAAGTAATCAATTTTGGGGAGTGGATACTTATTCTTGATTGTGACTTTATTCAACCGATGGTAGTTGATGAACATTCTGAGAGAATCATCTTTCTTACGCACAAAAAAGACTGGAGCGTCCCACGAAGAAACACTAAGCCTGATAAAACCCTTATCTAAGAGATCTTTTAGTTGTTTCTTCAATTCCTTAAGATCAATTGGAGCCATTCTATAGGGTGGAATGGAGATAGGCTGGGTGTCTAGAAGGATATCTATTCCGAAGTCAATTTCCTCTCAGGAGAACTCCGAGAAAATCTTTATGGAACATATGTATAAATTCATTTACTACTGGAACTGAATCAAGACTCAGAGTCTTAGAACTGGAGTCCTTAACTTGGACGATATGGTAAATACACCCCTTGGATATCATATTTCTTGCTCTAAGATAAGAAACAAACTGACATTTAGGTATTAAAGTACAACCCCTCCATACAATGACTGGTTCATCAGGAAACTAAAGCTGAACGACTCTATTTATATAGTCAACTGAGACATAGCATAAGTAGAGCCAATCTATGCTGAGAATGAAATCAAAGTCTGTCATCTCTAACTCCACAGGATCAACTAAAGTGGTTTTTTGAGATACTGTGACCAGGAAATTTCTGTATACCTGTCTAGCTATAATAGATCTACCCATTGGGGTAGACACTAAGAAAGGCTCTGCTAATATTTCAAGACTGACACCAAAGTTGAAGGCTATATAATGAGTCACAAAAGAAAGTGAAGCTCCGGGGTCTAATAAAACATAAACATGAAGATGAAAGACCTATAACATACCTTTAGCCACATTAGGAGAACTTTCCTGATCATACCAAGTATGAATAACATACAATATATTTTAGAGTTGTCCACTGATTGCACTGGAAGTGGCACCTTGGTGAGTCGGGCGACCAGTTGAAGCTAAAAAATGATTAGACTGACCTTGTTGACCAGCCCTTGGGCAATCCCTGACCCTATTTCTTGGCTTGCCACATTTAAAAAATACATCGTTACTAACTCTACACTCACCCTAGTAATTCCTACCAGATTTCTCAAAGAGCAGATTTGTATGACCACTATTCATACTACCCTGGGACTTAGAGCCTGGAACTCTATCCCGACTGTCTTGCCTGAACTTAGGCACTGGCACACTAGATGAAGATAGAGTTGGAGCTGAAAATTTTTGATGGAACTGAGAACGGTTACTGCCTTCTAACCTTGGTTGAGAAAAGTTGAAACTACCTATTTTGTCTCTCTTATTCTCTCTCTCCTTTTCCTTATGCTTCTCCTCCTTGATCTGCTAAGCATAAACCATGAGTCTAAATCGGTCCATCTCATTAATAAACATGGTATTCCTACACTCTTTGACTACACTATCAAATACACCAGACACAAACTTACTCATCTTGGACCTAGAGTCAGCTACCATAGTCAGCGCATACCTCACCAACTGAGTAAACTTAAGCGAGTAATCCTTCACGCTCATACTACCCTACTTTAAATTGATGAACTCTTGAACCTTAGCTTCCCTCAACTCTAGGGTAAAGAACCTATTTAATAAAGATGTGGCAAACTCCTCCCACTCTACAAGCCCTGCCTCAATACCTCAGTCCTCCTTTCACTGCTTAAACCAGCTGTGAGCTACACCCTATAACTGATACATAGCTAAGTATGCACTCTCACTCAAAGTGACTCCCATGATATTTGTCACTTTTTTCACCTTGTTCAGAAACCCCTGTCTTCTCAAACATAGAATCAGAAAACAAAGGAGGATTCATTTGAGTAAAATCCCAAATCCTAACAGCAGCTGTATTTTCCACTGGATTGGCTGGGGAAACAGTCTGCTGGTTGTTCTGAGCAGCTACAAAATGGGCCAAGGTAGTGAAAGCAGCTCTGAATTTGGCATGAGAGACACGGTCATTCAGGGGATTTTCCTGAACAGGTGGCGGTGCGGGATAATCCCTGTTCCTTCTTCCGGTCTTTCTTTTGGGAGGAATTGTCTATAAATAGAATGAAGGATGAGTTAGAAAAGGAATTCAATAGAGCTCGTGCCCTTTCGCACGATATGAATAACAAAAGAGGGAAACTTTACTAAAAATGTCTCGTAGCCTTTTGTCCATCAGTGTGGAGCATTTCACACCCATGCATAAGACTCTACTCAACGTGGCTTTCAAATACCCCTAGAACACCTTAAAACCTTAGGCTATAATACCAAGTTTTGTCACGACCAGAGGCTACCCCATAGTCGCGACAACGATGCTTACAGCCATAAGTGACTACAAGCCAAACCCATAAGTTAGCACCAACTATGAGCACTAAGTAAAATAATAATAATACAACATGTGAGAAAGATAAGATGCTAAGATACTATCAATTGAAATACCAAAATACATATAAATGACCTGTCTAAAATATTCGATAAGTACTAGAAACTAAACAACCTATCTGAAACAACTGATAATTATGAAAACTGAGTGACTATGTAACTATCTGATAGACAGTTTATCTGAAAGCCTCTAAAAATTATGAGGAGTTGATGGGATAAACCCCCAACTAACTCCGATAAACTAAACATAAAGGAATACTAAAATAACTATAAGAGCACACCATATCCTCGATAAAATAGGACTCACCACTACTGCGGCTGAGTAACGTTGAGTTGTCTAAGAACGGTCAGAAAATTGAGCATCTGAACCTATGTTATAAGACAACATAGCTCAAAGGAAAAGTATACGATTAGTACTTTTAATAAACTGGTATGTGAGATAAGAAGTGACTGAAATGCATGAGATAACTTAGCATGAATGCATGAACATGTAATATTTGAGAATGCAAGACAAAGCATAAACATATTTCTAAGATGATATGTAATATGAACGATTGAATTTTGTCTAACCGAATAACTAAAAGTCTATACACTTGGTCAAGAAAACTTGAACAGGTATGCACTGATTGCTGACTAAAACTGTGGGAGAAATCATGTAACCGACATGCCCTAATATAAGCTAATCAGGGTCCAACCTGTAACCCCAGTTAAAAGGGTTTCAGTACTATGCCATGGGTTCTAACACTGGCTATGTAGATCCACTAAATTGGTGTCCCGAAGGACTAAGGAGTTACCCTCTACTGGAAGGTGCTCTCATGAGATATGTGTCAACCCTCAACTGGCAGGAAGACATCTAAAACCTACGTTGGCTATGTAGTTCTGGAACTCAAGGACTGCAACTAGAGGCCACACTCTCTACTGGCAGGTGAGCCCTCATCCTTAGGATCGCTCGATGTTAAATCCTACACCCAGCTGAACTGACACTGGTACTGAATTGAACTAAATTCAACTGAACATTATTTATGATAGTGCTCATCATGATCATAAATATCTAAGTATAATGATAAGATGCATGGCTTAACTGGATTATTACTTGAAAATTTAAAATCATGTAAAACACATAGGTATCGGGTATTCATAGCCCACCAGCACTAAATGATCATAAAATACGATATCAAATCTTAAAACTGTAGTATGGAATCATGGTTCAAAGACCCAAATATAAAAATTTCTCCAAATAAGTGAAGCATGAACTTAAATATGGGAATATGTTAAACATTAGAAAACAACATGATTATATGGCTAAATTCATAATAATCGGATTTTAACATGAAATCAATGGAATATGACATGGAAACTTGCTACTCAAAACATGAAATAGCTTAATTCACTTGGAAACACTTGTAGACATGGCTTGTAATTGATTTAGCAAGAACTTCATGGATTAATTTCATGAGATTCATGAATGATTTCATAAAGTAGAATAAGAATTATACTCTTAAGTTAACATAGGGTTCTTGGGCTCAATGGGTGAAAGGGACCCATTGATGAATACCCCGCATACCTTAAAGTTCATGGCTTGGCGAAGTAAACTTGACCTTTGAGCCTTGGGAGAAGATCTTGATAAGAAACCCTAATCTTATTCTTGAGAACAGAAATAGGGATTTTGTGTTGCTTAATTGATTTAAAAAAAAGGAAAACTAACACCCCCTCGGGTTAAATATCATTAGTTGGAAGTTATAAGGGGGAAAAGACCAAAAATCTCTTTAAAACCTTTCAGAAATTGTCTGGGAGTCATCTCGTCATGTTTGGGTACGACTCGTATGTTCTGGGTCCAGGTCGTACCTTGAGTCATCACCAAGAACCTAAATTTTGACCCCTACAGTTGTGTGTATGACTCCTCCTGACGACTCCTATGATCTGGGTATGAGTCTTCATAAAGAGTCGCACCTTCATAAAGAGTCGCACCCTACTGGCAGCATTGATACTTCAGTAATTTAGCCATAACTTTTCTCCCCGATATTGGATTACACCAAAATTAGTACAGTTGGAAATCTAATTAAATTATCTATACAATGGTGGGTTTTGAGATAAAAAATTATTAGTAGAGCAGAAGCTATGCTCATTTTAATATGACTATAGTTATATTTTCCATATGAACTTAATCACTAAGGGATGTTTCAACTTGTTAATGAGCTGGGAGCTATTTTAGGACTTAATATATGTCTAAGTAACTTATAAAGCTATCAAAACATGAGGCTTGATTCTTGGATCCTTTACTGATCAGGATACGATTCGTAATATACGACTGGTAACAAGTCATACGACTAGCACTCATCCTCCAGTAAGCTCGATAGAACTCATCTCACCTTACACTGACTTGGTTACAACTGACCATGTAAAACTTGTATGATCACCTTACAACTTCCAATATTTAAGTCGTACCTTAAACATAATATCACCCATCACACACTGTCATGGGTACGAGTTGAATATACGACTCATATGATGTCCATACGACTCAAAGAAATGATTCATATTTTTTGCAGTGACTTCAAAACATAGGGTATTACATGATGGCACCTACCTTATCCCACCAGCAGGTAAGCCAAGCCATAGCTCGGAATGATAGGTAATGGGCCAACGAGAAGAAACCAGAAAAGACCAAATAAAGTGATAAGAGTAATAATAGTAAGCAAAAAATAGAAAGGAAACATATAAAGTATATCAAAACAAGAGAAGGAAAAGGACCAAAATATACAAAAGAATCCTTACCAAGACCTGGTAAGGTCGGTACTATATCTACTACTAAAACTATCCAGAGTACTAGACAGAATCAAAAATATACACAGTAGATATGAGCAGTCTCGAGTACCAAAGACTAAACTGGAATAGATAGAGAAGGATCAACCTTCGATGATAGCAAGCTCACCCAACTCAAAATAAGTACTGAAAGGTAGGAACCACGTCATTACCGATAGCTAGTACTTGGATCTGTTTCAGGGAAAAGATATAAAAGTTTAGTATGAGTACCAAAGCAACGGGTACTTAGTAGGCATAATCAGCCGATTGAGCTTAACACAGGAAAAGTATAACTTAAATGGGAAGGTGTAATCTAAGTTAACAGTAAACGAGGATAGAAAGGTAAACAACTATCAAACAATGCAAATGAGATAAGGAAATAAGTAAAGAAAATACAAAAAGATAATAACAGTAATAAAAGAAAAACCAAATATAACCTAACTGGGACCTCATAAACCTGCTAGGCATATTGGAGAAGACAATTAATCCAACCGTGCCCCCATAATTATAGTGGGACACCCAAGAAGCAATTAATGAAAATAAACCTAAATAATTTGTAATGAACCCATCGCACGGAATCATAGTAGTCATCCATATGTGCATGTAATACCCCAAAAATGGGTCCTGAGACGTTACACGGTGCTCCAAATTACAAGTAGTCCTGATCTAACCCTAAAAGCCTGTTACTCTTTTTTAAGACCCAACTATAAATAATATAAGCATGCGGTATGCTAAAATACTAAAATACTATCTGAACTGGATTGAGTTCAACTGAACAAAATGTCTGGAAATACTTAACTAGGAAATTTGAAAAAACCAATACTAAAAAACTGAAATGTATCTAATAGTCGGACAAGCCTCTAATACTGACACTAGAGAGTCACTGGGATAGACCCTCATCTAGCTCGAACTGTCTGATATAACTAATTAAACTAATCTAGAAAGCTGGAAATTTGAATCACTGGGTCCTCGAACTATGAGGACTCACCAACTGTCGGGATATAGATAGAGATACTCGCGGTCAATCATGCTGCTAGAACTAAGCACCTGAACCTACATTATGAGACAATATAACACATAGACATATATGTGGATCAGTACTTTTGGAATGTATTGAGCATGTGGGGGTGAATGCATAAGTAAAATAATATCTCAATACTTACATATACTTATAAAATAATGCATGCTAAATGTAAATGTCTCACGTTATCTTAAATAACTGAAAGCTTAAAATCATGAACCATAAAGCATATTGTATAAATCTTGCGAGCTATAACACTTAGTTCTAAAAGTTGTACTTGTAATCTATTTTCAATTTATGCAAGCTAAGTATAAAAGGACTCACCTTTGAATGTATAACTAAAAGTTGAAATCTCTTGGATAATAACTTATGTTATACAACATCTGAATAAAATCGTGAGCCTTTACACTTAGTTTCCAAAAGCTTTCCTATTAGGATTACTCTGTTCTGTAGGTTGTAGGGAAAGACTTTTAAAAACTATTCTACAAGGGAGGTTCTTCTAACCGACATACACTATGTGAGCTATCATAGTATCCAACGTCTAATTCCCTTAGGGTAAAACCTCAAGTTGGGAAGAGGTGTCATATTCTTGCCAAGGAGTATAACCTAATCTAAGAGATCACATCTGTAACTGTCATCTATATAGAAATATGAAAAATTTGAATAATTTGTACTTACGTTGGCTCATAGTTCTGGGGAAGTAGGATACGCTAAACCCATACTTCCTGCTCGGTGCTAAATACTACTCCCTTTAATCTATATGCTCATTCTGTAGGAAATTCACTTTAAAAGCTAGCATAAAAGTTTGTAATGAAAAAATAATTATGCATCTGTCTATTTTAAACTGAAATCAAAACTAATCTATTTTCTGTAAACTGTAATAAAACTGTAAAGTAGATTCCATAACTTAACTGAGGATCAAAAGATCAAATCATTTCTGAAAAATTTGAATATAAGCTAGTCATAGGATGCTTAAAAGTATTATCTTCTTGAAATATCATTACATATACTTATTTCTTAAAACCCATGTCTCAAAATCTTGTCAAATTATAACAAAGTCATGCTCAATAATCAACATCTTGAAATTCTTGCATAGTTCTAGTCAAGATAGTGAAATTCAACTCTCAATGTATATAAAATCACTTCACACACATAAACATGCAAAAGTAGAGAATCACTTCAAATAATGATAATTGGGTATGAACCCTAGACTGTAAATCATATAATTTCATGTAAATTCAAATTTAAAAACTAGTTTTGAGCATAAAGATGAAAGTAGATCCTTGTTCGTAACCCCACATACCTTATTTAATGGATTAAATGTAAAAACTTAAACTTTTGAATCTCTAATGGTGTTCTTGAAGCTTCTTCTTGAAGTTCTTAAACCCGAAACTTTGGATTGTAGGCTTTCTTGGAGTAGGAGTTATAGAATTTTTCTTGATTCTTGGAGCTAGGGTTTTGTTCTTGGAGAATAAAAAGATGAATAATGAAGTATCTATGATATTTGGGGCTAAAATTGTGTGTTTGGGCGGATTTGGGTAAGAGTAAATGACTCAATTGCCCCCATAAACCCGTTATTTAAAAATTCAAAAACTGGGTACAGACGAGGTCAGCGATGCATTGCGTTGCTCACTGCGATGCGATTAGAGATACGTCACATTGCCTACATGACACGATCACCGATATGGCGCATCTATATCGCATCGATGTTCTGTTTTGGCCAACCAAACATGCCCTAAGATATAACACCCCGGGCCTACACCCCAGATGTCACACGGTGCTCATAATACTGAAGGACAACCAGCTAACCCTTGACGGGTACCAGCTGCAATCACTGAATAATAATATTGTAATAATGTGGAAATTTGGCTAAAACTGCCACAAGGTTCAAAACTGAATCAAATACTGATATGTAAATACTGTAGACTAAACATATGACAATTATATCTGAAATACTGGATAACTGTCCAAAATAATCTAGTTTGAAGAGCCTCTAACTGAATTGTCTGAATGTGGGGTTGATGGGATAAGCCCCCAACTAACCCCAACTACTGAGGTACTGATAAACTAAAATTAAACATTGTCCTCGAACTATGATGACTCACCACTAAATCTACTGCTGATGGGCTGGGTTGCTAAGTATGGTCAGGAGCTCATGCGTCTGAACCTATGATATAAATATCATAGCACAAAAGAATGGTATGTGTCAGTACTTTGAATGTACTGGTATGCCAGGTGAGGAAAGGCTGAATGTATAGGTTCAAATACATGAACAGTGACTAACTGAATAATATGAATATAACTGAATGAGAGTATATATATATGAAACTACTGTAAATACTGATTATCCAAGGCTATGCACATAACAACATAAACTGTAACTGATATTTCATTAACACTAGATAATGAGTTTTGAAAATTGAATGACTGATATCTGAGTTTACTAATATTGTATTACCAGTAACTAAGTGATTATTTCTGATAGTCCTAATTCTGTAGAACTGAACTGAGTTCTATACTGAGTTGGGTGACTGTAACGGTCCTGATTCAGAAACTAAACTGAGATTTTATACTGAGTCTGAAACTGAAACTGTGGAGTGTTCATCTAAACGACATACCTCAAATATAAACTGAGTTGGGGTACAACCTGTGACCCCAGTTGGAAGGGTATTATAACTTTGCCAAAGGATACTAACAATGGCTCTGAGTTAACCCACTCTGACAGGAAGCCCGTTCGTCAACCCTCGTTGGTAGGAAAACTCGTACGAGATGTATCAATACTAAAATGGCAGGAGCTCATCTCAACCTACCCTGGCTACATAGTTCTGTAATGCATGGATTTCTACTAAGGGTCAAACCCTTTACTAAGAGGAATGCCCCCATCCCTGGGTTCACTCGGTGCTGATTCCTACCCCCAACTGAATAGACACTGAACTGATTTCTAGACTGTACTAGGTTTGACTGAACTATTACTGATCGTGCTGTCTATCTGAACTAGACTGAGTTCACTGAGTTCTGATAACTGACTGAATACTCTGAGTTCAGTTAACTAGCTGAATATACTAAGTTCTATTATCTATTTGAGTACTACTAGACGTGACATCACTGAGACTATTCTGAAACTACTATAAATCTAGGTAAACAGCTGGATTTTCTGGTATTAGATACCCCCAGAACTCAATTGCGTAAATTGTAAAACATAGAACAATCTTAAAAGCATGATAACTAGACACTTTGTCACAATTCATCCATTTAGGCATTCTATCAAACACTTGCATAGTATAAACTTGTGTACGTACTAACATGTTATGATTTCACTATTCAACTAACATGAAGATTTTATCAAAAACATGGGGAACACAATCTATGCACATAGTAATTAACAACATGTAGGCATCATGATTACTAATCTCAACTTACAAGTTCAAGGGGTTTTAACATGAAACCATATAACAACACCCACATGCTATTTATTTCTTATGAAACTTGTAATTAATCATGGATTATAAACCCATCTAACATCATAATCATGAATACTATGAAATTCAACATGAAATTCATGAAAGAAATCAACTTATAATTTAAAAAGGATTATTGAACTCCAAAGGTGGAAGGAAACCCTTGGATGAACACCTATCATACCTTGGAAACAAATTCATGAAGATTGATGGTGCATTCTTGAAGCTTGATCTTGAAATTGGATGCCCAAGGGTTTTGTTCTTGAGAGTAATTGAGAGAAAGTGAGTGATTTTTCCCTTTGCAATGATTAATTTCATGTCTTTGGGGATGAATAGACGAGGTAAAATAACTTAATTACCCCTCTGGGAGGGAATTAAGAGAGCATAAATCGTGCCCAGTGATGCACTGGGCGATGCGCCGCATTGATGGTCATCGCGATAGCCAACGCGACGCGTCAATATTGTGTTGGCTCACTGGAATTTGCACTGGGAGCTGGGGAAAATTTATGGTCGACGCGATGGGCGACACATCGAAATTGCATCGATCCACCATTTTGGACTCCCAAACATGCCTCAAATGATGTTCGAAAAATCCAAAACTCGTCCGAGAACACCTACTGACATTCCTGATCATGAATCAACCTAAAAATCAACATTTTAAGGTCGTAAGGGTCATAAAATAGGATCGACAACTTATAAAGGCTAAAATAAATGCTAAGCATAAGCACTTAGCTAAATTTTCTAAGTCTGGGACCTCCTTTCAAGCTTTAAAGGACTGAGTTAAGCTTAGGATTTTGTGGGGTCTTACAATATCTCTCTATTGGGAATATTCATCCTCAAATGAGACTGGCTAAGCTGAAGATACTGATAGACTAAATTTACATACTGAACATGCACAACTTAAGCATGACTGAGTTCTGAAAACATGACACATGACTGAGCTATTTCATAAAGGTATGCATGATATGAGAATGTTATGCAACTGAACCGATGCAGAGTTGTAAAAGTAATCTGAGCATGGAACTAAATAAATTCAAGGAAAACTATTACCTTGGGCTGAGTCTGAATTTGCGGAGAAGTGGTGAGGATACTTGGTCCGCATATCTGCTTCTGCTTCCTAAGTATCTCCCTCAACGGACTAATTCCACCAAAGAACTTTGACTAAAGGAACTTCTTTGTTCCTCAGTTTGAACCTGATGATAGAGAATTTTGACTGGGACTTCCTCATAAGAGAGACTATTCTGAACATCTATGCCCTCTACCGGGACTACAACTACTGGGTCACCTATGCCCTTCTTTAGCAAGGAGACATGAAACACTGGGTGTACTGAATCTAAGTATGAAGGCAACTTAGGATCGTAAGCTACCTTTCTAAAACGGCTGAAAATTTGGTAAGGATCAACATATCAGGGACTAAGTTTCCCCTTCTTGCCAAACCTCTTCACTCCCTTCATAGGAGAGATTTTCAAATACACAAAGTCACCAATCTCAGACTCGGGATCCTTTCTTCGCACATCGGCATATGATTTCTGTCAGCTCTGAGCTGTC
This sequence comes from Capsicum pubescens, assembly GCA_030864215.1. Taxonomy (NCBI): domain Eukaryota; kingdom Viridiplantae; phylum Streptophyta; class Magnoliopsida; order Solanales; family Solanaceae; genus Capsicum; species Capsicum pubescens. The sequence continues at coordinate 230,051,004 of CM061546.1, forward strand.
TTTAGCCTTTCCCAGATCAACTAAATTTTTCTAAGGCATTAACTACCAAGTAAGGCCCTATCACTCCGGCCTCACCCACTTAAAACCAACCAATGGGGGATCTACATCTCCTCTCATATATCATCTCAAACGGAGCCATCTAGATGATGGAATGATAATTGTTATTATATGCGAACTCAATCAAAGTTAAGTGGTCATCCCAACTACCCTTAAAGTCAATGGCACACGCCCTTAACATATCTTTCAAAGTCTAAATAGTCCTTTATTCTTGACCATTTGTCTGAGGGTGAAAGGTTGTACTAAGGTGAACTTGGGGTACCAAGACCCTTTTGGAATGCTTTCCAGAAATAAGAGGTAAACTGGGTACCTCTATCTAATATAATGGATATTGGGACTCTGTGTAACCTGACCAACTCTTTGATACAGAGTTTGGCGTAGTACTCGGCTGAATAAGAAGTATGAACTAGCAAAAAGTGAGTTGATTTGGTCATCTAGTCTACATTTACACGAATAGATTCGCACTACCAACGAGTATGAGGAAAACCTATCACAAAGTCAATGTTTACTTCCTTCTGGTACTCAATCTTAACCTGCTGACATATAGAGAACTTAGCCAAAAACTCTGTAATATCTCTTTATCCCACTCCACTAATAGACCTCCCACAAATCGTGGTACATCTTAGTGGCCCCTGGATGAATAAAGTAACGCGCACCATGCGCTTCTACAAAAATTTGTTGCCTCAAGTCATCTACAATTGGCACGCATAACTGACCCTGGAAACACAACACACCATCTCCCCCTTAGAAGAAAACCTCTACTTTATGAGCTCTGACTGACTCTTTCAACTTGACTAAACTGGGATCTCCGTCCTGCTTTTCCTTCACTTTGATAACCAGAGATAATTCTAAACTATTCTGCACCCACACACTACCCTCTACTGAATCAACTAAGTGTAAACCTAGTCGTGCAAGCTGATGAACTTCCTAAACTAATTTCTTCTTACCATCCTCCACGTGAGCAACACTACCCATCGATATCCTATTGAGAGCATCAGCCACTACATTGGCCTTACCCAGATGTTATAGGACGCTTATGTCGTAGTCTTTCAATAACTCTAACCACCTTCTATAACGTAGGTTTAGATCTTTATGAGAAAATACATACTGCAGGCTTTTATGGTTTGTGAACACATCTACATGTACCCCATACAAATAATGCCTCCAAATCTTTAAGGCAAATACAACAGTTACTAACTCAAGATCATGAGTAGGATAATTCTTTTCATGGGGCTTAAGCTGTCTAGAGGTATAGGCTATGACCTTACCTCTATGCATCAAAACATACCTCAAATCCGCTCTAAAAGTATCGCAATATACCACAAACCCATCTGATCCATCTGGTAAAGTCAAAACTGGGTCTGTAGTGAGTCAAGTCTTTAAATCCTAAAAACTCTTCTCACAAGAATTTGACCACTGAAATTTGACTTTCTTTTGAGTCAATTTGGACATGGGGGATGAAATGGACGAAAATCCTCCAACAAACAGTCAGTAATAGCAAGGCAAAGCCAAGAAACTCCTAATATCTGATGGAGAGATGGGTTTGGACCAGCTTCTCACTGTTTCGGTCTTTTGAGAATCAACTCTAATACAATCACTGAAAACTCTATGACTAAGGAAAGCTACAGACCTTAGCCAAAATTTGCACGTACTAAATTTGGCGAACAACTGATGGGTTCTGAGAGTTTGTAATACAATTATGAGATGGTCTGCATGATCATGTTTACTGCAGGAGTAGACAAGAATGTCATCAATGAAGACTATGATGAAAATGTCCAAGTACTGCTTGAACACGCGGTTCATCAAGTCCACAAAGGCATCTGGAGCACTGGTAAGACCAAATAACATGATTAGGAATTTGAAGTAACCATATTGAGTTCTGAAAGCTATTTTTGAAATGTCACATTCTATAACTCTAAGCTGGTGATAGCTTGATCTGAGGTCTATCTTAGAAAAGTAGCTAGCACCCTAAAGTTGGTCAAACAAGTCATCAATTCTAGAAAGTGGATACTTGTTCTTGACAGTGACTTTATTTAGCTGACGGTAGTCTATACACATTCTAAGAGAACCATCTTTCTTACGCATGAATAGAACTTGTGCACTCCAGAGGGATACGTTGGGTCTGATGAATCCTTTATCTAGGAGATCCTTCAAATGTTCTTTTAACTCTTTGAGTTCTGCTGGGGCCATTCTATATAGCGGGATATATATAGGCTGAGTATCGAGAAGAAGTCCTATTCCAAAGTCAATTTCTCGCTCGGGAGGGACTCCAGGAAGATCTTCGGGAAATGCATATGGGAATTCACATACTATTGGAACGGACTCAAGATTAGGGGTCTTTGAACTAGAGTCTTTAACTCGAACGAGATGATAGAAACACCCCTTGGATATCATTTTCCTTGACCTAAGGTAGGAAATAAGTTGGCCTCTAAGTACTGAAGTACTACCCCTCAGCTCAAGGACAAGTTCATTCAGAAACTAAAAATGTATAACTCTATTTCTGCAGTCAACTGAAGCATAGCATGAATGAAGCCAATCCATGCCGAGAATGACATCAAAACCGGTCATCTCTAATTCTACTAAGTCTCCTGAAGTGACTTTCTGAGATACCATAACCGGACAGTTCCTGTATACCTGTCGGGCTATGATAGATTTACCCACTGAGGTAGGGACTGAGAAGGGCTCTTCTAGGATTTCAGGACTGACTCCAAAGTCAACAGCTATATAAGGAGTTACAAAGGACAAAGAAGCTCCTGGATCTGGTAAAGCATAAATGTGTAATTGATAAACTTGTAATGTACCAGTGACCACATCAGGAGAACTTTACTGGTCCTTTTGGGACTAAAGTGCATAAAGCATGTTTGGGTGTTGCCCACTGGTGGCACTGGAAGCAGCACCCTGCTGATTTGGGCAACCAGACTGAGTTAAAGGATGATTATGCTGACTCTGCGAACCTACCTGAGGACACTCTCTAATCCTATGTCCTAGCTTACCACATCTAAAATATACATCACTGCCAGCCTTGCAGATACCCTGGTGGTTTCTGCCATACTTCTGGCAAAGGGGATTTGTTCGGGCACTGCTAAGACTACCCTGAGGTTTAGGGCCTGGTGCCCTGTCTTTATTGTCATCTCTGAATTTTGGCACTGGGGCACTGGCTGAGGACGGAGCTGGAACTGACGATTTCAAAAGAAACTGAGAATGACTCCCACTCTCTAACTTAGGCTGAGTGAAGTAGAAGCTACTTGTTCTAGCTCTTTTATTTTTTATCTCTTTCTCCTTATTCTTAACCTCCTCTATCTGTTGAGCATGGATCATGAGCCTGGATATATCCATATCCTTAATCAACATTGCGGTCCTACACTCTTTTACCACACTGTTAGACATCCCAGACACAAACTTACTTATCTTAGATCTTCTATCTGCTACCACATAAGGGGCATATATGGCTAACTAAGTAATCTTGAGAGAATACTCTTTCACTATCATATTTCCCTGCTTCAGATTAATAAACTCCAAAACCATTGCTTTCCTCAACTCCAGTGGGAAGAATCTATCCAGAAAAGCAGTGGCAAACTCCTTCCATTCTACGAGCCCTACATCTACTGCCCTCTTTGCCTTTCACTACTTAAACCATGAGTGAGCCACATCCTACAACTGATATGTGGCCAAATCAGTGCTCCCACTTGCAGTCACCTTCATAATATTTATGACTTTCTGTACATGATCAAGGAATTCCTATGGGTCCTCATCTGACTTAGGCCCGGTAAAGGCTGGAGGGTTCATTTGAGTGAAGTCACAAATTCTAGCAACAGAAGTATTGGCCACTGGATTGGCCAAAATGATAACTGGGCATTCATTATGGGTTACCATAAAATTAGCTAGAGTGGTGAAAGCTGCTCTAAATTTTACGTGGGAGACATACTCGTCCAGAGGATCTGGCTGGATGGATGGGGGTGCTGGTTGGTTTTATGTTCTCCTTCTATTGTTCTTTTTGGTAGGAATGTTCTGTAAATGGAAGTAAGAAAAGGATTAGACTGAGAATACAACTTGAGCTCATGATCACTCACACGATATGAATATTGAAAGAAGGGTAACTTTTCCTAAAATGAATCATAGCCTCTTGTTCATAAGTGTGGCGCGCTACACACCCATGCACAAGACTCTAATAGACGCGACTCTCAAACTTCCTAGGACTCTGTTGAACCTTAGGCTCTGATACTAAGTTTATAATGCCCTAGGCCTTCACCCTGGATGTCACACAATGCTCATAATCCCGAAGGACCACAAGCTAACCCATGACTAGTAACTGCTGCAATCACTAAATAATAATACTATAATAATGTGGAAATTTGGCTAAAACTTTCATAAGGTTAAAAACTGAATCAAATACTGATATGTAAATACTGAATACTGAAGATCTGATAATCATATCTGAAAAACTAGATAACTGTCTGAAATAATCTAGTCTGAAGAGCCTCTAACTGAACTGTCTGAATGTGGGGTTGATAGGACAAGCCCCTAACTAACTCCGACTACTGAAATACTAATAAACTAAAATTAAACTCTATCCTCGAACTAGGAGGATTCACCACTAAATCTGTTGCTGATGGTCTGGGCTGCTAAGTATGGTCTGGAACCCATACATTTGAACCTATGATATAAGACATGATAGCACAAAAGAAAGGTATGCGTCAGTACTTTGAATGTACTAGTATGATAGGTGAGGAAAGCCTGAATGAATGGGTCCAAATGCATGAACAATGACTAACTAAATAAAATGAATATAACTGAATGAGAGAACATGTATATCTAAAACTGCTGTAAATACTAATTATGCAAGGCTAAGCATATAACTGTGTATACTATAACTGAGATTTCATTAACACTGGATAATGAGTTATGCAAACTCTATGACTGATATCTGAGTTTACTTATAATGTATTACTGTTAACTGAGTGACTGTTTCTGATAGTCCTAAATGTGTAGAACTAAACTGAGTTCTATACTGAGTTGGGTGACTGGATCTGACAGTTCTGATTCAAAAATTGAACTGAGTTTTTATACTGAGTCTGAAACTAAAACTGTGGGAGTGTTCATCTAACCGACATACCCTGATTATGAACTGATTTGGGGTCCAACCTATGACCCTAGTTGGAAGGGTGTTAGCACCTTGCCGAGGGATACTAACAATGGCTATAAGTTAAACCTCTCTGACAGAAATCCCTTTCGTCAACCCTCACTGGCAGGAAAACTCGTACGAGATGTATCAACCCTAAACTGACAGGAAAATATCTTAACCTACGCTAGCTATGTAGTTCTGTAACACAGGGATTGCTACTAATGGTCCAACCCTTTACTGACAAGAATTCCCCCATCCCTGGGTTCACTCGGTGTTGATTCCTACTCCCAACTGAATAGATACTGAACTAATTTCTAGACGGTACTAGGCTTGACTGAACTGTTACTGATCGTGTTGTCTATATCAACTGGACTGAGTTCACTGAGTTCTGATAACTGACTGAATACTCTGAGTTCTATTAACTGGCTGAATATACTGAGTTCTATTACCTATCTGAGTCCTACTGGATGTGACATCACTGAGACTATTCTGAAACTACTTTAAATCTAGGTAAACAGCTGGATTGTCGGGTATTAGATAACCCCAGGACTCGATTGCATAAATTGTAAAACATAGCACAATCTTGAAAGCATGATAACTAGACACTTTGTCACAATTCATCCATTTAGGCATTATCAAACACTTGCATGGTATAAACTTGTGTACGTACTAACATGTTATGATTTCACTATTCAACTAACATGAACACTTTATCAAACACTTGGGGAGCACAATCTATTCACATAGTAATGAACAACATGTAGGCATCATGATTACTAACATCAACTTACAAGTTCAAGGGGTTTTAACATGAAACCATATAACAACACCCACATTCTATTTATTTCTCACGAAACTTGTAATTAATCATGGATTATAAACCCATCTAATATCATAATCATGAATACAATCAAATTCAACATGAAATTCATGAAAGAAATCAACTTGTAATTTAAAAAGGGTTCTTGAACTCCAAGGATAGAAGGAAACCCTTGGATGAACACCTATCATACCTTGATAAACAAATACGTGAAGATTGATGGAGCGTTCTTGAAGCGTGAGCTTGAAATTGGATGCCCTGGGGTTTTTTTCTTGAGAGTAATTGAGAGACAGTGGGTGATTTTGCCCTTTGGAATGATTAATTTCATATTTTTGGGGCTGAATAAATGAGGGAAAATAACTTAATTACCCCTCAGAATGCGGAATTAAGAGAGCAGAAACCATGCCCAGTGATGCGCTGGGCGACGCGCCGCATCGATGGTCGACGCTATAGCCAACGTGACGCATCGATATCATGTTGGCTCACTGGAATTTGCACTGGGATATTGGAAAAAGTTCTGGTCGACGTGATGGGCGATGCGATGCATCGAAATCACGTCGATCCACTATTTTGGACTCCCAAATATTCCTCAAACGATGTTCAGAAAATCGAAAACTCGTCCGAGAACACCTACTGACATTCTTAATCATGAATCAACCTAAAATTCAATATTTTAAGGTTGTATGGTCGTAAAATAGGATTGCCAACTTATGAAGGTTAAAATAAATGCTAAGCATACACACTTAGCTAAAATTTCTAAGTCTGAGACCTCCTTTCAAGCTTTAAACGACTGAGTTAAGCTTAGGATTTTGCGGGGTCTTACACAAACCTTCTCCAAAAATTTTGAAACTCACCCCGGAGATACTATGGACTACCCTGATCATGAAACAACTTAGAAATTGGCATTCCAAGGTTGGAAAGGTAGAGAATAAAATCGCCAAAGTTTAGAGGCCAAAAATAAGACTAAGTCTCCAACACTTGGCTAAAATTTAGGTCCTAAGTCTCCGGTGTGCCTCTTTTGAGCTGAATTAAACTAGAAAGAATATGGGATATTACAGTGCACCAAGCTTGAACCAGCACCAATGGGTAGTAATGAGAGGTCAGGCGTCGTGCTCGAATCGGTAGTAGTGGATAATAACAAGAGGTCTTATGTCAGATTCAAATAAAAAATAGTGGATAATATCGAGAGGCCACATATATGATATATAACAAAACTCATAATCAAATGCCGGACTTGAATCAGAGCTCAGAGGAACCACAACTCCCAGAACAATAGTAATCAGTACCAGAACTCCCAAATCATCATAACTAGATGTTGGACACAAACTGGAACTCATAGTAACCATACCCAACTATAAAATTAAAATCCAAACCATTCCATAATCAATGCCAAAGTGGTACCAAAACTCCTAATCAATGACATAAATAAAGTATATGTTGAATCTAAACTGAAACTAAAATACATTTAAATAACCATTCATATATCTTAATTAAAAAGGGACTAATCTATGGTTCCACAACTTAATTCCACGTCCTAGAGTGATAGATGCTATATCATACTAAAAAGATATGATATCAAAATTTACTAGAACAGGGTCCTAACCGGATAAATAAGGCATGAAATATATATATATATATATATATGTATGTATATATATATATATGTATATATATATATATTTTAAATGATACACAAATCACATTACTTGTCTAAAACTAGCATAATAGTACACAATTACCATAAATAAACTCAATCTAAAGGTAGTAATCTATCCTATCTTGACGCCAAAACTAAAAACCTCTCTGAAATGCCTCAAAATAGCTCCCCACTAGAACCCGATCTTGAATAATTGATATGGATAATTATCTTCCTTTTGAGGCCCATGATTGATATCAAAATATTCTTTCCCAAAATCACGTTTTCAACACATCTATATATAAATTGTTCTGATTTTAGTACTATTTCATACCAAGAAGGAAAAATCCTAAGAATATGTATTGGTAATATATATATATATATATATATATATATATATATATATATATATGCACACGTATATTGCCTAGAAACAAGATGACAAGGTTGTCTAACCCACTAAGGGTTATTGCCACTTAATCTTGGCACTATCTAATTTTAAGGTATACTAACCCACTAATTGACACCTAGAATAAAAACGTCATGTAGGTATACACTAATAATTATAAACTAACAAATTTAACCCCGTTCTATATATACTCAGCTATTGTAGAAGTTCACGGTAAATTAAATATCATATTTTAGATATACCATAATTATTAAAAAAAAATTCTAATAAAACCTTTATTATATAATAATAATATTTTAACATATCTAGATTCACTATCTTTGTTTAAAATATTAATAAACTATAAAAATATATTATAAAGTAATATAAATATATCATAACTAAAGAATTTTTTCTTCACAAAATTTTAAAAGGATAATAAATTATATTTCTACCAAATGATAATTTAAATTAAATATTTCACAATATATTTGGTATTATTAAAATTAACCAAACTGTCGGTCTCAGTAAATCATAAATAACTTGGAATGATTATAGAAAAACTTTAGACACTGAAAATGCATGAAAACAAGGAAAATGACTGTCAGGGTCATTACCAGTGATCCCTATTCAATCTTGATCAGTATTCTACTAAGGTGGATTGTATTAAGATGTTTTAAATATTGTAATATCTGGATCAAACATCATTCAAAGTTTATAGAAATCGTATCTGAGACTTGGAGTAACCATTTTGAAGGATATAGTATGTACAAAGTGGCCAAGAGGCTGAAATTGATGATGGTGGGCTTAAAGTAATTGCATAAACAATATTTCTATAGTATTATGAAGGAAGTTGATAATGATAGAGAAAAATTGATGAGAATCTGAAGTCTACTTCAGCATGATCCCAATAATAACTACTTCAAGAAGATGAAGAGGAAACAAATTTCTATAGTATTATAAAGGAAGTTGATAGTGATAGACAAAAATTGATGAGAATCTGAAGTCTACTTCAGCATGATCCCAATAATAACAACTTCAAGAAGATGAAGAGGAAACAAATAAAAATTTCAAAAGATCTAACTATTTACCAAGTGGCTTCTTGGCATAGAGAAGTAACGCTATATTGATTAAGCATGGTGATGAGTGTACAAAGTATTTTTTATTTGTACATAAATAGAAAAGTCTTGTCTAGTTAATAACACATACCTTCCGCACGAATCCCGAGAGCATAAAACAAGAATGGATATTTGGACTTCATGTCCTTTTCTGCTTCCTAAGTAGCCTCTTCCACCTTGTGGATCCTCCATAGAACGTTAACTGAGGTCATGTCATTGGTTCACAACCGACGAACCTACCGATCCAAGATCTCAATCGGGATCTCTCCGTAAGATATAGAATTCAAGATACCCAATCCTTCCAAAGGAACAATCGATAAAGGATCACCTCTACACCTTCTCAACATAGAGACATGGAATACCAGATGATTGGAGTTCAACCTAGAAGGAAACTCCAACTCATATGTAACCTTACCAACCCTTCATAAAATTATGTAAGGACCTACATACTGGGGACTGAGCTTCTTCTTCTTCCCAGCCTATCACGAATCACCTTAACCTTCTCCATGGCCTATTAAGCCAAGTTCAGGTCAAACATATCCACCTCACCAAGCTCGAACCACCCAATATGAGATCTACACCTCCTACCATACAATGCCTCAAAAGGAGCCATCCCAAAGCTAGAACGGTAGCTATTATTATAAGAAAACTCTACAAGAGGTAGATGCTCTACCCAATTACCACTATAGTTAATCACGCATGCATGAAGCATATCCTCTAATGCCTAAATAGTCCTTTCTACTTGCTCATCTAACTGCGGATGGAAAGCAGTACTCAAACTAACCTTAGTCTCCAACCCTTTCTAAAATGACCGCCAAAAGTAAGATGTAAACTACGTTCCATGATCAAAGATAATAGAAATAGGTACCCCATGCATCTTTACAATCTCATGAAGATACAACCTTCCATAATCCTCAGTCAAAAAGTTAATCCTCACTAGCAAAAACTGAGCCGACTTTGTCATCCTATCCAGGATGACCCAAATCGAATCATATTGATTCCGATACTGAGGGGGACTGGCAATGAAATTAGTATTAATTATTTTCCATTTACATTTCAACAATTAAATTTCTTAATACAAGCCTCATGTGCTCAACTTTCACTTGTTGACGTACTATACATTTGGCCACAAAATCAGTCACATCCCTCTTCATACCACTCCACCAATACATATTCTTGAGATAATGATACATTTTTGTCAAACCGGGATGAACACCATAGCGTGATTCATGTGCCTCAACTAATATCCTTTCTCGCCACCCATCGACATCAGGAACACATAACCTACCATGGTATCGTAAGGTAGCATCACCACTAATCTTAAATACCATCACCTTTTTCCCACCTACATCACCCTAGATTTTCATCAAAACAGGATCTAGCATTTGATTCTCCTTGATCTCTGCACCAAGAGATGACGGCACCACCTTCTGTACTAATACACCACCATCCTTGGAGTCCAAGAGATGAACTCATAGGTTAGATAAACGGTGAATATCCTTCACCATTTCTCGCTTCTCCTTATCCACATGAGCAAGACTCCCCATGGACAACTTGCTAAGAGCATCAACAACTATATTAGCTTTACCTGGGTAGTAGTAAAGACTCATATCGTAGTACTTAAGAAGCTCAAGACATCTTTTTTGCATGAGGTCAAGCTTCTTCTAAGTGAACACATACTGTAGACTCTTATAAACCAAGATATATCCACATGCGCCTCATACAAATAGTGCCACCAAATTTTCAATGCAAACACCACTACTAACAGCTTCAAATCATGAGTAGGACAATTCCTCTAATGCACCTTCAACTACCTAGAAGCATAGGCTATCACCTTACCATGTTGTATCAGAGAACAACCAAGTCCCACATAGGATGCATCACAATAAATCACAAACCCATCAGTGCCTTCAAGCAAGGTCAAAATTAGAGTCAAAGTTAGCTTATCCTTCAGTTTCTCGAAACTACCCTCACAAGCATTAAACCAAGAGAACTTTACCTTATTTTGAGTCAACTTAGTCAAGGGGGCAGCTATCATCAATAAAATCTCCACAAACCTCCTATAGTAGCCAGCTAAATGCAAGAAGCTCCAAATATTGGTTTGAGTCGTGGGTCTAGGCCACTTCTTAACCACCACAACCTTTTGTGGATCCACCATGATCCCCTCACTAGAAATTATATTGCCCAGAAAAGTGACATCGTTTACTAGAATTCACATTTAGAGAATTTGGCATAAAACTATTATTCCTTCAGAGTCTACAACACAACACAAAGGTGATTTGCATGATCCCCCTCACTCTTAGAGTACACCAAAATATTATCAATGAACACAATGGCAAACAAATCCAAAAACTTATAAAAGACCCTATTCATCAAATCCATGAATGTCGCAAGAGCATTGGTCAAATCGAAAGACATTAGCAAGAATTTATAGTGCCCATACCAGGTATGGAAAACTTTCTTAGGGATATCCACCTCCTTAATCTTAAGATGATGATACCAAATCGAAGATCAATCTTCGAAAAGAATTTGGCACCCTACAACTGATCAAGCAAGTCATCTATCCTTGGGAGAGGATACTTGTTCTTAACCGTCGCCTTATTCAACTGCCAGTAATTAATACACATCCAAAGGGAACCATCCTTCTTAAGATCGAATAACATCGGTGCACCCCAAGGTGACACACTAGGATAGATGAAACCCTTATCCAAAAGATCCTTAAGCTGCACCTTGAGTTCCTTCAACTCGGCCAGAGCCATTCCATAAGGGGGACTAAAAATTAGAAGGGTGTCCATAACAGGATCAATCCCAAACTCGATCTCCCTATCTGGAGGAACTCCAGGAAGGTCATCAAGAAAGACCTCAGAAAACTCATTCACCACCATAACCGAATGCAAAGAAGGACCTTCTAAGTTAGAATTTTTAACCCACACCAGATGATAGAGATACCCCTTAGAGATAAATCTCTGAGCTCTAAGATATGATATAAACTTCCCCTTAAGAGCTAGGAAACCACCCTCCCACTCAATAACCGGTACACCAGGGAACTTAAAGACAATCTTATGAGTCTGAAAATCTATGGAAGAATAGCATGAGTGTAACCAATACATCCCTAAAATAACATCTAAATCCACCATATCTAGTTCATCCAAATCCACCAAAGTCTCCTTACTACCAACAAATACCACACACCCCCTATTGAATCTTTTAGCAATCACAGAGTCACCTACCAGGTTAGAAATAAAAAATTTGCTCAAAAAACACTCCAGACCAAAACCCAAATACACATCCACAAAGGGGGTCACATAAGAGAAAGTGGACCTGAGATCAAGTAAACAATATACATTCTGAGAAAAGAGTTGCAATATAACAGTCATGACGTCAAGTGATATCTCATACTTTTGTCTAGTAGTGAGAGCATAAAGATGGTTCTAACCAGTGTTGGAACTAGACGGTTCACTCTTTGGTGCTGAAGCCAATGATGAAGCAATCAGAACCTTGTTCTCTCCCGAAGTGACCTTACTAATCGGATAATTTCTAAATATATGTACTGGCTAATCATATTTGAAGCATCTATCCCTCCCCTCATTACAGAAAACCTAATGCAACCAGCAACAGAACCTACAAGGAGGACATAATGAAGCCTACTAAGCCCCACTAGCCTGAGATTGGGCACCCTATGCCCTAAAATTATCTCCACCCTACTGACACATGTTTCTCGATGGCTTCGGGTAGGGAGCACTAGCTGTGGCGAAATAACTAGAACTTCTCTACTTCTTCTTTGGCCACTTACAACCATCTCTACCACTTTGTTGTTGCCCACCACCTTACTCAGAAAACCTAAACTTTTTCTCTTATTTTTCCCTATCTCAGCTTGCTTTCTCTTTTCCTCCTCCACCTGTTGCATATGAACAACCGACTTAGAGATATCCATGTCATTGATCAGTAATGCAGTCTTGCTTTCAAGGATCAAGTCACGAGACAGTCCTGAAGCTAACATCCTCATTCAGGCCCTCATAGCAGACACCATCTCTGAAGGATATTGAGAAAACTGGTGAAACATCATATCATACTCCTTGACCGATATCTTCCCTTTTTCAGATTGATAAATTCCTTTGCTTTTGCTTTCTTCAACTCCTGAGGAAAGAATCAATCAAGAAATACATTAGAGAAAGTCTCCCATAGAGATGACTCATCAACCTTACCCCTTGCCCTATCCCATTCCCCATACCATTGGTATGCCACATCCTTCAGCTGATATGGAGTAAACTCCACCCATTCTATATTCGTGATATGCATAACCATGAATATCTCTTCCATCTCATCCAAAAAACCCTGAGAATCCTCCTTTATTTTAACACCAGTAAAAGTTAAAGGACTTATCTTGATGAACTGGACAACCCTTGTGGCCTCAGAAAATGGAATAATAGATGCACCATGCTTAGTCTGAGAAGCTACCAACTGAGGAATCATATGAATCAACTAAAAAACTCTGCATTTATCATGTCGTCCTGTGGAAGGCTAGAAGGAATCAGTAGAACTTTAGGAAAATCAAGGACTGGACCCCTAAATCAAGTATGGATTCCATGGGTAGAGTGTGTCCCATCAACAACACCCCCAGTTGGGACATAAGAGTTTTCTTACATATCAAATTGTTGAGGCATGGGAAAAAAAGCGAACAAACACGGATTAAAGAAGATTACAGGTCTTAGATCCAAGCTTGAAAATAGAGTACAAGAAAGGGAAATGTTCCTAAATGCCTTGTAGCCTTACTCTTATGAGTGTGGCATGCTACACACCCTTAAAAGATACTCTACTCGACATGGCTTTGTGGACTCCTAATTGACCATGAACCTGTCTCTGATACAAACTTGACACGACCCAAATGAGGGCCTTATCACAATGGGCATCCCAAGTCTAACTAGGAATGGGGACCACCCTCGATACCCAACTCTACCTCCAAATAGATACCCTGAGTTGGATGAATTTCGAACATATAACAAAAAAGCATATTTAAATATATATGAACTTTAAGATAGGTTAATTTCCTAAAACAACCCAACCAAGTCCATCAGTTCAATAACTAACCAAACCAAGATAATAACCCAATATGTTAATATATATAATCCAAAACAAAATGGAATAATCATAAATCAAATAGAGTCCACCGATGTTATCCCCAATACCAACACTAATGCCAAGGCTAACACCACTGCCGACACCACTCATACCAACCCATAGTTTTCCCACAAAGCCTCTAACCAAAAATCAAATAATATTCGATCGGGACTTACCCCCAACTATAGCCAAAACCAAAGTCTATAAAATGACAAAATTATGCAAAGACATCCATGGAATAAAATGGAACCTTTCAAAATATAGAAGCTCACCACATTAATCCAACATAAGCTGATCACAAATCTGATTGTTGAGAAGTAGGAGTAAAATAGTCGATTCCTACATCGCGTGGGGATATAGTGCCAAAAGATGGGTTAGCAGATGAACTCTATCATGCACTCAGGATAAGGATAAAATAATGTCAACCATTAAAATCAAGTAAACAACTATATCCATATGCAACCATACTTATATATATATATATTTATATATCTATGTCGAGAGAGGGAACTGGGTTTAGCATACCTTAAAACCATTAACCTGGGTATGCATAGATTAACCATTATAGAACCATCCATGAGCTATATGGGTACAGTGTTAACCCTTGAACGGGCCCTGATGCGTGTAGCTACACGAATCGGAGATACCACAGGAGTAGGATATTTTGGTGTACCCTTCGCTCTCTATGATACATATATACAAGTATAACTTAGGGGATTCTCATGTACCTTATAAGTACTATGTATGTGGTCTCCATGACCAATCCTCATGTTGTCAAACATGAGTTTCTAGTGTCCATCCATTGGACTAACACCTTCATGGTAAGCTATCACACCCCGACATTATTTCCCAATTAAAATCATTAGCACATAACCAAACTACCTATTCATTTATTATTAACCAAGGCTATAAGTTGTGGTATCATCATACCGGCCATAGCTTGCAAGAAATGTCTTTAGCCATCATTTTTAAAGAAGGGATTCCCATGTACCCATAGATTACATTATTATATTTCTTGGGGGATTTCCATGTACCCCATAAGATGATCATTATTAAGTTTGATTGGGGGATTCCCATGTACCCCATAAGTGTATTCACTTAATCCATAACTATGACCACCAAGACCTTACCATTTAATCATGAAAGACCATACAAACTAGTTAGGGTTCCATTACCACTTTATACCAAGCAAATTTTCAATGAAAATTAAATAATATAGTAAAAACATTCTCATAGGCATTTTATCAAACATTTTGAGAGAATATAGTTTTCAAAGCCAAAACCAAGTACCAATTAACCATTCCCATGCAACCACATGTTTGAACCACGGCTAAAATATGAAAACCATTATTAAAACATGGGAAAACCATAACAAAACCATTTATAACAAAAAACCTCAACATATATTCAAAACCCAAAACTATACCATAATTATGCCATGAAAACCATACATAAAACATGCCTTTAGTTGGAACTAACAATGAGAGAGGAGTAACATGCCTTAGATTTCAAAGATAACGGAGATAAACCACTTTTGTAAGCCACAAATTGACCTTATTAAAGAAACCTTAGACTTCCTTAACCCAAGAGCCTTGACAAAATTTGAGAGAGTTTCTAAGTGTTTAAGATTAGAATAATATGGTAAATAATATCCCAAGAGTGTTATAAGTCGTGGGGCCATAAGAGGTTAAGAGGGGAAATATCCAGATTACCCCCAACTTAAACTGTATAAAACCCCCACAGGAGGGTACGACCACCTCCCTAAATTGTACCCTAGGCCTCTTCTTGGACCCCAACACTGCCCAACATACGACCACCAAGACCAATCCATACCCAACCAGATGACCAGTACCCTTAATCCGTACCTTAGGCAAATTAGACTCCTCTAGGTTAAACATAGGGCAACATACAATTGGCATCATACCACTAGTACCCTAACATACCACGAGTCTGATCTATTCGTACCTTAGACAGAAACCAACCAACCTACATTGGTTAACACACGACCAAGGCCTACCAACCGTACCTTATCACACAACTAGTACCCCTTAGTATTATGATTTCTAGAAGCCAAAAACTCAAAAAAATTCTAAGGATCAAAACCTAGGGTGCTTCAAGACTTTTGTTCTTTTCCCCTCTTAAAACCTCCAACCCACGACTTATAACTTAAGAGAGGCGTTATATTACTTTATTCTCAGTCAATTAACAACACTTTTTCTCCTCCCATTATCAAGAAAAACAAGGCTGGGGTTTCTTCTATAAATACATCTCTCCAATCTTTAAGTTCAGATACTCTTTAAAAGTCAAGTAAATCCAAGTATGTGGGGTGCTGAACAAGGGTACTCTTTAATCCTTGTGGCCAAAAAATTTGATCTTTAAATTTGAATTTACATGTTTTAATTAGGGTTCATACCCAAGTTCTCAGCTTTTGAAGTATAACATTATCATGTGATTGAAGGATCTAAGTGCCTAAGAGTTTTCATATATTGATGTTTTGAATTGCAAGATTTCTATTATGATCTGAATTTCATTAGTTTAACTTGAATTTTGATGAAAGATTTCTATGTAAGTATTGATCATGATATTTTGTTATAAAATTCTATGAAAGAAAGTATAAAAGGCAAGGCTTAAGCATAAGTACTGATTTTACAAGAAACCTAAGTTTGTAAGCTTCAGTTACGTGTACTACAACATTATTAAAGTTCAGCTTGATCATTTGATATAAGAAAAGACTTTAAATCTACAAATGTTATTTTTTATTATGATTTAAGTAAAGAGAAGCATAATTGGTTTTCAGTCTATGAACTCTTATTCTATTTTAAGGTGGATTTATTAAGTATGAGTATATATATATTTTTGGGAGTAGTATTTAGCATCGAGAAGGGATTATGGATGAGCGTATCCTAAATTCTTTGAAATGATAAGCCACCATAGGTTTTAAGTCCCAATATGAGTTAAGTTCAGTGATCACTTAAATTAAGATCCTATTCTGATGGTAAGGGTAAGACAGCTCTCCCTAACAAGGGTAAGACATTGGAATCCATGATAGCTTACATGATTTATGTCGGTTAGAAGAATCTCCCACAAGAAAGACTAAAATAAAAGATTTTAGAAACTAAATATAATGACTTACTAAGTTTATTTCATATGCCTTATTAGTCATGTTTTATGATTATAAAGTTTTCAGATTTACTCAAGTCAAAGGTGAGTCCTCTACACTTAGCATGTATGGTTTGAAAGTATATATGTATAAAATCATTTTATGTTATACTTATACATTCACCCCCATATACTTAGTATATTTCAAAGTACTTACCCAATCATATATGTCTATGTGCTACACTATTTTATAATGTAGGTTCTAGTGCTTGTTTCCAGTAGCATAATTAATTACAGGCATCACTTTCTTCATCTCGATATTTGGTAATAGTTTGAGGATCCAGCTCATTATATTCTTATCCGTTGATGAAAGTTACTTTAGTTACTTGATTTCAAATTTCATTCAGGTCAGCTGAGGTTTGTCCCAGTGGCTCTCTAGTTTGTAGTAGAGGCTTGTCAGACTACGTATCTTCCATTTTAAAGAGTTTGTTTGAGACTTTAAGACTTCAAGTTGAGAATAAGATTTTAAGATAGTTCCTCATGTATTCATATATATATGTGTTAGTTCATTTTTCATTAGATTTTAAATTTATATAGATGTCAAGGGTTAGCTTGGGGCTATTTGTAGTCCTAGGCACAGTGTAACGTCCAGGGGATACTCCTGGGTCATTACTGACTTGGTATCATAGCCTAAGGTTTAAAGATTCTTGGGGAGTCAGACAAGCCATATTTATGTAAAGTCTTGATCATGAGTGTGAAGCATGCTATATTTATGAGTAAGAGGAAACGGGATGAGTTTGGAATCATCTCTTTTTTCATAATCTATCATGATTAAAATTTTCACTATCTACTCTAATTCTTGCTTTCGTATGATAGAATATGCCACCTTACCGAGTTGACACCTGCAGAAATGGTGATCAACCACCACTACACGCAAACTCTCTGAATGAAAATATCTCTCATGCTAAGATTTGGGTTGTCTTTCAAGCGTTGGACTATGTTGTAAATGCTAACGTTTAAGGAAACCAGTAGGCAGTAGTCCCACTTCAATAAAATATTAATTAAGCTGCATCTAAGATTTGGGATTTTTTGAGGATGAATCCACCTAAGTTCCACGGTTCATTGGTGGATAACGATCCTTGACTCTTTATTGACGAGGTGAGAAATATTACTCAAATCATGCATATTACTAAAGAGGAGAGTACGGAACTGGCATCTTATTGGTTGAAGGATGTTAATTATGATTGAGTCATTATGTGGAAGGATGGTAGAAGTGAGAATGCAACTCTTACAAGTTAGCAGGCATTTCAGAGTGCTTTTCTGGATAGGTTCTTTCCTCGTAAGATGAGGGAGGACAAGGTAGAGAAGTTTATAAATCTGAGGCAAGGCTCTATGACAGTGAACGAATATTTCCATAACTTCACTCAACTAGCTAAGTATACCCCAGAGTTGTTATCTTACTCTATAGCTTATATGAGTAAATTTGTTACTGGGTATCAGATTTATTGGTCAAAGAGGGTCGAACTGCCATGTTAATTAAAGATATGGATATTGCTCAATTAATGACGCATGCGCAACAGGTTGAGGCAAAGAAGTTGAAAGAAAAAGAGAATATGAACAAGAAGCTAGGACTGAACAGTTTGAGTACAGTCAATAAAGGCTCGGAAAGGGAAGTCGTTCACAGTTTCAAGGACACTCATCATTGCCTGCACCATCCTCAACTAGTGCCCCTACACCAAGGACAAGGCAAGAGCAGTGGGGAAGGACTTCAAAATCCAGGTCTCATGATAACGCTCAACTTACACGTCAATTTAGTACAAGGCGGTCGTCGTTAATATATTTACCCAACTTTAGAGTCGGGGTCGAATCCATGAGGAATAATGTGAGTCGCTATTAAGATAATTTGAAACTATAGCTACAAGTTAAATTTAAACAAATATTGCGAAAAGATAAATAAGGGGTTTTATCAATCAAACGATAATTAAAGTTTCGACTTACTTCAAAACTCAAAGCCAAAATTACAATAGTTCAAATCAATGATAAAGAAGAACTAGGGTTGTGATCACTATGATTATTAATCCCCATGAAATAATAACTGTAGTATTGGGTTCTCATGACTTATGGGAAACACCAAATTATCAGTTTCGACAGTCCATCTAAGTGTTTCTCAACATGCCTAGATGTTGAACTCCCTAATTCTCTCGAACTTAGGAAATCATTCTACTCATACTTATTTTATCTCAAGTTGATAAATATTGTTACAACATTAATCCTTAGATGGGAGCTTAACCTTCCCAAATCCTTATTGATAATTCGTTGCCTTTAGTTTATTTTTCAGTTCAAGCAAATCAACATAAGGAGGGATTTATTGTTTGCAACCAATAAATAACAATCATAACAAAGAAATTATAAAGATGTCTCCACAATCACTCAAACCCTAACCAACTATTAAATCCATGGGGGAATAATCATAGATCCCACAACCCTAGTTGAGGGTTTTAGTTCCACATGAGAAAGAAAGAGATAGCAAGAATTCTAATCATCATTCAAAGTAATTAAACTTACAAACGATGAAGTCTGAAGTTGATTCTCTTCTAATTTCAAGATAAAATTCCCACAACCAAATCAAAGAGTTGAAAATTAAATTCTAAGTTAAGAGCCCCCAAAGAGAGATAAACTGGCCTTTGGAATGAGTTCCATCAGTTTCAAGATGATCTAGATGATGAATGAAAACCCTAACATATTCTTTAAATACTTCAGCCTAATTATTAAAACAAAATCATAAATCACAGTATTTTCTCGAACAGGTGACGACGTGTGTGATGGCTTATCAGGAGTCTGATGACTTATCAGGAATGCCGTCAGCTCCTCTTCACTTTTAACAATCTTTGCCTTAGGTTGACGATGAGACGTGATGGATTATCATACATATGATGACTTATCAGAATTATCATTGCTTCTTTACTTCAAATCCCATTCTCTGCCTAAGCCTAACAACGAGCCTGGCGGCTTATCACACTTCTGACGTCCTATCACAGATGTCGTCACGAATTCCAGCTAAAGCCCATTCTTTGTCTAAGCCTAACGGCAACTATGATAGCTTATCACAAGGCTGACAACTTATCAGATAAGTCGTCAGCTATACTTCCCTCTCTACTTGCTACGAAATCAACTCTTTTACTTTCATTATCATTGGTTCTCTTGCATCTTGACTCTTACTGCAATATCAAACAGAAAACAATCAAAAATGACAAAAGTTGCTTAAAACTTTGCAATTATTCTTAGTTAAAAGCCTCAAATGTGTTAGCATCTGCTTACACATCAACACCCTCAACTTAAAACAATTGTTTGTCCTCAAGCAACTAAAACACCACCGAGAGGATACAGAGTACATTCGACAATCAACCATCCATATTATCTCAAAACATTTTCACCATCTCCATGGTCAATTAATTTAAAAACAACAACTGTGCATATTATTGCAGAACAACAATGCGACACACAGGAATCAAGATATGGCATCAATTCAGCAACAACAACCATGCATGTACCAAGATTACACTATCCAAATAAGTTAGCAACTAGCAACGTAACTAGTGTGCCCTCACTACAAAGAAGTCCCACTCCACTTATATCAGACATCACATATGTAACCATGGGGATAATCAAAAGATACTCACTCTCAAAATAAAGTTCCAATCAATGTATGCCAAATACCATAGGATTGCCCTTATTTTCATTACCAAGATTTTCAGATAGGTCAGCTAGGATCACTATAGGTCTTCTCTTTGGCTTGTAAGGTAGGCTAGGGGATGGTATATTACTCGATGATATTTAAAGTGACTACGCCTCCTTGACACTACACTAGCTTCTGGGGTCTCGCTTATTAACCTTTTTCTATTCATCTCTATTCTTGATCAGACATATTCAGGATGGGTGAGGTCTTTTCTACAATCACTTCTTCGTTTTCACAACTTTTTTTTCTTGTTCTTTTCCACCGCACCCAGCTTTTTATTCTTTTCTTTTTTTACCCTTCTTCATACTCACTTTACATCATGCACCCCTATGATAGCCACCCTCAACTTAGGATATTTTCCTAAGTCAAAGTGCATAATGTCCAAGAAGGACTAGGGCCAAAACAGGTTCATTGTGATACAAATGGGAAGATGATAGGTATAATAAAAAGAATAGGCATTCAGGCTCAAAATCAGGATCAAGGGATATTATTCACACATGGAAGGTCATTTAGGATAAAAATGGACTAAAATCAACAACGGCCTATGATCCTTTCCTAACCGCTATCCTACAACCAAGGCAAGACTAACCGGCAAAATTCTGAATTTAACATACAACGGGAACTAAGTAATATCTTACACGCACATGGCACACAGGTACATTACAAGCTATTACCTATCCGGTTCATGCAATCGTTAGCAATGAATATCATGTCCCTAACACCAATTCCAAGAAAACATTCACAGTGGTCGCATATAGATGTACATCACACAGTTACAAAATAGACAATTGGAGAGGTATTTATCATTCCCAAAAATCAAAAAAATATGTCAATTGTCGTAGATACTTATTTTTCTCCTAGTTAACCATAACACATCACAAAAGAAAACACAATACGCCTAAACATGCCGACTCTACTAGGAATAAGACTCCGGGGAAAAGAGGCACGACAACAAAAACCCCAGGAGGACATTAACACCCACAAGTAGTCCCACCCTTAACTTAAAATCATGCAATGTCCCCAATGCGTCAAACCAAAACAAGAGAGTTAGAAATATACTTGTGGTACCATGGGTGCGAAGATATGATGTCAATCACATAATACGAATACAAACAACAAAATACTTGGGTTGCCTCCCAAGCAGCGCCTAATTTAATGTTGAAGCATGACTAGGTTATCTTGACTACTCATAATTCATCAAGATACCTTGAAAGTGCTTCATCCTTTATCCCTCTACTTAGACGATTTGAATCGTCGGCCCATCTTTCGATCTTTACATCTTTTAGGTGCGTTGGGAAAATGTGAGAGCATGATAAGGAAAGTTCTATCATGCCACTTTGAAGACTTGAACCGATTGCCCAATTTTGCATCAAACTTTTGTGTGGGCTCATTTGGCAATAGTGAGAATCTTAAAAAGCCACTAAATGGACATTGATCTTTAAGCTTCTTGGCCTTCAAGATTGGGGTTGTATTATACCCTTTCGAAAAGACAAACTCCAAAATATAGAAAGTTTTATCCTAATTTCCAAAATTCATCATTTGCTTGGGTGATTCGACTTTTATCATATCCACCAAGAATAATGTTGAAAATTAATTTGAGTGAGGTCTTCTCCCTAATTTTGGAGTTCCATCCTTCTCGACCTCTTCACCTCGAATTGGGCTAGAGTCTTTATAAGAGATTGGCTCAGTTTCTTCTTTTGCCTCTCGCACCATCTCCTCAATCTTGGCATCATCTCTCATGGTTGGTTTGGTTGAATGGGAAATTATCGAGGGTTGCTCATCATCAAGATCAACATCAATATAGGGTTCTTGCTCCTCATCTTTACACTCTTTCATTATTTTAAATGATTCCACAGATAAGATATCATCTAAACATAATATAGAAGAATGCTTTGAATGATTGGCTTCATGTCTTGATGTATATCACATACGATATCATACATTTTTTTCTGGAGATCCAACATTCGTTGAAACATAGCTTCAATGCCACTCTTACCGATGCTTCATTCTTCTTTTTCTTGACCATAAGACCTATCAAACTCATAAAAAGAACTAGAATTTGGGTTAGCGCAATAGAGAGAGGGGGCATTTAGGAAATCACTCCAATGTCCATCTTGACCACCATATAAAGAACAATTATACTCCTGGTAGGATGGAGATGGTGCATACATCTCTCTCCGAGGAGCATATCTATAATCTTGCCAAAAGTGAGGTCCATCACAATATGGACATGGATCATCAAGATAAGATTTCCAACCACCAAGCTTATGTTCATTCTACGATGCCATAGTAATAAGTAAACTAAAATAAAAATCTACCTAACACAAGAAATAAAAGAAAACTAAAAACAAATATTTACAAGTTTGAATTCAAGCAAGTAGGCTAAAATTCCAAAACAACTCAATACGCCAAATTATTTCTCGACAACAGTGCCATTTTTGATAACGCTCAACTTACACATCAATTTAGTGCAAAGTGGTCGTCGTCAATATATTTAACCAACTTTGGAGTTGGGGTCGAATCCACGAGGAACAATGTGAGTGGCGATTAAACTAATTTGAACTATAGCTACAAGTTGAATTTAAAAAATGTTGCGAAAAGATAAAATGAGGGGTTTTATCAATCAAACAATAATTAAAATTTCGTCTTGCTTCAGAACTCAAAGCCAAAATTTCAATAGTTAAAATCAATGATAAAGAGGAACAAGGGTTGTGATCACTATGATTATTAACCCCATGAAATAATAACTGTAGTATTGGGTTCTCATGACTTGTGGGAAACACCAAATTATCAGTTTCGACAGTCCATCTAAGTGTTTCTCAACCTGCTTAGATGTTGAACTCCCTAATTCTCTCGAACTTAGGAAATCATTCTGATTTTATCTCAAGTTGATCAATCTTGTTACAACATAAATTATTAGATGGGAGCTTAACCTTCCCAAATCCTTATTGATAATTTGCTACCTTTAGCTTATTTCTCATTTCGAGAAAATCAACATAAGGCGGGATTTATT
This sequence comes from Capsicum pubescens, assembly GCA_030864215.1. Classification (NCBI taxonomy): domain Eukaryota; kingdom Viridiplantae; phylum Streptophyta; class Magnoliopsida; order Solanales; family Solanaceae; genus Capsicum; species Capsicum pubescens. The sequence goes on from CM061546.1 coordinate 230,075,111, forward strand.
ATTTGCAACCAATAAATAACAATCATAACAAAGGAACTATCAATATGTCTCCACAATCACTCAAACCCTAACCAACTATTAAATCTATGGGGGAATAATCATAGATCCCACAACCCTAGTTGTGGGTTTTAGTTCCAAATGAGAAAGAAAGAGATAGAAAGAATTGTGATCATTATTCAAAGTAATTAAACTTACAAAAGATAAAGTCTGAAGTTGATTCTCTTCTAAGTTCAAGAGAAAATTCCCACAACCAAATCAAAGAGTTAAAAATTAAATTCTAAGTTAAGAGCCTCCAAAGAGAGATAAACTGGCCTTTGGAATGAGTTCCAGCCATTTCAAGATGATCCAGATGATTAATGAAAACCCTAACATATGCTTTAAATACTTCAGCCTAATTATGGAAACAAAATCATATATCACAGTATTTTCTCGAACAGGTAAAAATGTGTGTGACAGCTTATCAAGAGTCTGACAACTTATAAGGAATCTTGTCAGCTCCTCTTCACTTTTGACAATCTTTGCCTGAGGTCAACGATGAGACGTGATGGATTATCAGACATATGACGACTTATCAGAATTGTCGTCACTTCTTTACTTCAAATCCCACTCCCTGCCTAAGACTAACAATGAGCCTGATGGCTTATCACACTTCTGACGGCCTATCACAGATGTCATTATGAATTCTAGCTGAAGCCCATTCTCTGTCTAAGCCTAACGACTACTCTAATAGCTTATCACAAGGCTGAAAACTTATCAGACAAGTTGTCAGCTATACTTCCCTCTCTACTTGCTCAAAAATCAACTTTTTTACTTCCATTATTATTGGTTCTCTTGCATTTTGACTTTTACTGTAATTTCAAACAGAAAATAATCAAAAACGACAAAAGTTTCTTAAGACTTTGTAATTATTCTTATTTAAAATCCTCAAATGTGTTAGTATCTGCTCACACATCATCTCATAACAGTGGGATCGAGAGGACCAGTTATTCGACATATGCAAAGTGTGGTAGGACCCATCCTGGTGAGTTTTTGATAGGCAAAGGTGGTTGTTATAGTTGTGGAAAGATGGTCCAAAGGATCAAAGATTTTCCATATACCAAGAAGGGAAGTGGGGATGTTCGTCCTCAAACTCAGGCTATAAATTCAGCAACTTATCCAGGCCGCTCAGTCCCTTCACTAGGTGCATCATCCAGTACCGATGGCACTCAACACCAGAATCGATTCTATGCTTTTTCATCCCATCAGGAGTAGGAGAGTTCACCAGATATTTCCACTAGTATGCTTAATAATTTTCACATTGATGTATATGTATTGCTATACCCGGGGTCAAATCTCTCCTATGTAACTTTGCTTGTTGCTGTAAATTTTAGTGTAAGCCCTGAAAATCTTTTTAAGCTCTTTATAGTCTCTACCCCAGTGGGTGAGTCAATTATCGCTAGGTGAGTTTACAGGGAGTGTCCTATTACCGTTCTCCATAAAGTCTCACTAGCGAATTTATTAGAGCAAGAGATGATAGATTTCAATGTCATACTGTACATGGATTAGATCCATTCATTATATGAATTGATAAATTATTGCACCCGCGTGGTGAAGTTTTAGTTTCCTAATAAGACAGTTTTTAAGTAGGAGAGAAGTTTTGTGTCTTCGAAAGGTCGTTTTATTTCGTATCTTAAGGCCAGGAAATTAATATCAAAAGGGTTTATTTACCATTTAGTTCAAGTCAAAGATATTATGTCTGAAACCCTAACATTTCAATCAGTCCATGTAGCCAATGAGTTTCCAGACGTTTTTTCTCAAAGATCTGTCAGGGGTACCTCCAAACAGAGAATAGAGTTCGGTATCGATACCCTTCCTAATACTCAGCCCACTTTATCCCTTCATATCGTATGGCTTTATCCAAACTTAAAGAGTTAGAGAAGTAGCTTAAGGATCTTTAAGATAAGGGTTTCATCAGACCCAGTGTTTCACTGTGGGGCGCTCTAATTTTATTAGTGTGTAAGAAATATGGCACTCTCAGAATGTACATAGACTATAGATAGATAAACAAGGTTACCATCAAGAACAAGTACCCAATTCCTCGAATCAATGATATATTCGATCATTTTCAGGGTGCCCGGTGGTTTTCCAAGACTGACCTTAGGTCAGAGTACCACCAGTTGAAAGCCAGGGAGTGCAACATTCCAAAGACGACTTTCAGAATAAGGTACGATTATTTTGAGTTCGTTGTTATGTCATTTGGACTAACAAATATTCTGCAGCCTTTATTAACTTGATGAATAGTGTCTTCAAGCTGTACTTGGATATGTCCGTTATCATCCTTATAGATGACATACTGGTATATTCTCAGAGTGAGGAGGAGCATATAGATCATTTGAGGATAATGCTGCAAACCATTAAGGGCCGTCAACTATATACGAAGTTTAGTACGTGTGAATTTTGGTTGGAGTCTGTTACCTTCTTTGTGCATGTCATTTTAGGGGTTGGTATTCATGTGGACCCTCAGAAGACTAATATAGTGAAGGACTGGCCTAGACCCATCACTCCATCTGACATCAGAAGCTTTTGAGGTTTGGCTAGGTACTATAGAGGATTTGTTGAGGGGTTTTCCTCCATAGCCGCACCATTGACTAAGCTGACACAAAATAAGGTAAAGTTTATATAATTAGATAAATGTGAGAAGAGTTTCCAAGAATTGAAGGATAGATTGACTTGGGCACCAGTGCTAGCTCTGCCATAGCGGTTAGATAGATTCATAATGTATTGTGATGCTTCCAATTTTAGGTTAGGTAATGTTTTGATGCAAAATGGAAGAGTAATGGATTATTCTTCTAGGCAACTTAAGGATCACGAAAAGAACTACCCAACTCACGATTTGGAGTTAGCTATTGTGGTGTTTGCTCTGAAGATTTGGAGGCAATACCTTTATGGGTGCATGTTGTTGTTTTTACTGACTTCAAAAGTCTTCATTATGTATTCTCTCAAAAGGACCTAAATCTTTATCAAAGAAGGTGGTTGGAGTTATTGAAAGATTACGACATGAATGGGTTTTATCATTTGGGTAAGGCTAACGCGGTGGAAAATGCACTGAGTAGGCTGTCTATGGGTAGTGTGTCTCATGTAAAAGTGAAAGAATAGGAGTTTCCCAAAGAAGTGCATAGGTTTTCCTGTTTGGTAGTATGTTTGCTTGACATGGATAATGGGAGAGAAGTGGTTCAGAACGATTCTGAATCATCTCTTGTAGTGGAAGTAAAGGATAAGTAGTGTAAGGATCCCATACTTATCCAAATATTAGAAGCAGTCCAGCAGTAGAAGGTCAAGGTTTTCTCCCAAGGAGGAGAAAACGTACTTTGCTATCAAGGTATACTTTGTGCTCCCAATGTAGATGGGTTAAGGAAAAGGATACTAGCTGAGGCTTATGGTTCAAAGTATTCTATTCATCCTAGTGCTACTAATATGTACCGTGATTTGTGAGAAATTTATTAGGGAAAAGGTATTAAGAGGGACATGGTTGAGTTTGTAGCCAGGTGCCCCAATTTTCAATAAGTTAAGGTTGAACACAAGAGATCGGGTGGTATGCTATAGGAGATCAATATCCCTACTTAGAAGTAGGAAGAAGTTACTATGGATTTCATTATAGGGTTACCTTGTACAATACATCAGCATGATTCAGTCTGGGTCATTCGACCGAATGGCCAAATCAGCTCATTTTCTACCTATTAAGACTTCAGATATGGTGGAAGATTATGCCAAAATATACATTCACGAGTTATTAAGGCTTAAAGGGAAACCCTTGTCCATTATTTTATACAGAGGCACGCAATTCACTTCCCAGTTTTGGAAATCATTTCAAAAAAGACTTGGCACAAAGGTTAAGCTTAGCACTACTTTCTATCCTTAGACCAATGGTCAGGCTGAGCACATAATTTAGATATTAGAAGACACGTTGAGAGCATGTGTATTAGACTTTAAAGGGAGTTGGGATGATTATCTACCTTTGATCGTGTTTGTTTATAATAATAATTACCATGCTAGCATTCAGATGGCTCTATTTGAAGCATTGTACAGGCGTAGGTGCATATCACCCATAGGATGGTTCGAGGTTCGTTAAGTGGCATTGATATGGCCAGATTCTATTCTTGAAGCTATGTAAAGGGTTAAATTGATTCATGAAAGACTAAAGACTGCTTAGAGCCATCAAAAATCATATGCAGACATAAGGAGGAGAGATCTCAAGTTTGAAGTGCGTGATTGGGTATTTTTGAAGGAGTCTCCCATGAAAGGAATAATGAGATTTAGGAAGAAAGAAAAGATGAGTCCTCGATTTGTTGCTCCATATGAGATAGTAAAATGTGTAGGAAAGGTTGCTTACGAGTTGGACCTTCTGCCAGAGTTAGTTGTGATTCACCCAGTTTTTCATGTTTTGATGCTTAAGAAGTGCATTGGAGATCCATCCTTAGTAGTTCCCCTAGAGAGTATTGGGTCAAGAATAGCACGTCGTATGAAGAAATTTCTATCGAGATACTTGATAGGCTAGTCCAAAGACTAAGGAATAAGAATGTAGCCTCGGTATAGATTTGTTGGAGAAACCAATTGGTCGAAGGGGATACTTGGGAAGCTGAAGCAGACATGATGACCAAGTACCCTTATCTCTTTTCTTCCAATTCATTTCCTGCCAAAGGTAAATCATTATTCTAGCAAATTCTTTATCTTTAATTCTGTTAAAGTATTTTTATATCGTAACTTGTGTTCATGGGTTTTGAAATCCTAGTGATAAGTTATAAGCTTGATTGTAAGATTAGTGTAGAGGAGTCGGTTCTGTTCCAAAATCCCTATCCAAGTTGAGTCTCATTTGAGGACGAATGATTCCAAGGAGAAGATATTGTTATACCCCATGCTCTCCAAGTCACTATAGAACTTATGACTCATCCCTCAAGTCATCAAGACCCATCACGAGTCATATGATGCAGTCATAACCAAGATAATGTGAAATGATTGAAGTTTTTGGTCACTTTACGACTTGACTCTAGAAGTCGTTACTAAATATTATGAGTTGTATAAGGAGAGTCATAAGATCAGCAGGGTAAGGTCCTCTAAATTTTTGTCCCAGTTACAAGAGATTGCTATGATTCGTAGTGACATGTTACGAGTCGTAGTGACATATTACAAGTCGTAATATATGACTCGTATCCAGAATAGTGCATACTTTCTTTGTTTCTTCCAAAGTTATGAGTTTCTAGGTCCACTTGTAACCAGATGTTATGAGTCGTGGGATGACTCATGACGACTGACGGTCGAGTTTCTATAAGTTTAGTTGAGGGGCCTTTTGGTCTTTTCCCCTCTCAAAACTTCCAACCCATGACTTATAACTTAAGAGAGGCGTTATATTCCTCTATTCTTAGTTAATTAACAACACTTCTTATCCTCTTATTCTCAAGAACAACAAGGCTATAGTTTCTTCCATAAGGAGATCTCTCAAGTCTCTAAGTTTAGATTCTCTACACAAGTCAAGTAAATCCAGGTATGTGGGGTTTTGAACAAGGGTACAATTTCATCCTTGTGCCTAAAAAAATTTATCTTTAAAGTTGAATTACATATTTTAATTAGGGTTCATACCAAAGTTCTCATCTTTTTAAGTATAGCATCATCATGTGATTAAAGGATTTAAGTGCATCAACGTTTTCATATATTCATGTTTTGAATTGAAAGATTTCTATTATGATCTAAATTTCATTAGTTTAACTTGAATTTTGATGAAAGATTTCTATGTAAGTATTGATCATGATATTTTGTTATAAGTTCTATGAAAAAAAGTATGAAAGGCAAAGATTAAGTATAAGCGCTGAGTTTACAAGAAACCTAAGTTTTTAAGCTTCAGTTACATGTACTACAACATGATTAAAGTTCATCTTGATCATTTGATATAACATAAGACTTGAAATCCACAAGTGTTCTTTCTGATTATGATTTAAGTAAAGAGAAGCATAATTAGTTTTCAGTTAATACACCCTTATGCTATTTTAAGGTGAATTTCTTAAGTATGGGCATATATATCTTTTTAGGAGTAGTATTTAGCATCGAGAAGGGAATGTGGATGAGTGTATCCTAAATTAATAGAAACTATGATCCTCCATAGGTTTAAGTCTCAATATGGGTTGAGTTCAATAATCACTTAAGTTAAGATCCTAGTCCGATTGCAAAGGTAGGACAACTCTCTCCAATGTGGGTAAGATGATGGACTCCATGATAGCTCACATAGTTTATGTCGGTTAAAAAAATCTCCCATAAGAAAGACTAAAAACAAAGATCGTAGAAACTAAGTGTAATGAATCACTAAGTTTATTTAGTATGCCTTATTAATCATGTTTAATGATCAAATGGTTTTCAGATTTACTCAAGTCCAAGGTGAGTCCTCTACACATAACTTGCATGGTTTGAAAGTATATATGTATAAAATTAGTTTCTATTTTACTTATGCATTCACCCCCATCTACTCAGTATATTCCAAAGTACTGACCCACATATATATGTCTATGTGCCACATTGTCATATAATTTAGGTTCTAGTGCCTGTTTCCAGCAGCACGATTGATCACGTGTGTCACTTCCTACATCCCGACATTTGGTGAGTCCTTATAGTTTGATGATCTAGCTTATTCGATTCTTAGTCGTTGATGAAAGTTACTTTAGTTACTTTATTTCTAATTTTATTTGGTTCATCTAAGGTCTTTCCCAGTGGCTCTCTAGTTTGTAGTAGAGGCTTGTCAGACTACGTATCTTCCAGTTTAAGGAGTTTGTTTGAGACTTAAATACTTCAAGTAAAGAATAATATTTTAATTTGCTTCCTCCCGTATTCATATATATGTGTTAGTTCACTTTTCATAAGAGTTTCAAATTATATAGATGTCAAGGTGAGCTTGGGGCTATTTGTAACCCTAGGCACCGTGTGACGTCCAGTGAGTTCTCTTGGGTTGTTATAGAATCGCAAGAAGTAAAGGTTGGAAATGAGAAGGAAATGAATATAAATAATATAAAGTAAAATATATTCTTTAAAAATATTAGAATAATAATAATAATTGATATAAGGTGAAATTATACACCTCAGTGTTGTTATCCGGGCTTAATTACCTTTTTTTAGGATAATTCGTGTGTTGAGTGTTGTTAAAGGTATAATTGAGCATATAAGTGATAAACTACTTGATAATAATGTATAATGTGTAATTCAAACAAGTTTGTACTTAATTTGGTCACTTAGAGTTCAAACGAGGAAACTAGTGTTACTAGCTTGAGTTAGGTGTTATTCTAGTTGATTTCAATGAATTGTAATGTGTGTAATGGGTTCGTACTGCTGTGATTGTGTAATTATGTGTGTAAAAACTTGGTTAAAGTTCTAAGTGGTCAATTGGATCAAGCCAAGAGTTAAACTACTCAGATAAATATTAAGAAGACCAAACTAGTTTTAGCTTAAGTGCTAGTTCAAAGTTGTAGATTGTGTGTTGTTTTGAACTCTAATTCATGGTGTTGGATGTTATAGTATGATTTTTGAGTTGATTATGATGATATATGGATGTTAAAAAGGTGTGAATTCAAGTGAAAACAACATTGCAAAGCATGGAATGTAAGAACGATGGCATGTTATAAGATTCGACATAAAATTGGACACTTTTTGAGTGATGGCGCGTCGCGTAGGCAAGCCACCACAATTAGAGGTGTGACATGGCCTTGTATTATTCCTAAGGGAAACTAAATAGTGTATCACCATTATTTGACCATGGCGCCATACCTTCGAGATAAGGAGCGCGACACAGACATGACATGGGTCATTTTCGGTAACCTTTGGCCACCTATAAATAGGACACTTGTGCATGATGCTAAAACCTTAGACGACTTGAAAACTTGGAGGGAGGTTTGAAAACACTTCAATTAGGGTTTATCCTTATTTACTTTAGTTTGTTTATGGATTTTATCATGTATTCATCTATCATGATTACGGTTATGTCCATAAGTGGATAAAAGCCCTCTTCCTGGGGTTAAGGCCAAGTACATGATTACTATTGCTTTGAATTGATTTGGTTTTGATTTTTTATCATATTTTATAGTTCATTCATACTTTATATCACTATTTTAAGGCTTATATACCCTTAGAATACATCCATAGTCAACTTGTGAATCGGGAGGAGGAACAAAAAGATAGTGTGTGGGGATTAATAGAGTAGGATTATAAAATTCTACATAACGAAGGTTATAATTTGCATATAGGATAGGAATATACCTAGATGACCTATTTGGTTCGATTAAAGTATGAAATATAAATGCATTTAGCTTAGTTTTCACATCCTCGTCAACGATGTAGTTATGGGTATAAGTTCGATAGGCGATTATAGGCTCGGAAGACCATAATCATAATATCAACCTCTAAATCATCAATCAAGATAAGTAATCTAACCAATGAAGTTCAATAGAATAGTAGGATTTTTCAAGAGCCTTAACCCTGGGTTACTCTCTATTGATTGTCCAAACACTATACTTACCGCATTATTTACTTCACTTTCAGTTTATACCTCAACTCTTTTGGTTACGTTTGCACTGATTAATCTCAATAGTTAAAATAGAATTGAATAGTTGTCAAAACAAGTCTCTTAGGTATCGATATTCGAATTTATTTAAGTCCACTATATTACTTGGGGATACCATGTACACTTGCATGTGTGCTTGGGCGCAATAAGTTTTTGGCGTCGTTGTCGGGGTCTTGTAATTTGGTAACTGCTTTAGTTTTAGTCTTACTTTTTGGAATTCTTTGGTGCTTTTCATTGGTTTTGAATTTGCAAGAAACAAGTTAACAGAATAGTAAGTTAGCAAAGGATCAGGAATTGGCTGAACTAGACCCCGAGCGTGAACAACACTTACACCAAAGGAGGAGAGAAGAAGTTCTTCTCTATAGTATCCCATAAATCAATGAAGAATACGAAATTACTTCTCATATGTCTAAGGATACACTAGCCCGTAGGACAGTTCGTGAAGTGGCAATCCCAACTTGCAGCAAATCTGACCTCCTCTTTTCAAAAACTGGCTGCTTGAGGAAGATTTGACATGAAATAGAACATTGTGAAGATTTTGATCAGCAGTAGATAGTTTATCGTGATTTCATATGACGATCCACAAGTCTACTTGTAGAATGATGTGCTAGATTTTTGTAGCACATTTAAAACTTTTTAACTTGAAATAATTGTAAGTTCTTAAGTAATTATTGGTGTTTTTGATGTTATTTCTTAAGATTTTGTAGGAAATTCAAGATGCATGGAAATAAATAACAATGGAGCAAAAAGAGTTGAAAACATGGCTGACGACGACCGTGATAAGTCGTCAACCTTGTGATAGGCTATCAGCATTGGCGTCAGCCCTAACCAAAGATTTGAAGTCTGAGAGGAAGATCTAACGATATTGGTGACATGGCGTCAAAGAGTTGATAAGGCATCATGGTGGGCGTCAGCCTAAACCAGAGAATTGAGATTGAAGAAGAAATCTGACGACGTTGGTGATATGCTGTCAAATCGGTGATGCGGCGTCGGCTACATCATCAGCCTAAGACATATTTTGAAGGCAACTGAAGAAATTCTGATGCCATCCGTGATAAGGCGTCTGAACCTTGACGTGGCATCAACGACGGTGTCACCTAATTCGAAGAATTTTATGATTTTTGTTATTTTATTTCCATAATTAGGGCTAAGTATAAATAGCATCTTTTAGGGTTTTATGGATAATCTTTTTTAATCCTTTAATCTCTCATTCTTGTTTTTAAAAACTGGGGGAGGAACGTACATTGCCTCATCTTTTTCGTCAAGTATTTTTCTTGTTTTCCCTTCAACACTTATCAACTATTGTGGATTATTCTCTTGTGATTCAATTGAAGAAACAATTGTTGTTTTCATCCATTCGTAAGTTTATCCATATTATCATGAATTCAACTTTTTATTTCGTTCATCAAATTATGAGCGGCTAATTACATTAGCCCAAGTTATGGGATCCATGGATTAGGGTTTGATATGCTGCTAGGTACTTAAAGGGTTCAAAGAGTAGCAGGACGTCTTGAAATTCTATTGTTTTAACTTAAAATCTATTGGTTTCAAATAATAGGTTATGCCTTAGGTTTATTTTCTTGAACAGAGAAATAGACTAGAGGACGTGAATTATCAACAGGGACTCGGAAGCTACCAACCTTCTGTTTAATGATTAATGTCATAACTGGATTAATCTACCTGAGATAACATCCTATTGGAAATAGATAAGTTGTCTAAGTTTGAGAGAATTAGATAAGAAATTGTCTGGTGAGGTCGAGAGATAAGTCAGATAGTATAGTCGTCAGGGATATTCTGTTGTTCCTGCTTACTTCAAGAGTCTTAAGCAGTACCTAGTATCTATCAATTCCCAAAACCCACAATGAACATAACTCTGGTTTTCCATTTATACTGATTACAAACATTAATACTAAAACCCTATTTTATATTTTTGTATCATTTGTTTGAATTTAACTTGTAGCTATAATTTCAAACTAGTTTAATCGCTACTCACATTGTTCCCTGTGGATTCGACCCCGACTCCAAAGTTGGATAAATATATTAACGACGACCGTCTTACACTAAATTGAGGTGTAAGTTGAGCGTTATCAAAAATAGCGCCGTTGCCAGGGAACAATTTGGCGTATTGAGTTAGTTTGGAATGTTAGCTTACTTGCTTGAATTCAAACTTATAAATATTTATTGTGATTTCCTTTGTTTCTTGTGTTAGGTAGATTTTCTTTATTTTTATTTATTTCTTACTATGGAATCATGGAATGAATGTAAGCTTGATGATTGGAAATCTTATCTGGATGATCCATGTCCATATTATGATGAACCTCACTTTTGGCAAAATTATAGATATGCTCCCCGGAGAGAGATGTGTGCACCATCTCCATCCTACTGGGAGTATAATTTTTCTTTATGTGGTGGTCAAGATGGAACATTGGAGTGATTGCCCAAATGCCCCCTCCCCCTATTGTGCTAACCCAAGTTCTAGTTATTCTTATGAGTATGACAGGTCTTATGGTCAAGAAAAGAAAGAACGCAGCACTGGAAAGAGTGACATTGAAGCTATGCTTCAACTAATGTTGGATCATATAGACACAACGAATTATACCATATGTGACATACGTCAAGATATTAGGGCAGTTAACGAGGGAAGAGAAAGGATAGAAGAGATGGATATCGAGGTCAATCATCCAAAACACTTTTCTACATTATGTTTAGATGATATCTTGTCTGTGGAATCATTTAAAATAATGGAAGAGTGTGACGATGAAGAGCAATATTCCTATACTGATGATGAGCTTGTGTTGATCAACCCTTGGAGATTTCCCAACCAACTGAGCCAACCATGAGGGATGATGCCAAGATTGAGGAAATGGTGCTAGAGGCAAAAGAAGAAGCCAAGCCAATCTCTTATGAAGACTCTAGCCTAATTCAAAGTAAAAATGTTGAGAAGATGAATAAAAGTGAGTGTGTAGAGGATAGTGTAAATTTTGAAGTACGATTTGTTGGGCCACACTCGAAGTATTTTTCCACATTATGTTTAGATAATATCTTGTCTGTGGAATCATCTAAAATAGTGGAAGACTGTGAAGATGAGGAACAAGAATCGTATATTCTTTATTTTACACTTGATAAGCAACACAAAAACACACCTCACTTTAAAGCTGAGTTGTTTACCATGCATCATCCATTACTTGGCTTCTTAATCTTTGTACCACCTCCCTATGAGCGAGGCAAGAAGATGGACTCTAAGTTGGGGGTGAAGTTTATATCCTCAAGATGGAGGAAAAAGCTGAGTTGGGTCATGCCGCGATACTAAATTAGGCGCTTCTTGGTAGGCAATCCAAGGTATTTTGTTGTTTGTATTTGTATTGTATGATTGACATTAGATCTTCGCACCCATGGTGCCACAGGTATGTTTCTAACTCTCTTGTTTTGGATTGAAGCGTTGGGAACACTGCATGATATTAATTTGAGGGTGAGGCTACTTGTGGGTGTGATGTCCTCTTGGGGTTTTTGTTCCCGTGTCTCTTTTCCCTGGAGTCTTATTCCTAGTAGAGCCGGCATGTTTAGGCGTATTGTGTTTTGTTTTGTGATGTGTTGTGGTTAATTGGGAGAAAAATAAGTATCTAGGATAGTTGACATATTTTTATTGATTTTTTAGACTGATAAACACCTCTCCGTTGGTCTGTTTTATAACTGTGTGATATACATTTATGTGTGACCACTGTGCATCTTGTTATGGCATTAGAACTAGTGACATGATATCCACTACTAAACAATCGCATGAACCGAATAGGTAGTAGCTTATGATGCACCTTTGTGCTATGTGTGTGTGAGATACTACTTAGTTTCCTTTGTGTGTTAAATCCAGAACTTGCCCGGTTAGTCTTACTTTGGTTGAAAGATAGGGGTTAGGAAAGTATCATAGGTTGTTATTGATGTTAGTCCACTTTTAGTCTAAATGACCTTCCCTATATACATGATATCTCTTGATCCCTATTTTGAGACTGAATTGACCATTTCTTTCTATGACACTTGTCACCTTCCCGTTTAGATCATAATGAAACTGTTTTGGCCCTGGTCCTCCTTGGACACTGGACACTGTGCACCTTGACTTAGGAAAACAACCTAAGTTGAGGGTGGCCATCATAGGGGTGTGTGATGTAAACTAGGTATGAAGAAAGGTAGAATAAAAGGAAAAAAATAAGTGAAAAAAAATAAAAAGCTGAGTGGTGTGGAGGAAGAATAAGAAAAGAAAAAGAATGAAAAAAAAAAGACACATCCATCCTGAATAATGTGTGATCAATAAATGGAGAAAAGAAAGAAAAAGTTTAATAAGTGAACCTCAAAAGTTAAGGTAGTGCCAAGGAGGCTTAGTCACTCTAAATTCCATTGAATATCATACCAGCCCTTAGCCTACATTACAAGCCAAAGATAAGACCTATAGTGATCCTAACTTACCTGTCTGGACACCTTGGTAATGAAAATAAGGGCAAATATATGGTATTTGACATGCATTGATTGGAATTTCTTTCTGAGAGTGAGTGTCTCTTGACTGTCCCCGCATTGACATGCTTGAGTTCATATATGAGTGAGGAGGGACTTCTTTGTTGTAAGGGCACATCGGTTGAATTGCTAGTTGTTTACTTGTTTGGGTAGTGTAACTTGTACATATGCATGGTTATTGTTGCTGAATTGATGCCATATCTTGATTTCTTTGGGTCACATTGTTAATCTTCATTGATATGCACAATTGGATTTATAAGTAATTGAACGCGGAGAGTGGCATGAGTTTTGAGCTAAACTTGATAATCAACTGTGATAGGTATCTTATGTGCCTCTTGGTTAAGCATCGTAGTATGGTGTTATGTAGTTGCTTGAGGACAAACAATTATTTTAAGTTGAGGGTGTTGATGTGCTAGATTTTTGTAGCACATTTAAGACTTTTTAACTTGAAATAATGTAAGTTCTTAAGTAATTATTGGTGTTTTTGATGTTATTTCTTAAGATTTTGTAGGAAAGTCAAGATGCATGGAAATAAATAACAATGGAGCAAAAAGAGCTGAAAACATGGCTAACGATGACCGTGATAAGTCGTCAGCCTTGTGATAGGCTATCAGCATTGGCGTCATCCCTAACGAGAGAGTTGAAGTTTGAGAGGAAGTTCTGATGACATTGGTGACATGGCGTCAAAGAGCTGATAAGGCGTCACGATGGGCGTCAGCCTGAACCAGAGAATTGAGCTTGAAAAAGAAATCTGACGACGTTGGTGATACGCCGTCAAATCGGTGATGCGGCGTCATCTACATCGTCAGCCTAAGATAGATTTTGAAGGCAACTGGAGCAATTCTGACGTCATCCGTGATAAGGCGTCTGAACCTTAACGTGGCGTCAGCGACGGCGTCACCTAATCCGAAGAATTTTATGATTTTTGTTATTTTATTTCCATAATTAAGGTTAAGTATAAATAGCATCTTTTAGGGTTTTATGGATAATCTTTTTTAATCCTTTAATCTCTCAATCTTGTTTTAAAAAACTGGGGGAGGAACGTACATTGCCTCATCTTTTTCGTCAAGTATTTTTCTTGTTTTCCCTTCAATACTTATCAACTATTGTGGATTATTCTCTTGTGATTCAATTGAATCATCCATTCGTAAGTTTATCCATACTTTCATGAATTCAACATTTTATTTTGTTCATCAAATCATGAGTGGCTAATTCCATTAGCCTGAGTTATGGGATCCATGGATTAGGGTTTGATATGCTGCTAGGTACTTAAAGGGTTCAAAGAGTAGTAGGATGTCTTGAAATTCTGTTGTTTTAACTTAAAATCTATTGGTTGCAAACAATAGGTTATGCCTTATGTTTATTTGCTTGAACAGAGAAATAGACTAGAGGACGTGAATTATCAACAGGGACTCGGAAGTTACCAACCTTCTGTTTAATGATTAATGTCGTAACTGGATTAATCTACCTAAGATAACATCCTATTGGAAATAGATAAGTTATCTAAGTTCGAGAGAATTAGATAATAAATTGTCTGGTGAGGTCGAGAGATAAGTCAGATAGTATAGTCGTCAGGGATATTCTGTTGTTCCTTCTTACTTCAAGAGTCTTAAGCAGTACTTAGTATCTGTCAATTCCCGAAACCCACAGTGAACATAACTCTGGTTTTCCATTTATATTGATTACAAACATTAATACTAAAACCTTATTTTATATTTTTGTATCATTTGTTTGAATTTAACTTGTAGCTATAATTTCAAACTAGTTTAATCGCTACTCACATTGTTCCCTGTGGATTCGACCCCAACTCCAAAGTTGGGTAAATATATTGACGACGACCGCCTTACACTAAATTGAGGTGTAAGTTGAGCGTTATCACAGAACTTTTTGGAGATTAGTGGCACATTCTTTCCTATGGGTGTGTCAATTGATTATGTAAGGCTAATACTCTTCCCCTTTTCACTGTTGGGGAAAGCAAAGGAATGGTTGAACGTTGATCCTGCAAGTTCAATCACAACTTAGGATAACTTAGCCCAGAAGTTCATTATCTACTCTTTTCCATTTGGCAAGACTACGAGACTTTTTAGTGTGATTGTAAGCTCTAAACAGAGGTCAGATGAGAACCTATGTCATGCTTGGGAAAGGTTCAAAGCTCTTCTTCGGGACTGTCTACATCATCAGCAATCTAATGAGGTACTAGATCACACCTTTGTTGAGGCATTTGACCATAACACAAAAATTTTGCTAGATTCAGTTGTAGGTAGTCAAGCATTGGAAAAGACGTATGATGAGCTATACACCTTGTTGAACTTGATTGCTCAGGGTAATCCAGATTGGCATAGTAATACCTCGAGAGGTTTAGTGTAAAAGGTTGCTGGCAAAATTAAAGTTGACAGTGTTACAGCCTTTGTCGCTTAACTCTAAGCCATGAAGAATCAAATAATGACCCAATTAAGAAAATTAGGTGTGAATCAAACTACAGCTCAAGTAAATATAGTGCAGCAGACCAAGAGTTGGTGTGAGGTTTGTGGCAATAGTGGTCACTCTGCGGATATATGTGGTGCAAATCCTGAGTCAATTATGTTTATGGGCAATGCTCAAAGGCCAAATTATGATAATGATTACAACCAAAGTGGCAGACTTAGACACCAAATCAATCTAGGAACAATAACCAATAGCAGCAGCAGCAAAGCATACAGTCCAGTAACTTAGAGGACATGTCAAAGAAAATCATGGCCACCCAAGAACAGATGATTGTTGAACTTAAAAATCAGCAAGTACTGTAAAAGAATTAGGAGCATCAGTTGGGGAAATTGCAGCAGACCCAAAATTCCAGGCCTCAAGGTGATTTTCCAAGTGACAATAAACCTCATAAACAAGTAATGACAATCACTTTGAAAAATGGTAAAAAGTTGAATGAAAGGCCTCCAAAGACAAATAAGGAGGTAGATACAGAATTGATTCCTCAACCAGTTGCAGACAAAGTTGTTGATTATTCGGGGAAGTTTGAGTACCCGAAAACAAAGGATGTTTAATAGGTCAAGGTGTATACACCACCTCCATTTCCATAGAGGCTAACAAAAGCACAGAAGGATGCATGCTTCAAGAAGTTCTTTGACATGTTCAAAGAAATTCACATTAACCTTCCTCTTTTAGATGTCCTACAGGGAATGCCCAAGTATGCTAAGTATTTAAAGGATATGGTGACTAATAAAGTTAAGTTGCAGGATGTTGAGATAGTTGCACTCACTAAGGAGTGTAGCTCTACGGTGATGCAGAAGATGCCCAAAAAGCTCAAAGACCCTGGAGTTTCACTATCCCCATTTAGATTGGCAACAGTGAGGTAGTCCACGCACTGAGTGATTTGGGGGAAAGTATCAATTTGATGCCCCTATCCTTGTTCAACACTTTAGGTTTAGGGAAGCCAAGACTGAGCTCTATGATACTCCAATTCGCAGACCGGACCCTAGCCCGTCCTGATAGAATTATAGAGGATATTCTCATAAAGGTTGGGAAGTTTATTATTCCTGTTGATTTTATTGTTTTAGATTTTCAAGAAGATGAAAAGGTGTCGATCATCTTGGGACGTCCATTCTTGGCGAAGGGAGAAGCATTAATAGATGTAAGAGAGGGTACACTCAAAATGAGGTTGGATGATGAAGAGGTGGTCTTCAAAGTTTACAAACCACTCAACACAATATCCCACTACAAAGATTTATTCATGATTACAGTGATGGAAGTGGATGAGTGTGGGGTAGAGAAGCCCAATCCATAAAAAACCTCTTCGGACTTTCTCATTGAACTTCCCAAGCCACCAATACCTAAGCCTGAAGGGATGCTGATTAATGAGCCTGAAAAGGCTATTATTGAGACAGGTTTTAACCTTGAGAGTTCACACTCAAGAGGTCAGAAACAAATAAGAAAATGGCCTCCAGGTCAGAGGAAGAGGATGAAGGAAAATAGTTAAGTGTGATATTGGGTCGTGCCGCGACAATAAATCAGGCGCTGCTTGAGAGGCAACCCAAGTTAAGATAGGTATTTATTTTCAGTATTTTTAGTTTTTACTTCATATAGTTTTTGTTTTTGTTGAGTCATAGGTTGATGGAAAGTCTGAGTACCAGAAACCCAAGCTAAAGAGCATGGCGAAGACTGACTGTAGGGTCGCCAGACCCTCTTAATGGATGATGATGTAATTTTCACTAAATGGTATGTTTTTTCTATTTATAGGAGTAATTTTTAAAAAAAATGTGTAGCATAAGTGAGATTTTCTTGTTGGTGCTATATGTGATTGCATGATGCAAATGGGTTTGTATGTAAAAGCATGTTGACTGTGTGAATGACTACTTTGGAGACTCCAAGGCTCTTGATTATGACTCTACTTGACACGACCCAAAATCGGGCCTTGTTGTGTGGGCTCTCAAGCCCAACAAGGACCAAAAATCGCCATGTTAACCCAACCTAACAGTCGCATCAATCCACAAGTGTCGGATGAACTCCGAACATATAATAAGATAGCGTAAACAAAACTAACAAGCATGACTTAAGAATGTCTAATCATTCCATTCATGCCAACATATAACATCCCAACTACCCAAGTCCACAGTCATCCACAAGCCTCTACCAATCTGATCTCTATAATATGTCGAGACATGCCCACTATAATAGCCAAAAACCAAGTATAATACAAGTCTATGACATAAGATAGAAAGACTATGAAATATATGCCTTTGGAAGTATGGAATCTCACCACTGCAAAGTTAACACATGATTTGCTCAACCATTCATTAGCATTCATACATCAAGCTTAAGTTCAAACACAATTCAATTTCATGCTTAGGGACCCAAACCCTTTTTTAACCAAACCAACCACCAAGGTCACCAATTAACTCATTAAAGGGCCAAAAAGGCCTTTACAAAATCATTTAACAATTATTCTTACTCATTAATCCATTACCTTATTTCAAATCACCATCAATATGTGACTAGTTATTTTTAGTAGATATTTTCATAGACACCTTGAGGGAATACCTTCAGCATGACCAAAACCCAAGTGATAACTATCAATATTAGGGATACTCATGACCTACTTGATAAACCACAACCAATAAGCACCCACATGTGCCAATCATCACCAAAAATATGTATAGACACTAGTTTAAGCAAGATTTAACATTACCCATCAATATACTTCAAAACCCTCAACATGTGTTTCAAAAACCATCATTAAAGATTCATAAACAATGTTTAAATAACATGATATTTGAGAAATAATAATAAGGGAAGGGTCACATGCCCTATAAAAGATGATCCACGAAGAAATTATTGGTCCTCAAATCTCTATATGGCCACTTTGATAAACCCTAGCCCCAATCTTGGTAGAGACGTTGAGAGAGAATTTAGGAATATTTTTAAACTTGTATATGTGAAGAATGAAGGGCCAAATGAGGTTATAAGTCGTATTTTATAAGGGTTTAGGGGTAGGAAATATCCATAAAGTCCTCATTTTAAAATCTGAAAATGAACTCCAAGGAGGGTATGACTCCCATGTCTAAATCGTACACTAGGATACGAGTGGTACCCTAAATCGTACCCTAGGACTTACCATGGACCCCTAAACTATCCAAGATACGACTACACATTCATAACTCATATCTTAGGGTACGAATGGTACCCTAAACCATACCTTGAATTGTACCTTGGACAAATTTAACTAGGCTAAGCATTTGGCATCATACGACTAGGCCACATACGAACCGTACCCTAATATACGGCTTGGGAGAGGCTAAACTGTATCTTAGACAGTATGTTATCAACCTAAACTGATCACTATATAAGAGTTAAGGGTACATCTCATACACTAGCATACTAGAGGCATGATTAAACCGTACCCTGCCCAGAATGCTCAACTTAGGAGATTTTTCTAAGGGTCCAAAGGTAAGGTGTTTCAATTCTCCCCCACTTGGATCATTTGTTCAAATGACGGATAAGGCATGCATAAACACGAGTTAACACATTATTATACATCAAAGAAATCTTTAACCAAGTTATAAAACAACGACATCTATCAAGGATAAAACACATGCCATGATCACTATCAATCAAGAATTTACTCACTTGACTCCAGGACTTGAACCCATCGTCCATCAAAAACACTTTCCAAATTCAAAGCTTAGGGACTTAAAACCATTGCCTATCAAAGACATAAATCAATTTAAGAAGATTAACCCGTACCTCAAGTATGAGTTTCCAAAATGGAAAACAAATGCGGAAACTTGGACTTCATGTCCTCTTCCACATCCCAAGTAGCTTCCTCGGACTTTTGGTTCCTCCATAGAACTTTCACTGAAGCCACCTCTTTCATTCGCAACCGATGAACTTGTCGATCTAAGATTCTCACCGGATCTTCTCATAGGACAAAGAGTCCAAAATACCAACATCCTCCAAGGGAAAAACTAACGACGAGTCACCTATATATTTTTGCAACATGGACACATGGAATACCGGATGAATGGAGCTCAAACTAGAAGGCAACTCCATTTTGTAGGCAACATTACCAACCCTCTTCAAAATCAAATATGGACCAACATACCGGGGGATCAACTTCTCCGTCTTACGAAAATGCATTACTCCCTTCATGGGAGATACCTTCAAGAAAATCCAATCGTCAATATTAAACTCCAAATTTCTATGCCTCACATCCACATAGGACTTTTGGTGACTTTGAGCAGCTTTTAACCTATCACAAATCACCTTCACCTTCCCAAAGTCTTGGTGAACCAAATCGGGGCCGAGAAATTTACCCTCACCAACTCATGCTACCCAATAGGATATCAACATCTCCTACCATACAACACCTCAAAAGGAGCCATGTCAATGCTAAAACGATAGTTGTTATTATTGGTGAATTTAATAAAAGGCAAATAGTCATACCAACTACCACCATAATCAATCACACAAGCATGCAACATATCTTCTAGTGTTTGGATAGTCCTCTCCGCATCCGTCTGCAAGTGGAAAGCAGTACTAAGGCACACCTTAGTTCCTAAACCTTTCTAAACTGACTTCCAAAAATAAGATGAGAATCGAGTACCATAATCTTAGATAATAGAAACCAGAGCACCATACAACTCCACAATCTCCGCAAGATACAACTTAGCATAATCCTTCATGGAATAACTAGTCCTCACCAGCAAAAAATGAGCAGACTTGGTCATTCTATCCAAAATAATCCAAATAGAATCACATTGATTCTGAGACCAGGGAAGACCTGTGATGAAATCCATATTAATCGCCTCCCACTTCCACTCATGAAATTTAATCTCTTGATACAACCCACCGGGTCTCAAGTGCTCCACTTTCACTTGTTGGCATACCATACTTAGTCACATATTGCTTCATATTATTCCACCAATAAAACTCCCTAAGATCATGATACATCTTTGTAGAATCGGGATGAATAGCATACCGAGATCCATGAGCCCTGGCCATAATCTTTTTATTCAATCCAATAACATTGAGAACACATAACCTACCTTGGTACCTCAGGATACCATCACCGCCAATCGCAAAATCACCAACCTTTTTTTTACCCACTCTACTCTTAATCTTCATCAAATCAGGATCCAATATTTGATTTTCATTTATCTCCAAAACAAGAGAAGACTATGATACCTGATGCATAAATACACCACCATCCTCAGAGTCCATGAGACGAACTCCAAGATTAGTCAAACGATGGATATCTTTCACCAACTCCCGTTTATCCTCATCCATATGAGCTAAACTCTCCATGGATAACCTATTAAGATCATCAGCAACTACGTCAGCTTTACTTGGGTGGTAATAGAGACTTATATTGTAGTCCTTTAGAAACTCAAGCCATCTCCTTTGTCTGAGATTCAATTCCTTCTGAGTGAACACATACAGTAGTCTCTTATGATCAGAAAAGATGTCGACATAAACCCCATAGAGATAGTGATGCTAAATCTTTGATGCAAATACCACGACTAACAACTCCAAGTCATGAGTAGGGTAGTTCTTCTCATGAGCTTTCAATTTCCTAGAAGCATAGGCCACCAACCTACCATGCTGCATAAATACACAACCAAGCCCAATACGAGAAGCATCATAATATACTACAAAACAATCATTACCCTCTGGCAAGGTCAAAGCTGGAGATGAAGTTAATTTATCTTTCAACTTCTCAAAACTGCCCTCACACGCGTCCGACCACAAGAACTTGAACTTCTTATGGGTCAACGTAGTCAATGGGGCAGCTATCATAGAAAAACTCTCTACAAATCTCCTATAGTAACTGGCTAGACCTAAGAATCTTCGAATATTGGTTGGAGTCACAGGTCTAGGCCACTTCTTAACCACCACAACCTTTTGTGGATCCACCGTGATCCCTTCACTAGAGATAACATGACCAAGGAAAGTCACAGCCTTCAACCAAAACTCATACTTTGAGAACTTGGAATACAAATGATAATCCTTCAAGGTTTGTAACACAACACGGAGGTGATTCACATAATCTGCCTCACTTTTAGAATAGACTAAGATGTCATCAATAAAGACAATGACAAGAAAATCCAAAATTGGATGGAAGACCTATTCATCAAATCCATGAATATTGTGGGGGCATTGGTCAACCCAAAAGACATAACTAGGAACTCATAATGATCATACCAGATTTTGAAGGCAGTCTTAGGGATATCCACTTCCCTAATCTTAAGTTGATGCTAACCCGACCTAAGATCAATCTTAGAAAAACACTTTGAACCTTGAAGTTGATCAAAAAAATCATCGATCCTATAAAGAAGATACTTATTCTTTATGGTCACCTTGTTCAACTGATGATAATCAATGAACATTTGATGAGAACCATCCTTCTTATGCACAAACAACATGGGAGAACACCAAAGAGACACACTAGGATGGATAAGACCTTTATCTAAGAGATCCTTCAATTACTCCTTAAGCTTCTTCAACTCCGCCAGAGCCATTCTATAAGGAGGGATAAAAATTGGACGAGTTTCCAAAATAAGATCAATCATAAAATCAATCTCCCTATCGGGAGGAATACTAAGAGGGTCATCGAGAAAGACCTCGGGGAACTCATTAACCACGAAAATAGATTCTAGAGAAAGACTTTCCAAGTTAGAATCTTTAACTTAGATCAAATGATACAAACACGCTTTAGAAATCAAATTTCGGGCCCTAAGATATGAGATGAACCTCCCATTAGGCACTAAAGAACCCCCTTCCCATATAATGACCAGATTATTAGGGAATTTAAACATGACCTTACCGGTTCGACAATCTAAGGAAGCAAAGCACAAATGCAATCAATTCATCCCCAGAATAATATCAAAATCAACCATGTCTAACTCTATCAAATCTACCAGAGTATCTCTGCTACCAACATCTACCACACACCCCCTATAGACTCTTTTAACAACCACAGAGTCTCCTAGCGGGGTAGAAATAGAAAAAGTAACAAACAAACACTCATGACCAAAATCAAAATGCACAGCCATAAATGGGGTCATATAAGAGAGAGTGGACCCCGAATCAATCAAACAATACATATCATGGGAGAAAAGTCTCAGCATACTTGTAACAACGTCTGGAGATACCTCAGAATTCTGGTGAGTAGCAAGTGCATACAAATGTTTCCAGCTAGTGCCGATACCAGAAACAGAAGCTGAAGCAGTACCCTTCGATGCAGGAGCAAGTAAAGTAGCAATAGGGGACCTGTTGGCCCAAGAAACCACTAGAGAGGGGCACTCTCGCTGCATGTGACCAATTTAACCACATCTAAAATATTTGTTCCTCCCCTTCTCACACTGACCATGGTGATGCTGACCATAAAATCTACAATGAGGGTAGGATAAAGCCGACTGAGCCCCACTAGTCTGAGATTGGGCACCTTGTGCCCTAGAAGCATTACCACTCTGAAAATGTCTGTCTCTCGACGGCCTTAAGTAGGGAGCACTAGTTGTAGAATAGGAATTGGGATTCACCCAATTCTTCTTCTTGGACCACTTACTACTAAATTGTTGGCCTTCACTTTGGTAATAAAACTGAGACTTCTTGCTCTGCCTCTCATCAATCTCAACTTATTTCTTTTTCTCTTCTTCCACTTGTTTCATGTACACAATCAATTTAAAGATGTCTATATCTTTGATCAACAAGGCCACTTTGCTCTTAAGGCCCAACTCACGAGATAGTCCCGAGGAAAACTTCCTCATCTGATCCCTCATATTTGAAACCATCTCTGGAGCATACCTAGACAATGGGTGAAACTTCATGACATACTCCTTGACGGATATTTTTCCTTACTTTATATTAATAAACTCTTCCGTCTTTGCTTCCCTCAACTCTAGGGAAAAGAAGTGGTCCAGAAAAGTATTAGTGAAGTCCTCCCACAAAGATGACTCATCAATATCACCTCATATCCGTTCCCACTCCTCATACTATTGGTATGCCACGTCCTTGAATTGATAGGATGCAAACTCTGCCCCTTCCACATTAGTGGCATGCATAACTCAGAAAATCTTTTCCATCTCATCTAGAAAACCTTGGGGATCTTTCTCCACCTTAACACTGGTGAAGGTTGGAGGACACATCCTCATAAAATGGCTAACCCTTGTGGCCTCAAAAGATGGAGTAGAAGATGCACCATTCTCAGCCTGAGAAGCTACCAACTGAGCAATCGTATGAATCAACTGATGAAACTCAGCATTCGACATATCATCCTAAGGGACTAGAGGAGGACTAGAGAAAACTGGTGGAACTCTTGGACTATTAGGTATTGGACTCCAAGACCGAGTATGGACTCTATAAGTAGAATGAGTCCTATCAACATCGTCCCCAATTGGGATGAAAGGGTTTGCGGGAACTTTAGATCTTCTTGGAGGCATGATCCGAAAGATGAGCAAATAGAAATTTGAAGGATCCAAGACCTTAAACTCTATAGCTCAAAATAAGACAATAAGAAAGCGAAACATTCCTAAATGTATCGTAGCCCCTCTCTTATAAGTATGGCGCACTACATACTAATAAAAAAGACTCTACTTGACATGGCTTTTTGGATACCCAACTAACCATGAACCTAGGCTCTGATACCAACTTGACACGACCCAAAACCGCACCATTTCGTGTGTGCATATCAAGCCCAACAAAGACCAAAGATCGCCCCATTAACCTGATATAATCATCATATTAATTCACAAGTGTCGGATGAACTCTGAATATATAATAAGACAGCGAAAACAAAGCTAACAACCATATCATAAGAATGTCTAATCATTACATTCATGCCAGCATACAACATCCCAACTACCAAAGTCCATAGTCATCCTCAAGCCTCTACCAATCTGATGTCTATAACATGTCGGGACATGCCCCCGAAATAGCCAAAAATCAAATCTAATACAAGTCTATGACATAAAATAGAAAGACTATTAAATATATACCTTCCTAATTTTGGAAGCTCACCACTTCAAAGTCAACACACGATATGCTCGAACACCTGGTCACTGCGCAGGAAGAGAAAAAGAAGCTCTAGCCCCTATGTCGCATGGGGACACAGTGTTCAAAAATGGTTAGTGGTTGGAGTGCTAGCATGTAACTCAAGGGTAAGGATAAAATAGTGTCATTATTCAATACCAAGTCAAGCCATCATAAGCCACCATATTCATACACATAGACATGTAGATATATGTAATGACATCAAGTGTCAAGAGATAATAAGGCCATAGCATACATTTCAAAGCACCCAATCATGAACCATGAAGTAGAGGACTCTAACCCTACACTTGCTTAGGTTATATCAAGCAAGAGGACTCTAACCCCAATCTATCTTATTGTTCAAGTGGACTCCAACCGCAAGCCTTTTGCTAGATAAGTGGACTCTAACCACAAGCCATTTTGATAGACAAGTGGACTCTAATTACTAGTCATCTTATCAAACAAATAGACTCTAACTAAAAGTCATTTTATTACGCAAGTAGACTCTAACCACAAGCCATTGTGTCCATTACTAGTCGACATCGGGACTCTAACCCTTTGTCCATGCATTCACATCCATTTAATTCAACATTTAAGGACTTTAACCCACTTAGCCATTTCAAGCCATGAAGGCCACAATTTAACACCATACTTGACCACAAGGTCTTTATGAAATATTTATCAATCAATTACCTTAATAGGCCAATGCCTTAATTTCAACGACCATTCAAGTCAAGTTGTGTTCATTGATACCTTTATCAAACCATTCATTAACATTCTTACCGCAAGCTTTAGTTCAAACACAATTTAATTTCATGCTTAGGGACCCAAACCCCTTTTTAACCAAACCAACCACCAAGGTCACCAACTAACTCATTAAAAGGCCAACAAGGCCTTTACTGGTTCATATAACAATCATTCTTACTCATAAATCCATTACCTTAGTTCAAATCACCATCAACATATAACTAGTTATTTCTAGTAGACATTTTCACAAATACCTTGAGGACATACCTTCATCATGACCAAAACCCAAGTGATAACCATCAATATTAAGGCTACTCATGACCCACTTATTAAACCATAATCAATAAGCACCCACATGTGTTAATCATCACCAAAAACATGTATAGACACTAGTTTAAGCAAGAGTAAACATTACCTATCACTATACTTCAAAACCCTAAACATTTATTTCAAAAACCACCATTAAAAATTTATAAATAATGTTTAAATAACATGATATTTGAGAAATAATAATAAGGGAAGAGTCGCATGCCTTATACAAGATGATTCACTAAGAGATTCTTGGTCTTCAAGTCTCTACATGGCCTCTTTGATAAACCCTAGCCCTAATCTTAATAGAGAAGTTGAGAGGGAATTTAGGAGTATTTTAGAATTTTTTTAACTTGTATATGTGAAGAATTAAGGTCCAAATGAGGTTATAAGTTGTGATTTACTAGGGTTTAGGGGTGGAAAATATCCATAAAGTTCTCATCTTAAAAGCTGGAAATGAACTCCTAAGAGGGTACGACTCTCATGTCTAAACCATACCCTAGGGTACGAGTGGTACCCTAACTCGTACCCTAGGCCTCACCATGGATCCATAAACTGTCCAAGACTACACATGCATAACTCGTATCTTAGGGTATGAATGGTACCTTAAACCATACCTTGAGCCGTACCTTGGACAGATTCAACTAGGCTAAGCATTTGGCATCATACGACTAGGCCACATACGATCTGTACCCTAACATACGACTTGGGAGAGGCTAAACCATATCTTTGATAGTATGTTATCAATATAAACTTATCACTATACGAAAGTAGAGGGTACTACTTGTACCCTAACATACGAGAGGCATGATCAAATCGTACCCTTCCTATAATGCTCAACTTAGGAGATTTTTCTAAAGGTCCAAAGCCAAGGTGTTTCATGTACATTGTTGGCTTAATGTTGAATTCATGTGGTTGTTTGGTTAAGAGTCTATAATGATCCTATTTGAGTTGAGCATGTGCCATGTGTATGTGAGGTGTTTGTATATTCTTTATTGCATTCGATGCTAGAACTTGCCTGGTGTGTGTGAAAAGTAAAATAAAGAGTGTGGGTTGAGAAGATGATATAGGCATTTGTTTTTTTGATAGCCATGTTTGTACCCTTGTTCTGAACTACCCTCGTGCATAATCCTAGTTAACCTCATTGAGCCTTTAGCTTATTTTCTTTGGCAGCCTAATGTGTAGCCTAATCCTTTCTTTGATTGACCGCAATTTGATCCAAAGCTCCTAAGTGTTTTAGCTGAAATGTAATTGAGTTAAGGAGTTTTATATTCAAGTAGGGAAAAGGTGAAATTGAAGCCCCAAAGAAATAGCTCTTGGTGTTGAAAATTTGATATGTGTTGTGGTTGGGAGTTATGTATTGAAAAGAATAAAGATTGTTCAAATTGAATAAGATGTGAATAGAAAATACCCCACCATAGTGTATGTGAATAAGCTTAATGAGATGGGACAAAACAAAAGATGTGGGTAGACATAAGTGGTAAAAGTTGGTTGTTAGAGGTGAATTGGATAAAAAATGTGATTTATTAAATCGCTTAGGGAAGATAGTCACTATTATAATTACACTATATAATTATGAGTAATTTACAGCTTTACTATAAATTGGAGAGGGTAATTAGCTCGATTAGTTACACCCAATGTGGCTTTCCAAACAACTACTTAATAATGAAGGTAAAAATCAAGTAATACACGATATCTAGTGATTTCTTATTCAAAACTTCTAGCAAAGTGGAAAATGAAATTTAAAGCCCAAAAAAAAGAAAATACTTTTTCCGTTATTTTTATTTATTTATTTTGAAATGTCAAATAATACTTATTCAATTTATATAATTAATAAATAATTTATATATTTTATAGAATTTTTTAAATTATTAAATTCATCATATTTAAAAGATAATGTAATTAAATTATCGCTTCATTTATCGTTATCGTGTACTAATATTTGTGTCAATAAAAATATAAATCTATTATATAAGTGAGCAAGAGGGACGAACACAGTAATATTGCATAGTACTAAAAGTTATTCGAGTTGTACCTACAACTTAAGGTTGTTCTTTTGCCTTCTACTATACACACGTGTACTCCAAAAACATCCAATAATATTTTTACAAAGCAAATTTAATCGTACGCTAAAGCAAATTTAATCGTACGCTAAAGCAACTTTAATTGTACACTAAGGGGTTATTTGGTGTGGGGTATTAAAATAAATAGTCTCGAGATAAAAAAATAATTTTGGAATAAATTTTTTGGTGCTTTATTTGGTTGCTAAGTTTGGGAGAACTTATCCCGAGATTAACAAATAGTACCGTGATAAGTTATTCCGCCCTGTGGGTAGTATAAATAATCTCAACATTATTTAACTTGGGATAAAGCCATAAATTACAAAATCAACCTCCAATTATCACCTTTTATATGTGTGTGTATATATATAAATATATATATTCTGTTACTTTACTACTATATATAAGAGAGAATGTGAAATTTTGATAGTCCTCACATCAAATTTTTTTTGTCAATTTCATTCCTAATTTAAATTTTAATTACTCTATCAATTTTTATCCATTTTGATAAATTTAAACAATTATATGAGTTTATAAATACAACAAAAGTGATGAGTCATGGGAAAATGATAGTGACACCATAAAAATTATTTATACAATGAATTCAAAAGTGATCCAAGGGTTGTATGAATGTTTATTAATCTTACTTTAAATTTTTATTTTTCCTAACAAATTTATCATGAACAAGTAATTAAAGTATTTTGACATTCCCTTTTTAACTTAGTATATGCTTAATTATTAAATAAAAAATTATTGTTTATATACAGCTAAAAATGTTTGAAAAATTATTTTTTTTAAAATATAATTTAACTCTCCAAATATTAATGATACTAAATAATGAAAAATGAGAGTAATTCTTTTTCACATTTTTTTATGATGAATGTTTTTAACAAAAAGTGAAATTATCAACATTTTATAGTATCTAGGACAAAAGAAATAATTTAACATAAGATATTAAAACTTCATACACGTTTAATAAATATCAACACGAATTTTTTAACATGTATTTAAAAAAAAAAAAAACTACTAAGGTTAAAAAAGAAATAGTTTCAATTTCTTTTGTATGGTTTAATATGAAAGAAAATAATTAAGTTAAATAAGGTGAAGAGTATTTTTATAAAAAAAATATCTATTCTTAAAAAGAATGCAATGCCTATTATTTTTAATATCACAAATCAAACAATCATTAAAAATAATATCAACATAACTAATTTCAGGATAACTACTCCCAATATAACTTATCTCAGCATAACTTGTTTTCAAACCAAACGACCCCTACAGGCAAGACAAGTGTACATTAGTTATAATTTTAACTTTATTTAATGCAACTTTTTACTTTTTGTATTTTTCGTACTTTGCTTATTTTTATTCCTTTATCTTAATTTTTTAATTTGTTATATATTTAAAAGAAAAAAAAAATTACCCCACCTAGTGGGAATATACCAGGTCTGTTGTTGTTGATGTTATATATTTAAAATTTACGTAAAAATCTTATAAATTAAAATAATTAACAAATTAAATATTTGAAAGACAAATAAAAAAATTGATTGACTCTTGAATTCTATCAATGCCACATAAATTAAGACAAAGGGGGTAACATACATTATTTAAAAATGACATAAAAAGTACTATATATCATAATAATTAACAATATAAAATATTTAAAAGACAAATAAAAAATTTGATTGACTCTCGAAATTCAATCAGTGTCACATAAATTGGGACAAAGAAAGCAACATATATTATTTGAAAATGACATAAAAGTTACTATAAATCATAATAATTAATAATTTTAAATATTTAAAAGACATAAAATATTTGGTTGGCTCTCTAAATTTTATCTATGCCACATAAATTGGAGCAAAGGGAATAACATAGATTATTTGAAGATTATGTAAAAGTACTATAAATCACAATAATTAATAATTTAAAATATTTAAATATCATATAAAATATTTAATTGACTTTCTCAAATTCCATCAATGCGACATAAATTGAGATAAGAAAAATGACATATATTATCTGAATATTATGTAAAGTATTACATATTGCAATAGTTAACAATTTAAAATACTTAAAAATCATACAGAAAATTTATATTCTCTATTATATAAGTCAATAGAGATAAATAGGAGCAAATTGATCATTTCTTAAAAGTCATGCTTTTATCCCCTTTCAATAGCTAACACTTGTTTCATTACCTACGATCTACATACACGTGCATGACCACCTTCATTATATTCAATAGCACTCCATGCTTACCACTTTCACTGTCATTCTTCTATCACTTCTCCATAACTTTTCCTCTTTACCAAAAAATATCACTTCAAAAGTCACTTTAATCTCTAGATCTGAGATATTTAACAAGGTTTAATAGTCGATGGTTGAAGATTTTGATTAACTTTTACAGTTTGAGAAAATGATAAAATACGCATACACTCACTGAAATTTCTGCTGATATTTATTTTGAATAATGATTTTTTGTTGGATATTCTAAATGCATGTTGTGTTGGTGCATGATTTCACACTGATGTACATGTGGTGTTTGATAATATTCTGAAACAATTAATTTTTTAGCAATTTCTTATGTCCAAGCAAAAATTAACTCCAACAATATTCATCTCTTGAGTGTTTCTCCCTTTTTCAAAGGTAAGGAATCTTATTTTAGAGTTTCTTTTTTATTTCCATTCGAATTTTTCGTCTATACTTTATCAATTTTTTATTCATCATAGATTTTTCTGCTTTTGTGTTTTTGTATTTAATTTTTTTGTTATGATTTTCTTCTGTTACAGAGATCTTGATCTTCACCTTTGGCAGGAACTCTTGAAAATTTAGTTCTCCTTTATCATTTTTTGAGGTGTTGATTTTTTATTGCTTCGGATATCTTTTACGGATATGATACATTATAGCCACATAATATATTGGATGTGATTTTACAGTCACTTTGTATCTCATCTTAGTAGAGTTAGTTTAATATTTACTGGAAGCATATGCCATGAAGTTGTTTCTCCGAATTTGTTGTCTAGCGTTTGGTCAAAATAGCAATTTATGTCGCTTTGGTATGAGGAGATTTTTCGAAATTGTGGCAAAATATGGGAGCAGTTTATGTAACATGGCTATAGTTGTGAAACTTAATCTTTGAACTGATTGATCTATATTCTATTCAAGATCATAAATATTAATTGTCTTTGCATTTATCATGATAGTTATTTATTTGAATCATTCTGTCTCTCTTAGTGTTATCTTAAACTATGTTCATATAAATCGTTTTCTCTTTAACAGTTGTTTCTCTTAGAATTATGCAAATTACTTTTGCAATTTATTATTTCTCGCTTTGCTGGTGAGTGCGTCTATTTATGAACTATGATAATAATTTATAATATTTGAGTTTGTTTTTATATATATTTGTTTGTTTGCTGAATAATATAGACACTGGGATATAGTAGCAGATTTAAAATTTTCACTTAATGTTTGAAAAATAAAAATATAATATATAGAATTGAACAGATGTTCAGAACAGATTCGGAAGACCTGCAGCAGCAAGAAACTCTAGACACACTGTCAAAAGCTATTTGATCTGGCATTTCACATGTTTCGCTAATTTTTCTACAAGAGAGGATGCCATTTTGCAAAATGAAGCACCTACGAATTTGTATATTCTGGATACGAGCTTTCATTGACGGTTGATAATATTTGCAGTTTTTTTATAGTATTTTTTAATTCAAACATCTGATAAAGATGTTATATATTAGTTAGGTCCGTGTTGAACACAAGCCTTGTCCATTTAGTATATAGATAAATAAAAATAGACAGGGAGATATATATATCCATCGCCACGTATTGGTTCTCGTTTCTCTATCGGTTGAGAAAAATCCCAACCCCTTCGTATAAAATTAAATCAACCGTCGTTCACCCTTCACCATCACCATCTCTCTCTCTATCTTCACCAAAAATGGCTTCACCAGCAGTCCTTCCAATCAATAACACCGACACCGCCCAACAAATCGGGCCAACCCCCGCATTCCGTTCATTCATCAACCACATTTCCACCACCGTCCAAACCGGTTTCGCCAATCGCCGTCCGTGGTCCGAACTCTTCGACAGATCCGCTTTCTCTAAACCCGAATCTTTCTCCGACGCCACTCTCCGTATCCACAAAAACTACTCCTATTTCCGCATCAATTACCTTTCTCTCCTCGCTGCTGTTCTCGCATTTTCTCTCATAACAAACCCCTTTTCCCTTCTTACACTTTCCGCTCTCCTCGCTGCTTGGCTCTTTCTTTACCTTTTCCGCCCTTCAGATCCTCCGTTGGTTCTATTCGGTCGTCAGTTTTCTGAAAGGGAAACGCTAGGTGTGCTTATTGTGTCCACTGTTGCTGTGATCTTTGTTACCTCCGTTGGTGCTGTGCTTGTTTCTGCGTTGATGGTTGGTCTTGGGATTGTGTGTACGCATTCTGCTTTTAGGGCACCTGAGGATCTTTTCCTTGATGATCAAGAGTCTCCTGCTACTGGATTTCTCTCTTTCTTGGGCGGCGGTGCCACCAATGCTGCCGCCATAGCTGTAACCCCTGCTGTTGCTGCTAGCGTTTGATGAGGATGAGATGGGGTAATTTTACTGTAGTTTTATATCATTTTGTGAATGTTTTAATAGATGAACTCATAAAAGGATGACGGAAATGAGACAAGAATAATGATGTATGTAGAAGACTTAGATTTTTCCGTTTCTTTAAGATTCTGAACCTGAAAATTGTATTTTGGATCCTACCAATTTGGAAGTTTAGTTACTGTAATTGGTTGTAGAAAATGAGTGATTTGCACCTGAAATCTGATAAATTGATTGTTTGATTTCTGTTTAACGTATTGATAACACCTGTTATTTTAAACAATTGGATTCGGTTGGTATTGGTCAGATTTGGATGATTTTGGTATGAATGTAGTCACAATCTTATTCATCTCAATTTATCAGATTTCAGGTGTATTGATAGCACCTGTTATTTTAAACAATTGGATTCGGTTGGTATTGATCAGATCTGGAAGATTTTGGCATGAATGTAGTTGCAATCTTAATCCATCTCAATTGATCTCACATATAGGTGTGTTGGGAGTATGGGTACTTAAATTAACTTCTGCAAGATGCACTAAAAATTGTAAAATACTCTCATATGTGTTGAATATGTAGTCGTATCCAGTTCCATGAAACATATGTTATCAGTTATCATAAGTTAATTTAATCTTTGCAGTTGTTTGGTTATGATTGAATAAGCTTGTATTTTATGGCCTTGATGTTGCGGATGTTATATGTTGTGCTTTTGTTTAAGGCCTTTTTTTTTGTTTCTAACATATGAGTGCTGCATGATGTATTTGTTGTTTAGAAGTCCATCAATTCTCCTTAGATCTTGGTGAAAGTGTGGGCACCTAAAGAACTGTTCTACTCTCTATTTACATTCATCATATGTTCTGATTGTTGCTTTGCAATGTGGGTGTTGAGCGTTGAGACTACCTTTTTTGGTGGGTAGGGTTTTACTCTACTTGATTAGAATCATTGGGCTGTTTCTGTTTGTTGAGTATCTTTGAATTGCTGATCAACATTGGACAATAACCACAACTGACCATCGCACACGGGTAAGTGTGCCTACCCAAAGAACTGATTTACTTTCCATTTATGTTGAGAAATATCTCATCATATGTTTTGATTGTTTGCTCAACACAATGTGTGTGTTGAGACAACTATCTTTTGGTGGGTTAGAATCATTCAGGCTCTTTTGTTGAGAATCTTTGAATTGCTGATGACAACACTCTGGAGGCTGTTAGTGCTTGTTGGTGGTCTGTTGTCAATTATGCAATGTTGATGGAAAAAGTTCTAAGTTGCTAGGACTCTCCAAAAATGTTGCCGCACCAGTGTCGGATCCTTCAGAATTATACTATACTATTTTTGGAGGATCCAACACGCACCCGTAGACATTTTTGAAGAGTCTGAGCAACTTAGAAAAAGTTGATATTTGAAAGGTTCGAGCATTTGTTGGATCATATGTACTTCGAAGAAAGTAATTTGCATGAGGACTTGTGGGTAAAATGCTCCGCTTCTTCTCTTAAAGTGTGCATGTTTCTTATTGGTAGGCCAACCGTGTCCTTTGTTCTAGATATGATAATTGATAAGCAAATGTAGGAAATTTGTTGCTGTAAATTCTTTCTAGGCCTGACAACCTTGGTGGTACCTAGCTTCTTCTTCAACGTTGAGTCATAAGGGAAAAAATGTAGCAATTGGTTTATGTCAATGATTCTTTAGAAGTATGGCGCCTATAGTACCAATAAATCATTTTTTGGATGTTCCAAATTGATCTTGTTCTGATTGATACGTGTGGTGAAGCTACCGTATCTTGTGTATTGCCTGTTTTTAGTTCCTTGTGAGTTTGAAGTTGGATCTGCTAGTTTGCTTATGGGATGTGAGGTGAGTAGATCTTTGCTCCAAGTTAAGTATATGATAGCACATTTGCTTTAGAGCTATGGGTGGTGTTTTATTTGGTGGAGGATATTAAGAAGCTATACTAAAAGACGGATTACTTCCCTACACTGCTATGGAGATATGGTACTCTGCCAGGAAGAATATGAAGCTTTTCCTAGTGATCTCTATGTTTTAGGACTGTTGCAGTTAAGATGAAAGCTTTCGCTTGCATGTGATGTCTGTGTAAGGATGGTAGCAGTAAGATTTGACCTCACCATATTGATCTGTCATTTTAAAGAATTGGGTTTGGTTGGTATTGATCAGATCTGGATGGTTTTGGTATGCATATAGTCACAATCCTAGCCGTAGGTGGAGCAGGGATATATGAGTACTTATGTAAATACTTCAAGATGAACTAAAAATTGTAAAATACTCTCATCTGTGTTGAAATATTTATTTGTATTCAGTACCGTCTAACATGTGTTATCACTGGTTAATTCAACCTTTACAGTTGTTTGGTTACGATTTGACTAAGCTTGATTGATGGCCTTGATATTGCGCATGTTATATGATGTGCTTTTGTTCAAGGCCTTTTCCTCGTCAAAGATATTTTTGTTGTTCTAATATATGAGTGTCGTATGTCGTATTTGATGTTTAGGATCCATCGATTCTTTTCAGCACTCGAGGAAAGTGTGCCTTATCTAATGAACTTATCTTCCTTTTATTTACATTATCATGTGCTTTGATTGTTGCTTTGCAATGTGGATGTCGAGAGTTGAGCCTATCTTTTCTTACATTTATCGTATGATGGAGTCTTACTCTACTTGATTAGAATCATTGGGCTGTTTCTGTTAATCTTTTTAGGATCACAAATTCCATTAGCACACTTTAGCTCACGGTCTGTCAAAAAACAACCCCCATAATTGAATTAAAGTTTCACTGTTGTTAAATTCACATGCCTGTACAATGACAAAAAAATATATATACAATTAGTCAATATATATATAGAGAGAGAGAGTCTAATATTTAAAGGACAAACATCAAAAAACCATAATTTTTAAAGCAAACTCCAGGACCAGATGGGCTCCACCCTTTCTTTTTTTCAAAATTATTGGAATATTATGGGATCCTCCGTTCTAAACTTCTGCAAAGAAGTCTTCAGTTCGGGCACTATCCCCGAGGAAATAAATAGATCACACGTTTGTCTCATTCCTAAATGTTCCAATCCAAATTCTTTGAAACAGTTCCGGCCCATAAGTCTGTGCAACACCTCTTATAAAATAATTACGAAAATTATTGCAAAATGATTGCGCCGTTTCATAAACAACATTATTGGTTCGTGCCAAACAAGCTTCCTCCAGCGTAGATAAGCTGCGGACAATGCCATTATAATCCAAGAAATGATCCGACACTTCAAAAAAATGAAAGGAAAAAAAGGGAGCTTTTTCATGAAAATTAATTTAGAAAAAGCTTTTGACAAAATTGAATGGTCTTATATAAAACATACCTTGGAATGCTTTAATTTTCCTCAAAACAACCATCAAGCTTATCATGTCTTGCATTACCAAAAACTCAATAGCTATTCTCATTAATGGCACTAGAACGGACTTCTTCAGCCCTTCAAGGGGTCTACGTCAAGGAGACCCAATATCTCCGTACATCTTTATTTTATGTGTGGAAGTCTTCTCCCATAACATTAACCAACAGGTAGAGTCTGGCAAATAGGCACCAATAAGAATATCTAGAAAGGGACCTGACCTATCCCACTTATTTTTTGCCGACGACCTAATTCTTATGTCCAAAATGAAAAGCAAAAGTTGTGTTTGTATTGATGATACCTTGAATAACTCCTGTAACTGGTCCGGGCAATCCATTAATAAGCTAAAATAAAAAATAATTTTCTCCAATAACTGCTCCTCTAACTCAATGACCAAAACCTTTGTTTTTTTCAACATAAAAAAAAGTCAAGGTTTTAAAAAATACTTAGGTTTCCCTATCTTTGAAGGCAAGCCTTTAAATCGAGATTTTAACTTTATATTAGATAATTTGAATAAAAAGTTGTCGGGTTGAAAAATGCACTGTCTTAATTTAGCAGGGAGAACTACCCTAGCGAAATCCTTCCTTAACAGCATCCCGACTCATGTTATGACCTTCATTAAGCTCCCTAAAGAAATCATAAAAAAAATTGACCAAATCCAACGAAACTTTATTTGGGGAACTACTTCAGAGAAGAATAAGCTCCACATGGTTAACTGGAAAATCATGACACTACCCAAAAACATGAGAGGGTTGGGAATCCAACGTAGCAATCTAAAAAATCTTGCTCTCCTGACTAAGCTGGCTTGGAGGACCTTTAATGGAAACCAATCTCTTTGATCGAAGGTCCTTCGTAACAAATATGACAGAAATCATAGTATAGATAAATGGGGTGCTCCTACTGCTTTTAGCAGCACCACTTGGAGAAATATTATGGTAAGGTGGAAATTATGTAGAGAAAACTCGAGATGAGAGATTGGCGATGGTAGCAAAATTAGTCTTTGGAAAGATAGATGGGTGCCTAATTGTAACACCCTTGACGAGACTCTCTACACACCTCTCTCAAAAGAGAATGAACAAATCACGGTTAAAGATATAATCCTTAATAATGATTGGAATTCCAATCGCATAAGCTAGGATCTCCCTCGGGATATTAAATGCTTGATCAGAAAGACTTTGATACCCTCCAACAATGCCACTAACGATAGGCTTATTTGGGCCATCACTAATAATGGAGCATGCTCTACGAAATCTGCATATGAACATCTAGCCTCTCGTATGGAAAGTAATGTTCAAACGGTTGAAAATTTCAACTGAATTTGGGACTTAAAATGCTCAAATAAGATCAAATTCTTCATTTGGTTATGCTACCATCGAAGGATACCCACCAAATCGTACCTTCACCATTTAGGAATTACTAAGGACTCTCTCTGCGCTATATGCCAGTGCCCGAAAATCATAAGACATATCTTCTTGGATTGTAGTTTGGTTAGAAAATTTTGGGATAGTATCAATAGGGGAACTCAAGCTGCAACATTGTTACCTTTTGCGGAAATTCACTGGTTGGACAAGTTCAGAAAACTGAACATCATACTACCTCACAAATACATCTCTTGGCCAAACCTATTTCTTTTTATATTATGGCATGTATGGCTTAATAGAAACTATAATCTTTTTAACAACTCTAACAGGGATATCTCCACGAAGCTTCCCTTTGCTCATGCCATTGAATTCACACTTTTAACTACCAAAGAAAATTCTGGTCAAAACAAAATTATTGTTCCAAACACAATTTGAAAACCTCCATAGACGGGTATGAAGCTCAATATAGATGGATCCTTCCATAAAAAAAAAAAAATAGATGGTGCTGGGGGCTTGCTAAGAAACACAGAAGGAGCTTGGTTGATAGGCTTTAGTGCCTCCATCAACGTCTCTTTAGCGTTTGAAGCGAAGGCAACGACACTCATTTTGGCTCTTCGACTGGTTCTGAAATTACAATTTAACATTACTGTGGCAACTGACTCATTACAACTATATAATGCTCTTCTAAATATAACTTCACAGGATACTAACTTAATTTGTATTTGCAGGGATCTTCTGCTGCAGGTGGGGAGCACGATGGTGATCCATGAGCCACGAAGTACGAATGCAGTTGTGGATTTACTAGACAAAGAGGAAAATAAGTTAGTTGATGACTGTAGATGGAAGGAATGGGCGGTTCCACCTATGTTTGTTTGGAAGCAGTTGAAAACAGACAAAGACGAAACTTTTTTTGTGTGTAATATATCTAATGATGCATGTAATATAAGGCACTCTATGCCTAGTACTATGGACAACTCTAATTATGTCTTAACTAGTAGCGATAGGTTTGTTCCTCAGGCTAGTCTTGGGATGCACTGCTGTACCAATTCCCCTGTTTAATATATGCTAATATAAATCTCTATTATTACCAAAAAAAAACTGTGATCACTGATGTCTATAATATTCGAGGCAACTAAAGGAGAAAAAACAATTTTAATTGTGATTTTTAAAAAAAAAATTAGAATCTAATCGAAATCACAAAATATAGAATTGAAGGCATAACACTATTACATATACCTTTAAAGAAAGCAAAAGCCTCAAAATTTTCAGTTCTAATTGTGAATTTATGAAAAAAAATTCTTAAATTCTAATTAAAATTATAAACTATGTCATTGAAGGCATAACACTACTATTAGAGCTGTCAGAATGGGCCAGGCCCGTTCGGCTGGCTCGACCCAACCTGTAATTTGATAGGGCTGGGCTACGATTTTTACAGCTCGTTTAAGAACATGACTTTTTAGCTCGATTTGAATAAGCACGTTGACTCGTGGGATTTGAGCAATATGGACTAGGCTGGCCCTTGGGTCAAATAAAAAATAATTAAAAAAATAGAATAGAGTACTAAGAATAAAAAAAATTCAAACTCAAAGTCTATTTGTATCATCATGGATATTTAAATATTAAATATGTTTATAAAAATATAAATAATTAAAATATAAATTTTTAAGGAGTCAAATATATTTGATGAAGATGATAGTGACGATGTTGAATACGCCATAAGTGCCATAAGAGTTTTTTTGAGAGTTCGACTACATATTGACTTCTTTATGTTTTACTGTGACCAATTAAATAAAATTATGTTAATATTGCTATTTAGCTAGTTATATTATTATCCATTAGTTGTTTCGTTTTTTTTTCAACATCTCTATTTGATTTGAATTTGGTGTCAAAAGTTATTCAATTTCTAAATTATTAGGATTTTTTTTGGGTAAATTTGAGACTTGATTAACAAGTAGTAACTTCATGTAATATTATATTATAAATTTTAGGTAATTAACATTTTTAAATTTAAATTAAGATTAAAAAAATTATATATTCTTAAAAGTGGGTCGGCCCGTTAAGGCTCGCAACCCATAGTGTGATGGGTTGGGCTTGCTATTTTCTGACTTGCCAT
Source organism: Capsicum pubescens (assembly GCA_030864215.1). NCBI lineage: Eukaryota > Viridiplantae > Streptophyta > Magnoliopsida > Solanales > Solanaceae > Capsicum > Capsicum pubescens. The sequence goes on from CM061546.1 coordinate 230,114,266, forward strand.
GTTGATGAGTCAGCCCGTCCTGACCCGTCAAACTCCAAAGCCTGCGTGGATTATCCCAGATGGATTGGACTGACCCGTATTGATAGCTCTAACCTACTACATATATTTCCTACACTTGCATTAAACACAAAACAGAGCAAAACCCCCACAAAATTTTAACAAAAACATTATGAATAGAGTAAAATCCTAAAACCTCAAAATTGATATAATCAACGAAAACAAAAATCATAAAACAAACTCAAAAATGCAATAACTAGCACAATAATTAAGACAACTTACACCAATAGCTTCAACTACGACTTCAATTGTCAATAACAATCGACCAAAATCAGAGAAATCAAAGATGCAAGTGAAAAATGTTAAGTACAAGGATCTGTTGAGAAGCAAAACAAAAAAAAAAAAAAAAGAACCTCTGATTTTTAATTCTTGTACACATAATTTCTTACGTGTCGATTAATTTTTAATTTTTTAATGACATGTGAGCGTTTAAGCTACACACTCAGGTTATTAGACCAAAAAATGGTTTAAAAGGTTATTTTTAATTGGGTAAAAGGTTCAGATGATAAAAAGGTAAGCAGAAGTGTCCATCTTACAAACTCAAACAAGTATAAGAATCCATCCGATCATTTCGCCAATTAAAAATTATTTCTCTCTTTTATGTTTTATATTTCAAATTTCAAATTTTTAATTCCCTTTGTCCCCCTTACTCTTTTTCTTCATCTGTTTTTTTTTTTCTTTTTTCCTTCTCCCCTTCTTTATCTTCTTCCTCTTTTTCACATTTGTCATTTTTCTTTTGCGTTTTTTTTCTCTACCTTATCGTCTTATCATTTTTTCTCTTTCTTTCTTATGAGTTTTTTCCTCTTTATCTTCATCTAGAATTTTCATCTTTATATGAGTGTGTTTTCACCTTTTTCTACTTTTTTATTCAGATCTGGTTGTGAAAATTTTCAGAGAATATTAGGTGAAAAGAGTTGCAATCGTCGAAAAACAATCGAAAGTTGTTTAAGCAACCGAAAGATGTTTAAACAAATTAAAGTTGTTTAAGCAAATGAAAGATATTGTTTAAACAATCAAAAATTATTTAAACATCTGCTAGTTGTTTGAAAGTAGTGATAAAGTGGAGAAGGAGAGGTGGTTGGTCGGGGGGGGAGGGATATTGTTTAAACAATCGAGAGTTGTTTGAGCAAATGAAAAATATTGTTTAAACAATTAAACTATTTGAACATCTGCTAGTTATTTTGAAGTGATGATGACGTGGAGGATTGGAGGTGGTTAGGGAGCGGAGGAGGAGGGGGAGGGTCACGTGGGGCTGAGGGGGTGAATGAGGGATAAGGGAAAAAGTAGTGTGAAGTTCGTGTAAATAAAAAAACTCATGGGTGTTTCAAAATGTGTCATTATTACTAATTAAAAAGTGTCTCTTCTACTACATTCTTAAGAGTTGTGTCCTATTTTTTTTATTTTCACTCAAAAGTCCTTTTTAATACCCCCTCCCCCTCCCCCCAATATACTATACCATAACTTACATCAATACTAACCCAAATGCTTTATATTATCAATATCAATTTTTTTGTTTTAATAGGACATGTATAATAATAAAAAAGATAGGAAAAGAGGCAGGTTAAAGTGAAAAGTAATTATAACATTCCAATTAGGATGGTGAAAGAAGGTACTATAGTTTATTTGAACCACAAAATAATAGAAACAATTTAATTTCTTGAATATTCTCCTCCTTTGCCTTCACTATAAATGTAGCTGTTGGAGATCATCTGTGTCAAACACGAGGGTTGCATCTTTGGTTTCCCGATCAATGTGGGCAAACTGAACTCTACAAAGAAACAAAACAAAGATATGTACATGAAAACTAGTTGTTATAGCCTTATAAATTTTCTGAAGACCAGAATATTATTCTTCTGCTCATTTTGTCTTCAACATTAACCGTTGCTCTTAAGATTCCCTCCACTTTTTGTATCTTCACTTACACATCCTCAAATGCTTTCTTTCACTACTATCCCCTTCTCTTCTCTAGTATTTATCCCTTTCTTTCCCTTCTCATATTTAATTTTCTTTCTCTTCTTTGAGAATATAACTTCATAAAGCTATGGAGAGTCTAACAGAGAGTAATCCTTATTCCATAATAAGTGAAATACTTCATTGAGTGAATTTTACAACTATTCATTTTGATTCTTGAATTTATTTCAGCAATAAAAAGTTAGTTCGAATTGGGTTCATGCAAAAAAAAGGAAAAATGAAAGCTTTCTTCTTTTTCTTCTTCGCATTATGCTACTATGTTCTTGCTTGTTGTGATTGTTTTCTATTTTCCTATAATATCAGCTGGGTGGAGGAATGAGGCCGGTCATTGTGACTTAATATGATTTTCAAGCTCTAAGAGCCATTGATTGATTTTGGAGTGATCTTGAAAAACTGGAATGGCAATGGTCTTAGAGCTTGTGCTGGTGGCTGGGTAGGAATTAAGTGTGAAGATGGGGAAATTATAGTTATAAGTTACCCTGGAAAGGATTGGGTGGCAGAATATCTGAAAAAATAGATCAATTGTAAGCTCTTAGAAAACTTAGTATTCATGACAATGTTATTGTTGGTCCTGCACCAACTTCTTTACGCTTCCTTCAAATCTATGAGGTGTTTATCTTTTCAATAATCGACTTTCAGGTTCAACTCCACCATCAATTGGAAGAAGCCCATGTCACGACTCAGACTAACGGACCGTGCGGGCACCTACGATATTCTAAGTAGCTAGGAGAACCCTTGTTACCCAACTGAAAATATGCAGAAGCTGTTTTTAAGGAAATGCTGGATTAAATATAATAAAATAAATTAAATACTAATAAATAATTTTTTTCAAAAACTTCTTACAAATGTCCTTCACTATCTCAAGACTTGGTCAAACATGTACAAGAGCTATCTACTACAGCATAGACTAACAATAAAATAAATAATACAAAGATTCTAACATCTGCCAAGAAGAAAGTGCAGAAGTTAGTGTTGAATATCGTCATCCATCTAGTAACTGCAAACTAACCTGTATCCAGTCTACACTCCAAGAAGGAATGTAAAAGAGTAGGGTCAGTACAACCACACGTACTGGTAGGCATCATCGGCCGACCGTGTTAGTTCATATAATCATAAAATAGAATTAAGGAAAATAAATCATGACATCTTGAATGGAATATAATTCAACTAAGGTTGTAATAACATTATCACTTTACCTATATAACTTACATCATCCAACTACTCTTCCAACTCCATCAGTATTATATTTACTACTAACATACTTTAGCCTCATTAATTCATACAATCAACCACAATCCAACGCTAATACCAAGTTTACAAGTACACTTAAAGTCATGAGACAATTCCATCAAGTAAACTTTAATAATCATTTAAACACGCATCAACAATCCAAACATCAACAATTTCAAGCATGTCCGAATACCAATCAACAAATTATCCATAGCATTACTTTAAAGAGTTATCATTATCAAACAAGCCACTCATAGGCACAATTCAATCAACCATAATTATCACCAATTTAGCCTCTCATGGGCATCCAATAGGTATAGTATTTTTATCAATATCAAAACAAGAATATCATTAAATAAATCACAATTCAATTCTTACGCATACAAGTCACTATTGGAGCCTTAATTACTCATTAATTACTAAAAATATCATTATCTTCTTAAATACCGCAACTTGAGTTCTAACATCACCACCTATAACTAGCACATTCACGCATATCATTATCCTCTACCTCTTTCCACATAATACAATCATCACACTAATTCAAGTCATCTATTCCTTAGATATTACTATGCTCATCAATATTTCGATCTTAGCATAATTCTCCTCATCATATTATTGCATAATACATACAATTTAATACCATTACAGCTCAACTAGGTTCATCACTAGAACAACTAAAAAAAATATCATGTTCATATATTACATTTACAATAATCTCTTTTCGGGCACATAACACATGATATCATAAATATCACATAATTAATCAATAATATAATTTTTGAGATTAAAGTTAAGGACTCGTGTCTTTATCCACCTCAACTCTATGCCCGCAGGCCTAGACATGCTTTCTCCCATAAATTCTAAATTATGAAAATATAAAATAACACAATCTTCTACTCATTAAACCTAGCCTACCTGGACGCCAAGTTTTTGGAAGAAACAAGCTGCAACAAAGATGTTCTTTCCTTTCCTTCATGCCTTGGAATAATCAATCATCTAAAAATCAAGTAATTATAAGAGTAATAAGTAATTACTCTTCAATAGAATATCTTGGGGATTCAAACCCACTAATTCTACCCTTCATTCAAGGCCTATATCATCCCCAAATTCAATTAATCATTAAATAACTCTTTCAAGCTTAACCCGTCTTCATTAATGGAGTTTTTATACTGAATGTCTCATCTTTACAAAATTCAAGGTTCCTAACCATCAAAATTCATAATCTAGTTTATGAAATTCATGCTAGGAATCTTTAATTTATAGTTTAAAATCAGCTCTAGGTCATATTAAAAACACCCATGAGTATTCTCCCAAAAGAATTCCACCATTAAAGGTCTTTCTAAGGATTCTAAGATATTAAATGATTAAAAGACGATGAAAATAATGGAAAAACTTACCTCAACGAAGGAATTTCACCTTAAGCTTTGGAAAATCACCTCTCTAGGGTTGAAAATGAAATTTGACATTTTTAGACCTAAAATACGGCTGAAGCTGATTTAAATACAATCAAAATTTTCGCTACAGCGAAATCCCATTTCATCCAGAACAATGTTCAGTAAAACAGTCATAACTTTTTACTCCGAATTTAGATTGGGGATCGGTTTGTTGCGTTGGAAAGAGGACTCAAAGTTATTTGATTTGATAGTTAATGGTACCCCTAAATCCTTATATTCTGTGAGATATGATAGTTTGAAATTGATCCTAATAAAAATCCATATCGAAACTGTATCAGAAAGAAAGTTTTATACTTAACTTTGTGTTAGGGATATTGTACGATCTTAATTCATACCTAAAAAACTTTCAAAACTAAAGTATTGATAGTAGCACTGACGAATAATTAAAATTCATCAAGCTTGAGTCTATTTAGACACATTCGAAGGCTAAAATCTTCACTGAGAAATTCGAGGTGTCATAATAAATAAAATATTGGCTATTTTGGACCAAAGTTAATATTGGGGAATGAAAATTAAGAATTTTCATAAATTTATTACGAATAATTTAGTAACAACAAAATGGGTCATTACAATCAGATACTAATTTACCATCCGATAGTCCCCGAATGGACATTAAATGGAGAAAAGCACAAGATTGGAATTAGAGAGACATTACTAATAGAGTTGCTTATACTGCACCCTGTTCACTCTCTTGATATCCTTATCGATCACCCACATTCTATACTCAATCATTCTATCAAAGCTTTTCAAAATACGAAGATGTGGAATCAAATATTTATACACGGATCACTTATTCTCCTTTCAATGGACAAAGTATAAAACTTGAGTTTTACGAAAGTAAGATAAAGATGGTTAAAAAATTCACCTCAAAGAAGATAGATATTCAAAAATACCTTGTTCTTTTTTTTTTACTGAAGCTCTAAAGCCCCTAATTTAATTCTGAAAAGTGCTATGAGATGCTACGTGAATCTACTACTCAAATTTTCAACACTAGACAAGTCACATCTAATCCATCCAACACACAAGCTCTCCCTGAGACACCTGACTAGGTTTCTAGCCAAGACTACCCCATGGAGAATCTACATTTGATCATATTTAAGCCACCACACCACTTACAAGTCACATAACTTAGATATCCGCATGAACTCAATCAAGACTATTAAATTCATTCTATAAAGCTACCTTTAACATTTCATAAACACTATTCCTTTAACCTCGAGATCACCCACGATTCAAGCTTAGTATTTACAACTATACATAGGTGACAACTTAACCTCTCACTCATTACACATACTTACAACTATTAGCGACAGAGATCCCACAGAATTAGAGCCTACAACACATTCTCCCCCACAACATTGTTAATATTCATCTAATCACCATACATTAATCACTCAACAAACAATATCTACCAAGTATCACCCAATAAAAGATCAATCGTGTCATTTAATAATTCATTTATTCTCTCAGGATCATTCTTAATTATTTTATGAATGTAACTAAGCAATTTGATTTTGCATTGCCGCTATTATGAAAATTACTATCCTATAAAACTGTCATATATCTGCCAACTCTGTGGGACATGCAAATGTATAATTCAGCCACAAGATCAAGTCAATAATAATTTATCTTCTCAAGATTTTTCCTAATGCATAAATCCACAGATACAACTTATTTCCTAACAGTCATTAACTCAATATTTTTCAACGACAAACACTTCATGGTCAAGCCAAACCACTCTTATATCACTACACCAATTTAAGATATATAGAGTCATTCTTATTTCTACCTAATAATATTTTTATTACGGGTTTTACTTAACTCTTAATCACCTAAAGAGTGATTCCCACACCACTAGCATATAAGCGAGGTTAAACAAAATAAATCAATTATAGGTCATTAATAGTCACATCACCAATATCACATTCTAGACAAGTCATCGATCAAATTCTGTAGGTATCAACAACCTCTACTAGTTTTTATCAATTTTATTTAAAACTCATTATTTTGCCAAGCATTAAGAATTCGTTCACGTAAGGAACTCAAAGCTAATGTCCCATAGCTAATCCTCACAAGGAACCCATTATAATTTCAATAATAGAACTGCACAAAAATTCTAAATACAATCTCAATGACCAAACCACACAAGGATCCCCAAATAATATCAAATAATCAAACTGCACAAGGATCCATCCACAACATCATTAACAAGAACCTCTCATTACGGAAAACACATATCACCTCAGTCTTTTATTTATGTTACTTTTTCACAATCTTTTCTTGACATCATGTTCTCATATCATCCTCTCAATTCTCATACCATCAATTTCATCAGTATAATAGTAACAAAAATAAGTAAGCACCATAGAATTGCTAGTTTCACAATAACAAGAAATCAAATAATTCCATCACAATTATCAACAAAAACAACTTAGTTAATTTTCATCACTTAAATTCAAAAAAAAATAATTCACAACAATGACAAAAATCTAGCAACACAAGTTTAGCCAAATATCAATTTCATGTTCTCATATCATCCTCTCAATTCTCATACCATCAATTTCATCAGTATAATAGTACCAAAAATAAGTAAGTACCGTAGAATTGCTAGTTTCACAATAACAAGAAATCAAATAATTCCATCACAATTATCAACAAAAATAACTTGGTCAATTTTCATCACTTAAATTCAAATAAAAATAATTCACAACAATGACAAAAATCTAGCAACACAAGTTTAGCCAAATATTAAACACAAGCAATTAATAAGTTCATAACTTTCACAAGTCTTTACCTATTAACAATAACTTTTAGACTTATTAACAAATACCAATTGAAATCTCCTAGATTTTTATTCAAAACTACTAAGATACCAATTGGAATCAACTACATTCCAATTGAGCTCTGTTAAGATACCAATTAGAATTGTCTAGATACCAATTAGATTCAATCTAATAGTCCAAGATTAGAACGACACGATGGAGAGAAAGAAAAAAATGATTTTTATATGCCTCATAGCCTTTCGAAGATTGGGTGTGGGGACCTACACACTAATCTACGAAACTCTACTTGACATTGCTCTTGTACTTGTGGGATCGGTGAACCTAACGCTCGGATACCAACTGTCATGACCCAGACTAACGGACCGTGCGGGCACCTACGCTATTCTAAGTAGCTAGGAGAACCCTTGTTACCCAACTAAAAATATGCGAAAGACTTCTGTTTTTAAGGAAATGTTGGATTATATATAATAAAATAAATTAAATACTAATAAATAAACTTTTTCAAAAACTTGTTTCAAATGTCCTTCACTATCCCAAGACTTGGCCAAACATGTACAAGAGCTATCTACTACAACATAGACTGACAATAAAATAAATAATACAAAGACTCTAACATTTGCCAGGAAGAAAGTGTAGAAGTTAGTGCTGAATATTGTCATCCATCTAGTAACTGCAAACTAACCTGCATTCAGTCTACACTCTAAGAAGGAATGTAGAAGAGTAGGGTCAGTACAACCATACATACTGGTAGGCATCATCGGCCGACTGTGTTAGTTCATATAATTATAAAATAGAATTAAGAAAAATAAATCATGACATCTTGAATGGAATATAATTCAACTAAGGTTGTAATAACATTATTACTTTACCTATATAACTTACATCATTCAACTGCTCTTCTAACTCCATCAATATTATCTTCATTACTAACATACTTTAGCCTCATTAATTCATACAATCAACCACAATCCAACGCTAATACATCATTATTCCTCTTTATTTACCTTATCTTTTTTGTTACTCATATTCACAGGAACAAACCCGTAATCATAGACAACCCACACCAACCTCTTAGGCTAACAACCAAATTCTCTCTTATAATATTAAAGAATGTTATCTAGTTATTCTGCTAAGGTACGATTAAAACATGTATAAGTAAAGCAAGTCAACTAACATATCAATAAGTACAAAGTTTCACTTTTTCAAATACATATCACACAATAAAATATCCAATGAATCAACAATACAACAATAACAGATCAAACAGTGCTCACAAACAAACCACATAACCATCAAGAGTATCAACCAAACTGTAAACATCCACAAACTCAACACAAATATGTACACACATACTATGGGACTTATTTTTGCCCAAATAGTCATGACCTACAGGGAACAATCTATGTTCATGTACCGTACCGGCGTGGTACCCGTCCAACATATATATATCCGTACTGGCGTGGTACCTGATCTAATATATACATATTCGTACCGGCGTGGTACCCGATCCAACATATACATATCGGTACCAGCGTGGTACCCAATCCAACATATATATATCCGTACCGGCGTGGTACCCGATCCGACGTAAACAAGTAATATCATTATTAAATTTACACTACCTCACAACATACAACACGATGTACCAAGTTTACAAGTACACTTAAAGTCATGAGATAATTTCATCAAGTAAATTTTAATAATCATTTAAACACGCATCAACAATCCAAACATTAACAATTTCAAGCATGTCCGAATACCAATTAACAAAACATCCATAGCATTACTTTAAAGAGTTATCATTATCAAACAAGCCACTCATAGGCACAATTCAATAAACCATCATTATCATCAATTTAGCCTCTCATGGGCATCCAATAGATATAGTATTTTTATCAATATCAAAATAAGAATATCATTAAATAAATCATAATTCAATTCTTACACATACAAGTCACTATTAGAGCCTTAATTACTCATTAATTACTAATAATATCATTATATTCTTAAAATAACATAATCTTCTACTCATTAAACCTAGCCTACCTGGACGCCAAGCTTTTGGAAGAAACAAGATGCAACAAAGATGTTCTTTCCTTTCCTTCATGCCTTGGAATAATCAATCATCTAAAAATCAAGTAATTATAATAGTAATAAGTAATTATTCTTCAATCAAATATCTTGGGGATTCAAACCCACTAATTCTACCCTCCATTCAAGGTCTATATCATCCCCATATTTAATTAATCATTCAATAGATCTTTCAAGCTTAACTCATCTCCATTAATGGAGTTTTTATATTGAATGTCTCATCTTTATGAAATTCAAGGTTCCTAACCATCAAAATTCATAATCTAGTTTATGAAATTCATGTTAGGAATCTTTAATTTATAGTTTAAAATCAGCTCTAGGTCATATTAAAAACACCCATGAGTATTCTCCCAAAAGAATTCCACCATTAAAGGTCTTTCTAAGGATTCTAAGATATTAAAGGATTAAAAGACAACAAAAATAATGGAAAAACTTACCTCAATGAAGGAATTTCACCTTAAGCCTTGGAAAATCACCTCTTTAGGGTTGGGGAATGAAATTTTAGATTTTTATACCTAAAATACGGATGAAGATGATTTAAATACAATCAAAATTTTTGTTACAACGAAATCCCATTTCAGCTCGGACAGTGTTCAGTAAAACAGTCATAACTTTCTACTTCGAATTCAGATTGGAAAATAATTTGTTGTGTTAGAAAGAGGACGCAAAGATATTTGATTTGATAGGTAATGGGACCCCTAAATCCTTATATTCTATGATGTATGATTGTTTGATGTTGGCCCTAATAAAAACTCATATCGAAACTGTATCGGAAAGAAAGTTTTATACAACCTTAATTCATACCTAAAAAACTTTTAATACCAAATTATTGATATTAGCACTCATGAATAATTAAAATTTATCAAGATCGAGTCTATCTAGACACATCCAAAGGCTAAAATCTTAACCAAAAAATTTGAGGTGTCATAATAAATAAAATATTGGCTATTTTGGACCAAAGTTAATACTGAGGAATGAAAATATAGAATTTTCATAAATTTATTATGAATAATTTAGTAACGATAAAATGGGTCGTTACAACCCACTTCTCCAGACTCTTGATCTTAGCAATAATCAGCTCATTGGTACTATCTCTCCAAATCTTCCAAATTCCACCAGGTTATACAAACTCAAATTGAGCCAGAATGCACTTTTAGGGTTAATTCCAGTTTCACTTGATCTCCTTCTCTTACTTTTCTTGCACTTGAACATAACAATCTTTCTATATATATTCCTAATACTTGCGGTAGTATGATTGTTTTGAACAAGTCTTACCAACTTTAGTATCTTACACATGATCACAATCTTTTGGGAATTTTCTTCCTATAATTAGTAAGTTAATTATACTTGAGGATATTAATCTTGTCATAATCATATAAATAAAACTATTTCTAGTGAATTAGGCGTTCTCTCAAGGCTTACTATTTTTGATTTATCTAATAATGTCATAAATGAAACTATTCCTGTTATTTTTTCCAACCTTTCAGCTCTTGCTACTTTGGATTTAAGGAGTAATCTCATGGATTACCAACTCCAAGATACCATGGATACACTGAAAACCCTCAGTGTTGGATTTGAGTAAAAATAAATTTACTGGTCATATCTATACACTATTATAAATATTTTTGGGCTCACCTCACTTGATTTATCTAAAAACAATTTCACTGGTGAAATACCAAACTCTCTTGTTTCGTTGGCAAATCTGACTTCTTTGGATGTCTCTTATAACAATATTTCTAGGATTGTCTCATCTCTTCGTTCTAAAAAACTCAATTCAAGTGCTTTTGGTGGAAATGTAGAGATTTGTAGATATAGTACTCAGCTCCATGGCTTCTCCACTCCCTTCAAACTCTTCCTTCTCCTGTTAGTGGGGTAGTCAAGCTATACCACCATCACAATCTTAGTATAAATGATATCATTCTCATAGCATCAAGAGCTTCAATATTTGTTCTACTTCTTTTGTGTTGCATGTTACTTTACTGCTTGTTTAGGAAAAAGACAAATTCAAAATAAAAAAATGGTAGCAAACCCAGTGGCCTAGCTACCATCGGGAGAAGTGCAAACCTAGTTCCAGTAGTAGCAGGGAGTGAAGTTGAATAGGGTAAAACTGGTGGAAAACTAGTGTGTTCGTAGGAGACAATATTTATGTGCCACTACAGAGATTATGGGGAAAGAGCATTTGTAGAACAACACATAAGGTAATATTTGAGCATGGTAATAAATATGCGGTAAAAAGGCTGCGTGAGAAGATTATGAAATGGGAGAAAGAATTTGAAGTTGAGGTTGTTGAATTATGAAAGATTCGACACCCAAATATTTTGACCCTTTAGAGCCTATTATTGGGACCAAAAGGAGAAAATGTTGGCTTATATGCATCCACCATGAGACATGGGACCAAGTCCCTTAACATATTTCCATAGAAGATGCTTTTATGAGACCAGGTCCCTTAACAACAAAATACAACAACTTAACAAATAGTAATTTTACATACAGAAAGGTAAACAACAAAATGTTACGTGAAACCTTGTTGCTTAAGGAAAGAAAAATCACAACCTATCTCGCAAAATTTCCCAACTCTCCATTAACTCCAAGTAATAATGTGATTACAGATATAAATAATTACAAGGATTAAACTCTTATCCTAACTTCTTATAATAAATCTATTACAAAATAGGTGCAGTAACTCTGCCACACCACCATGTCGACTAACTTTAGCCAACACTTCTAGGTGCACTTTAAATCAACTAATTCTAGTTGACACTCTTAGATAATTCTACCCAAGAGAAAAATCAAGAATGGTGAAAACAAACTTGACTAAAACAATAGATAATTCGACTAAACTCAACCTAAAGACTTAGCCAAGTGAAATATCTACTATTCTTTATAACATAGGAGAAGATTTACAATTTAAGAACAAAAGACACAAGACTTAAAAATACAATAAAGACTAAAACAATAACTCGATTAGGTCCCTTTGTTGAAATGAGAAATTTTCTTCTTATAAGAGTGAATTTTGCTTTGGAAGATAAATATTTTGATCTTTGCAAAAACTAGGTTTTGCTCTTCTAACTTTAGCTTATATAATAGAGAGGAAAATCTAGGAATCATCTGATTACTCTAGATTGGACAGGACTGATGTGCCTTAGCTGTAGTGTCCACCAACTGGCTGCAGAAAGTACACTTTACAATTGTACCAAGTTGACTTTAACAATCACGGACCAAGTGCCTTGTAACCACGGCCCAAGTCCCTTGCAACATAGTCCAGGTCCCTTGCAATAGTTTATTGGTCATCAAAACCAAATATACAATATTTTCTCCCTTTTTGATAATGACAAACTATTCCCCCTGTCTACTAGGTCCCCTCATCCCAGTTATATTCCCCTCGACCAGATTTTCTTAGCACATACACACATCTTCAGTTATATTCCTTCCGTCAACTACCAGGTTCCTTCACTTCTTGGCCTTAATCATGAATCAGCTACCTGTCATTAACACACATCTCTTCTTTTTAGCATCATTAAAAAGTAAAAACAGTTAGCCAAGTAAAGTAAAGTGCACACTAGGTTAATTCATGGACACTGTGAAAAATATGAGAGAAAATATTATTGAATTATTGTATCTAAATTATTACATTGAGACCCTATTTATAGACACTACATTCCAATCCTATTCCTAATAGGACACTACATTACAATCTCTTTCTAAGTAGAATTCAATATACTATTCCTATTCATATTCTAACACTCCTCCTCAAGCTGGTGCATACAAGTCATATGTACCAAGTTTGTTACAAATGTAATTAATACGAGGACTGGTGAGGGACTTGGTGAAGATATCTGTAAGTTGATCACTCGACTTCACAAAATTTGTAACAATATCTCCCGAGAGTATCTTTTCTCTGACAAAGTGACAATCAATCTATGTGCTTGGTCCTCTCATGGAACACTGGATTAGATGCAATATGAAGGGCTGCCTGATTATTGCATACAAGTTCCATCTTACCAGTTTCTCTAAATTTTAATTCTCTCAGCAATTGCTTGATCCAAACCAGCTCGCAAGTTGGTGCAACCATTACTTGATATTCTACTTCGGCACTAGATCGAGCAACCACACTCTGTTTCTTACTCTTCTAGGACACCAAATTACCTCCTACTAAAACATAATATTCAGATGTAGAACATCTATCAGAGGGTGATCCTGCCCAATCAGCATCTGTATATCTAATGATAAGCTCATATCCTCGATCCTCGAAGAGTAGTCCTTTACCTCGAGATGACTTTATATATTACAAAATCTGAACAACTGCATCCCAATGACTATCACAGGGGAAATTCATAAACTGACTTATAACACTCACAGGAAAAGAGATGTCAGGTCTAGTCACTATGAGATAATTCAACTTTCCAACCAATCACCTATACCTTTCAGGATCACTGAGTGGCTTCCGTTGTCCTAGCAGAAGTTTAGCATTTGGATCCATAGGAGTGTTAATGGGTCGACATCCCATTATTCCTATTTTCTCAAGAATATCTAAAGCATACTTGCGTTGAGAAATAACAATACCTGAGCTGGACTGAGCAACCTCAATACCTAAAAAGTATTTTAATCTGCCAAGGTCTTTAGTCTGGAAATACTGAAAGAGATGTTGCTTCAAGTTAGTGATACCATCTTGATCATTGCCGGTGATAACAATATCATCAACATAAACCACCAAATAAATACACATATTTGGTTCAGAATGGAGATAAAACACTGAATGATTAGCTCCACTATGAATCATGCCTAACTCCTGAATAACTGTGCTAAACATTCCGAACCAGGCTCGAGGAGATTATTTCAAACCATAGAGTGACTTACTCAATCGACATACAAGGCTACTAGACTCTACCTGAGCAACAAAACCAGGTGGTTACTCCTTTTAAACTTCTTCCTCAAGATCATCATACAGAAAAGAATTCTTAATGTCCAACTGATAAAAAGGCCAATGGCGAACGGTAGCCATAGAGAGAAAAAAATGGATAGATGTTATTTTAGCCACGGGAGAGAAAGTGTCACTATAATAAAGCCCAAATATTTTTGTATATCCTTTGGCAACAAGGCGAGCCTACAGCCGATCAACCTGATCATCTGGACCAACTTTGACTGTATAAACCCAATGACAACCAACAATAGATTTACCTGTAGAAAGGGAAACAAGCTCCCAAGTACCACTCATATGTAAAGCAGACATCTCACCAATCATAGCCTGTTTCCATCCTGAATGGGAAAGTGCTTCACCTGTAGTCTTAGAAATGGAAATAGAGGACAAAGATGATACAAATGCATAATGGGGTGATGACAAATGATGATAACTCAAGAAAGTATAATGTGGGTTAGCATTATGAGTGGATTTTATACCCTTTTAAAGTGCAACTGATTGACTAGGAAGAGATAGGTCCGCAGTAGAGAAAGCATCAGGCGTAAGACATGAATTATCTGGGACTGATACTGGACGTGGGGGCGGTGATAAGTTAAAAGTGGAGGCACTGTAGCTGGAGATAGAGAAGTAATCGTAGATTCCTTAAAGATTGGTGTGGATAAGACTGGAGGTATGGGTAAAACCTCAGAGATACTAAGATTATCAGAAGATGTATAGAAAGGTTGAGATTCAAAGAATGTGATGTCAGCGGACATAAGGTAGTGACCCAGATCAGGTGAATAGCATCGATACCCTTTTTAAACTCAAGAGTAACTAAGAAAGACACATTTGAGAGCACGAGGGGCTAATTTATCTTTTCCTGGGGCTAAGTTATGAACAAAATATGTTCTCCTGAAAATACGAGGGGGGATAGAGTAGAGATATGACTGAGGAAATAGTATGGAATGGGGAACCTTATTCTGGATCAAAGATAATGGCATCCTGTTAATGAGATAGTAAGATGCGAGGACTACATCACCCCAAAAATGCAATGGAACATGGGATTCAATAAGAAGAGTGCAAGCAGTCTCAATGAGATACCTATTTTTCTTTTCTACTATACCGTTCTGTTGAGGGGTGTATGGATATGATATTTGTTGAATGATTCCTTGATGAGTAATGAGCTCTTGAAATCGAGAGGATAAATATTCTAAGGCATTATCACTACGAAAAGCACGAATAGAAATACCAAATTGATTTTGTATTTCAGCACAAAAACTTTTAAATATAGAGAATAACTCGAAACGATCTTTCATTAAGTAAACCTAAGTACATCTTGAAAAATCATCGATGAAAGTAACAAAGTAACGAAATCCTAAGGGTGACCTGACTCTACTAGGACACCAAATATCAGAATGAGCTAATGAGAAAATTAACTCTGCGCGACTCTCAATACTACATGAAAAAGTAGCAAAGGTGTGTTTCCCAAGTTGACACGACTGACAATCTGATATGGATAGACTAGAAAAACTAGGCACCATCTTTTGTAGTTTGGATAGACTAGGATGTTTCAAACATTTGTGAATAAGGTCTGGAGGATATGTAGCGTAGCATGCTGTAAAGGGATTTGAAGAGGTAAGATGGTAAAGGCCCTGGGATTCATGTCCTATGCCAATTGTCTGTCCCATTTTATGGTCCTGCATTACAAAAGAATTATAAAAAAAAGTTATACTACAATTAAGGTCACGTGTCAAATGACTAACAGATGAAAGATTAAAATAACAACTAGGGACATAAAGAACAGATTCTAGAGTGACAGGAGATAAGGGTTTGGCTTGTCCAACTCCTTTTGGCTCTGTTCGAATTCCATTAGCTAAAGTAATAGCAGAAAGAGATTGTGAATAAACAATATCAAACAAAAATGACTTGTCATCAGAAATATGGTCAGAAGCACCTAAGACCACAACCCATGATCCAAAGGTAGGACATTTTGCAGTTGAGGCTATTGGTAGAAATATATGCTTACTTTCTTGATACTAAAGATACTCATTATATTCCTTTTCAGATAAATATACATGTTGATCACCTGTGGTGTTAGACTGAGCAACATGAGAATTTTTGGATGGTCGACCATGCAAAGAATAACATATTCCAAGAGTATGCCCATGCCTTTTACAATAACTACACTTAGGTCGAGAATAGCATACGCCACGAGTATGTCCAAACCTTTTACAATAACTACACCTAGGTCGAGATCTTTCAAATCGACCTTCCCTTCTTTGATTCTTTATAAGCTCTGACATCTGAGTTTCTGATCTCCTCATTAAGATTCAGATTTAATCATCAAAAAGAAATACTGTTGGAATTTGGCCTGGAAAAAAGAAAAGTCCCCGGATATAATATATGATGCTCGAAAGTTGCTCAGAATGAGAAAATAATCATATAAGCAGCCTCAGAATGAATAAGCGAGGCTACTAAAAAAAACTGTCGGAATAGTCGCCGAAATTTAGGTTCTGGTGATCAGAATCTTGAAAGACTTGTCGGAATCAAGAAAAAATTATTGGTACAACCTTGTAATGAAATGGTGACCTAGCTAAAAAAAACTTGGCCGGAAACTGGTCGGAATAAACCGCATGCGCCGACACGTGAAGCGCATAAGGCGCAGATCTGAAAGTTCTGGCGGTGCGTGGATCGCCGGAGATAAGATTCGAGCACTGGGGTTTGCTTGCCTGGGTGTTTCTCACCTCGTGGTGGTGTTGGTTTTCGTACACAACACTTAAAAAAATAGATGAGGGCTCAACTTGGACTTAACAGTCACTGGAAATTGAAGTACCGGGCAGTCTTATTGAGTTTTCTTCCCAAAAATTTTCTCACAAAACCTTCTTTGATACCATGTGAAAAATATGAGAGAAAATATTATTGAATTGTTGTATCTAAATTATTACATTGAGACCCTATTTATAGACATTATATTCCAATCCTATTCCTAATAGGACACTATATTACAATCCCTTTTTAAGTAGAATTCAATATGCTATTCCTATTCATATTCTAACAACTAGCAACACTAGCACGAATGAACATAGCCAAAACAAAAAAGAAAAAATGGTAGACATATTAAAAAATTTGTTTCATAATTTATTGGAACAACATATTAAACATTGCATTAAATAAAAATACATAAAAACTATTCACACTAGCCACAAAACCAAAAGGAAAAAAAGACACAATAGGATATGAGACAAGAAGTATTAGGAAGTAGAAGGCTTGGAGGCAAGAGAGAAGAGGACTAAGTTTAGATGCTTATTTTCAGTAGCATGAGTAAAGAGGAGTTTCTTTGTCAAGTCCTTAACTTCAACATTCAATGTGGTGATATGTGCTCTCAGTCCTTTACTCAACACGCAGGGCATCAGTAGTACCAGGTTCTTCAGTAGAGCTTTGCTACACTGCATCCTTCAACTTACTTAATGTCTCCATGAGGAACAGGTCTGTTGTGTAAGCATTAGTGCACCTTTTAGTAGAGGTAACACTAGTTAAACTATCCAAGCATCTAATGTATACCACAACTTAGGAGTGGCGATTAATTTTGTCAGGGACTTAATCCCCTCTGTTGGCAAATCTAGAATCTTTAAATTGTCTAGTTAATATGAATCTCTACCCCACACACAGTTATAGATAGACTCAAACTATCCTTAGTGACCACATAACATAGTAAAAGACTCGTACCTCTCTTTCATGAACTTCAGGGATCGATAAATAAAAAAGATGAAGTCATTCTTAGATTTTAACAATTTTAATCGATTCAGTCATCCCACAAAGATCAAAACTATCAGGGTCGAAAACATCACCCTTAAGGACCTTTTGTTTTCTTAGGATTTGGATTCGATCTTCTCTTGTAAGAACCTTGGTAACCTTTGAATTTTCCTCCTTTTGGACATAATGCTTGGTACCTTAATAGGCTTAGCTACCTGTACTGGAGTGGTTGAACCAAATCAATACATGGTTCTTCAGACTGATCAACTCTTTTCCTCTTCTCAGAAATAATCTTCTTCCCTACAGGATTCTTGGGTTTACCCTCTAATAAGGTGGTTAATTTAGTAGAAACAGTGGTAACTCTTTTCTTTGTCGTTCCAATGGAAACATCATAATAAATTTCCTCATTTTTTTTAACCTTTTATTATGGGTAGCATAACCTTTTCTACAATATCAACCATTTTTTTCCCCTTCGAACCTCTTTGTCCAACTCTCTTCAATGTCAAATGCTCCTTACCAAGATCATCAACCTACTTATCCTCCGTGAGAGGTGAAGTTATTTTCTCTTGAATGCTCTCTTAGGTTTATTTTCCATTTGAGTTAAGCTCTGAGCAACCCAATCGACCGTTGTTGCTAAAATGTTTGATGAATTTTATTTTTTATCTGGAAAATCACCATCAAACATATGATCCTCAAAGGGTAGGGATTCAGAGGATTTCTTGGTACCTCGTCCATCAGAAAGTGCATCAGTGACTTTTTCTTGGATGAGACCAGGTTGAGGGTTTCTTGGAAGAGACTCAAGAGTCTTTTATGTGGAGAAAAGAGATGCATCAAGAACTTCAAGAGTCATTTCTAAGGGGATGGTATGGAAAATGGTTTTTTTCCTAGGGTAAGGGAGACAAATAGTGTATCTTTTTGGAATAAGAAAAATAGAGATAAAGAAAAATAAGTGGGAAAAGATACATGGAATTGTTAAACAGTTCTTCAAGCATTTTAAAAATAATAATATATATGATAGTTTCCTCTGAGGGGGGACTTGGTCCATCTTTTGAATATTTGAAAGATGTTTGACATTAGTCTATCCCATATGCCTTCCTCCTTTGGCTTGCTCACCATGCGTGTATATCTATTAAAGGTATGGAACTGAATTAGACCTAGTGAAATAAATTGCCACAACGATACTTGTTCCTTAATTGTAGCCAATTTTGAGATAGACACAGATCAATTCAGGCAACTCAATTCAACTTAATCAGTCCTATCTTAAGTATGTTTCTCTCAAACTGGTTCTTATTTAGAACCTTTGTGAATATATTAGCCATTTGATCTTCAGGCTTACAAAATTGTATGCAAATGTTCTCTTTCTCTATAGTATCTCTTGAGAAATAATGCCTCACATCAATGTGTTTGATCCTCTTGTGCTGCAGATGATTATTGGCCATGTTAAGAGCACCGGTGCTGTTATATAATAGTGAGACAGTTTTAGACACTATCCCAAAATCCTCTAGCTACTACTTAATCCATAGTTGCTGAGCACAATATGAAGCAACTACGACATACTCTGCTTCTGTAGTGAAAAGTGTCACTGAGTTTTGCTTCTTTGTACTCTAGACGACTTGAGAAGATCCCAAAAATGAGCCATTCTAGAGGTATTTTTCCTATCAACTGGTACCTTGTATAAGTTGCATCAGCATAACCAATTAGATCAAAAGAATCACCAAATAGATAGATCGGGACCAGATTCCCCATTCAATTCAGATATCTTTGAATTCTCTTTGCAGCTTTCAAGTGCAACTCCTTTGGACATGATTGAAATCTTACACATATTCGCACACCGAAGACAATATCAGGTTTGCTAGTAGTTAAGTACAAGAGGGATCAAATAATTTCTCTATACATAGTCTCATTCACCATAGGATCTGGTCCATCAGCATCTAGTTTTGAGCTAGTACCAATGGGGGTGTCAGTAGGTTTGGCCTAATTAATTTGGAATTTTTTAGAAGCTCCTTGATATACTTATCTTGACTAATCATTATACCACTGGGAGTTTTTTTGACCTACAACCCTAGAAAGAAGTTTAGCTCACCCATCATGCTCATTTTAAACTCATTTTCTATTAGTTCATCAAAATTTTCACATAGTGAGTTTGAGGTTGCTCCAAAGATTATGTCATCCATAAAAACTTGGATAATCAACGTATTATTTCCTTTTGACTTTAAGAAAAGGGTGTTGTCAATTTTCCCCCTCTTAAAGCCATTTTCAAGAATAAATTTTGATAGTCTTTCACACTATTTCCTAGGAGCTTGCTTTTGTACACCTACTTGGTCCTTATAATGGTCATGTCAGCAGGTCTAGGGAACAGGTGCCATACTTGAATTCTCTCAAAATGATGAAGTCTTCCAGTTTTATTGACTAGGACCTGGTCTACATGTCATATTCCAGAGAAAAGGTAAGATTATCAGTAGATGAGATGAATTGTGCTTCTAATTTGGTCTTTTTAGGCTGATTGTGGTTGACTGGTAGTAGGGCCCTCAGTGACTTGGTTTTAAGATACAAGAAATTGTGAATCAATAGTTTCTAAGGGATCTTTTGAGGACACAGTACTTTTGCTTATTTGGTTGCATCAACTTCATCATCTTGCTTAACTTGATCTTTATTGTTTTCTTCATTAAGACTCTCTCTAAATCTAAAGAATTTCCTCAATCTCTACATCATCTTTATCCTTCATGTCCTTATCAAATACCTGTCGATGACATAACATGTAGTGTTGACATCTTCAGCCTAGAAGTTCTTAAGTAGATCCACATCAATCAATATCGTTCTGGAAATATCAACAAGAATTCTATTTTTCTTTCAACCATACCATTTTGATGAGGAGTTTTGAGAGTTGAGAAGTTATGACTTATTTTATTTTTTGTGCAGAACTCTTCTACCCTTGTATTTTCAAATTCTGTCTGATGGTCCGACCTAGTCCCTACACTTTTTCTGTTCAACCTCACTTGTACCTTCTTGGCAAAAATCAACAATACTTTAAAAGTTTGATCTTTGGACCTCAAGAACATAGTGAAAGTGAACTTTCAGAAGTCATCAACAATAACTAGTATGTACTTTTTTTACTCTTCTACTTTGAACCTTTACAGGACCATATAGATACATATGAAGTATATCAAGAGGCCTAGTGGTACTGACTTACTTTTTCTGCTTGAATGAACCTGGACTGATTTTCTTTGGCATAAACATCATAGATTTTGTTATCTACAAACTTAATCATGGGAACCCCACATACCTGGTCCATAGAGACCAACTTGTTTAGAAGTATAGAGCTAACACGATCCAATCTTTGATAACATAGATCATCTTGTTACTTTGAGCATTAAGGTGGGTAAGATCATCACCAAGGACTAAGTTGAAATTTGCAACATACATATTCTTGAACCTTTTTGATAGTATACATTCTTGATTGCATGATTGAGAAATTTTACAATCTTTTCAGTGCCTAAGCTATACCCCTTCTTTCAATTTCCAAAAGAGACAACTCCACCTTGAATAGCCTTTTGTAAGAGGAATTCTTCTATTTTACCAGTCATATGCTTTGAACATCCACTACCCATAAACTAATTATGACAACTTCCACTTACTTCCACCTGCACATAAAGATTATTTATTAGTTTTGGGAACCCATTTAAGCTTGAGTTCCAAAAAAAGAAGATAGGGTTACAATCAAGGCCTTCTTTTTCCAAACAGGCAACTTGGCTTTCTTGAGTTTTGAAAAAGGAATATGTCCCTTTCTTACTCGTCTCTTCTATTTGACATGCTTTGAAAGACTCTCCTTAGCTGCTAGCCTAGCTTGACATTCATTATTGACATGTCTATTCTCCCACTATGAGTACACAATAGGTCGTTGACACTAACATATATTTACTATAGGGATTGTAGCGAGGGTTCACCTTTTTTTACCTCAATCCTTGGCCATTGTCAAACCTTTGACTAGTTAGACTAGCTAGAATTTGAGATGAAGCAGTCCATTTGAGGGATTAATTAAAATCTTTCTTAATATGGACCAGGTCCTCTCTAACTCAATATTTCTTTCAAGACAGATCAACTTGAGATTTGTTTAATCTCTATACAAGCTCAAGTTGAAGGCTACTTGCCTCAATATTTTCTTTAGAAGCAAACTCAAAAGGTTTTGTTAACATCTCTTTCTCTTAGCATTTTCAGAGGACATTATACCAAGCTTTTCTTCCAACTCAGAGATTTGAAAGTTAGGGCAATTTTTTTATTTTCAAAATCATCTAGACTTACTTTCAAAAAATATTTCTCCTTTGTAATATCACAAAGATAATCAATCAATACATTAGCTAAAATTTTCAGTTTCTTCAAGGAATAGTCCTTGAGATTTTGTTTAATGTTAAGAAGGGTTACCTTTTTATCTTCATCAACTTATGATTTAGCCATAAGAGCAAAAAATGAGTTGAATGCATTATCATCATCCTCTACAACCATCATAGACGCATCTTCAGGGTGCTCAGACTCATCAGATTACTGGACAAGTCCCCCAAGCAGCAAGAGCTTGCTTGAAGCTCTTGACAACATAGTCTGCAACATCTTATCTTGGGGATTTTTTGGGACCTGGGCCCTTCTTTTGCCTTTGTCACCACCATATTTGTCATACTCCTTGTACTCTACCTTGCATTGGATAATCTTTAATGAAATTGCTAGGTATGCCACACTTGTGGCAATAATCATTTCCATTTGAGGACTTACTTGCATTTTCTCTTCTCAGAAATCCACCATTTTTTCTTACCACCTTTTGGAATCCTTGGGTAAGATAATCCATGTCTTCATATTCTTTACTAGATTCTCCCATAGCAACCTTGAGAACTAGAATCTTTTCCTTTTTAGGCTCCCTTTTTCCTTGATCATGCTGATTCTTAAGTTCATAATTTTTCAAGTTTCCTATCAACTAATCCATTATGAGAATCTTGAAGTCACAATCTTCAGTGATAGCATCAAATTTACTTTCCCAAAACTCGAGAAGAATTCTAAGTATTTTTCACATTTGTTTACTTGGTTTGATCCCCTCTCCAAGACAATATAGTTCATTAGTAATAGATGTGAACCTGATATGCATCTCTTAGATGGTTTCACCTTTCTTCAGTGTGAAGGTTTTGTATTGAGTAGTGGGCATGTCTACCTTGGACTCATTGACTTGACTTGTACCCTCATGGATCGTCTTCAATCACTCCTAAATCTTTGTTGTTGATTAAAACACAGAGATTTTGTTATACTCATTAGGTTTTCTCCCACACACGAGCAAGTTCTTGGCTTTGTAGCCCTTTTTAATTTTCTTTCGGTCATCTTTTCATACGCCCCTTTGTGTCCTTGCGACCAGTTTTATAACACCTTCTTTCTTAACTTCTTTAATGGGAACATGTTTTCCATCACATATAATGTCCTAGAACTCACTATCTTCTGCCATTATGATATGTGAGTCTTTCACCATTCATTAAACTGTCTGTTAAAATGAGGTGGTCTAGTGATTGACTAACTTTCTTCTAATTTGAGTGCCATCAAGAAGGATATTCTCTAGGTGTAATACTTAGAGGAAGTACTTTCTCTGATACCAGTTTTTGGCTTATATGAGTGCAACACGAGCCACGGGATCAGATCCCTTAATAGATTTCCATAACAGAGGCTTATATGAGACCAGGTCCCTTAATAGATTTCCATAACAGAGGCTTATATGAGACCAGGCCCCTTAACAATGAAATACAACAACTTAGCAAGTAATGAAGTTAGATGTAGAAAGGTAAACAACACACAATGTTTACATGGAAACCTCCTTGCTCAAGGAAGGAAAAATCAAGACCTATAACAACAACAACAACAACAAGCCCAGTGTATTCCCACATAGTAGAGTCTGGGGAGGGTAAAATATACGCAGTCCATACCGCTACCTACGAAAAAGTAGAGAGGCTATTTTAGATAGACCCCCGGCTCAAGATAAAGTATAGTAAACATAGTCGCGATGAAATGTGAAGCAGGATGGGTGGCTTAATAGAGTAAAAAATCAGAAATAGTAAAATAGAACTCAGAGCAATACGGAATAGGAGAACTAAGAGTCATAAGCAATAAGAAATAAGAAATAAGACCTGTTTCTCAAAATTTTCCAATACGGAATAGAAAAACCAAGACCTGTCTCTCATAATTTTCCATCTCTCTACTAACTCCAAGAAATAACATGATTCCTGACACGAGTACTAACAAGGATTAAACTCTTAATTTTAACTCCTTGTAACAACTCTATTACAAGACAGATGCAATAATTCTACCATGCCACTATGTCAACTAAATCTAGCCAACACTCCTAGGTAACTCTACCCAGACTTGTGCAAAAACTCTACTACACACTTTAAATCAGCTAACTCTAGTTGACACTCCTAGTTAACTATAACCAAGAGAAACACCATGAATAGTGAAAATAAAATTGACTAAAACACTATATGATTAGACTAACTAACCATAGTTAATGCAACACAACCTAAAGACTTAGAAAAGTGAAATATCTACTATCCTTTATAACATAGGAGTAGATTTTTTAAAAACAAAAGACACAAGACTAAAAAATGCAACAAAGACTAAAGCAACAACTCGATCAAGTCTTTTTGTTGAAATGGGCAATGTTCTTCTTATGAGATGGTGTTTTCTTTGGAAGATAAATCTTTTGAGCTTAGCAAAAAATAGGCTTTGCTCTTGTAACTTTAACTTATATAAGAGAGAGCAAAACCTAGGCATCATCTCATTGGTCCAAGTTGGACAGGAATACTATGCCTCTACTGCATTGTCCACTAACCAGCTGTAGAAAAGTACACTTTACAGTTGTACAGAATTGACTTCAATAATCACGGACTAGGTCCCTTGAAACCACAAACCAAGTCCCTTGAAACCATAGACAAGGTCCATTGTAGCATGGACCAGGTCCTTTGCAATAGTTGTTGGTCATATACAACAGAAAAGCTTCTTGTCTGTGATTATATGGCTAATGAAAGTCTCTCATCCTTTCTCCATGGTAAAATTATCTACTTTCACTGATTGTTTGTATTTTTTTTAATGTTTCTAATCATGTTGACAATCCTAATAACATACTTTTGTTCTCTACAAGGATGAGGATTGCTATTAGTATAACAAAAGGAATCTTTTCCTATATACAAAAGAAAACATAATACATGGGAATCTTACATCAAGCAACATACTTCTTGATGAGAAAAACAACCCAAAGATGGCAGATGTGGGACTCTCCAGGCTTATGAACACTAATGGAAATACCAACATAATTGCCACTACAGGTATGCTAGCTTATCACACTCTAGAGTTTTCCAAAATCAATAACGTAAGCACTAATATGGATGCCTATAGTCTTGGAGTGATCATCTTGGAGCTCTTAATTGGAAATTCACCTAGTGAGGCAACAGATGGTCTCAATTTTCCATAATGGGTAGCTTTCATTGTGAAAGAAGAGTGGACTAATGAAGTGTTTGATGTGGAACTTATGAGGGATGCACCTAATATTGGTGATGTGTTGTTTAATACATTGAAATTAGCTTTTCATTGTGTTGATCCCACACCAACTACTAAGCATGATGCTCTGTGAGTACTACAGAATTTGGAGGAGATAAAGTCAGAGCTGATATTAACAACTACTAGTTATGGAGAAAATAGCACAATAGTTCAAGAAATGAGTGTATAAACTCTATTTCTTCACAATGTTGATTGAAATAAGTACGAAAACTTTTGAGCTTTTTGTTTCATATTTAGTTGGTTGTTCTTTCATTTTGTCTAGTTAGTGGATTTGTTGATTCATGATGTCGCTCAAAAGCACACCTCCTTAGAAGTATCAAGCGGTCGATGTCAAAATATAGTAACCCAACTATGTTGGGGTCGAACTAACAGGGAATAGGGAAGAACTATCTCTCAAACTTGTTGAAACAGTTGGGCAGTGCAGAAAAATAAATGGGGGGAGTTTTTGTAATCAATACAAAGTAACAAAACTCGAATGCTTTTGGTTGTAAACAATCTGAAATGAACACTATGACTGTGTTCCCCTGCCTTTCTAACTCCGTAGGTTTATCATGCTCCATTGAACTAACCTAATATCTTGCATGCAGAATTTGATAAGTTATGTATCATTAACCATCTTGTGAATGCCTTTAGTGAATTTTACTCTTTACCTTGTGAGTCTCAGAGTGTCTCCTTACTAACCCTTATCCTAGATCCCAGATTAACTCTTTTTTTTAGTCTCTAGTTAATTAGATGAGAGGGTAAAATTATAAGATGGAGGTGAATCTCAGATTACTGTGTAATCTTCTTTTCCTAATCTCTACCCCTCTTTTGAAGTAAGTAGTGAATGCAGGCGGGTTCTTAATGTTTGCAACTGCTAAGAAATCTATTAAATTGAAGATGAACACAATACATGCAAGAATATTGGTTAGGAACAACGTTGCACTTCACCTACTTTGTTATTTAGCCAGGGATACCACAATCCTACCTAAGAGAATTAGTCGCTCATAGTTGTGAAATAATCCATAGAATTCATAAGTTAAATCATAGAATCAATCACAATAATAGACGAAGAAACCCGAAGTCTCAAATCAATAAATCAACCAAAAACTAAGAAGACAAGAATCCCAAAATCAAAATCCAATCTTGGAATTAAAAGGTATGTTTGTGAATAGTATGAATGCGGAGACTAACTAAAAAACATCAAATGGGTATTTATAGATTACATGAAAACCCTAGAAAACCTTTCTAATACAAAAGAGGAAAATTGGAGTTGATGGCCACCTGCGGAGCCACTTACAGGTCGTAGGTGGCACCTATAGTCTGTAGGTGGCCCCACGTAGGTGCCAGACATCCAAAACTCCTACAGGAACTCTCTTAACTTCATCTTCTGAAACTTCATCTGGCACCTACGCCACATAGGTAGAACTCGTAAGTGCCCACATAGGTGGTCCAAAACTCAAGTTTTCACTTCTTTTCTCCTGTTTAGCTCTCAAAACCTAGT
The DNA here is from genome assembly GCA_030864215.1 of Capsicum pubescens. NCBI lineage: Eukaryota > Viridiplantae > Streptophyta > Magnoliopsida > Solanales > Solanaceae > Capsicum > Capsicum pubescens. The sequence continues at coordinate 230,141,563 of CM061546.1, forward strand.
TTTCTGCAAAACACAACACAAAACACATCATATCTAACAAAATGACCTAAGTAACTGCATATTTTCATAAATTTAAGCATTGAAAGTCTATGAAACCATAGCACATCAATTCATATTAAGGATCTACTATATAATAAACTATATATAGTTTGTGATTGTTGCACAGGTTATACTAATAAAGAAAAACATTTTGTTCAATTCACTTGATTCATTGTAATGTATAAAATAAATGCATATCTATTTTTTATGAGATACAAGTGATAGATTGTTGTTGTGTTACATGTGACTATTCACATCAGTGATTTCAGAAATTCAGTCAAAGCTAGAACCCAGTTTATATCCTCTACTTACTTTACCAAAAAAAGAATTCAGTTTATATCCTTTATTAACTATTATCCGGTCCATATTATAATATTCCCCTCTATTTAAAATAAAATGATCTAGTTTGACTTGACACGAAGTTTAATAAAATAAAGAAGACTTTTGATTCTTGTGGTCTTGAATTTAAGTTATGTCAAATGTATCAAATTGTCCTTTAATCTTGTGGTCTTAAACATGTCATGTGGAAATTAGAATTAAAGTATTGCCAAAAAATAAATGATTATTCTTTTTGAAACAGTCTAAAATAAAAAGCAGGTCATTCTTTTTGTGATAGAGAGAGTAAGTCTTTTAGGGTAAGGAGGTTTTTGCACACTCCTTAAAAAAGTTATACAATATTATCTAAACTAACTTCTTGTTTTTCTAAAACATGAAATTAATTTAATAAAAGAAATGCCAGAAACGTGTAAGGGGTAAAATAGCTTGTAAAGAAACTTGGTCGAGTCAGGTCAAGTGTAACATGGGTCTGCCTATGAAGGGGACTTCTTAGGAGCAAGTTCGACACTAGGAAGGGCCACTCGAGTGGAATCATAAGTACCTGAGGGAATTAACGATAGATACCTCATATGAAGGACTGACAAAGAGGACAATGCGTTGGGCCTGGTGACTTTGGACTGAACAATGTTAGATACGTAGTATTGGGGTATCATCCCCCAACGCCCCGAGAACAAATGGCCAAAGGTCATTGGACGTAGTACTATGGGCTCAGGGAATAACGCTATCCTATTAGTCGAAAGGCAACCTCTATCCCGTGGTGTGAATTCTGTGGGATACATGGCCACGACACTAGGGATTGTTATCACCTTCGAGAGCCAGTCACCGAACTGCTCAATGGTGGACACCTCAAAGAGTTCCTGAACAAGCGAGTCAAGGGCAACTATGGAAAAGGCGCCAAAGGCAACTCGACACTCGCAGGATCAGGAGCTCCAAGGAAGGCTATAAGCTAATATTTGGCCTCGATAAGACGGGTATGCACCCTCTCACGTTTCATTTATCTAATGATATTTTTCTTGAGTTTTCTTAAAGGTATCCCACGGTAAAGTTCAGACACGACAGCGGATGACTCAAAAGAACAAAGCTACACTCTTTTTTCCTTCAACCAGTTTTTGTCCCAAAAAGGGTTTATATGGCAAGGTTTTTAATATGGCAGTGAGGACTTCCAAAAAATTAGGAAATATCATTTGTCTTCTCTCGGTTAAAGACACTATCCAATAACAACCAAATAAATAGAAAGGAAAGTTTGTGTATTTGCATGCTTGTTCCCATCCTGAATTTTTGATAAGTGATTATCAGTCAAATCATTTTGTTTAAAAGAGAGCAAGGCTCCTCAAGGCCAAAATACCAAGCCTCTATGAGCCACGAGGAGAAGACCTCAAGGGATATCTCTCGATATCCCAAAAAGAAAGCGAGGCTATAACTTCATGGCCTACACAAAGGGTTGCAAAAACATATAAGTCACTACATCCCGATACTAAAGACTAGGGACTGGCTTTCGTATGCAGAGGAACTCAAAACACGAACTCGCTCTAAATCTTAAACAAAATCCACATCATTCGATAGTGACAAAGCTTGCGTCCCCTATGGTGTAGGGACAAAAAAGGCCTGAACGAGAGGCACCATTAATGGTTAGTTCGAGTGAAATTATATGAAAAATGACTAAAATAAAGAGCCGTGATCGCTCTTACACTATGTGCTAAAGTACCTTGGAGACGTCCCAACTTAGATGCACAACAACTTAAAAAATTAAAAGGGTCTCTTCTCACTTTGGTGAGGTTAAAATATACAAAGGACACAGAGGCTTGCAAAATAAAAAAAAAATAGTTCGCGATTAACCTACAATATCTAGAACAAACTTGATATTTGCAACATAAAATATACAAATCCCAGTGTCGTATTTATGTTATACCATCTTGATCCATGTTTTACTATGAATTTGTTTAGTATTCCGTGTCTCGAGCCGGGGGTCTATCGGAAACAGCCTTTCTACTTCTTTAGAGGTAGAGGTATGGACTGCGTACATCTTACCCTTCCCAGACCTCACTATGTGGGAATACACTGAGTTTGTTGTTGTTGTTGTAAAATATACAAATCCCAGAGAGGATTAGACCACCAAAGAGTCACCTCAAGAGGAATATTAATCGCAAAAGATGGATTTAAAAAGTCATTAAAAATTAAACAAATGTGCAATACAAATAATTCTCTAAAGTCAAGTACAGAGTTATTATAGAAGGAAAAATCATGCAACAAAGACTTTCTAACAAGCAAAGAGTGTTAGAAACAACAAAAGAGGCGAGCCCGTTCTCCAAGGGCACATACAATGTCCTTCTTACATTTTGGGGAGTCGCCTGACTGAATGTCATCATCAACAAACTCACAAACTTGGGCCAAATGGCTTCGACTGACAAACTGGGAGCCCTTGGCTTCGAGTGGTTGGCGTTGGATACTAAGGAGAGGCTTAACCGTCTTTTGTTCCAAATAGTTTGAAAAAAGCAGATTTGAGGAACTTCAACTGGGAGATCCCGTTAGCAAAAGTCTAGATAGTACTGAGGTAGACCCCACCTCACAAATAAGCTTCTACAAAATAGGCTCACACGACTCTTTCTTCCTGCCATGATCGGCTTCATCTCGGACAACTGCTATACCCAATACTATCAATGCTGAAAAAATAGAAACAAGCCCTCGCACTGGGGAAAGAGAGAAACCATGCCTATCGTAATCTTCTATTTTCCTGAGCCACACCCACAGTTCTCAATTTACCCTTATGAAAAATTTAAGAGAAGTCATCTGAGGACAAGCTCTGGGATAAAAATTATAGTGAAACCCAGGGCAAAGGCAATATAGTTGGGGGAATCCAAGAAAAACACCATGAAGGAAAAACAACTTATTATGAGTAGCTTTCACTAAAGGGATAAAAGGCGTGGGAAAGAATGTGGTGCTAGAAATAGTAATTTATACATAAAAATCCATTAATATGTAAGACGCTAAGAAGCATGGATTATTCCCACGTGTTTGGACCGATCATATATAACGGAATCCAAAGGGAAAATACTCGGCAAATAATGTATCTGGTTGCACATCAATGCTTTTGATGATTCGTACCCTTCCTTTTTGACTCCAAAGGCAAATAAGCCCAAATAGCTAACGCAATGCTTTGAGTAAGGGTTATTAAGCACAGAGCTCGATAAAATAAATGGATCATTTTGGAAAATTGACATATCTTCATACTTGCATTGCCTTCGAGAGGGCTTGAAATCATTTGAGCAGAGTAAATGGCAAAATTTCCAGGAGTAGAAAGTCCCACAACACCACCTAATGGCAGGGACTTGATGGGATAAATCGGCCATATTGGGAGCACCAACAAGGTCCTCTCACAAGGATGGAAAGTATGGGTGTTACCGCCAGCGACTCTAGGAAGACCCCGTCCCTTCATATCAATTTACGGAGCCCCCTCAAATAAAAATGCCAAAGAGGTGAGTCCATGAGGTGGTCACACTATGTAAATAAAAATTCTAATCTAACCTAATTATTTGAGTCCCATTGTTAGCTCTAGGATGGTCCTACCCAGTTAGAAGTTTACGCAAAAGGAGTGAAAAAACCATATTAAAAAATGGCGACAAGAAAGTTGAGAAGACAAAAAATGTTATTATTGTTTAAAAAAAGAGAGAAGAAATTACATAGTACAAGGCTTTTAAATCTATTGTAGGACAATGGAAAAAAAATTAAAAAGCATCATGCGAGCATCCGGTTGAGACCGTTTCTTCACTTTAGTCAGCTAGAAAAGGTTCTTCAACCCAGGCCTCTCCTTAGAAGTGAAGATGGGAGTTGTAGATCACAATGGAAGAAATACCTCCGTTGCTATCGGGCAATAAATAAAGCCAAATTCATCCACTACCCCTAATGACAATAGAAGTCATATAGCGACCCTATGATAAGGGAAAAAAAGTCCCTAAATGAAATAAACTGCTGAGGCGATCCCTCTACAAGAATGGACCTGCATCGATATGGAAAGGGGTTCGCGCTTTAGTTTCTCTCATCGAAGTCCAGCGAGAACTCATCATAGTGTGGATTTCCCCACAGTAGTCAGTTACCTTAGTTGTAAGGCATAAGCATCCGCATTAAAGAAAGAGATCATGGTAGCTATAGAGAAATATCGTTAGCTAGAACATTGCCCACCACCCTCATCTAGGGCTTTTCCTATAGTCTCTATCTCACTCTCATCAACAAACCAAGAAGAACCTCCAAGAGAGAGTCACCAGGATCAATGAAAAGAATGAGGCAAGGACTATAAAACGCATTGGGGGAAATGCGTTGAACTTGAAGTGATTTGATATTTGCATGGTTCAAGATGATTGAAATGGGAAAGTTTGAGAAAGAAGTGGAAAGAGAATGAAACTTATAGGACACGGACTGATCAAGAGGGAGTATGGATAGATGACATATGGACGATCATCCATAGAAGGCACGAAACATATAGGATCCAAAACATCAAGAGTGTTTTCATCTTTTTCCATGGGCGATGCTCCAAATGACAAAAGGAATGGTTGGATTACCCTTACAATAAATAAAAGGGGTAAGAAACAAAAACTACAAGATGATAGGAATGCATCTGTCCAATTAATACGACAGAAAACTGGAGTCACAACACCATCAGCGTGACCCCGAGATCATCAACCGATGGTTTGAGACCTCTCACGATAAATGACATCTGCTTTTCTAAAAGAAGCTTTAGGGCAAGATGAAAGATCCTCATAATTGGGAGTGTCTCGGTTGGTCATAAGGAAGTCTCATGGATAAAATATTTTTGTCCCTCGACAACAACGACGTTGTGCACGTAGGACAGAGGGACTATCTATATAGGGTCAAATAGCTTGTAAAAAGACTCGATCAAGTTGGTTCGAGTGTAACACGGGTCAGCCCAATAAGAGGTCTTTTTGGGAGAAAGTCTGGCATAAGGAAGGGCCATTTGACCGGAATCATAAGAACACGAGAGAATCAATGATAGAGACCACATACGAAGGACTAACAAAGAGGAAAATGTGTCAGGCCATATAGGAGCACAAATGACTCTTGGATGAACGGCGTCAGATACAAAGTATTGGGTTGACATCCCCGACTCTAAGACAAATGGCCAAAGGTTATTAGATGCAGTACTATGGGCTCAGGGAATAATGCTATCCTATTGGCCGAAAGACAACTTATATGTCCTATAAATAGAGACCCCTTTCTTTATTGTAGGGCATCTAATTTTGCTCATCCTTATTCTTTAAGAAAAAATATCTTTATTTTTTCTTAAGCATTAGTATTTTTCCTTTAGCTGTTCATTGTTATTTTGTTGTAATCACTTGAGCTCGGTCACTCTAGACCCTTGATTAATATGAATTAACACTCAGCTGCGCTCTAAGATTCGTTTCTGAACTCTATTTGAGTTATTTAATCTTTCCCTTACCCTTTTACAAATATTTACTACTAATTCGAAGCTAAGACCGTAATGCATGCACTTGACTCATGAACAAATTCAATTGTATCAAAAAGACCATAAATAAAATAATTTGGTAATCAAGGTTTTATTCTTTTGATAAATGATCATATTTGTGTAGCATTATAGCATAGTATGAAAGCATCAAAGTAATTTGTACATTTAGTTGGTTTCTCGAAAGCATGTTTAATTTCACTTGCAGTAGTTCCCTCTTCAAGAGTTCACTTTTTATGCTTTAGCTTAACTACCTTCAAGAGTTTAATGATATCTGCCAATGTACCTCAAAAAGATGATCTTCAATGTTTTTATTTTTGTATTAATACCATTGAAAGTTTGTTCAGACAATATCCTCCATAAAAAATCTTATTAGGATGATATTAGAGTTAGAAGTTTTATCCTTTTCGTTAGCCTATGCCACTTCACTTATTTGGATGAGTTGCATTGTATTCTTTGCTTGATCTGTCTCTGCAAATACTGTAGCATATATCGACCACTTATTTGGTATCATATATGGTCATAAAAAGATTAAATTTGATTGCTATAAGTCATCAATGACGGTAAAAATTGGTCGTCATTGATTGTTAAAAGCTTCACTGTTATAGTTAAATTTCTTTTAGTAATAACAATTAATTCGGTTGTTATATTTCTTATAGTGATCAAATTTTTCTTTTTTGATGCTTATCTAATTGCTAAAATCTTGAATTAAAACAACAAACTCCAATCATTATATGTACTTTTAGTGGCTGAAATTTTTTTCATTGATTACAATACTTAGAAAAATGCATTAAGTCACCAATAAAATATCTAGAATTCGCAAGTAGACACTTAAAATTTGGGAGACTCATATTACCCCATTATTCTTATTCAAGCGGATTTATTATATCATTCGAATTCACATGAAGGATAGAGTCCATACACTCTTCAATGGAGCGTGAGATGAGAAAAAATAATTAGTTTTTAAATTTTTTTCAACATTTGTTCATTAACGTACATTTTTAATTTTATTATTTATTTATCGGAAAAGGGTCAAAAATACCCTGAAATATTGAAAATGAATCAAAAACATCCTCTGTTTATTTTTTGGCTCAAAAATGCCCTTCTGCTTGTTTTTTGGCTAAAAAATATCCTTCCATTAATTTTTCGGCTCAAAAATATCCTTCTCTCAAACGGAATGCCACCAGATACGCCACGTGAAAAAAAATACTTAATCAGTGTATGTCACCATATACGTGAAAAATCACTCCATTTAATCATCTTATCATCAGCCCATTTTATTCTATTTAAAAAACCAACCTGACCCATATTCAAAAAACCCGAATCAAGAGGAAAGTTGAAGAATTTGATTGCTTATTTTTTATGTGATGGGTCAAATATTTTGGATCGATCAAGGCAAAAGATGAGAAAACAATCAGGTCCTCAAATTGTTGACATGAAAGAATCAAGTTTTAATTGGGTCGACCCTAAACAATTGAATCTTCGAATAATCGGTTCGGTGTCCAAGAACTCGGGTTGCTACTGAATGTCCTATCTGAATTAGTCTAATGAGAAACCTGATAGTAGTGAGAAGAATGGTAATTCGAAGACGAAATTAAAATTTGGAGAGAGAAAGTTTAGCGGCAATGTCGGCCAACCACAAGTTGATGAGGTCAAGAATTGCTCGAGTGAGTCTCGTAACTTTAAAACCGTTAATAATGAAATGAAATGTGGTGAAGAATGATTTGAGAAAAAAAATGAAGAATTAATTTTTGCCTCTTGGTTCGGATATTTTGAATATGGTTCAGGTTGAATTTTTAAATAGAATAAAATGTGTTGATGGTTAGATGGATTAAATGGAGTGATTTTTATGTGTATGCTGATACGGAATGGTTAAGTGGGTTTTTTATCCACGTGGCTTGTCTGGTGACATTTTGTCAGAGAGAAGGGTATTTTTTAGCCAAAAAATTAACGGAGGAATATTTTTGATTCAAAAAATTAATGGAGGGGTATTTTTGAGACAAAATAACAAATAAAAATGGAGGATATTTTTGATCCATTTCCAATAGTTTAGGGGTATTTTTGACCCTTTTCCGTTTATTTATTGTACTTTTTAATTTTTTCTTTTTTACTCATCTTCTTCAATAAGAAGACCCAATTGCTTACCCTATTCGGATCTTTGTCACTTTTTTCTCTAATTTCTTGCTTCTTATTTTTTCATATCTTTGTTTTCCTCTATTCTCCAGTTTTTTTCTATAATTCATCATTATTTTGTCTCTTTTTTTCTTTGATTCTTCTTGTGATGTTTGGTAATAGGTTTTGATTTTCGATTGTGTTTGGTGCAGATTTTGATTTTTTAATTTTAATATGATAGTGATTTGACGATAATTTGGTGATAAGTATGGTGGAGCTGGTTATAACAGTTACATTGATCATCGTTGCAAAAGGATGGTCGATGACAAAGGGATTAGCCGATAGAGTGGAGCAATTGATCGATATGGACATTATCGGCATTTTTTTCTCCAAAAGAGACAATTAAAAGGTAATAAAAAATAAAAAAAGGAATGGAAAGGGAGATGATCACTGTTGGTCACCATTTTATCTGACAAAAAAAATTCATGGCAATAAAAAAATGACAATTTTCCTCCATTTATGTGATTTGCTTCACTATCTTTTTTATCCATAGGGTATCAGTTGAGGTGAGATTGAAATAAGAGGTAAGACGCTATTACCTCCTCCCCCTCCAAAATTATAGCAGAAGTTGCAATAATACGCCTAAACTTTAGGGGATCCTATTCCCCCTAAACTATTTTAATGCATAACAAGTACATCTTTCATTGTTGATGTGGTATAGTGAGTGTGTTCACTCTCTTGAAAGCAAGTGAGGGACAAAAAATAACACAAAAAATATGATCAATAATGAACACATGTCCTTTTTTAATTAACATTTTAATGTTATTTAGTATACATAATTATAAACAATAAAACTTATATATATTTAATTATTTTCCTTTCTATTACCTTTTGAATTTTTTTTATTTCCCTCCTCACTTTTAAACATTTTATTTCTTTTTCTATTTCATTAATTTCTTATCTTTTCAATTTTAACTAATTTGAAAAATAACATTTTTTACAAACAAGAAAATAAAAAAAATCCTTTCTTTATCTTAACATTTTATTTTGTTATTTGATATGCTTCACTTTATTTTGGTATCCGTCTGAAGTTAGCTTATTTTAAATACGACGTATTAAAATTAAATTTGAAATCAAATTGAAAGGAAGAAAATAAAAATAATAAATAAAAGTAATAAAAAATAATGAAAGAAGGTAAAAAATTTTAAAAAAATTATGTGTATTGACAAAAATTTAAAAAAAAAGAAAAAATACAAAGAAAAGCAAAAATGAAAAAAATTGCATGTACTTGAGAATATTTTAGATCCAAAGAAAAAAATAAAATGACCAAAAATTTTTTAATAAATTACGTGTGTTTATCAAATATTAAATATAACATAAAGAGAAATAAAAAACTACATATATTTGAGAAAGTTTTAAATACAAGACAAAGATTAATGAAAAAAGTTACGTGTATAAGGACAAAATATGTATATTATCTATTATTTTTTGATTTTTAAGTAAAATTTCAGGATTTAAATAATTTTTACCCACATTAAATATACAAAAATATTATTTTTGTTAATATTAATTATTTCAAAATAATATCAAAAAATTGAAACAAAAAGATATACTGTAATTTTTACAAACAGAGTATTTTTCTGAAGGAATTGGGTAGGAAAAAAAATTAAAAAAAAAAAAATTACAAGTTTGTTATAAACTAATAAAGAATAAAGAAGAGTAGAGAGAATAAAGAGAGTAGTTCTTATTTCTCTTGAGGGATGAATTACAATGAGAAAAAAATCCTTTATTTACAGGGAAAAACTAACCTTGAGGTTTGTAACTTTTCTATAAATAGACATACACAATATATGGTAAAGTAGGTATTCACTATATATGGTAAAGTAGACATTCACTATATATAGTACATTTATAACACTCCCCCTTGAATGTCTAATTGATAGATAATACGCATATATGCTGCCTCATTAAAAACCTTACAAGAAAAATCCAACGGGATAAAGCCTCGTAAGGAAAAAAGATTACAGCCCATATTAACTCCCCCTAATGAGAACATCCTTGAACCTTTGCATTCCGATCTTGTGCACCATCTTCTTGAAAGTTGCAGTTGGAAGAAACTTGGTGAATAGATCAGCCGCATTGTCACTTGAACGAATCTGTTGCACATTAATATCACCATTTTTTTAAAGCTCATGTGTATAGAAAAGCTTTGGCAAAATGTGCTTCGTTCTATCTCCTTTTATAAATCCTCACTTAAGTTGTGCTATGAATGCTGCATTATCTTCATATAAAATCATGGGTACTTTGTCACATTTCAAATAGCATTTTTCTCGAATGAGATGTATTATGGACCAACCACACATATTCTCGGCTTGTTTCATGAATAGCTATAATCTCATCATGGTTCGATGAGGTGGCTACGATAGACTGCTTTGTAGATCTCCAAGATATAGCAGTACCCCCACATATGAACACATAGCCTGTTTGAGACCGAGTTTTATGCGGATCAGATAAGTACCCAGCATCAGCATAACCAACAAGATCGGGACTGCAATCTTTAGAATAAAATAATTCCATATCGGTAGTCCCTTTTAGATACTGTATTATGTGTTTGATCCCATTCTAGTGTCTCCTAGTAGGAGCAGAACTAAACCTTATTAACAGATTAACTGAAAAGGCTATATCAGGCCTTGTAGTATTTGCAAGATACATTAGTGCACCAATTGCACTAAGATATGGTATTTCAGGACCAAGGAGTTTCTCATTTTTTTCTTGAGGTCGGAATGGATCCTTGTTCACATCAAGTGATCGAACAACCATCAGAGTACTTAATGGATGTGCTCCATCCATATAGAATCTTTTTAATACCTTTTCTGTGTAGGCAGATTGATGGACAAAGATACCGTTTGTCAAATGCTCAATTTGCAAACCAAGGCATAATTTTGTCTTTCCTAGATCTTTCATCTGAAATTCTTTCTTTAGGTAATCAATTTCCTTTTGAATCTCGATTGGAGTTTCAATAAGGTTTATGTCATCAACATAGACAACAAGTATAACAAACTCCGACGTTGTTTTCTTTATAAAAACACATGGGCAAATTTTATCATTCGTATAACCTTTCATAGATAAATATTCACTACGACGGTTATACCACATGCGTCCAGATTGCATCAAACCATACAATGATCTTTGAAATCTAATGGAATACATTTTTCGATGCTTTGAACTATATGCTTTCAGCATTTTAAATCCTTCAGAAATTTTCATGTATATCTCATTATTAAGTGATCCATATAGATAGGCTATTACCACATCCATCAAATGCATTCAAGTCTCTCATGGACAGTGAAACTAATAAGATAATGTAATGTTATTGCGTTTATAACTGGTGAATATGTCTCGTCATAATCGACACCAGGCCGTTGTGAAAAACCTTGTGCAATAAAGTGTGCCTTATACCTTTGTATTTTATTTTTCTCATTTTTTTTCGCACAAAGACCTATTTATAGCCAACAGGCTTAACACCATACGGTGTTTGAGCTATAGGTCCAAAAACTTCACATTTGACAAGAGAATTTAATTCAGATTGAGTTGTTTCTTGTCATTTTAGCCAGTCATTTCTTTGTCGACATTCTGTGACAGATCGAGGTTCAAGATCCTCACTATTTTGCATGATTTTCGTTGCAACATTATATGGAAAGACATAATCCACTATTATTTCAGATCGATTCAAATTAGTTCCAACACCACTTGAATTTATGGATAGTTCATCATTTTCTTGAGTCTCAGGCTCATTGATTCCTTCAGGGATATCAATATTGCTCAAATCTTAAACTTCCATATGTGGATCTTTCATAGTGTCATCTTGACCATTTGTTTTTCTTTTTCTAGGATTTCGATCCTTAGAACCTAATGGTCTACCACGCTTCAAGCGTGCTTTAGATTCATTATCTATCAAACTAGTAGATGGTCCTTTAGGAACATCAATTCGAATTGGGACATTCTCTGCAGGAATATGTGATTTAGTGATCCTTTTTAAATCTGTAAATGCGTCTGGCATTTGATTTGCAATTTTCTGCAGATGAATAATCTTTTGTACTTCTTACTCACAAATAGAAGCACGTGTATCAAGATAAGATAGTGATGGATTTTTCCACAAAATTTCTCTTTTGATTTCACTATCTTCTCCCCTTAATTTTGGGAAAACTATCTCATTAAACTGGCCTAACCTTCTTTGGAGGCCCATCTTGGTGCGATTTAGTAGTGTTATAGGCACATATACACCGCACCCAAAAGTTCTCAAATGAGATATACTAGGCTCTTGACCCAATACCAACTGCAACAGAGAAAATTTATGATAATTTGTCGGTCTAGGAAGAACAAGTATTGCAGCATGAAAAATTCCATGACTCCAGGCAGAAGTGGGAAACATAGTTTTCATAAGCAATGGTCTTGCTATCAACTGCAGACGTTTAATTAATGACTTGGTAAGGCCGATTTGAGTGTGAACATGAGGTATAGGATGTTCCACTTTTATCCCAATCGATAAGCAATAGTCATTAAATGTTTGGGATGAAAATTCTACAGCATTATCAAGGCGAATATATTTAATCTGATTATCAAGAAACTGTGCCCGTAATCGTATTATTTGTGTCAATAATTTTGCGAATGCCAAGTTACGATATGACAATAGGCACACATAAGACCATCTAGAAAAAGCATCTATTAGGACCATAAAGTATCTAAACGACCCACTAGGTGGGTGAATGGGTCCACAAATATCCTTATGTATGCGTTTCAAGAACGCGAGGGACTCAATCCCAACTTTTGTTGGTGATGGCCTCACAATCAGCTTGCCTTGATCACAAGCATTGCATGAAAATTCACCATTCGAAAGAACCTTCAAGTTCTTTAAAGGATGTTCATTTGAATTTTCTATGATTCGTCTCATCATTATAGATCCAGGATGTCCCAGACGATCATGCCAAAGTACGAAAGTATTGAAATTAGTAAACTTCCGATTTACTATAGAATGTGCCTCAATTGTATAAATTTTTGTCCAATACAAGCCAAAAAATAAAGCAGAGAACTTTTCTATAACACATGTGATAGCTTCATGGGCAATAGTGATGTTATTGAAGCCCTAAGAAGACCTTCATCAAAGCCTCAAGCTCAGATTATTGAGCTTCAATGTGAAATTAAGAAGAGACTTATGATGGAAGAATATCCCAAGAACGAGTTCAAGAATTATGGGAAAGAATGGGCAAAGTGCTACACATATTTCATGATTCAAGTCCAAGCCCAAAAGAAAGAAGATTAAACCCATATGGATTGTGAGTAAATTTGGAAACTTTTCCTTATTTTCCGAGGGGAGAATTTTTGGTATTATTTTTACATGTTTTCCTAGTCCTAGTAGGATTTTATTTATTATTTTCATAATAGTAGATCCAAATCCCATGCTATTTGGGATAGCTTTTTCCTAATCCTAGTTAGATTTGATAAAGGTAGATCCCAATCCCATGCTATTTGAGATGGGTTTTTTTCTATATATATAGGGATGAATTTTCTTATTTTCAATCAGACAACATTATTATTAATTAAAAGTTTCTCTTATTTACACCTTTGTGTGTGGCTACTTGGAATTTATCTTGCAACCTTATAAGAATGATTCGTTAGGAGGTAAGATTAATTCTTAACTTGATATCTTTGGTTTCTATTAAAGTTAATTAAAGAAGGTGATTGGTCTTATACTAATTGTTGTCTTTAATTTTTTGTCTTTAATCTTAGGGTTTTTGCTTCCGCATTATTTTTCTTGTTTATCAACGTAACCGGATTCTTATTAAGTGGTATCAGAGCGGTTCTATCAAGGTTCCATTCTTGATAATTCTTGAGAGTTTCATAGGAAAAAAAAAGGGCCAAATTGAGAGTTTTTGTTTTCTTTAACTTTGGAGATGTCTCAAACCGGAAAGGATACTGATGCTGGGACTCAAAATAATGATATAGCCGAGGCACTTAGAAGGATTTCCGCGTGACTTGATACATTGGAGGTCACCCATAATCCTTCTAACCCGGTGAACATGGCCGATGTAAGGAGAATGAATCAAAACCTGATGCCTCAAGTTAGGAGACAAGGGGTTCGAGCTCCTTAGTTCCAACAAGATAAGAATCCTTTTGGCGACTATGAGTATGAATTGGAGAAAGCTTACCAAAGAAGAAACGAAAGGAGAGCACCACGAGCTAGGGTTGAAGATGACAATCTTTGTAGCATTAAGATGAAGATGCCTTCTTTCAAAGGAATGAGAGATCCAGACTTATATCTTGATTGAGAGAGAAAGGTGGAGGACATCTTTGACTGTCATAACTACTCTGAAGTTAAGAAAGTTAAACTTGTTGTAGTTGAGTTTTCAGACTATGCTGCTAGTTGGTGGAAGATATTTAGCAGAGACAGATTAGACAACGGAGAGCTTTCTATTGCAACATGGGATGAGATGAGAAGGGTTATGAGGAAGCGCTTTGTGCCATCACACTTTCAAAGAGATCTGCAAAAATGCCTTCAAAATTTGAGGCAAGGTTTTATGTCTGTGGATGATTATTTTAAGGCTATGGATATGGCTATGATCCAAGCAAATTGTAATGAGGATGAGAAAGACACTAGGGCTAGGTTTCTTAATGGGTTAAATGGAGAAATTGCTGATGTAGTAGAATTGCAACAATATGTTGATTTAGACGAGTTAGTAGAGTTGGCTGTAAAGGTAGAAAAAATAAATAAAAGGAAGCAACAAACTAGCTCATGGAAAAATCGGTCTACTACAACTCCAAGGAAGCCATGGACGATCTATGAGGATAAAACTATGCCTAAATCATAAGATGATAAGGGCAAAGGTAAATTGAAGGCCAAAGATAGAGGTAAAGCTTTTAACTCAAAACCTTCTACTCCTTCTAGTGCTATACAACGTTCCAAGTGTAAAGGGAGGGGACATAAGGCATTTGAGTGTCCAAATAGAAGAGTTACCATCATTAAAGATAATGGGGAATATGAGAGTGAAAAAGGTGAAGAAGAAGAAGAAGAAGAAGAACAAGAAAAGGGTGTTGGAAGTAAAGACAAAATTAATGTGGTTGCTTATAATAAGGGAAAATTTTTGGGGGTAGTTAGGCGTCTTATGCACGTTAATATGGGAGATCTTGATAATGCACAATGAGAAAATATTTTTCATACATGATGTGGGATAAAGGGTAGAATTTGCTCAATGATTATCGACAATAGTAGTTGTGCTAATGTGGTACGTGCATACGCGGTGGAAAAATTAGGAATTCCATGCACGAAACTTAAGGTAAATTATAAGCTCCAATGGTTGAATGAATGTGGAGAGCTCAAGGTGAGCAAACAATGCATGATTGCTTTTTCTATTGGGGAGTATTCTGATGAAGTTCTCTGTGATGTTGTACTAATGCAAGATTATCATATTTTATTGGGTCGACCCTGGCAATATGATAGGTATGCCATCCATGATAGGAGGAGAAATAAGTACTCTCTTAAACATAAGGGGAAGAAGTTTATTCTTGCACCCTTAACTCCTTCCCAAGTGTATGAAGACCAATAAATATTGAAAGAAACAATGGGAAAACATGGGAATGGATCAACAAAAGAGAGTGATAAAGAAGAAAGAATTGGTGAGAGAAAGGCGGCTGAGGGTGACAAAATAATATGTCTTGCAAAAGCCAAAGAGTGTTTACTTGCGAACAATGAGGGGATACCTATTGTCCTACTTACTTATAGGGAAGTTATGATCAACACTGATGATTTAAATCCTTTACCTAGTTCTATTTCAAAGCTTTTGCAAGATTTTGGTGATATCTTTCCTGAGGATATCCCTAAAGGCTTACCTCCTTTGAGGGGCATAGAACATCAAATTGACTTTATGCCTGGATCTCAACTTCCGAATAGACCCACTTATAGAAGCAATCCCGAGGGAACAAGGGAACTACAAAGACAGGTGGAAGAGTTGCTTGAAAAGGGATTTGTTAGAGAAAGTATGAGCCCATTCTCTGTTCCTGTACTCTTGGTACCAAAAAGGGAAGACACTTGGAGGATGTGTGTGGATTTTTGCGCCATCAACAAAATAACAGTAAAGTACCTCATCCTATTCCTCGTCTAGATGATATGATTGACCAATTGCATGGCTCTAAGATATTTTCTAAAATTGATTTTAAAAGTGGATACCACCAAATCCGAATGAACCCGGGAGATGAATGGAAAACTGCTTTCAAAACTAAGTATGGTTTATATGAGTGGTTAGTGATGCCGTTTGGCTTAACTAATGCACCTAGTACTTTCATGAGGTTAATGAACCATATCTTCAAGGATTTTCATGGAAAATTTGTGGTGGTCTATTTTGATGATATTCTGATCTTTTCTACCTCTCTTGAAGAACATGTGGAACACTTGAGGTTAGTTTTTCAAGTGCTAAGAGAGCAACAATTGTATGCTAATCTCACAAAATGCATGTTTTGGGTTGATAAGGTAATCTTTATTGGTTTCATTATTAGCTCTAATAGTGTTGAAGTTGACAGAGATAAAATTAAAGCAATAAAAGAATGGCCTACACCTAAGAGTGTGACAGAAGTTAGGAGTTTTCATGGTCTTGCTAGCTTCTACCTGAGATTTGTGAGGGACTTTAGTACCATTGCTTCATCCTTAACTGAAGTCATTAAAAATGATAAGAATTTTAATTAGGGTGAAGAACAAGAGCATGCATTTAATGTCTTGAAAGATAAGTTGTGTTCTGCCCATTTGTTGTAATTACCTGATTTTTTTCAAGTCTTTTGAAATTGAATGTGATGCTAGTGGAAAAGGCATAGGGGCCGTTCTAATGCAAGATTCTAAGCCTATTGCATATTTCAGTGAGAAATTGAGTGGAGCTACATTGAATTATTCTACGTATGATCGGGAGTTATACGCCTTGGTAAGGGCTTTGGCTACTTGGCAACACTACTTGTGGCCACAGGAGTTTGTGATAAAGACTGAACAATAATCATTGAGATACTTAAAAAGCTAAGCTAAATTGAGTAAGCGACATGCCAAGTGGGTGGAGTTCATCGAGATATTTCCTTATATGATTTCATACAAACAAAGTAAGGACAACGTGGTGGCTGATGCATTATCCAGAAGGTATGTTCTTTTTTCTACTCTTTCTTTTAAGTTAATGAGATTTGATCACATTAAAGGTCTGTATGTTGATGATAGAGACTTTAAAGTTGCTTATGTTGCATATTTGAAGGGACCCTTTGAGAAGTTCACCCTGCGTGATGGGTTTCTTTTCAAGAAAAATAAATTATGTGTGCCAATATGCTTATTGCGTGAAGTTTTGTAAGAGAAGCACATTGTGGGGGGTTTTATGGGACACTTTGGAGTGCCAAAGACCTTAGATATACTTGCTAAAGATTTCTTTTGGATTGACATGCGCAAGGATGTAGAAAAATTTTATGCACAATGTTTAGAATGTAAACATGCCAAGTCTAGGGTCTTACCACATAGGTTGTATACACCTTTACCTGTCCTAATTTCACCTTGGATAGATATCTCTATGGATTTTGTTTTAGGTTTACCAAAAACAAAGTATGGTAAAGATAACATTTTTGTTGTGGTGGATAGATTCTCTAAGATGGCTTGTTTCATTCCATGCTTGAAAATTAATGATGCTTCTCATGTGGCTGATCTGTTTATTAAAGAAGTTGTGAAATCACATGGCATTCCAAGAACTATTATTAGTGATAGAGATGTTAAGTTCTTGAGACACTTTTGGCGTGTTCTTTGGGGAAGGTTGGGAACCAAATTGTTGTTTTCTACCTCTTGTCACCCACAAACTGATGGGCAAACTGGGGTGGTCAATAGAATACTAGGTAACATGTTGAGGGTTGTTTTGAAAGGAAAATTAACTTCTTGGGAGGATCACTTGCCATTGGTGGAATTTGCTTATAATAGAACAATTCATTCTTCTACTGGGTCTTCTCCTTTTGAAGTTGTTTATGGTTTTAATCCCCTTACCCCCTTGATTTAGTGCCATTGCCTACTAATGATATTGCTAGTATTAATGGGGAGAATAAATTTGAGATGATGAGAAAGATACATGAGAGAACTAGATTGGCCATGGTAAATAGGAATGGACAAGTTGCTTTAAGAAGAAACAAAGGGCGAAAACAAGTTATATTTGAGCCTGGGGACTTAGTCTGGATTCACATGCGCAAAGAAAAGTTTCCTTCCAAACAAAAGTTGAAATTGTATCCTAGAGGCGAATGACCCTTCAAAGTGCTTGAGCGAATTGGAGACAATGCTTATAAACTGGATCTACCCGGTAACTATTAAGTAAATGCTACTTTCAATGTTGCGGACCTATCTTTGTTTGATGAAGGATCAAATTCGAGGAAAAATTCTTTTCAAGAAGAGGGGGATGATAGCTCCATGGGCAATGATGATGCTATTGAAGCTTTAAGAAGACTTTCGTCAAAGCCTCAAGCTCAGATTATTGGGCTTCAATGTGAAATCAAGAAGATGTTTATAATGAAAAAAGAACCCAAGAATGAGTCCAAAAATTGTAGGAAAGAATGGGCAAAGTGCTACACATATTTCATGATTCAAGTCCAAGCCCAAAAGGAAAAAGATTGAGCCCATATAGGTTGTGAGTAAATTTGGAAAATTTTTCTTATTTTCTTAGGGGAGAATTTTTGGTATTATTTTTACATGCTTTCCTAGTCCTAGTAGGATTTTATTTATTATTTCCATAATAGTAGATCCTAATCCCATGCTATTTTGGATAGCTTTTTCCTAATCCTAGTTAGATTTGATAAAGGTAGATCCCAATCTCATGCTATTTGGGATAGTTTTTTTTCCTATATATATATATGGATGAATTTGTTATTTTCAATCAGACAACATTATTATTAATTGAGAATTTCTATTATTTACACCTTTGTGTGTGACTAATTGTGATTTATCTTGCAACCTTATAAGAACAATTCTTTAGGAGGTAAGATTAATTCTTAACTTGATATCTTTGGTTTCTATTAAAGTTAATTAAAGAAGGTGATTGGTCTTATACTAATTGTTGTCTTTAATTTCTTGTCTTTAATCTTAGGATTTTTGCTTCCGCATTATTTTTCTTGTTTATCAACGTAACTCGATTCTTATCAACATGTCTGCCCAGAGACATTTTTGGTGATACCAAGATATTCAATATTCATCTCATCAATTGTCTTAATATGATAACCATTTTCATAGATATATTTAAAACTCATCAAGTTTCTCCGAGACTTACGAGAAAATATGATATTATTTATGATGAGTTTAGTTTCCTTGGATAAGATTATAATGGCTTTTTCGAAGCCTTCAATCAAATTAGCACTACCAGAAATTGTAGTAACATTAATCTTGCCCATGTTTAGATGAGAGAAATATTTATTGTCTTTAAATATCATATGTTTAGTGCCAGAATCAATCAAACAAATATGTTCACAATTGGACAGCTTACTTTGAAAATTATTCATATCTTCAAATAAAAAAATATACACAAAATAAAATAAACATACTATTGCACAAAATAAAAATCACTAATAAATTATTAATTATCTTTTATTAAGTAATTAGTTACGTAATAGACGTAATATTTTACAATGACAATATATTATATTATAAAAAGAGAATTGATATTGAGAGATCTCAATTTTAATAGAACAAAACCTCAAGGTAATACCAAAATAATCCAAACTCAATGCACCAACAGCAGTGGTGGCGCAGTGGAAAGTGTAGACACCTAATTTCGTCCCTCTCCGATGGCATTTTTACCCATTCTTATTTTATCCTACCGTGTACCCTCACCCATGTCATTATACCCCCACAAAATACAAAATAATTAATAAATAAATAATAAAATAACAAATCCTATCCTAACTAATTCTATCTTATCCTAACAACCTACCCAATTAAAATAAATCACACCACCCCATACCCTACCCCACCTACCCAACCCCAATACCCACCTCACAATATATACACGCACATACTCTCACGTAAAAAAAAAAAAGAGTAAGAAGAAAAGGGAGAGCACGGCTGATCTTCCTTTTATTTATTTTTCATAATTCACAATATTTCATCTTCTTCACTCGCATCTCACCGGAATCCACACATACCCCTACACACAGAGAGAAAATTAAGGTTGAAAGATTGAGAGAGGAAGAGAGATCGAGAGAGAATAGAAAAACGGAGAGGAATAGAAACATAGAAAAGGAGGAGAAGAACGAGTTGATCGGAATAGAGGGATTTTAGAGTTTTTCGGTGAGATCTCGCCGGATATCTTCCGGGAAAACTCACCGAAGAGCCGAAAATATAGCAGCAACAATAACCAACTCCAAAGCCCTCCTAAAATCCGATTAAACTAGTGTCCAATTACTCCGTTGCCGTCACTGTCACTGTCCAACGGCGGGTATCTACCAGAAAATTATTTGAGTCGACGTCTTTGTCCTATTTCAGCAAAATATATCATTAAATGGGCGAAAATCCTAGAAATTGGTCTCATTCGTTTTAAAGGGTCGTATCAGTGTTATCTTCATCTTTTATTTCGGCTAGATTCGGGCTTTTCTTTGCGATGCCGAGTGGTATGAGACTGTTTGGGGTCGAGTTTGGTCATTGTTGAGGTTCGGCTCGGGGTGTCGGAATGACTTTATTTTTCTTAATCAAGCCAGAATATTCGGAAGGTCCATTTCTTAACCCGCTCTCTTTTATTTATCTTGGTGTGTCAAATTGGTTGTGATTATGTGTGGTGTTATTATGTTTGTTGGTTTTTTGTTGATATTGATTATTACGTTTGTTGATTCGGCTATGGTGGGTTGAGGAAAGAATTTGGCCATGTGTTGATTGTTGATTGATAAAAAACGAAGATAGCGGGGGTGGAATTGAGAACTTGATAAAAAGGGTTGAATTAGATTAACGTGGGTTTATTATTATTTTCGTTCAATCCGAAATAAGTAAACATTGAGTGAATGTGATAGATTTATGCCATATTGAAATGGATAGGCAATATAGGTCCGGGTAGGCAAATTTTAGAATTAAGAGCTTTGTTGGATGTGAACGTGGAGTAAGTGTTGAATGTTTTCTACTTTATCTCATTCGATTCAAAGTGTATTTATTTAACCGGGGAATGCCCCGAGGTAATTTGTATTCACTCACCGGGGAATGCCCCGAAGAATTTTGTACGCAAAGGATGCTCGTGATCAAGGCCCGAGGCATCGGGTAAAGCATAGTTTAGGACTAGTGTAGGTTATTTTAGTATTTTTATTTCGGGTTGTAATAATTGGACTGGACTTTACATTTTGTTTTGTTTTGTTCATTGTTTGATTGTTTTGCGTGCTTTTATGTGGTTTCTATATTTCGTAATGCCAAAATAGTTGATACACTCTACCTAAGCGACCGTGGCTGAACCACGGGATCGAGGGGTGCCTTACACCTTCCCCTCGGTCAACAGAATTCCTTAGCCGGAATCTCTGTTCGCAAACCAGTTTAAGAGTCAAATGGTTTCGAAAAGGATTTCCTAAAGGTGACTTGGCACACCGGATTATGCCAAGTGGCGACTCTGAATAAACAATATAAATAATCCTTTTTCGAAACAAATTTTTATTTCTTGTCACTTAAATAATAAAACCCTTTCGAACTTTAAAAATATTCTATTTTTTGGAGTACGAGTCGAAAAAGGGGTGTGACAGCTCTGGCGACTCTGCTGGGGAAGTTTTAGAATTCGAGCTTATTTTTGAGTCGTATCGGCTTTGTTTGGCATTACGAGTGTATAAGCATTGTTTGTGTATTGTTTTGTTATTGTTTTCACTTTTGTGCGTTTTCGTGCTCTTTGTTTATAGTATTTATCTTATGTGTTACCGCTTTATATCTGTCATCATGAGTCCATCCCCCCGGCCTTCTTTCTGCAACAAGTCTCGGAGCGCACGTCGTGCGCACGAACTCTAGTTGAGTTACCTTTATTTTAGGGGGGGAGCCGTTGGATGTATGGAGTAGGTGGAAAGCAAAGCAACCACTATCGACCATATGCTCCCCCGAACGGCCTTGTTAGTAAACCACAACGTAGGTCAGCCTTTAGGTCATTCTTATGTGCATCATATTGAGACCTAGCAAGGCCTACACGGTCCTTTGTAGGAGACTCACCTTTAAGCATACCTACGTGCTAACTGTTGCATATTTGAGGGTAACGTGGTCATTTGACGGACGAATTTTTTTTATAAAAAATAATAATAATAATAATAAAAAAAATATATATATATATATAGAAAGCGAGTCGAAAAGAATGAATCAAAAGGAATGTCGTAGTTTATTTTAGAATTCCTTATGACTTTTGTTCTTCATGATCCAAAAACTCAAAAAGATTTTTTTTTACATTTTTTGCATTTTGTCTTCTCAAAGTACCGTAAATTCAAAAGAAAAAAAAAAGTTTTTTTCTACGTATTTGTCAAAAGCAAAAATACCAAAAAGATTTTTTCCATAATTGATGGTGTCAGTCTTAGTTAAAGTGTCTAATTGAAAATCCAAAAAGGTTTTATTCGTTTGTTTTTGGTTTTGTCTCTTAAGTTAGGGTCAATTTATTAGTTAATCGTTAGTTGTCCAAACTGGACGAACTACGCATACCTGATTTCCGTCCCTCGGGGCGGGATACGTAGGCAACCCTCGGTGGGTCCGATAACCTTTATTTTGGTCTTTGTATTAGTCTTAGGCTAGGTCTTTTACTCCGTAACCTAGAGTCGTTAGCCAAGTAGGCTGATTTTATTCAGCGTTACTGTTCGGCGATTTGGAGTCATGAAACAGTCTTTCTCATTGACGTATGTCCGCATCAAATTCCCATTGGTTGGGAACCTTTTGCTCTTATCAAATTTTGAGATAATTTCTTATCTGTTACTATAGGATGGATCTGTCCACAAAGTCTAGAGTCCTTAGGTTGTCAAGGTACCCAAAAAGTTGATCAAGTGGTGGGGCACATTCAATTACTCTGAAAAGCACGAAGTGAGGAAAGTGTTAGGCAATCTTGTAACACTCATGGATCTCACGCCTCGTTCGGATTTAATAGAAGCTGCGTTGACTTTCTGGGATCCAAATAATTTGGTGTTTAGGTTCGGAAGTTGTGAATTGACTCCTACCCTGACAGAAATATCTCGTTTGTTTCGGTTGACTTACATGGGCCAGCAGATGATTTTAGCCCACAATCATACTCGTAAGAAATTCCTTCGACTCTGTGGATTAAAAGATAACAAGTATCTGGGATGTCTCAAACAATCTTGGATTTCCTTGGACTATTTATTTGCTAGATTTGGGTCTTTAGAGGGTTTCGACTGCTTTTGGGATGAATTCTGTACTACCAAAAAAATCTGGGAACAACGTCGTCTTGAGGTTTTCTGTCTGCTTTGTTGGGTATCTTAGTATTCCCGTTAGATGAGAGGTGTATCAATACTCGTCTACAATCAGTGGTGATAGCTTTATTCAAGAAAAAAGATGAGGTCACCATTGTACCAATGATCTTAACAGAAATATATAAGGCTTTAACTGAAGTAAAAGGAGGGGTACGATTTTTTGAGGGGAGTAATCTGATATTGCAGCTGTGGATGATGGAGCACTTGCATACGCCTTCTTTGATTAGAGTAGATGTGATCGACCGTTGTCTGAATGATCGAGTGCAAGCCATGCAAGAAAGAATGCGTTTTGACAAATTTTCTTTTCCTATTGGAGTCAATTCTTGGATCGAATTTCTCGAATCAAGAACTCCGAACAACATTCTTTGGTGCTAGATGTGGTTTCGTCCTAAGAAAATCTTGATTGGATCTCAAAAGCAACTATTTCTAATTTTGATAGGACTTAACTGCACTAGGCCTTACAGTCCAAGAAGGGTGATGCGTCAGTTGGGTAGGATGCAAGACGTCTCTCCAATAATGGACCTTCTAAAGGATGTAGAGTACTTTAAAGACCAAGTCGTGGAGGGAAGCAAATATGAGCAATTCTGGAATAACGCGATAAAGTTAGGTGTCGATACTCTCGAGGAAAATCCAGGATGCACTCAAAACTATGAAATCTGGCTACAATCTCTGCCCCGTGGCATTAGTAGACCCTTACCAGCCCAACTTAGAGGGCGAATACGGGAAGCAATCATGGTAGAAGATGATGAGCAGGAAGATCCAGGTGCCAAAGTGGAGTTTTTGAGAGTTCAGTTGTCGCGTTTGATCACAACTGTGGATGGGTGTCAGAGAAACCTTTGTGGGTGTACTCTCCAAGAGGCGGGGATACGGGCAAGAAATTTGTTTCCGGGTATCAAAACGTCGTTGCAGGATATGTTGCAAAGTCTGAGTTGAAAAGTGGGGACTTCACAGATGGGTTCATCTCAGCCGGGGACATCACACAGAGCACCAGTTTGAAAGAGCATGTCTTATCTTTATGTAGTTTTGAGTCTTTTATGTTTCTGTCATTGTAGGTTGGTGTCTGTGTTAAGTCGGAGTCAAGTTGTTTTTGATATTAGGGTCTTTATTACACGCATATCGTTAGGGGTTTAAAGTGTTGTTTTGTATTTGTTGTTTAGTTTTAAAGTGGTCCTAAATTCGTTGTATGTTTTGCTGTCTTTCATCGAAATGTTAGGATGTTACGTCTTTCTTTTGTTTACTTGTTTTCGTGTTTCGTGAAAAAAAAAAACCTTCAATTGTGTAATGTTTATGCATAAGCTGCCCGAACTACGCAAGATCTGATTCATGTACAACATGATACGTAGGCAACCTACTTTTGGGTTCGATCTAATCATTTTGTTTCGTTGTTTTTCATTATTTTTCCTCTTTTAAAAAAAAAGCCATAAAGAATAATAAAATAAAGGTAGATAACGAGAGAAGTGGAAAGAACAGAGGTGGATACAAAAAAAAAAAAATAATAATAATAAAAAAAAAAAAGTGTAGATAAAAATCGGGATGATGTTGAAATGACCTCGCTACCCTCAAAAGCTAGTAAAAATGAACATGAATTTAGGACAATTTTACCAATGTGACTCTCATGCTTGTTGTGTGCCTTAATCCTAACGGATGTCGTCTTTGATGAGCATGTTCTTTCAGATAACAGTGGTAGGTTTGCAGCACTCTGGCTAGTCACTCATACTTCACTAGATCCAAAGCAAAGCTTGTCATGGCTAGCAGGGAGATTGAAAATTCGCTCATTGACCCGGATCAGGATCACAGGGAAGAAAGTGCTGAACACAACGATGAGGTGGTAAGGCTCAAGCAACAACTGATAGATTTGCATCGGGCATGGGCCAGCGAAAAGCCTCCTCCTCCACTCCCTGAAGGTTTAGGAAATGTCTCTAATTGCCCACCGCTCTCTCAGGCGCAATTCTCTGCCCCAACTGAATCACCCGACCACGCGCCAGGATTCACTCCGCGACATTATTATCCTGGCAGTTCTAGTGTGCCCTTAGCAGCTCCTCAATCGAGACCCGCTGCTCAGCCAGCGCCACCGATCACACCGGTATTCGTGGCTCCGCCACCACAAAAAACTCCCATATATGTTGTGCGTCCCGAAATGAGGCTTCCTCGGTCTGCCAGTGAGCCAGTATTGAAGGTTCCAGATAGTCAGTATTATGCCCCGGAGCCGACTTTGAGAATGAATGAACCGTATGGGTACACTCAGCCACCTGCATTTCTATTTGATTCAGAGAAACCTGTCGCAACAGAGGAACAGGAAGTCATAGCGCGGAAGTTGAAAAGTTTAGAACAGGCCATGAGAAATCTGCAGGGAATCGGAGGTTATAAGAGTGTTTCTTATAAAGATCTGTGCATGTTCCCAGACATCAACCTTCCCCTCGGTTTTAAAATGCCTAAGTTCGAGAAGTATGCAGGACACGGTGATCCCGTGGCCCACTTGAGACGCTATTGCAACCAGTTGAGGGCTGCAGGAGGAAGGGAAGAACTACTCATGGCCTTCTTTGGCGAGAGTATTTCAGATCTGGCTTCAGAATGGTTCATCGATCGGGATATCGATAAATGGAACAGTTGGGATGATTTGGCTTCTGAATTTGTTCAACATTTTCAGTACAACATCGACTTGATTCTGGACGAAAAATCTTTGGTCAACATGAAGAAAAAGAGCACTGAAGGTTTTAGGGAATACGCGATAAGGTGGCGTGAACAGGCCGCTAGGGTAAAGCCTCCAATGAAAGAAAGTAAGTTGGTAGAAGTTTTCATTCAGGCGCAGGATGAGACCTATTTTCAACATTTACTTTCGGCAATGGGAAAGACTTTTATGGAAGTCCTCAAAATGGGGGAGATGATAGAGGACGGGATTAAGACCGGTCGAATAGTGAGTTTTGCTGCATTAAAAGCTACCACACAAGCGATTCAAGGTGGATCTGGCGCATTTGGAGGTAAAAAGAAGAAAGAGGATGTGGCGACTGTTGTAGCTGGAACCCATTCCAATCCCAAAAGACCGCCTCGCCCCTATCCCCAATCCCAAGCCCAAATCTACACCCAAGCTCCATATATTCCTCCCCACCATTACTACCCTCCACAAAACCCTTTATATTTCATTCCACCACCCCCATACCCAGTATATAGCGCGCAGCCATATATCCAAACCCCTTCTTACCCGCAGTGGGGCGCGCAAACTCCACAAAATCGCCCATTCGCTCCACCAAATTACCAAAACCCCTCCAGACCCAGTTTTTAGCCTAGGCCCGATTATAAGAAGGAGAAGACGGTCAAAAATCAATTCACACCTCTTGGGGAGTCATATGCTAGCTTGTTTGATAGGTTGAGGAAGTTGAAGGTTTTAAGCCCAATTCAATGAAGGCTTTCAAATCCACCAC
This sequence comes from Capsicum pubescens, assembly GCA_030864215.1. Lineage (NCBI taxonomy): Eukaryota > Viridiplantae > Streptophyta > Magnoliopsida > Solanales > Solanaceae > Capsicum > Capsicum pubescens. The sequence continues at coordinate 230,168,398 of CM061546.1, forward strand.
CAAGGAATCTCGATTATTTTTTAAGGTGTGCGTACTGTTCTGATATGCCAGGCCATGATATTGAGAAATGCTGGCATTTAAAGAGAGTTGTCCAAGATTTAATTGACACAAATCAGATGCTGGTCCAGGCCCCGGAGGGTCCAAACATTAACCAGAATCCGCTGCCAACCCATGCTGAAGCCAATATGTTAGAATTGATAGATGATGGGAAAGAGTCTTCGAGGGGTTATAAGCCTATTGTCAAGATACAGACCATTAAGGAGAAATCGATGAATGTAGCGGAGTCTTTGAAAGCAATGTCATTGAGCCAGGAAGGAATGAGAGAAGATAAAGCCCGAGAAAGCACAAAGAAGCCCCTGATCACAGTACAAGGCGCCAGAAGGTATGTTGATTCAAGTCAGGATAAACCTAAGTTGACGGTGGTGGGAGCTCTGAGTCAGCCCATTTTGACGGTGAAAGGAGCACTAGCAGCGCCTATTGTCCTCAAACCGGTAACCCAACCTCCGATAGTTGATACGAAAAGGATTCCCTGAAATTATGGACGGACCGTGATGACCTATCATGGGAAAGAAATAGTGGAAGATATAGATGAGGTAGGGGGTTTGACTAAGTCGGGAAGATGTTTCATGCCTAAAAGCTTAAGAAAGTCCAAGCCAACGGTAAGTGGACCGTCATCTATCAAAAATCCTATCACCGAAGAAGAAGCCAATGAATTTTTGAAAATGATGAAATTGCCAGAGTATTCAATATTAGACCAGCTGAAGAAAACCCCTGCTCAAATTTCCCTTTTATCTTTGCTGTTGCACTCCAAGGAGCATCGTGATGTTTTAGTGAAGGTATTAAATGAAGCATATGTTCCAAGGGAGATTACAATCAACCAGCTTGAGAAAATGGTTGGAAAAATCTTTGAGGTCAATCGGATCAGCTTTTCTGATGATGAATTGCCTATTGAAGGTACAGGGCATAACCGGGGCCTTTACATTACAGTGAAGTGTGAAGATTTCTATGTCACTCATGTTATGATTGATGGAGGTTCAGGTGTAAATATTTGCCCTATTTCTACTTTGCAAAAGCTGAATATTGGTGCTGAGAGGATCAGGCCCAACAATGTATGTGTCAGGGCTTTCGATGGTGCAAAATCAAATTCCATTTGCAAAATAGAACTAGTGTTGACCATAGGGCCTGTTGAGTTCACCATAGAGTTTCAAGTATTGAATGTAGAATCCTCTTACAATCTGTTGTTGGGAAGGCCGTGGATCCATAAGGCCAAGGCGGTTGCATCTACGCTGCACCAGATGATTAAGTTTGAGCATGACAGGAAAGAAGTAGTTATTCATGGTGAAGGAGATTTGTCAGCCTACGAAGATTCTCCCTTGTCTCTTATTGAAGCAAATAACGTAGAGGAGACATTCGTCTATAAAAATTTTGATACAGTGCCAGTGAATCGTATCCTTGAATGGCAGGCTATACCGGGACCGCAATTATTTTCTGCTTCTATCATGATGGTGAGTGAACTTTAGAAATACGAATTTAAGCCAGGAAAGGGTTTGGGAGCGTCTCTGCACGGTATAGTTCATCCCATATGTCCGAGTGAGAACGTGGGCACGTTTGGTCTGGGATTTGAGCCTACAGCTGAAGATCTGAAGAAAGCCAAGGGAAGGAAAAAGGAAATATGGTCACTCCCTCGCCCAATGCCACTACTCAGTGAATCATTCGTTAAGAGCGGTGTCACGAAGCATGTAGAATTTGAGGTTGAATTAGTTGATGACTTCCAGAACCTTTGTATCGAAGTTGATATGGTCGAAGCAGGAGAAGGTACCAGTATGGAAGACGTGCAATTCATAGGTCCAGCTGTCCAGCTCAATAATTGGGAAGTCACTCCTCTCCCCGTCAGGAGGGAGTTTTGGTAGTCTATTTTGTTTTTTTTTGTTTATCCGAGTTATTTCAGGGTTGTAATTCGGACTTTAGTTTGTTTATGTTATGTTGGCGTCTGTGTTTAAACCTTTCTATCTTTTATTTAATGAAATGCAATGTCCCTTTTGTTTTGTGTCTAATATATTTTGTTTTTCTTTTCTTACACAGTTCTCTTTATGCTGATTCTAATGACATGACATGCATGCGGAATTTTCAGCCTGATCTTAAAATCCAAACTAATCCAGATGTAATGGAGAAGGATGGAGAATATGATGAAAAGGAAGCACTAGAAGAAATAAGCAAAGAGTTGGAACAATTTGAAGACAAACCGAATCCTAATTTGAATAAGACTGAGCCAATAAATCTAGGGGATCAAGAAGATGTTAGGAAAACTAAAATCAGTGTACATGTTTTGCCCCAGCTGAAAGATGAAATGATTCAAGCATTAATGGATTATAAGGATGTTTTTGCATGGTCTTATGATGATATGCCGGGTTTAAGCACTGAATTAGTGGCTCACAAATTGCCAACTGATCCCACGTTCCCTCCTGTCAAACAGAAGTTGAGGAAGTTTAAAACGGATGTAAGTATTAAAATTAAAGAGGAAATCATGAAACAACTTGAAGCCAAAGCAATTCGAATGGCTCGCTATCCCATGTGGTTATCCAATGTTGTTCCTGTACCAAAGAAAGATGGCAAAATTCGAGTGTGTGTTGATTACCACGATTTGAACAGAGCAAGTCCGAAAGATGATTTTCCACTGCCCAACATCCACATTTTTCTAGACAACTGTGCTAAACACGAGGTTGCCTCTTTTGTGGATTGCTATGCCGGATATCACCAGATCATTATGGATGATGAAGACGCGGAGAAGACATCTTTTATCACACCATGGGGAACTTATTGTTATCGAGTGATGTCGTTCGGTTTGAAGAATGCTGGAGCAACATACATGAGATCCATGACCACTATGTTTCATGACATGATGCATAAGGAGATTGAGGTCTACGTGGATGACGTGATTATTAAGTCAAAAAGTCAGGCCGACCATGTTAAAGATTTAAGAAAGTTATTTGAAAGGCTTCGCAGGTATAATCTCAAACTCAACCCGGCAAAATGTGTATTTGGAGTTCCATCTGGAAAGCTGTTGGGGTTTGTAGTCAGCCGTCGGGGAATTGAATTGGATCCCTCAAAAATCAAAGCCATTCAGGATTTACCCCCGCCCAAGAATAGAACGGAGGTGATGAGTTTGCTTGGTAGACTGAACTACATTAGCAGGTTTATTACTCAACTCACAACCACTTGTGAGCCCATATTCAAGTTGCTGAAAAAGAGTGTTGCGGTAAAATGGACTGAAGAATGTCAGGAAGCGTTCGATCGAATCAAAAGATATTTGTCAAATCCGCCCGTGCTGGTACCCCCGGAGCCTGGTAGGCCTTTGATCTTATATTTATAGTCATGGACAATTCTTTCGGTTGTGTCCTGGGTCAACATGATGTCACAGGCAAAAAGGAGCAGGCTATTTATTATCTTAGCAAGAAGTTCGCCGCATATGAGGCCAGGTATACTCTTCTTGAAAGGACGTGTTGTGCCCTAACTTGGATAGCACAGAAGTTGAAGCACTATCTCTCATCCTATACTACTTTTCTCATCTCCTGCATGGATCCTTTCAAGTATATCTTTCAGAAGCCTATGCCGACAGGTCGATTGGCAAAGTGGCAAATATTGCTTATCGAGTTTGACATCGTATATGTGACTTGAACCGCCATGAAAGCCCAAGCCTTGGCAGATCATCTTGCTGAGAATCCCATCGATGAAGAGTACGAGCCATTAAAGACATATTTTCCTGACGAAGAAGTGTCGTGTGTCGATAAAGTCGTTATAGATGCTGATCCAGGTTGGAGGTTATTCTTCGATGGAGCTGTCAATATGAAAGGAGTCGGAATAGGTGCGGTTCTTATCTCTGAGTTGGGACAATATTTCCCGGTAACAGCACAACTTCGATTCTACTGTACTAATAATATGGCAGAGTATGAAGCCTGCATCCTTGGTTTGAGGTTAGCTGTTGATATGGGAGTCCAAGAATTATTGGTGTTGGGAGATTCGGATTTGCTCGTCCATCAAATTCAAGGCGATTGGGAGACGCGAGATTTGAAACTCATCTCGTATCGACAATGCTTGCAGGAGCCATGTCGATGATTTGTGTTAGTAAAATTTAGGCATATTCCAAGGATTCATAATGAAATTGCTGATGCTTTAGCCACTCTGTCTTCAATGCTCCAACATCCTGACAAAGCCTATATCGATCCAGTGCATATACAGAGTCGTGATCAACATGCTTACTGTAATGCGGTTGAAGAAGAGCTCGGTGGAGAACCTTGGTTTTTGGATATCAAGCGGTTCATTCAGTCAGGAGAATACCCAGCATATGCCACCAATGATAAAAAAAGGACTATTAGGCGTTTGTCTAGTGGATTTTTCTTAAGTGGGGGAATCTTGTATAAGAGGACCCTAGATCTGGGACTTTTAAGGTGTGTAGATGCAAAATAAGCCTCGACAATCATGGTTGAAATACACTCTGGAGTATGCGGGTCGCATATGAACGGTCACGTCTTGTCAAAGAAGATTCTTCGAGCAGGTTATTACTGGCTTACTATGGAGAGGGATTCTATTCAATTTGTTCGAAAGTGTCATCAATTTCAGGTGCACGACGATCTGATACATTCTCCTCCTGTTGAGTTGCATGCAATGGCCGCTCCATGGCCGTTCGTGGCTTGGGGAATGGATGTGATTGGACCGATTGAGCCGAAGACATCAAATGGACATAGATTCATTTTGGTGGCCATTGACTACTTCACAAAGTGGGTGGAAGCAGTAACTTTCAAGTCAGTGACAAAGAAGGTTGTGGTACATTTTGTTCATGCTAATATCATTTGTAGATTTGGAATTCCTAAGATGATCATTACAGACAATGCTGCCAATCTCAATAGTCATTTGATGCAAGAAGTGTGTCAACAGTTTAAGATCGCACATCGAAATTCTACTCCATATCGCCCAAAGGCCAATGGTGTTGTAGAAGCCGCCAATAAAAATATAAAAAAGATACTGCGAAAAATGGTACAAGGTTCTAGACAGTGGCATGAAAAGTTGTCGTTTGCATTGCTAGGTTATCGCACCACTGTTCGCACTTCAACAGGGGCAACTCCATATTTATTAGTGTATGGGACAGAAGCAGTCATCCCTGCAGAAGTTGAAATTCCCTCTCTTCGAGTCATTGTAGAAGCAGAGATTGATGATGACGAATGGGTAAAAACCCGACTGGAATATTTGAGTTTGATCGAGGAAAAAAGGCTAACGTCCGTGTGTCATGGCCAGTTGTATCAGAGGAGGATGACTCGTGCATATAACAAAAAGGTCCATCCCAGGAATTTTGAAGTTGGTTAGTTGGTATTAAGACGTATCCTTCCTCACCAGGTCGAAGCGAAAGGCAAGTTCTCCCCTAACTGGCAAGGTCCCTTCGTTATGAAGAAAGTGTTACCCAATGGAGCCTTATATTTGACAAATATTGAAGGCAAAATGGCAGAAATGGCTATCAATTCTGATGCGGTCAAAAGATACTATGTATGATATTTGATCCTTTGTTGAGTTTATTGCATGTTTAGTACTTGCATTTTTTAAGATTGATATGATGAAGGCATTTTATTCTTCTATCCAAACATTGTGTCATCCTTTGTTTACCCGTTTGAGCCTCGTTTATTTTTCTTTTATATCCCTCTTTTGGAATCAAAATAGAGTCAAAGATAAATGTCAAGAAAATAAGAATAAAAGAAAGAGTTCGGAAATAAAAGAAAAAAAAATCAAAGCAAAGCAAAGGACAAGCAGATGGAACTACGTGCGACCTGATTCTCCTCTCTCGGGAGTGAGATACGTAGGCTGCCTTATTTCGGGCTCGGTCCAACCAAATAAAGATTTAAGATTCACCCAGTCAACAAAACTGGGGCATGAGTTAATGCATTGTTTGAGGCGATTCCAAAAGTTGTAAGTCCCACCCCCACTTCAAGTATCGTTTGAGCCTCTTACCATCTTTTCTAACCTTAATCAAAAGCCAAGTTACAACCAAAGAAAGTCCTTCAGATCAATATTTGATAATGTTAAGGCTAAGCATGCAATGGATATTGATGATACATTATGAGGTACCGTTTGTCTCCCTCAGCATAAGAAATCAGGAAAGAAATACAAAAATGAGAGAGTCTTATTGGTGAAAACCTTTCCAGGCACCATAAGGCGATGGTGAGTTGTGAGAAAATGAAAATGAGAGAGTCTTATTGATGAAAACCTTTGCAGGCACCATAAGGCGATGATGAGTTGAGAGAAATACAAAAATGAGAGAGTCTTATTGGTGAAAACCTTTGCGGGCACCGTAAGGCGATGGTGAGTTGAGAGAAATAAAAAAATAAGAGTCTTATTGGTGAAAATCCCCATGGGCACCGTAGGGCGATGGAGAGTTTAAGAGAAAGGCGGAAAGTGAAAAGAAAGAGATTTGTTGGTGAAAGTCTTTTTAGATGTCGTCAGTCGAATGTGATGTATGAGTCCAATGGATTTGAAGAAGCGGCTCAGCGGTAAAAGGCACGAACTCAATAACAAATGGGGAGTTTGGATAGGAAGATCAGGCAGCTCAATCCAAAATGCATGTCATACTCACTGGAGTTGGTTGTCGTATTCAGATAAGTTTTCTTTTTGAATATGGGACATTGCCCTTTTCTTTCATTTACATATTCAAGCTTTTTGTCTTTTCTTATGTTATTTATCAAAACAAAAGTCACCATCATTTCTTTACATTTTTAAGTCAAGTCTGTGTCAACACAAGCGAGAAAGGATTTCAAAATTTACTACCAGTCTTTCCAATTATATGAGGAAAAGCCAAGGAACAACACAGGAAAGAAATATGATCGTAATTCAACACGAAGCAAAGGAAGTCTATCAACCGACAGGCTATTGGATTCGTGGAAGCATTTCAGATTTGGGAAAAGAGTGCACCTCAGGGGCATGGTAAAAATGGAAACCCATTATTTGAGTCAGAACTCATTTCCCTTAATCTGGATCCGGGTCAAGGATGCGGCAAGACACGACAAGTGTTAGCAATTTGGGACAAAGATGAAAGGAACGAGTACTGGGGCAGATACCTGAGAAGCCAAGAGCTGCAAGCCACTACTAAGTTTTTAACTGACAAATTTTTCTTTGATTGAAATAGGGCAAATTCGTTTCACTTGATTCAGCTACCATTGGAAATGCACATCCATGGGAATTTACTTTCTGTTCAGGACCCTACAGAAAAATAAGATTTTACTTTATGTTCAGGACCCTCCTGAAAAATGGGATTTTACTTTCTGTTCAGGACCCTCCTGAAAAATGGGATTTTACTTTATGCTCAGGACCCTCCAGAAAAATGGGATTTTACTTTATGTTCAGGACCCTCCTGAAAAATGGGATTTTACTTTCTGTTCAGGACCCTCCTGAAAAATGGGGTTTTATTTTCAATTCAGGACCCTCCTAAAAAATGGGATTTTACTTTATATTCAGGACCCTCCTGAAAAATGGAATTTTACTTTCTGTTCAGGATCCTCCTGAAAAATGGGATTTTACTTACTGTTCAGTAAATTACTTTCTGTTCAGGACCCTCCTGAAAAATGAGATTTTACTTTCTGTTCAGGACCCTCCTGAAAAATGGGAATTTACTTTATGTTCAGGACCCTCCTGAAAAATGGGATTTTACTTTCTTTTCAGGACACTCCTGAAAAATGGGATTTTACTTTCTGTTCAGGACCCTCCTGAGAAATGAGATTTTACTTTAGGCTCAGGACCATCCTGAAAATAATGGGATTTTACTTTCTGTTCAGGACCCTCCTGAAAAATGGGATTTTACTTTCAGTTCAGGACCCTCCTGGAAAATGGGAATTTACTTTCAATTCAGGACCCTCTTGGAAAATGGGATTTTACTTTATGTTCAGGACTCTCTTGAAAAATGGGATTTTACTTTATGTTCAGGACCCCCCTGAAAAATGGGATTTTACTTTATGTTCAGGACCCCCCCTGAAAAAATGGGATTTTACTTTATGTTCAGGACCCTCTTGAAAAATGAGATTTTACTTTATGTTTAGGACCTTCCTGAAAAATGGGATTTTACTTTATGTTCAGGACCCTCCTGAAAAATGGGGTTTTACTTTCAATTCAGGACCTTCCTGAAAAATGGGATTTTACTTTATGTTCAGGACCCTCCTGAAAAATGAGATTTTACTTTCTGTTCAGGACCCTCCTGAAAAATGGGATTTTACTTTTTGTTCAGTGATTTACTTTCTGTTCAGGACCCTCCTGAAAAATGAGATTTTACTTTTTGTTCAGGAACCTCCTGAAAAATGGGAATTGACTTTATGTTCAGGACCCTCCTGAAAAATAGGATTTTACTTTTTGTTCAGGACCCTCCTGAAAAATGGGATTTTACTTTATGCTCAGGACCCTCCTGAGAAATGGGATTTTACTTTATGCTCAGGACCCTCCTGAAAAATGGGATTTTACTTTCTGTTCAGGACCCTCCTGAAAAATGGGATTTTACTTTCTGTTCAGGACCCTCCTGTAAAATGGGATTTTACTTTATGCTTAGGACCCTCCTGAAAAATGGGATTTTACTTTATGCTCAGGACCCTCCTGAAAAAATGGGATTTTACTTTCTGTTCAGGACCCTCCTGAAAAATGGGATTTTACTTTCAGTTTAGGACCCTCCAGAAAAATGGGAATTTACATTATGTTCAGGACCCTCCTAAAAAATGGGATTTTACTTTATGCTCAGGACCCTCCTGAAAAATGGGATTTTACTTTCTGCTCAGGACCCTCCTGAAAAATGGGATTTTACTTTCTGTTCAGGACCCTCCTGAAAAATTGGATTTTACTTTATGCTCAGGACCCTCCTGAAAAATGGGATTTTACTTTATACTCAGGACCCTCCTGAAAAATGGGATTTTACTTTATGTTCAGGACCCTCCTAAAAAAATGGGATTTTACTTTATGTACAGGACCCTCCTGAAAAATGGGATTTTACTTTCTGCTCAGGACCCTCCTGAAAAATGGGATTTTACTTTATGCTCAGGACCCTCCTGAAAAATAGGATTTTACTTTATGCTCAGGACCCTCCTGAAAAATGGGATTTTACTTTATGCTCAGGACCCTTCTAAAAAATGGGATTTTACTTTATGTTCAGGACTCTCCTGAAAAATGGGATTTTACTTTACGTTCAGGACCCTCCTGAAAAATGGGATTTTACTTTCTGTTCAGGACCCTCCTGAAAAATGGGATTTTACTTTATTCTCAGGACCCTCCTGAAAAATAGGATTTTACTTTATGCTCAGGACTCTCCTTAAAAAAATGGGATTTTACTTTCTGTTCAGGACCCTCCTGAAAAATGGGATTTTACTTTCAGTTCAGGACCCTCCTGAAAAATGGGAATTTACTTTCAATTCAGGACCCTCTTGGAAAACGGGATTTTACTTTATGTTCAGGACCCTCCTGAAAAATGGGATTTTACTTTATGTTCAGGACCCTCCTGAAAAATGGGATTTTACTTTATGTTCAGGACCTTCCTAAAAAAATGGGATTTTACTTTATGTTCAGTACCCTCCTAAAAAATGGGATTTTACTTTCTGTTCAGGACCCTCCTGAAAAATGGGAATTTACTTTATGTTCAGGACCCTCCTAAAAAATGGGATTTTACTTTCTTTTCAGGACACTCCTGAAAAATGGGATTTTACTTTCTGTTCAGGACCCTCCTGAGAAATGGGATTTTACTTTAGGCTCAGGACCATCCTGAAAATAATGGGATTTTACTTTCTGTTCAGGACCCTCCTGAAAAATGGGATTTTACTTTCAGTTCAGGACCCTCCTGGAAAATGGGAATTTACTTTCAATTCAGGACCCTCTTGGAAAATGGGATTTTACTTTATGTTCAGGACTCTCTTGAAAAATGGGATTTTACTTTATGTTCAGGACCCTCCTGAAAAATGGGATTTTACTTTATGTTCAGGACCCCCCCTGAAAAAATGGGATTTTACTTTATGTTCAGGACCCTCTTGAAAAATGAGATTTTACTTTATGTTTAGGACCTTCCTGAAAAATGGGATTTTACTTTATGTTCAGGACCCTCCTGAAAAATGGGGTTTTACTTTCAATTCAGGACCTTCCTGAAAAATGGGATTTTACTTTATGTTCAGGACCCTCCTGAAAAATGAGATTTTACTTTCTGTTCAGGACCCTCCTGAAAAATGGGATTTTACTTTTTGTTCAGTGATTTACTTTCTGTTCAGGACCCTCCTGAAAAATGAGATTTTACTTTTTGTTCAGGAACCTCCTGAAAAATGGGAATTTACTTTATGTTCAGGACCCTCCTGAAAAATAGGATTTTACTTTTTGTTCAGGACCCTCCTGAAAAATGGGATTTTACTTTATGCTCAGGACCCTCCTGAGAAATGGGATTTTACTTTATGCTCAGGACCCTCCTGAAAAATGGGATTTTACTTTCTGTTCAGGACCCTCCTGAAAAATGGGATTTTACTTTCTGTTCAGGACCCTCCTGTAAAATGGGATTTTACTTTATGCTTAGGACCCTCCTGAAAAATGGGATTTTACTTTATGCTCAGGACCCTCCTGAAAAAATGGGATTTTACTTTCTGTTCAGGACCCTCCTGAAAAATGGGATTTTACTTTCAGTTTAGGACCCTCCAGAAAAATGGGAATTTACATTATGTGCAGGACCCTCCTAAAAAATGGGATTTTACTTTATGCTCAGGACCCTCCTGAAAAATGGGATTTTACTTTCTGCTCAGGACCCTCCTGAAAAATGGGATTTTACTTTCTGTTCAGGACCCTCCTGAAAAATTGGATTTTACTTTATGCTCAGGACCCTCCTGAAAAATGGGATTTTACTTTATGCTCAGGACCCTCCTGAAAAATGGGATTTTACTTTATTCTCAGGACCCTCCTGAAAAATGGGATTTTACTTTATGTTCAGGACCCTCCTAAAAAAATGGGATTTTACTTTATGTTCAGGACCCTCCTGAAAAATGGGATTTTACTTTCTGCTCAGGACCCTCCTGAAAAATGGGATTTTACTTTATGCTCAGGACCCTCCTGAAAAATAGGATTTTACTTTATGCTCAGGACCCTCCTGAAAAATGGGATTTTACTTTATGCTCAGGACCCTTCTAAAAAATGGGATTTTACTTTATGTTCAGGACTCTCCTGAAAAATGGGATTTTACTTTACGTTTAGGACCCTCCTGAAAAATGGGATTTTACTTTCTGTTCAGGACCCTCCTGAAAAATGGGATTTTACTTTATTCTCAGGACCCTCCTGAAAAATGGGATTTTACTTTATGCTCAGGACTCTCCTTAAAAAAATGGGATTTTACTTTCTGCTCAGGACCCTCCTGAAAAATGGGATTTTACTTTCAGTTCAGGACCCTCCTGAAAAATGGGAATTTACTTTCAATTCAGGACCCTCTTGGAAAACGGAATTTTACTTTATGTTCAGGACCCTCCTGAAAAATGGGATTTTACTTTATGTTCAGGACCCTCCTGAAAAATGGGATTTTACTTTATGTTCAGGACCTTCCTAAAAAAATGGGATTTTACTTTATGTTCAGTACCCTCCTAAAAAATGGGATTTTACTTTATGTTCAGGACCCTCCTGAAAAATGGGATTTTCCTTTATGTTCAGGACCCTCCTGAAAAATGGGATTTTACTTTATATTCAGGACCCTCCTGAAAAATGAGATTTTACTTTATGTTCAGGACCCTCCTGAAAAATGGGATTTTACTTTATGTTCAGGACCCTCCTAAAAAAATGGGATTTTACTTTATGTTCAGGACCCTCCTGAAAAATGGGATTTTACTTTATGTTCAGGACCCTCCTGAAAAATGGGATTTTACTTTCTGTTCAGGACCCTCCTGAAAAATGAGATTTTACTTTCTGTTCAAGACCCTCTTGGATAACGGGATTTTACTTTATGTTCAGGACCCTCCTGAAAAATGGTATTTTTACTTTCTGTTCAGGACCCTCCTGAAAGATGGGAATTTACTTTCTGTTCAATACCCTCTTGGAAAATGGGATTTTACTTTATGTTCAGGACCCTCCTGAAAAATGGGATTTTTACTTTCTGTTCAGGACCCTCCTGAAAAATGGGAATTTACTTTCTGTTCAAGACCCTCTTGGAAAACGGGATTTTACTTTATGTTCAGGACCCTCCTGAAAAATGGGATTTTACTTTATGTTCAGGACCCCCCTGGAAAAGGGGACAACTTTCAAAAATGAAATACTACTTTACTATAATGTTTTGTTTGGGATAATTTTTGTTCAAGTCTTAATTTTGGGTTTCAGGATCTCGCCTGAAGAACAGGGTAATGAAATAGCAAGTCAGGAGCCCGTCTGGAGAATAGGGTAAAGAAATGAAAAGTCAAGGAACAAAGCAAAGTAATTGAAAGCCAAGCAACAATGTGAAAGAAATTGCAAGTCAGGAGCCCCCCTGAAGAATAGGTTGATAAAAGTCGAGTCAAGAGCCAACAGAAGCTGTATAGATAGGATTTTTGTAATTTCATTCATGTTTTAACTTGTAATTTTCATTTTGATGTAATGACAGAGCCGCGGACCGGAAACTCGACGGAACCTCACTCGACTCTCCAACTCAGAATAGTCCATCTCCTTCCAAAAGTTGAGATACTTGTCACTCGATCCTCTCATAATATGAGTAGGTGGGATGTCTTAAGTCAAAACCCGGTTGTCCTTCTTCCTTCCGTTTCTTTCTTTGAATAATGGTCGGGTCAAAATTTGGTCTCGCTATCTACTTCTTTGCCTGAAAACACTTTGTGTTTACATCCAAATGGGGCATGATGTAGACACCTAATTTCGTCCCTCTCCGATGGAATTTTTACCCATTCTTATTTTATCCTACCGTGTACCCTCACCCATGTCATTATACCCCCACAAAATACAAAAAAAATAATAAATAAATAATAAAATAAAAAATCCTATCCTAACTAATTCTATCTTATCTTAACAACCTACCCAATCAAAATAAATCACACCACCCCATACCCTACCCCACCTACCCTACCCCAAGACCCACCTCACAATATATACACACACATACTCTCACGTAAAAAAAAAAAGAGTAAGAAGAAAAGGGAGAGCACGGCTGATCTTCCTTTCATTTTTTTTTCTTAATTCACAATATTTCATCTTCTTCACTCGCATCTCACCGGAATCCACACATACGCCTACACACAGAGAGAAAATTAAGGTTGAAAGATTGAGAGAGGAAGAGAGATCGAGAGAGAATAGAAAAACGGAGAGGAATAGAAACGGAGAAAAGGAGGAGAAGAACGAGTTGATTGGAATAGAGGGATTTTAGAGTTTTTCGGTGAGATCTCGCCGAAGATCTGCCGGGAAAACTCACCGGAGAGCCGGAAATACAGCAGCAACAATAACCAACTCCAAAGCCCTCCTAAAATCCGATTAAACTAGTGTTCAATTACTCTGTTGCCGTCACTGTCACTGTCCAACGACGGGTATATACCGAAAAAGCATTTGAGTCGACGTCTTTGTCCTGTTTCAGCAAAATATATCATTAAATGGGCGAAAATCCTAGAAATTGGTCTCATTCATTTTAACGGGTCGTATCAGTGTTATCTCCGTCTTTTATTTCGGCTAGATTCGGGCTTTGCTTTGCGATGCCGAGTGGTATGAGACTGTTTGGGGTCGAGTTTGGTCATTGTTGAGGTTCGGCTCGGGGTTTCGGAACGACTTTATTTTTCTTAATCAAGCCAGAATATTCGGAAGGTCCATTTCTTAACCCGCTCTCTTTTATTTATCTTGGTGTGTCAAATTGGTTGTGATTATGTGTGGTGTTATTATGTTTGTTGGTTTTATTGTTGATATTGATCATTACGTTTGTTGATTCGGCTATGGTGGGTTGAGGAAAGAATTTGGCCATGTGTTGATTGTTGATTGATAAAAAATGAAGCTAGCGGGGGTGGAATTGAGAACTTGATAAAAAGGGTTGAATTAGATTAACGTGGGTTTATTATTATTTTCGTTCAATCCGAAATAAGTAAACATTGAGTGAATGTGATAGATTTATGCCATATTGAAATGGATAGGCAATATAGGTCCGGGTAGGCAAATTTTAGAATTAAGTGTTTTGTTGGATGTGAACGTGGAGTAAGTGTTAAATGTTTTCTACTTTATCGCGTTCGATTCAAAGTGTATTTATTTAACCGGGGAATGCTCCGAGGTAATTTGTATTCACTCACCGGGGAATGCCCCGAAGAATTTTGTATGCAAAGGATGCTCGTGATCAAGGCCCGAGGCATCGGGTAAAGCATAGTTTAGGACTAGTGTAGGTTATTTTAGTATTTTTATTTCGGGTTGTAATAATTGGATTGGACTTTACATTTTGTTTTGTTTTGTTCATTGTTTGATTGTTTTGCGTGTTTTGTGTGGTTTCTACATTTCGTAATGCCAAAATAGTTTATACACTCTACCTAAGCGACCGTGGCTGAACCACGGGATCGAGGGGTGCCTTACACCTTCCCCTCGGTCAACAGAATTCCTTAGCCGGAATCTCTGTTCGCAAACCAGTTTAAGAGTCAAATGGTTTCGAAAAGGATTTCCTAAAGGTGACTTGGCACACAGGATTATGCCAAGTGGCGACTCTGAATAAACAATATAAATAATCCTTTTTCGAAACAAATTTTCATTTCTTGTCACTTAAATAATAAAACCCTTTCGAACTTTAAAAATATTCCATTTTTTGGAGTACGAGTCGAAAAAATGGTGTGACAGAAAGGGGCTGCCCCAACCTACCCAGAGGTCGAGGGTTCGATCCTGGGTATGAACAAACACTCTGTTGGGAGTTTTCCCCCCCCAAATGGGGCCCGACGCGGGGCGAATCCGAATATAACCGGATTTCTAAAAAGCAGGTACCGAGCACCGGGTGGTTTAAACCAAAAACAAAATCCAAACTCAATGCAAGTATATTTGACCCAACGAGCAGTTCTCTCTTTATTAATATACATAACATAGTCGATATATACATAGTATTCTGTGTATATGTGAAATTTTTGTAATATGTTTAGGATTTTTTGTAATATTGAAAATATAAATTGTGTATTTATATACTTTTTAGTTAAAAAAAAATCATATATTAATCTTGAACATATTTCCCGTGACGGTAGTGGCGCCGGCAGCACAATCATTATTACAACTACTAATATTAATATCATTATTGTTGTTAGGCATCTTCAAGATGAATATTAATTGTACCGTTTTTTTTTTTCTTTTTTTTTTTAATAAATAATGGTAAAATTGAAATTCAATTCAATTCAATAATAGACAATAATAATATAATTAAACTAATCAATATTAATAAAAAACTAATACTCATTCAAATAACTACTTTTACATGATTCTTTATTCACTAACTCTTATCAATAAAAATAAATAAATTAAAAAACACACTCTTCCATATTTACGGAACCATCACCAATTAAGTGATCAATCTTTCCTTCAGGATGCTCGAAAAAGTCTGCTACAATCAAGCTTGTAATGTCAACATCATTTTCAAAGAGAAAGTTAGCCTCGAGATTTCTTTTTTTCTTCTTTAGTGATACTTGATAAAGATCAACCAAGTGCTTGAGAGCACGACAATCACGTGAATAGTGTTCTTTTCCACCACATCGGAAACAAGTAATTGCTTCACATTTCTCATTTTTTCCTTTTTGTTCGATGAGTGATTAACATCAAGAACATGGTTTCTTTCTTGGTCATCACGACCATGACCACGTCCACGACCAGGACCGCGTTCTTTTCCACGCCTAACATAATGAACATGCACATTATTCACCTCAGGGAATGGTGCAGATCCAGTAGGTCGATTCTCTTGATTTTTCATCAATAAATCATTATTTTGTTCAGCCACGAAAAGATGAGAACTCAATTTAGTATACTTCTTGAAACCCTTTTCTCGATATTGTTGCCGTAAGAGCACATTCGAGGCATGAAAAGTGGAGAACGTTTTTTCCATCATATCGTTATCATTGACCGTTTCTCCACATAGTTTCAATTGAGAAGAAATTCTGAACATGACAGAATTGTACTCATGAACAGACTTATAGTTTTGAAATCTCAGATGCATCCATTCATATCGTGCTTTTGGGAGAATGACCATTTTTAAGTGGTCAAACCTCTCTTTTAGGTTATTCCACAATACGAGTGGATCCTTAGTAGAAAGGTATTCAATTTTTAGTACTTCGTCAAGATAATGACGCAAGAAAATCATAACCTTAGCACAATTTTGACTAGATACCATATTTTCTTTCTTTATGGCGTCTCTAAAACCCATAACATCTAGGTGGATTTCAGCATCCAGCACCCATGAAATATAGTTCTTGTCCGAACTTTGAAGGGCAATGAACTCACACTTTGTAAGATTGTTAGCCATATGAAAAAGAGAAAAAAAATAATACCTTAGCCTTAGCCTTCAAATTTAAGACGGTAGAGTCTCGTGTTGATAACGTATTATAAATTAATAAAAAAGAAGAGTAGAGAGAATAGAGAAAGTAATTCTTATTTCTTTTGAGGGATGAATTACAATGAGTGGAAACCCCTTCACTATAAAAATAGGGGAAAACTAACCTTGATTTTATAATTTTTTTATAAATAGATATGCATAATATAGGATAAAGTAAATATTTATTATATATGGTAAAGTAACATTTACTATACAGGATACATTCATAACAAAGTTACTAATAAAACAAAAATTAACCAACTTAACTAGTAAGATTTTCCATCAATACAATATAACAAGACATTGATTTGTTGTTAACTGAAGAATTACTCCATTAAAATTGGAAGAAGAAAAAGGAAAAAACAGTACAACATACAAACAACAAAAACAGGTTGCATATCTATAAGAAAGAGTTTTCCGTCTGAAATGGGATTTTTAATTTTTTAATAGTTAAACGATCTTAAATTGGAACTGCACTGCAATTCCCTTTGCTTGACCTAGTTCTGTTCAGCCAGTACGCCTGCGCCGGTGCTCCATCGAAAATCATGAATGATCTTCCTATACACAAGATTCAAATCTCCGGCACTACTTTAGCCTCTATCCTCCACCGTTTATTCTCATCCTCCGGCGACATCCACGGTCTGCTCCTCGGCCACGTGTCATTCTCCACCACCATTTCTCTATCCGATGACAATTACTCCACCGCAGACTCCGCCTCATCCTCCTCCCCCGCCGCTGACGGTCCAACTCTTACCGCCACTATCACCGATTTCCTCTCCATCCCTTGTCACTTTCCCCTCCCTTTACAGCATAATAACCCTTCCTCCGTCCTTCTTGGATGGTTTTCCGGTCGCCAGAAAACTCCTTTAAGACCCTCTTTGAAGGATTCTACTACTACCCTTTCTCTATCTTCCTCCGCTTCTTACCATTTTACCCCTCAGAATTCTCCTCATCCACTTTCTCTGCCACCATCTTTGTTACTTCTGTTATCATCGCCGTTTCATGAACAACTGATACATACCCATGAATACAAAGCTTTTCAGTATCGTAATTCTACTGATTCATTTGACCCCAAAAGTTTAGATATTATCAATATTGGTCCATCTTTTCGATCCCATTATGATTCTTTCAGTCCTATTTCCCCATTCCCTTCAATGACATGTGACTTGAGAGGACCTAATGCAATGGCAGAGGATGAAAAGGCTGAAACCTTGGTGGGTATTAAGAGGGGTTTGAAGGATCAGAAGGAATTGGATTTGTGTGCTGAAGGTTTTGAAATTGGGAGATTGAACAAGTTGATGGGCTCAGATGCGTCGAATTATACTGCTGAATTGGAGCATTTATATGATAAAATGCTTGTTAAGCTTGATAGTTTGGCTAGATTGGTGGAAAAGAGCTCTTCTAAGGTTCTTGAGCAAGTATGATTCGGGAGTACTTATATTTCGATTTTTTGTTCTATATAGACTGTGGACCGCTCTGGACCCTACTTGTGGAATTACACTCGTTATGTTGTTGTATAGATTTTGTGGACCTCAACTAGTTTGAGTGGAGGCTTAGTTGTCATTGTTCTATTTATTTGAATTTGGATACTGATGGGTTGAGCTATGTATTCATACTGATTTTAAATTCTGGCAGGAAAACCATAATATGAAATTAAGGTACAAAGTTGCAGGCTTGGAATGAATTTTGATAATTCAGGAGGAATTTCTCTTTTTGTAAGGTAAAAATCTGTCCTCATGCGCTTACGTGATAACCACTGTTTTCCATGTTAATAAATATTGCGATGAGCTCATGTGAGAAAATATCCCTTGTCTTGTGCTCGGAGTTATGATATATATTCTTTGTCTAATTGTATTTCCTTGTGCATTTGGTAGTGATGGTCGTTTCCTTGTCCTACAGTTGCAACCTTATCTGTCCACACTGTCAGCTTTTAGTGGTTTCCATCAGCAATTCAATACAAGGATTTGGGTTACCTAACACTATATTTTTGCAAATTATGTATGTTCCTTTTAGGTGTGGCATCATGTATGCATGCATATATTATGCAAATGTGTCATATACATTTGATTTCCTCCGGAATAAAGCAGTATATAGCTCCAAGAGTGTGTAACTGATGACTTAAAATGGAAAAAAAGAAAGGAAAATATGACAGATCCAAAATTCCTTACGATTCCGATCCATCTCATGTTGTAGAAGAATATTAGTTGGTGGCAACGAAGTGTTCATCTATGATTTCGTATAATAAGTTTATAATATTACTTTGTGGGTGTCTTATTTTCTTTATGATCTAGCGGTGTGCCACCCCTTGTGTGTTGTTTGCTTTTATGTTTTTTGTTATATTTGTTATCTGTCCTGAGCCGGGGGTCTATCGAAAACAACCTCTCTACGTCATCTGAGGTAGTGATATGGTCTGCGTACACTCTACCCTCCCCAGAGCCCACTTTGTGGGAATACACTGGGTATATTTTTGTTGTTGTTGTTGTTGGCAACTAAGTGGCCAAACGGCTCCGCGAATACTAATCAACAACAACATACATACCCAGTGTGATCCCACAAGTGGGTTTTTGTGAAGGTGGGGGCGTACACAGAACTTTACTCCACCCTTCTGGGTTAGAAACATTGTTTCTGAAAGACCCTCGACTAAAGAAATTCATTTTCTTCAAAAGAAAAAGCTATGCCGAGAATATTGAAGAAAGAGAAGTACTGACAACAAAAATAGTAAAGATAACCTTAGTAAAAGTACCATGATTGCTAATCACGAACGCATATTTGGGGTATTTACTATTTCGGTCCTAATTGTATTTCAGGACCCTTTTGAGGCTATTTTGGACCTTGTTTATTATTTCTTAGACCTAGTATAAATAGCACTGTTTCTTCTTTGGGAAGGTTTAAACTTTTATTTTCTTGTCTTGCTTCTTAATTTGAACATTAATCTAACTGGTGTTCAGTTATCTTTTAAATGTTCTTGATGTCAATTGATTGCACACACTTGTGGTATTGCACTGGGCATGCTGTTGTTGTTGTGGTGCTTGATACTTTTAACCTGTATCCCTATTTCCACATATCCTTTTAAATGTTTTTCATCCAATCTATCCTTTTCGCGGATGATATAGTTTTGATTGATGAGTCGCGACAAGGGGTTAATGATAAGCTGGAGGTTTGGAAACAAACCCTGGAGTCTAAAGGTTTCAGGTTGAGTAGGAACAAGACGGAGTACTTGGAGTGCAAGTTTAGTGACTCGAGGCAAGAGGAGGAGGTGGTAGTGAAGTTGGATTCTTAGGCGGTTTGCAAGAGGGATAGTTTTAAGTATCTCGG
Source organism: Capsicum pubescens (assembly GCA_030864215.1). Taxonomy (NCBI): domain Eukaryota; kingdom Viridiplantae; phylum Streptophyta; class Magnoliopsida; order Solanales; family Solanaceae; genus Capsicum; species Capsicum pubescens. The sequence continues at coordinate 230,188,238 of CM061546.1, forward strand.
GTCTACGATTCAGGAAAATGGAGAGATAGATAAGGATGTCTCTCACCGTATTGGGGCAGGTTGGATGAAATGGAGGTTTGCTTCGGGAATTTAGAGTTGCAGTCTGGCCTGCTATGTTGTATGGAGCGGAGTGTTTTGGCCGGTTAAGAATTCTCATATCCAAAAGTTGAAGGTGGTGGAAATGCGGATGTTGCGCTGGATGTGTGGATTCACGAGGGCTGACAGGGTTAAGAATGAAATTATTCGAGAGAAGGTGGGCGTGGTGTCAGTGGAGGATAAAATGCGGGAAGTGAGGTTGAGATGGTTTGGTCATGTGATGAGAAGGGGCACAGATGCCCCAGTTCGTAGGTGTGAGAGGTTGACCTTGGATGGTTTCAAGCGGGGTAGGGGTAGACTGAAGAATACTGGAGAGAAGTGATTAGACGTGACATGGAGTTGTTGCAGTTGACTGAGGACATGAGCCTGGATAGGGAGGTATGGAGGAAAAAAATTAGGATAGAGGGCTAAGGGTGTGGATGAGTCGTAGTTAGTAATTAGGTGGATTTTGGTGTCCTTGGTTTGGCATTGTAATTTTTTTTTTTCTTTTTTTTTTTGTGGATGTCGTACCTGTGTTATTTTATCCTATTCTATGCCTTGCATGCTTCTGTATACTGCCTCTTATCTTGAGCTTGAGCCGGGGTTCTATCGGAAACAACCTCTCTACCTCTTTTGAGGTGTAGTGGTATGGACTGCATACACTCTACCCTCCCCAGACCCCACTATGTGGGAATATACTGGGTTTGTGTTGCTTCATAATTTTCTTGGGGTTTGGTTAAATTCATAACCCGTTCATTGCATCTTCCTGGATCGAAAGTTATCACTAGCTCAGTGGAGTGATGAAGGAAATAAGAGGCTCATACAACTGATTTCTTCTTGATACTGTATCAAGTTTTTCATCCAAGTAGTATTGTTTCATTGGTTGGGTAATTCAGCACTGAATAACAAGATGTGCTCCAGCAAAAAAAATAGTGTTCATAGGTAACAGAGAATTAAAAAAAATCACTTGTCACTCACCCAACCACCCCAAAAGCAAAAGAAACCTCTCTCTGATTATTTCCTTTTTTATATACGTAATGTCATGATTTTATATATGTAAAAAAGCACTAAGAAAATGCTGGAAAGGAATACATCCAAAAGAGAACTTTACAATGAGTGTAACAAACTAAGAAAATGAACATTCGCTGTTTACTGCATTCATTAACTTTCTCTCTTAAGGCTTCTCAAAGATTCATATAACGTTTAAAAGAATACAAATTTCTAATGGACTCATAATAGTGGATTTAAAAGTGTATTCCAGACTAGAATGTAGGATGATTTGTGTGTAATTCACTGCATTCTCTCTTCTCTAAGGAAATGGACACGTCTGTAACTATATGTTCCAAGCTTTTTGTGGTAGTGGAACATTCAGTATTATATGCTATTGATATTGCTGTATTACTAAATTTGCTATAGACATTCTGTCATCCTCGTTGCCTCTACTCATTGACTAAGTTCTTTATTTGATGCCCCCATTAAGGCATTAACTTTGTGATGCCTAATAAGGACTGAAGCATAGCTCTTTATATTCTAGGGTAGGAAGTGTTGCAGGAAAATGTCCAATAAGGACGTCTTTGAACTAGTACCAACCGATGATCCCCTTAATATAGATGAAAGAAACTCCCCGTAATTTTGTTAATGCTGGAGACTAAAGTGGAGGAAATGCCTTATAAGCCAATCGACCAAATAGAGTCTCGGCGACCTCAAGTTAGGAGGAAAAAGGCATGAAGATAGAATACATCAATTGCATGTTGTCCGTTTCTCTAGTTGCATTAGGAAGTCCAGAACATGAGAAGTGTAAACCTGCATGTATTTAGGTTGATGAATTATGAGAAGCATACTGTTTTCTTGCTTTCATGGCTGCTTGAAGGAAAGGAAGAACCCTGTTTATCTTTTATCTAAGACACTCTTTATTTTCTTTCGTCTTAATTGTAGATCACCTGTGGTGAGGACAGCTACTGATGAAGCCTTTCAGTCTGATGTGTAAGATTAAATAGCAAAATTGCTGCTTGTGGGTGTGCCTTTCTGATGAACTGAGTTGAAGATCTTCACTATTTTTTCTGCCATTCCCGAATATATTTCTAGCTTTGTAAGTTCAATCTTGTTTTTATTAAAAGACGGCCTTCTTTGTTCATATTCCGCAATCAGTTATAATTTTCGTCTAGTTTGGGATTGAATCTCCAAACAGATGTGTTGGACTTCTTTTATATAACATTGCTGTTATCCTTGTGGCTCCAAGAGAAATCAGAACTAACAAGGGAATGCTGCAGTTGCTTCCTGATGGAAATTCCGGTGTTGAAAAAAGAATCCTATGTAGACGCACTTCTCGAATTTTGTTGCAAATGCAAGTGTGATATTTAAGTGAAGAAGCATATAGGTGCAGGTCTCATTATGCAATTGTATTTCGAAACGTAGCTGTTCGCCCTGGCTGGAATTTCTCGGTTATAAAAGGAAATTTTGTATGATCGATTATTGTTTGAGGTTGTTTTGTGAACTTCTTGGCTTATCCTTGAAGAAAAAAGAACATTAATCTAGTTGGAGAAGCATTTTAGAGGGTAAAAAAGAAAAAGTGAAGCAAGAAAATAAGTAGGTTAGAAATTTGAAAACTCTGTTGATATTTTCTTTGGGGTCCAGGCCCAGGACTTCACTACGAAGAAGCATAATTCTGCCAACTTTCTTTGTCCGCAAGAAACCAGGCCGCAATTATTTGTTTTCTGCCTATTCTGGAACTGGAAAGAACACGAAAAATACAGATGCTTGGGCCTAAACCTGTCAAACGCCCGGCCCGAATCGGCCCGAACCGGCCCTACATATCAAACCGAACCGGTTTGACCCGGCCCGGTAAGCCCTAGGGCTTTAGGGTTCCGGGTTTCGGTCCGGTTTTTTTTTTAAACTGGGCCCGGTTAACCCGGCCCGGACCAACCCGGTCCAAGCCCGCCGGTTAACCAGCCCGGCCCGGCCCGACATTAAAAAAAAAAAAAATTTAATTATTGGGCCAAACTAGCCGTTGGCCCAACGGCTATATTACCGTTTTTGGGTCCAAACGGCTAGTTTGGGCCCATTAACTTAAAAAAAAAAAAAAAAAAAAATATTTTTTAATCCCCAAAATAAATCTATAAATACCCTACAACTTCAAATCATTTCTCACACAATTTTTCACTCTCTCAAATCTCATTCTCTCTCAAATCTCAATTCTCAATTCTCAAATATTCAATATATTTAATTTCTTAAAGTGTTCAATTTAAATTTTTAATTTTTCGTTTACAAAGTACGAGCGGAAGTTTCTAAAGTCGCAATCTTCGGATACTTCCAAAATTTGGTATTGTCGTTCCATCTCTTACGTTTAATTTTTATTTATTGTATTAATTGTTTAATATTTAATTTTATTATATTTGTGTATTTTGAATATTTTTAGTTTAATTTAATTTATAGTATGGATAAAGTAAAAAACCTCGCTGCTAAAGGTGTTAGAAATTTTTGTCCCGGAAGCAGTAGTGGTAGTAAAAAGCGAATTACTAGCGGTAGAGGTAGTTCAAGTAATAGATATACCCGTGTGACTTCGCCTCCGGTACCGCTTGGTACACCTTTTGAGGAAGAAATAGGTGTAGGTGCTCACGATATGGATTATGTAGAATTTCAGGAAAATTACGGTATAGAAGAAGAAAATGAAGTAGATGCAGTTAATGTAGACGAAGATGATGAAAATATTGCTGAAACACCCGCAGTAGGACATGCTAACGTTAGATCTGAATCAGTTAATCTCCCTTCCCGTCCTCCCAGTGCCCCAAAACCCCGTAAAAGAACTAGTATTGCATGGCAATTTTTTGAACGTATATCAGATATTGAGGTGCAGTGCAATATTTGTCAACAAAAATATAAGCATAGAAGTGGCGGTAAGCAAGGGGGTACGGGTACGTTAATGAGACATATAGCTGAAGATCACACTAGAGAGTTCAATATTGCAAAAGGTGGTGGGGATGTTGGTGGGTCAACGCAAACTAGAATGGACCCAACAACCGGTCAAGTAGCGAAAAAGTATAATAAATTGAGGGACAGAGAAGAAATAGCTAAAATGGTAGCTGTAGGTTGTTTGCCTTTTAGTTTTCCTTCTTCTGATGCCTTTATTCGTTATATACAAGCAATTTATAATCCTATGTTTAATGGTATTCCTAGAACTACTTGTCGGTCTGATATTTTTAGACTCCATTCACAATATTGTTTTTATTTATCAACATTCTTAAAAAATATTCAATGTAGATTGTCCCTAACTTCCGATCTTGGTCGTGCTGTAAATAAAAATGATTATTTAACCGTTACTTGTCATTGGATGGATAGTAATTTCATAATGCAAAAACGTATTCTTGCTTTTTTATATGATGAAGATCGGAAACATACTGGACAATTTATTGCTGATTCTATTATTAAAATTGCCGGATATTATGGTATAGAAAATAAAATTTTATGTATTGCTTTTGATAATGCTTCTAACAACAAGACTGCTATAACAAAAATAAAATCTACTCTATCTCCGCCCTTTCCTGAAATTTTTCATGTTAAGTGTGCATGTCATATATATAATTTAATTGTAAAAGATGGTCTTGACTTTTTTGAGGTTTATATTGAAAAAATTCGTCTTGCTGTTGGTTTTATTCAAGGAAATAATCGTAGATCTAGAATTAAAGAATTTAAAGTTAAATGTCAAGAAAATGGACTTGCACCGATTTTGATGCCTGAGGAAATTGATATTAGATGGAATTCTACGTATGAATTTTTAAAAACTTGTTATAAATATAGAATTCCTATTACACTAGCTTTTAACCAACATTGTGGTTCATTTGCTGATTCTGCTGATTGCATGCTACATAATTCTGATTGGGTTATAATTAATGATCTTGTTAAGTTCTTAGAAAAATTTTATGTAGCTACGGTTGAATTTTCCGGTGCATACTATCCTACTGTTTGTAATATTTTGGCATATATAGCCGATATTTCTGGTTTGCTCCGACAATATAAAGATAAAGAAGGTTATAAAGAAGCTGTTGGCGCTATGTTTACGAAATTTAAAAAATATTTCTTCCCGATTCCCCCTATTTACTTGGTTGCTGCTATGTTAAATCCGTGCATGAAATATAATCATATGTGTCACTTTAGTACTCTTATTTATACTAACTTAGAAATAAATACTAACCATGATTCTGAACAAGTACAACCTGATTTGTGGACGGCTACGACTGATGCAAAGGAGTACACAGAAAAATTATATAATCACTATGCTGATTTATTTGATTTAGCCGTACCTACAAATATCACTCCAACTGTCGCTCCTCATCCTCCCGAGGAGCCATCAGCTTCTAAAAGGCCGGCACATAGTGGTTTTCCTGATTCGTTTTATGATTTAACTTGTTGGAACAGTGTGGATGAGAGAGCTTACACATCAACTTATCGGGAAGAGCTGAAATATTATCTGCGGACGCCACCAGAGGATCGCAGACGACAGATCAACACGCTGGATTGGTGGAGGAATAATGAATCACAATATCCTGTACTTTCAAGATTAGCCAGAGATATCTTGAATGTTCCTATGTCAACCGTTGCATCAGAGAGCGCCTTCAGTCAGGGACGACAGCAGCTTGGAGACAACCGACACTCATTGGGAAGCAACGCAATGAATGTTTTAGTTTGCCTCAGAGATTGGATTAGAGCAGAAAGAAGAAACCAAGGAATGGAACCAGAGCCCAACGACGACCTCAAACTTGAAGAAATTATGACTTCACGGGAGAACTCAGCAGAATCAAGTCCAATGCATGGTTTTTCCCCCGTTGACTTCGACTACCCTATGCAAGTTCCAATTAATATTAACATGAATGAGTTGGAAAAAATGATGCATAATTTATAGATTTTTCATTCATGTAAATTATAAATTTTGGATCATTTTGCAATCAATAAAATTCCACAAATTCATTCACTCCTTAGTCGTTGTTTTTTATTTTTTTTTATTTAACGATTTATAATTTTAATATCTTCTATACAAGTGTATATTTAATGTATACATGTGTATATGTTTATATATCTTATATAGAAGTGTATATTTAATGTATACACGTGTATATATCTTCTATAGAAGTGTATATTTAATGTATACATTGTGTATATAGCGTATATAGTGTATATTTGACCGGTTTTTAACCGGGTTTGACCGGGTTTGACCGGGTTTTAGTGGGTTTGACCGGGTTTGACCGGGTTTTAGTGGATTTAAAGTATTACATATACATAGAATAGAGTGTATATATGTGAATAGATCTTCTAAAGATGTGTATATTTAACGTATACATGTGTATATATTTTATAAATTAGTATATAACTATACAAATATATGTTGTAATGTATATATATTGTAGTATATCTCATGTAACGTATTACATATACATAGAATAGAGTGTATATATGTGAATAGATCTTCTATAGACGTGTATATTTAACATATACATGTGTATATGTTTTATAAATTAGTATATAACTATACAAATATATATTGTAATGTATATATATTGTAGTATATCTCATTTAAAGTATTACATATACATAGAATAGAGTGTATGAATGTTAATAGATCTTCTATAGACGTGTATATTTAACGTATATATGTGTATATATTTTATAAATTAGAATATAACTATACAAATATATATTGTAATGTATATATATTGTAGTATATCTCATTTAAAGTATTACCTATACATAGAATAGAGTGTATATATGTGAATAGATCTTCTATAGACATGTATATTTAACGTATACATGTGTATATGTTTTATAAATTAGTATATAACTATACAAATATATATTGTAATGTATATATATTGTAGTATATCTCATTTAAAGTATTACATATACATAGAATAGAGTGTATGAATGTTAATAGATCTTCTATAGACGTGTATATTTAACGTATATATGTGTATATATTTTATAAATTAGAATATAACTATACAAATATATATTGTAATGTATATATATTGTAGTATATCTCATTTAAAGTATTACCTATACATAGAATAGAGTGTATATATGTGAATAGATCTTCTATAGACATGTATATTTAACGTATACATGTGTATATGTTTTATAAATTAGTATATAACTATACAAATATATATTGTAATGTATATATATTGTAGTATATCTCATTTAAAGTATTACATATACATAGAATAGAGTGTATGAATGTTAATAGATCTTCTATAGACGTGTATATTTAACGTATAGTCGTTGTTTTTTATTTTTTTTTATTTAACGATTTATAATTTTAATATCTTCTATACAAGTGTATATTTAATGTATACACGTGTATATATCTTCTATAAAAGTGTATATTTAATGTATATATTATGTATATAGCGTATATAGTGTATATTTGACCGGTTTTTAACCGGGTTTTAGTGGGTTTGACCGGATTGGGTTAAGTGGGCCGGTTCCGGGTGGGTTTTAATATTTTTACTGTGCAGCCCGGCCCGGCCCGGCCCGGTTAAGGCCAAACCCGGCCCGTAACCGGCCCGGAACCCGGTAAGAATGAGAGGGCCGGTTCCGGGTTGAACCGGCCCGGCCCGGCCCGGTTAAGGCCAAACCCGGCCCGTAACCGGCCCGGAACCCGGTAAGAATGAGAGGGCCGGTTCCGGGTTGAACCGGCCCGGCCCGTTAGACAGTCTTACTTGGGCCCGAAGAAAATTACACGGGAGCTAAATTATGAAAATGGATAATCAGACGTTAAGTTATAAAAGTGACCTACCGAATCAAAAACGTGCAACGTAATTATCTGCTTCATCAACCATATAATATTATCAGAATATATTACTTCGTCATCTTTTCCTTTCCTTCTAAATTGTTACTTAATTCCCAAGGAAAAGCAAAACTAGTGCTTTAATAGAAACTCGAAACCAAAATGAGTCATGGAATTAAAAAAGTGATCAAAATAGGTTACTTATTTAAAAAATTACCAAAATAGGTTAAACGTAATAATTTTTTATGTTTTTCACTTTTTTCTTAACGGTTAACTAACGGAGTTGACTTTTATAAAAACGTAAAAATTTCTTACGTTTTACACTGTTTTTTGTAAAACGTAAGAAATTCTTACGTTTTATAAAAAAAAATATAAAACGTAAGAATTTCTTACGTTTTACACGATGATCGAAGAAAAAAAATACAATAAATTGTCAAATTAATTAAAAGTCACTTTTAAAAAAAAATTCCTTCCACGTAATAAAATGTTACGAGTTTCCCCTTTTTTCAAAAGTTAATGTGGTCCCCACAATTAAAAATTGTCCACTTTTTCACTATACAGAAGAGCTTGATTTGTTTGAAAAGATAACAACTATTATTTCCTATATAATTCTATTTTTTATTCATTTGATATTTTCTCGGCAAACTACGTTTTTACACTGTGGACCCCACTTTTTCACTATACAGAAGAGCTTGATTTGTTTGAAAAGATAACAACTATTATTTCCTATATAATTCTATTTTTTATTCATTTGATATTTTCTCGGCAAACTACGTTTTTACACTGTGGACCCTAATCATTTATACATACATTTACACAACTCAATAATACCAATATATTCAGAAGATCTGTTTCTCTAAACATTGTGTCGATGAAGTTAGATTATCAAATTGGTATGGTAGATGAGTAGAACATAATGTAATTCTCTTTGGGCTACCATTAAAAAGACTATTGCACTTAGTAATGTTCTAAAATTTATATAATAAACAAAACCATTTTAAGTTTATAAAAAATCTAGAGCAAGAAAGCTACCTGTAGCCTTTCACAATAGCTTAGGAATGCCAATATTCAAGAAATACCCAATTTTTTGAAAAAAGTGGACAATTTTTAATTGTGGGGGCCACATTGACTTTTTGAAAAAAGTGAAACACGTAATATTTTATTAAGTGGAAGAATTTTTTTTGTGAAAATTGACTTTTAATTGATTTGACAATTCACTGTATTTTTTTCTCAATCATCGTGTAAAACGTAAGAAATTCTTACGTTTTACATTTTTTTTATAAAACGTAAGAAAAAATAGTGTAAAACGTAAAAAATTCTTACGTTTTTATAAAAATCAACTCTATTAGTTGATCGTTAATAAAAAAGTGAAAACGTAATAAATTATTACGTTTAGCCTATTTTGATAACTTTTTAAATAGATGATCTATTTTGATCACTTTTTCAATTCCGTGGCCCATTTTGATTCCGAGTTCGCTTTAATAGTATTGCCGAAAATAGATAACAATCAGCACATGGTAAATACAACCAAAAGCACACCTTTATTATTTATAGGCAAAATAGTTTGGTGGACCTTGTACTTGGTCCGGTTTGTAAAGTGGATACTCCTACTTACATGTTTATTATTTGGACCCTGAACCCATTAAAAAATAATATTTTAAATACTTTTTCGATGTGTGTAACACACTTGGTGCCACGTCAACTTTCTCGTTAGCTTCCACATCATTTTAAATGCTACATTAAATTTCACATGATTTTTAAAATGCCACATAAGAAACTAAATATTATAAAAATGAAAAATTTAAATTTAGAATTAAAAAAAAGGCGAAATTGACAGTTCTTCCTTTGTTGCTTCCTCTTCTTCAAATGAACACACACACACCATTCTTTCATCCCCACCATCACCTCAACCCCCCCACATCATTGTCAAGTTCATAAGCATATAAAATTCTCTCTCACACACACTATTATTTATTTTTTATTGTAGAAATTTTGATGGTGAAAGAGGAAAAAGTAATTATTGAATAGAAAACTTTTGAAAAAAGAAGAAATGAATATAGAACAAATTGGGAGATATGAGAGGATTTTTTTCAGTTTTTTTTTTTGGGGGACAGAAAATATAACATAATAGAACCAACATCCAAAATAACCAAAGTTCAACATTGCAACATTAGAGAAGACAAAAAAGAAAGTTCTTGGTGACTTCATAGGCAATATAGAAAAGAGAGGTTCCTTTCTTTTCTTGTCCCCACCAATTTCAAAATGCTTGGACCTCTTGATTGGGTGTTGTGAAATATGTTTGCAGTCTTGGCATTGTAACCTCAACACAATCTTCTTTGTGGCCTTTGCCTTTTTATGGAAGACATGCTTTGTCTCAGGAATGTTCACCATTTTTGCAGATAAAAATAGCAGAGAGCACAATCGCCGTGTAGCTGGTGCCTAGACTTTTTTAGTTAAAAATGAAGAAAGATAATCCCAATTCTTGAAAATTTGGTCATTTTGAGAATTGGACTTATGAATGAAAATTGATTTTTCCATTTTTTTGGTTGAGGAATTTTGAAAAAGATTTCTTGTGCATGTGTGTTGGTTAAAGACTAAAGTGTGTGGGATGTGGAAAATGTTGATAGAAGATGGTGGTGAAAGAGAAACGATGGGTGGTTCTTAAGGGGTCATCGTTATCGACGGCGGCTGCGGAGGTGTAGTGATGGCCATGGCTGGTGGTGGTGGTGGTGGGGTGGGAGGGGGGCACTGCTGATGGGCTCTAACGATGGCAGCCTGGGGGGGGGTGTTTAATTTTTTTTTAAAAATTTAATATGAAATTGACCAAAAAATGATCACTCACTCGCACCCCACGCGCGTGTAATCACGCACTTTGTCCTACTCAGGGGCGGCTCAACATAATTGGTGGCCTAAAGCGAATTTTTAAAATGAGGTTTTGTATTTTTTTTTTCCAAATCTATATTTAAAACTTTTTGAGGTGTAAAATTATAAATAAAACTGTTTTGTAATTGATTTATTCGAAAAAATCCCTTTTCAATTAATAGTATGCTTAATTCATTTGATATCTCTTGAAATATTTTTTTTAAGCTTAAGTAATATTTTTGAAATTTTATTTTTAAAAAACTTCTTCCAGCTAAGACAATTATATAGGATCAAGAAAAATATGCATTCGTAAAATAATAAAATCTTTTTATCGAATTGAAATACATTTTACCTTTCAACTTCTTCGATTCCACTGTAATCGTTGCTTTAATTCGTTTTGCGTCCATTAATCAAAATAATAAATAGAAGGTATGGTTTTCTGAGTTACCTTTATGGTTTTCTGAGTTACCTCTATTTATTAGATGTTCTTTTTAGATTTGAGAATATTAAAAGAATTTTTCTTAATGTTAATTGTCAACTTTAATCTTGAATTTCTAAAGTGATATTTCTATTTGAGCTTAAGAGAAATTAAAATGTGATGAAGAAAATATTAAAAAATATTTGATATTTTCTAAAGAAAAAAATCTTAAAAAACTACAACCCTATAATGCTTTAAAAAAAGATGAGGCCTCCAAAAATCGGAGGCCTAAAGCGCTTGCTTCGGTCGCTTCAACCTGAAGCCGGCCCTGGTCCTACTCAGCCGATTTGTGCCACATAGGCTTGGTCAACGGTCAGAGCGGTTCAAAATATTTTGTTTTGATAATTTGAGGGATTTAGATGACAAATATATAAGTAAAAATATCTACTTTACAAATGACTAAATACAAGGGTCCACCGAGCTATTTTACCTTATTTATATTCTCTTCCTAATTAACGGTAATGCTAGTTTGGAAAAAGGAAAAGGAAAAGTTTGAGAAAAAGATCACTGAAGTATATTTTTATATAACTAATAAAAGATCAAATAATCAGAGAACAGAGACTTTCTGAAAAACGACAATCTCCCATAGCAAACCAATACGTCCTCTCACAATTTTCAAAGGTGAATTTTCTTCTCCTTTTCAGTCCTTAAGTTTATCGGTTTTCATAGTTGTCAAAGTTTTATTAGGAGTTGGTTCCTTGCTCCAAATTTAGCCTAAAGTTCAAATCTTTATATGGAACAATGTAAGAATATCCTATAAAACCCATGCAAAATAGGTTAGTTTTTTGGCAGCTCTTTGCTATTAGGAGTTGGTTCCTCGTCCAATTTGGTCTTGGTATATCCTATAAAACCCATGCAAAAAAGGTTAGCTTTTTGGCAACTCTTTGCTATTAGGAGTTGGGTCCTCGTCCAATTTTGTTTGGTGTTTGAATGAATTAAGGTCATAACATCTAATAGAAGCCATGCAATAAGGGATTCTTGTAATTACAAGCAGTAGTAACTTATTTATGCAAAAAAAGGGAATAACCCTTCTATATAGTCTCTTACTTTATGCAAAAAGAAACGAACCCTTTTGTAGTCTTTTACTGTTTTCTGTATATATGATGATAATGAGTACTTGTGGAAACAGGAAAATGAGAAGAAGGCGTAACGGAGCAGCTTCTATAGAGGAGACTTTGTTAATGTGGAAGAATCATAAGCAGGAGCTTAATGTTACCCTAGATGGTGGGTTGAAGAAAAGAAAAAGGAAATATTTCCTACTAAAGGGTCTAAAAAAGGTTGCATGAGAGGTAAAGGCGGACCTGAAAATTTAGAGTGTACATACAGAGGTGTTAGGCAAAGGACTTGGGGCAAGTGGGTTGCGGAAATTAGAGAACCTGTTAATAACACCAATGAGCATCAGAGTAATGGCAAGAGACTTTGGCTTGGAACTTTTTCTACGGATGCTGAAGCTGCTCGTGCGTATGACGAAGCTGCTAAAGCTATGTATGGCCACGATGCTATACTTAACTTCCCTGAATATTGTGTACAGAATGCTCAATTGGCTAATGACTTGTTGCATGTTCCCATTGCACAAACGACTTCATTGGAATCAAGTGAATCATCTGTTGAAGATGCAATAGTTGAATCTGATTTACAAACAGATGAAAAGATTTTTGTGGATGATCGATGTGTTGTTGAAAGGAATTTATGTCTTGTGGAGAAGCATGGTTCTTCTGATTGTTGCTTGAATACAAAGTCAGTAGTACTGCTAGTGTACCATTCTATAGACGCTATAAAAGGCTTTAATTGCAGCTCGACAATTGATTTAGAGCCAATTCGAGAGCCCACAAGTTCTTATGTTAAAGTTGAGACACCCCCAAAGAATGACTTCATGCAACATAGAGATTTGGAGCGCCTAGATGACGTGAACGAAGGGTCAAATAATTTGTGCATATTACACCAAGAAAATACCGAAGTAAAGTCGAATTACCGCATGTGCCACAAGGATGTTTTGAGACCGAACGAGAGTTATGACTTTGTTGATCAAGTATTGCTGCCTTGTCCTGCCACTACACCACAGGACTATGATTGCTCAGCGAATACATTGCAAGAACAACCATTGGATTTCCGGTTAAATGCAGATATGCGTAGTTATATGGGATTCATGGAACGCTTATTAATGGAAGACAATAACACAACAGAAGCAACAAATATATTGAATACATTTTGCTTAAATGAGAATATTGATGAAAGTTACCAGTTTCAGTCCTTCTTAGATGAATTATCTGATGTAAACAATTTGAAGAATGAGGAGCAGTTTGACTATTACAATTACAACCAACAAATCGATCTGCCGAACTATCAGACAAATGCTGCAGTTCATTCAGATGGATTTATAAGTAAGGAGGATGAATAAGCCCGAGGAGCCGTATATCAATGTTCCAGGACTTGAGGACCACGGAACAGGGGTTGTTATGGAAGATTTGTTCATTTCTAATTCTGATTTTGATATCTTAAGCTTTTTAGATGATATTTTTTAAGCACTAAAAAGTTATAGATAGGAAGTTATGTGTTAGGATTCATATTTCTAGGTACGAGAGGAACAACATTGTACTAGAATCATATCTCACTGAATATGCATTTAGCCCCTAGAAAGATATACTAGATGCAGAGGCGAACCCAGGATTTGAAGTTTGGGGGTGCACCAGTATTGTCAAAGGCGCGCATAAGTTTTGAATAAAGACTCAAATTTGTGTTGATCGTTCGCCTCGTTTAATATGCAGTTTAGATTCTAATTTATAAGATATACTTTCAATGAGGCTTTTCTGGAGATACGAACACTAAACAATTGATATTTCACTTAATAAAAAAAATTAATTTCTATGTTCATATATTTGTCATTCATGCTTATATTATTAGTCTTGAACTAGACATATGTTTATATTTTTTCTCCTTTATGCTTATTTTTGTAAATCTCACACTTTATTTGTAATTTGTGCTTAAATATAATGGACCTTGAAGCTTTTTTTGCCCTTTTTTTGCCTTTGCTAAGGCGATGAGAATTGTCTTTTAAAACTAGAACTTGGTTGAGGAGAATAATATCTATTCATTTTAAATTTTCAATTCACAAGAATCAATAACAAATTCCTACAAAATAAAAAATTCATCAAGAATATAAATAAAATTAATTATTTATTTTTAATCAAAGTCCATAAACTTAAATAGAAGCAAGAAAAAAAATATAAATAAATTTTACACACTAACTTTCAAGCAACACATAAATATTAAAAGCATTTATGATTTAACATTATCCAAAGTTAAATAAAAAAATAAAAAAATAAAAGGAAGAGATGTATACCCGTTAGGGTCAAATGGAGAATTGAAATTGTAATTCTAGTTTCCACTTTCCTGGGAGTTTGGCTTTTGGGGGAATTTGGGAAATACAGAATAGGACTTGAAATTTAGGGGAGTCAAATGGAGAATTGAAATTGCTCCTTGTAATTCTAGTTTCCACTTTCGGTGCTGTGGGGCCAGCTGAGCTGGTGACAATTAAATGTTACTATGTTAGGTAAATGAAAAAAAAAGGGACATTCATCAAGAATCGAACCCGCAACGCCGGGGCCCAAAGGATGCTAGTATATGAGTTCAGAACAAGTTCACCCAGACATTTTTTGTTATTGAGGGTGCACAATTATATATATTAACTCTTTAGTAGGATATCTATACATATATATACAATTTTTTTTAAAAGTTACCGGGTACACGTGCACCCTCGGCTAACCACGTGGGTCCGCCTCTGACTAGATGTAGATGCATGTTATGCAAATTTTATGGTTTACAGTTTCCTGATATTCTTATTGTAATAAATTTACGTTGGAGGTGGTTACCCACTCTTCTTATGAAAAAAAAAAGAAAGAAAAGGAACTCATTCTTCTCACGCCTCTTATTATTCATTTGGATGTCTCAACTATTCTTTTTGGTTAACAAGGATACTTCCATACTCGGGCTCGAACAAGAGACCTTAAGTTAATGATGAAGAGTACACCATTCCACCACAACTTTTGTTGGTGGATATTAATGCTATTATATTACTGAACTATTATTTCTTTCATGTCAGGACTCATTTATACCTTCGATTTAGGATTGTAAAAATTGAGGGAAATTGACATAGGGAACCTCTTTCAAGTTTTTAATAGATAAAATTACAACTCAATAACTTCGGGCCATCTAATTTACAAAATATGCACATAGTGTATAGGTAGTGCATATTCTATACAACAACAAACAACATACCTACTATATTCATACACAATGGGTTTTGGGAGGGTAGAGTGTACGCAGTCCGTACCACTACCTCAGAGGTGAGGTTGAGAGGTTGTTTTCGATAGACCCTCGTCTCAAGATGAAAATGCAGTCTAGAAAAAAATGCATAGAGGTACAAAAGACAATACGAAGTAACATAATAATAACAGATAGAAACATAACAATACTACCACAAAATACTACTACTACAACATAATACTACATTCGATCAATCTACCAGAAATAACATATATCAACAAGAATTCAAGAATAAGAAACTAAAAGCGTAGCACTACGACTACTAATAAGGACACCACTCCTGCCTACTAGCATGGGTGCACTCCTACCTCCTATCCTTCTACCCCTATTTGCATTTGCCACATCTTCCTATTTTAGGTCATGTCCTCGATAAACTGCAACAATGCCATATCCCTGTCTAATATCCTCTCCCAAAATTTCTTCAGTCTATCTCTGCCTGTCTAGAATCCATCCATAATCAACCCTTCAGACTCATTCATTCATCACCTTAGATATGCCTGAACCATCTCAACCTCACTTCCAACATCTTGTCTTTCACCAAAGTCACTTCAAACTTAGCTTGGATATTCTCATTTCTAATCCTATATCTCCAAGAAAATCAACACATTTTATCACAACAGTCTCATCTTCACTACCTTTATCCTATGAATATGAGAATTGTTGACCGGCCAATATTTCGCTTTATACAACATAACTGATCTAACTACTACTCTGTAAAACTTTCCCTTAAATTTAGGAGACACCTTTTTATCACTCAAGCTTTAAAATCAAGCCTTTATTTCATCCACCTGCACCAATACGGTGAGTGACATCTCGCCGCTCTCTCTATTTTCCAAGATAATAAACCCAAGATATTTGAAACTACTTTTTTTTGGATAGACTATCTATCAAGCCGCACGTTTATGCGTGTCTCATATGTTGCCTTAATAAACTTACACTCCAAACATCCAGTCTTGATCCCGCTCAACCTAAATCATTTAGACTCTAGGGTCTGCCTCCGAACCTCCAAATTTGCACTAACTCCTCTGCGAGTCTCGTTAATCAAAATTATGTCATGTACAACAACATGCACATGACACCTCACCTTGAATATTCAATACGTTAGTAACGCTCAATTACACCCGAAATAGATATACACGATCACTAGCAATATTCTACCCAACTTAATGAGTCAGGATCGATCCCATAGTGAATGAATAAGAAAGGTTCGCCTTAGAGTGTAATAATTCACTAAATACTTGATCGGATAATTAAAATGCAATAAAAGTAAATGGAGGATTTTGTAACCAATTTTGAAAGCTTTAAAATGTAGTTATCCTAAGAGAATACCAGCACAAATTGAATGCAAGAGTTGTAATCCATATTGGAACGATTTAGGGGTGTGCTAGTTTTATAGTTGATAGCATGTATGAGTGTTTGACCTTTGGTTCAATAAGCTTAAAGTATGGGCAGGCTAGGTTTTAGATATTGGTGAAAATCTTTCAATCTATCACTTTTTATATGGGTTTCCTTTAAACATCCATATGTTTACCTTACCAAAAAACCCAAAGCTTCAATTTAGTTAGTCTATTTCTAGCACTATCTATTAAATGAAGAGTACTCAAGTAATTTTTAACTAAATCTCTTCACCCTTGTTTTCTCTTTTAAGTAAAACAAGAGATCTAAACTCGAATAGAGTTTGCAACCTCAATTCTTGAGTTGAAATAAATATTTAGTTAAACCCACAATTTATAATTTAAATTAGAAACAAATAATCAAAACCCACACAAAAATCAACCATCATTCATCACACACCCGTAAGTATTGGGGGTTAAGCTATGCATAATAGAGAAAAAAAAATTATACCATTATGCTCATTAAGAGATTCCATGGATTTAAATATTCAATATGAAATCTTTAAATCCAGTATGAAAAACTAAGGTGAATACAAATCACAATCTTAGGGTTCAATTACACTTTCTAGGTATCAACTTTTGCAAAGTATGGATAATAATCCTCAAATTCTAAAAAGATTCTATTTATATGACCTAGATAACCAAACTAAAATAATTACAAAGTTTTCGTCGGAGCATATTAGGCGTGTACCATTGGGATCACACAATGCTTGTGCGATACATATTTTTAGCACGCCAAGTCACACAATCTTTCTTTTTCAGTGCTTGATTCTTCAGGAGTTCTATTGACCTTTGTGTCTACTTATGGTGCTCGCATAACTATTGTTCAATATACATAACTCAACCCATTCTTTCACAATCGTCATTGGATGTTTTCTTCAAAATCTATCTACTTGTGTGATCCTTTCTCCTGTTGTGTGTCTAGCATTCACCTTGTGCGATACACATTTGGCTTGTGCGAGGCCACACTTTGTTATTGCAAATCTAACATTCATCATCTTAATTTTCTCAAAGTTTTTGCTCCGTTATGGTCTTTCTCTTCCTTTGGTAAGTTCTTCAACCTTATTACCTACATGCGACCAAATTAACATAAGATTTGACTCAAACTAGGCATTAATGACATCATTTTAGTATAAAAAATAATGAGTCAAAAATTGTAGACTCATTAATACCCCAACTTAAACTTTCTCTTATCCTCAAGTGAATCAAAATCTCAACCAAAACAACCATGCCTACCAATGATACTACTTGGGAGTTTAAACACATGCTTTTTTGTGAAAATAATTTTCTCTCATGGTTTTGAAAAACCTTGGCATAAGCATCACCTATCAAACACTCAATTCATGAACTACAAGTCTCAAATATTGACTAATTGCTACCAAACCAAGCACATGATCCTAGACTTTAATTAAGGTCAACAAATATGCTAAAAAAATGCTATCAAGTGCCCTCACAAAAAGTGTTATCAATAGAGAACGCCATGTCACCAATGAAGAATGGCCAGGTTAGATGAGGCAATGTCGCCATCTGCCTTCATAGGATTCCACCTTCAACAGAAGACGCCAAGGAGAGAATGACAATGAGGCGACGAGGCAAGAAAGGCGACATTTTTTTTTAAGTTAGGGATTTAAGGATGAAACACAATTTTAGGGCTTTTATTTTCATATTTTCTTTGACTGCAACCATGCGAGGCGAGAGTGCCAACTGCGAGTGCGATTCGCAACTCCAACGGGCGGCAACTCGGGAATCCGACTACTGGTATGTAACTCTTTTTTTTTTCTACTTTCTTCTTTTGATTTCTACTATGGTTTCTTCTTCAAATCAGTTCACTTCTTTCTCTGATTTATTTTACTTCTTCCCAGTTTTTTTATATAGAGACGCTCACAGTAGACACAATACTTACTATTTATTTTTTCTTTTAACTTTAATATACTAATTAATATCATAATTGTTTAACCATTAACAATAATTTTAATGGTGTCTGCGTCTCATTTTAATAGTAACAAATGAAAGAGCATTGGATGGAATTATGGTTCGCAAGGACCAACAAAAGATTCAGTGATATGTAATTTTTGTCGGCCGTTGGTCTTGAGTCATTCAAGTCCTAGACTTTTAGTATCTACTATCTATTTTTAGTTTTCTACTTGAAATATTTGCTAATATGTTATAGCTATGGAGATTTTGATTATTTATATATGCAATTAATTATTTTAATTTTTTGGTATTAGTTATTGCCATACTTTCAAAAGGAGCTCGCCTTGCCGCTCACCTCACTGTGTGGCGAGGCCGAGCCTTATCGCCTTGTACAATCCAAAACACTACTCACAACAAAAATTTCCCTTTCTTCAAAATATGATCAAAATTTAAACAAGGGATTAGTACAATTCACTCTTGCCCCTAAAAACGGTCATGAACACAGGTACCATACCATAGGCTTGCTCATATGTTCCATATCACCACAATTAAGTATGCTACATTGAAGAACACAATTGTCTTACTTTATCTTGTAATGTAGGCAACAATTTAGGTCAGATAAATTAGGGTTATAGTGACTCTACCCTCCCGAAGCACCACATGAGACCTCAAATAAATTTCTTTCCTAAAGATCAATTTTTGTGACATATTATGGACCAATTCAATAAGATTCACATGATGTCTTTCTCCTCCTATCCTTTTAAAAGCTAAACTCTTCAAATATTTACAAGATAAGCTCACAATTGTAATTTTTTTTCACTTTTTTAGTTCTTTTTCTTCTTCTTTTTCTTCCTCTTCTTCTTCCTCTTCTTCTTCCTCTTCTTCTTTAGTATTTACAAGGAATACTAGGATGACTAAATAAGGAAGTGAATGGTCCCCAAATATACAAACTTCCGATTACAAATCTCACCCGATAGCTCTTTCACCCCCAACTTAGACTTTTGGCTTAAGTTGGTTTAAGACCCAACCTAAATACTTTAAGAAGGGTTTGTTTCAAAAGAAGGGATTGTAGAAGATGAGTTATGTCTTGTAATGAGGTTGTCTAAGAAATAGGTTCCAAGGCAAAATTTGGGAAAAATATTTGTCACTCAACTCATAATAACAATGTCTATTTGTTCAAGTTGAAGGCGCACTCTCATATGTGATTCATGCCACTCAATGACTTACTCAAAGCAACACTTTTACTTCCTTACTTGATGTACCATATTCGTAGCATATATTAAATAAAGTAATCTGTAACGACCTAAATTATCATTATGCTAAATTGGGAGGTAAAATTTATACCTAGTCCTTCCTTCATCAATTTTGAGAAATTCAGGGATAGTTTAGTGTTAAATGAATTTTGAGTGTGTGCTATTGTAGGAAAATCTGGTACTAATGTGACTATTGCTGGTGATATTTGACTTGATTGTTTTATAGATAATGAGTTTAGCAAGCCGTAACAACTTTTGACACTTGAAATAGAGTTATAGAAGTCTGGTTATAGAGTTTACCATAGATGGGTTGGTTTGCGATGTCATAACTCAGAGAATTTATTGTAATATGGACAAAAATGAAGAGTGCTATCGAGATTCTACCTCAGACCACTGCAGCGAAAAAAGTAACTGCTATATTGGAAAAAGGTACCACCACAGTGGATACCTGTTTAAGTCGCGAACTACTACAATGGTAATTAACTACTGTAGCGGTAACACACAATATTTGATAGTTTTAAAACCCCAAAAATGTTTTTCATTTTCCATTTTCTGAAAAATGCAAAGGATCTTTGTAGAAGATGATTTTCTGTAGAAATTAGGAGTTTTTCATCTTTAAAGTTAAGCTATTACATTCTACACTTGAGTTACTTCTCATAACCTCTGAAAAATCATTAGAAAATGAATTCATAATGGAATTTGGGTTAGCCTAAATTCATGAAATTAGAGTAAAGTTGTGGGGATGAGTATAAAATCATTAGATATAATTCTAGGGTGTTAGAAAACACTAATAGAAGTAGAAATATGGTTGTTCATGTTAATTCAAGTACGATTCATGAGGTTTATGTTGTAGAAAGCCCTAAGAGGATAAAATAGCGCAAATTTATGGTTAACATCGGTAGTGTTTTTAATCCCTAGTAGTATAGAGGGGATGAATTATTAAAATGAGTGTGTAATCTTATTGTTATATATCAAGAACGAGTTGAAAGGAAAAGAAAAGGCAAACATGTGGCTTAAAACTGACTTTGAGAAAGGATTTGAGGTAGGTTACGGTTTAATGTAGCAATTAGCCTTGCTTGACTCTGTGTTTATATATGAACTAAATGTTGTGATGACTTTCGAACATTACTTATGATTACTGACTGCATTACATTTTCATATATATATATATATTGATATTATTGACTTGATGATTATGATGGTGATGATATACAACTCATGATATTCATGAGGTTGATGATGATTGTGATGATATACAATTCATGATATTCATGAGGTTGATGATGATTGTGATGTGGTGGATATGATGGTGATGTAGATGATAATGAGAAAGGAAGAGATGATGTGAACATCTTGCATTCATATATTCTTTAATGTGCATTAAATTTCCAATTATAATCTTATATTGTGATGCAACTTGTTGCTAAATTCGATTTAGTGTAAACATACTTGAGTATGAGTTTGCATTTCCTCTAAAGTGAGGTTTCATAATTGCATATTTGTTTTTTATTATAAACTATGTAATGATTACTTTGCATTTAATTGATTTATTTATTTGTACGTTGTTGGCTGAGTCGACCTATGATGCCTATTAGTACTTGTTGATGTACTAATGCTATCTGTGCTCTTTTTTGTTAGTGCAAAGCGTGTTCTAGAATTTGAGATAAGACCTCGACTTTAGCTAGCAGTTCCAGATTCAGTTCAAGGGTGAACACCATGACCAAGAAGCCTTTGAGTCTTCCTATCATTGTTCACGTCCCTTGTTTTGGGGTTAAGACATTATCTATTTTTCTCTTGTTTTGGATAATCTTTTATATTTTAGACTTGAATTCTTTTACATACTCTTATATAGTGACTTAAGGTCCCGGGGATGTAATAAGTAGAGGATTCCGCTCTCTATTGATTTATTGATGATTATATTAGTTTGATATTATCTTAATTTATTTAAGCATGAGACTTTAGAAGTATTAAGTGAAAATGAATATAGGAAGTGAATATTAACTATTGGAGTTTACTAAAAAGGGCTATGTTTAGAATGGTTCTCCCACCATAGGTTAGGGTGGGTGCCAATCATGACTGATTGGATCGTGACATAATAGAGTTGTCAAAACAAGATGCGGGTATTTAGAAAAATAAGTGTCTAACTACTTCAGCTCAACCAAATACATTTTTTTTAAAAAAAGGGATTTTTTTAAAGATGGAGCAATTCATAAACCAAATTGTTATGTTCTTAGAGTTGTGCATGTGAAAGATATCCACAATACTACTCTTTGAGACAAAGTGTTCTATCTCGAACCATGTCTCACCCTAGCCTAACACCAATATGAGCCAAAGAAATTTAAACTAAGAATGAAAAAAATGAAAATTAAACTAAGAATGAGATAAAACAAAATAAGGCAATGTAATCACTAAAAGCAATGTCAAACAACATAATACCGCCACACAAGAACAAGCATAGTCTAAGTACCAGAATAATACACGCCAAAATAAAAATCCAAATAAATACCCATACCCCCAACAAAAATTGTATGCTTTGCCCTCAAATGCATAAAAAAAAGATATAAGTGAAATAAGAGCAAAGGTATGGTTCCCCTTGTGGTGTTTAAGGAAGAGTATGAGTTTTCCCCTCTTATGAAGCCTCAAGATGGGAATCAGTGCCCCAGTCCAAGTTAGGTGGTTCAGCGGATGAGATAGCTAGATTTGTGCTCACTCGAACATCTTCTCAGCTGGTTTGGAGCTGTTGGGCCCCTCCATAGTAATCTCCACCTATGAACTCTCTAGAGGGGCTCTGACTTGTACATTATTAATGTCCTGAAGCTCATCAAAGTCCTTATGACTTATTCTATCAACAACCTCATCCTTATGATAACTAAGCTCCTCTTCTCCGATCTCTTACTATACTGTCACAGAAGCATCATGATCATTATTCGTATAAAGTGAAATCCACTCTAGGACTTTCTCAATAATTTGTAGGGCAATCTGAGATGCAATATGCTCAATAATAACTTATGGAGTAGCTGTTGGTATCTCTAGAAACATATTATCAAACTTTCCAGAGTGCAATTGATCTATATCTGCTCTTAATATAGCAATATCATCCCCAATAGCAGCCCAACTATAACCATCAAGTATGACCCCTCCTCTTTCTCTTGAAGGTTTACTAGATTAACTCTTTTGGTTAGCCTATTTAACCTATCACCATATGATTGCAAAGTCTACTTCACATATTTTATGTCTTTCTGAAAAGGCTCCAAAGTCAAACGAATCATCTCTGAAATTTGGCTAGATAAAAGAGTTACCCTAGAGTCAGCAAATTTTTCTAAAGCATCTGTCCTCAACACCATAGCCTAAGTAAGAACTTATTGTAAACCTAATAGTGGAGCGCTAGGAGGTGCTGGTACGGAAGCTGTAGCTAGAGTGGGTATAGTAGATGTACTAAGAGGGACTAAAGTAGTGGTAGGAGATGGAACTAGGGTGGACGAGGTAGAATCATCTCCATGTGCAAGTGACTATAATTCAATTGTAGGAGACTATTAAATTGGAAGCTTCGACTGAGTTTTGTTACCCACACAATCACGATTAAAGGATGCCTAGATCCTCAAGATATCAACAGTGGTTTTGGCTGGAATCATGACACTAGTGACAATATTTTTAGGCACTTTAGTTCTTTCGCACATCTGTGAGATTAAATAAGGAAATAAATAAGATGATTTCCCTTGTTGGGCACTCATTGTCATTTTCAGTTGAATTACCATCCCCAAGATTATACTTGATTTCTTCATAATACACTCGATTGTAAAAATTTTTTTAGACTAATCTTTGACTCATTCTGAGAAGGAATCAACTGGCTACCACAAATCTAAGCCAAAATTTTCCCTCAATATTTAAATCCTTCTTTTGAATAATGCCCCTGAACTCTTTCCATGAGGGTGTCCTATCACATAGCAAAGCATAAATACACGTATGATGAATGTCAAACTTATTTTTTAATGTGGTATAGTAGTAGTGGATGGTGACGGCAGTCTGAATACTTCATGGTCCGAGAAGGTCATTGATTGTTTTCTGACAATTATTCACATCAACTCTATAAACTTTTACCACGTCTTTTACCACTTGAGGTTGCCCTCTCATTATCTTTACAGGCAACAATAGTGCATATGACTCATAAAGCATTTTCACTCACATAACATTGTAATCCAGCAATGGTTTTGTAAAATTCTAAAACTCATGATAATTGACCTTGGCCCAAATGGCCGGATACCTATCAATCAACCTATTTAACCAAACACCTGTTCTTCCATGATAGTTCTATCCAAAAATAATTTGCATGCCATGCCTAAGTGGTTATGATTGACACCAACCCTTGTACTATGGTGAGAGGCCATCTAACCTAACTCATGGAAACTAATCAAATCCTTCACAAATTATTTTCATCCATTTATTATTATGAATTACCAAAATAAAATCCAAAACTAAATTAAATATCACCACTAAAGAAAAAAGTGTAGAATTTCTCTATATATTACAACCCTAGGACCTAAAGTTATCCTACAAAATTATCTATGAGTGTCCAAAAACTAGTCAAACAGATTATCCAAAGCATGAAAATAAAGAGAATGTCTTAGTCCTAAAATAAAAAAACATGAACATAGATTGGAAGACTCAATGGTTGTGCAGTCATGTTGCTCACCCTTGAATCAAAGTCTACAAATGTTGTCTAGAGCTGAGGTCTCATCTCAAATGTTGGAACACACTCTACACTCAACAAAAAGAATCTCACAAGTATCATCAATACATCAACTAAGTACTGGTAAGCATCATACACCTAGTCAACTCGCACTATACAAATAGGTAAATCAAACATAAGTAACAATGATCAAAACATAAATTACAATCAGAGACAACCAACTACATTTATGACACTTCATATCAATAGGAATACAAGTATAAATTTATACCTTCCAGACTTAGTCAAATTCTCCAACAAGGTTCATCACATTACACATGTATAAATGTACTTTCAAATGCATATGATGAATGTATGTATGTATAATTTCTTTCCTATATCAATATCATAATCATCATCAAATATCATTCTCATCATCTACATCATAATGATCTCAGTATCATTATCAATATCATTGACTTATCTTTATAAAATCATAGTATTCAACATTAATATTAATGTAAATACAATGCAGTCAATAATCACAAATAGTGCCCAAAAGCAATCACAAATACTTGATTTACATATAAGCACAGAGTCAAGCAAGTCTTTTTTCTACAAATAAATCGTAACATAACTCAATTCCTGCTTGAATCACTTTAAGGCCACACGTTTGCTTTTCCTATCTCTTGCAGTCTGCTTTTGATCTATAAACCATAATTTTATACATCCATTTAAATAATCTCATCTTTCCCAATCATTATGAACTTATAATTATTGATTTAAATTATGAATTTTTATAGTTCATCATCTTAGTTTTTTTTACCCTTTAAACATCATAAATTTTACATATTTAGCATTAACAATAATTCTACTCAAGTAAGTATTTTATAACACCCTAGGATCTTTACTAGTTGAAATTAAACAAATTCTCACTAATTGCCTCTAGTTTATAAATTAGAGCTAAATCCCAAATTCTTCCATTGATAAGTTTCTAGCAATTTCTAAGGATTTAATGGAGAATTCAAGTTTAGAATGCAAAGAAACCTTACCTCCAAAAATGAAAACTCCCAAAATTAGTAAAAAATTGCCTCTCTCTAAGCCCTTACTTGTTTTTTTTTTAAGAAAAGTGAGAATGAAAATATGTTTATGGTTTTTTAAAATTGGAAATCATATTTTTCAGCACAACATCGGTGATCCATAATTGCAGTGGCCTGCAGGTCAATTGAGATTTCCTTTTTGGTTGAACTTTTACCTCGACAACGGGTCCGAGTTAGTAAATTGGGACCTCACCTTAGTTTAGTCCATTTCAAAACTCATCTCTCGAAATCTGACATTACAAATTAAAATTTTCATGGTAAGTTCTATTAATCAGTTTATGTATCGAAAGTTACTACAACTTTCAAAACTCATTTTGTAATACAAAATCAAATCAAACAAACCCACTAATGCTCAAATTACTAACAAATTTTCTTAGACCACCATACCCTTAAAATACATCTAAGACTAAGCCAATCCTTCATTTCCAAAAAATTATCTATGGAAAGACTAAGTGATTTTTCTACTCTTTAATTCGGTTTAACAACAATTTGAGTCATTATGTTTCACCTATTCAGTAGTTGGGGAATAACCCAAGGGATAGGAGTGGCTGCCATTTTTTTCTCTATTTTGACTCGCGTTCTTTTAGTTGAGAGTGCTTGGGTGCTAGCAACCACATCAATAATAGGTTTTTGAGATCCCTCAAGTTCAAGTTCAAAAGACGTGGTCCAATCACTAATGAGGCTTGAACCTCCTTCATTCTAAAACTCACCAACCACGCCCTGGCTTACATTTAGGTATTTTTCCTAGCTTGTCTAGTCGTGTAGTCAATTTAGCTTTCTTTATAGTTCCCCTGGATAGGTTTGAATATTTTGGGGTAGTATCCTTTTTGTCTTGTGGAGCTTTTGAGTGGGAGCGAGCTCTATAGGAGGAGATATCAGATGGAAAGGTCTCTTTTGGGATCCATATATGCACAAGTGAGCAATGTACATTCAAGTATGGGGTTATTATACATAATCAAGCTCAAATAATAACATAAGCTAAAATCTTTCAAGGGTATCACACAAGAGTTATTCATATCACACAATAGTTATATAAGCAATTATGCGTATGACACAATGTAACAATGCTCAACCTAAAAAAAGTTGGTTATTGTATGATGGTGAGAGGCAGTTATGTGTATCACACAAAAGTTATGCGTTCACGACTAAGAGATAAAAACTTGCAACTCTTTAACCCAAACAACTCTGTAACATTGTCCACTCAAGAGGTCCTTCATGAGTATTGCTCACATTCTATATGCTCACGATGAAAAGAGTACAAATGACACATATCCACTCTTCAGCTATTGGATCAAGATGCATTAATGAGGTGCCCTTGTGCATATCGCACTGCAACAATACATACCACAAAAGGTCTCAGACTCATCAACTAAGTGCTTTGTCTTCCCTAATCCGACATAGTTCAACACCAACTACAATTTTTATGTCAAATTTAATTTTGACGGTACCTACACTTCCTTTTTTGTATCTAATTAACACATACCTAAGAAATATAAATTTATAAAATCAAAAATCCAACCACAAAATTTCGCATGACAATCCCTAGTTTTATTCAAGGAAACCATTTTATGGAAAAAACATAAACTCTCTACATACAAGAACATGAGTTCGTATAAACGAATACAAATATAATTTTAAAAATATCAGTATGAAGGGACATGAAGTAATTATCCATTAACAGTCACTATCCACAAACACATAAACAAAGACAAATTGACCATAGTGACTTACGCGTGGTCGAAGAGGGCCACCGGTGTTGTGAGTTCCTACTAGTATGTTCTTGTGTGTACTTGACAACAAAGAATTGACAAATAGTGAGGTATGTGAGTGAATTATGGTTTTTGCTAGAATAAGGATTAGAGAAAAGGGTTTAAGTGGTGAAGAAGATAGAAGGTCAAACGCTTACTCTTCTACACAATATAAAAGACCCCTCACTTATCGGCCAATTGTGCTCGCTCATTTAGGATCACATAACGTTCGTACACTGGGTACAAAAAAATACAATGATATTTCTTTGCTTTTTGATTAGGAAGATGATGTAACTTTTTATGACACACATAAGTGCAATGTGGTGTGCACAAGTGTTTCACCAATATGTATCTTGGCTCGTGGACACTGTAACTTTGTGCAAACCACTTTAGGATGTGCATTACTATAGTGTCATGTGCACATGTGTTACATCCCATTTCACAAGTGATGTAGAGAAAACATATGCAACCTTTCTACCTAAATCCTTTCATATACCTGCATAATTGAACAAACGTTATTCAAACACAAAAAGTAAAACTTGAGCTACCTCCCAAGAAGCATTGTATTTAACTTTGTGACACAACGTGATTAGGAGTCCTCAGGCATCATCAAGGTAGAACATCTCGATGAAGTCCAACTATGGCATCATTCTAAGTAATGCTTTACCATTTGACTATTCATAGTGAATTGGGACCCCTTTTTACCTTTCGATTCAATAGCTCCACTTGGGAAAATTAACATTATGATCGTTTGAAGTTGACCCTAAAATTCGCCTGGCCTCAGTATTTTTTTCCTGTACATTTACTGTTCACCACTATTCATGGTTAGATCGGAATGATCATAACTCATCGCTCGAGTGTCCGTTTTGGATGATCCACATATCGTTGGAAAGCTTATTCGATGCTCTACACGATGACAGGTTGCATATCCAGAAATTCCACACAGAAAAATTATTAATCACGATAAAGAATAGAATTCAACATATTTTCGTCCGAGATCTTAACGGATTTTTTTTTGGGGCATCACATCATCTCCCCCTTAGAAAAATTCATCCCCGAATGTTGATAGGTAGGTCAAGAATACTATAAAAATGAGTATTTATAGAAAAATTATCTTGCCCAAGCATATACTCTATTCTAGATTTTTTTGAATATCGTAGAAAACATACAAGCCAAGATAAACATAGCAATAAGGATTAAATCAAAAGAGAACGATACCTTTGACATGCTCAGGATTCGTAGGAAAGAGGTGGGGATATTTGGCACGCATATCCGCTTCGGCTTCCCAAGTAGCACTCTCCACGGATTGATTTCGCCAAAACACTTTAACCAAAGGAACTTCCTTATTTCTTAGACTATGAACTTGAAAGTCAAAAACCTCAACTGGAATCTCTTCATATGAAAGACTATCTTGAATACCCGAGCTTTCGGAAGGATCAATCACAACAGAATCACCAATAGACTTCTTAAGCATAGAAACATGAAAAAATGGATGGACGTTAGATAACTTCGCGGGCAATTCAACCTTATACGCTACCTTCCCAATGTGATCCACAATCTTGTAGGGACCAATGTAACGAGGACTTAGTTTACCTTTCTTTCCAAATCTCTTCACCCCTTTAATGGGTGAAACTTTCAAGTACACTAAATCACCAACATCAAATTCAAGGTCTTTCCTTCTTACATCTGCGTATGATTTTTGACGACTTTGGGCGGTTTTCAACCTTTCCCGAATTAACTTAACCTTCTCCATGGCCTCGAACACCGCATCCGGTCCAGTCGCGGCAGCCTCACCAACTTCAAACCAACCAATGGGTGATCTACACCTTCTACCATACAAAGCTTCAAATGGGGCCATTCCAATAGTAGCATAGAAACTGTTATTGTAAGCAAACTCGATTAATGCTAAGTGCTCATCCCAACTACCTTTAAAATCAAGCACACAAGCCCTCAACATATCTTCTAAAGTCTGAATGGTCCGCTCGGCCTGACCATCTGTTTACGGATGGAAAGCAGAACTTAAATGAATTTGGGTAACGAGACCCTTCTGGAAAGATTTCCAAAACTGGGAGGTAAACTGAGTACCTCTGTCAGAAATAATAGCCAAAGGGATTTCATGAAGTCTGACGAGTTCCCGAATATATATTTTTGCATAATCTTCAGCTGTATACAATGAATGCCTAGGCAAGAAATGAGCTGATTTCGTTAGCCGATCTATGACAACCCAAATCGAATCATGATGGTGACGAGAAGGAGGCAAGCCAACTATGAAGTCCACATTCACTTCTTCCCACTTCCAAGTAGGAATGCTAAAATCTTGCATCACGCCACTGGGCCTTTGATGCTCTATTTTAACCTGTTGACATGTGGAACGCTTCACCATAAATTCTTCTATGTTCCTCTTCATACCGTTCCACTAATAAATTTCCCGCAAATCATGGTACATCTTGGTAGCATCAGGATGGATGGAGTATCGCGTACCATGCGCTTCCGCCATAATCCTCTGCTTCAAGTTATCAACATCAGGAACACATAATCTTTCTCGGAGTCTCAAAACGCCATCTCCCCCTTGGGAGAAAACCTCCACCTTTTGGTCTTTAACTGACTCTTTTAACCTGACCAAGGTAGGATCCCTGTCTTGCTTCTTCTTTACTTACGAAACTAAAGAGGATTCGGAACTGCTTTGCACTCCTATACTACCCTCAACATCACCAAACAACCTAACCCCAATCTAGACAAACGATGTACCTCATGGGCCAACTCCTTCTTACCAATCTCCACATGTGCTACGCTACCCATGGACTTCCAACTAAGGGCATCTGCTACTACATTGGCCTTGCCCGGATGATATAGCACGCTCATATCATAATCTTTCAACAGTTCTAACTATCGTCTCTGCCTAAGATTCAAATCCTTTTGGGTGAATACATACTGGAAGCTCTTATGGTCCGTGAAGACGTCGACATGGACACCATACAAATAATGTCTCCAGATTTTCAAAGCAAAAACCACGGCAGCTAATTCAAGGTCATGGGTAGGATAATTCTTATCGTGAGGCTTTAGCTGCCTGGAAGAATAAGCTATAACCTTGCCCTTTTGCATCAATACACAACCCAAACCAACTCTGGAAGCATCGCAATACACCACAAAACCATCAACACAATCAGGCAAAGTCAACACAGGGGCTGAAGTGAGTCGAGCCTTCAACTCCTGAAAACTCTTCTCGCAAGATTCGGACCACAGGAACTTCACTTTCTTTTGGGTAAAATGGATCATAGGAGACGCTATAGATGAAAAATCTTCAACAAAACGACGATAATGACCAGCTAGACCCAAAAACTTCGGATATCAGAAGGAGAAATAGGTCTAAGCCAACTCTTTATAGCCTCTATCTTTTGAGGATCAACTCTAATACCTTCGGAAGAAACAACATGACCCAAGAAGGCTACAGAGTTCAACCAGAACTCACACTTACTGAACTTAGCATACAATCGATGAGTTCGAAGAGTTTTCAACACGATTTGGAGATGATCCGCATGATCACCCTCACTTCGAGAGTAAATAAGAATATCATCAAGGAACACTATTACAAATAAATCCAGATATGGACGGAATACATGGTTCATAAGATCCATGAAAGCCGCTGGAGCATTAGTTAACCCGAAAGACATCACTAGAAATTCAAAATGACCGTGACGGGTTTGGAAGGCTGTCTTGGGGATATCACATTCCCTAACTTTAAGTTGGTGATAACCGGATCTGAGGTCTATCTTTGAAAAGTAGCTCGCACCTTGCAATTGATCAAATAAATCATTAATTCGAGGAAGTGGAAATTTATTCTTAATAGTAACCCTATTAAGCTGCCGGTAATCAATACACATCCGCAAAGAACCATCTTTCTTACAAAAAAATAGGACAGGTGCACCCCACGGGGACGCACTAGGTCTGATAAAGCTTTTGTCTAAAAGATCTTTCAATTGCGCCTTCAACTCTTTAAGTTCCGCGGGAGCCATGCGATACGGAAGAATGGAAATAGGCTGAGTATCGGGAAGAAGGTCAATCCCAAACTCTATCTCTCTATCAAGAGGTATTCCAGGGAGATCTTTCAGAAAGATATCAAGAAACTCATTAACAACATTAATTGACTGAATGGTCGGGGTTTCAGACTTAGTGTCTTTAACCCGAACCAAATGGTGGATGCAACCCTTGGAAATCAACTTCCTAGCTTTGAGATAGGATATGAAACGGCCCTTAGGAATCACAGAACACTCGGACCATTCGAGGATAGGTTCATCAGGAAATTGAAACTTGACCACACGGGCACAACAATCAATAGACGCATAGCATGAGTGAAGCCAATCCATACCCAGAATGATATCAAAGTCAACCATATCTAGATCAATCAAATCAGCATACATAACCTGATGAAAGACAGTAATGGGACATTTCTTATACACCCGCTTAGCAATGACAGACTCTCCTACCGGAGTAGAAACCAAAATAGGCTCAGAAATTAGTTTAGGATCCGTTTTAAAATTTACAGCAACCAGAGGTGTCACATAATAAAAACTTGAACTGGGGTCCATCAACACATAGACATAAAAATAGAAAACACGGAGCATACCAATGACAACATCGGGAGAGTCCTCCTACTCCTGATGAGGTGGTATAGCATAGAAATAATTCTGGCGTTGACCGCCAGCAGTACTAGATGAAACACCCTGAGGAGGAACTGGACGGGCTGCGGGAGGCGGGGCACTGGTAGCCTGACTCTGGGGATGGGCATCACGACTTCGCTGTCTGGCATACGGGCAGTCTCTAAGTATGTGGCCCAACTTGCCACAACCAAAACAGCCCCGCTGCCCCATATAACACTCCCAAAATGGTCTTTACCACACTTAGCACACGAAAGAGGATAAAGCCGGTTGCTTACACTGTCCTGAGACCTGGAAGGTACCGACCTATTCCCGAGCTCCTGCCTGCCCTGATATATGGGAGCACTAGCTGAGGAAGGCGCAGGTATAAATGGACGTCTTTGAAACTGAAGGAGACTCCCTCTAGAGAATCTAGTCTGACCAGACCCCTGTTGCTCCGATCTGACTCTCTTAATCCCTCTTACTCTTTCTCTTTCCTTTATCTTGTCTGACTCAATCTGCTGGGCGTGAATCATTAACCTAGGAAGATCAATCTCCCTGTTGATGATAGCAAATCTATATTCTTTCACCACATAACTCGACATCCCAGTTAGAAACTTGCTCATACTAGTCCTCGAGTCAGCCATCATATTGGGAACGTACTTCGATAGCTGATTAAACTTAAGACAATACTCCTTAACCGATATGGAGCCTTGTCTCAAATTCATAAACTCCTCTATCTTAGCTTCCCGTAACTCAAGAGGAAAGAATCTATCCAAGAAAACATCTTGGAACAATTGCCAAGTCACCGGAGCGGTATATTCCTCTCTACCCTTATTCCACATCTGCAACCAATCATTGGCAACATCCTTCAACCGATAAGAAGCCAGCTCCACACTTTCTTCCTCGGTCACGTACATAATCTGTGTAATTTTCTTTATTTCATCAACATACATCTGCGGGTCCTCACTTGCTCTCGACCCATGAAACTCTGGCGGATTCATCCGCATAAAATCACGAATTCGTGCTACTACCGAATTATTTTCCTGCGGAGGTGGAGCGTTGGCCTGAGTATTGGTGGTAACTGCCTGGGCTAGCATCTAAAAAGCTGCCCGAAATTCAGCATGGGATACCGTCTCATGTAACGGATCAATGGGTTGAGGTTGGTTGTTATTTCTGCGAGCTCGACATGGAGGCATTTTCTGTCGTAAGAACGCACAAATTAACAGCAGAATGAAATAGTTGTAAGCATGATAGACTCTTGTAGAAAGAAAGAAATGACTTTTCCTAGAACGCCCCGCAGCCTCTTAATCATAGGTGTGGCGTGCTACACACCGATGCTCAAGACTCTACGTAACGCGGCTTGTTAGACTCCCTAGCACCCTTCACAACCTTAGGCTCTGATACCAAGTTTGTAACACCCCAAAATATCATCCCGAGACGCCACACAGTGCCCAAGGCTACACGTAGCCTCAAGCTAACCCTTTAAGCCAAAACACTACCCTTGGGTTCCAACACAACAACATACACGCTACACTAAGAATATATATATAAGTACATATCATATCACATCGCACATGGCACGGAATATCGTTAGACTGTACATATATGGAATGTCTATACACAAACCAACCCAACAATACACTAGTCTGACATAGCCTCTATACAACAAAACAACGAGCCATTGGGACAAACCCCCAACTGACTCAACAGACCAAAGGGATCACAAAACAACAACACCAAAACTAGCAACTTGGTCCTTAAACCATGAGGACTCACCACTGAGATGCGACACTCGGATATCACTGTCGTGGTTGCGGCTGAGTACCTGAACCTACATCATGGTAAGAATGTAGCCCATAGAGAAATAGGTGGGTCAGCATAAGATACGTACTGAGTATGTGGGGGCGCATGCAAAATATAAATAATATCATAAATTTCATAAAAACGTACATACGGACCATAATGACACACCTGGATCGAGTGACATTGAATCATGCAACTCATAACATCTTAGATAGGAAATGTAGGAGAAAAACCTCATAAATCATTATAGATCATTATAGGCAACTTGACTTACCACATCAAAACTCGGAGTGACTCGGTATTTCAATAAACATAACTCTTATGGACAGGGGAGTTTCCTATAACAGATAACCCCACGTGAGCTACGTGGAATACCAATGTTTGAAACCCCCGTTGGCGGGAGGGTCATACTCTTTGCCAGAGAGTACGACCTTAAAATTGCAATAATCACAATCAGGCTCTCTGGCCAATAATATCATCATCAAACAACCCTACGGTGGTACATAAGTTTGGGGAAATACCAAATTTCCCTCTCGGTGCTAAGTACTACTCCCCGACAAGCTCAGAACGCGTTAGGAAATCCACCACAACATCACAAGGGTCTATCATAAAGACCAAATCAAATCTCTTTCGCATTTATCAAATCATATCAATTTGTGGATTCCTAACGCAACACATTTTAGCTCAAAATATTTTAATCTTCCTCAACATCAACAAGGTATCAATGCATTAAACCATAACCGACTTGACATTTGGACAAGGATATGAAGACTCAATACATAATATTTTCAACAATTTAACTCATCAAAACCATCCGAAAAATATCAAGACTCAGTGCAACTTCAATACCAACATTTCTCAATTTGCCATCCAACTCTTATTTAAAGGTACTTGAGACATCAACCCATAGTAGGGATATAGAATTTCCAATATCAATTATAAATTCATAATAAGAAAATATTGGAATGATAGTATAAATCAAGGCTTAACAAATTAAATCATCATACTCTCATAATCAAATAATTTTTGGACATAATTCCATCTCAACATCATACACATATCGGATGACATAATCCCATAGCTCATGGACAAGAATATAAGATATAAAACTATATTTCCAATTCA
Source organism: Capsicum pubescens (assembly GCA_030864215.1). NCBI lineage: Eukaryota > Viridiplantae > Streptophyta > Magnoliopsida > Solanales > Solanaceae > Capsicum > Capsicum pubescens. Next base: position 230,223,393 of record CM061546.1, read on the forward strand.
TGGTAAAACATGTAAAATCTCATGTCAATGTAATTCAACAAAAATACCAGGCACAAGATCGAAAAAATAATCTTGTTCAAAGCTCCACACACCTAAAAATGGAAGATGAATATGAACTTTCGACTCCGAAACTTTATTCACGAAAATAAAGGGTTCTTCTCGAAGCCCTTAACATGATCAACTCGAATCCCAAATCAATTTGAAATTTTTACGGTTCAATCAAGAGACATAGAAGAATGAAATTTGGAGTAGTAGGGTGGGGGTTTGAGGCTTAGGAAATTTTGGAGAAAAATGATCTATTGAATGCTCTTAATGGACTTAAATCCATGGTTTACCCGGATGGATTGGAGTGGGAATGACCAAAATACCCTTAAAAATCAAATAATGTCAAATTTGTCCTTTGGTGGACTGTTTTGATAGGCTGAAGTAGATCGACCATAACTTTTTGCTCGAATGGTCAAATTGGATGAAACTAATTTAATTGGAAAGAGGACTTTCAGAGCTTTTTGTTGATATATAGTATCTCACCCAGATCATTATGTACAAGGAGTTATGATTGTTTGAACTTGATCCTAAAATTCGCCTGTCCTCAGTATTTTTTTCCTGCACATTTACTGTTCACCCTATTCACGGTTAGATCGAAATGATCATAACTCATCGCTCGAGTGTCCGTTTTGGATGATCCACATATCGTTGGAAAGATTATTCGATGCTCTACGAGATGACGGGTCGCATATCCAGAAATTCCACACAAAAAAAATTATTAATCATGATAAAGAACAGAATTCAGCACATTTTTGTCCGAGATCTTAACAGAATTTTTTTTTTCAGGGCATCACAACCATGAAATGATATTCCTCCCAATTTAGAACAAGGTTTGTTTCAACACACCTTTGGAGAACTTCTCCCAAATACTCAAGACAATCTTCAAATATATCACCCACTCTTATGTAGTAATCCATGAAGACCTTTATTGGGTCTTCCATCATGTCCAAAAATATTAAAAAATGTACCTTCGAAAGGTGGATGGAGCATTGCATAACCCATAAGCCATGTGTTTGAAAGCAAATATTCTATACAAATATGTGAAAATAGTCTTATTTTGATCTTTGGGGGCTATAGGGATTTTAGTTGTACTCGGAATACCCATCAACAAAATAATACCAACCCTACTCCACCAAATAATCTAACATTTGATTTATGAAAGGCATAGAGAAATAGTCCTTTTCGTCCAAGAGTTGAGTTTCTGGTAAGCTATACATAATCTCCACCTCGTAACCGGCTTAATAGGGATAAGTAGATTATTCTCTCTGGGAGCCACTGTAATTCCTCCTTTCTTAGGCACACATTGCATTGGGCTCACCAAGTGAGATCCTAGATTGGATACATTACACCCACATCAAGCCACTTAATGATCTCCTTCTTCACCACCTCTTGCATTGAAGGATTTAACCTCCTTTGATATTTCACATTTGGCACACATTCAACTCCAACTTGATTTATGAGTGGAAATACCAAGAGGGATCCTAATAATATTGGTGATAGGCCACCTAATAGATCTTATGAATTTATTCAATACCAATTTCAAAGCCTCGACTTGCCACAATAACATGTCCACCTCTATAATAACAGTCAAGGTAGTATCTTTCCCCAAAATTACATAGCAAAGATGAGGAGGGAGTGGCTTGAGTTGAAGTTGTGAAGGCTTCTCGATTGATGGCTTGGCGAGAGGAATTTCTTGATTCTTTACATTAAGGTAAAGCTTATGTAGGTTCATATCCTTTAAAAACTGCAGCTAGTGGCTCACTTATAAGATCCACCTCCAATCTATCGACAACCATATCATCAATTACATCAATCAACAAGATCACTTTCAAATATATAGGTTACTTCATGGACTTGCAAACATTAAAGGTGACTTCATCACCACCGCCCCAAAATTTCAACTCACCACTCTACACATCAATGAGAGCTCTTTCGGTAGCGAACAAGGGCCATCCAAGAATGATGGTGATCTCATAGTCGATCTCACAAATCAGTGAGGAATATAAATTGATGAACTCGAGCAAGTAGTGATGGGCATAAAATACCGAAAATCAAATTACCAAATCGAACCAAAACGTTTGCTATTTTATATTTGGTAATTTGGTATTTGGCACAGTAATCGGGAGTAAAAATTCAAAATTACGTTATTCAGGTTTGGGTTTGGTATATATATATATTTGGAGACCGTGCTAGCACAGGCTCAATGTATGTTACTTCTTCTATTTTTATTTATTGACACAAATAGAATTTGATGTCAACCAAATTGTTTTATATTTTTAAATATTTTAAGTTGTTAACTTTTGTGATATAATAGTATTTTTAACATAGTTTTTATATAATATATGTTGCTATCTTTTGCCCAAATTTATATGGCACAGATGAAATTTTGAGAGTCAATTATTCTTAATTTGTTAATTATAATAATTTATTGTACCTTTTACATAATTTTCACTTAATACTCCATTTATCTCAATTTATGTGTTTATAGTACTTTTTATGTAATTCTTAATATATAACAAACTAAAAAACGTAGACAAATAAATTAAAATAGAGAATTTAGAAAAATACTCTCACAAAAGGCAGGCATGGCGACAATCTATTTATAAAATCATTAATTTTTTTACTTGATGACGTAATATAAATAAGTACAGTAAATCGTTTTCCTTCATCATCACATTTACTATTTTGCTTGACACAAAAAATTGTAAATCATAATAGTTGTTTGAAAATTTTAAGTTTGATTGCAATTTAGGCCATATATTTAAAAGCAAAATAAAGATGCAAAAGGAAAAACAAAGAGAATTGCTAGCATCGTTGTTGATTTTTTTTTTTTAAAATAGAGTTTGTCCTTTAAATTTTCAATATTCACCAAAACATGTGCAGATAATTATGCAGTAAAAGAATAAGGTAGGGGTAAAAGTCAAGCATTAAAAGTGCTAAGGATATGATGTATGATGACAAAAGAAAAGGATAATTTAGTTAAGGCTCTTAATGATTTACAAAGAAGCTACAGTAAAACCTTTTTAACCTAATAAAATTGTTCTATTATACTTCAGATGACAAGTATACCTTCAAAATATCAAGCAAGCATGTTGACCAACAACTTATCCCATTTTATAAGAAGGTAGAAATATATATATAATATACGATTAGGAAATTAAAAATATAATCTATATCTATAATATATTTAAAGTGTGAAAACCTTTAGAAAAGTAATTTGAACTTTTTGTCCTTCATTAAAAGACTCTTCTTTAGACAAAACTATCTTTTCATTATTTTTTTAAATTTATTATTTTTTATTATATTAACTAGACTTCCTAAAATATATGAGACTCCTAAAATATATGGTAGGAGTATTAATTAGTATTTTTCTTTCTACTTGACTTCCTAAAATATATGAGACTCTTAAAATATATGGTAGGAGAATTAATTAATATTTTTTTCTACTGTTCAATTAGAAAAATACTCCTAAAATAGGATGGAAATACTTTTATAAATATTAAGATGTACGTTAAACTAGAGAACAAACTGGTTTGCCTATTGAGAGAATATGATTGATGTTCATCTAACTTAATTCGATTGCACGTCTAGATTGATGGATGCTTAATTTTCTAACTCTCAACTTCTTCACTGTTTTTGTCAGCATAATAAAATTCAACATGTGTGTATATATATATATCTTCTTTGTTTTCATTCAAAATCATTCTTCAGGGTCAAAATTTTCGCTCAGACAAAAATTAGTTGGATCAAAATTGAAGTTTTGTGATCACTATTATGTTATTTTTTTTATAGTTTACAGGTCGTAGATGAATGTTGGTTGGCTTTGAAGAATTTCTTGTGTAAAAGTTAGGTTTAATTGTATTGTTTTGATATCTTTATTATCTTATTGTTTTATTTTAACTTACAGATGCTAGATGAATGTGAGTCGACTTTGAAATATTTTTTTAGGTAAAGGTTAAGTTTAATTGTATTATTGTAATATCTCTATTAGTTTATTATTTTGTTGTAGTTTACAGTTCGTAGATGAATCTCGATCGGCTTTGAGAAAGTTTTGTGTGTGAAATTTAAGTTTAATTGTATTGTTTTGATATCACTTTTATCGTATTATTTTGTTACAGTATACAGGTGATAGATAAATGTTGGTCGTCTTTGAGAAATTTTTTTATGTAAAGGTTAGGTTTAGTTATACTATTTTGATATCTCTATTATCGTATTATTTTGTTATTGTTTACAGGTGGTAGATGAGTGTCGGACGACTTTGAGAAAATTTTTGTGGGTAAAGATAAGATTTAATTGTATTATTTTGATGTCTCTATCATTGTATTGTGTTGTTGCAATTTACAGATGGTAGATGAATGTCGATCGACTTTTAAAAATATTTTTGATAAAGGTTATGTTTAATAAATAAATTCTCCATCTTTACATACTCAAAAGATATTAAATTTAATTATTATATTCATCTTTATTATTTCAAAAACTATCCTATTTAGTGTAATGTTTGAACTCATTAAAGTGAGGTATACGCGCGCAAGACGCGTACACCTAAACTAGTATTGAAAAACATCTAATTGACCCTACTTACTCTGCAGCAAAAGCAAACCTCTCCTTTCCTCTTTCCCGGCATTTGTTTTACCTTTATGATCATAGTGGGTTTCATATTAATACGTTATTATTAAATATCACACTGAATTGGAGTTTAATTTATCGATTACTGAACTAAAGTTTAAAAGTATGATATTTTATTCCTACTTTAAATTACCAATTACCGAATTAGCAAACCTAAACTTTTACAAATACTGAATCAAATATAAAATGCCCACCCCTATGAATAAGCACGTCATAGAGGAATCCTATCGATCTCTTTATAGATCGATCCTCCATTAATAGCCTCATAGTGGTGGCCTTGAGAATTCCCAAGACTAATTTTTAAAAAATGTCTAATGGCATCAAATTTATGCTCGCTCCTAGATCACACAAGGCTTTACCGAATTGATAAACACCAATAGTACAAGGAATGGTAAACACCCCTGAATCTTATTTCTTAACCACCATAGTACTAGACATTATCACACTAAAATTGTGAGATACATCAACCATTTCAAACTCTATGATTCTCTTTTTGGTTACCAAGTCCTTCATTAGCTTGGCATAACCAGACATTTCGAGCTGGACCTCTACCAGTAGGATATTCATGGACAAATTTTTGAACTTAGAGAGAAACTTTTGAATTTAGTATCGTCCACCTTTTTATTAAGTCTTTGTGGGAATGGAGGAGATATATTGATGGTTGGCTTTGAAGAAATTGGGTTTTTTTTTCTAGTTTTGAAATATTTTCATTGACCACTTGTTGTTTCTCATCATTCTCAATCGTATTTTCAAATTCCACCGGTATTTCAACATTCATTTCCTTGGGAATAACAACTTCTTCATTCGTCTTGTCAACCCTTTTTATCTTTACACATGTTTTCTTTTCACCTACCTTAACACCAAGTGTCTTTTCGCTCCTAGTAACTATGGTTGTGCAATGAGCATCATTCTTAGGGTTTGTCATGGTGTTACTAAGGAGTTGTAACACCCCGTACTTAATTACGTGCATTAGCCATGGTTATATGTGTTGGAGTATATGTATTGATCATAAGTTAGGTATATATGAGTTTAAGTATGAGTATTGATTATTTTGAGATGGTTTCAAGTGTATAGTTTGATTATATGTGTATGGGAATCGACTTTATTTATACCGGAATTTGCTCGTCGAAGTTTCTATGCGAAGTTTATCGAGTTATCTTTCCAACGATATAAATATTTCTGAAAACAGATGAGTATCGGATATAAGCGAGCATGTTCGAAACTTGAAAACGGTGGACGCAATGAACAGTAAATGTGCAGAAATTTTCTGCACACAAAAGTACTGCAGCCAAATAGATTTTTGGGTCGACTTTAAACAATCATAACTCCTTGTACAAAATGAACTGTGTGAGCTTCTATATATCGATGAGAATCCCCGAGAGTCTTCTTTCTAATGCAATTGGTTTCATCCAAATCCAACGTCTGAGTAAGGAGTTATACTCGTTTTACTTCAGCCTCTCAAAACAGATTTTTAGGGTCAACTTCAAAAGATCATAATTCCTTGTACAAGACGAACTGGGTGTCCTACTTTATATGAAATGAAATACCTTTGAATTATCTATCCAACTATACCAATTTCACCCAAATCCGATATCGGAGAAAAGAGTTATGGTCGATTTACTTTAGCCTATCAAATCAGTCCACCATGGACAGATTCGGATTTACTTAAATTTTTAAGGGCAATATGGTCATTTTCCATCACCTCATGGAAGAAAATTGGTCATTATATACATATACTTAGCCTCATATCCATCATGTTATCATCCAAATTATTGAAGAATAAGAAACCCTAGTCTAAGTTCAACTCCAATTATCTTGTGATTCAACCGTAGAAAGTCCAAATTGATTCCGTAGTTGTGTTCACCGTCTCGAGGGCTTCGAGAAGCACCCCTTATTTGTGCCAACAGGACTTCGAAATCAAAAGGGCCATTTTATGGTAAGGATGTAAATTATGTTGGTGTTATTTATATGGATATGTATATATATATGCATGTGAGCATAAGAAGTATGTTATTTGATTGTTGTTGAAAGATGATTGGGAAATGATGTTGGATTATGTTGAATTGTGAAGGGATTTGGTGTGATGATGTGGTATTGATGATTATATATATATATATACACATAAACCTATTGTTCAAGTTGGTTTTTGGAATGTTTTGCAAATATTGGTTGTATGGAATTATGGAAGAGAATTGTGGTGTTGGGTTGCTAATACTAGATGCCAAACATTTCATTGTAGATAAGTGATTTGTAAAGGCGGGAAGTTGTGCTGAATTGGTATCTGAATCTACAACGAGGTATGTAAAGCATATTCTAACGATGTTCTTTGTCATGAAAACACCAATGTTCCATCAAGTAAGATTCCGAGGTTGTCCAAAAACATGTATTGTTCTACATTACCTACGAAGTTGTTTCCATTCTATAAAGTGTCAAAATATTTCATTGATATACCAAAAGGCTCCTATTTCATTGTTGTGATATTGATGATTCTGAAACACATTGTTGATGTACCAATGAGTCTTTATTACGTCGTTATTGTATAAAAGGTCTATTACTTGGTTCTTATTGATGTATCGTTGTTTCAAAGTATCAAAAATGTGGTGGCGACCGAAATAACAATCTCAAATATTAATTGAACTAAGTGATGGAAGTTCTCTCTTATCGGGTGGTATCCCAGGGGCATAAGCCTAGCATGGGTCGATCCCTATTTACGTGTTTATGGGTGGTATCCCAGGGGCATAAGCCTAGCATGGGTCGATCCCAGTTGATATGTTCTGGAGGTAGCCTAATGGTCACTGTACAGTACAGTAATGATTACAAAGATGTTAAGAACGAAGGTAAAGTGTACAGGTTGTCACAAGTTCTAGTAAGTGTGGTCCACTCCTATTACGATTTATTCACTTGTTTCGGATTTCTATTGAGCTCCTATATCATATGTGATTATCTATAGCTTTACATACTCAGTACATATTTCATACTGACGTCCCCCACGGGGACCTGCATTTCATGCTACAGGCATAGGTACCTCAGCTCATTCACAGCATAGATAGGAGCCAGGTCATACAACTATTGTTGGTGAGCTCCAGTTTGCTTCGGAGTTTTCCGAGTCGGTTCCTTATGTTTTGTTATTGTACAGGAGTCATGTGTGGGCGGGGGTTTGTCCCGACCCTAGTTATGTCATGTATATCCTAGAGGCTTTGTAGACACAAGGAAGGGTAAAGTCATGGAAGTTTATATAGTGATGTTATATCTGTATATGTGGTGGCCCCGATGGCCAAGTATTATATATATATATATATTTGTGCGTGTTGTGCTGATACAGGTAATTAGATCCTTCTATATGCAACGAAGTGTTGTCCAAATTTTTGGTGACATGTAAGGGAAAGTACAGGTATTTGAACGGGTTCTCCCGGGCCTTCTTGGCTTCGGGTGCCAGTCCGGCCCGATGGGATTTTGGGGCGTGACAAAAGTGGTATCAGAGAGGTTCGTCCTAGTGAGTCTATAAAGCCGTGTCTACGTTGAGTCTTATTTATTAGTGTGTGGTGCACCACATCTATAAACAGGAGGCTATGGACATTTAGGAATTGTTTTTTTTCTTCATGTCTTATATCGTGCGATAGAGCATATATTGTATATGAAGTCATAGTTGACCACTGAATTAGTTTGTTTCTCTTATTATAGTAATGATGCCGGTTACCAGAAACAAGAATACCGGTAAGCAAGTAGATGTGGCTGTCGGAGATGGGACTAGTAAGTCACCCACTATACCAGCTAATCAAAGTGAGGCTCCAGCTGAGCATGCATCAGAAACTTCCCCCAGTCCGGAAGAAATAAGGGGGAGGAGAACTATATTCCCAGAGCCACCTATTAATGCTGTTGATCAAGATCTTAGAAATGTAGTGCAACTTTTGACTCGTATAGTTGCTGGGTAAGATCAAGGGCGAGCCATTCCTACTACAGGTCCTAGTGGTATAGATAGGGCGGCTAGTCTTCGAACACAGGATTTTCTTAAGATGGATCCGCCTACTTTTACCGGATCTGATCTTAACGAAGATCCACAGGACTTTATTGATCAGATCCAAAGGGCCCTAGAGGTGATGCATGTATCGGGCAGAGAGACAGTGGAGTTAGCCGCGTATAGATTCAAAGGTGAGGCTATATATTGGTATGAAGACTGGAAACGGTCAAGGGGCATTGATGCACCCCTAGCTACTTGGAAAGAGTTCAAAGAGGCATTTATTGATCATTATCTTCCATATGAGACTCGTCAGGCTCGTGCGTATTAGTTCTTAAATCTTCGACAGGGTAATACAAGTGTGAGGGAGTATAGTCTTCGATTTAATTCTTTGTCCAGATATGCTCCTAATGTTATAGCTACTATGGATGACAGAGTTCATTGGTATGTGGATGGATTGGATCCGTATTTGGTTAGGGATTGTACTATTGCCGCTTTGAACAAAGATATGGACATAGCGAGGATCCAAGCTTTTGCATAGAAAATGGAAGATCAGAGGCAGAGGAGAAGAACACAGGAATCAGAAAGAGGATATTCCAAGAGGGCCAGATCTACAGGGCAGTTCATGGTATCTCAAGGAGGGTTCAGACCACAGTTTTCTGCTAGACCACCTAGGCCATTATCTTCTTATTCTGCAGCTAGTGCCCCACCACAGTTCCAAGGGTCCAGGGGAAATCAATTTGGGCATAGAAGTGAGAGTCAGAGTTCGCGGATAGTGGGGTACCAAGGGCAAGGGAATATGAGCCAATCGAGACCTCCTCGAGAGCCATGCAATAAATGTGGAAGGTATCATTTGGGCGCATGTCGGCTGGGGACCAATGTTTGCTTTTGGTGCGGTATGCGGGGCATATGATGGGGGAATGCCCACGAAGGGACATAGGGGGTATGGAACGACCTACGGGGTCATTTGTTGCATCATCATCATCAATGCCTTATTTAGAAAGGGGTGCACAACCAATGGGTCATGTTAGAGGTGATAGATGAGCCACGGGTTCTAGCGGGGCTCAAAATTATACGTATGCTCTAGCGGATCGACAGAATTTAGAGGCTTCCCCAGATGTGGTTACGGGTACGTTGTCTATCTTTTCATTCGATTTATATGCCTTAATTGATCCCGGTTCCACATTATCTTATGTTACTCCATTGGTTGTTGGAAAGTTCGAAAGAATACCCAAACTATTAGTTAAGCCATTTGAAGTATCCACACCGGTTGGGGAATCTATTATAGCTAGAAGGGTTTATCGAAACTGCATAGTAACTGTTTGTGGTCGTGATACGATGGCTGATCTTGTAGAGTTAGAAATGGTAGATTTTGATGTTATAATGGGTATGGACTGGTTGGCGTCTTATTATTCCATAATTGATTGCTGCACGAAAAAGGTATATTTCCATTTTCCAAATGAATCAGTCCTTAATGGAAAGGTGAAATCAGCGCGCCAAGAGGTAGATTTATTTCTTATTTTAAGGCAAGAAGAATGATTTCCAAGGGATACATATATCATTTAGTTAGAGTAAGGGACACAGAAGCAGAGCCACTAACTCTTCACGCTGTTCCGGTGGTAAATGAATTTCTTGATGTATTTTCTGAAGATCTTCCAGGTTTGCCTCCTGAACGAGAAGTAGAGTTTGGTATTGATGTAATACCAGGCACCCAACCAATCTCCATTCCGCCGTATAGAATGGCCCCAGCAGAATTACGAGAATTGAAAGAGCAATTGAAAGATTTGCTAGATAAGGGATTCATAAGGCCTAGTATGTCCCCCTGGGGAGCACCAGTGTTATTTGTGAGCAAAAAGGATGGCTCGCTGAGGATGTGTATTGATTATCGGCAATTGAATAAGGTGACTATTAAGAATAAATATCCTCTCCCAAGAATTGATGATTTATTTGATTAGTTACAGGGCGCCAAGTGTTTTTCTAACATTGATTTGAGGTCAGGTTACCACCAAGTGAGGGTCAAAGAGAAGGATATACCCAAGACAGCTTTCCGAACACAGTATGGTCATTATGAGTTTCTGTTATGTCATTTGGGCTAACAAATGCACCTGCAGCTTTTATGGATTTGATGAATAGGGTGTTTAAGCCATTCCTGGATGTATTTGTGATAGTTTTTATAGATGATATTCTAGTTTATTCTAGATCAGAAAAGGACCATGCCAATCACTTACGACAGGCATTGCAGACTCTTCGTGATTGTAAGCTTTATGCAAAGTTCTCTAAATGTGAGTTTTGGTTAAAGTCGGTGGCATTTTTGGGTCTTATTGTATCTAGTGAAGGAATAAAGGTTGATGCTCAAAAGATAGAAGCTGTGAAGAACTGGCCAAGGCCCATAACGCCTACGGAGATTCGTAGTTTTCTCGGGTTGGCCGGTTATTATAGAAGGTTTGTTAAAGACTTTTCTTCCATTTCAGCACCCTTAACCAAGCTAATGCATAAAGCATCCAAGTTCCAATGGAATGATGCGTGTGAGGAGAGTTTCCAAGAATTGAAGAATAAGTTGACTTCTACACCTGTGTTGGTACTTCCAAAAGGTACAGAAGGGTATACAGTGTATTGTGATGCTTCGAGAATTGGTTTAGGATGTGTATTAATGCAGCATGGTAAGGTGATAGCATATGCCTCAAGGAAATTGAGGCCACATGAGAAAAATTACCCCACATATGATCTTGAGCTGGCAGCGGTTATCTTTGCTTTAAAAATATGGTGCCACTATTTATATGGGGTTCATGTTGATATATATACTGATCACAAGAGCTTACAATATATTTTCAGTCAGAAGGATCTAAATCTGAGGCAGCGAAGGTGGATGGAACTATTAAAAGATTATGATGTTGATATTTTGTATCACCCAGGGAAAGCGAATATAGTAGCTGATGCGTTGAGTCGTAAGGCTATGATGGCACCTATAGAAAGGCAAGGGATGATTAAAGATCTTCATCAATTAGCTAATCTAGGAGTTCGTCTTCTCGAAGCTCCAGACGAGGAGCTTATTGTGCATAATGCCGCGGAATCCTCATTAGTAGCTGAGGTGAAAGAGAAGCAAGATGCAGATCCTATTTTATTACAGCTTAAGGAGAACGTTCAGAGTGGTGCGACCAAGGCATTTGAGCTTACGCGAGAAGGAGTACTTCAGTGCCAAAACCGATTGTGTGTGCCGGATGTAGATGGGCTAAGAAAGAAGATTATGACAGAGGCACATTTTTCAAGGTATTCCATTCATCCAGGATCAACTAAAATGTATCAAGATTTGAAAGATATGTATTTGTGGAATGACATGAAAAGGAACATCGCAGAATTTATAGCTGAATGTCCAAATTGCCAACGAGTTAAAGTGGAACATCAAAAGCCCGGAGGCTATATGCAATGCATAGATCTTCCAATTTGGAAGTGGGACATGATCAACATGGATTTTGTTACAGGTTTGCCTCGTACAGCTCAGAAATTTGATTCTATATGGGTTATTGTGGATAGGCTTACTAAATCCGCACATTTCTTACCCGTTAAGACCACTTACACAGTTGAAGAATATTCGAAGCTGTATGTTAAAGAAATAGTCCGATTACATGGGGTGCCAACTTCTATTATATCGGATCGGGGAACTCAATTTACCGCAAACTTTTGGAAGTCTTTCCAACGGAGTTTGGGAACACAAGTGAATCTGAGTACAGCTTTTCACCCTCAGACGGATGGACAAGCAGAGCGCACCATTCAAACACTTGAAGATATGCTACGAGCATGTGTTATAGATTTTAAAGGAAGCTGGGATGATCATTTACCTCTTATTGAGTTTGCCTACAATAATAACTATCATTCAAGTATAAAAATGGCACAATATGAAGCTTTATATGGGAGGAAGTGTAGATCACCAATAGGATGGTTCGAAGCGGGTGAAACTCTTATGTTCGGACCGGATCTTGTGTATCAAGCCATAGAAAAAGTCAAGGTGATTCAACAACGGTTGAAAACATCCCAAAGTCGACACAAGTCATATGTGGATAGTAGAAGAAGAGGGCTAGAGTTTTCGTTAGGCGATTGGGTATTTTTGAAGGTATCGCCAATGAAAGGGGTGATGAGATTTGGCAAGAAAGGAAAGTTGAGTCCACGATATATAGGCCCGTATAAGATTATTCGAAGATGTGGGCAAGTTGCTTATGAATTAGAGCTACCCCAGGAACTCTCATCAGTGCATCCAGTATTTCATGTATCGATGCTTCGAAAGTGCATTGGAGATCCGTCCCTTATTACTTCTACTGAAGATGTGCAAGTAACAGAAGATATTACCTATGAGGAGATGCCTATTGCTATATTAGATCTTCAAGTTAAGAAGATGAGAAACAAAGAAGTAGCATCGGTGAAAGTACTTTGGAGAAATCAACAAAGGGAAGAGATTACATGGGAAGCGGAGGAAGCAATGAAATCGAAATACCCTTATTTGTTCAAAGGTGAAAAAGAAGTGCAAGGAGTGGAACTGGGACGCTAACAAGTAAGTTTTTACATATGCATAATATCTATATGATGACGTGAATATCAATTATGAATTCGAACTTGTTTCGGCTAAATAACTACATTCACATTCGAGGACGAATGTCATCAAGGGGGGAAGGATGTAACACCCCGTACTTAATTACGTGCATTAGCCATGGTTATATGTGTTGGAGTATATGTATTGATCATAAGTTAGGTATATATGAGTTTAAGTATGAGTATTGATTATTTTGAGATGGTTTCAAGTGTATAGTTTGATTATATGTGTATGGGAATCGACTTTATTTATACCGGAATTTTCTCGTCGAAGTTTCTATGCAAAGTTTATCAAGTTAGCTTTCCAATGATATAAAGATTTCTGAAAACAGATGAGTATCGGATATAAGCGAGCATGTTCGAAACTTGAAAACGGTGGACGCAATGAACAGTAAATGTGCGGAAATTTTCTGCACACAAAAGTACTGCAGCCAAACAGATTTTTGGGTCGACTTTAAATGATCATAACTCATTGTACAAAATGAACTATGTGATATGCTATATATCTATGAGAATCCCTGAGAGTCTTCTTTCTAATTCAATTGGTTTCATCTAAATCCAACGTCTGAGTAAGGAGTTATACTCGTTTTACTTCAGCTTCTCAAAACAGATTTTTAGGGTCAACTTCAAACGATCATAATTACTTGTAATGGACGAACTGGGTGGTCTACTTTATATGAAATGAAATAACTTTGAATTATCTATCCAACTATACTAATTTCACCCAAATACGATATCGGAGCAAAGAGTTATGGTCGATTTACTTTAGCCTATCAAAACAGTCCACCATGGACAGATTCGGATTTACTTAAATTTTTAAGGGCAATATGGTCATTTTCCATCACCTCATGGACGAAAATTGATCATTATATACATATACTTAGCCTCATATCCATCATGTTATCATCCAAATTATTGAAGAATAAGAAACCCTAGTCTAAGTTCAACTCCAATTATCTTGTGATTCAACCGTAGAAAGTCCAAATTGATTCCGTAGTTGTGTTCACCGTCTCGAGGGCTTCGAGAAGCACCCCTTATTTGTGCCAACAGGACTTCGAAATCAAAAGGGCCATTTTATGGTAAGGATGTAAATTATGTTGGTGTTATTTATATGGATATGTATATATATATGCATGTGAGCATAAGAAGTATGTTATTTGATTGTTGTTGAAAGATGATTGGGAAATGATGTTGGATTATGTTGAATTGTGAAGGGATTTGGTGTGATGATGTGGTATTGATGATTATATATATATATACACATAAACCTATTGTTCAAGTTGGTTTTTGGAATGTTTTGCAAATATTGGTTGTATGGAATTATGGAAGAGAATTGTGGTGTTGGGTTGCTAATACTAGATGCCAAACATTTCATTGTAGATAAGTGATTTGTAAAGGCGGGAAGTTGTGTTGAATTGGTATCCGAATCTACAACGAGGTATGTAAAGCATACTCTAACGATGTTCTTTGGCATGAAAACACCAATGTTCCATCAAGTAAGATTCTGAGGTTGTCCAAAAACATGTATTGTTCTACATTACCTACGAAGTTGTTTCCATTCTATAAAGTGTCAAAATGTTTCATTGATATACCAAAAGGCTCCTATTTCATTGTTGTGATATTGATGATTCTGAAACACATTGTTGATGTACCAATGAGTCTTTATTACGTCGTTATTGTATAGAAGGTCTATTACTTGGTTCTTATTGATGTATCGTTGTTTCAAAGTATCAAAAATATGGTGGCGACCGAAATAACAATCTCAAAGATTAATTGAACTAAGTGATGGAAGTTCTCTCTTATCGGGTGGTATCCCAGGGGCATAAGCCTAGCATGGGTCGATCCCTATTTATGTGTTTATGGGTGGTATCCCAGGGGCATAAGCCTAGCATGGGTCGATCCCAGTTGATATGTACTGGAGGCAGCCTAATAGTCACAGTACAGTACAGTAATGATTACAAAGATGTTAAGAACAAAGGTAAAGTGATTGAATAAATTCAATGTACAGGTTGTCACAAGTTCTAGTAAGTGTGGTCCACTCCTATTACGATTTATTCACTTGTTTCGGATTTCTATTGAGCTCCTATATCATATGTGATTATCTACAGCTATACATACTCAGTACATATTTCATACTGACGTTCCCCACGGGGACCTGCATTTCATGCTACAGGCACAGGTATCTCAGCTCATTCACAACATAGATAGGAGCTAGGTCATACAGCTATTGTTGGTGAGATCCAGTTTGCTTTGGAGTTTTCCGAGTCGGTTCCTTATGTTTTGTTATTGTACAGGAGTCATGTGTGGGCGGGGGTTTGTCCCGACCCTAGTTATGTCATGTATATCCTAGAGGCTTTTTAGACATAAGGAAGGGTAAAGTCATGGAAGTTTATATAGTGATGTTATATCTGTATATGTGGTGGCCCCGACGGTCAAGTATTATATATATATATATTTGTGCGTGTTGTGCTGATACAGGTAATTAGATCCTTCTATATGCAACGAAGTGTTGTCCAAATTTTTGGTGACATGTAAGGGAAAGTACAGGTATTTGAACGGGTTCTCCCGGACCTTCTCGACTTCGGGTGCCAGTCCGGCCCGATGGGATTTTGGGGCGTGACAGGAGTCCTCCCTTTTGTCTAGGATTAAGGTTAGCTGAGGTTTGGATCAATTGGGTCTCAAGTTATTTAATCAAATTTTTATGGGAACTGATCTTTTGGTTTAATTGAGAAAAGTCACTCTTTATGTCCTTGAGAATCTCTTCACTCCCTTCAACTCTAATAAGAATTCTAGCAAGCACATCTTCCATTTGTAGTTTTGCGAATATATAGAGGTGGAATCTTTTGACATTTGTATATCATAATGTAGGACATATCTATCATGATCACGATCCTTATCCCTTCAATCAGGATCACAGTCATGATCTTTCCAATCTTTTTTCCAATCTCGATCCTTGTCCCTCCAATTTTTATCTCTATCATTTCAACCTTGATTCCAACCTTGTGTTTAATAGGTTGGTAGGTAAATCTCAATTTTATTTGACAAAAATATATCTCTTCATCAAGTGAATCAACATCCTCCTCATAAGATCTATTTTCTCGTAAAACTATGACATTTGCCATTTTGGGGGATAACCCCATGAAGTGCTTTGTTAAGAGATCCATTTGTGTTATCATTTTTTCCATATTTTCATCCCTCTCTTGATCCTTCTTCCTTTGATATTATATCACTAAAAATGATGACGATTCCCCCATGACTACCTCTGCTTCTCAAGTATGCCAAGCCCAATTTTGTTTAGTCATTTGATCAAACAAGCCCATAGTGTTGTGCCCAAGCACACACGTAAGTATATGTAGTCTCACTAAGTAATACAGTGGCCTTAAATAAATTTGAATATCGATCCCTTAGAGACTTGTTTTAACAACTATTCAATTCAAGTTTAACTTTCAAGATTAATCAGTGCAATCGTAACAAAAAGAGTTTGAGAGTTTATACACTAAAAGTAAAGTAGAATAATATGGGAAAGTAAAGACTTTGGACAATCAATGGATGAAAACCTGGGGTAAAAGCACTACGAACAATCATACTATGCTATTGAACTTCATCAGTTAGGTTACTTATCTTGGTTTTTGATTCACGGGGCTTATTTTATAATCATGGTTTCCCGACATCTAACCACATATCTAACTTAGACCCACAACTACATTATTGAGCGGGGATGTGAAAACTAAGTTAAACACATTTTTATTTCATCCCATAGTGAACCAAGTAAGGCTTCTAGGTATATCCCTATCATAGACGCTAATTCAAATCTCCTATTTTATAAAGGAATAAGAGCCCTACTCTATTTACCACCACGTTCTATCTTCCTATTCCCCCTCCCGAGATCACAAGATCGATAATATATGTATTATAAGGGTCGTGAATCCTTAAAATAATGATAAAAAGGATAAAAAAACAACCAAATATGATAAATAAATAAAACCAAATTAATTTGTAGCAATCGTAGTCATGTTCTTGGCTTTAACCCCGGAAAGAGGGTGTTTAACCACTAATAGCCATAACCGTAATCCAAATCAATGAACACATGATATAATACATTAAAAGTCTAAAGTAAATAGATATAAACCCTAAAATAAGTGTTGATAAGCCTATCTCCAAAGCCAAAAAGTCCAAAAGTCCTTAGAAACAAGTCTAAGTATCCTAAAATAGTTGACAATGTTTGGCCGTGGGTGAAATAAGTAGTGCGTCTCATTGGTCTCTCCCTTGAATAAATCCATGGGATGCCTTGTTATATCCAGTAGAATAAGGTATGAAAGGCTTTTCTTAGTCCTTGGTCAAAAGGGGTACGGCGCATTGCGATTCCAATACCCTCTCTGGAAATTGCATTTTAACGTCCAAACCTTGTCTTGTGGATTGTGTCAATACCAAGCCTTGTGTTGTTTTTCCTAGATTTACAGCTTTTTAAACATACCTAATTCATCATAATAATCTCACCAATCATCATACATCATCATACACCACATATTAGAGCTCAAAACAACACAATATCAAGAACGGTGAACTAGAAACTTTAGCTAAGACTAGGCTTTCCCACGTTGATCTTTAATTTATTGTTTTGACTCTTGGCTTGATTAATTGACCCTTGAACATTATAATTTTTTTTTTTCAAAACTTAATTACAAAATAATAACCATTAGTAACTCATTAATCACAATACAATCCATCAAGATCAACTAGACAAACACCCAGCTCAAGCTAGTAACACTAGTTTTCTCGTCTAGACTCTAAATGATCTACTTAAGTACGAACTTGCTTGAAAACACCTTTAAACATTGTAATAGCATATTTAAACACTTATATGCTTATTTATATCATAATTAATACATTAATAACACGAATTATCCTGAAAATAAGGCTAAATAAGCTAGGATAACAACACTAAGGTGCATAAATTCACCTCAGATCACCATCCCACACATAAAGATTTGTTCGTCCTCGAACAACTCCTTACTCTAAGCATCAGAAGATGAGGTGACTCCACACTTATATTACATTCAATACACTCAAGCTAGTACTACAATGACTACACAGAATGCAAATTTCTACACTAAGCATGTTATGTACAATTGGAGGTTCAAGAATACCACTTTAAAACAACCTCGCCTTAAGAAAAGACTCACCAGGTTGGAAAACTCATGCATATTATCCAATAAAATACATCATACAAATCACCCAAATTTCATCAAATATGTGCCCTCACAATAGGAGAGTTACCCATAAACACTCACATAGATGCTATTTATCACAGAATAGGTACAAGAATCAAATTGCGCTCACTCTCAAAAGGAATTCACATGTTACACAAGATGAACCATATGCTTGCCCTTAGTGTAGTACTCAACTAATATCAGAATGTTAAGGCTTACTATCAAATAGGTCTTTAAGGGTTGTAATGTAGGCTAAGGGACAGGTGGAAACTATTTTTGGCCAGAATAATGACTATTTTCCCCAAGCGCTTTAATACATCAAATTATACAATTAAGACCAATCTAAAAACCACTTTAAACCACTTTTGTTTAACCAATCTTTAATTTTGATCCATCTTATTAGGCTTATTCACATACACTATGGTGGGATTATTCTCTATTCACAACTTATTAAATTTGAATTTTTTTTTATTCTTTTCATTACTCAACTCCCAACCACAACACATAACGATTGTACACACCAATAACTATCACTTTGGGACATCAATTTCACCGTTCTCTTACTTGACTTTCCAACTACTTAACTCAATTAATGTTACCCTAAAGAACTTGGGAGCATTTGTTTAATGCCCCATACCTTTCTTAGCTTAGTTCAGCTCATAGTTCATGTATAAGAGACATAGAACCTGAAAATTTAACTAAGTATTAGAGACTTAGACTTATTTTTTACCTCTTAACTTCAAGGATTTTAAACTGACCTTCCTGACCCTGAGGTATAAGTTTTGAGTTAATTCATATTCAGGGGTGTAAGCTACATGTCTCAGATTTTTCGAAAAAGGATTGAGGCACATTAGGATTTCAATTCTAGAGCCTCACTGCGATTGTGGTATGTTGCGGTGGTATAGCTATGAGGCCCTTGGCGCATTGCAGTGGCCCTTAAATCGGTGTTCCAATTACGAATTTAAATTCCAGAGGGTCAGTCTTGTCATTTCTCATCGCCCAATTCATAAAAACACGAGATTTAGCTTCAGTTAGGGTATTATATGCCTAAATTCTCTAATTCTACTCTAAAAACAAACCCTAATAATTCCCCCCAAGTTCAACAATTCCCTTTCTTTCACTTCAAGAAAACTCAAGAATTCAACCTTCACCATCCAAGAACTTTCAAAAAAGTTATTCTCTTTTAAGATTTAGGTATCAAAGGTGGTATGCGTGATGTTCATCTATGATTTCCTTTCACCATGGATTCAAAGAATCCATTTTTATGTTGTAAATCATGAAATTACATGTTTACAATGAGTTATCTCCATGAAGCTTTTATGAATTTTTATTATACATGATATTTACAAGTGTTTTCTATTGGAAAGTAGCCCTTATACGTTTGAAGCATGAAATTTTCATGTTAAATCCCTAATTCATGGTTTGTGTTGTAACTATGGTATTTTCACATGCTTTACCTTTTCCCATGTTTAAGATCATGACCCCACATGTGTTTGATAAAATGTGTAAGTGTTAAATTTTGAACAATGATCCTTTATTATGTTTTTTAAAGCTTCATATGTCCTTATTGTTAATTCCATTTAGTGCTGGAGGTTATGAATACCCGAAATTTAGTTGTTCGCATAATCTTAGTACATTTAGAATGATTTTAGATATAATCTAAGTATAATTAAAATGATTTCAGATATATCATGAGCATTATCAGTTCAGTCAGTTATCATAGATAGTTAAACTTAGAATAGTTCAGAATCAGTGTCAGTTCAGTTGGGAGTAGGATTTAGCACCGAGCAAGTACAGGAACGGTGGCTTCCTTGTCAGTTAGGCAGAGTCATTAATTGCAGTCCCTATATTCTAGAACTACATATCTAGCATAAGATATGAGGAGTCATCCATCAGTATTGGCTTGACTTTTTCTGAGGAGTCACCCATTAGTTCAGGGTTGACTTCTTCCCAGGGATCACCCGTCATTTTAGGCTTGACACCCTGGTCCTTTAGTGAACCAGATTAGTGGATCCACACAACCAGCATTAGTACCCGTGCCACGGTACTGACACCCTTCCAACTGAGGTTACAGGTTGGACCCCGATTAGCTCAAATTAGGGCATGTCGGTTATATGATACCTCCTATAATCTCAGTACAATATTCAGTATAGCTTCATTTCAGGTTTGCTTGAATAAGGCATATAGATTCTCAGCTATTCAGTTATTAGATTTTAGTATTTCAGTTTACAGACTATTTTAGTATTATGTTATATGCTTGATCATGCATTCCCGGATTTTACAGCTTTCACGGATATTATGCATCAGTTATCTCATGTTATTCAGTCAATCATTATCTCATGCTACTCAGTCAGTTAGTATTTCATGAACATGAACCTATACATTTCGTCCTAACCTCATATCGTGTACCAGTACATTCAAAGTACTGATCGCATATATTTTCTTTGTGCTGTGATTTTTAATATCATAGGTTCGGATGCTCAGTTTCCCGATCTCTCTTAGACAGTCCAACTAGTCAGCAACAGAACCAGTGGTGAGTCCTCATGTTTTGAGAAATTGTTATGTTATTTCAATCTTTTCGTATTTCATTTCAGTTAGATAATTTGGAGTTAGTAGGGGCTTGTCCCATCAACTCTCTTTTCAGTCAGTTAGAGGCTTTCAGATATTTCAGACAGTCAGATAGTTTATCAGTCTTATCAGTCAGATTTTTAGTATTTTTACATATGTTTCAAACTTATGAATTCAAATATATTATTTTCACTATTTAAACTTTATGGCGTATTCAGTTGATTTATGCAAAGGTCTTTTTATTATCAATTTTACTCAATGCTTACAACAGGTACCAGATCATGGGTTAGCTTGTGGTCACTTGTGACTGTAAGTACCATTTTCGTGACTAGGGGGTAGTCTAGGGTTGTGAAAAAACTTGGTATCAGAGCCTAAGGTTTTACAGTGTCCTAGGGAGTCTGAAAGCCACTTTGAGTAGAGTCTTATGAATGGGTGTAAAACGCGCCACATTTATGGACAAGAGGCTACAAGACATTTTAGAAAAAAGTTTTCCTTCTTTCAGTGTTCATGTCGTGTGAAAGAGAATGATCTCTATTTTAAACCTATTTATAATGCATTCTTTCTTCCGTTTATAGAAAATGCCTCCCAGAAAGAATAATGGAAGAAGAAACGGAATCAGACCGCACTTTTGCCTGTTCAGGAAGATCCCCTGAATCAGCATGTCTCTTATGCTAAATTCAGAGTTGCCTTCACTACCTTAGATCACTTAGTGGTAGCTCATAACAACTAGTAGACTGCTATCCTAGCAAATCCAGTGGCTAGCTAGGATTCAGGACTTTACCCGAATGAACCCTCCTTTGTTTTTGGGATCCAAGTCTAATGACGATCCATAGGAATTTCTTGATATGGTTCAGAAGATGAATAATATCATAGGTGTAATGTCTAGTGACAGTGCAAAATTGGTTGCTTACCATTTGCAGGATGTATCTCACACCTGGTATAAGCAGTGGAAGGAGGATAGGGGCGCAGATGCAGGGCCTGTAGAGTGGGAGGAGTTTGCCACAACTTTTTTAGACAAAGTTTTTCCTTTGGAGTTAAGGGAAGCTAAGGTTTATGAGTTTATTAATCTAAAGCAGGGTAGTATGAGTGTGAAAGAGTATTATCTTAAGTTTATTTAGTTGGCGAGGTATGCTCATTTGGTGATGGATGATAATAGGTCTATAATGAGTAAGTTTATGTCTGGTATATCTGATAGTGTGTTCAAGAAGTGTAGGAAGACCATGTTTATTAAGGATATGGACTAGGCTCATGGTCCATGCTCAACAAATTGAGGAATAGAAACTTAAGGGGAGAGAGAAAGGGAGAATAAGAGAGCCAAAACAGGTACCTTTAATTTTTCTTAGTCGAGGTCAGAGGGTGGTAATCGTCCTCAGTTCTGTTAGAAGTGTTTATCCCCATCTCCATCTTCAGCAAGTGTTCCAGTTCCAAAGTTCAAAAATAATAATTGGGGTAGGGCGCCAGGCTCTAAGTGCCAGGGCAGTGTAAATAGTTGTCGCACTAACCTACTTTGCTAGAAATGTGGTAGAAATCATCAGGGTAAGTGTAGATATGGTAGTGATATGTGTTTCGGGTGTGGTAAGCCAGGCCACAAGATCTGGGAGTATTGAGTAGTTTCTCAGAGAGGAAGGAAATTTCGCCATCAGGGCTAGTCCAATCTGTCATCAGCTCCAGTAGGTCGCCCGACTCAGCAGGGCACCACTTCCAGTTCCACCTATGGTCAGCATCAGAATATATTATATGCGCTCTAGTCCTATCATGATTAGTAAAGCTCTCTTAATATTGTTACAGGTACGTTACAGGTCTTTTATCTTCATATTTTTGCTTTATTAGACCCTAGAGCTTCACTTTCATTTGTAACCCCCTATATAGCTGTAAATTTTGGTGTCAGTCCTGAATCTTTAGAAGAACCCTTATCATTCTACCCCAGTAGTTGTCTCTATTATAGCCATGTAGGTATACAGGAATTGACCGGTCACAATAGCCAGATAGTCATCTCAGTTGATCTTATAGAGTTAGAGATGGCTGATTTTGATGTCATTATCAGCATGGATTGGCTCCACTCATGCTATGCTTCAGTTGACTATAGAAACAGAGTCGTTCAGTTTTAGTTTCCTAATGAACCCGTTATTGTCTAGAGGAATATGCTATAAGCTTGCCCGCTACATCAACCCACAACCAAGTCCAACTATGGAAGCATCATAATAAACTACAAAACCATTTGAGCCCTTGATTAAAGTCAAAACTAGAGCGATGGTAAGTCAAGTCTTTCAACTCCTAAAAATTCTACTCAAAAGAAACACACTACTGAAATTTTACTTTTTTGAGTCATCCTGTACATAGGATAATCCATAGAGAAAAATCCTTCAATAAACCATCTGCAGTAACCAGCTAAACCCAAGAAGCTCTTAATATCTGACGGAGAGATAGGTCTAGGCTAGTTCCTTACTGTTTTGGTCTTTTGAAGATTAACCAAAATACCTTCACTGGAAATAATATGACAAAGAAATGTTACTTATTTCAACCAAAATTCACACTTGCTAAACTTGGAGAATAGTTGGAAATCTTTAAGTGTCTGCAAGATAATCCTGTAAAAGTTTGCATGTTCATCCTTACTCCAAGAATAAACATAGATATCATTAATAAAAATAATGGCGAACATGTCCAAGTACTATTTGAAAACCCTATTCATCAAGTCCATAAAAGTTGTAGTAGCATTCGTTAGTCCAAAAGACATAACAACAAATTTAAAGTGACCATACCCAGTTCTGAAGGCTGTCTTTTAATGTCATATTCTCTAACTCTGTGATAATGATATCTTAATATAAAGTCTATCTTAGAGAAATAATTTGCAATCTGAAGTTGGTTGAACAAGTCATCAACCCTGGGAATGGGATTCATATTCTTGATTGTAACCTTGTTCAACTGACTGTAGTCGATGCACATTTTAAGAGAACCATCATTCTTGTATATGAAAAGAATTGGAGCACCCTGTGGAAAGACACCGGGCCTAATAAAACCCTTGCCGAGGAGATCTTTAAAATGTTCCTTCAACTCTTTAAGCTCAGCTGGAGACATTCGTTAGGGTGGAATTAAATAGGTTGGGTATTTAGAAGGAGATAATTTCTGACGCCAATTTCCTATTTGGGAGGAACTCCTGGTTGATCTTTTGGAAACTCATATATCATTAGAATGAATCAAGAGTTGGGGCTTCACATTTTGAATCCTTAACCCAAATAAGATGATAGATGCACTCTTTGGTGATCAACTTTTTAGTCTTAAGGTAAGAGATGAACTAACCTATAGGCGCTGAAGTACTACCCTTCCACTCTAGAATTGGTTCATTTAGAAACTACAATTAGACTAATCTATTTCTAAAATCAATAGATTCATAGAAAGAGTGTAGCCAATCCATGCTAATAATGACATCAAAATCTACATGTCTAACTCTACAAGGTCAATTGTGGTGTCTTTCTGGGAAATTGTGACTACACAGTTTTTGTATACCTATCTGGCTATGGCTTGATAACAAACTGGAATAAAGACTAAAAAAGTTTCTAAAAGAATTTTGGACCTAAAACCAAAGTCTACAACTATATAGGGAGGCACAAAAGAAAGTGTAGCTCTAGGATCTAATAATGCATAAAAATGAATATGAAAGACCTGTAACATACCAGTGACTACATCATGAGAACCTTCCTGATCCTATCAAATCTGGAGGGCATAAAATCTATTCTGAGGCTGGCCTCCACATGCCCTAGATAAGGCATCCTGCTTATTAAGGCGATATATTTGATCTGCTGAAGTGTTGGACTGAGTCTGCTGACGAAAAACTCTACGCTTTTGATTTGCACCTGGCCACTCCTTCAAATAATTCCCTAGCTTATCGTACCTAAACAAATTCCACTATCTAAACAAATTCCACTATCAGCCATACACACTCCTTGGTGGTTCTTACCACACCTCTTGTAAACAAGATTAACACGTCCATTAGTGATAGAGCCATGGGACTTAGAGCCTATTGCTATATCTCTATATTCTTCCCTAATGTAAGTAGTGGATCATAAGCTGGATATGGGGCTGTAGATGAAGATTTATAGAAAAACTAAGAACAAATTTTATCATATGACCTCTATTGAGAGAAATTAAAAATACCTATTCTAGCCCTCGTGCTCTCCCTTTGGATATTTTCTTCCTCAATTTGTTGATCCTGAACCATCATCCTGGAGATATATATCTCCTTAACCAATATAGCAGTCCTACATTTTTTGACCATATCCTCAGAAACACCCAACACAAACTTACTCATGCGGGCCCTGGAGTCAGCAACTATGGCCAGATCATAATTTGCCAACTGAGTAAGTTTAAGAGAATACTCATATTACCCTAATTCAAATTTATGGATTCCTACACCTTGTCCTACCTTATCTCAAGTAGGAATAATATGTCCAGAAATGCAACAACAAACTCATCCCACTCTACTGGTCCTATATCAACACCTCTATCCTCTTTTTATTACTTATACCAGGTGTGAGCCACTCTCTACAATTGATAAACTGTCAAGTTAGCACTTTTAATTTGAGTGACATCCATGATTGCAATAACTTTCTAAATACAATCCAAGAACTCTTGTGGATCCTCTTCAGACTTAAACCAAAATAATATCGGAGAATTTATCTAAGTGAAGTCTCGAGCTATGGTCGATGCCGTATTCACTACAGGGTGGGCAGGTTTAGTAACCAACTTATTATTTGGGGTGGTCATGGACTAGGCTAAGGTTGTGAAAGAAACCCTAAATTTGGTAAAAGAGACTTGTTCATTTAGATAGTTTTTCGAAGTTGGTGGTGGTGCTTGTTGATTATAAATACCCTTATCATTTCCACCCCTCCTTCCATTACTTCACTTTGGAGGCATATTCTATAAACATGTAGGGAATGAGTTAGAAGAAGGTTTTAGTCGAGTTCACACTGTATCGCATGATATAAATATGAATGAAGTAAAACTTTTCCTAAAATATTTCATAGCCTATCACTCATAAGTTTTTCTTGCCTTACACCCATGAATAAGACTCTATTCATATGTGTTTTGTACACCCTATGAAACTTTAAATCTGAGACTCTAATACCAAGTTTATCACGACCCGAGACTTCCCCTTAGTCGTAACACGGTGCTTAGAGTCATAAGTAACCCCAAACAAATCCATGGCCTGACATGACACTAAGAATACTAAAAATAATTGAAAATCACTGATGGAGAAATAATAAATCTAAATAATGAGTTGGGAAAATAATCCTTAAGTGATAATAGCTGAATAACCCATAAAGTTGAAAAAATATAATCTATCTGACTGCCCGAATGCCTCTAAATATGATGAGTTGCTAGGAAAAGCCTCGACTAAATTGAACTGAATAAAAACTAAAATAATACTAATGAATAAAAAATACTAATACTAGTCCTCAAATAATGAGGACTCATCAATATATTATTACTGGTATAGTGGGGGATCGTACTAGGTTTGGTCTGGATGCTAAGAGTCCAAACCTATATTATAAGACAATATAGTGCAAATAGAAGTATGCAATCATTACTTTGAATGTAATGAGCATGTAAGATATGCACCACACTATGTTATCTAAGAATGCTAAAAATAACATAAGGAGATGAACATGAACTAAGAACTGTAGACTGATGCAATAACTTGGTAATAATCATGAAACAACATAATGTAGTGAAATAGCTGAATATAAAGTTATGTAAGGTCTGATACTGAATAGTAGGATCTACGATTAATCGATATACCCCATCTAAGCTAAATGGGGAAAAACTAGTAACCCTAGTTGGATGGGTGCTCAGTACTATGCCAAGGGTATGTATGAACAAAGGCTGGTATGGATATACTAATTTGATGTAAAAGATACTATAATGTTAACCTAAGGTGTCAAGGTAGTCTTGAGACTTGGGTTATCTAAACCTATATCTTCTTGGTGCTGAGTACTACTCCCAATTGAAAATAAATAGATATACTAAAATGCACAACAATATTGATATTCTAAAACTTAAAGAAAATGCATTATCTGAAAGCACCCAAATCATGAAAACTGAGAGAATGAGTATTCATTGACAATGCATGATAACATAGTTCATTGGGTATTCATAACCCTCTATCTCAAAAGAATGCAACTATTGTGACAATTTTATAATCTGAGTGAATTTAAAGGATTTAATAGCTCAAGTCCAAACTATACTTAGGGTTTATGATCATGAACATGTAATGGAACTAAAATTCATGGTACAACATGGATTACAACTCAATGATACCAAGGGGCGGAGATACCAAGGAGTTTGACAACATCCATGAACCTTAAATTTTGAAGAAAAAATTGAATGAAAAAATTGGGTTAGCTTTGGGACTCAATAGGTGAAACAAAACCCATTGATGAAATTCCACATACCTAGATATTAGAACCTTGGAGAAATATTTGAAATTGGAAACCTGAAGAAGATGAACCCTAGCTCTTCCTTGAAATCACCCTTTTCCCTATGTTGAAATTAAATATTGAATATTTTATTAGTAATGAGGTATTAGGGTAATTTTAACATTAATAATAAACCTTGAAGTACTTTAATTGGCATATTTTTTATGTTAAAAGTGTAGGAAAATACTGATATGACTTTTTCAATTCGTGACTGAAAAAGCTACTAGAAGAGACGTATGGGACCTTCCCATGATCGTGGGACCAACCCACGATCATGGGTGGTGTTTGTGATTGGGAGATGTATGTGATCTCTCTGAACATGATCAGTTGAGCGTTGGTATGATCTTGGACCTACCTATAATCATACCTTGGTTCATTGGTTGAAGGTTCTAATTGGGTCAACTTAGGAGTCAAGATCGTACCTAGGATCATGGTTTCCAACCACGGTTGTGGTTACCTCTCATGGTTGGAAGGTATAATTGTAAACCTTCAGATGTTTGGGGCTATTTAGATTATACGGGACCATTTTACAGTCGTACAATTTAACCACGGTCGTGTTTTGGCTTGTGACATCTCACTGCTGGATAGTGCTTCACTAAATGACCATAACTTTTTACTCTGATATCGGATTAAGGCAAAAATAGATGTCTATAAAAGATAATCCAAATATGTATCATTTTGTGGGTATTTAGATAAAAAATATTTCATAGTCTAGAATTTTTGTGCATTTGAAGCTGACTATAACAAGATAATTATCAAGGGAATCAATCGATAAGGAAAACTTTTGACTTGAACAAGATCTAGGAGTTACCTGTGGCCTTAATACATGTCTAAATCGCTTCCCATACCACCAAATCATGATTTTGTATTTTACATATACTTGAAGCATGGTTCTAATCTTAGCTTGGATTTTTGAGATTTTAAAGTTTTAGATATTGGTGACAATCTATCAATCTATCACCAAATTTCGTACGGGTTTCTTTCAAACACCCATATGTTTACCTTACCAAGAAATCCAAAGACTCAATTTTTTTATTCTATTTCTAGCACAAATGAGGAATTATCAAGTAATTGTCAGATAAATTTTTTCTCTCTTGTTTTCTCTTTCAAGCAAAACAAGAGATCTAAGCTTGAATAGAGTTTGCAAGCTCAATCCTTGAGTCAAAACATAGAGAGTTTTAGTTAAATCCATAATTTATAACTCAAATTAGAAAAAAATAACTAACATCTACATACAAACCAACCACCATTCATCACACATCCCCTAGTTTTTGGGGTTTAGCATACATAATAGAGATAAAATAGATTATACCATTATGAGAATCAAAAGGTTCTATAGATTCAAATATTCAATATGAGATCTTCAAATTCAAGATGAAAAACTAGGATGAATGCTAATCCCAACCAAAGCGTTCAGTTATATTTTCTAGGTATCAACTTTTGTAAAGTATGAACAATAATCCTCAAATTCTTAAAAATAATTCTATTCATATGACCTAGAAAATCAGACCAACCTAATTATAAATTTGCCACCAAATCACATTGAGTATACCACTAGGATCACACACCATTTGTGATTTTCATACTTTTAACTCACCAAGATGCACAATCTTCCTTTTTAGTGTTTGATTCTTTAGGAGTTCTTTTGACTTTTCTATCTATTTATGGTGCTTGCATATCTGTTGTGTGATAGCACAACTTACCCCATGCTCGCTCAATAGCCATTGGAGGCTTCATTTAGAATTTGTATATTCGTGCAATCTTATCTCCAATTTTGTGTCTATCATGCACCTTGTCTGATACAAACTTGTCTTGTGTGATCCAACACTTTGTTCTTGACAAGCTAATATTCATTACATCCTTATTTCCTCTAAGTTTTTTCTTCTTTATGGTCCTTGTCTTCCTTTGGTAGGTTCTTTAGCCTTATTACCTATATATAACTAAATTAAAATAAATGTCAACTCAAACTAGGCATTGAGTACATCACTTTTTAATATTAGTTGTGTTCATCATAAGTCATAAATTTGTGACTCATATACATCCATCACCAAGGCAAATAAAAATGGATTAAGGGTTGGTCCCTATGCGACCCTATCAACTTGAGAAAAGGCTCTGACTGTCCTCCCATCATTATTACTCATGTATTGGATCCCTTTTTCATGTCCTTAATTGACCTAGTGTATACCACTGTACACCTCTAGCCTTTAAGCACCTCCATAGAACTTTTATAGGGACTCTATTGAAATTCTTTTCTAGATTAATGAACACCATGTGTAAATCCTTCTTCCTCTCCATATACTTCTCTACTAGTCTCCCCAAAATATGAATGGAATTTGTAGTCGAGTGTACTAACATAAGTCCAAACAAGTTCTCAAAAATAGTCACGATCCTCATCAACACCAATTCCACCACCATCTCCTACACCTTAATAGTCTGGTTTCGATACATGATACCCTTATAGTTTTTTAAATTTTGAATGTCACCATTATTATTGTACAATGGAAGCATCACACTTAATATACAGGCTTGGAGTATCCTCGTCATCCTAAAAACAATATTAGATAACCCAGTCAGCCATCCTATACCTACCCTATATGTTCACGTCCAAAAATCTACTAGAATTTCATCTAGTCTAATTACTCTACCTTTATGCGTCCTATAAATAGCACCCTTAACATCCTTAGACATTATACGTCTATAATAATCATATATGCAACACCTACTTAAGTGCTCTAAATTCTCCAGAACAATGTTCTTTTTCCCTTCATCATTAAGGAGTTAATAGGAGTATGATTACCATCTTCTTCTAACGACTACCTCCTCTATTAGTACTTTATCATCTTCATCTTTGATGCACTTTACTTCTCAAGCCTTTATCTCTCTATCCTTGACTAACATGTATGACTTCTTATCCCCGCCTTTGCCCTCTAATTTTTCATATAAGCTTTTAATGTATGTTGTTTTTGTTGTCGTACCTGCTAACTTAGCCTCATTCATAGCTATCTTATACTTCTCATCCTAATCCTCCCTCTTAACCAACTTCATATAAGGCTTTTTTTGCCTCTACCTTCACCTTTACTTCTCCATTCCACCACCAGTCCCCTTTATGCTTGTCAAGTTGGTCTCTCGAGAAATCCAACACCTCTTTATCCATCTTTCTAAAGCAACTGTGTTTGTTTCCAACCGCACACACAAATATATGCGGTCGTACAAGTAATGTAGGACTTTCAAGTCTAGATATCATACCCACAGGGACATTTACTAAATTAGACTAATAATGGCTATTTATTCACGTTGTAGATCCCAAAGATATACGTATGAATTACCTAAACTAAAAATAGAAAGAAAATAACTAATGAACATTTAATCAAATAAAGAGTATATATTTTATGCAATCAATGTGATAAAAGTGATCTAGGGTTATGAATTCACTAATAATAATATTGTTGAGTAAGCAATTTCATCGACTTGTTTGCTTACTTAATTATTAATTATGGGCTTAATGGTATTATTATGGCCTTCATAGCTTCGAATCATCTATCCAGATTGGCCTCACACCTATAACATTGATGGTGATATGGTAAACCATTTCAAATACATTTATATGTATTTTTATTTGTAACCAAGCAAGGGGATCTAGGTGTATTCCTATCCTAGATACAAATCAATTCTTTAGTTTACTAAGAACAGATCTTACTCCCTATTTTCATTCTATCTCGTGATTACCCTTTTGAGTTCACCTTGGGAATATATATTTATTTGGTCAAATCAATTGTCTACTAGATAATCATGCAGCTACCAAAATCCTAGAATAAGAAGTTTAACTCCACACTGACAACGCTCAACATACACGTCAATTTAGGTGCAAGGCAATCGTTGTCAATATAATAACCCAACAATAATCGGGGTCGAATCCACGAGGAACAATGTGACTGGCGAATGGGTAAGTTCGAAACAAAAGTACTTACTAAATTCAAACTTAAGATACAAAGATGTAAAAATTGGGGGGGGGGGTTAAACGTTTTCAAAGATTTTGATAACGCTCAACTTACACATCAATTTAAGTGTAAGGCGGCCGTTGTCAATATAATAACCTAACAAAAGTCGGGGTCGAATCCATAAGGAACATTGTGAGTCACGAATGGGTAAGTTCGAAATGAAAGTAGTTACAAAATTAAAATTTAAGATACAAAGTGTAAAAATTGGGGTTTTTAAATGTTTTCAAGGATATGATTAATTTTTGGCTTCTAAACGACTAATTCTAGACTAAGAATAATTAGAGTATAATAAATTAAAATGGATCTTGGGACTACGCTTTCCTAGGGGAAAGTTATGCAGGGGAACATGATAATTTGGTGCAAATTCTAATCTTTGATGATGTGGTAGGCTAGGTTTAAAGTCCTTGAGGCTAGTTCTTCAACAAAACCTCAAAGATGTCACTCATTGACTCTTTCGAGTACCTAATCAGTATGTCAATTAAAGCCACCCAATACCTCAATTAGGCACCCCTATTTCTAGGATGGTACCCAAGGGATAGTCAACCTCATCTTCACCCTTATGTCTAAGATGATGAAAATTATCAAATTAAACCTAATAATTATCTATTATTGCCTTGGTTCCCACATCCCTCTTTCAAGGATGATGAGGGTTACTAAAGTTCACCCAAACCCCTCTTTTAAGGATGGTTTAGACTTTTAAGAGCTTGGGGTTTTCACCCACAAACCATTTTGGGTATTTAGGGCTTTCACCCATAAATCCCAATCAATTTACTCAAGCAATAGTAGAACCCAATACCAACACATTAGCATATACACAAATGAATCACAACCCACATGTAAATGCAACCTATTCTAACATAATCCCAAGAGGAAGAAGTAGAAACTCATAAAGATAATAAACAAAAATATACCAAAATCTCCATCAATTTTATTCTTGAAAAATAAAGAGGATGCAAACCACACTTTAAATTCTAATGAATTCTCAATGGGATTTGCCAATCCTTCATTTTGGAGTTTCTCTAATTAATTCTTGCCTCAAATTAGTATAAATTCAATCTCTAAGATCCAAGTGATAAATCCTAAACTAAGGATAGGATAATATGTAAGATAAAAGATGATGTGAAAAATAAACTAAAAACCACTATTTAACCACCAATTCCACATTTGCAAAATATTACAAAAATGCCCTTGAAACTTTTCCGTGCTACGACGATTGAATTCTTTGGACCGCGATCGCGACACCACGATCATGGTAGTCATATCGCGATCACATTTTGCTTGACTTGTTGACTTTTTGACTGATCGCGATCGCGGCCCTCAGTCCACGATTGCGGTAACTGAGGGTCGACTCCTAGGCCTGCAATTTAGATTTTGTTCTTTTTGCTCACATTTCTTCTCTTTCAACTTCTCCTTAGCTCATTTTTATCAAGTTTCCTTGCTCATTTTTTCATTTCACTTTTACCTACACAAATGAGCATTAAGTAAGAAAGTAACAACAAATCAATGAAAAAGCATGATAATTTAGGCTTAAAAAATGCTAGTAAGTTGTCAGATTGACGACTTATCAACACCCGCAAACTTAAACTATTGTTTGTCCTCAAGCAACCAAGAACAATTCAACAAGATAGGGTATTTAACTCAATTTCACCCAAAAGAAAACTATACTAAAGGACTAATCTAATAAAGCTCTACAAAGATTTTCAAACATGTCATGGCAACAAGTAAACAAAATTTTTTCAATAAGAACATATTATGAAGCAAGGATGTAAGTTTGTATCAAATGAATCTTTCAAAGCAACAAAGCATGTTAAGAGGAAACACAAAATCTTCAAAAAAATTCTCCATCTTCACAATGCAACTTATTTCACCCATTTACCCAAATCAAGAGTAAGATTTCACCCTCTACTCCAAAGTATCGATGCCGCTCACAAGCAAGAGTTAGCTCCACACACACAAAAGACATTGAAATTTCTAAAGGATCTCAAATAATGAAATAATTCACACTCACTCTCGCAAAGAAATTCAAGTACAATGAGTAGAACCATAGGCTTGCCCTTTGTATTTTTCGCCACTAATATAGATAGACTCACCTAGTTTGGCCACTAAGGTCTTGCGGGTTAAGATGAAGGTTTAAAGTGAGGGAAGGAATATCTATAGATTAAGTGACTAAAATACCTCCTTCAATGCAATTTCTCGACCCCTTCTACCCCAAGATTTTCAAACTATCCACATTTTTCTCCTTCAAATAATTTCCCATATTTCCCTAATTATTTATTAGCATTTACAAAACAATTCAAAGCCACCATTTTCTTTCTTTATTTCTTTTGCTTTTCTAAGAAAATTTCTAACTTTAAGCGCTTCTTAGCCCTCTTATTTGCCTTATTTCTCATCACATTTTATGGGCTAGGCTAAACAACTTTACCATCAAGTATGTCTCTTGTCCCTTAAGCACATGATTTGACCACCTTACATACACCATTCTTTGCACATCTTAGCACATCACATTAACCCCCCCCAAACTTAGGCTTTCACCTACATTCCGTTACTTTGGATCATTCAATGCATCAAAGGAGGTTAAGTGCAAAAAGAAGATTTTAAAAAAGGATTATGTATTTTTGCACGGTTATCACTACCCAAAGAAAAAAATGGGTAAAAAGGCTAGAAGGGATTAACTAGGAAAAAATGTTAAGGTGGGAATTTGGCTATGTGACGGGTCAAAAATGGCCTTGGGTCATTCTCCAAACCAAGTTTGTCTAGGATTTTGCTTTGAACACACTCGGGGTAAGTTCTAGACTACACATATGTACAAAAATTATTCAAACATCTCACCACACATGGCATCGTACTTATAGAGCAAAAAGTTAATCTCCCAACCAATTTGAGCAATTTGAGCTTAATAAGTTGCTCCGTGTCATGACTTATCCTTGTAAAGAGAGCCAAAAATTAAATTTAATGATCTCACTCAAAATAAAGCTAAAAAATATCCTTGATCTCTATTTTTTTTTCAAAAAGAAAACTATCATTTCATTTCTTGCCAATGACATTTTGAAAGAATTTTTGAGCTTTTGACTCTTCCTAAATAATTAAAGAAAAATTTGGGTGAATGCAAAACAACATTTTCATTACACTTCATGGGATTCTTTCCTCACAACTCCACATATCGTCCATTTAGTTCATAAGACACTCATGGAACTAATGGAAACACAAATGACCCCTTACCCTTAAGAATTGCGTCACCCAATCTGTCATAGGGAAACACAAGCATTCATGTCCCTCGAGTTACTCAGACTTCACCCGGAGATTCTATGATAAGCACACTTATCGATCACCCCATGGACACAACATTCATCCATAATTTCAACCAAAAACCATCGGTTATACCACTTTTAAGATCAATTGGACTCAAAGCTATACTCCAAAAGTAATCACACAATGCCCCTAGAAAGTTTACATTAACCGTTACAAGAATATAAGACATTTCTCTCTTATTGACATTTAAACAAACATGTGGTGTGCATGTAAAGTAAGGGCTTGAATAAGTAAAATGACGACACATGTGAACAAGCCCAATGCACCAATTCATCACCAAATACAACACTTGTAATCATACTAACCTAATTAAATCACCCACCACTCAATAAAGTAAAAAAACCTCAAGTGGGTGTTTCATCAAACACATGGTGCACTAGTGTATGAAAGCAAGAATTTTACAATTTAGCATTTGAGACAAGGCACACATTCAAAAATCTTCATCCCAACAACCATATTCTACCAAATTAAGTTCAAATGAATTAAATTCAAACCAAAAGAAACCATGAAATGTGATCATCATTCATATTTTAAAAATCATACCTTGTTGATAACGCTCAATCTACAGCTCTCGTAGGAGTGTAAAGCGGTCGTTAGCAAATATAGAACCCAACCTGGGTTGGGTATCGATCCCACAGGGAATAGCTTGGTCAACAAGTAAGCAACGATTACTAGACTTTTAGTGCAAGTCTCGTAAGAAGGGGGGATTCTTGTTGTGCAAGTAATGTAACCAAATAGTAGCTAAAAATGGCAATAGCAAAGTAAAAAGAGAAAGAATTTTTAGTAGGTTGTGAAACAATGAGAATTGAGGAGTTGGGGTTATGTCCACCTTCTGAGTTATACGTCTCTATTGACTATGAGTGTGTTGAATTCAGACATGCATGTGCTTATAGAGAATTGTATTCGATGGTAAATACAGGCGTCTTTCGACCTATTCGAGGATTATTTCACTTTAACTCTTTCGAGCTTAAAGCGTGTCTAACGGTACGAATTCTCCAAGAGGTTAATCCAGTTACGACACTAACTTTTTAATAGGGGATGGGACCCTACTACCTTGACATTATCTCTTTTCCAGACAGATAACCTTTCTTTCGAACAAGTTAAATGTTATACTGGCGTATTCTTGCGTTTGCAACCACAAAGAATTTAGATTAAGATGAAGAGAATAATGATATAAGCAACATACGTGTCACGAACTCACAAACTCACAACAATAGATAGTATCTCATTCGGCTTCCATAACCCCAACAGAGAAGTTTAGTTACCCATGAGTGCGAAGGAAATCACAATTGACATTGTTGTTATACCACAATAAAGATTTCACGTTTGTAATGGTGTGGTAGGCGTTTAGGCGTGAATTCCTTAGCAAGGTAATGTTTCTCTTGTTGCGGAATTTAAGAATAGAAGAAGAAAAATAGAATTAATAGAAGAATATGTTCTGAGATGTTTGTGGAATGGTGAAGGTCATCTAAAATCTCTAGCAAGATAGGGTATTTATAATACCCATATCCTATTCCTACTAAGCTAATGAAATGCTTAACCAAATCCTACTAAGCTAATGAAATACTTAACCCAATTGTACTAGGTTAATGTATCATTATCCTAATCCTAATAAGCTAATGAAATACTTAACCCAATTGTACTAGGTTAATGTATCATTATCCTAATCCTAATAAATTACTGCTAGTCCCCAAAGTCTTCAGAAATGCTGTTTTAGTCCGGGACAGATTTTCCATGCGCCATCTTTAGTCCTTGGCGTCCAAGATTGGCTTTTCTCCTTTCGTGAAGCTTTCTTTGGCGTCAAGTTATCCATGAAATGCTGAATTCTGCATCATTTATACCTGAAACTTTGCTAATCATATTTGTTAGCTCACTTACAGGAAAATGGACTAAAAGTGCATGAAATATATAATTTGTTCTCAAAACTAGGCTAAAATATGGGCAAAATATAGTGCTATAGGCGTGTAAATTCGTCTATCATCAACACCCCACACTTAAAGCTTTGTTCGTCCTCGAACGAAATATCATGTCCCTCTAAACATCAACTTAGGGTTTCACAGCAACAACATAAAATATTCGTCAAGACAAGCACAACAATTATCAACAAAGAGTAGTTTTCCGATCATTAGTAGAGACCATTTAGCCTCCAACATAGACTCGTGATGGTGGTCAACTCATATTCAAAAGTTAAGGCACAAAGAATCATACACAACTACCCAAAACTCATCAACCATGTGTGTCTCACAATATATTACCCATAATCACTCACAAGTATAGCATATTTTTCAAACATGGGTATCAAAATATCCTTGCTCTCACTCTCACAAAGAATTCATATGCAGCAACTGATGACCATAGGCTTGCCCTTAGTGTAATGCTCCACTAAATGTCAGAATGCTAAGCTTAGAATCAAATAGGTCTTTTGATGGTTGTAATGTAGGCTAAGGGACGGGTAGGACTATTTTGGCCAGAAATAGTGACTATGTTCCTAAGCGCTTTAATACATCACATTATGTCATTAACACTTTTCTTTCTAACAACCTTTCTTTCATTTATTCTACCACCCTTTTTCTCCTCTTTTGTTTTTCGATTTTAAACATGACTAACTTTTCAGTTTTTTTCTTCCTTTTTCTTTTAATAACATACCTCTTATGATAGCACTTCTTTTTCATAGCAATTTCAAGCACCAATGCATTCTAAAGCATCATACTCACCCAATTTTCTCTTATTTTGTCACATGACTTTACACTTTAAAACACTTAGGAATTTGGATCAAATTATGGTCTTGAAAAAAATGGATTAGGCTTACATATGAGTTTGTCAAAGAAAATAGGCTAAAGGCTCAAAAGGGTAAACTAGGATAATGTCCATGGGTAGGTAAAAATGAAGGTAAACAAATATAGGTTGCCAAAGAAATGCCTAAATCATCTCCTAAACTTATACTCCTTATTTTTGCTTTACATACATACCAGGCAAGTTCTAGCATCAGCCACAAGCACAGAATATACTATTATCTCACACACACAAGGCACATGGTCGACTTTATTGGGAGTAGTATAGACTCTTGACCCAACAGATGAAGGAATTAAACCAAACAATATCACATAGTGAGTCACAATTAGAGCCTAAACGTCTCAATAGTCATGATTTTAGCACAAACTCTTGTCATAATCTCA
This sequence comes from Capsicum pubescens, assembly GCA_030864215.1. NCBI lineage: Eukaryota > Viridiplantae > Streptophyta > Magnoliopsida > Solanales > Solanaceae > Capsicum > Capsicum pubescens. The sequence goes on from CM061546.1 coordinate 230,261,334, forward strand.
TGCTGCCTATTAGAATAATTTCATGCGAAGCTAAGTTAAAAAAAATTAACTACTAAAAAAAACAATTAACTACTAACAAACATAAATAAATGCAAATGTGGATGGAGAAGTATAGCATGCAAATACCAGCACCCCACACTTAGACGGGACACACTGTCCTCAGTGGAAAATAAATAAGAAGAACCTGGTTAGTCGGACTCATCCTCTATGTCTGGGGTCATACCCCTTGCATCGGAATCATCATCAGAGTCGTCATCCTCAAAAGTTCCTCATAAGTATCCCACTTAATTCCAAGAGTGAGTCGAGGTATTTGCAGCGAGGAGGGTTCTCCTTGCTCTTTTCGGCCTCTTTTCTTGCCTTTTTGTGAAGTGGTAGCCTTATCTTTGCCTTGTCTTGCTTTGGATGCCATTGTACCTGAGACTTAAAACAATGTTCATGTTAGCATCATCTCGATGGATACAATCTATAAACAAGCAGTAGTGGCACCACCCCACACTTAGTTTGTTGGTACAGACTAGTGAAGTGAAAGTGGTCGATTACTCAGACTTCATCGACATACGTTTTAGGGGCTATATTCCAACAAGAAATTCAGATATGTAACACTTCTTGCAATCTTTGCAATACTTTCATGTTAGGTATATCAAGACTTCTACATAGGGATTACATCATGGTATAGTTTCTATCAATAATCACAATCTCCTATGTCGGTAGGCAACTATAAGTCTTATTCCGATGAGCGAGACATCCCAACATGTAAGTATTCAAGTGACAAGAGTATGCAATGTTCATGACTATAGCAATTCCGCAAGTAGTATGACAATGCATCAAAATTGAATTGAAGTCGGAAACAAGTTGAGATCATCCTAACGTATATGTTCACTCACTTGGTTGTGTATCAACAATTCAAACACATTCACATCTCCAATACTTCTTCAAGATTTAGCAATTCATAATAGACATAGTAACGTAGTACTTACGAAAAATAGATGAAGAACACAAGAGTACTTACGTGATTGAAGCCTTTGGAGATGTTCTTGTGAAGTGGAAGAGCAAAAAGAAAAGTTTTGAGATGATTTGGAGAGTATGTGCGGCGCCTAGGTCAAGTTTTCAATGTGTTTATGTTTCAAGACTAAGTCTCCTTTATATAGGAAAAGAATGGGTAGGGTTTTGACCCATTTAAAATCGGTTTTGGGGTCAAAAAGTGACCATAGGCGGCTCCTTTAGCTTTGCCTATGGTGACCATAGGCGGCGCCTAATGCAAAGCCTATGGTGAGCATAGGCGGCGCCTAGTGAAATGCCTTTAGTGACCATAGGCGGCGCCTTTAGCATGGCATATGAGATTCAGAGACCAAATACTATAGCATAGGCGGCGCCTATGCTATGGCATACTTGAGCATGGGCGGCGCCTATGCTATAGCACACTAGATTCCGAGATCTTATGCTATAGTATAGGCCATGCCTTGTTCGTGGCCTAGTTTTACCTAGGCCTAGCCTTGATCGATGCCTATTTTGTCATGAGCAATGCTCAATCCATAGCCTTATGCATCTTAATTCCTAACTTACCACCTTTACCATGCAATACGTCCAAATCGAACTTTGAAACCAATCTCCTCGTTTTACACCTCTTGCACCTACATTTGCTTAAAAACAATAAAAACGATTAGAACGATGGGTTGCCTCCCATCAAGCGCCTTAGTTTTGGTCGTGGCACGACTCTTATTTTTGGATTTTTATTTATCAAAAGCAAACACGTAATAGAACGAAAGAAAAATGAAAAACGATAAACGATGGGTTGCCTCCCATCTAGCGCTTGATTTATTGTCGCGGCACGACATAGTTACCTCGAGTACTTAGACTTCGTCGAGTTAGATGGTGGATCGTTTTCTGAGTGGATTCAGACGATAATGAGGCTTACTTGTAGGCATGCAATCTTCTTCGAGATGACCCTTGTGCATGCCTATCCCAGGAGGGATACCAATTATATCATCAATAGTCCAACCCATAGCTCTCATGTATCTCTTCAGAGCAGAGATGAGGGCCTCTATGTGCTATTTACTTAAATCATCCGCACTCACCGAAAGTATATTTATACTTTCCAAGAACACATACCTTAGATAATCGGGGAGCTCTTTCGATTCTAGCATTGGTGGCTCTTCAAGGGAAGTCTTCGCTGTTGGTGACGGTTGATTCTTAAGATCACGGTCCGGTTGCTTAGGAGTATGGGAATAGGACTCTATTTCTGTTAGATCACCCATAAGTTCTTCATAATCTTCATCGTCCTCATGCTCAACATTCAGTGGCGCAGCAGACAATGGCTCAACAGTAAGCTGTTTCTCTACATATAATGCTTTCTTATCCTCATGATGAACATCAGCTACAGAGAACACATTCATATCACTGGGCTACTTCATTGCTTTGCATATATCAAAGCGGACCACTTCGTCATTCAACCGAAATAAAAGCTCATTATCTCTCATGTCAATAAGAACACTTCCTGTTGCAAGGAAAGGACGTCCCAAGATTATGGGAACTTCTGAGTTTGCTTCACAATCCAAAATAATAAAGTCTTCCGGAAAGATGAATGAAGAAACCTTTACCAAGACATCACATAGGATACCACCAGGTCGTTTTACCGACCTATCCGCCATGACGAGCCTCATATTGGTTGGAGTACGATCACCCAACCCCAACTTTTTATAGATAGATAATGGCATCAAATTGATGCTGGCTCCTAAATCACATAATGCTTTGGCAAAATTCAAAGATCCAACGGTGCAAGGAATAGTGAAAGCTCCGGGGTCAGCCTTCTTCTGAACTATTGATCGGGTTGCGATTGCGCTGCAGTGATGGACATCATCTTTCAACTCATAACTTGCTGCCCGCTTCTTTGTCAAAAGATCCTTCATAAATTTCGCATACCCAGGCATTTGTTCAAGTGCTTCCACCAATGGAACATTAATGGTCAGCTGCTTTAACATAGTCATGAATTTGCTGAACTTCGTATCATCCGCCACCTTCTTCAATCTTTGGGGAAAAGGTGGTGGTGGGTATGGAATTGTTCTCTCCACGGCTTTCTTCTCCTCTTGCTTCCATTTTTCAGCTTTTCCAGGCTACACGTCGTGAGGAGTGACGTTAAGGACGTTAGGATCGGCTGCTGCGGCATCTTCCCCTTTCGCCTTATCATCAATTTCCGCTTCTTTGTCAACCACTTGCTTGCCTTTTTTTGAAGTTTCCAGCACCTTACCACTTCGAGTAGTAATAGCCATGCATGATCCCTCATTCCTTGGATTTTGCACAGTGTCGCTAGGTAAAGTGCCAGCCTTTCTTTGATTGAGTGCTGCTGAAAGTTGGCTCAATTGCTGCTCTATTTGCTTGATTGAAGTGGAATGTGAATCAACTAATTGCTTCAAAGAGGACAAATCATTTATTACCTCCGTTACTCCCGCGCTAGTTGCTTCCACTCCTTTCAGTAGTTTAGCCATCATGTCTTCCATACTTCCAGAACTAGATGTGGTGGCGTCACGTCTTCCAGGGGGTACGTATAAACCACTACTGTCATTCTTGTTCTTCCAACTACCTTGGTCCATGTTTCCAGATTTACCATGATAGTTCCGACCTTGGTCTCCTTGGGCATTGCCTCGGAAACCCCCCTGATTGTTCAAGTTGTTGGCTTCTTCTTCCGAATCAGATTAGTTTCTTCCTTTTGACGCAATAGCTTTCACTTTTTCGGTCTTCCCTGATAATAAATGCTTTGTAAGAAGATCCACTTGTGTTTTCATGTGCGCCATATCTTGATCACGTTCTTCTTGTCTTCTTCTTTGGTCTGCAGTCATGCCAATAGATAAAGTGGGGCTTGCTACCTCAGAATCCCTGGTATGCCAAGCTCTACTTTGTTTCGTCATACGATCTAGCATATTGCTTGCTTGACCAAAGGTGAGATCCATAAAGGATCCTCCAGCCGCATTATCCACCACTGGTTTAGTTATTGAATTCAAGGCTCTATATAATATCTCCATTAGGTGAACATTAGTCATATGATGGTTTGGGTACCTCGCTAGCTTTGTCTTGAACCTCTCCCATGTTTCATGAAGAGCTTCAGTGGGAAGCTGACGAAAGTTGCTGATTTCATCTCTCAATTGTGCTCTTTTGGATGGCGGAAAGAATCTTTCTAGGAAAGCGTCTCTCAATTGCCTCCAATTTGTAATAGAATCAGGAGTCAGCCCATTCAACCATAGAGTTGCCTCCCCAGACAGAGACAATGGAAATAGACGTAATCGAATTGCATTCTGACCAACACCAGGATTGTCAAATGACTTGCATGTAGAAATAAAGTTGATGAGGTGCATATTCGGATCATCGCCTGCTAGTCCACCAAATAATCCCTTGAGTTGCAATAACTGAATCATGGTGCTTGTGATGTTGAACTTGGGTCCTGGTGCCAAAGGTGGAGGAATAATGGCTCCTGTGGCTCCGGCTCCATCAAGATCATCATCATCATCGTCGAAAGCTGGCTGCATAGCTTGGCGTTCAGGCCTAAACCTAGCTTGACGATCTCTTCTGTTGGCAGGTGTTGCGATCTCAGCAGCATGCCTAGGGTTTAGTATCTCGTCATCACCTAGATCTTCATCGTCAGGATTTGTTGCTCGCCCAGGGTTATCAATATTCTGTTGATGCACTTGAGCGGCGGCTAGCGCAGCTAGTCTCGCCTGTTCCTATTGAGCAGCCATCCTTTCAATTGCGTGTTGTGCCTCCATTCTGCGAATACGTTGTGATTCAGGATTGATAGGTAATAACGGTTGACCAGAACTTCGGGTATGGGGCATGCACTGAATAAAAACCTGCAGTAAACAAAAACAAAAACTAAAAGTAAAAGTACGAGAATCTCTGACCAAAGGGTCTAGTAATTATTACGAACTTAATTGACACTTGTATTCCCCGGCAACGACGCCAATTTTTGATAACGCTCAATCTATAGCTCTCATTGGAGTGTAAAGCGGTCGTTAGCAAATATAGAACCCAACCTGGGTTGGGTATCGATCCCACAGGGAATAGCTTGGTCAACAAGTAAGCAACGATTACTAGACTTTTAGTGCAAGTCTCATAAGAAGGGGGGATTCTTGTTGTGCAAGTAATGTAACCAAATAGTAGCTAAAAACGGCAATAGCAAAGTAAAAAGAGAAAGAATGTTTAGTAGGTTGTGAAACAATAAGAATTGAGGAGTTGGGGTTATGTCCACCTTCTGAGTTATACGTCTCTATTGACTATGAGTGTGTTGAATTCAGACATGCATGTGCTTATAGAGAATTGTATTCGATGGTAAATCCAGGCGTCTTTTGACCTATTCGAGGATTATTTCACTTTAACTCTTTCGAGCTTAAAGCGTGTCTAACGGTACGAATTCTCCAAGGGGTTAATCCAGTTACGGCACTAACTTTTTAATAGGGGATGGGACCCTACTACCTTGACATTATCTTTTTTCCAGACAGATAACCTTTCTTTCGAACAAGTTAAATGTTATACTGGCGTATTCTTGCGTTTGCAACCACAAAGAATTTAGATTAAGATGAAGAGAATAATGATATAAGAAACATACGTGTCACGAACTCACAAACTCACAACAATAGATAGTATCTCATTCGGCTTCCATAACCCCAACAGAGAAGTTTAGTTACCCATGAGTGCGAAGGAAATCACAATTGACATTGTTGTTATACCACAATAAAGATTTCACGTTTGTAATGGTGTGGTAGGCGTTTAGGCGTGAATTCCTTAGCAAGGTAATGTTTCTCTTGTTGCGGAATTTAAGAATAGAAGAAGAAAAATAGAATTAATAGAAGAATATGTTCTGAGATGTTTGTGGAATGGTGAAGGTCATCTAAAATCTCTAGCAAGATAGGGTATTTATAATACCTCCAAGAAGCGTCATAGTTAAAGTCGCGGCACAACATCTTTTGCCTATCAAATTTATGTCTCCATTTGAAAATTTGAAATAGTGGCCCAACTTTATATCAATACATCTTTGAGGCATTTTGGCAAAGATGAGGACACAATAAAATATTTTCTATCTCGCCACTTTGAAGATTTAAAGCTTTTACCCAACTTCTCATAAAAATTTCTAATAGGCTCGTTGGGTATTGGTGAGAGCATAAAAAATTCACATGTTTACACACCGAATTCTACATTTATTGGCCTTCAAGTGAGGGGCTTCATTTTGCCCTCTTGGAATGACAAACTCCAAAATGTAGGAATTTTCCTCCTCATCTCCAAAATTCATCATTTGCTTGGGTGGTTTGACTTTCATCATATCCACCAAGCATAATGTTGAAAATTGGTTTGAGTGAGGTTTTCTTCCTAATTCTGAAGTCACATCCTTCTCGACATTCTCACCCCGAAATAACTAGAGTCTTCATAAGAGATTCGCTTGGCTTTTTTTTATTCTAGTTCCATTTCTGAAATTGCGGTATCTTCAATCATATCAGGTTCAGTTGGTTGGGAAATCATCAAGGATTAATTCATTTCAAGCTCCTTTAGAAGAGCAGGTATACTTGTGGTATTTGAAAGATTGGCTTCATTACCTATCTCTTCTAATTTTTTGATTTCCTTGTTACATGCCCCCATGGATTGATGCATGAGATATATGTTATCCCCCATTGTGTCCACCCTATCCAAGATAATTTGAAGTATTGATTCAATTCCATTGTCTTCGTCACATTTTTCTTCCCTTTTCTCATCATAAGACCTATCAAAATCATAGAAAGAACTAGCAATTGGGTTAGTATAACGGGGGAAGGGGTAATTTGGACAATCACTCCAATGTCCATCTCAACTACCACATAAAGAACAATCATAACCCCAATAGGATCGAGATGGTGCACACATCTCTCTCCAAGGTGCATAGCTACAATTTTTCCAAAAGTGAGGTCCATCACAATTTGGAAATAGATCATCAAGATAAGATTCCAATCACCAAACTCATAGTAGTATCGAGATACCATAGAGAAAAGTAAATAAAAGCAAAAATCTACCTAACACAAGAAACAAAAGAAAAAAATCCCCAAACACTTATTTACAAGATTGAATTTAAGCGAGTAAGCTAAATTCTAAACTAACTCAATACGCCAAATTGTTCCCCGACAACGGTGCCATTTATGATAATGCTTAACTTACACGTCAATTTAAGTGCAAGATGGTAATTGTCAATATAATAACCCAACAAGAGATGGGGTTGAATCCACGGGAAACAATGTGAGTGGTGAATGGGTAAGTTTGAAATGAAAGTACTTACTAAATTCAAACTTAAGAAATAAAGATATAAAATTTGGGGGGTTTTAAACTTTTTCAAAGATATGATTAATTTTGGGCTTCTAAACGACTAATTCAAGACTAAGAATAATTAGAGTATAATCAAATAAAATGGATCTTAGGACTATGCTTTCCTAAGGGAAAGTTATGCATGTGAACATGATAATTCGGTGTAAATTGTAATCTTAGATGATGTGGTAGTCTAGGTTTAAAGTCCTTGAGGATAGTTCTTCAACAAAACCTCAAAGATGTCACTCATTGAGTCTTTCGAGTACCTAAAAAGTGTGTCAATTAAAGCCACCCAATACCTCAATTAGGCACCCCTATTTTTAGGATGGTACCCAAGGGATAATCAACCTCATATTCACCCTTATGTCTAAGATGGTGAAAATTAGCAAACTAAACCCAATAATTGTCTATCATTGCCTTGGTTCCCACATTCCTCTTTTAAGGATGATGAGGGTTCCTAAAGTTACCCAAACCCTTCTTTCAAGGATGGTTTAGGCTTTCAGGATCTTGGGGTTTTCACCCACAAATCCATTTTGGGTATTTAGGGTTTTCACCCATAAATCCCCATCAATTTACTCAAGCAATAGTAGAACCCAACACCAACACATTAGCATATACACAAATGAATCACAACCCACACATAAATGAACCCTATTCTAACATAATATCAAAAGGAAGAACTAGAAACTCATAAAGATAATAAACAATAATATACCAAAATCTCCATTAATTTGATTCATGAAAAATAAAGAAAATGCAAAACACACTTTAAATTCCAATGAATCCTCAATGGGATTTGCCAATCCTTAACTTTGGAGTTTCTCTAATTAATTCTTGCCTTAAATTAGTATAAATTCAAGCTCCAAGATCCAAGTGATAAACTCTAAACTAAGGATAGGATAATATGTAAGATAAAATATGATGTGAAAAATGAACTAAAAACCCTATTTAAGCCCCGATTCCACATTTTCCAAATATTACAAAAATGCCCTTGAAACTTTTTTGCGCTACCGCGACCGTGAAACCACAATCGTGGTAGTCATATCGCGATTACACTCTGCTTGACTTATTGACTGATCACAATAGCGACCCTCAGGCTGCGATCGCGGTAACTGAGGGTCGACTCTTGGGCCTGCAATTTCAGCTTTTGGTCTTTTTGCTCACATTTCTTCTCTTTCAACTTCTCCTTAACTCATTTTTATCAAGTTTCCTTGTTCATATTTTTATTTCACTTTTACCTACACAAATAAGCATTAAGTAAGAAAGTAACAACAATCAATGAAAAAGCATGATAATTTAGGCTTAAAAAATGCTAGTAAGTTGTCAAATTGATAACTTATCACACATAGATTTGAAGCAATTACAACAAATCATTCAAAGAAAAATATAAAAATAAATAAGTATGGAGAATAGAAGATGAATATAATTTTTTCCAACCTCTTCGGTTGCTTCTAGATTTTCCTAGGTCAAAATTTGTGTACGAATCGCGTTTGGGATATATTTATTTATAATTTAGAAAAAAAACTAATCCTTATCCAACATGGACTAGGACTTGGAAATATTTTAATGCTAAAGTACAACCTCGTGGTGTGACCCCCATCACGGACCTTGAGCTCAATGGTGCGCACATCAATGCAGAGAACACAACTTTATAGCACAAACCTCATCGCAGATGACACAACTCTGTGGCGCACACCTCATCACAGACGACACAACTCTATGGCAGAGACCACCTTTTTTCACTGCCACATATATTTTTTATATTCTTAATGCTCTATTTTTGTTTTCTTTATCTTTTTGGATCAATTTCTTGTGTATTTTATCCTTGAAAAATATTTAACCACATATATTATCTTACCAACATAAATTTTCACAAAACATACAAATTACATGAATTTATTCTCAGAACTTAAGCTTAATGGATAAAATGTAGTACTTGGGTGTATGAACACGCCCAGGATCAAACTGACATTCTTATCCCATTAACTTTTGGCATCCCTACTACTTTCCCAAGCCTTCACATCCATCAACTTCTTTTCTATCTCCAAGGAACTAGCCATAGTTAAGCTACCCCATTTAATACTTGGCCAGCATCCACAACCCTCTTCTTTCTTTCTTTCTTGGTCTTTAAATCCCTTACTAAGAGCTTATGTTGGGTAATTAGATTCTGACTAGATAACCTTACATTCCTTACAAAGACCTCTATCACATATTTTAAGGAGCAAAAATAAACCTGAGTTTGTCCACCAAGCTATGAAAGGTAACAAATTATTCCTCCTTATTTAGGATCTTTAGAGTTATTTTTCATCAAGCCAAAAATTCTAGCAAAATCCCAAAGTAATGCTCCTCTTTCGTTCCTTCTAGCAAAATCCCAAAGTGATGTTTCTCTATTGTTCCTTCTAGAAAATACCTAAAGTGATGCTCTTTCTTCATTTCTATCTTTGAAACCAAGCCTTTATGCATATCATCAAAACTCCTTAGAGATGACCTGACATGCTCGTTAAAATGTCCTTTTATGAAAAGCTTCTCGGTTCTTGGTATACTTTTCACACCTCGTCCAAAACCTCCCAAAAACTCTTCTTCTCCTTCTCATCCAATCCCGCTAGCGGTGCTTAAGCACTATAGTAGATCCTCCAAGGACTAACTTAATCACCATCATCTTATCCTTGACCCTCCTAACCTCTATCACTTGCTTCCTAAGCTATTCATCTACTAAAATTACTACACCATTCTTATTCACCACTCTTTCTGAGTAACACAACTTATACTCGTCCACCTTTCTTTCCTTAGAGCCTATCCATCAGGTTTCCCAAAGATAAGCTATATTGATCCTCCTCCTTCTGAGAATCTTTACTAGCTTTATGGATTTTCCTAATAAATTCCCTGTGTTACAAGACCCTATTCTCAACCCAGAGTCTCCCTTAACCCACCTACTCCTCTATTCCCCAGACCCCAACCACGACCCTTTCCCTAACCTAGACCCATACCTTGATCCCACCCCCCACCTCCCACCCCCGGTGAATAATATTGTAATATTTTGTAAGTATACATACATATATATATATTATATAGTATTTATACATATATACATTAATATACATACATATATACATATAATATATATATATGTATACACAACATATGCACATCATATACAACAATGTATATGTAGTGTATACTTCAACCATATTTTGTAACTGTCATGTGCTAAACTTGGGAGCCATGAAAGTCACTGGTGCCTTACTTGATTGAGCAAACCAAATATAAACCTTATGATTTGAGCTACAAAAAATATGGACCGAAAAGTTCACCAAATAAACATATATTCTCAAAAGATAAAATGACTTGAGTAGACCGAAAGGATCTCTATATAGGACAACTTTCACAAAAAACATCCCAACACATGTATATACATAAGGTAGACGAGGAAAAAATCTTAGAAATTAGATAAAAAAAAGGTCAACATGGCCATCCAAAACATATCTTATATAAACCATGGGTCTATAAGACTCTAGGAATATCGTGGCTATCACATGGCTGAGATAGGGGCCTGACCTACCCATCACTACATATGTACATCCAACATACCAAAGCTGCTAATATTGAGTATAAGTTAAAAGTGTGAATGAAAAATGGAGGGAATTAGTGGAGGGAAAAAATGAGGTAACACTTAAAAGGAAAGTGTGCTCACAATAAGGAAGTTTACTAATTCTCCCGCATTGGTGGGAGAATGAAAATTTCATATGTTCTTATTAAGAAACACAAACTCCACATGGATAGTGAGGGAAGAACCAAGAGGTGCCTCATATCATTGTCATCATCGCTCACTCGGCTCGGCTTCGGCTTCGGATTTAGATTTGGCAAATGATCGATTGATGAGTAATTTTTTGGACAAATTTTATTCGAAACTTGGAAAATCAAGTGATCTGAAAATCCAAAGAAAAATGCAAATTATTTTTTCCTCCATGAATGTGCATGCATGCAGTGCAGAAATGATTGGAAATGCAAAATGCTGCCTCGAAAGAGACGCAACCCTTTGAGAAAAAGACACTATTTTGGGAATAGGGATGACTGTTAGGATGGTTATAACTATTTAGAAAAAGACACAATGTTTTGAATGGACAGACATGATTGTTCCAAAGGATACACCTCTCCGAATGAATCACTGCCTCCTTTTCAAAGGGGCACTTCATGGCTATATAAACCTGTATTTTTTAGCAGGTTTGCAATGAAATTTTTGCACTTAAAAACCATTTCTCTTACTTCTAAAAACTCCGTATGATCATATCCCGTTGAGTGAGTTAGAAGAAAACCTGAAATTTTGAGGTACCGATACAGTCTGGTTGTGAAGCCATTTTATCCTGGGAGAAAAATTCCGCAACCTTGGGTACTTGAGGGGAATTATTTCCTTAAGGACATTTCTTGAATTCGAAGGACTTGGCTTATTCCGTTTCATCTTTTTTCTTAATAAAATAACACACTTCTTTGATAGTTCATATTGAACTTGTTTTGAAGGTGTTGGAAAACTTCATAAGTGTTCTTGAAAAGTCTTGAACTTGTGTTGAAGTTTTGTGAACTAATACAGATTTGTGTACCCGAAACAACAATCTTAAGGAAATAATCCATAATCTATATTGTTTTTGGTTTTTGGAGAATTAAAGCTTTAGGCTTTGTACTCCGTTTGAAATTAACATGTGATTTGAAGAAATAAAATCTTTATCACAAGTTAAAGGTCATTCGGTTAACGATTGGAAGACATAAAAACTTCACCGTTAAACTAGAAACAAGTAGTGTTTATAAGTTGCTACGAACTTAAAATTAGTATATTTTTATACTAAAAGTTGACTGTATTTTTGTGACAGGAAAAATGACTACAGAAGGTCATGTTGATGGTTTGACAAGTGTGGCATCAACTAATGTTGCCACAACCAGTTGCACAAATGCTCCACCGCTATGGTACTAGCGGAAAAGCCCAAAAAATTTTCTGGAGTTGATTTTAAGAGGTGGTAAAATAAGATGTTCTTCTATCTGAAGACCTTATGTCTTCAAAGATTTATTTTAGAAGATGCTCCAAAAGTTTCCAAAGGAACTTCGGACCAGGAGTGATTCATTGTAACAGAGGCGTGGAAACATTCTGATTTCCTATCTAGGAATTACATCCTAAGTGTTCTCCAAGTTGACTTATATAATATCTACAACGTAATGAAGACATCTAAATAATTGTGGAATGCGTCAAAAAAAATATAAGACTGAGGATGCGGGAACCAAGAAGCTCTATGTCGCGCGATTCCTAGAGTACAAAATGATCGACAGCAAGACTGTTGTTTCTCAAGTACAGGAGTTGTAAGTCATCATCCATGATCTCACTGCGTAAGGTATGGATTTAATGGATATCTTATTTGAACAAGCTAAAAATGTTTGTAATGTTCACATAAACTTTCTTATAGGTTTGGTTGTGAATGAGGCATTTCAAGTCGCTGCGATTATTGAGAAGTTGCCTCCTTTGTGGAAGGACGTCAAGAATTACTTGAAACATAAATGAAAGGAGATGACAGTTGAAGCCCTCATTGTGAGGTTGCACATGAGGAAGACAATTAATCCACAGAGAGGAGGTCTAAATGAAATTCTGCAATGAATAGAGCTAACATTACAGTAGACGGCCCCAACAACTCAAAGAAGCGAAAGAAAGATGGACAACAAAGCAATCAGCCTAAAAAAAAATCAAAGGCAATGCTTTAATTGTGTCGATATTGGCCATAAGTCTGCAAAATATCATTCCCTAAAGAAAGGCAAAAAGAAGGATCAAGCAAATATAGCTGAATCCAAGAACGAAATGGACGATCTATGTGCCATGCTTTCAGAATATAACTTGGTGGGAAATCCTCGAGAATGGTGGATGGATTTTGGTGCCACCTGCCACGTTTGTACAAATAAAGAGTTGTTTGTTGCATTTTCTCTGGCTCAAGGCGAAGAGAAGATTTACATGGCAAACTCCGCAACTGCAAAAGTTGAAAGGGACAGGAAAAATATGCTTTAAAATGACTTCAGGCAAAGTGTTGACTCTCAACAATGTCTTGTATGTACCAGAGTTAATAAAGAACTTGATTTCTGTATCACTTCTTGACAAAAATGGATTCAAATGTGTATGTGTTTTCGAAAAAAATTATAAATAGCAAAGGGGAAGTGTATGTAGAAAAAGGCTATCTCACTGATGGCCTATATAAAATGAATGTAATGACTGTTGAAATCAATAAAAAAATTATTTCTTCTTACTTGCCTGAGTCTAATGATTTATGGCATGAACGATTAGGACATGTCAATTGTAAAACTTAGCGAAAACTGATTAGCTTAGAAGTATTGCCACACTTTGAGTGCAATAAATCAAAATGTCAAATATGTGTGGAATCAAAGTATGCTAAGCATCCGTATAAGTCCATTGAAAGGAATTCAAATCCCTTAGACTTAATACACACTGACATTTGTGATATAAAGTCAACACCATCTCGTGGTGAAAAAAGTATTGTATAACTTTTATTGACAATTGCACTAGATATTGTTGTGTCTATTTGCTAACAATAAGGATAAAGTAATAGATGCATTTAGGCAATATAAAGTAGAAGTTGAAAATCAGTTAGAGAAAAAGATCAAAACAATAAGAAATAATAGGGGTGGAGAATATGTATCTCCCTTTACGTAAATATGTGTAGAGAATAAAATTGTCCATCAAACTAAGACCCCATATTCACCTCAATGTAATGGAACTGCGGAAAGAAAAAAATGAACCTTAAGGGAAATGATGAATACTTTACTAATAAGTTTAGGTTTACCGCAAAACTTGTGGGGGGAAGCTATCCTTATAGCTAACCAAATACTCAATAGAGTGCCCCATAGTATGACTCAATAAATTCTATATAAAAAATGGAAAGAAAGGAAACCCAACTTGAAATATTTTAAAGTGTGGGGGTGTCTAGCGAAAGTCCAAGTTTCTATGCCTAAAAAGGTAAAGATAGGACCTAAGACAGTGGACTGCATGTTCATAGGATATGCTAAAAATAGTAAAGCATGTCGGTTTTTGGTTCATAAATCCGAACATCCAGATATCAATAAAAATACGATAATTGAATCAGATAATGTTGAATTCTCTGAACACATTTATTCATATAAAACTAGACATGAACAGTCTAGTGGGGGGTCTAAATGACCTTGAGATGAACCAAGTGAGGATGTACATAATGATGAGAATAAAAAACATAGTACACGCCAAAGAACGTCAACTTCGTTTAGATCAGATTTTGTAACATTTCTCTTAAAAAATGAGCCTTAAACATTTAAAGATGCAATGTCATCTTCAGACTCATCCTATTGGAAAGAGGCAGCCAATAGTGAGATTGATTCAATATTAAGCAACCATACGTGGGAGTTGGTTGATCTTCCTCTAGGAAATAAATCTTTAGGTTCTATATGGATCTTCAAAAGGAAAATAAAAGCGGATGGTACTATTAACAAATATAAGTCAAGACTTATAGTAAAATGTTTCAAACAGAAAGAAGGCCTTGATTACTTTGATACATACTCGCCAGTGATAAGGATAACGTCAATTTGGATGTTAATTGCCTTGGCGGCGGCATATGGTCTTGAAATCCATCAAATAGATGTGAAAACAACATTCCTTAATATTGAATTGGAGGGAGAAATTTACATGGAACAAATCGAGGGTTTTGTGGTTCCTGGTAAAGAAAAGAAGGTGTGCAAACTAGTTAAGTCACTCTATGGACTAAAACAAACACCTAGACAGTGGCATGCAAAGTTTGACCAAACCATGTTGGCAAACGGGTTCAAGATAAATGAATGTGATAAATGTGTTTACATTAAAGACACAGCAAATCACAAGGTCATTGTTTGTTTGTATGTGGATGATATGTTGATCATCATAGAGATATTTCTGACATAAATGCTATGAAACGAATGCGTGAGAGCAAGTTTAATATGAAAGACCTTGGAGTTACGGATGTGATCTTAGGAATAAGAATCTATAGAACTCCACAAGGGTTGGCATTGTTACAGTCTCAATATATCAAAAAGGTACTTGATAAATTCAAGTATTTGGAATTTGGTATTGCCAAGACTTCATTGAACGTGAGCTTCGCACTTCAAAAGAATGAGGGTGAAAGTGACTCACAGTTAGAATACGCAAGAGTGTTGGGATGTTTAATGTATATCATGAATTGTACACAGCCATACATAGCATGTGTTATTAGTAAGTTGAGTCGTACACAAGTAATCTCAATAAAACTCATTGGATTTTAATGAAAAGAGTTTTGGGGTATCTTAAATACACTCAAGACTATGCTTTGCATTATAATAAATATCCTGAGGTAATTGAATGATATAGTGCTGCAAATTGGATCACCAGATCGAATGAAGTAAAATCCTTGAGTGGATGTGTATTTACTATAGGTGGAGCAACAGTCTCTTGGAAATCGTCCAAACAGACATGTATTGCTCGCTCTAAAATAGAATCAGAATTTATCACATTAGATAAAGCTGGTGAAGAAGCAGAATGGCTCCGAAATTTCTTAGAAGATATTACTTATTAGCTCAAACCAATGGCACCAGTATGTATACACTATGATAGTCAAGCGACAATAGGTAGGACAAGGAGTATGATGTACAATGGTAAATCTCGTTACTTAAAATGAAGGCATAATACTATTAGAGAACTTCTCTCTAGTGAAATTATCACTGTTGACTGTGTGAAGTCAAAGGATAATATATCGGATCCACTTACAAAAGGCCTATCCAGAGAGGGAGTTGAGAAAACATCCAAAGGAATGAGTTTATGGCCTAGGACAAGTCAGCATGACAGTAACTCTACCTGGTAGACTAGAGATCCCAAGAGCTAGGTTCGAAGAGATCAAACAAAGTTGTGTCTGACAGGTTCAACATTGTTAATATACCCAACCCATTCTCATTATTTAGACAATGTTCAGTAAACAAGGATAAGACTTATGATGTGAAGTCTTTTAATAATTGTCTAAATTTGGCAGATTTGACCAAATAGTTTAATCTATAGGATTGAAAGTTTAGAAATCACCTATATGAGAGAAAAGTGAAAGACGCTTCAAGGAGAATGTTATTAAAGGCCTATTCTTTAAGCTCTCATGAGACCGGGACATGTTTATGGTTGAAACGAACAAAATTGTGAGAACCATAAATGGTAAAAGGCTGGTTGTGTGACATTTGTTGTCTAGGTGTACATTAAATCTCGACGGTTTAAAGATATCAAATCTATCGATTGACCGAGTGCATCTGATACATGTTCACTACAGAAAGTTCAAAGGAAAACCCACTTATCCAGATACAATTCAGTCTTTGTTTGATGATCACATACTTGTTCGTAAAGTTTTACAAAGAATAGCCATTCCCCATTCATGTGGAAGATTTTTGGGTTCAAGTTAAAAGTGTGAATAGAAAATAGAGGTAATTAGTGGAGGAAAAAATGAGATAACACTTAAAAAGGAAAGTGTGCTCACAATAAGGAAAGTTTACTAATTCTCCCACATTGGTGGGAGAATGAAACTTTCATGTGTTCTTATTAAGAAACACAAACTCCACATGGATAGTGAGGCAAGAACCAAGAGGTGCCTCGCACTGTCGTCGTCGTCGCTCGCTCGTCTTTGGCTTCGAATTGGGATTTGTATTAATGATCGATGAGATTATTTTTTTGGATAAATTTTAGTCAAAACTTGGAAAATAAAGTGATTCGAAAATCCAAAGAAAAATGCAAATTATTTTTTCCTCCATGAACGTGCATGCATGCAGTGCAGAAACGACTCTAATCGCGAAATGTTGCCTCAGAAGGGACGCAACCCTTTGAGGAAAAGACACATTATTTCGGGAAAAGGGATGACTGTTCGAATGGTTGTGACTGTTTAGAAAAATACACAATGTTTCGAACGGATAGGCATGACTGTTCCAAAGAATACTTCTTTCCGAATGAACCATTGTCTCCTTTCCGAAAGAGCACTTTATGGCTATAGAAACCTGCATTTTTCCACAGGTTTGCAACGAAATTTCTGCACTTAAAAACCATTTCGCTTGCTTCATAAAACTCCATGTGATCATCTCCTGTTGAGTGAGTTCGAAGAAAACCAGAAAGTTTGAGGTACCGCTACAGTCTGATTGTGAAGCCATTTTATCCTGAGAGGAAAATTCTGCAACCTCGGGTACTTGAGGAAAATTATTTTGTTAAGGACATTTCGTGAATTTGAAGGACTTGGGTTATTCTGTTTCTTCTTTTTTCTTAATAAAATAACACACTTCTATGATAGTATATTGAACTTGTGTTGAAAGTGTTGAAAAACTTCATAAGTGTTCTCGAAAGTCTTGAACTTGTGTTGAATTTTAGTGAACTAACATACAGATTTGTGTACCCGAAACAACAACTAATTCGGTAGCTCCAAAAAGAGTGGAGCTTACCACCAAAACACAGAACTCGGAAACCACATACCGATGATGTCTATCTTGGCCTCCACCTGACCTACAAGATGAATGAAGCGCCCCTAGAAACCGAGGCATCATTAACAAAAGAAATGTACTTATATTTAAGACATATCTAATATATGAAAGACAATAATAAGCAATAATTTTGGAATCAAACCTGGAACCTGGTACCATAAGAAACTCAAGGTTATGATAGGCCTCGTATGCTTAGGCTAACAAGGCCTTCATGCTATCTTCCGTATGCAGGCCTTCATGCATAGCACAGTCACATAATAGCACAGTCACAATAATATTGCTCATATAAGACAAATTTGTTTATTAACATCTTCAACCACATTACTTAAGTCTTCGAGATGCTTGTTAATAATTACACACAAACTTGATAATAATACTTGGAGCTTATTCTATTCTTTTTTTTATAATAGTAATATATAAAACCTTGCTATGCCACTTCTAGGATTAAGTTCAAGGATTACTCAAGAACATAAACTCGGCTTTTGATCTAGCCCCTATCAAGGCCAGGATATACCTGCAACTTAAAATATATACTATGAATAGAGTAATTACAAATGATGTCCCTTTTACATTCTTTGAGAGAATAACATTTCGAAAAGGAATTCCAAAGGAGAAAAATCCCATGTCTGCAGAGCTAAGGATCCAGAAGTTTTCAAATTAGATATATACATGATGTTTACATTTCATTTCAGACAAATTTTCTTTTGTTTGCTTATTTTAGGCTGGACCGCATGCGGGTCAACTATTTTTGTTGGGCTGGTTTACTTTGGACCAGTTCTTGATTTTGTTGTGGCTTCTTTCCATTATTTAGGAAAAATTACAGAAAGTAGCATAGTTAAGACTTTAATCACAATAAATAGTAATACTTTTACAAAATTACAGTTTATATCAAGAGTAACATTATTTTGGCCGTTAACTAGACAAACGTTTATTTTACTCTCACTACTTTACCTTTTCCTATTTTCGCTCCACTACTTCACACACACCCCTCCCCCAATATAGTGATATCTTCTATCCTTTTTTTCGTCTTAGTTTTTAATCATTTTTTCTTTCCACTTTATTTTCTTCAATCTTTTCTTTTTCTTTATTTTTTTTTCCTTTCTCATATTTGATGATAAATCTTTATGATCTTCAAAATTTCAAAATAAAACATCATTACTGTTTTTATCTCTCTTTTACTCTCTTATATCTCTAACTTTTTTTCTTGTTAGTTTTTTCATCGTATTTTTTATCATTTTATTTTTTTATTTTGATTATTTTTTTCATTTTTTCCTTTTCATTTTATTTTCTCTCTTCTATTTTTTTTTTCCCTTTTCCTTTTTTTCTTTATTTTTTTTTCTTTTTTTTCCTTTCTCATAACTTTTTTTTTTTGTTTTCTTCTTATTTTTTCTATATTTTTGTTTCTTTTTTTCTTTTATTTTTGCACGTCCATTTCTAGCTTCTATTTCTCTTT
Source organism: Capsicum pubescens (assembly GCA_030864215.1). Classification (NCBI taxonomy): domain Eukaryota; kingdom Viridiplantae; phylum Streptophyta; class Magnoliopsida; order Solanales; family Solanaceae; genus Capsicum; species Capsicum pubescens. Next base: position 230,280,616 of record CM061546.1, read on the forward strand.
TTTTTTTCACTTTTTTTTTTCATTTTTTTTCTATTTTTGTTTTCTTTCATTTTTTTACTCTTCTATCTCTAACTTTATTTATAAAAGACAAAAATGTATATCACATGCACATATTGAAAAATATACAAAATACATAGTCATACAGATTTGAATATGTATTTACAGTACAAAACATACATATATATTTGCATATGTATTTACAAAAATACATATCTCACTCATATGTATATATAAATATATAGGACACAAAATCTCTATAACAAAAAGGATAATTATATGCATATACATATAGGTAATAAAAAAATACATGATACATATCTTCAACAGTAAAAAATACAAATAAATACATATGTTACCATCTATAATGACATAGAACAGTTTAAAGATAAATTCAACACCATACAAAAATACATAAAGATATGCATTTACATATACAAAATATAAATACATGCACATGCCCCCAAAAAATTTATAATACATTTGTGACATAATACATCTGCCTAATTGTGCTTGAACTACACATTTCTTCATGTTCATGTAGACACCACAAATATTCTTATGACAAAAAATTGTGTACTGCTCCTTTGATAACATCGCCTTAATACGTTCTTCGATATCATTGACTGTGTGACATCCTATATGTGGTGCAAACCTTGAAAGTACTCTTGCCATGGAAATATGATCATGCAACACCTATAGAATAAAATAATGACATAAATCTATATTACGTGTATTTTTTACAAATATATAATAGAAAATACATAGTATGCATATGTTTTCTTTTACACAATATATCATACATTACAAAAAAATACATATAACTTTTCATATGTATTTACAGAATACATGCCTGATCCATATATATATTACTATACAAAAAATACAAATATGACTCTGATATGTATTTACAAAATACATATCATATTCATATTAAATAGTAACAAGCATAACTATATTATATATTTTCATATGTATTTGTAAAATACAAAAGTGACTCATATAAAACAAGAATATACATATGGATCAGACATGTCTTCTCCTTTTCATAACTAGCTTTTATTATCTTTGTTTTTTATCTCTTCCATTATTGCTCCGTTGTTATCTTCTTTTCATCTTCTACTTGTCGTATCTGCTGCTTTTTTATCTTCTTGCTATTGTAGCATCACATCTGGAATAAAATTGCGTCTTCCACTACATCTGCTGCATATGTGGTCATCGTATCTTTGGCCAACTTGTGTACATAATTGTTCCATAGCTTTTTCTGAAATAACTCCTTTCGTAATAGATCTTGTGACTGATAACTCTTCTGGTTTTAGGATCGTTATGACCTATTTTCTTATCTCTTTTCTGTCGTTTTCTCTAATATTTTTACAAGTAGAGTAAGCCAATAATTGATTTCTGTTATAGTAAATTCAAACTGGGTTTTGATTTATATAATTATTTGCTAACTCAGTCAATATACTGCTAAGTCCAATAACTCTTTTGTTTCGGTAGAAGTTCGGTATCTGATTTTTGGTTATCTCTTCTTGTTCGCATATTTCTTCAGGGATAATATAGTCTCGTGTCATTCCTATCTTGACAATAGTAATTGTTTGTTTTATTTCATCAAACAATATTTCTGCTTGTGTTGAGTAGAAACGGATATAGAATAACTGTCCCTTCGTAATCCTTTTATAATTCATAAATTTTTTGTGAATATCTGGAATTCTTGTTAACTCTTCTCTAGTAATTGTGTAAACTGTAGATAATAGTCCATAATAGTAACATGAAACAATTAAGTTTGCACTGGTGTCAGACAAAACAATAAGTTTGTTATAGTTCTGACATTTTTATGTAATATATCCTTGGTGTTGTTTTGCTAAATCTTTACTCTGAATAGGTTTTGTATTTAATAATTTTTAAAAGTCCACTAAATATAATATATTTACAATTCAATACCCCTGCCATATTAATTCCTTATATGCAACGTTCGGCACATAGTATTTACAGATAATACCCCATTTCGGCGCTACTTGTTTCGGCGAGCAACATTTTCGGAAATGTTGGCACAGCTTTTTCCCTTTAGCAGAGATGAGACTTTCTAATTCCTTTTATTTAACTGTCCTTTATTATTTTTAATTTTTCTCTATTTTGTAATCCATCCGTTTCATAATAAATAAATTATTGAATTTTGACACACATATTAAAAAAAAAGTATTAAAGACATAAATTTAACACAACTTTTCATTTTTATCCCAAAAAAAGAAAAAGTTGACCTTATAATACATTTTCAAAAGTTAATTGGTTGTCAAATCATAAGGACAAATTTGAAAAAAAATTCAATGATTCACTTACTTTCAAACATCAATAAATACCCCAACAATTCACTTATTTCGAAACGGAGAAAGTATGTAGTTTCTTTTCTTTTTGTGTTATCTATTTTGTCTATGTAAATATAGTAACTAGATACTTTTTGACTAATAAGAATATAAAACATAATAAGTAATTATACTATAACAAGAAGTTACTAAAAGGAATATCAAAATCATTAATTTATTTAATACAATCTAAATTAGCTTTAAAAAAAATAAATAAACTACAACAATAAACAATTAAAAATAACTACGAAGTGTCTCATTGAACAATTGGAACAATCCTCTATGATGTGATCACAGTATATTTATTTACGGTAATGGTATTATTGAGGAATGAATCAAACATCAATAATACTATGATAATATATTTTTAAAATAATGAAATATAAAAAATTAAAAAATTAGTCTATAAAAGAAGTAATTGAATATATATATATATATATATATATATATATATATATATGTATGTATATATATATATGTATGTATGTATGTATGTATGTATGTATGTATGTATGTATGTATGTATGTATGTATGTATGTATGTATGTATGTGTATATTACTATTATATTAAAGAGACAATCCAAGGAACTTTGGTAGTCCTCACAAAAGTTTTCTGACTTAATTTTAATCTTTTCAATTAATTACTTTTATGTCATGTTTTCAATTTAATTTTAATCTTTTCATTAATTACTTTTATGTCATGATTTTATCTTGTAAAGTCAAATTTACTTTTTGTAGTTTACTTTTCAAAAATTCTTTTACCTTGTCATTTTGAAGAATTTCTTTATTTTATCCTCACAAGGAACTCTATTTTTTCTTCTTACTCCTAATTGAAGCTTTAATAACCTAATAAGCTTTCACCAAATGAAGGAACATCTACAAAAATATCTTGTTGAATTAGATTTTTAAGTACTAGATTTATTTATAGTTAATTTACTGACGTGATCACACAATAATTTATAACATCTGGTATTTTTATATTATTTAAATACAATACTTTTTTATTAAAAAAATATGCTAGCCAATGTAAATTGAATTGAGAAAAAAATAATGAAGTTAATTCAACATAAGACAAAACTCAATTTAGATCGTTAAAGACTTTCATTCAAAAAATTTTAGTAAAATAAAAAGGAGAAGAGTTTTAATGCATGCAGTTGTCTGACAAAGTTTTTTTCTAACTTACAAAAACGTTTACTCCCTCTATTTTAATTTATTTGTCTGATTTTGACTTAGCACGAAATTTTTAAAAAAATATTATTAAATTTTGTGATTTTAAACTAAAAATATGTAGAAAAAATCAAAATATCTTTTAATCTTGTAGTTTTAAACTGTTTCCAAGAAAGGAAAAAGACATTCTTTCTAAACGAAATCAACTAAAGAAAATAGGAATTTTTTTTTGAAATGAATATGCAATTTAATATCCTAAAAATCGAGAAACTATTGAACTACTTTTAACTAATATAATATTGTACAAAAGAAAATAAAAAGCAGAGTAACAAAAAAATAAAAAAATCTTCATAAATATAAATATATATAAGAGAGGATATTAATTTTAGTAGTCCTCACAATGGTATTTTAGGTATTTCACTTGGTAAGATGGGGCATTTAGCTAAAAGTGACAAAAGAGTTTGAAAATGAGGTGTAGGTGACTCATGTCTTAATAATTGAGTGGAGGTGACAATTACTTTATTATGGATTAAGAAAGTTGGAGAAATTTGAGAATAACCCATAAGTTTTTAAATTTACACTTTGATCCAAATATTAATCTAATATAACAGGAAACAGAGGGAAAAAGGTGTGTTTCTCTCTCTTCTCATCCATTGTTATTTTCTCTCTCTTAGCAATTTTTTTTGTTCATTGTTGTTGCTGCTTTATTCATCATCTTCTGCTTCATTATCAACATTATCTTCTTTATTATCATCGTCTTCTACTTCATTATCATCTTCATCTTCTTTTTGTTGACCATTGTTGTTGTTACCGCTACTGCTGCTATCTGACCAGTTTCTTAGGTCAAATTTTATTTCGTACATCACTTTCCACTTTGGCATTACTTCATAGGAGACTTTGGTAAATCAAATTATAATTTTTAGTTGAATTTGTCATCTGAGTAATTACTATTGTGCTATTTTTTCAACAATAGATAGCACGTAAACATGAATGCAATATAAGAGCCATATGTTTAAGCAAAACACTAATCTGTTGCGACAGATGAGCCATCTATTACAATGAAAGGCTCATATGTTAGATCGTTCTATAGTGCCGTAACATGAATCGAATAGATGGATCATCTTTTGCAACATATGTCCCATCTATTGCAACAGACTAGTTATTAGTTACAACAGGATAAATATCTCTCGCAACAGATTAGTAAACTGTTGCAACAAAACTTGAACTCGATTTCAACAGACGCGTCGTCTGTTGCAACAGAAACTAAACTTAATTTCAATAGACGCGTCATCTGTTGCATCAGAGTAAATATCTGTCGTAATAAGTTAGTTATCTGTTGCAATATATTACTCATCTGTTGGAATCAGCTTCAAAGGTTCCTTAGTACTGTAACATCTATCCCAACAGGCACTTCATATATTGCAATAAATGTATAGTCTGTTGCAACATATGATTCACCTGTTACAATATATGACTCTTCTATTGAAATCAGGTTCAAGAGCGTAACATGAATCCCAACAGGTAAGTAATCTGTTGCAACTGATCACTTACCTGTTGCAATATATTTTTCACATGTTGCAACAAATTACATATCTGTTGGGGTTCATGATATGGCACTATGAAATCACTATTGGTTTTATTATGATATCATTATTAACTTTTTTTAACAAATAACTGTATTTAGATACCACTAATGGAGGGATCAGTAATAATAGGGGTGGATTGTCATGGTTAATGGATCGAGAAGAGCAACCGATATGTATGGTGTTGGAAGGAGGGTGAAATGCTAGAGATGATAGATATGATAGTCCAAAGTGATGTTTCATATGATGATTTTGTGAACTTAATCATCAGCTATTGTGGACTGAATTGTCAATCGAAAAAACTTGTCATTAGCTATATGCATAGCTCCTTAAAAATCAGAGGGTACTACCTTTCAAGATAACCGATCAGGTTTGATTGCGTAGTTATCTTAGTGATTCATTCGGGCCGGTGTTAAGGGTGTACACGGTTGAAAAGGCGAGAGAGAATGAGAACCATAATGTAGAAAAAGAAGAACAACAAGATATCTTTGATGATCTGGATATGTATATTCCAGATGATGATCAAACACCTACGCCCGTTGCTACGAGCAATACGGTGGGCAGTTCTTCTCAATCGACACAGTATGGCAATCATCAAGACATCGAGACCGACTTTTACATTGGAATATCATTCAAGGACAAGAAAGAACTATCTACTACTTTGTTTATTTCTTGCTTGAAAAAAGATTTTAGACTAATGAAGGTGATTAATTAGAGCAAAGTCTTTTGCTATAGATGTGCTAATCTGAATTGCAAGTGGTGGTTAAGAGCGGTGAAGTAATTAAGATCTGACAAATTTTTCATTCATAAACATGAAAAGTATCACACATGTGGTTCAAAGCATATTTTGGGCCAAAATCCTCACGCCACTGCAAAGGTCCTCAGTGAATATTTCAAGAATAGATTTTCCAATGGTAAAGGCCCTTCTACAAGGGATATGTCCAATCAACTTCTTACGGAATTAGGTGTTATAGTCAGTTATTGGAAGATATATATGCCCATGGGGATTGCCAAGGACTTGGTTAGGGGGACACATGAGCACAGGTATGCAGTCCTCGATGCCTACCGTTACATGCTTGAGTCCAAAAATCTCGAAAGCAAGACGACATTGCATGTTGATGAAACGAAAGGTTCAAGTACTTTTTTGTATCCTATGGTGCTTGGATTCAAGGTTTTCTACATTTGAGAAAAGGTATAGCCGTTGATGGGACCTTCTTGAGGAGCAGGTATAATAGAGTTCTGCTAGCGGTGGTGGTGCAGGATGCAGAGAATCACATCTTTTCTGCCACTTTTTGTGTAGCGGATAAGGAATGTGATGCCTCTTACGAATATTTTTTTGAACAACTGTGAAGCTGCGTCGAAGATACCGAAGAGTTGTGTTTTATTTCGGATAGGCATTCAAGTATTCCAAATATGGGTTCAATTCTCTTCACTTTATCTCACTTTGGTTGTTGCATCAGGCAACTTGGAGAGAGCATTCAGACCAACTTTCACAATGAAAGGGTCATGACCCTTTTTTATAGAGCAGCTAAAGCATATAGTAGAGAGAAGTTTTTAGACCATTTCAATCAAATAGTGGATATGCATCCCAAGGAAGAAGAACATCTCACACGTGTCGATTTTGAGAGATGGAGCTGGGCATACTGTCCGGCAAATAGGTACATTCTTATGGATTTAATGTCTTGTTTGAGGTACAAGATTAGTATGATTTCATACTAAGTGATTCTTTTGTTGAGGTACAATATTATGACGTTAAACACAGTTGAATTGGTGAATTCATTGTTTGGAGATGAAAGAGAATTTTCTATCGTGGCTCTGTTTGATATAATAAATGAGAAGTATGACAAATTTTTTCATGAAGGTGTGTGGAGTTCTACAACGCAGGAACCCAATTTATTCTAGAAGCGAAAAAATAATATCAACGAACATTAGTCTAGGGAGTAGGTTATTTTCTCATCCAATAGCAGATTACAAGTTTAGTATCACCAGTCATGGTGATGTTACCACGATCGATGTTCAAATAAGATCTTATACGTGTAGAGTTCTTGACTTGGAAAAAATACCTTGTCCACAACTATGGTAGTTCATCGAGCTCAATACGGTGAAAAATATTAAGGTAAAACTTATGAGTACTCCTCTCCATATTATTCAGTGGAAAAATATAAAATGACATATAGTGGGCATATTACTCTGGTGCCTCCCGAAGAATCTTGGGTTTTTCCTGCAAAGATTTTGGGGAGATTAATAACTCCTTTATATATTGGCCCAAGCACTATCAAATTGGGAAGAAGGACATATAAGAGAAGGCATGGAATTGGAGAATCATTTCCATCAAGAAGAAATAAGTACTCCATATGTAAGAAGGCTGGCCACAAAAGAACTACATGCCCAGATCGTAATCCACCATGATCGTTGTAATTGCAAAAACTTGTGTTGTTGTTTGTTATGGACTTCTATATATTGAACTCATTGTTGTGAATGTAAATGTTATCATTTATTATATAAAATATCTTTTTTAATAACTTGTGCATCAATAAAAAGAGGCAAAATCAGAACTAACTACAGCAGACCACAAAATTATTTTCAACAGATTACCCATCTGTTATAATAGATGGACATTAGCTGGAAGAACATATACAGTTCATCAAATTGGAATATTTTTATCCAATAGATGATAGATCTGTTGCAACAGATGGGTAATCTACTGACAGAAACCTAATCGATGACCAATCTGTTTCAATAGATGGTCTATCTGTTGAAAGAACTCAAAACTCTTGCTATTGCTACTAGATTCAAAATTGATCCTTACCTCCAACATTCGACATATTTGTTGAGAAGAAGAAATAGGCGAAATGAAAATTAAATAAGAATTAAAAATCCAAAGTCGACTAAAAATAATTTTTTTCATTCAACGAAAAACAGAATACATTAGGTATAGATCCGATATAGAAAAATTAAACTACATACGCTAAAAGAAAAAATACATTCTAATTATTATTATTATTATCATCATCATCATTATTATTGCTTGTCGGCCAATAGTCAACCGTCAGCAGCAAGGCCCTCATCAGCCTCTGCATCTCTCTGAACATCTTTTCTCTCATGTTTATGTATCAACGTCTGAGAAAGGATCAATATTTGATGGCATTGTACACATTCAAATAGTGATTGGATCGATTTTAATGGTGCAATAGACTTTTGAAAGACCTTTAAAGCCTCATATTGCAGCAAACAAGAATGGAAAACCAATAGAAATTTCCCTGGTAAAAATTTATATGGATGGATTGCTCGAGGAGACTATTATACGACAAAAGGTGCTTGGGAGAATACCTGTATTGGAAAGGGGAGGTAGAAAAGACCATATATCATCTCATACCTTGTTTAGGAAGAGACCCAGGGAAAAAAGTAAGAAACTTCTAGCGAATCTGGCCAATGAAATTGACTTGAGAGATGAAAAAACTAAATGAGCTTCAAATGTGGAAGTGTATCCAACTAATAAAATTCATCAGTTGTTCTTGAAAAAAAAATGCTCAAGAGGACTGGAGCTGGACACTTTGCTATGAACTGCGCTAGCGAGCGTGGCCTCAATAAAGACCCACAAAGTGCAGGACCAGAACTCTAAGGAAGCAGCTTGGCGAGCACAAACGATTGGTAAGATTTTTAGTCAAGAATGAAACCTAAACCAACAACTACAGAAGTAAAAATAAGGGAAGCCAAGGTGTCAGTTTTGAAGTCTAACTTGTACCCCATGCCTTCTGTTTGTGGTTCTGATCAGGTCAATGGCAGTAGAAACAAAAAGGTCTGAAGTTGGGAAGAAATCCCATGCCTTATTGTTTCCACTTCCTTTGACCAGATCAGAACCATAAACAGGAGGCATGGGATGCAATTTTAACTTGAGAAATTACCACCTTGGCTTGATCCCTTATTTTTACTTCAGGAGTTGTTGGTTTATGTTTCTGACCGATAATATTACCACTATTAGTGCTCGTAAAGCTGTAACCATGGATTTATGGTCCTGCATTTTGTGGTTCTTCATTCAGGCCACGCTAGCTAGTTGTAGTCCCCTAACAAAGTGCACAACTCCAATCTACTTCAACATTTTTCTTTTCAAAATGGATTGATGGGGGGTTTTTATTTTTGGATACAATTGCAGCTCATTTGCAGCTCATTCAATTTTTTATTTTTCATGTCAATTTCATCAGCCAGATTCGCTACACGTTCCATCCTACCCCGTGTTTCTTCCTTAATAAGGTCTGAGTTGATATATGGTCTTCTTTACCTCCCCTTTTCTGTATGGGTATTCTCCCAATCACCTTCTGCTGTATAATAGTCTCCTCGAGCAAACAATCCATATAAATTTGGATCAGGGGAATTTCTATTGGTTTTCCATTATTGTTTGCAGCAATGCGAGGCTTTAGAGGCCTTTCAAAAGTCCTTTGAACCCTTAAAATCAGTCTCATCACTATTTGAATATTTACACTACAACACAATATTTGAATCCTTCTCTAAACTTGACATATAAACATTAGAAAAATCTTTATTAAACCGTAACAGGGTATCAACACCACCTACTTGGTCCCTCAGTCTTACCAGTTCGAGCCTAACAATCTTAACTGTAAAATGCCATATCTTGTTTGAATTATTAATGCCTAATAGGTAAAGAACCAATATTCACAATATCAGTGTACTGGATGTGTGTTTTCACGATTGGTTGATCAGTAATACATACCTCCCACATATAAATTGGTTCCATCTACAAGCAGCTTATTCCGCTGAACCCATATTTACTCTAGCCTTTAATGCTAGTCGGGCAAAAGTTGATCCACTTTCACTTCCTTCTATCTGCAAACAATAGAAAAATATTTGATGTCAAATAAGTGAAGAACAAAAAGAATGTTACAAAAGGGTAGCACAAAATTGAATAAATACAACACATTACAATAGGTGTTGCAACAGATGACCCATCTGGTGCATCAGATCCTATCTGTTCAACAGATGAGTCATCTGTTGCAACAGGCTACACATCTGTGGAAATAAATGGCTGACTTATTACAATAGATGGGTCATCTGTTGGAATAAATCAAACCAGCCTTGCTACTGGTTTGATTTCTTTCAACAGTTGCTCTGTCTGTTCCAACAACTGATTTTTCAGTTGCAACAGTTGAGGAAACTGTTGCAACACCACTACCAACAACATCAACAATAAAAAAACAACATCATATGTCCCAACACCATCAACAACACAAACAACATATGTTCTAATAACACCAACACCCCCAACAACATCACCACCAACAAAGTAACAAATAAAAGACATAAAAACGATACTGACAACAAAGCTTTTTAAGTTCTCCCAACAAATGACTTTTTTGCATATTTTTTTTATAAAAATAACGGTTCGTTCATTCAAGACTTAAAAGTCACCTTTCCTTCAATTTTCTCAATAAATAAAATACTAGTAATGGGTAATTAATAAAAATAACAGATGTAAATATCTAATTTAAATAACATACAAAGAAGAAGATGAGAATAAAATAGCAATAGTAAACCATACCTGCAATGTCAAAAAGCAAAGGGATCAGAACATCCATTTTAGACGAGAAAAAATATTGATCAATTGAGATTCGAAAGGATTCTCATGCAAGAGTAGAGAAAAATGAGGAAAAAAAGAGACGGTTGTGATTACCCTAAAGAGGAGAGAAAGAGAATTCGAAAAGAGAAATAGAGATGAGCTAAGTTAATCTATGTCTGATGGAGACAGAATTCTAGAAATGGTTTTAAATATTCATTAATAGCTTTGAGAGGCACGAGGAGACCGTGACATTGAAAAGACAAGATAAAATTACTCAAGAAGGAGATTTTTGAGTTATCCAAGAAATATTTTTTACCTCCTTACTATTTTATATTTTTTTATCTCGGATAGGAAATTGCTTTCAAATAAAAAAAAGATCTAAAAATATATAAGTCATCTGTTGCAACAGATGACAATTTCTGTTTGAAAATTTCCAATAGCTCAGTCATCTGTCGCAACAGATGCCAACGTCTATTTGATAATTTACAACAGATAGGTAATCTATTGCAACATACTCAATAATCTGTTTGACAAATTCTAACAGATAAATCATCTTTTGCAACAGGTTGGACATTTTTTATACAATTTCAATTGAGTTCATATGTTCAATTGCAACTTTAATTGATTTAGCTACAACTAGGGATGAGTTGACAGGGTCAACTACAACTTTAATTGAATCTTAATATATTGCATGATGTTGTTATTGCGTTTCTCCCGACTTGAGTCATCGAACGATCACTCTGAGTTAAAATGATTCCTATTAACTTATTATTAATCTAATACCTAAATTGATTTAGCTATAACTAGGGATGAGTTGACAGGGTCAACTACAACTTTAATTGAGTCTTACCATATTTTATGATGTTGGTATTGCGTTCTTCTCGACCTGAGTCATCGAACGATCACTCTGAGTTGAAATGATTCCTATTAACTTATCATTGCATGATGTTGGTATTATGTTTCTCCCGACCTGAGTCATCGAACGATCACTCTGAGTTAAAATGATTCCTATTAACTTATTATTAAGCTAATACCCAAATTAATTTAGCTACAACTAGGGATGAGTTGACAGGGTCAACTACAACTTTAATTGAGTTACTATATTGCATGATGTTGGTATTGCGTTCCTCCCGACCTGAGTCATCGAATGATCACTCTGAGTTGAAACAATTCCTATTAGCTTATTATTAAGCTAATACCTAAATTGATTTATCTACAACTAGGGATGAGTTGACAGGGTCAACTACTACTTTAATTGACTCTTACTATATTGCATGATGTTGGTATTACGTTCCTCTCGACCTGAGTCGTTGAACGATCACTCTGAGTTGAAACAATTCCTATTAACTTATTATTAATCTAATACCCAAATTGATTTAGTTACAAATAGGGATGAGTTGACAGGGTCATCTACAACTTTAATTGAGTTTTACTATAGTGCACGATGTTTGTATTGCATTCCTCTCGACCTGAGTCATCGAACGATCACTCTGAGTTGATACGATTCCTATTAACTTATTAAGCTAATACCTAAATTGATTTAGCTACAACTAGGGATAAGTTGACAAGGTCAACTACAACTTCAATTGACTCTTACTATATTGCATGATGTTGGTATTACGTTCCTTTCGACCTGAGTCGTTGAACGATCACTCTGAGTTGAAATGATTCCTATTAAATTATTATTAATCTAATACCCAAATTGATTTATCTACAAATAGGGATGAGTTGATAGGGTCATCTACAACTTCAATTGAGTTTTACTAGATTTCATGATATTGGTATTGTGTTCCTCCTGACCTGAGTTGTCGAACGATCACTGTAAGTTGAAACAATTCCTATTAACTTATTATTAAGCCTAATACCTAAAATTCACCAGTGTTCCAGTTGAAATTGATACACTTTATTATGATGATACGGTTAAAAATTATATCTTTTAAAATTTTAAAAAATAATTAAGATCAATTCGGACCAAATTATCATTTTCCATACTTGTCACTCTTTTCCAAAATACAAATCAACCCATAAAAATCATCCATTTATGGGAAAAACATTTCATCATTTCAAATCTTGAGTTCTCGCTCTCTTCTTTCTCTCTCAATAATACAGACAACAACTACTCAATAGCTCAACCTTTCATAATAGATTGATTTTCTTCCCATTTTTGACCACATAGTTGTTATTTTAGAATTTATTCTTGCTTGTATCTATCATTCTCTTGTCTTGGTAGGTAACAAAGTTCGAGAAGAGTTCTAAAAATTTGGTTTTTTTAGTTAATGATGACAAATAAGACCTTTAGTTGTATTATCTTCGAGAATGGGTTAACAATTTTGAGTTTTGATGATAAAATCATAGGAATAACCCAAGAAAACCCTACTTCTTGTTGCAGTATTCCATTGACTGTCGTGGTATTTTGGGATGGTGTTTGTGGTGTTGTTGGTGGCTGTTGATGGTGGTGTTGGTATAGGTGGCATTGGAGGTGGTGTTGGTATTGGTGGTTCGGTGGTGGTGTTGGTGGCATTACTAGTTGCATTGGTAGTGTTGGTGGCTATTGGTGGTCGCCATGATGGCACTGGTGGTATTTGTGGTGGCTGTTAGTGTTGGTGTTGGTGGTGTCGGTATAGGTGGTGTTTGTGGTGGCTGTTGATGGTGTCGGTATTGGTGGTGTTTACAATGTATTATTTAAATTTTATGCACACATTAATTGTAATGTATTTTTTTTCTGTTATTTGTAGGTAAAACATGTATCCCAAAAGAAAAGAAAGTAAAAGTGGATCAACTTCTGACCAGCTAACAAAAAAAGCTAGAGTACAGAGGGATGCAGTGGATCTTCCTGAACAATCTCAGTTAGAAAAAGGTGAACCCAAGAAAAGATATGAAAACGACATTGTGGGACATGGAAAAGGGTCTATAGATGGTGATGAGGAAAATAAAAGTGAGAAGAAAGAAGAAGAAAATAAACAAAAAGAGGAGGGATAAGAAAGTTAGAAAGAGGACGATAATGCATCACCAATGGGGCACGAGTTAATATCGAAATCCTAGCATGAGACTGTCAAAACTATTAGTATTGACAGGTTTCAAGTTGTGATGCCGATAGATGACCCTACAGAACTAACTAGTGATTTTGTACTTAAATGTCAGTTGGGGAAACCTTTTGATGACTTTAGGAAAACTATGAAGAATGAAAACATAGATGAAATTTTTAAGAATAGAAGCTTTGGATACTTTCTTGCTCTGCCTGAGGACCATACAACCCATTTCCAAATGAGCATAGGATATGGTCTTCTCAAGTACAGGATCAAGTATGTAGGGGATGATAAATATTCGAAGGAGGGGGAAAAATATGGATAAATCTGGATCAACTACTGTGGCATGTCGATTTGTTTTGGCTTAAAAGAGTTTGCTGTTGTGACAGGCTTAAGATGCGATCATCCAAAAAAACCTCTTATCAATGAAACAACCAATAAAAAGTCCAAGGAAAGTAGGACAACCAAACCACCACCATCAAATAAAGGGAAGGCATTGTCCCAGCGGCCACCTATAATACACCATATTTTTGTGCTAGAATCCTAACCGTTATTCTTTCATGTGTAAGCTCTAATACAAATGATTCCCATATGGATATTATTTCATGATCATTATACTAGTGTGCGAAGATCTCTCAAGGTGAAAAATGTTCATAGGAAGCACTTAGAGCAAAGTTGAGCTAAGAGCCTTTGATTTAGCTAAATCTTTCTATTCAATTCTGTAAGGGTCAACTTTGAATGTGTAAAACTTTTTGTGTACATGGAATTATCCAGATCAATCTCAATAAATTGTAGATAATCGAATTATCTTTCCAACGATACTAAATTTGCCTTAATCCAATACTCGAGCGAAAAGTTATGCCAATTTTTGTGAGAGGCAGTAAGGGTATGCGATTGGTTAGGCGCCGCCCAACCAAACTTAGGCGATTGATAAGGTGTCGCCCAACCTGGTTTGTGAGATTGATTGGGCGCCACCTAAGTCACTTTCAAGTGCCAAAAATACTCCGTTTTGACTTATATCAAGGGTGTTGAAGTCAATTCACACCCCTAAACCGTCCCTAACCACTCCAAATAGTTATAAGGGATTTTTAAACACATTATTTACAATCCCTAAGCCCCAAATCAGTCAAGTTACTATAAAAAACCCTTCCCCTCTTCCCAAGAACAATATCTAAGTTTACCTCCCAAGAATCAAGAAGTTAAACTCTGAATTCAAAGTTCTCTACAAGAATTCTTTCAATCAAGCTTGAAGGTCCAATATTTCAATAATTTCATCACCATTAAGGTATGTGGGGTTATGAACAATGATACTCCTTTCATCCTTGTTCCCAAAATTGGTTTTAAATTACAAAGTTAGTTAATTTTATATGATTTTCCATGAGATTCAAGTTAGGGTTTACACCCATTATTGTTATTTACAAACTTATGAGATTTCCATTGATTTAGAAGTTGAAATTACATGACTATTCATATATCTATGCATTGTGCAGTAATTTACAGATTTTATGATGAATTATAAGTGTTTACATTATCAAGCATGAATTTTTAGATGTTTTAACCTGAGATTGCTGCAGGGGTAATTGTGTCCTAATTAAGATTTCTATTTTAAGATTATTTGTGCTATAAGCACCCTCAGATAAGATTATTCTCATATTATTGATAAAGATTGATCTTTTGATCCTAAGCTAATATAGGAATCCACACTATTTATGATTTAAAGAAAAAAGAAGCATAATTTGGTCTTCATTATAGTCTCTTAAGTTATTTTAAGATGGATTTCCTAAAAGTTCTGAGCCTAAGTATGTGAGTAGTATTTAGCATCGAGTTGGGTATGATTCCAAGGTCTCATGCCCCAAAACTATGTGCCACCATAGGATTAAGTTTATTCCCACTTTTACCTGGATGACTAAGATAGTTATCACTATAGTTATGGTTCTATTCCGATGGCAAGGGTAGAACAGATCTCCCCAACATGGGTAAGATATTGGACTCCATTTCAACTCACATGGTTTATGTCGGTTAGAAGAACCTCCCAAAGCAGTCCCCTACTCTATTTAAGATAAAAGCATATATGTTGACAGTTTAAGTTTTTTAAGATTCCCTAAGTCCCAAAGTCCTATAAGCTTTAAGTTTTAAAGAAGTTCTTTATTCTCCATAAAATAAAAGTACAAGTTTTGAAAGCAACTGTTTTAAGATTCCTCTTTCTTACAAGTTTTGAGAATAAGATGGAGAATACAGGTTTTAGAATTAATATAATGAATCACGAGATTTGTGCTTTACACCTAATTATACATGACTTATGAGATTCAGATTTTTATTTTATTCCAGCTATGTGAGTCATTTATATCAGCACGCATATTTTCTATAAAGATTAATGATAATGTTTAACTACTGCATACACCCCCATATACTCAGTACATCCTCAAATTACTGATCTACATATATGTCTATGTGCTGCATTGTCTCATAATGTAGGTACAAGACTTAGTATGCACATTAAAATTCAGGCAGTTGCAGATTCCAGCTAACAAGATGAAGAGTCCTCCTACGTCGGGGACTTTAGTTAGATTTATTTATATTGTTTATGTTCTTATTCATATGTACTGATTAACGATAGTTGGAGTAGCTTCCCAACCATTTATAGTCAGTATAGTAGAGGCTTCATAGACAATTAGTAAAGTTGTGTATTTTATTTCAATTTTTTTGTAAAAGTAGAGTTGTAATTATCTGAATTCAGTTTTACTTGGTCAAATTCAGTAAAGAGTCATCTTTTGCTTATTTTGTTTAGAATTATGTATCTTAATTAGTTGCTCATAAGTTACGCTAGTATAAGGGTCAGCTTGGGACCACTTGTGGTTCTATGCACCGTGTGACGTCTCAGAACCCATTTTTAGGGCATTACAAACTTGGTAGTAGAGCACAAGGTTCAACTGTCCTAGGGTGTCTGTGAAACCGTGACTAGTAGAGTCTTGCAGAATAGTACGGAGACGTCTGTACTTTTCTTCGAGAGGCTACGAGGCATTTAAGAAAAGTTTCTTTTTTTCCATACTCTAGATCGTGCAGTAAATTTGTTCTCTCAGAATCTCCTGTCTATTCGTGTGTTACCCCAAAATTCCTCATCTATGTATAATTCTTGAGATAACATTATTAGCAAGTTTGACTTTCTCCCAGATAATGCTCTTAGATTTACTAGTAGAAATTTTAAAAGTCACACAAAGGGCTTGAGAGGAGATCTCTAGTGTGTCATAAGTCCCTTAAGTTGAAAGTTTATGTCCTCATCCTTACATGTTATTCAGTTGAGACAGAATTGGATATGTATTCAGATTGCCATTAACCCTTTCAATATAGATAATGTTCAAGAGAGAAAATAGTGTGAACCTAGATTGTTAAATATAGTCTACATTCGAGGAATATTATGAACTTCAGTGTTATGATTTATAAATAGTAGAACCTTATTATAGTTGGAAGTATGGGTATAGAAGAGTAGTGACAAGAAAAGTGGAAATGACGATTGGTAGAAAGTATAGATATAAGATTATGCATGCTATAGATTTTGTGTTACGGTGATATGTCTTTGTATGTTAGTGTAAGGTAAAGAAGAAGTTATTAGTTAAGGTGAATTGTTGTTTACTTGAAGTACATAAAGAGTTATTGATGGTATTTATTGTGTTTGAAAGGTATAGGATATTAATGAAGTACTTGGTGTTTTAGTAATGCCAAGTTAGGCTTTCCTTGAGGTTTCAAAAAGGAGTTTTAGTTGAAACTTATAGAGCTATGATAGTAATTTAGATGTGTAGAAGGGTAAATAGTAATGATGTGCTAAAGGAGGACGTGTTAATAGATTATGATAAGATAGGCCATATGATCTTGATCAATTATTGTTCTTATGAGGCTTTAGTGGACTAGTGTTTCTTGATGTCTTATTTTATAGCTTTCAAGTGAGAATAGTATATGAGTTTGTGTTTTTAATCATGTCTAGAACTAGACACAAGGTTTGAATAGTAAATGATCATCAAGGTGGATATAACGATTGCTTGGTTAGTGATTCTAGTTATATGAAGGTGAACCAATAGGCTTGAAGTAGTGAAGGCAAGAATTTAAGTTTATTGACATGAGATTAGCATGATGTTGTAGGTATGATGCAGATGTGTGCCCAAGGTGTTATGGGGATGCATTATTTTCAAAGTTTATTAAGTGTTGTGCATGGTTAATAGTACCCGTGAGTTTGTTAAGTGGAAGAAGGTTAGTATATAGTACATGGTGTTCTTAGTAGCTAAGTTAAGGAGTCTTGGATAGATGGCGTTGAGTCTTTTAAGTATGATTTTGATTCTTACGATTTGGGAATATCCACATTAAGTGTTAGAATCTAAGTTTGAATCTTTGAAGATTGAGCTAACAGAAAGTAGAGTTAAAGAACTAGTTGGTGTGAACTCATGGTATGTGATACTCCCAAAGATTTTAAGTTAGTAAGTGTTCAAGTTATTAGATGATGACTATTGGGGACACAGAATGATGGAGTTGTATCTTAGAATGAAGTATTAGCAGTGGGTTTTACACTTTCAGGTGTAGTCTTCCAAGGTAAGTTTATTATTTATGAGTATTATTATACCCTAGACTCTAGAGTGAAGGGATTGCTATTTAGATTAGAGTTAGTAAAGGGTTCCATAGACTTAGAATGTCAGCTTTGATCTAAGGGGGAGATGGTAGAGTGACGAACCAAATCAAGTTTTGAGAATTAGATTGTGTTATATGTCAACAAGAGTTGCGATGAGATAGTGATACTTTCTTCCTCTAGAGTATTCCTTGGATCTCAGTCATTATCACACCGAATCCATGTTTTGCATGATAAATCTATGCCAAAGGCCAATACTTATACACTTCATGCGTACTTAAGTCCATTCTCAGTTTCTAGTAAGTAAGTAACAACTTCACTCTGTGATTCGGGTCATTCCTCAGAAATCTATGAACTCCAATCTTATGTTAAACAACTTATGATAAGTATGAATTCATGTTTCAGAGTTTAATCAGTACTCAAAAACTCACGATCCTAGTGAAATCTAGTTTATATCATGTATGCCTTCAGTTTAGATCTCTTTAATGAATCCGTACCTTTGACGTTCTATTCCTCAGGCCTTAGTTAAGTGTTAGAGTTATGTATAGTATTCTTTCATGCTTCAGTTCCTTTTATGTTATCCCTTCAGTGAACTCTTCCTACATTAAGATATTGATGATGATCAGTTGTTTATATTGGAGAGAGTAAATATTTCATGTTGACAAAAGATCGTTGATGCCAATTTTATCTAAGGCTATAAGTGCGAAGTAAGATTGAGGCCAAGCCTTTGATACATGTTGTGGTTAGTTGAAAATTGGTGTGTATGTTCTTAAGAATAGTACAAGAAAGTTGTTGTTGATAGAGGTTTAGAGAATATGAGAAGTATACCTTGTGGGTATTTTCCTTGAAGTTCGCATGTGGTTGTAATGATAGGCTTGAATGTCGTGTTAGGATGTAAGTGGAGGAATGCAATATGTGCTAGTGAATCCATAGTAAGAGTTTAGAGTTAGTCGTTGAAGTGGTAAGGCATATTATGCTTAAGGTGTGAACTCTAAAAAGATATAAAAGATTGAATCATATGCGTTAGACTAGTATTATGGTGTAGCATGTTGTACCTTGTGATTTTGAGTTAGGCTTGATCATGGTGTGAGGATTTAGTTCAGTTTAGACATTAGTAGATGTATTTATGAACGCCCATGTGAGAATAATAAGTTGAATCAAACGCGTATGGTATTTAAGGGAAATAGTATAGTTAAGGGAGTATTTGAGAAGTGTTGCTAAGATTGAAAGTAAGATGTTGTGTTTCCTAAGGCTTAGTGATTCTATCCTAGCATATGACTTATATGACCATGTTCCAAGCTATAGAGTAGTATCAATGTTGTGATTTATTTACTCCCTAATGTTATTTGAATTTCTTAGAGGAGTGTTGAAGAAATACTCCATTTGACCATGATCAGACAGTATGATCCAGTCATAGCCTGCAATCCTATTTAGCAATCCATCAGATAAGCTCCTATAGATTTCCAATTTTCCTGCTAGTCTTACAATCCAAAGTTACTCGAGTAAGGCCATTTCATAAGGTAAAATGTTCACATTCATGCAAATTATGAACTCAGCTCAGTCCATGCATTAGGCATCAATTTTAGATTCAGATATTTAGTCATGACTCAGTTCATAATTATTCAGTGAATGATCTTAGTTTACCAATTATTCCAGCTCAGACAACGTAATACCCATTATATGATCTTAGTATTTTTTTATAATGATTCGTGCTTGCATAAGTTATCACTTTGCAATTCCATATGTATGATTGTATCATGAACACTTCAAGCAAATTCTGAACTCTCATCATGAATCAACTCCTTATTGTAAGCAAAGGCAAGTCAGCTCAGAAATCAGTTTCATGATGTAAGTTTGAAAGTTTCAAATCAGTTATATCTCTTTTTAGTATACAAATCATGTCTAAATTATTACATACTTCTAAGACTTAAAAAATTTCCTATCCATCATTCGAGGATGAATGATTCCAAGGGGGAGATAATGTAATACCCCGTAATTTTGTGCTAGAATTCTAACCGTCGTTCTTACATGTGTAAGCTCTAATACAAATGATTCCCATGTGTATATTAGTTTCATAATCATTATACTAGTGTGTGAATATCTCTCAAGGTGAAAAATGTTCATAGGAAGCACTTAGAGCAAAGTTGAGCTAAGAGCCTTTGTTTTGGCTAAATCGTTCTATTCGATTCTGTAAGGGTCAACTAAGAATGTATATAACTTTTTATGTACATGGAATTATCCAGATATAGACCCACCAAATTGTATATAATTGAATTATCTTTCCAACGATACCAATTTCTCCTTAATCCAGTTCCCGAGAGAAAAGTTATGCCAATTTTCGTGAGAGGCAGTAAGGGTATGCGATTGGTTAGGCACCGCCCAACCAAACTTAGACGATTGACAAGGTGTCGTCCAAAATGGCACGTGCGATTGATTGGGCGCCGCCTAAGTCACTTCCAAGTTCCAAAAACACTCCATTTTGACTTATATCAAGGGTGTTGAAGTCATTTCACACCCCTAAACCGTCCCTAATCACTCCAAATCGTTATAAGGGATTTTTAAACACATTATTTACAATACCTAAGCCCAAATCAGTCAAGTTACAATCCAAAACCCTTCTCCTCTTCCCAAGAACAAAATCTAAGTTTACCTCTCAAGAATCAAGAAGTTAAACTCCGAATTCAAAGTTTTCTACAAGGATTCTTTCAATCAAGCTTGAAGGTCTAATATTTCAACCATTTCATCACCATTAAGGTTTGTGGGGTTATGAAAAAGGATACTTCTTTCATACTTGTGCCAAATATTTGTTTTAAATTACAAAGTTATTTGATTTTATATGATTTTCCATGAGATTCAAGTTAGGGTTTACACCCATTATTGTTATTTACAAACTTATGAGATTTTCATTGATTTAGAAGTTGAAATTACATGAATTTATTCATATTTCTATGCATTGTGCAGTAATTTTCAGATTTTCTGATGAATTATAAGTGTTTACATTATCAAGCATTAATTCTTAGATGTTTTAACCTGAGATTGCTGCAGGGGTTATTGTGCCCTAATTCTATTTCAGGATTATTTGTGCTATAAGCACCCTTAGATAAGATTATTATCTGATTATTGATAAAGATTGATCTTTTAATCCTAAGCTAAGATAGGAATCCACACTATTTATGATTTAAAGCAAAAAGAAGCATAATTTGGTATTCATTATAGACTCTTGAGTTATTTTAAGGTGGATTTCCTAAAAGTTCTGATCCTAAGTATGGGAGTAGTATTTAGCACTAAGTTGGGTATGATTCCAAGGTCTCATGCCCTAGAACTATGTGCCACCGTAGGATTAAGTTTATTCCCACTTCTACGTGGATGACTAAGATAGTGATCACTAAAGTTAAGGTTCTATTCTGATGGAAAGGGTAGAACAACTCTCCCTAACGTGGGTAAGACGTTGGACTCCATGTCAGCTCACATGGTTTATGTCAGTTAGAAGAACCTCCCAAAGTAGTCCCTTACTCTATTTAAGATAAAAGCATATGTGTTGACAGTTTGATTTTCTTGAGATTCCCTAAGTCCCAAAGTCCTATAAGCTCTAAGTTTTTAAAAAGTCCTTTATTCTCCATAAAATAAAAGTACAAGTTTTGAAAGCAAATATTTTAAGATTCCTCTTGCTTACAAGTTTTGAGAATAAGATAGAGAATACAGGTTTTAGAATTAATATAATGACTCACGAGTTTTTTGCTTTACGCCTCATTATACATGACTTATGAGATTCAGATTTTTGTTTTATTCCAGCTATGTGAGTCATTTATATCAGCATGCTTGTTTTTTATAAAGATTAATGATAATGTTTAACTACTACATACACCCCTATATACTCAATACATCCTCAAAGTACTGATCCACATATATGTCTATGTGCTACATTATCTCATAATGTAGGTACAAGACCTAGTAAGCACAATCAGATTCAAGCAGTTGCAGATTCCAGCCAGCAAGATGAAGAGTCCTTCTACTTCGGGTACTTCAGTTAGATTCATTTATGTTGTTTATTTTCTTATTCATATGTACTGGTTAGCGATAGTTGGAGTAGCTTCCCAACCAGTTATAGTCAGTATAGTAGAAGCTTCATAGTTAGTCAGTAAAGTTGTGTATTTTATTTTTTTTTTATTGTAAAAACAGAGTTGTAATTATCTGAATTTAGTTTTACATTGGTCAAATTCAGAAAAGTGTCATCTTCCACTTATTTTGTTCAGAATTATGTATTTTAATTAGTTGCTCATGATTTACGCCGGTATAAGAGTTTGTTTGGGACCACTTATGGTCTTAAGCACTGTGTGATGTCTCAGAACCCATTTTTGGGGCGTTACACCACCCATCAAAACCAATAAATTCAAGAAAAACTAGAAGGGTTGTTTGACATTGTTGGACGTGGGTACAAAGCCAATAAGTTGATAAAACATCTCAACGATAAAACCATACCAAAGTAGGATAGGGAGAAATTGTGCTTAGTTTGGTTTGTCCATTCTGTTATATTGGCAAGAGACGTCAACAAAGTCATACAAGATAATTTGTTAAACCTTGCTGAGGATTTTGAGAAATTCAACAATTATCCCTGGGGATATGGTAGCTATAACTTGACTGTCAAATATTTACTGTCAAAGTTATCCCCAAGGACGATCATATTATATGACTTTCCTTGGGCTTTCATGGTAAATTTAATCACTGTTTATTTACTTATCCATTAATTTATATTGAATAATTATTATGACTTTTTTTTGCTTGCTTCTTGTTTAATTTTTTAGGCCTGGGCATTTGAAGCCATTCCCCCCTCCGAAAGCAGGTCAAGGATTACTCGGATGAGGTTTCTCATCCAAGGATCTTTGGGTGGTTGGCTGCAAATAGCAACACAAGAATTAAGGAGACTGATCTCTTTAACCCTTCGGATGATGCAGTACATCTTCTTTCAAGTAAAATAATATAACTCAAAGAAAGATATTAAAACAATTATCCATGTATTGTGACAGATGGGTAATCTGTTGCAACAAATTACCCATCTACTGCAATTGGTGCAACAAAGGCAATCTGTTGCAATAAACGATTCATATTTTACAACAGATTACCCATATATTGCTCTATTTCTCTGAACCCGGCTCAACAAACTACCCATCAACTGCAAATTATACAACAGATGGGTAATCTAATGCAATATATTGTTAATCTATTGCGACAAAGAAATCAACTGTTGCAACATATCGATCATCCATTGCATAAGTTGTCTGTGTTAATATGTAACTCAACTGAATGTAAATTATTATTATATGATTTAAATGTATCTCTATTTTTTTAAAGGTTGTGTATCGATGGATTGTGCCTACTAAGAAGGAGTTGGGGATGACTTCTTTTATTACTCTAGGTCTTGTTGATATAATAGTTGTAACGACCCGAGACTACCCCCTAGTCATCACACGGTGCTTGCAACCCTGAAGGACTATAAGCTAACCCATGAATGATATCTATTGTGAGCATATACTATATGTTCTAATCTGCTATACAGCTTTGTATTACAATCCATCTTCAGAATGATAATATCTATATTAAATGTTAATCTGCTAATAATTTAGTATTAATATAATTTTTTAAAATAATTAACATGAAATATGCATATAATGCATGCATTTAAGTTTGTAAAAGCGAACAATCTGTTTACCTTTCAATCAAACATTATTTCTATGACGCTTTTGTTCAATGAAACAAGTATTATAACAAAACGAAGGAAGAAATACTAGATTGGATCAAATTCTTATACAAGATCAATTATCAATTTAAAATTTATAATTTTCTTTCTAATTCTTATATTAATTATTATACAAACACATCTTTTAAATATTATTTATATTATTTTTTTTAAAAAATATTTTCATAACATGAGGGACATATACGAGGCGCATGCGCTAAGAATGATAAAAAAGTGTGTGAAAAAACTTATATTTATTAAAACATTTAATACACAATATGTATCTATATATTAGGATAATTATTTATCAATTTAAAATTAGAACAAAAAGAAGCTAAGAAAGAAATACTAGATTCGACCAACTCTAAAACATGATAATTTGTCAATTTAAAATTTATAATTTTATTTGTAAATTCTTATTGATTGTTATATAACCATAATTTTTAAAATATTATTTATGTTATTTTTAAAAATTTATTCTTATTAATATGAGGGACATCTGTGAGATTCATATGCTAAGACTAGTAATAAAATACTTGACAAAACTTATATTTATTTACTACAACATTTTATAAACAATTTTACATCTTTTAGCCTAATTATTATCACAAATTTATATAATTTGAAGAAAAAATATTAATTTAGCTATAATATTTCTTTCCAAGTAATTCTTTTGTGATGATAATATTACTATTGCAATAATAACTCTAAATATGTGCCCAAAAGCTTACAATTTAGCTACGTCAATTTGCTGTAACGATAAATTTGCAGTTATTTGGGTAGTTTTATATTACCACAAAATTTTATAACTTGAATCAAATATAGTTATTTATCTTATAAGATTTTGCTTCAAGTAATTTTTTTTGTCTATAAGATTACTACTGTTATAATAGCTTCAAAATTGTGGCAAAAACATAGGATTTAGCTACGATATTTTATTGTAATAATAATTTTATAGCTATTCGGGTGTTTATTCCAACAAATTTTTAAATCTTGAAGAAAAAATATTTATTTAGTTATAATATTTTATTTCTTTTTGTATGTGTCTATAAGACTATTGTTGCTATAATAACTTCAAACTCGTAGCAAAAGTACAATTAGCTACGATATTTTACTATAGCAATAAATTTTAAGTTATTTCTGTATTTATTGCCACAAATTTTTATAACTTAAAGAAAAATAATATATTTAGCTATAATATTTTATTTCAATTAATTTCGTAGCTATAAGATTACTATTACTATAGTGACTCTGTAGCTAAATGATTCATGGCAAAAACGAATAATTTAGCAACAATATTTTATTGTAGCAATAACTTTGTAGCTATATGAGTAATTATTGCCATGATAGTAACTATAGAAAAAAATAAAAAATTAACTTTGTCATTTAATTTTATAACTAAGAAATTACAAATAGCGACGAAAAATTAAATTTTGTGACTGTTGTTAAGTATTTACCACGAATTTCAAATCCATTGCTAAGAATTTGTAGCTATAGATGCATAATATTTTAAATTATTTGATCCAAAATCCACTTTCTCCTATGTATTTGTACACTTTGCTTTGGATTTTGATTCTGCTAGCGAGCCTCTTGCCTTGCCTATCCGTATATCTACCCTCGTAGAAGATTCTTTAATGGTGGATCGGGTGTACCAATCTTGTGTTGTGATCTTTGCTGAGTGTGAGACTGGAGTAGATCTGATTGTATTAGATATGGTTGACTTTGATGTTATCTTGGTTATGGATTGGTTATCTCCTTATCATGATATCTTAGAAAATTATGCTAAAATCCTGACTTTAGTTTCGTCGGGTGTGTCAAGGATAGCTTGGAAGGGTGTGCTTCATTTGGGTCCCAAGAGAGTTATATATTTTATTCAGGCTCATTATTTGGTTGACAGGGGATGCTTGTCTTATTTGGATCATATTCGTGATACTAGTGTGGCTTCCCCTTTTTTCTTGGATTCCATTCGTATTGTCTATGAGTTCATAGATTTTTTTCGTACAGATTTTTCTAGTATTCCTCTAGATTGTGATATTGACTTTTCTATTAATTTTCAGCCTAACACCTAGCCCATTTCTATTCACCTTTATAGGATGGCCCCAGTGGAGTTGAAGGAATTGAAGGATAAATTGCAGGATTTGTTTGATAAGGGATTTATTTGACCTGGTGTATCACCTTGGGATGTGTCTATATTGTGTGTGAAGAAAAAATATGGGTCTATGCGTATGTGCATTGATTATTGACGGTTGAATACGGTAATGGTTAAGAATAAGTATCCTTTTCCTCGTATTGATGATTTGTTCGATCAAATTTAGGGTGCTTTGGTTTTTTCGAAGATTACTTTGAGGTCTGGGTATCTAGTTAAGGATAAGAGCTTCGAATATTCCTATGATAGATTTTTAGACTGGGTACGATCATTATGAGTTCTTGGTTATGTTCTTTGGATTAACCAATGCCCCATCCGCATTCATGGAGTTGATGAACTGGGTTGTTCGATCGTATCTCGACTCTTTTTTCATTGTATTTATAGATGATATATTAGTTTATTCAAAGAGTGAGGCCAATCATGAGAAGCATTTGCGGATTGTACTTCAGAGATTGAGAGATGAGAAGTTATATGCTATGTTCTCCAAGTGTGAGTTTGGGCTGGAGTCTGTTTCTTTATTAGGCCATGTGGTGACCAAGGATGGTATTATGGTCAATCCGTTTAAGATTGCAGTGGTTCGTGATTGGGCTAGGCCTATTTCTCATACTGAGATTCCAAGTTTTGTTGGTTTAGCATGCTACTATTGTCACTTTGTTAAGGGTTTTTCATCTATTGTAGCTTCGTTGACCAAGTTGACTTAGAATAAGATTTCATTTTAGTAGTTCGATGCTTATAAGGTGAGCTTTTAAAAGCTCAAGGATTTATTGACTTCAGCTCTTATCTTGACTTTTTCCAAGGTGGATATGGGTTTTATTGTCTTTTGTGATGCTCCAGGTATTAAATTAGGTGTTGTGTTGATGCAAGAGGGTAAGGTAGTTGCGTATGCTTCTCGTCAGTTGAATCCTCGTGAGAGGAACTACCCTAACCATGATTTAAAGTTATGCGCGATTATTTTTCCTGAAAGTTATGGAGGTACTACTTGAATGGAGTCCATTGTGAGATTTTCTCAGAACATCATAGCCTTCAGTATTTCTTCACCCAGAGAGACCTTAATATGAGGTAGTGTCGTTGGATTAAGGATTATGACTTGAATATTCTTTATCATTTGGGAAAGCCTAATGTGGTTGTGGATGCCTTGAGTTGAAAGTCTACTAACATGGGTATCTTGGCGTATTTTTGACCCAAGAGAGGCCTTTGGCTTTAGAGGTTTAGTCTTTGGTTAAACAGATGGTTAAACTTGATATTTTGACACCTGGATGTGTTTTCACATTTGTTGAGGCTAGGTTTTCCTTGATGGAGCAGATTTGGGCTCATCAATTTGATGATGTAGGGTTGAGAGTGATTAGGGATAAGGTGTTGAGTAGCGAGGCTAAGGAAGCTTCTCTTGATCCAGATGGTGTCTTATGGATTGGTCGCCGAGTTTGTGAGACGAGAGTAGGTAATTGGATTAGATTGATTTTGAAGGAGGCTCATTGTTCCAGGTATTTCAACTTTTTGGGGGAGACTAAGATGAACTTTGAATTGAGACACCATTATTGGTGTGATGGCATGAGGAAGGATGTAGCGGACTTTGTGGCTAGTTTCCTATGTTGCCAGCAGGTGAAATTTGAGCATTTGAGGTCTGGTGGTTTTCTTCAGAGTTTACCTATTTCTGAGTGGAGATGGGAATGGATCACTATGGACTTCGAGGGTTGCCTCATACTTCTCGTGGTTTTAATAGTGTTTGGGTCATCGTGGATCCGTTGACCAAATTTTCTTATTTTAATCCAGTTCAGGTCTCCTTCAGTGCTGAGAGATTGGCCCGTATCTATATTCGTAAGATAGTTCTCCTTATGGTGTACCCATGTTTATTATCTCAAATCGAGGTTTAGTATTCACATCTCACTTTTGGAATATTTTTTAAGAGGAGTTGGCTCCCCGAGTTGATCTTAGCATAACTTTTTAACCTCAGACCGTTGGTTAGTCGGAAAAGGGTATTTAGGTTTTGGAGGATACGCTTCGTGCTTGTGTCATTGATTTTGGAGGTCATTAGGAGCAATATATATCTTTAGTGAAGTTTGCATTTAATAATAGCTACCATTCCAATATTGAGATGGCTCCTTTCGAGCCTTTCTATGGTATGCATTATCGCTCTTTAGTTAGTTGATTTGATGTTTTTGAGATTAGACCTCGAGGTATGGACTTTCTTTGAGAGTCTTTGGATAGAGTTAAGGTCATTAAAGATAGACTTCAAGCAGCTTAGAATAGGCAGAAGTGCTATGCAGATCATAGACTTTGTGCTTTATGATTTAGTAGTGGTGATCGTGTTTTTCTTTGTATATCACCCATGAAGGGCATGATGAGGTTTGGGAAGAGGTAAAAGCTTAGCCCCAGGTATATTGGACCTTTTGAGATCCTTCGAACTATTAGGGATGTGGCTTATGAGTTAGCATTACCTCCAGATTTATCAGTTGTTCATCCAGTTTTTTATGTTTCTATGCTTCGGCATTACATTCTAGACGAGTCTGATGTTGTCCAAGAAACACCTCCTGTTATATGATGATACGACCGCTATTAAGATATAGTAACCCAACTAAGGTTGGGGTCGAATCCTAAGGGAGCACATAGAATTGCAGTTATTAGTAGTTGTAGGCTACGGGTAGTACTGGAAAAGTAAATGGGGGGATTTATTTGTAGTAATCTCGAGCAAGTCATGATATTTACTTTAGTTGTAATCAGTTGTAGGTGAACACTAGTATTGCGTTCCCTCTGGCTTCTCCAATCCATAGGTTTATCATGCTATGTTGAACCATCCCAATACCTTATATGTAGAATAGATAAGTTATGTACCTTCTTTAGTCTTTTGGACGAGTAGAAAGATTTCACTCTTTACCTTTTGAGTCTTAGGATGTCGCATTACTAATCCTTATCTTGATCCCAGTTAACTATTACCTTTTGAGTCTCTAGTTATTAGATGAAAGCTAACTATTTTACATAGATATTACCTAGTAGCGTGGATACAACGTGGATACAGTTAAACCTCAAATTACTATTGTCATTATCTTTTCCTAGTCACTACTCCTCTTTTGGAGTAAGTAGCAATATCTAGGCGAGATCCTAACATTTGCAACTGCTAAGACAACTATTATACTGAAGATAATGCAATGCATGCCATGGGTATTGGTTCTGTTCAACAATCGCAATTCTCCTACTTCGTCAATTGACTAGGGTTTGCACAACCCTAGATATGGGTTCTTAGCCGTTCATGCTTGTGAAAAAATCAATGACATTCATAATTGAAATCTTAGATGAAATCACCATGATAAGATGAATAAAGACCCAAAACCGTAACTTAATTAATCAACTGAAGTTTATACAAGGGAATACCAAGATCAAAATTAGATCTTGGAATTAAAATATGTTTGTGAGTATCAAAAGTGTGTAACTCCTACTAAAAAGTACATAAGTGGTATTTATAGTACATGAGGAAATCCTAAAACCAAAGCCTGAACGAATTAGGAGAAAATAAGGTCGGTGGCCACATGAGGTCTGCACCTGCAATTTAGTCACGGGTGCAGGTTGTACCTACGGTCTGGCTCCGGGCGCAGGTATGGACTACAGGTACCTGATAGGAAAGATCTTGCAAGTCAGCTCTCAGGATTTTAGACTTCTGGGTCCTACTTTGTCTACCCGCGGTTCGTGGGTTGATTTAGTAAGTGCCAGGAGTCAGTTTTTCAGCTCTTCTTCAATTCTCGAACATGCTTTATTAATGATCAAGTTGGAAAACATCCTGAACAACCATAATCTCTCCAAAAGTAGCCAAAAACACCTTTTTTCACCTTTTTATGAACTTAGAATCTAAAACATGATTTCTTACAAAACATACAAAAATAGATTATATCTAATAAAAACTCCTCAAAAACTTGCATCTTTTCCTCGTTTTGAGCATCGAAAGTTCTGTATTTCTATCGCATATTCAAGCCTCATGTCATTCATTGGGATTCATTCTAGTTCGATAAGAGGTTGTCTTTTAATAAAGAGCCCATCTCCATTCTAGCCAGGGATGTTAGACAATTGAGTTCTAGAGTTATTCCTGTGGTTAAGATCTAGTGAAGCCATCGACCTATAGATTAGGCTACTTGGAAGGTTGAATCTGATATACATAGAAGTTATCCCCAACTTTTTGTTGATTCAGGTATTTCTATTGCCTTTAGTTCGAGGACGAACTAGATTCTTAGTAGTGAATGATGTAATGAGCTGATTTTTGATAATTTGTGTGAAATATTTATTTTTGTATGATTTGACTATTTTACCCCTCTCCGTGATTACATTATGATATTTTTGAGCTATGGAGAAGATTGGCATGGTTCTCAATGCATTTTGCTGTGATTTGTGCGAGTTTGTGGTTTTTGGTGGCTTAAAAAGCCTTATAGTTGACTTTTGTCAACATTTATTGATCTGTCATTAAATGAAAAAATAGACCATGCGAGCAGATCCAGAACATCAATTTTGTGCTGGGAACATGGTTGGTATGGTTTTACGACTTTTATATCTCATTTCTACCGCCAATTCAAAAAATTGAGAAAATAGGTCCTGAGGGTTACTTTGTGAAAGCAACATTTTTACAAAATTTTGATTTCGCCATTGAGTCCAGAACATCGGATTTGATAGGAAAGCATAGTTCATTTACATTCTCAGAATTCCATATAAATTCTGAGGGGTCCGCGAAGACTTAGAATTTTCTAAGTCTCGACAGGTGCTAAAGCGCCACTTGATCGCTTTAGTGGCCGGCTACTAGATGGGAATGGGCCTTTTAGCAGCCCTGATCCACTTTATCGGAGGTGTAATACCCCATACCTTTTCTAGTTAAAATCCACGCCTCTAATGTTAAGGGATAACTTTCAATATGAAGAATAATTATTTCACCTAAATTCAATGACCGAGTGAGAAGTTAGGGATATTTTAAGCTTCAGTCATAAAACATCGTGATTTAGGTCGTTAGCGCATTGCGGATACAGTTTAAATGATAATTGTCAATTTCCAGTGAGACTCCGCAATTTAACGCATCACAGAAAGACCCAATTTCCCATTTGGCAATTTCCAGTGAGACCTCACAATACTAGCGCGTCGTGCCAGTGGTCAAAATGACAAACTAAAGGGGCTCCGTGATTGTAACGCGTCGCGGTGAAAGCCCAGTTCCCGCTCGTCCTTTTTCAGTGAGCCACCGTGATAGTGGTGCGTCACGGTGGCAACCCAGTTTGCAAGAAGTTCATTTTTCCAGTTCCGTTTCAAATATTAAAGGGGGTACTTTGGTCATTCTCCCAGCCCCTAATCCATCTTAAACAATGAATTAAACCCTTTCAAAGCACTTTACATCCACTTTTCATCAAATCTCTCTCAAGCAAAACCCTATTTCAACAAACTTTCTCTCCAAGAAATTCAAATTCCTCCATTAATTCTCCAAATAAATTCAAGATTAAGAATCCCCAATTCAAAAACTCTAAGAACTCATTTCCAAAGCAACAATAGGAATTCAAGATTCAAGTTTTTCATCAAAGATCACCAATTAAGGTATGTGGGGTTATGAACAAGGATACTCCTTTTATCCTTGTGCCCAAAACTTATTTTAATTATGAATTTACTGAATTTTATATGATTTTTCATGAAATTAAAGTTAGGGTTTATACCCATTAATGTTATTTACAATCTTATGAGATTTCCAATAATTTAGAAGTTGAATTACATGATATGTTCATATTTTCATGCATATTGCAGAAATTTCCAGATTTTGAGTTGAATAATCAATGTTTACATTATCAAGCATATACATTTTGATGTTTTAACATGAGATTGATACATGGGTCATTAAACCCTAATTTAATATTGCTATTTCAAGAATTGTAATTCTATAAGCACCCTATGATTAGATTCCTTTCAGATTATTGATAAAGATTTGATCTTTTGATCTCAGAATAGATATAAAATCCACTTTACAGATTCATATTAAAAATTTAGCTTTACAGATATTCAGTTGGTTTTTATTACAAACCATTAGACTATTTTAAAGTGGATTTTATCAGAATGAGCATATAAATTTAATGGGAGTAGTATTTAGCACCTAGATGGGTACGTTACTATGATTTCATACCCCAGAACTACGTGCCAACATAGGATTTAGATTAATTCCACTTCTACGTGGATGAAAGATATGTGATCACTTAGATAGGTTATACTCCCTGGCAAAAGTATGACTTCTTTCCCCAATGTGAGGATTCCTCCTTAGGGTGACAAGAATGTTCGACTCTATGAATGCTCACATGGTTTATGTCGGTTAAGAGAACCTCCCTGCTAGCTAACAGAAAAGATTAACAGAAAAGATTTTAGAAAAATGAAGTGTAAATACTCACAAACTTACTCAGATATTATTTTACTTAAGATTTCAGATTATAGAATTACAGCTTTTAGTTTCAGACATAAAATAGTGAGCCCTTTTTCACTTAGCCTCTATGATTTGAGAATAAAATAGAAATATAGATTTTGGAACTAAGTGTTATGACTCTCAAGATTTATATTGTGTGCTTTACTATTCATGATTTATGATCTTCAAATTCCAGATTACTCAAGTCGATGTGAGTCATTTACATTTAGCATGTATGATTTTATAAATTGTGATGATATTGCTTACTTAATGCATTCACCCCCATATACTCAGCACATCATCAAAGTATTGACCCACATATACATCTATGTGCTACATTGTCTCATAATGTAGGCTCAGGTGCTCAGTCTCAGCAACATGAGTGATTTTCGAACATCTCATCTACATCCCTGAAGTTGGTGAGTCCTTATAGTTCGGGGACTTAGCTATTCAGATTTCCAGTTTATTTGTAGATGTTTTATTATTTATTTTAGACAGTTTGAATCAGCTGGGGCCTGTCCCAGTGACTCTCTAGACTCAGTCAGTAGAGGCTTGTCGGACTACTAGATTCAGTTTTAGACTTTTAATTCAATATTCAGATTTTTCAGTATTGTTTTACCAAAACTTGTGAGATTAGTATGTTTCAGATAAGATTTTCACATTTAATATGTTTCCATATTTATATTTCCCTTATGTTGAGATTCAAATTTAGTAGAAAAGCAGCCAGGGTTAGCTCAGGACTACTTGTAGTTTGGAGCACCGTGTGACATCCCGAAAACTAGATTTTGAGGCATTAAAAACTTGGTATCAGAGACTAAGGTTTACAGAGTCCTAGAGAGTCATACAAGCCACGTTACGTAGAGTCTTGATCATTGGTGTGTAGCACGCCACATATATGAGCAAGAGGCTATGGAAAGTTCTTAGTATATCATCTCTTTCTTGCATGATCTATTGTGCATTCAGTGTCTCTATCTGCTTCTATCTCGTGCTTTCACATGACAAAAAATGCCTTATCATCAATCTAACGCATGCAAAAATGATAACCAGCCACCTCAGTCCACAGATTCTTTGAATGAGAATGTGTCATATGCAGAGTTTTGGGCTACCTTTTAGGCACTATCCTAAGCTGTGACAGCTAATGTTTAGGGCAACCTTCAGGCTGCAGTCCTACCCCAGTAAGATAGGGATTTAGCCACAACCAGAATTTGAGATTTTCTTGACAGCTAATGTTCATGGCAACCTTCAGGCTGCAGTCCCACCCTAGCAAAATGGGGACTTAGCCACAACTAGAATTTGAGATTCTATGAGAATGAACCCTCCAGAGTTCTTTGGGTCGCAGGTAGGTGAGGACCCTCAATTTTATCTAGATGAGGTGAATAAGATCACTCGAATTATGCATATTTCTGAAGAGGAGAGTGTGGAATTGGCATCCTATAGGCTAAAAGTATTGTGTATGATTGGGTAGTGATGTGGAAGAAAAGTAAAGGGGAGAATGCAGCTCCCATGACTTGTCAGATATTTTAGGATGTGTTCATAGATAAGTTCTTCCCAAGTGAGACGAGTAAAGCTAATATAGAAGATTTCATGAACCTGATGCAAGGCTCAATGACAGTGAAGGAGTATTACCACAAGTTAAACCAGTTGTTTAAGTATGCCCCTGATCAGATGGCTGACCCTAGGTCAAGCATGAGTGAGTTTATGACCGGTGTTTGTGGGTTGGTAGTTAAGGAGTGTAGGACTGCTATGCTCATTGGAGACATGGATCTTTCTAGGCTGATGATGCATGCTCAGCAGATTAAGGTAGAGAAGTTGAAGAAAAAGGAGAGAGTAAATATGAAGGCTAGAATAAGGCAGTTTGATCATGGTCAAAATAGGTTTGGAGGGGTAATTGTTTGCAGTTTTAGAATCAGTCATCTATGCCCACACCTTCCTCAGCCAGTGCTCCTACACCCAATAACAGGCAGGAACAGTGGGGTAAGTCTTTTATGTCCAGATCTTAGAATAGTGTAAGTGGGAAGACCAATCATTCCCCTATGTGCTAAGTGTGTCAAGAATCATGCGGGTCAATGTTTGTGGGGTCAGAAAGGTTGTTATGGTTATGGATGGATGGGTCACAGAATCAAAAAGTACCCGCATGCTAGACAGAGAAACAAAGATGTTCGTCCTCATACTTAGGCTAATAGTTCACCAGCTCCTCTAGGTCGCCCAGCCCCTCCTCAGGGCGCATCATCCAGTATCAGTGGCGCTCAAAGACAAAATCGCTTATATGCTTTACCATCTCGCCAGGAGCAGGAAGATTTTCAAGATATTATTTCTGGTGCGCTTCATGTCTTTCATCTTTATATTTATGTGTTGTTATACCCTGGGTCGAGTTTCTCTTATGTGACCCCGTTAGTAGCTATGAATTTGAGATAAGTTCTAAAAATATCCTTGAGCTTTTCTTATTTCGACCCCAGCAAGTGAGTCAGTTATTGCTAAGCAAATCTATAATAAGTATCCTATCACTTTCCTTCATAAAGTCATGTTAGCAGACTTGATAG
The DNA here is from genome assembly GCA_030864215.1 of Capsicum pubescens. Lineage (NCBI taxonomy): Eukaryota > Viridiplantae > Streptophyta > Magnoliopsida > Solanales > Solanaceae > Capsicum > Capsicum pubescens. The sequence continues at coordinate 230,315,751 of CM061546.1, forward strand.
AGTTAGATATGGTTTATTTTGATTTTATTCTTGGTATGGATTGGCTCCATTCTTGTTATACTTCTATAGATTGTTGCACCCGTGTGGTAAAGTTTTAGTTCCTAGATGAGCCAGTCTTTGAGTGGTTAGGTAATTCAGTGTCTCCTAAAAGTCATTTCATATCTTACCTTAAAGCCAAAAAGTTGATATCCAAAGGTTGCATTTACCACCTAGTTTGAGTCAAAGACACAAAGTCTGAGACTTCAACTATTTAGTCAATCAGTGTAGTTAATGAGTTTCCTAATGATTTTCTAGAAGATATCCCAGGGTAACCTCCCGATAGAGAGATAAAATTTGGTATTGACCTTCGCCCAGATACTCAACCTATTTTTATCTCTCCTTATCGTATGGCTCCCGCAGAGCTTAAGGAGTTGAAAGAGAAACTCTAAGATCTTTTAGATAATGTTTCATAAGGCCTAATGTTTCTCCATGGGGCACTCCCGTCCTATTTGTAAGAAAGAAAGATGGTTCTTTGCGAATGTGCATTGACTATCGTCAGCTAAATAAGGTCACAGTCAAGAACAAATATCCCCATCATAGAATTGATGACTTATTTGACCAACTCCAAGGTGCAAGTTATTTCTCAAAGATAGACCTTAGATCCGGCTATCATCATCTTAAAGTAAGGGAATGTGATAACCCAAAGACAATATTCAGGACCCGTACGGTCATTTTGAGTTTCTAGTCATGTTTTTTCAGGCTAACCAATGTTCCAGCAGCTTTCATGGACCTCATGAATTGAGTGTTTAAATAGTATCTAGACATGTTTGTCATAGTATTTATAGATGATATCCTTTTATACTCCCGTAGTGAGGATGACCATGTAGATCGTCTTAGAATTGTCTTGCTGTAAGACCCCGTAAAATACTTAATCTTAATTCAGTCCTTTAAGCTTGTCAAGGGGGTCACAGACATAGAAAATACTAGCTATCTACCCAGACTTAGCTTAATTTTAGTCTTCAAAAGTTGGAAAATTCATTTCGCCACCTTAACGTCCATTAATGGTCTATATTCTTGGTAATTCATGATCGGGAAGGTCAATAGATGTTCTCGGACAAGTTTTGGATTTTTTGAAACTCATTCCAAAAAGGTTTGAAAGTCTAAAATAGTGGACCAACGCGATCTTGGCACGCCGCATCACCAATCGCATTGGTCACCAGTTGTCCAGACTGCCAGAGCCAAAACAACTGAGGCTCGATGCGTTTACGGCGCGCCACATCGGGTATAGCATTGAAACCCTCGATGCGCCGCGTCGCCCATAGCGTCGGTGCCCTGTTATTTAGTCATTAAATGGTCACGTTTTTAAGGGAAAAGGGGTAATTCTCTCACCCCTATATAAGTCAAAAACATGGGATTAATCCCCATTTACACCAAAATATAGTCACTTCCCTCAAGATCCTCTGAAGAACACATTAGGGTTTTCAATTGGGGATCCAAGTCTAAGCAAATTTCTCCGTAAATCATTAAGAATATTCCATCTAAGGTATGCATAGTGTTCATTCATGGACTCCTTTCATCCATGAAGCCCAAGAATCAAGTTTTAAATTGTGAATTGTGATATTCATTCTATGAACTGAATTATATTCAGTTGTTGTTGTTGTATGAATTCCAAGATGGGACATTTATTATGTCTTTATGAAATTATGCTAATATGTGGACTGAAATCATGAAATTGGGTGGATTTGCGAAGTAAGGTTGTATTAAATTCATGTTCATGCCTAAACCTTAAATCATGCATTCTAAGTGTTTAATAAAATTCCTAGGAGAATAGAAATTATGCTTGATAGTTAAACTGTGACCCAAGTTATGAATGTACGTGTTTCCCTATGTTTAAAATAATTTCTATGGGGATTGTTGTGTAATACAATTGCGTGATGATATAATTATGCTATTAAAATGATGAAGTTAAGACATGATCATGTGCATTCTAATCTATATACAAGATTATGATAACTATCTGCTTCATGAAATATCCCTTACTATTGTAGTATGAATTATTGATGTTGGCCATATATTCAAGAAAGTCATTCTTTGTCAGCTTCCTTTTATCGAGTCCTGGGGGTACTTGTACTTGAAAAATATAGCTGTGCACCTAGAGCCAGTGTCATGTTTCACAATATCCTTAGTCAAACCATGATCCATAGAACTCAGTAAGTCATGTGGCTCAGGAAATCTCAGTAAATTCAGAAATCTCAGTAGTATTCCATCTGTCAATGGAACTCCATGAAATCAGTCTAGTCCAGTTTAGTTAATTTTGTTCAGTGTCTATTCAGATGGGAGTAGGAATTAGCACCGAGCGAACCCAAGGATAGGAACACACCTATTATATAAGGGTGTGATTCTTAGAAGCAATCCTTGTGTTCCTGAACTACGTAGCGAGCGTAGGATGAGATATCATAGCCTGTTATATGAGGGTAGATGAGGTGGCTTAACCTATTATATGAGGGTTCCCACCATTCTCATTAGGGTTACCTATTATATGAGGGTTACTCACAGATTGTCCTTACTAGTGGCACTGTATTGACACCCTTCCAATTGGGGTTACAGATTGGACCCCAACTCTGCTATATTATGATTATTTGGGTCATGTCGATTAGATAACTACTTCCCACAGTTTCAGTTGCACGATCAGGACTATTAGATACAGTCATACAATTTTAGTAAAAGAACTCAGATAGTTCTTTAGAATTCAGGACTGTCAGATACAATCAACACAGAACAATACAAAACTCAGTTAGTTCCATCATAAACTAGGCTGTCAGATAAAGTTGCTTAGTATCAGTAATTTTAGTTATACAACTATCAGTATCTCATGTTATCAGCACTCAGGCTCAATAATCATGTCGTCACGATCTCAGTTACAGTTATTATATATTCATGCGTGCATTCTCACGTTCATGTTATCCAGCCAGTTAGTATAGTTCATGCATATGGACCCTTTGCATTTAGCCTACCTCACATTCATACCAGTACGTTCAATCATACTGACTCATATGCGCTAAGGTGTTTTTATACCATACTTTCTGGAGCACGAGCTTCAGAGAATCAGTAGAAGCTAGGTTTAGTAGTGAGTCCTCATCATTTGAGGATGATATTATGAGTTATTTCATTAATTCAGTTTTTAGCTTTTTGTAGATGGAGTTAGTTGGGGACATGTCCCATCAACTCCTTATTCAAATAGTTAGAGGCTTTTCAGACTATCACGTTCAGATATTTATTTTAGTTGTTTTTGGATATTTCATACCCCATCCAGATGTTATCTTTTTATCAGTTATGTTCAGCATTGAACCTTGTGGATTATCATCCTTTATTTCCATATTTTTACACGTATATTATGCAGTGTACATGTACAGATATCAGTCATGGGTTAACTTGTGTTCCTTCGGGGTCATGGGCACCATGTAGAGTTTTGGGTATCAAATTCTGGGCGTTACAAACTTTGTATCAGAGCCTAAGGTTCAATAGTGTCCTAGGAAGTCTGAAAGTCTCATCTAGTAGAGTCTTGTACATGGGTGTATTGCGCGCCACATTTATGTACAGGCGGCTATGAGATGTTTTAGGAACAGTTTCCCCTCTTTCAGTATTCATGTCATGACAGTGAGCATAATCTCAAGTTAATCTCTTAGTCTGATCTATTTCTCCCTTTTTTTATACAGAACATGCCTCCCAAAATAAGAAACGGGAATCAGTTAGCCCCTCAACCTAAAAATCCTTTGGGAGAACATGTTTCTCATGCAGAGTTTAGAGCGTCATTCACTAATCTTGCTCAGTCAGGTTCTACTCAGAATGAATGACTAGCTGTTATTTCGGCCAACCCAGTGGCCAGTTCAGCTGTAGCCAGAATTTGGGACTTCACCCGAATGAATCTTCCATCCTTTCTCGGGTCTAAGTCAGATGAGGAACCTCAAGAATTCATCGATCAATTTTAGAAGATTACAGACATCATGGGGGTTACTTCTAGTGAGAGTACTGAGCTAGCTATTTATCAGTTGCAGGATGTTGCTCACACTTGGTTTGAATAGTGGAAGTCAGAAAGGCCATATGATGCAGGGACTATTGAGTGGGAGGAGTTTGTCACTGCATTCTTAGATAGATTCTTTCCCCAAGAGTTAAGAGAGGCTAAGGTGTTAGAGTTTATCAACATTAGGTAGGTTAACATGACAGTGAAGGAGTATTCTTTTAAGTTTACTCAAATAGCCAGATATGCCCCTCATGTGGTTGCAGACAGCAGGGCCAAGATGAGTAAGTTTATTTTGAGGGTGAATGATAGTGTGGTCGTAAGTGTAGGTCTGCAATGTTGAATAATGACATGACTTTATCTAGGCTTATGACTCATACCCAACAGATAGAAGAGCAAAAGATTAAGATGAGGGAGAAGCAGAATAAGAGAGCAAAGATAGGTAGTTTCAACTTTGATCAGCCTAAATCAGAAGAAGGAAACCATTCCTAATTTTGTCCTAAGTCAGCAGTTCCATCTCTTTCTTCAGCTAGTGCTCTAACTCCTAAATTCAGAGACGGTAGCAAAGATAGAGCACCAGGCTCTAAGTCTCAGGGAAGTGTTAGCGATTCCCGTCCTATCCTCTTTTCCAGACTTGTGGTAAACACCATCAGGGTATTTGCAGAGATGGCAGTGGTATTTGTTTCGGATGTGGAAAGCCAGGCCATCGAGTAGAGACTTTCCTCAACCAGGTCCTCAGGGCCAGCAGAACCGTTCCTCAGCTCAGATCGGTCGCCCAAACCAGCAGGGTGCCACCTTCAGTGCTACTAGTGGGCAACACCCAAATTGACTTTATGCTCTCTAATCCTGGTAAGATCAGGAAACTTCTCCTGATGTGGTTACTGGTACGTTACAGATCTTTCATGTGTACGTTTACGCTTTGCTAGATCTAGGTGCTTCCTTGTGTTTTGTTACTCCCTATATAGCAGTTGATTTTAGAATCAGTCTCAAAATTCTAGTAGAACCCTTTTCAGTCTTTATCCCAGTGGGTAAAACCATCATAGCCCGACAGGTATATAGGAACTACCCAGTTATAATATTTCAGAAAGTCACTTCAGCAGACTTAGTCGAATTAGAGATGACTGATTTTGATATCATTCTCGGCGTAGATTAGATTCAT